>OX031013.1:58485763-59758763 GCA_943736025.1 Tenthredo mesomela | reverse complement strand
TGTTAACTGTGCTCAGGGTGCACGGGGAGTTTGTGGGCCGTAGAAAGAGGAGCCGCAGGCTGGTTGGGGGTGTTAGTTCCGGGTGGATGAAGGGAAGAGAATTCGAGGAGGTAGTAGTGTCGGTTGTGGTAGTGGTATGGTGTTGGATGAAGAAGGGAAGAGAAGGTGGCGGTGCTCGAGGAAAAGGAAAAGGAAAAGGAAAAGGAAGAGGAAAAGGAATGGGGCGAGTAGAGGGTGCGGTGCGGTGCGGTGTGGTGTGAGGAGAATCGCTTGGATTTTACGGATTTCCGGATTTCATGCCGCTTAGGCATTGCTTGCTCAGGCTCTGCCCAACCAGCGTGTAGATCCTTCCGTATTTATTCGCATATGCACACATCTGTGCCAATAGAATCTGCAACTCTACGATTATACACCCTTATGTCGCCTCCGAAATTGCACCCTCAAAAATGACCAGACTAAGTGTTTCACCTCTTTTCAAAAAGTTCGACGCTCATTTTGTCAAATCTTATAGATAAAAATAAATAATCGATAGGGTGAGCTTGCCGTAATTGATTCTATGAAAATCAACGATACGATAATGTTAATTTTACACACATAGCTACTTCATTCGCGGGGGCTGAAACTGGGCTTTGGACGTTCTTGGCTAGCTGATTCAGCTTACGGGTAAAGGAAAGTCAATTTCCATTAGCTTCGTAGCGACTACGAGGACTAAAAAAGCACTTGCCAACGATAAAGCGAAGAATGGTGGTCGGTGGAGGGTGGAAGTACTCTTTGGGTTATAATTCCGAGCTTTTTCTCTGTGTGAGTGTATCCCATGTACGTACGAATGCCATTTAATGCAGCTTTTCCATTCATTCAGTAAAGCAACTAAGTCCTTGGTATAAATAAACGACGCGATAAACATTTGGATAAATAAAAGGCAGTGTGTAAAATAAAGTGAAAATGGTTGTATAAATAAATAAGCAAATTTACTTGCCAAAATAAATGAATTGTTTCCCTTCTATATTTCGACGCTTTCTCATCCCTCGACGCCGTAAACAATCGGATAAGGGTCGACAAGGTGCCGTGGAATAATTAGAATATAATTTTAATTAAAGACGTTAAGCCGTGTAAACGAATGTGGGGTTACTGCAGGGAGTTTCAGCCCAAGGTTTAGGTTTAGGGTTAACTTAACTCCCGGCTCTTCCCACCGAAACTTCTTTCATCTTCGGACCCTTCTCAGACCAGATAAACTTTCGCATAACGAAACCACCAGCTACTATATCTACAATATGATAAGCAGACTATTTCGCAAACTCTTTGAAAAATATTTTTTTATAAGGTGGTTTTCACATTTTCTAAATCATTTCTTATCCTCTCCAAAAATGAGCTTTTTCTCGTTCCTAGCATTCGAAAAACTGATCGAAACTCGCGAAATGATCAACGGTGAGATAAAAAAATTAATCTTACGTCTGCTTCTGCGAGGAAATAATTCGAATTTCAATTTTCGATCTAAATTCTGATAATTCCGGTAATTCAATGACGGTTCTTTTTTTTTTTTTTTACATCAACCATTTTTCGAAATAAAATGACTTTTAAACCAATTTCGAAATACTTTAGATGGAGATAAATGTCCTGGAGGTAAAGCTCTGCGAAAATATATTCCCATCGGCAATCTTTATTTTAAACTTTCAGAGGGTGAGAGGGTATAGTCAGAGTCGTTTTGGCGTCCGCGTGTTTAGCGTCACTTCGTCGACTCTGCACCAGCAGAAACCATCTCCGAGAGTTAACGGTCGAGTTCGCGTTCTTTAACAGCGGTACTAAATCCTCCTTCTCCAGGGCTCGCTGCGTCGCGTCGCGTAGGTCGTAGTCGCCTTTAAGTACGAGGGGCAGCTTCTCCGTGGGTATGGCGAGAGAAGGCTGTCTGCTCAGCTATAGCACAGGATATTTTATATTTTATATAATGCCGTCGTAGTCGACCACTAACGCCAGGTTATGCCCAGGCGACGAAATTCACCCTCTCTTTAGCTGCAGCCACGACATATTTTTCCCTCACTTTTTCAACCCCTACCGTATATTCGCCCGCATAGAGTTAAACTAGATTCTTAAACTACTCTCCTAGTTTTCGTTGGCTTAAAATTAAATTTTTTCGCTTTTTTAATCATTCCGAAACTTCAACACATTGGTTAGTCTTTTTTTTTTTTTTTTTGTCTACGCTTTACCAAAAAAAAAAAAAAAAAATAAGAAGAAGATTGAGTTTATATAAAGTCAACACTGAGAATTCAGAACAAACGGACGAAATTTTGAGGGTAGATTCCTCACGAAATTCTACGACTAAATTTCCTTTACCTAAAATTTGTGGGACCAATAGTTTCCGAGCTACGCAAGATATTAGTTCACCGATCACAGAACTCATAGGTGACACAGACTAGGCTGATCATGAGCGTAAGTTGAGCGGCGCCGAGTCTATGCGATCCATACGCTCCGCGATTGGGAAAAACTAAGATCTTCGGTATCTCGTAAACTATAGGTCTCTCGAATTTTTGGTAAAGGAAATTTAGTCTTAAATTTTCACGGGGAATCTACTCCCAAAATGTGGCCCGTTCAATTTGAATCGCCCTGTGTATATGTATATATGCTGTTCGCATTTTAACGGATCAATCTTTAGTTTTCCCTTTATCACTCGTAATTCGAACTTGAACGGTATAGAGGTATAGGTACGGGGAATTCACTGGTAAAGAGGCACTCCGCCGCTCTCGTCTCGCGACGAAATTAAACGAATTTCCGAAATTCCACCAGGTCTGGAGTTGGTTGGCGCGGCGGATTGCTCTCGACGAGTATTGCCTCAGCCGAATTAATAATACAGGTGACGCGTCAGGGGTCGGAGGATGCTGAGTTAAGAATTAACGATCATGTTGCTATCATTTGGCAGCGATTTGTACGACACTTAATTCAATTTTATTTCATTTTTTATTATTCACTTCAATTCATTTTTACATTTTCATTAAATTAATTCACTCGACGTTAAAATCCACGGATATTATACCCACGTATGTAGCTCTCGCATATATGTACCTCGACATATATATACATATAGGTATGGTCTGCAGGGGGTGTCCCATGTCGACACCGCACGTGGTCCAAGTCGTATATTTACCAAGCAACGCGTTACCTCCGAACCAGCTCGACAATATGGCGTTGGTACACAGTTATGAGTTACACGTAAATTCCAACAGACATAACCACCCTCCACCCTCAACCCTCCATCCCTCTCTCTCTCTCTCTCTCTCTCTCTCTAGGCTCGGCTGTATACATTGCGTCAACTGTCCACCCAACTTTCGTTAAATAACCAACACACGTTGTACTAATTACTTGATACTGCAAGCCCCGGGTTTATTACAATGAAAAAAAAAAAGCTTCACAATAAACTTGACAATGCATAGAAATATCTCGTAATGAGTCAAGTGGTTTAAATATTCACTAGAAATGTGAAAAAAAAAAAAAAAAAATAATCAATTTTACAATGCCGTACAACTTCGTATGAGGGTGGTTCTACTCAAGAAGGACGAAAATCGGATCATTTTCGGCACGACATTTTTTTTGCATATGAGGTTACACAAGTAGCCTAAGTTCTAGCTTAGATCTTTCTTGTACTTATCTAAAACGGGGCAGTAAAAAAAATAAGATACAAGAATTTTATAGTCGTTAATAGTTTTGTAAATTTTATAACTTGGAAAACATTGATGTTACAAAAAAAAGTTACAAATAAAAAAGATGGGAAATTTGATAATCCATAAAAAAGATTTCAATACATTTTGTCGTAAAGTCGATGGTTTGCGAAATATAGATTGAAAAGTGTTATCCAAGATGGTGTCGACCCTGATAACGATAAGAGGTCGCCATTTTGGATTTAGTATCAGGAGACACCCCCCGACCAGCCCTGAAAATATTCCATGTTCCTTATTTTTTTACCAATCACCAGTTTCGAATTACCTATTTACTGGGCCAGGAGACTGAGGCCAGGATACTGAGGTTTTTCTTACTTTTTAGCTAATAAATCGTCGATACAACGTTTAACGATGAAATTATGCGATTCGACACTTGAATCCTAAGTATTTATAAATTATAAATGTAATAATAAATACCTACAAAATATATTATTTACGAAAACGCGTACCAGGATACTGAGAATCTGACTTGCCGCGACACAATCTCACTCACATAATTCATCATGTCGACTGAACCATCGACAAACCGAAACGAATACCAGCGATCATAAGCCAACTTGACTTCGGTTATTCACCTAAATAGAGCAGCAGCGCGCTAGATATGCTAATTCATCCTAATTTTAAGGTGTTTCGATGTGGCAGGAGACTGAGGTAAATGTCAAGAGACAAAGTTCAATTAAGTATTTTCAATAAAATTTAATAATAATAGTAAAATTAGACGAATGCATTGAAACACTTATGATTACATTTCTGTTTTTGAGTGCAGATTTCACGTATTATACTTGAAATTGAGTTTTAATTCAACATTGAAACTTTCATTTCGGAGAAGAGACATGCCAGGAGACTGACAATTTGGCACTTTAAAGTACAATTTTTGTAAACAATATCTTTGGGATGGAGCTAATTTTCAGTGTCAAACTAGAAATGATTGAGATGTTCAGTTTTGATCCTAAATCAATGCAATATAAGTGCAAAAAATATACAAAAGCAGGTGAGCCACAAAATATTCCCTCGTGACTAGAACCACCCATGAATGGAATAATTCCTTTACTTTGAACAATTTTTTTGTTTTAACCAATCGAGCCGATTTATACGAAGAACCATTGATAAGTTCAAACAAATATTCATTCGATTCGATAAATAAAAAAAATAACCGAGGAATTACTTCGAATTACTAAACAAACATTTGCTCGACTGATGTGGCAACGCAATAATTATTTGATTTTTTTTTTTTTTTCATTCGAACAAACTTTTTTTTTTTTTTTTTTTTTGTTCAAACGAATCGCCTTTCATTTCTGGGGTTAAAAATCATTAATGAATCACTGATCCTGGTAATATGAATATAGGATAAAGCATAGAAACACTCAGATGTCAGGGGTTGAAAGAACAGGATAAAACAAAAAGCAGTATATGCCATTACACGAACACGAGGAGTAGATAATTGAATTTGAAGTCGCTCACTACATAGCATAGGTGGATCTACAACGCTACCCTTACGTTAAAATCAGTTGCTACTCATACATGCATAGAGCATTCCCTTAAAAATGCTTTTATTTTCAATTTTCATAATAGGCGTATCGACCAGAGGCGGTTCGTTCCCTCAGTCGTTTGGGTGGTTTCAGAACTGAGGGAGTAAAGTAGGAAGAGAATGAGGAAATGGAGGTGAAGGTGGAGGTGGAGGCGGAGGTGGAAGTGGAGGATGTTATAATCTAAAATGGGGGGCAATGGGGGGGTTCCAGCGCGAAGTGTGGGTGGCGGTAGGAGATATCAATCATAGGGGCTCAGCGCTGTCAGGTCCTCGGGCCTCGACGCTGTTCGTTGCCGCCGCTGTATTCTCCCGATAAAGCTAGTGAAATCGAGCGAGACAATAGACTGCCGATCCGTCATCGCCAACCCCGTATATATACCATCTTTGTCGTTTAAATAATTAACCCCTGAAAATTTAACGGTCCGTTCAAATTTACCATATTTATTTCAAACGATCGCATATTTAGGTAAAAAACGATTTAACGTTTCTATATCTTTATTATAACATCTAAACACATTAGGGTGCTTCGTTTTGGATAAAAATTATTATTTTTCGCTCCATTAACGAAATATTGTTGAATGTACCTGAAAAGAAATTCCCTCAAAAGTTTCAGCCCTTAATTTAAATTGTAACACCAATATAAACAGTTTTCAAATTTTCCCATTCAAAAAGCATGTAAATCTAACGATATTTTTTCTTTTCAATTATGTAATGCTAAGCTGCATTTTATGATATCGTCTTATAACGAAAGTTAACGTGCAGAGAATTTATTATCATTGATTTCAGAAGTGCCAATTGTGATCTCAGTGTAACTCGAGTTGTTTCACCTGTATTTATAAATATTCAAGTCCCTCTATCTTCTAAACTATGAGTTCTAGGCGATGAAACGATGGGGGGCATTTTTGTAGAGAATTAAATTTCCTGTAGATTTGTCATTTGCATATTTCTTCTAGCTTCAACCGTTTTCCAGATATCAACGAAAATATATTTGAGGTTGATACATAACTCGAGTTATTCTGAGATCACAATGGGCACTTTCGAAGAATAATTAATTCCTTAAAAGTTAATCTTCACTATGCGACGATATCATGAAGTGCAGCTAAGCATTAGATAATTGAAAAAAAAAAAAAAAAAAAAAAAAAAAAAATGGCAGATCCACATGCGCTTTCTGAATGTGAAAATTTAAAAACTCTTTAGATTGGTGTTAGAATTGGAATTAAGGGTTGAAACTTTGAGGGAATTTCTTTTTAAGTAAGTACAAGACCTCCGGGTGATACTTTTTGGTTCTTAGATTTCTGTTCTGTCAAAAATTTGAATCAAAATCAAACAAGCCAAGCCCCCATTTCGACTTGCTTTCGTTAAAGTTAGAGAATCTATACAGAAACTGAAGAAGAGATGCATGAAATTTGATAAAATAAGGGATGAAAATTGATGTGTGAATACGTCGCGCGTATCTGCAACAGTAAATAGATATAAGGCGAAAGGATAGAAGCGTATAAACTATACGTATATCTATATTTATATATGGGGGATTAGAATTCCGAGTTATCGTGTCAGAGAGATGTTTATTATAAACGGTTAAGAGTCATGGATTCCCGAGAGACTGGTCGTAGAGACTTTGGCCGCACCTGTGCCACGCGATTTTCTTTTTCCACGGTAAAGTTTCCTTGTTTCAAGTCACGCTATATACGGTAAAGAAATAGACGGTGGTTGACTCCGCGGTGAAGAAAAATGGGGTAAAAATAAGATGAAAATAAAAATAGGAGATGTAGAAATGGTTGAAAATCTTGCAGAGACGGATGCATGGAAAACAATAACTTTTTGATTTACCTCACGCGATATTACCGCAATATAAACATCAGAACAATAAAACTAGACGCTGTCTGCTCAGTAGTTGCTCCACGGAACTGTAAAATGGAAAAAAAAAAAATATATTTGCTTCACAATCTGACGTGGATTACTTACCTTATTGTTAGTACGATAGAAAATTATAAATAAATAAGACAGTATAAATCTAATAAATTTATATTTTTTCATTAATTTCCAGATTTGCTGCAAGCTCATCCATTCAGGCAAGTGGAAATCGAAAAACCGGATCAAGCCATGTGAGTAAAACGCAATTTTTTGTAACAATTGGCGAAGGAAAAAGGCTCCCCAAACGTCGAGAGAATAAGGAGTAAAAAAATTTTAAGTGATTGGGGGTGTGTTATAATAAATGTGATAAAAATCACGAGATAAAACGTAGATACGGCAGAGGTTGGATTGTTCGGTTTGTTTCCTCATTGTGGTGACATGGTAGGAATCGGGAAACCCTTGTACGCGAGATTTCCAATAGAGTAGAAAATATCGTGATGGAGGGTGGAAGAGGGATGGCTCGAATCGCTGTAGCGGTCGAACCGAAATGAATCCGGTAGGTGACGAACGGCTAACAAATCGAGTTACCCTGGACCAGCAGCTTTCGCTGCGTGAAATTAATCCTCGGCTACGAGATACGCACCTACGCCCACCCATCTTCATCCTAATTCCGAAGGGACTAACGAACCGTGAACTTTACTATTTCACACTGTCGCCTTTTATCGAAGGAAGCATCTAACGAAATTCACAAAAAACGCTCCTAGATTTCTAATCATAGAAATTTCGAGCTTTTCACGATTCTGCAGTGAGCACTGTAAATTCCATTTTTCAACCCCCAACGGTCCACTCCATAGTGGGGTTGAAGTTTGAGTTCATATATGAACTTTTGAGCGATGTGACCGTAAGTTCTCAAATGGGTCTCCTTTACTCTCGTCAGGTTTCTTCCTACTCTTATTCTTCCTCTAGCTCCAGGTAACTTTTTCGCTACCTTAGATATACTATATCTATACGTATGCAGTTTCCCATCTTAGCTCTCTACCGTGTCCATTTTCTAGTGTCGCCTGCTTACGGTGGTTTTACTCTTCTCCGTGAGTTGGCCCAGAGGAAAAATACTCCTACCTTAAAAGTCCGTCGCGTCTCGTAGTCCGTACAAAATTGTTTTATTTAATATTCATAAGAAAGTTCTATTCCGACCGTTTCCTCACTCTAACAATCAGTCGACGGGCAGATTTTATTCAGTAAACTTCTTTTCCTCATTTTTCTTTCTTATTTTTTTTTTTTTTTTTTTTATTTATTTTTTTTCTCCCTTCTCTATTTTCCTATTACTATTTTTATTTATTTATAGTTTTATTCGCTTATATTACATCAACATATTTTATCAAGAGATTATTCGAAACGAATAACGTGTTATTTTATTTTTTTTTTTTTTTTCATAAATTTGGAGACTTTCTGGCCCATGGAGGCATTAAATTTCGAATATGACCGAATTATAAGGACCACCTCTAACACAGGTATACCTCCATGTCCAAACTTCCGAGTCTCGGAAATACGGACAAATGTTCACCTTGTATTGATTCAGTCAACTGAACGGCTATTTTAGCCATTATTACTATCATTATTATCAATATTATTATTATTATCATTAGGGGTCTTTGTCGTCTCTAGGACGTATCACAATAGGCAAGCTTGAGTGAATACAGAAGCTGTTTCAGAGTTTGATCCCCCAGGGCTTGGGGGTCACGTGTGACGTGAAATATATAATATTATATAATAAATTTCATAGTTTTCTATAAATAATTTATAAAAATTGAATAATTAAAGAATTTGAAATTTTCTTGTAACACTTATATCGAAAATCTTCGATATCATTAATGATTTTTTTTTTTTTTTTTTTTTGTTTTTGGAATCGATACGCGAATAGCTTTTTAAAATAAGCTCCAACTCTATAATCGCGAATTTCTTTCTTACTTTCTGTGAATCTATTAAATTCATGTACTATATACAAATGCACCTGTGCTTTAAATCGAGGGGTGAGAGTTCCGCGCTTGAAATATACGTACTACGACCGTTAGCCCAGCCAATGAGACGTCTCGATAAAGGAGATTTTACGATTTCAAAACTCAATATATATTCTCACGTTTTATAGCGGGTGATCGACTTATTTCCGAGAAACTGTGTATAGACTCGCATAAAACCATCCTGGAAGCACTTATCACCGGGGGACTATCGCATACCCTGACGTTTTTACGCGATAAAATGAATTTTCGTAATATTGATAAAACAAAAAAAAAAATGAATAAAAAAATTCTGTTGGTTTGCGTCAATTTTTTTTTCTTTCTTTTTCTCTTTTTTTTTTACCCGTAGGCCAAAAAATGTTTTACTACAATTCGCACACGCCCTTTGATATATCTCTGGTTCTTCTCCCTCTTGGCAGTGTCGTATAACAGAGGAAGAGAATTAGGAAGCAATCCATCCGCTCCTCCTCTTGGAGTAATTAAAAGTTGTAATTCCCAGCAGACAGTGCAGCAGCCGGGGCCCTTGGTTGTTTCCCGTTCGTTTTCCAGGCGCGTTCCCTCTTTTACCGCACCAGCATATATCCACTACTACGGCGAACTTCGCGGTCCTCTTGCATATTTCATATCGCGTAAAGTAATTACGTTATTGGGCTTTATGCGTTTAGGCAGATGCCTGATAATTAACTTCCCTCGTTGACGCGGTACTACTGCAAGGATAGAAAAAAAAAAAAATTAAAAAAAAAAAAAATAAGTCTCGAGAGTTTTTTTGTTTTTTGAAAATACAAATTTTTTATAATCTTTTTTTTTTTTTTTTTTAAACAAATCCCCCCGAAAAGGAGTAGCGGATCACGTCTCAATAAAGTATAGTGTGATAAGATATTATATGATCAGAAAAATCTGAGTGAATAAAATATTTCTTCAACCCTCTTTGAAGAATAAATTCAAAAATCTGCTCTCTCGCAATGTTACGAAACGTGTAACTTTTGTTAAATAAAATAATAGGAAAGTGATATAGGTATTTCGATTTCCTTGATACGCGAGGATCTTCGCGTCTCCTTTAATCCACCTCCCGGTTGTCACACGTGTGTATAAAATTGTGCATATAGCTAGTTTTGCGAGAAGTTATAGTATAGTACTACAAGGATATTGGTCCCTTCGATCGGTTTACGTCTTTACGTCGCAATGCCTCAGGTTCATATTGGTGAGATAGGAAAACGAGGAGAGCCTGCACATCCACGTGTATAGGGTGTAGGTGTATTTCTCTCCATCCATAAGCCCTTCGTGTTTTTGGCTTTGTGTAGGTGTATCTTCCTCACCGTCGAACATATAGTAGTAGTAGGCTACTGCTACTAGGGGATGAATAAGGGACGAAAACTAGGTGTATATATGTGGGGGTATGTATATACGAGTATTGCGGATGTATTTATGGGTGGTGTGTATGTATAAACGAGGATCCAGACGCAACGAAACCTCGTGGCCCAACCTGCAGGACTATCCCACAGCAGCCACCTACAAACCCGGGGACCACAGATGGTACGGATCGCTGATCCACTCAATTTCAGATTCATGGATGCCAGAGACTGAAAAATATAACTCCTCTTTCTCCGATGCGTTAGTAACCGTCCATCCATTTCCATCGAAGCTGCAGACGCGCCTGAAATACATATATAGAATCTATCTATACGGGGGTGTGTATATGTAGGTATATGTAGATAGGTTTCGGGGTGTAATGTGTGTATTGTACGTATCTACATCCACATATAGTATAAGCATGTTTAGGGTGAGGGAGAGATGCTTCGAATACCCCATATAGATTTCGAATATTTCATAACCTGATCCCATACACGTTCACATATGTATATGTAATTGTATGTATATATGAATGTATGAATCCATAAGGCAACAGGCTTTTTTTTATACATAATATAGGTATATGAATGGTTATACTATAGAGGCGCCCGACACGTCTGACGCGATTTACTGAAGACGACCTATGGAAATATCATTTTCCTCGCATTGTAGAAGATTGACGCGTAGAATATTGCGAGAATCGGATTCGTACGAATCTCTCCTGTATATCAGTTCGTCTGTGAAGAGCGAAGTGTTAGAGAAAAAGTAGGAGAAGAAGTAGAAAAAAAAAAAAAAAAAAGAAGCAGAAGAAGAAGAAGAGTGCGCTTTTTTTTTTCTTGAAAAGAATTTTATAATCTTGGGACAAAAAAAAAAAAATTTCCATCATATTTGATTTTTTTTTTTTTTTTTTTCTATTCGTTCTTCCGTCTTTCATTCTTTCTTTCGTTCTTTTTCTCGTTCTTTTTCTATCGCGTAAGGCGATAAGACAATTTTTAAAGCCAAATCCTTGAGCTCTTCAACGAAATAAACTCCGTTCGATATTATTATCGATAATATAGAAGTTCGTACTACCTCTTTCTTTAATCCGATTTTCAACGGTCTTCACAATAGCATAATCAGCTTAAATAACATTTGGTAGCTTTAGAAACGTAAAGCTTTATCGAAAAGCGAAAATTCAAAAGGCATCGTATAGAAACCAGGATAAAATTTTCAATTAAATACGATAAAGCAACTGAGGGGGGGGGGGGGGGGGTCTATAGGGATCATGACTGTATCACTATCAGAAAGCACGAATTGATTCCAAAAAAAAAAAAAGGGGACCTGAAAATTTCTAACGTAATGAGCTTTTTCGGAATCTCGCGATATTCGAAATCCAATAAAAATGCTTCCTGCATTACAGATATCAAGTTTTCTAATTCCAATTTTGTCAGAATCATTTTTCTATCAATTTTTAATAACTTCACGCAGCTGGTTTTTTTTTTTTTCAATCGGTAAACTTTAGTCTCATACATAATAAATAATTCCGCGATTTTGAGAGTGTCAACAAACTCTCAGTTATAAAAATAATGTTTGTTCAAAGTGCTGAATCTGATCATCGTTTCCCGAGTTTACAAATTTTCCCAAGTCTCTACCGCATCAAGCGAACGAAATTACAAGCGACTGATTTATAATTTAGTCCTCGGTACTAACGTCACTACCTTAGACACCCCGTGGTCTGCGGTAAGCTCAACTTTTGTCTGATAGAAAGCCTAGAGCTCCTCGGTTTACTCGCGTTTACCTGATTTTGAAGGCTTCGTTTTGCGCATGCTGCAACCTTAAGTTGAACTGAAGTTAAGTGAAGTGAAGTAAAGTAAAGTAAAGTAAAGTAAACTAGGGGAATATCAGGAAAATTTTGAAGCTCATGTAATTCTGATAATGTTAATCATCATTTTTGACTATCAGCTCATTGACATTAGGAAACCCCAACACACTTTGTAAACACCTTAACACAGAGCTATATCTATAATCGTAGAAGGTTGTAACGCGTATGCTGAAGAGATTAAGAAAGTTTTGTTGGTTGTGAGCACCGCTGAGGGTAGTAGGTACGCCTCGGGTAATTCTCTCTCCCTCCCTCCCTCTTCTACCCCATAACAGTTAAATACGTGGAGCGTAGGAGTAACCGAGAATGATTTTAGTGGTGTATAACCGAGTCGAAATAGAACTATCTCGGGCTTAGTAGAACGTTAAATTTACACGACGAGTAAGGGTGGAGGAGGGTGAAAACGGGCATGGCGGATGGTGGGCAGACAGTAGCCGCATCTGCGTATTAGGCTACCAACTTTGTCATTACTCTAATTGCTTGCCTAATGCCGCCAATATTGTTGAACCAGTCCAACGCGGCACGGCGCGTTGTAGGTGGGCAGAATATCATCCCTTGGGATCTTGCGTGCTTAAACTTTCTCGAAAACGACTAAGACGAATAACGACAGAATTAAGATTGAGCCGCGGTAATAATATTTCAAAAACGAAAACAGAAAAAAAAAAAAATAAAAATTGTGCCGAGCATTAACCGAAAAAATAAAAAAACCCTTCAATTAGAAAAATAAATTAACTATCGTGGGGGGCGAGAGACGAATTAACGATCTGTGTGAAAAAAAGAAAAGAATTCTTGTGGTATTGGATTCCGGGTTAACGGGGGATTTGAGGGGTGAAAAATTTTTGTTTGAGAAAACACGTACCTCCTAATGCATCTGTGATCCCGTTGCCATATCCACCTACCGGGAAGAAGGGAGTCCTTTTTAAAACCAGAACCACTTAGCCACGTACGGTGGCCGCGTTCAAAATCGTATCCGAGAACGGAAGCTCACTGGTTCACGGCGATTCCCTCGATTTTGTCCCCTTATTTATGTGCCTTGGCCATTTTATCCTCTCCCATTTACTTCTCTCGTATTTCATACGATCTAAAACCCTTATATTATGACCATTTTCGTATTTCTTCCCGAAATTGTAAAGGAGTGTTAAAAAAAAGATGATGAATACCAACTGAAAACAACCCTTATCCATTGATTGATATTAATTTTTCACGATACCCACTACTACTACTACTACTACTACTACTACAACCAGTTATTTTGAATCCTGCCATCTTCTTTCGTAACAGTTTTATCCTCAATTTGAGAAGCACCAAAGCGGAGGCTAATAGTTTCGGACAGGGGGTTGAAGGGGAGAAATGCGTCTTGCAACTAATGGGAGTACTTACCGAGCAAAGCATCACGGTTAGATCGACGTTAAGCCAACTATTGCGAACGGCGTAGATACTAGAAGGACGAACAAACTACGTTACTAACAAGTATATAGCTGCATGCCAGAGCCTAGTAACGTAAAAGTTAATGTACCAAATTACGAATCGCATTGTTTGGGGTGGGTCCGACTACAGGAGACTCTATTTGCTGGTCTCTTAATGTTAAGAGTCTCAAGAATTCAGCGGTACCCAATCCACCAGGAAAATTTTCCATTTCTCCCGAACGTCAAACCGTTTTTGAAAAATATCTATACTTAATTCTTTCAAAGCGAGTAATTTTTACGAATTATATTTTCATCGCTAATATCAATCTTTGAGGCAGCTTTCTAGGTATTCTGATGATCTGATCTGGGCTGACGTCGACCAACCCTGAACGAAAATGCCCGTAACTTTTCTAGACGACCGACCTCCTCTGTTCTTAAGCGTCTCTCCCTCTGGTCCAGAGTCTTAGGGAAACTGCCGCTTAGGTTTCACGGTTAATTTTCGTGCGACACGCAAACCCGGTAAAGTTAAGCTCAGCAAATATATATAAATTTCTATAGCGAGAGGATTTTGGTGCGGGTCTTTCTTAGCCATAGGATATCAGAACATATATGTCTGTAACGTTCGTGACACGAGTTTATTTCGAGCCTTAATCGTTTTGTGAAATAATTTATGCAATGGGGGAAAAAAAAAAAAAAAAATCGAGGCGTCAATAAGTGGGAAAAAATTAGAGCAAGGCAAACGACAAAAGTGAGATTAACACCGGGGTTAGCCGATTGAGAAGGGAATGGCGTCGCGTTACGTGGCGACGTCGACGCGGCGAGGGTTAGACAGTGTTAAGACTGCCTGGACCAAGCTGTCTGCCAATAAGGCCAGATAATAATTACTACATGGAAGGAACTCGCCGTTCCAATTTGCCACTTCGAATTTAATCATTTCCCTGCCACTCGCAGCCATTTTCCATCTCGGGTGGTTCCCGCCTCGTAATCCAAGCCACCCGAGATATTGGTTACTAATAACTAATTACCAGTCTTGCGTTTTGACATTCTCATTAACTCGTCTGACGCGAAACGTTAATGCCTTAGCTTTCCGATCGCGATATTAATCTCAAGAACCCATACCGACTTTGATCGTTGCCAAAAATAATGCACGATAGTAGGTAGTTGGTGCGGATGTGAACCCGAGGCGATATCAGTTAAATTTCTAACAGCTCATAGCAGCTCAATCGTTAATTAAATGTCTTTTGATTAATTGAAAGCAAATATAATTAGCGAGTTTATCGTGTCTTGACAAAGTTAAACGAATGATAGAGCTAGTACGCGACATTTTTTCATTTTTCATTTTTTCGTCTGTCTTTCTATAACATTGTAGGTATCAAAGATCGATACGACTTTACATTATAGTTACATCGATGAAAGATATACGTAATTGCCACACCTCAGTGAATCTCTCTCTCTCTTTGAAATTCGAGGCTTGTGAAACGAAACGCGAAGGTAACAAGGTATTCCCTCGAAAACCAGTGACTCTCATGGATAATAAATGGATAAGAATTAGAATTTATGTCGAAGAAACAGAACGCGAGGCATTGACACTATATGCTATTGAAAAAAATCATTGTCAGCGTATAGGTTTATCGTTGTATCTTAATTCGTGAAAAATAAAGTCATCGCATTGGATGAATGAATTATTTATTTTATTTTCTTTTTCTTTTATATACTATAGTTTTTTTTGTCCAATAGCTAATTCAAGTTTATTGGAGAACGAGAACCTCTGCTGATCGAGCGGGACGTAGGTACGGGTTCCCAGGGGATGTTCGGGAAGCTCGATACTGATTATACCGTTCGACGGTATCCACCAATCTTGTATCCACTGAGTCCATGTTTCCCAATATGAATTGAAACATATCAAAAGCACATCGAAGAAAGTGCTTTACTTACAACCCTCGACTTTAGATCTGAACTTGCAGCGACTCAGTATACATATCAATGCAGTTATGACATATTTTTAAACAAGGGTGTATTTGTGTTCTGCGATTTCGAAACGAGCGCAATTTCATTTCTTTTTTGCAATCGTGTACATCGAACGATATCTTTTTTTTCTTCATTCTCATTTTCACCCTCTATTTGTTATCAACATTTGATCAACGAGTCAGAGGATGTTCCGGAAGCTCGATACTGATTATACCTTTCGACAGTATCCACTAATCTCGAATCCACCGAGGTTCATGTTTCCCAATTTGAATGAAAGCATGTCAAAATAGTACAACGAAGAAAGTCCTTTACAACCCTCGAATTTAGATCTGAACTTGCAGTGACTTAGTATGCGTATAAGTGCAGTTATGCCACATTTTTTGATGAGGGTTCTGCGATTTCAAAATAAAGGCAATTTTATTTCCTTTTTGCAAACATCCACATCGAACGACATGACTTTTTTTTTCTTTCTCTTCATTTTCACCCTTTCTTTTCACCGTCATTTGATCATCGAGTCTGTACCTATACGTTTTTATCAGTATTCCACTAAATCGGGTTTGAGGGGTTGTTTGAGTCCACAGGGTGAATTCTCAGAGCTCTATATACCAGTTTCCCTGGCTTTTTGTGCTTCTAGCCGCATTGACGCAAATACACGTTGAAGTATTTTAATATCGAGCCTTTCCAACGTAGGTAACCCTGCTGTGCAAGTCCAACTGTATTGTCCTGCTGGATAGATGCACAGGGGTGAGCCGGACCAACGCCTACACCAATATTTTTGCCTTCCCTATCATCGTACGTGTGAAAGCTCGAAGAATGTCGCTTTGTACCCGAGTATTTTATACCTCGCTAGCTGTCATCCCGAAGAATACGAAAATTAAAAAAAAAACTAAAAAAACTAGAATCTCTCAGTTCCTCTGAATGGATTCTACAGTTTCAAGCGAAATAACTAAATGGAAATTTCTGCTGAGATTAGTTCTAGCGTTTAGCTAAATATGACTGACAATGAGGTCTTTTCATGTCATGCACGATATTCTTTCCACCCTTATTACGGAGGTACCTCCTCGTAACCCGAGACTACAAAAGGTTAATTTTAGTTTTGGGCTGAGCTATTGGAGACCCAGGCTTGCCTCTCACCCTTTAACTCACTCAGTTACTCTGCCTTACAATTTGCATCAATTAATACTAACCCTGCCGCGCCAAACAAGCTTGCCAAAGACCGTTTAAACTTCGCTTAAACTCTGGCTCCCTCGACTCGTAGACAGCTACCGCGTGTTAGAAACAGGGTCAATATATACGTGTATACATATGTATTCATTCGTATTTAATGGATGTATGTACCATAACGTTTCGTGTAGGTGTATATACATAATATATGCGTAGATTTGACACTATTAATTTAAGGGTAGTTGTAGTAAGCTTCGTGTAAAGATTATCCATTTTTTAATCTGATAGTTTAGCGTTTCAAATCGCGATCACATATTAGCGTGCATGCAGAAAATTTATCATCTGCATGTAGAAAAGTAGAAAAGGACGGGATGTCATAAGGCGACACATCACCCTGGAGCTTTCACCTTACAGCTTTCATGCGGGAGACTCGGAAGCAGCGTTATTCGAAACGAATAATGGAGAAGAAGAGAGAGAAAGGGAAAAGAGAATAAAATAAAATAGAATAGAATAGAATAGAATAGAATAAGAGAGGAGAGAGAAAATTGCGCTATACTGCGGGAGTAGGAAGAGCTGCATGGGGTCTATGGCGAAGGCGAGAACGGTGGGGTACGAAAAAAGGTCTCTTGCGGTACATTTGGGTTTTATTGAATATAACGCGCGACCCGGCGCACCCACCCCTGCCTGGCACTATGGTTATTACCTACACCACCGGCTTATAGCATTTTTGCGTGCATTTAGACAGTTTTTTTTTTTTTTTTTTTTTTCTGTTTTCTTTCCTCTCATTTTTTTTCCTTTCCTTTCTCTCCAGACCTAATGGTCTTTGTCCTTAACTACCTGTATCTGAAAATAACCGTTTCCTACGTAGGTATATGAATAGATATACCTATATATACCCTAAGCACAAAACTCATCCTCTTCTACTCGAGGAGGTGATTTTCGCGGACGAACGACGAGCCTAGGGCGCAGCCCCGAAGGGCTGGGGATTTCTTATTAATAAAAGAAGAGGAGACGGTGGTGATGGTACTCTAACTTGCAGTTAAGACAGTCTTTCGTTCATTTTTTATCACTGGGTATACAACCCGGCCTCTTTCTTACCTCCGTTTATTTACTTTCTTCTTTTACCTCATACTCTCGGCTCTTATGCCCATCCTTTTCTCTTGCATTTTTCAAACTCGAAACGATTGATTCGACTCCTTGCTTCAGTCTCGGAGCTTGCAGGTCGTTCCGGATTACGCAAAAGGCACATTAAAAACCGCCATAACAACCAAAGGAGGAAGGATCAGCACCTGAACCTTAAATAATATAAAATAGTAATCCGAAAACAGAGAGAGAGAGAGAGAGAGAGAGAGAGAGCGGAGAGAGACGCAGTGGCAATATGGTTCGTCCACTGAAAGTTCTGCTATAGGGTTTGAAAGGGGTGGATGGTTGGGGGTTATTGGGTCGCGGCCACTTAATATGGTAATGCTGCAGTACCAGAGGCGTCGCGACGCCCGTCCATCCACCCTATAGCTACGACCCGACTCAATCGAGGCTGGCGAACGGTGCCAATACTTTAATTTACATTTAAAATTGCTGAACGGTTGACAACACTACTACCTTATTTCCTTTCTCTGCGTAAACCCGGCACCATTCTATTCTACCACCTCCATCCAGTGTCTCGGACACTCAGAGCTTTCCTCGAGCACCAGGTGGTGTACCGTCACCCTCACCCCTTTACAAGGTAGTTGCACCTTCTGGATTTGGCGAGGGAGGGTGTATACCACCGCGGCTATTATTCCTCGTACAATTTAGCACTGGGCAACGACCTGAGAGGCTAGGGGAAGGTACGGCGTCACCCAGGCGGAGGTGGATGTGGATGTGGAAACGGTGGTGTAGATGGAGGTGGGGGTGGAGGTGGAGGTGGAGGTGGAGGTGGAGGCTCCAGGACTCCTCTAGCCAATCTTGGAGATTGCAAAGCAAAGCACTTAGGAGACACGGCAAAGTTTCTTCCCGACTGAATCATGTTTCGCGAGCACGTACCTCTACCCTATCCCCTCTCCACCCTTCTTAGCCGCGGACTTTAACCACCTAGAAGAACGGTGAAACGGGCGCCGGGTAAACAAGACAGAAAAAATAGAAGACATAAAGGGTGTATAGACTATACTCAAGTAGAAGGTTTGACAATTGAAGCGAAAGAATAGGGGAGACCAATGGTTAACCAATTTTTACACCATTAGGTTACCTGGATCTAGACACAAGGGTTGATTTTCTCACGAATTTTTGGTACAATGATTTCGTCACGTTTCACTCATTTCGCTTTGTAGACAAAACTGATTATGCGATTTGAAAATTGTCTGTTCGCACCATAAAAGACGTCACATTTTTTGGATTTTCGGTAATACAAATTTGAAATCAATCGTAAACCATGGTTAAAAAATTATTCGCGAGAACTATTTCGCAAAATTTATATTTGATAGAAAAGCTCCAAAATTTCGTTCATCTCTTTTTATTTAAAAACGAATTTTTAATTTTAGTTATGCTTGAATGAAAAAGAGAGAGAGAAAAGGGTAAAAAAAAAAATGCTAACGTTTCGTAAAGTGGAAAATTTTGTTTGTGCTTTTGTATATAGATACATAGTGATTTGTATGCCGTTAAATTTATTCGTCAAAGTGTTCCGTGGCATTGCATCGCATATACCTTATATACTATATACCTATACCTATATGCGTATACTGTAGGTATATCAATATATGAAAAGTTGAAAGTAAATGCAGTATGGAAAAAAAAAAAAAAGGAATGAAAAAAAAAAATAAAAATAAGAGAGATATTACAATATCGAGAATCCCGGGCCACCGGCGCGGCGCGAGCGTGTTGCCAGTAGCTAGGTAGAGGTACCCACCCTGGACCGAATTCGACGATTCGAAACAAACAGTTGAAACGCCGGCGGTGGCTCGCCCGGAGCTTTACCAGCTTCGTGCTTTTTGCCTGGGGCCGAGGATTTGCTCGTGTCACGCATTCACACTCCACGCGTTACGATATCATGCCTCCGGTAATATCCCCTCCCGCTTTTACCCCCTATGCATACACACACACACACATATTATATATATATATATATATATATATGTATATTTTACCCCGAGAGACCAGATATTCGACGGGGGAAAAAAAACACGCACACACACACAAAGTGAAAAATAGAAAAACAAAAAACAAAAAAAAAAAAAATCGGGCCATCGCATCGCATCGTCGCCCCGGAGCCAAACGGGCTTTTGGTATATACCTATTTTGTACTCTGTAACCAGATACGATTTCCGATTCTCGACTTTTTTCCACCCCATGTGTTTCGAGAATTTTTTTTTTTTTTCTCCTCATTTATCTCTTCGCTTTTTATTTTCATTACCTTCCTTATTTCTCTCTCTTCCCCCCCCCCCCCTCCCCCCTCCCCTTATTCTCCCTTGGGAAGAAGTCAGTTGATAGAAAACTCGAGTTAGGGTACTATACATACGTGCATAAGTGTATTTCACGATTCTGATTGCTCGTGATGAATTATTTTGCGAAAATTTTGGAATAAAGAAACCCAGCTCTCTAATTATTGCCGATTTTTGGAAAGGTGGGGTTTGATCGGTCTATATTTTTACTTATAAATATTCAACTTGACAGACGGGTCAACCCTTTTTCCGAGATCGTGCCAGTGAATTTTTTCACTTTCAATCCTGAACAATTTACCATATATAGCTACTTTTACGTTTGTTTACGTAAACCCTATTCATCGGTGCAGGTGAGGGTGAGGGTGAGGGTTGAGGGTGAGAGAAGTGCGAGCGTTAGAAACTGGATGGGGTGAGGCTGTTCCCGGTTAAAAACCACATGTATAAAACCTTTGAGCATTGATTCCGTGAATATTTCAAGGGAAGTGGGTATCAGTGGGTGAATATTGCTGCTATACGAGGTGTAGAGAAAACACCCTGCAACCTTTGATTCTCGAAAAGAGAATTTCGAATTGAAGCCAATAAATAATAATGATGATTATTATAATAATAATCATATCCTACCAGATACTGGCCCACCCGCGTATACCCTAACCGTCTACCTATACCTACCCTCTTACGTTAAAATCCTTCTGATTTATTAACGCAGCCGTCCACTCTGAAATTCTCCTTGAAACACTTATCCTCGGTCCTTATCCTTACTAAAGCCGAAATCATCCCTGAAATGAAACGCTTTGAAATTATTGATGTCTTGTTCGGTCTTCAGGAAGGCGATATAAAGGCAGTATAAGTTGAAGACGATGTACTCGATTTGGGGGTAGAAAATACATGGCGATTTTTAACTTGAACATTGAAATTATGAATAAATTAAAAAAATATATGAATCCGAGTTCGATATAATCAATTGATCTTTTATTACAGTAATATTTCCTCTTGTAATTTACCTGTGAAGTTTTACTAAGGGAAGAAACCCCTTTGAGTCAGGTAAAACCTGTGACACGAAGTAGGCAGCTCGAAAAATCGGAATCGTTTTGTTATAAGGAAAAGCGACGATGCGATCTTCAGAGGAAACTGGAATCCGCTCAAACAATTTCAAATGTCTGCACCCCCCCACCGGCAGCCTAAGGCTACTTTGCTCGAAGACCCCGAGGTCCCCACATCGCGTAAGACGATTACGTCAAAAATAAAGAATTAAAAATGTCAAGTGGAAAAGTCGGGATGGTATATAAGAGCATATTGAAAGAAGTATAAAGCAGTGAGTGGGACGAGTTGAGGTTCGAGAGACAAGACAGGGTGGAAAAGTTTCCTTTACTATGGCCATGCCAGGCAAGGTATATACCCCCCCTATACCACACAGTTCACCCTCGCGGTCTTCGAGAACCCCATATATATATATATATATACTATATATATCTATGTATATAACCGTTAGATATCTATATACTTGTGAACGTTGGTAGGGGGTTTGCTTTTTACGTAACATTTATTTTACTTCATTTGTCTCGGAATGTCTTCGGGGCTTTACAAGCTGGTTGGGAAAATACTTTTATAATTCTTCCTTCTCCTTGTGTTCCATCCTCCTTTTCTCGAGTGATGCACGAATACGAAGACGAAAACGGGGACGGAGATGGAGACTGAGACGAAGGGTGGGTTTTTCAGATCGATAAAAACCGGTGGAATAAAATAATAAAAGACTACCCCAGAGCGTTACGCGTTTCGAAGAAAGCCAAATATTTGCTTGAGGCAAAGCGAGCGCACCTTTTAACACGCTTCGCGTACCGAGCATCGTCCTCAACCCTCGTACTCGTCATACCCCTATTTTGCTCTAAATTTCCTGAAACACAGAGAAGCAACCTTAGCAGGAGGTAAGGAATTTTACCAAATTATTTACAACGATTACCCAACATTTTCAATCATGTATCAAAAAAAAAAGTATCACAAAAATTGATCACTTCTAATCGAATGAGAATTTACAAATTCTTATGAACATTGAATTGTGTTATAAAATCGCAATGAATGCAAAAAGTGTATTCGAAAGTATCACGAAGGCAGAATCGATCGTATAGTTGTAAGCTAGTAGGTAACAGCGTTTGGTAATCAACGCATATACTAATTATCATAAAAACTGGAAAGCATGTAGTAATGTCTCAGGCAACCGGTTTTTCTTGTCTAAAAATTTAGAGGCATAACTGTTTCCTTGATCTCAGTATACGTAATTGAAGCAATTTTGAAATAAATTTAATAGCAGTAGAATATAACTGCTTTGTCAATGCCAGGAAATGTTTATTAAAAAAAGATGTCAGCCTTGAAAGGTAGGACTATACAGACATGCATTGAACTTTGAGTCATCACTTAACTGACTTTTACTTTCAAATCCTACGCAGTCGGATTTTTCTGATTGAGTAACTCGCGTGTTTGGAAAAGGAACAAAGTAAATGATTTTTAGGGGATGAAAAGCTTCTTTATTTTTTCTAAAAACGGTCTTGAAGTTGAATGCGGATTTGAGGGATGAAAATTAACTGAAATCGAGTTGATGCTCGAGAAATTTTTGAAGATACTACTGGCATACGTTGAACTCTAAGTCGTCACCTAATTAAAATTAACTTTCAATACCCCCTGAGTCTGATTTTTGTGATTAAGTAACTTGCGTGTTTGGAAAAGGAACAAAGTAAATGATTTTTAGGGGATGAAAAGCTTCTTTATTTTTTCTAAAAAAGTTGAATGCGAATTTAAGGGATGAAAATTAAGCAAAATCGAGTTGATTCAGAGTGCTCTAGAAATTTTTGAATCTCGTTAAAGCTGGGTGCAGCAACGTGCGAGGTTGGATCAGAGAAGTTTTCTTTTAAATGGATTTTAAGGGTATAGTCACGAGAAGCATGTTGAATTAATGTATTCCGGTCAAACTTTTCATTATATTGAAGTTAATTAACCTATGCGGATGTTAAAAGCATCTATATACACGTATTTATGTAGACTTTAGTATATATATATGAGCTAGATATAGGAATAAGTATTCCTGTATCGGAGATCCGCAACATTCGACGAAGTGTGTATATATACATACAATATATATATCCTGGTGCTTGCACGAGGCTGGTTAACGCGGTGACACGCACTGGGATACCCACCGGGGAGTGGCCCTGGTCACTGGTCAGTCGATAATTACACGAACCCGGTTAACGCCGAGCGAGGAGAAATTCGTCCACCGTCAACGCTATCAATACCACCCTCCGGAGTGCGTACGACACGGCGCCGATTACCTCTAATCTACGAAATGACCCATGGAAATATCCGCACGCCCTTCCTGTACCCTTTCGCCCTTTCGCCCTTTCGTCCTTCCTCTAATTCTCCGTCTCTACATCTATGCATGAATATTCCTTCGTCCCATGACCCTGCTTAGGTACTATAAATTCCTGTTTGCTCTTGCCTCAACCCAACCCCTATAGCCTTACTAGTATGAAGAAGTTCGGTTATTCGGATGAAATTTTGATAGTGGGGCGAAAATCTTACGGGCTATGAGTTAGATTTTTCTTCAATTTCGATTTCGTGAGAGAAATCTCTCGCGAATGATACTCGAACGAGATTAAACATGACATAATAAGAAATATAAGGATGATGTCGGACTCGACGCAATCGGCGAGCCGCAGGCGGCTCGATTCTGAACAGCCATCGCGGTATAAGGGATGGACAATGGGGTTGAAAGTCTGGTGCGTTTTCTTCACCGGAATTTTCTGCTGCACTCGAACGAGTCTGAGCGAATGGGGGCACCACCACCACCATGCGCCATGGTACATGTTGAAGAATTACTTACGGTTTTTATTTACCAAGAAAGCAGTGACTGTGTCGAGAGGAATTGCTAGGAAATAAAGGAGAGAGGGAGGAAGAGAGGAGAAAAGGAAAAGTGAGAGAGTTTCTTCAGCCCTTTCCAATTACAGCCACGAGATTGTGTTGCGGGAGGTTTTAGCACAGTCCAACGAAGGCGAGCCCGAGACGGTGAACGACGAACGGGAAAGAGAAGGAGCTTTAAAACTAGCCTCGGAAATAATTAAGAATTCACTAAATTAAAAATCTATTCCTTCTGCCCTCCAGTTGCTCCTCTGCTCATTGCTGCGTTACTGCACCGCTTGTACTATACCAACCCCCCCAAGCCGGGCTTTGAGTCTTATATTTTCTCCGCACGGAATGAAATTGCTTCTTATATCTTTAGCGGGGTTTTTTTTTTTTTTTTTTTTTATCTTCTCTCACAGTCAATGTTCACTTTTTATATCATGACCCACAATTCGCGTGTCTAATGGCACCAAAAAGGTGATTTTTGTGTCATGAGATATAATATTTTGATTTCAACATTTTTTTTTCAACTTATTTAAGTTTTTTATGTTTTTACTTTTACGAATGACAGAAAGTTGTACAACGTCGCGATTACGACCTTCTGTAATCAGTCGACATGATGATTCTTCGTTCAGTTAGGTCATATGCGCCAGGACTTACGAGGTTCTGATTTTACTCGTCCGATTTTCAATTACACAGTTATTAAACATATTTTTAAATTCTTCGCGTCAATACATATAGGGAAATAATCATTCGATTTTTAGATTATCAAAATCGACCTCAAAGACATGCGAATCAAAATAAATCTTATCTGCTATTACGTCGATCTCCCAGTTTACTAATCGAGATTGATAAACCCCAGTCTGATCGTTAAAGAGATAAAAATCAAATTAAGAAATGCGGTAAACAAAGATAATGAACACTGAAATCTTTGATCAAACTCCAATTTTAATAGCCAAGTAACGATGACTCGAAGTTTTCATTCAAAAATAAGAATTATTTGCAAAAAATATTCAACCATTATTTTCGCTGTTGTTTTAGGCTGCAGCGACAGAAGCCGAGCAACGCATACGCGGTATATCGTATAGTAAAGTAAACTTGCGGGTGCGTTGGTTCGTCGTAATTTCAATTAGGAAATACAATTACCGAGCAATTACCGAGAAAACATCGTCTGCTTGCTAGTGCAACAGCCAAAGTCCTCTTCGCGGTGCTTTTCGACATCGTTCTAGCACCCTGAAACGTTTTCTTTTCTTTTTCTTGTATTTCCGGGGCGAAGTCTCTCCCCAAATAGGTACCTAAGTCTGAGAGAAATTCGTTCATTGTCTGCGGCGGGGGTTTATTGTGATAATAATTATTTCCCACCGTTTTCCCTTACCGCACATATAATATATTGTATGAAATACCATCGTACCTATTTACCCTTCTGTTGATTTTCGTCAACGTGTGTCAGACTATAAAATGGGGTCGAGGGGTCAGTGATCGACATTTCGCTGTCAGTACAGAAGCTGGGATTTGAATTCGATCGAATCGTCTCCACACCCTCAATGAACGCCGGAAACGCCTCTTCGTTTCGCCCTTTGGCCACGGGTATCAAAGTACCTTCCAACCCTTGAATATGCTCGTAAATGACCCGGCTTGTATCGGCGGCGTACCGCACGCGGTCAATCAGTGTCCACAGCTTGCCAGACTATAAAGTGAGACAATATTTATACAGAACGTTGATTAGGCAGTCCGGGGCCCTGAGGGTTGAGTAATTTCGATAAAAAGTTAAAAACTGAGACAAAAAAAAAAAAAAAATGAAAAGGGCGAAAATTTCTCATAGCTAAAGAATTGGACTGATAAATCGCTGCAGGAGGAAAAAAATTGTAAACGAAAAGGAAGCGGTCTCATAATGACTCCCATTTAATAACAATTATTATCAGCCCGCAGTACGGTTATGAGGATTTATATGGGAGACTATTTCATCGGGTAGAACCTTGCCGCGTAATATGCAGCAATAGTTTTCAGCTACTAGTAAGGGTAGCTGGTAGGTACAGTCATTTGTAACTTGAAAGTGTGTGCCGCGCGGTTTATTGCTATCATAAAGATCTCAGTTTCGCATGAAGCTAGAAGGTGTATAACTGTGGGGAGATTTTTCCGGTGCAAAGCTTGGGGTTCAAAGGTTTTTTTTTTTTTTTTTTCTCAAAAAAGGGGTGAAAATTCTTGTAAATAATTTGTAAAACGTAGAAAGAACCACCTCAATCTCACTAAAAGTCACTTGATTATTATCCGAGAAGCTATAAGCTGTCTTGATAATGTATTAACCGGAGTGAAAAACTGTAATTTCGATTTTCCTATGTGGTAGGGTAGGCGTAACACCTTTGGTTTTTAAAATTGTAATAAAAAAAAGTCAAAGATTGAAGATGATGTGGCATAAGGAGCGAGCGTATAGGGGTGTCGTATCTTCTCATCCCTGGAGACTGTCTTACGGTATTCTGGCGAGGACGAGATGATCCGGTATTCAATTATCGTCCTTTTGAACAAGGGATGAAAAAAGAAGAACTCGGAGTGCCTAATACACGTTTATAATCACCGCGTTATAATCCCTACAGGTATGTATAGCAGGAGAAATTAATTAGTCTTTCTAAACCAGAGAGAGAGAGTGAGAGAGAGAGAGAGAGAGAGAGAATACTGGGACCTCATACTCGCGTTATGCTTTGAATATTGTATAACGCTGACCGATATTATTAATATGCGAAACCCGACGCAGTAGGGTTGGTGGTGATATCACCTGAAAATGGCAGAGGGTAAACGCCCTAGCGGCATATAGTGAGTGGAACGGGTTCAGTATTTCGCGCTTTCTGTCGCGCATACCAAACTGACCGCTGCTGCTGCTGTTGGTGCTGTTGGTGCTACCGTGTTGAAGAGCTACGCACGTTGCTCTCGCTACCCCTGCTAGTTCTAGTGCTGCTGTTGCTATACGCATTCTAACCGCGTCAATAAAGCATTATTGTGCACGTTGATTAAATACACGAGATGGTTACCTCCGAGCCGTATGGCGCACCCTAGACAACGTCATAGCTGTCGAGTGGAGCGAGACACGTCGCGTTAAATAGGGCTCGATATTTCGCATTGAATTTTTAACAGATTCTAACCATTCTACTAATCAATCATTCATGTCGAGCTGTCGAATTAATAGATTTGTCAATACCTACAGAATCAGCATCGAAAATGGGCCTGATGAACATACCTTGCGCAATGTCAATGGTCGCGATGATTAGGGATGAAGAAATTATTCATAACAAATTCTCGATTCACGCAACCCGTCAGATAGACGCCGGGGATGTACCTATGTCTGGTTTACTTAACGATCTAGATAACGCTTGGGCTCTCGAATGCTATTACTTAATTGCAATCGCTATGGGGAGCGAGTGCGCGGTGATGCTATGCGGTAATTCACTCGTCTGCTTTATCCTCGGAAATAACTTGAAATACAAATGATGGTTGGATGCGATATTTTACAAGAGTTTAAGGTGCGACGATATGTGGGGCTGTACATATTGTACACACACACACTTTCCGCTTTGTACTTCCTGGATAACTCTCCTGCAATTGGCTATGGAGAGCTTTTAAGCTTGCTAAAATTGTCTCGATATTCTGCTGGTAAAAAAGCACCATATCACGTTTGAATGATTGTTCTATCCTTGGGGACTGTAGCTATAGTGTCAAATATCGTTTCAAACTCGGCATATGTTTGCCAGAATAATGGAATCCTGGTGAACGTTGATTTTGATCATTCTGCTGAAAAATTCGAATCATTTCACAAAGCGAAAAATTCCGGGTCTCCCTTTGTTCGAAAGTATGGGACCAAGCATCTTCAGAAAGCTCTTGTTCGCTGAGAACGTGCAGAGACTGTACGATATGAAACCGAACCTGAAGTACGTGGGGCTTTTCAACTTCGTGAATTCAGTAGTGATGATCCCTGATCCTGAGCTGGTCAAGACTGTAGCAATGAAAAATTTTTACACCTTTAGAAACTACCGGACCTTCATGAGTGATATGCTGGATCCGTTATTCGCGGGAAACCCCATCTTTCTACATGAAAAATGATACCGAAATACGAGGGTCCTTTCAAATCGGGTATTCACCTCCAGCAAATCGAAGACGATGTTCAAATGCATATATCGCAATGCAGCACAGACTTTGCAAATCATCTAGCCGCGGAATCCGAACAACGAGGTACACTAACGACATGAATTTGCACTAATCTAACAGTAAGTGCAAAACATCCCCCTGTGTCGCAACACAAATTCGTATCAAGTCGGACAGAATAAGTGTCAGTGTTACATCAGATAATAGTTTTTGGATGACGATTCAAAGAGTGAACATCATCTGAGGAGTGAAATTGAATAATCAAAAAATTATACATCAAATTCTTGAGTCTTCGATAGATAATAATATGCCAAGCCTTACAAAATTATCAAAGAATTTAGTTAAAGTATTTAATTTTCAAATATCGGCTGACTTGACAAAACTGAAATCGAGCTTAGAGATGGCGAATGAGGACGAAAGCTCGAATAATACTTGCGTGTGTATTTAGGCGAGCGATTTGTTTGTTTATTCATGGGAGGCTGGCAGTAGGGGTTGGCAGTGTATGTTGGTAGTTGGTGGTCGTTGGTAGCTATATTCTGGGAGTTATTAACAATGCAAATGGCATTTCGCCGCGAGGTTGAAATAATTCAAAAGCTACAGTCTGTAAACAAAACTGAGAAAAATTGCTCAATTCTGTACCCCTGAAATTGCAAAAGTCTTTTCCGCTCCTTACTTGCCCTTAAATTTCTGAAAAAGACTTTCATAACTAATTTAAATAGGGGATGAAAAAAAAAAAATTATCTTACGTCTTATCACCTGATACGTGTAGTAAACAAAGTTGCGGAAGGTGTATGCTTCGATTTCCTCATCCAACGGGAAGTGAGGGCCAGTTGTACCCTACTCGAAGAGTCGACGGTGCGAGTGATTGATGGGGATGGTGATGGTCGTCAAACATCCGTGCTCTCGTTGGGGTTGAAACTAGGTTCCCGTTTCCGTTGCATTCATGGGGGTGGCTAGTGACCCGCAACTTTTTTTTTTACTACTTGACTGATTCGATGCGTCAATAAAATTCACCTCTTTTACAGATTCTTGACTATAAGTATATAGTAACGCAATACGATAACGTTATCCCATAAAACCGAGCAGTGAAGACATAGAGATCCACCAAAGCGATTGAATTTAAAAAAAAAATTATAAAGGATGGGATGAGTCTTCGAAAAACTACTCATTTTTAACAAAATTCTATATTTTTGAACAGAAACATATTCGCTGTTCTGAGATTAATCTCTATCTATGGTAGATTGACGGCTATATTGAAGAGCGACATAAGTTGCGTGTAGCTGCTATCGCTGTTGCTACGCGTTCTGGCCACGTTATTAAAGCAGTATTGTTCATGGTTGATTAAATACACGAGGTGGTTACCTCTGACCTGCTACCTACAGCGTAGGTACGCGGATAACACCACGGAGTAAATACCCTCTAATATTTTAGAGGTGTGCCTCGAATTTTGATCATATGCAACACCGCCGACAATATATTGACAATTTAACATCACACGATATTGTATTATGGCTATCGAAATATATTTGCTGATTGACCTTTGTGTGCCTTCATGATTACAGTCAAGGTACAAAGTTCACTGATGGAAGTTTATACGAGCTTCTAGATAAGGCTGACCTCCGAATACTGTTAGCGGATAACTAAATTGGAGCTTCGAAGAAGTGAGCGCGATGATTAGTCCGAAAAATTACTCGCGTTTATCTCGAACATGGAATGCGAATATCAGCGAAGATCATAGGTCAATTATTCAGTATGCAAGTCACAGATATCTTCTTATGATTATACAGATGTAAATACTTTCCACATATTTAATATATTGATAGTCACGATTACTTGCGGCATCTACCATCTTTCTTTCACCAGACTCTTTGCAGTTGAAATTATGGCTGTTTTAGCTGACGACAATACATACTGAATCATTTAGCACGCGACCATATACATCGTTATATTAGATGTTTACTTCTGACGATCATGGAAACATATATAGATTTGATTTAATGAATGCAGCCAAGGCCATAGCCCATTAAGTGATAGTTGCTCGTCATCGCCAGACTGCGTAGCTACCTCGGTTCGTAGATCGGCGGCAGAAGTGGCGCAGCACTTGAGACTAGAATAGTGATTCGTAAAATTGTACCAGTCCAACTTTGTGATAAGAAGTGTTGAAGATTTCCAATCAAGTTCTTATCGGTGTACTAAGAATAAGTAAAGCTACCAAATATGTGATAAGAAACGCGATAAAGTTGTTTATTTACCGTCTCGTGCCTTTCACTAAACGAAGTTCCAACTGCTTAACGTTAGATCACTCTGAATTGTTGATTGATACAAAGCATATACTAGTGCCACAGGCTCCACATAGAAAATTTACATCGCAGAAAAACTGATCGAAACTTAGTTTAAGCCGAAAAGAATGTCAATTTAACACTACGTGCTCTGCTACATTGATATAATTTGTCGAAATAAGTGATCCATAAAGAAGTGCAACGTCGCCAGGTGAAGAAGACCAAAGGAATCATGGAGTTCTTCTGGACGGTGGTCTTGGCCATTTTGGCAGGAGCCGTTGGTGTCTTATATTTTCTACACAGAAGGGCGAACTTCTTTAAGAGAAAAGGAATTCCGCATGTGACGGCGACGCCGTTGTTGGGAAACATGGGGCCAACCCTTTTCAGAAAAATGTCCTTCGCCGAAAACATTCAAAGACTATATAATATGCAACCAGATGTCAAGTATGTCGGAGTCTTCGACTTCCTTAGCCCGGTGGTGATGATCCGTGATCCAGAACTCATAAAGTCCGTGACAATAAAGAATTTCGACAATTTCCAAGACCACAAAAACTTTCTGGACGAAGTGCAGGACCCGCTTTTCGCCAAGAACCTTTTCTTTCTTCAGGGCGAACGCTGGCGTGATATGAGATCCCTTCTTAGTCCGGCTTTTACTTCGAGCAAAATGAAGATGATGTTCACACTCGTGTCACAGTGCGGTATAGAGCTTGCTGATTATCTGACCACTAAAACTTCGCAGCCGATTGCCATGGACATAAAGGACGCCTTCACCAGATACACGAACGACGTGATAGCATCGTCGGCCTTTGGCATCAGCGTAAATTCATTGAAAGATAGAGAAAACGAATTTTACAAAATGGGAAGAGAAGCGACTAATTTTACAGGATTTCAAACTGCCAAGTTATTTCTTATCAGAAGCAGCCCCTTACTGGCTAAAATATTTAATGTGAAAATAATCACGGACAAGATCAGTAATTTTTTCAGCCAAGTAATCGGGTCTACGATAGCTATGCGAGATGAGAAGAAAATTATTCGAAATGACATGATACAGTTGATGATGCAGGCGCGGGATAAAAGTGAGAAAGTTAAACTCAGCACCGTGGACATGACTGCTCAAGCTTTCATATTTTTCTTTGCTGGATTCGAAACGTCGTCAACTATCATGTGTTTCGCAGCCCACGAGGTAGGAGTTAATCCAGCCATTCAGGAGAAGCTGCAGGCGGAAATCGACTCAGTTCTTGCCGAAGGAAACGGTGAAGTGACCTACGAGGCTCTCCACGGTATGCAGTACCTGGACGCAGTGATCAATGAAACTCTGCGTCTATATCCTCCAGTAGCTGCCGCAGATCGGTTCTGTAATAAGGCATTTCAGCTTCCACCAGCTGCACCAGGTCTTTCTCCGTTCACTGTGGAGGTCGGAACTAGCGTCTGGCTTCCTGCCTTCGCTTTGCACAGAGATCCTCAATACTTTACTGATCCCGACAAGTTTTACCCAGAGCGTTTTTCCGATGAAAATAAGGGTAGCATTCTACCGGCTGCTTACTTTCCGTTTGGAATTGGGCCAAGATCATGCATCGGCAATAGATTTGCTCTTATGGAAGTTAAGGTCGCACTTTTTCATCTGTTTGCTAAATGCAATCTGTCTCCGTGCTCGAAGACATCAATTCCCATGGAGTTAAATAAGAAAAACTTCAACACAACTGCAGAAAATGGATTTTGGTTGACGGTTCAACCGCGCGCTTAGTTTTATTGCGACATACGAATCTCCTGTTTATCATTATCAAATAATGTCTCTTTTCCAAAACTTACTTTGCCATCGTGTAATTTTTCAAAATCCTGATAAATAAATTATTTTGCGTACTATTGCAGTTGTTGTAAAAAAAAAAAAAAAAATTCTGTGACACTGTCAATAAAAATAACGCCTTCTTCAAGGCAAAGCTGATATTTCCTTGTTTTCCGAAATTTCATAAAAATACAGTTGATATATAGGCTAATTAACGTCACAGCTTATGGCAACGATCGATGGAAAGATAATATTTTTATCGTCAAAATGCTGATGAGATGACAGATATTAACTTAATACACTAAGCTATGAACTAAGACAATTTTCCCCATGTGCAGGTACATGGAAAAAAGGCGTTCGAGATTTGCAATACAATTATATGACCTATATGATAAAAATAAATAATTCTAGCTCATTAAAGTTATGTATCCTTTGATGATTATACGAATAAACAAAAATTTCATCATTTTTACCTGATCCTGTACATTTTACTTATTCAAATGAATTTTCACAGTCGTACAGGTATTAGATCGTCGTTGATCCGAATTCGTTGGCTAGATAGGCACTGTTCTGATATCATATTATGTGTTGTCGTTGGCCTTTGGAATCATCTGAAAATCCTAACGAGCATATCATACCACATTGCTACAGCTGCGTGTCACTCGCGTAACTCATGAGAAACCATGTTATCAAATGAATAGATTATCAGTACAGTCGGATAGATAGAAACTCGAATATAAGAACACAAAATAGCAAGAGCGTAGATAAAAAATAATAAAATAACGGAATAAATAATAAATAAAGGAAAAGAAAAGACACGAACAAATTACTCAATGGGTCATGACCTGTAAAGTATGACAAAGAGTAAAAAAAAGGGTCTACATATGGGCCATTCCACGTGAACCGGATCAGTCACCTCTCAGATATTTTTTTAATTTTGCATGTCGATTGTCCTCGGGGAGTTAGATTTTTGTGCCAAAGGATTTTTCAATTAGTGCAAAATTCGTTGAGTTATTTGCATAAACAAATTCGAGCAAGGTTTTTTTCAAAAATTCATAACTCCGCCAAAAATGACACTAGACTCGATTTCTTTTTTTCAGTTTACGCGGAAAGAGTCATAGAATGTATAAAAAAAATAAGTACTTCGAAAAAAGTTTGTTCATCCATTGTTTATTTAACAATTAAGTTTTCAAAGATTTTTAAAACAGGGTGTGACACGATCAAAAATTTTTTTTTAAATACTGACATATACTTTGCACTATACTACAGCCTGTGAATTAAATTTAGGAACGTCTTATTTTTTGTTCTCGAATAAAAAATTGCTAAAGTTGGCGGCGCGCGCCAATTCCGAGTCGACGCCGCGTGGAACGTAATGGCGTGCGGTAGACTGCTGTTCGCCGCTACTCGACAGACGCGTAGCAGCGGTATTCGAGATTCATTTTCACAATGAGTGACACGGTTTAAAAATCTGAAAAAAATACTGTAGTTTCCCAATGGCAACTATAAGCGATACGTTGAGTTTCAAGAACGTGTTCTTTTTCGTTTTTGAAATATTGCAGCTTAAAATTTTAGCATGTATGCTGAGCTGTATGCTAAGATTTCAAACTGCAATAGTTCGAAAACGGAAACGAACACGTTCTCGAAACTCAACGCATTGCTTATAGTTGCCATTGGGAAACTACAGTATTTTTTTCAGATTTTTAAATCGTGTCACTCATTGTGATAATGACTCTCGAACACCGCTGCTACGCGTTCGTCAAGTATATGTATGCTAAGTATACGTGCTAAAATTTTAAGCTGCAATATTTCAAAAACGAAAAAGAACACGTTCTTGAAACTCAACGTATCGCTTATAGTTGCCATTGGGAAACTACAGTATTTTTTTCAGATTTTTAAACCGTGTCACTCATTGTGAAAATGAATCTCGAATACCGCTGCTACACGTCTGTCGAGTAGCGGCGAACAGCAGTCTACCGCACGCCATTACATTCCACGCGGCGTCGACTCGGAATTGGCGCGCGCCGCCAACTTTAGCAATTTTTTATTCGAGAACAAAAAATAAGACGTTCCTAAATTTAATTCACAGGCTGTAGTATAGTGCAAAGTATATGTCAGTATTTTAAAAAAATTTTTTGATCGTGTCACACCCTGTTTTAAAAATCTTTGAAAACTTAATTGTTAAATAAACAATGGATGAACAAACTTTTTTCGAAGTACTTATTTTTTTATACATTCTATGACTCTTTCCGCGTAAACTGAAGAAAAGAAATCGAGTCTAGTGTCATTTTTGGCGGAGTTATGAATTTTTGAAAAAAACCTTGCTCGAATTTGTTTATGCAAATAACTCAACGAATTTTGCACTAATTGAAAAATCCTTTGGCACAAAAATCTAACTCCCCGAGGACAATCGACATGCAAAATTAAAAAAATATCTGAGAGGTGACTGATCCGGTTCACGTGGAATGGCCCATATCCATCTGGGACAAGTACTAGCCTACGTTCAATACGGTGATCAAAAAATTAGTTAGTTGAACAACCATATAGGCTAGCGATACACTATAGGCCACCTCAAAGTCTAGATCTGGGGGCAATAGAGAGCCTCTTCGTCTCGGATGAACTCTGATGATCACGCAGCTTAAGTTTAAATGAGTCCAATGAAGACGATGACTTAATGACTGACGAAAGACTGTCCTATGGACATCAAGCCTAAGGCCAAAAATGAAGCGGATACCATATTTGACTCGATTCTGCAATTTGAGATTAAATTAATCAGTAGGATTATGATAGATCACGCTGCCAATAGTCGATATACGGAAATACGAGTGCAAAAATAAGCATCGCTTTCAACTTATGTAGCGTGGCATAGACTCTGCATGAAACCTGTGATACATAGTGATTCCATGAAAGATCGGCAGACAAATAGAGACCCGAACTACGCACTGAGTCAACATACGACACAACTGAATTATTAATCACGTTATGAGGTAGATTTGATTGCCTGAGTCGATGCACGAAAACAGAACAATCAAGAACCATCGGCTTTGTCTTGCCAACATTCAGCTGGAGGCCATTCTCCACAACATGACTGTTTGATAGGTTTATCGCCTCAGGTAGGTCTTCCGGGAGAGTCTAAAGGTAAGTTTGTAAGTCATTGGAAAAAATGACATGACTATGAAATGAAATGACATGAAATGGATGCCTCAAAACTCGGAAAATGTCGTTATTAAAAAGGAATGCAACGAAGAGACCCGAGGACAGACCCGTGGGAAATGCCTGAGCAGTTGACGACCGCGAAGTCAGAGTAACTACCAAATAGATCTTGCACAGTTCGATAAGAGTCGAACCACATGATGACAGGTGAAGACCAAGTGAGCGCAGAACCCCTTCAAGATGGTACAGTTGGACATTGTCTGGGCTTTACGCACGAGATTTCGAAACATATAACAAGAGGACAGACGGACTCGATGCGATTCAATGAAAGCGAAAAGGAACTAGGAGAGCACACTTTGATGTTATGCGGGGACAAGTGCCAGGTCATCCAAAGAACAGGGCAGGTGAGCATTTGTAACGAAGGAGTATTATAAATTAGGTAAGCTAAGAGGCTGAGAAATGATGTAGAGACGACACAGGTGAAATATTTATAATACGAAGACGCCCAAGCTCAGCCCAAATGCTAGACGCATCAGTGATCGCAATATGCAGCAATAGACAACAGAACCGCGTTAAGATCCTAGGCACCGGTCTCAGGAACACCCGATATCATGAGATCTGAAGATAACTGATTGCGCTTCAAATTCCTAGGAGCATATTGGAGAGAACTATGCCTAGAGGCAAGCTGATATACTGGTCTCCTTGAAGAATAGTAGACACAGTCTGAAAATTCTTCAAGAATCCATTAATTTGTGGCAATAAATCCCACTCACTATCATTTACTTTCAAGTTGGATAACTCATTGCTGCAACTGAGCCAAAGTACATTTAAAGCCATTGTTAATTTTAGTCCGACTGCGATTATATCGTGAGTACATTCCATCTTGCTCAGATCTCCGAAATTGGCTTCAAATATACTACGTTACGTTTAAGAGCACAACAATTTCTCAGCTCAATTTGTAAATGTTCAGAATGTCTAATCTCTAATTTTAATATCTTTTTTTAACTTTATCTTTTAGTTCGCCCTGCTTCTCCGTCCCCCTAAGTCCCCTGACCCTGCTTCAAACAGTTTCACGCTTTTCCGGCAGAAAGAGTACTCTTCCGCTGTATAGTATCTAATGGAGGTCAGTGTCATATCTGAACGACTTATTGCATCACGTAGGGCTTTCATAACTGGCCATTAGATTCTGGGTTTGAGGGCTGGTTAGCAGACGCAACTAGAGTCTTGAAGAAAGAGCAGCTGTCACTTTGTGTTTAAAGATCTCTAAGAGTTTGTATAAAAAATAATTTCGCGAATCCAAGATAACCATGGAGTGCTACTGGACGATGATCTTGAGCATTTTGGCAGGTGCCATTGGAGTTTGCTGCTTGATGTACAGAAATGTGAATTACTTTGCGAGGAAAGGCATTCCGTACATTAAAGCGACGCCTGTTTTGGGAAATTCGGCGCCAAACGTATTCCGGAAGCTCTCTTTAGCTGAAAACATCCAAAGACTGTACAGCATGCAACCGAACGTCAAGTACGTGGGAATCTTCGAATTCATGAACCCGGTGGTGATGATCCGTGACCCAGAACTCATAAAGTCTGTGACGATAAAAAATTTTGACAACTTTTAAAATCACAGGATCTTCACTGACGAGGTATTGGACCCACTTTCTCCAAAAACCTCTTTTTTCTCCAAGGCGAACACTGGCGAGATATTAGATCACTTCTTAGTCCTGCTTTTACGTCCAGCAAGATGAAGATGATGTTCAAACTCATGTCACAATGCGGTATAGACCTTGCCAATTATCTTACCGCTAAAGCTTCGCTACCGATCGAAATGGAGATGAAGGGCACTTTCACAAGATACACCAACGATGTTATAGCAACCTCAGCTCTTGGCATCAGCGTCAACTCGCTTGACGACAGAGAAAACGAAGTTTTCAAAATGGGTAAAAGGGCAGCCGCTTTTGACGGAATCCGGGTAGCCAAGTTATTTGTTATGAAAATGAGTCCACCTATTGCTAGATTGTTTCGCTTGAGACTTATTGATAGTAAAATCAGCGAGTTTTTCAATCATATAATCAGCTCCACGATCGCTGAGCGAGATGAGAAGGCAATCGTTCGCAACGACATGATACAGTTGATGATGCAAGCTCGCGATAGAAGTGAAAAGTTAAATCTCACCATCCAAGACATGAGCGCCCATGCCTTTGCCTTCTTCTTCGGTGGTTTCGACAATTCGTCTTCACTGATGTATTTTCCGGCGCACGAGATCGGAATCAACCCAGCGGTCCAGGAGAAGCTGCAAGCAGAAATCGACGGAGTCATTGCCAAAGGCCAGGGTGAAGTGACATACGAGTCTCTACTAGGTATGCCGTAGGGGAAGATGGCCCAAAGTGGATAGGTTAATATTCAGCGGCGGATATTTTTGGAAAAAAAGCGAAAAATTAAGTGAACAACAACTGATTTTCTCAAGTTGTTCAATGAACTATGCAAAACATCGATAGAAGTTGTGAAATTATTAATGCTATAGCGAAACAATAACATAAAGTAAAAAATGGAAAATTATTCACTTTGCCCGTGAGCCCGGGCAAAGTGAATACCAGTGTTTTTTTTTAACGAATGCACCTTTTTCGCCATACATAGTGCATTTCTAATGTCCCTAATGCTTACACATGTTGCACTGGATCCAATTTTCAATAGGCTTGCCGCCTATTCCAGAGTAGGTTTCGTTACACACAATGGCCACGCAGTCTTCGTATTTTCCTGCTGCGCCTCTGCTATCTTTGTTCTTCTCATTGAGTGGATATCTATCCACTTTGCCCGGTTCACTTTGCCCGGCAGCACATTGAGAACAAATATGATTAATTTCTTTGAATATATTTGATTAAAAACAAATCGGCATATGGTGTTTTTCTCGAGAAAAGGACGCCGTTTAACATAAAAAATACGATAATTAGACCAGAGCAATAATTAAGTGAAATACATCGCAATACATACCTTCGGAAAATTTTAACAATTCAAAGTGTTTTGTTTAATCTTTTGCGTAGCTTTCGCACCAACGCGTCTGAGCTCATTTGCCACTGTTTTTGACTGATATTTTAACGTAAGATGATGCAATATATATGACAATAAGCAGCCGACTTCAGACACCGAGATATTCACCGAATTCGCTTTGCCCGGGGTATCCACTTTCGGCCATCTTCCCCTACCTGGATGCTGTGATCGACGAGACTTTGCGTCTTTATCCTTCATTTCTCTCGCTCGATCGAGTCTGCAACAAAGAATTTGAACTTCCACCAGCTGCACCAGGTTTCGCCCCGTTTACCGTAGAGGTTGGGACTAGAATCTGGCTTCCGTGCCATGGAATACATAGGGACCCAGAGTACTTTCCTGATCCGGACAAGTTTGACCCAGAGAGATTTTCGCACGAAAGAAAAGGGAGCATTTCACCATCTGTGTACTTCCCGTTTGGAGTTGGGCCAAGATCGTGTATTGCGAATAGATTTGCCCTGATGGAAACTAAGCTGGCACTTTTTTATCTATTTGCTAAATGCAACCTGTCTCCATGTTCCAAGACGTCAATTCCTATGAAGCTCGAAAGGCAAGACTTCGCTTCTACTGCAGAGAATGGTTTTTGGTTGACAATTCAACGGGGTTCCTAATTTTCCGTTCCTTTCTTCCTTTACCAATTCCCAATAATAAAAAACTGTCACCTTGCCCCGGTGCCATTATCCTATGCCCTGGAAAAGATCAGTTTCCGTACTCTTGTTAAAGTTCTCGTATATTTTATTTCTGCAATTCCTTATCTGTACTGTCATTCGATAATGATAACAAATACCATATCGATACATACTTGTGTGGATAAAATTATGTGCTTTGATGATCATACAAATAATAAACATGCTGTTTTCTCTACCTGATCCTTCTTCTATTCTTGTTGAATACCAAGAACCAAAACGTAGTTCGTGCAGTCGACGAAGGTGTCCAAGTCTCATCACCGGAAGTATATTTTCAATCTACAATCCGCAGAATTAAAGAACAGTCATGAACTCTGTACAGCCGTATCCAAGGTCCAGATATTAGAAATTTATTTCCATATCACTTGAATATCCCATTGAGCATATTGTACCACTACACATGAGATCATATCTACCGCTGCGTATCACGAGGCGCTACAACGCATAATTCATGCAAAAAAACTTACTATGAAAAAACAGATAAGGCTATCAGTCTTTGGACGCCGTTAAAGTATTACGTACTTTACACTGTTTTGACGACTCTCTCCGTCTTGTCCATGGAACTGTAGCCTAATGTTCGAACGACTCATTGAATCATACATGGTACGCTGTTATTGCTATTTTCAGCTCCTAGAGATCAGCAGAAAGTTGACCAAATTCGTATCAAATTTTTGCTTATATGTCTTTCTTCATGTGATCATTTTGGGAATCCAATACAACTATGGAGTGCTACTGGATGTTGATATTGAGTATTTTGGCGCAAGTGCGATAGGAGTTTACTACTTGTTGTACAGAAAGGTGAACTACTTCAAGAAAAAGGATATCCACCCCCGAAAATATCAAACGACCTTACGATTCGCAGCCGGACGTGGAGTCTCCAAACCTTCAACCCACGGCTTGCGTAAAGACCCTAAGTACTTTCCTGATCCGGAGAAGTTTGATCCTGAACGATGCTTTCCAGAAAATAAAAGAAGTATATTCCATCCTGTGTGTACTTTCCGTTTGAACTTGGGCCAAGAGTGTGCATCAGCACTAAATATGCCTTGATTCAAGCCGAATTCTCAATCGTCCATCTATTTTCAAAGTGCAGCGTATATCCGTGCTCAAAAACATAAATCCCCATCACGTACGACCGGAATAACGTCAACACTACTTTTGAGAAAGGTTTTTGTTGATGTTTAACAATTAAACGGCGATTCTAATTTTTAGTCTTCTCTCCTCTCTCTTTTCGTAAGACCAGCTAACTGTAGAAATTTCTCGTCAAACCTCATGGCATTGACATATTTCAACGATCGCTTGTACTTATCACAAGTGATGCTAGGAAAAGATAAGATTTCTATGTATTTCTATTTTATTTATTTATTTATTTATTTAGAAGTAAAGCCCAACAGGCGAACCCAAGGCAGGGCATACAAGCATTTTGTTGATTCAGTTCCAAGGTTTACGATTAGATGGCGAATTACCCATCACCCCGATACGAACTTGAGAATTGTTTACATACTTGAAGATGAAAACCACAGTCTTGTCTGAAAGTGTTGATGATATTACTGTGAATGAATTTTCCTTCTCAATCATGTACGGAAATAATAAATTATACAAATTATACAAATTATACTCCACCTAATCCCTTCGTTTTCCTTTCGACTGGATATCATTTTCGCGACTAGAAGATTGAAAGAAAAAATTTCAAGGTACAGCAGGAAAAGGCGTGCCAAGTTTTCCTGATCCCAAGGCGTCCCGACGGTTACCATAAGGGCCCCGTGTACCCTACTCGAGGAGTCGACGATGTGGGTGATTGATGGGGACGGTGATGATCGTCAAACATTCACCATGTCGTTGGGATTGAAACTAGGTCCTAAAATTGTTGAATACATGGTGTTGGCTAGTGGCTCGGAATTTTTTTTACGACTTTACAACAACACAGAAGTATAAATCCCCATGAATTATAATAGAATAAAAAACGAAGCAGAATTACGCAGAGAATATGAAACGAGGTGTATTTGAGATACTACATTTCTTCATGCTTAAAACTGAAATCTTTGCTCTGAGAAATCAGCAAAGAGTCACGAACTCCGACTGGCGGTATGCTAGATGTACATATTAGGAATACTCTCCAGTGCGCCCGCGAATAACTCACTTATAAGTATGCATGAAGTTGGCTTTCGACTGTCTGAAATATTAAGTAGCACTAGTCTCTTCGCCGCAGCCTCCCTGCTCCATCTTGATTCCTTGCAATCCCATCCCCTATGTTTCACCTGGCACATCCCACCCTCCAAAAGACGATACGTGCGCGACTATTTGCCAACCGTTACCATCCTTCGGCTGAGAGGCAAGGCGAGTCAAGTAAGTACATTTAGATCTAGTTAATGATAAATAATTCGGGTCATTGACGACGAGAAGGAGAGTGGTTATGGGGAGAGGACGTGGAATCTCACCAGATATCAGTGCCCGTTTAAACCTCGACCACCCTCATCAGGAGTTGTGCAATCAAATGGTTGAATGGCTAATTTGAATCGGACATTTTCCAGCTTGAACAATAATTGTTTGAATCGTATACGTCTATGATGTGGGTGACGGTATAGGTACCTACCCCAGTTAGGGTTTGAGTTAGTTTGTTGTTCGTTTGGCGAGCGTGCGGTGGTTGAAGTACTTAAAGTTTCGGTCGAAGTGAGGGAATCCACTAAAATATTTAAAGTAGTTGCAGGTTTGCTTTGGCGTGGCTGGAAGTAGCTCGCGAGTTTCTTAGTGGTAAAGATTTCAAAGTTTAGCAGAGATTCCTTAGAAAGTCTGACTTGTTTGGACCCTGGGTTGACTCTAAACGTGCGGGGTGGTGCAGCTTTGCCAGTAAAAGTAAAAGGGGATAGGATAAGGTTGTATGAAAGGACGAAACGGCCTTTTGTCAGTTTCCCCTTTCCCTCTGCTACTATACCGGTGTGGAACCGCAAAGCGCCGAGCGTTCGCGGCACAGAGGTGAGTTTAAACTTTATTAATTGCGCTTTTTGTTATGCAAATTGGTCCAACCGTTCCCGGACCTTTAAAAGATCAGTCCTCAATTCATTGCCTCAGATTTGAAAACTTTCAACGATATGCTCCGACTTTCGTACGCTCTCTAATACCCTCCTTCTACACAAAGGTATTCCTCACTCGACATCTTCCTTCTCGTATAATTCTTGTCCTCGTACACCAAAATCCCGGCCACTTATACAAAGAGGAAAAGAGAGATCCCTCAAGGGGAGGAAAGAGCGCCACCAACCATCCAACCTCTTCGGCTGTTATTACGCTGTATTTCCCGAAGGGATATTTCGTTTTGGCTCTGACTAATGACCGTCTCCCGCAGAAGCGTGGTTCACGGAAAATGGTCTTGTCTTTCTACCCCCTACTCCTTCGGGCTCTAGATCCGGGAGGCTCGTTCTGTTGCCGCTCAATTATCAATGGATCAAACGACTTAGTACTTGGCTGAGTGCCGCATTGTTACAAGAACAACACTACTTAGTCTCCATTCCCACAGAGACGAGGCGAAGCTGTGGTTCGTGCTTAGTTATCGCCACGGGAGAAAGACGATAGCCGAGGAGAAGAATTGGCGCAGTGATGAGACGGAGAGAAAAGCGGGCATTTTAACACAAAGGAGATATCTCGTCGACCGCTCGGTACTTTTGTTCCTCGGTATCCGCCCGGGACCAGGGGATCAATTTTCAATTACTTACATGTGTTTTTTTTTTTTTTTTTTTTTTCGACAAATCTTTGTAAGCTTCACAGCTCTACCAAGGCACGTATAACGAGGCGAGAACAAAGATAGAACTACCAGACAAGCACCACAATAAAGCAATCCCGCTACAAACGGATAATTCGCAACTAAACGAAACGCCAGTACGATTGAAAAGCATATATTTGCATAATTAGATGTGAAAAATGCCATTTCTCATTATTTCAAATTCGCTACTATTTGATCGCGATTGGACAGTGTATGTGAACCAAGCCATTCTCTTCTCGCCGTTCTTCGCAGTCCTCGACGACCAGGCATCCGTGCACGGTTAACGAAGAGCGACAGTAAAGCCCCGAGGTACCCCTAATTTACCACTAAGTGCCCCGGCTTTGTTTTCTCGCGGTGATCCAAGCCCCGTGAGCATCGCGAGTTTGTAGACCAGCGAGCATCCCGGGCGCAAAGGGATGTCTGAAACTTGAGAGGAACGCTGCAGTGGTCTTCCACCTTATACCTTCCACTTTTCACCCTCTAGACGGCGAAGGTTCCGCATCGCATCTTGGAGTCAATCGAGTGAAAAGTGGGAAACTTCGAGACCAGAACTGGAGCTACGAAATCCTAAGAAATCCCGATACGAGGAGTGCGCTAGCTAGAAGAAACCTACGTACAAGACCACCTTCTCTACCCCCTGATCCTAGGTTCATCAATTTGGACCCGTTTTCTCCCCCGTCTATAGCGCGAACAACGTGGTGTTCTAGTATGTGTGTTTCCACACGAGAATACACACACAAAGCGATTGAATTACATTAGGAAAGGGGTAGTTTGGCCGAATTGACTCTCGCAGATATCTACTCGGGCGGTAAGAGTGCCCAGGCTGAAGATGGCTCTCGAAATCTTTCCTTTGGAATCGAAATGCTCGCGTCTACGAACCTAAGATATTTCGCGAGTTTTTACTCGGAAGAGAAACGGTCTCTTGCGATTTCAGGTCACCTCACCTTTCCCAAAACGCGAATTTAAGTCCTGTCTCCAATATTACACACAGAAGAGTCGCGCGAGGCTTGTCAGTTCGTTCTGTTTGTCGAGAACAAGTTGATGAGCGAGTAGCGACTAACACAATTATCTTGGCAATTTCGAGATTGCGGTACTCCGTCGAGAAGAGAGAAGAGAGAAGAGAGAAGAGAGGTCAGCGAGATCCTAGAAGCCGGAATCTCGCCTAGTACTTATCAGCGTCGGGTGGTTAAAATGAGTTGAAAATTAGGTAAAATCATTCGGAATTAGTCGCAGCATTCATTCGTTGAGGACCACCATAGCCACAGCTACTACCACTCATCAAAGCGCCATTCAGCGCATATCGGTTCTACGGAAGCGAATGCATTATCGTCGCTTGTGTCTCTCGACGGACGAAGTTCGCGCGTGATCGCCATACGGTAGCGGATGACTGGACGGTCGTTCATCCCTCTAGATACGTTATACCTTCGCGTTGGTGTTCGGGGTTGAAATTCATCTGAAAAAGGAAATCCCTTGCCTCTTCTTTGCGCAGGTGCAGTAGCTTTCAATTCCAGTCGTAGAACGAGGATTTTATTTCAAAGTTTCTGCTAACGCCGTGCCATATGCCGTGTCGTGCCGCAGCGTAGCACAGCGCCGTGCCGGAACGAAATTCATTTGGGCAAATTAAATAGAGTTTAGCAATTTGCGCTTAATCCATTTGTCGGGGATCCCCCGTCGCTGCCCGTCACTCTCTCCTGCTCCAGCTCCCTACTCCTCTTCCTCTTCCTCATCCTCCTCTTCCTTGCTAGCTCCATCCTTCGACTTGGGTCTTGGGTCTTGTTCGCTCTTTTTCCGCTCCTCCGCTCCTCCGCTCTCCCATCCCGGTCTCTTATTACCGCGGAGCTTGTTTCCGTTACGGTTTCTGTATATGTTACCGTTTCTTCGAAGAAAAAAAACCGCGCGTAAACTGAGGGGGCTGAAAAGGCGCAGGATCTAGAAATGGAGGAAGAGGGACGCACCGAATCCCATACTCTAAGTGTATTGGCAGTTGTGCGAGACCTTTTATTTTTCAGGTCCGGTCCAGACGGTAGACCCTAAAACACAGGGACAACCATCGGACTATAGCAAAGAACTCACGCTTCATTTCAACAATCGATTGAACCCGCGCATCTTCGAAGTGACTTGACAGCCTCCAAAATTCTAGCCAAAAAAACAGAAGAAAAAGAAACAAAAAAAAAAAAAAAAAAATTATCAAAGAACATCTCAGAGTTGAAGTTTATTCCCGGAGGTTAAAGACGATCAAAAATCGCAACGAATCCGCTACATTTTTTTCAACTTTAATTTGTTTTCAATATCCTGCGGATACTCGAGTCTCCGTGGGAGAGAGACGGATTGAATTAGTAGCACAGGAAGTAGCGTGTTTCCTTTGAAGTACAGGTAGTACCTACATACTAGAGGAAGGTTTTTTTTCGGACAGATTTTTCCCTTCGGTAAATCTGAATCCTCTGAATTCCGGTAAATTGCTATATGGCGCAGCTATACAGACCATTCGGTGATCCATGTTCTTATCGTTAGTGACAATGAAAATTCCGCACCGGAAAAACTCTGCGACGATATTAGAATTTCAACTGACTGCAGGTACGCGACTTGACGGACGAGAAACTACCGACAAAGTTAATTTCACCGAACCTTTGACAAAGGGGAGAAAGAAAATTGAATTAGGTATTTAGCACAAGTACCTACGTACCTACTATACTCTGATACACGTCGACCTGAGTCGACCGCTCGATTGTACTACGTATAGAGTTATAGCGTGTTTCTAGTTTAATTAAAAAATTATTTTTAAACAGTTGCAAAATCGTTTAAAATTAAATTCCTTAGATGTATGAAATTTGGTTGATCGTTGAATCGTCGTATTTTCTATTTTAATAAATTAAGGTTACAGCTCCGCTTATGTACTACATGTATAACCAGGAAGTCGCTATTCCTTTTAATTATCCCGCGTTCCTTTTCTCTGCGAATCTGTTTCCGTTAATTAATTTAAAAGACCGCCTAAAGGCGCTCAGCTCGGGCAGTGAAACAAACGGGAACTACCTATTTTATTCTATTCAATTCAATTCAATTCCATTCAATTTAATTCAATTCAATCCATTACCACTGGGACTATAAGCGAGCCTCTGGCAGTTATTAAGCAAATCACTTTTAATCCTGAAATATGAAAGATATCGGGGAGTATGGACGGGGGTCTGATTCTCTCTGTCCGCTCTCAGTCCCCGTCGAAAATTTCACCTATGTTATAAGTACAATGTGATATGTGATTGCGTACTCGTATGTACAGTTGTACAGTTTTTAATCTTCATTGAAGTGAAAAATCTAGAGAATATGAGAGAAAAAAAAAAAAAAAAAAAAAAGGAGTGAAAAATCTTCATTTGTGGATGCTTGACTACGTTATGCGCCTCGGACATCGCGCTTTGCGATACTTGACCTCTTGACCTCTTACACACAACGGGTAAAAGCTCTATTATATTTTCAGTCGAGTGGGGAACGCGATCCGAGAAGATTTGACTCGTTTCCTGAACTTTTGTTGAAACGAAATATATTTCGACATGCAGTAATTTTCAGGCAAAATAAGTCCCATCGATTAACTTGCTGCAGCCGCGGTTCACGCATTCGCGAAATTTGATTCACGCCATAGACCAACGTGATCCGACAAATTTGTACACGAATTAATTGACGGAAAACACATTGTTCGAACAACCGAACAATTCTAAACTCACGTGTGATCCGAAATCATTCGGTTATATCCACCTAATAACACATAGCATCCAAAGTAGCAAAATCAATAAAAGAGGCTTATCGATATCAAAATTTAAAATAAAATAAAATTAAGTGAATATATTTTGAAGAAGAAACTCTAATTGTCATATATCATGCATAATTATTATCTATAACAGGAATTAGCTGTGCCTTGGAACTCTGGAAACGTATGAAACAGATCGACGAGTGCAGGCTGACCGATACAGATGTTACTACTGCCGCGCTGAGACACTATATTCAATATTAAATTTGTCTGTTTACAGGGATAATAACTAATATATTTCTTATTCCATAAAGATTGTGAGAAAAAAAAAAAATAAATCTATAGAAATGAAACTGTCAGAAGATTGAAGAAAACGAAAGACTGTATGTAAGAAAAATGCGAATCGAATCCACACGGACTCGAAATCGAATGAAAAATTCATTCTCGAAGGATTTCTACTTACTCTACAGGTAAGCTTTCGGCTTGAATTATTTCTGTTCTTTCAAAGTGGCGTATATATACTCAAGAAGAAATACTATGTACAATTGTGATAGTAAGCATAATGCAGTTTATACAGCAGACTAGTCTGCATTCGAGCTTCGAAGGTCAGGTTGGCGACGCGTATTCTTGGGGAATTAACACACATTTGCGCTGTTATTGCTTGAGAATACACGTAGTTTGCCTGGCCGATTTCGTCAAATTTAAAGAAAACAAAAGAAAAGGATAACAAGAAGAGGAGGAAATCTACACATACTATTACCATTCGCCAAGATAAGTTATATTCACTCTCTATTATTACGGAAACGTAGATTGCAGCATAAAAATATTTAACAAATTGGAATAATAAATGTAAATCTAAAAAACGACAAGAGGACGAAGTTCATTGTGACTTTAATGAGTACCTTACTCGTCGCCATATATATTATATATATTATAACATGTATTTTCATTTTCAACCTGAGTTCACTTAAATTGAATCCCTGAAATATAATAAGCCGGAAAACTCCGAGATCGTAGAAATGAGCAGAGCCAACTACCTACTCATTGTGGGAAATACATGTATGCAATAAAATGAGTATAGATGCACTCTTGCCTTCGCCATATATTTTTATATACATACCTGATGATTGTCGGAGTTTAACAAGCATACGCAGTAGCAGCAGCAGCAGCAGCAAAGTCCCGAGGCACTAGTTTCGAAGAATTCTACGAGTTTGAGGGGATGAAAATGAAATGTACTGCGAAAAAATTTCAAGCAAACTGGAGGGTAGGTACCTATATACAAAGTATAAATCACTCTTTGGCAAAGCTTTGGCTTCACGAGGTTCGTTGAAAAGTTAACAGGCCGGATAACGAGCAGAAGGCCGCCACCGACTCGGTAACACTTTTACTTAATGCTTGAACTTCCCTTACGGATGGCGAAGACCAAAGTGTCGAGAACTCAGGAGTCGAGGACCTCTAAGTAACAGTTTCATCCCCTCGACGAAATCACACTCGATTTTATTTATTAATTAATTTATATATCGTGTAATTTAAAACCCCAAACTCATTCCTTCTTATATTTCCTCAAAAATCGAGCTTTTCTCTTTGTTCATTTTTTCCACCCTTTTTTTTTTCTTTCTTCTTCTTCTATTATATCGCGTGATCAGCAGCACAATACCTCAACGCCACATATTTGCGCCTTTTATTTAGCCACGTAATTGCCGTTGAGAAGTCGATATCCATCAGCAAACACTCGACACCGTAAATGTACCTAAGGAATTGATAATTAAAAGTTTTACGACAATTCAGCACGTTCGAAGAACTTAAAGGCGCCTAGGGAATACTTAGACGTCTGACCACAAAATTAAATACTTACTTTACTCACAACAAACGAACGAACAAAATTTACACAGGAGGTGTGGATTTTAAACGATAATTTTTTATTTCATATAAATTCAAGTCTCTTCGTATAATAATTTAATTCAAAATTGAACTTTGATAATATTATAATCGTCATAAGTTTACGATATACTTCAAAGTCTCGGTGAAAAATTTTGCGAATTATTTATTTTATTCTCTGACTTGCAAAACAGAATCGTGCAATGTTATTATAGTCTGTAAAGGTTCTGACCTCCGTATACGGTAGGTAAGCAATTACAATTACATCGCTATTGTCGCTGGATATCTGCAGCCAAGTCGTGATTTAAAATTAGCAATTTAAATTTTGCGAAATTATTTGAATGAAAATTCGAAAGGGTGATAAACATTACCAACTCCTGTAAAGACGCGAGAGACTGCGAGAGCTTGAGGATTTTAAAATCTCGAATTAATTTAAGAACAGAAATTGATACGTAATTATCGAAGTAATTTAGCCGAATTATCAATAATCATTTTCTCAATTACGTAAAGATTCCCCCATTTTCATTCTCGAGTGAACATCGAATCAAATTACATCATTCTTACATTTTATATGCATAATTGAATTCTTACGTATACTAAACCGCACGGGAGATTTCATCGACGATTCGATTTCTGCAGGACGTTGGAATACGGGGTTGTGGTCGATTCTTACAGTTATAGCTAACGTTATATCGGCGCTAAAACTAACCGCAACTCTACCCCATCGATCTCATTAGTTGGTTTCCCGTATCGGGCGATAGAAATCTTTCCAACACCCCTGGGGGCGAGGTGGAAAGGAAGATTGGGATAGTGTTGAGGGTAGCCAAGGGATGAATCGAATGACCGAGCGGTAGTATTTCCTCTGGCACTCCTGAACTTTTAAGCGACATCACGTGACTCGAATTATTGGGAAAAAGTGTCGTTCTTTATTATTCATTTAATCTTTATCTCATACTTTTTTTTATTTTTATTTCAACGATCAGACGACGACGTAACAAATTTCTGGCTGATAATTATGAGTCACTATTCTCAGAGAACCAGTTGATATAGAGAGAGGAAAATCTGAGGCTGAATCAATTTGGCAAAAAGCAGGTCTCAGAGGTACTCTTGATGGCTCTGGCGTCGGGGGTTTGTCTCGAAATCATCACCCCCCGGGGACAGCCACAAGGACCTTCCCATTCTACGTCAACTTCCAAGATAAACTCCCGGTCGCCTTCATTAGAGTTTTCCGGGCTATTTGTACGCCAAGTGGTATACGCGGTCAGCCTCTTCTTATATTGCTCTCTAGAAACAACACGCGAGCTGATTGACCCTGGCGTTGCGTCGCGTGTCTCACGTTTGTTCGTCAGTTACCCGACGTCTAACTGATTGAAAAATTTACCACAAATTCTCTGGTTTAGAAAGTAAAATAAATAATTTTAACTACAAAATTCCAGTCATTACGAATAAGTATGATATATTTTTTATTTTTAACTTCTTTTTTTTTTCTTTTTTTTTTTTATAGTATCGCTCGAAGTGAATATTTAAAGGGGTGAATAACGTACTTCCGGTGGAACGAAGCGTGGCGTTTTCTTTAGTAAAATCGCTGGTATTATATATAGTGGCAGGGGTTTTAGGGTTTTCTCGATCGAGAACGATCACCTTATGATCTTCAACCCTAAAAGGAGATCAACGAGATGGAGCGCAGATGGTAGAAGAGAAAAATACTTCCTCGTAAGGAAATTTCAATATCCCGTTATAGGCAGACAGGTAGGTAGGTACCTACTTTTGCCACGCCGTAAATTTCGACTCGTATATATACATAAATACGAGCGATCGATAATAATTTCGAAAAAAAAAAGAAATATTCATAACCGATATTAAACGTATATTAAAATATCCAAACAGAAGGAGAGTTTCCATCGTATTAAAAGATATCAAATATCTACCTTTAATATCATCTCTATACGGTTTGAAATTGAACATATGTGTATATAGTATATTGTTACGGATAACGTGCATAAGTTCTATTGCTTTGAATAATTTAGATCGTATCCACCCCGTAAACACTTCGAAATTTTTTTTATTTTCTTTTCCGACGTGATTTCAGTGTCTTTCTTTCACACCGTATATTTTTATTTTCTTTTATTTTTTCTACGTTTTTACTCTTTTACTTTTACTTTTACTTTTCTCTTTCTGTTCGAGATCGGGTGAGGGCGGGTAGGTAGGTATCGGCTAATTCAATTCTTAAACCAAGAATAAAAGTGAGGAGACGAGAATAAAAAAGAAAGAAATAAAGAAGGAGAAAAAAGGTAAAAAAAAAAAAAAAAAAAAATAGAAGAAAAAAGAAAAAAAAAAAGAGTATAAAAGCTATTGTCATGGAAAGCGGGCGCGGCCGTGTTCCCCCACACCAACTCTCTTTACAGGCTCTCTTTATATTTTACATTTAAAAAGAGCCGGGGGTAGGCACCTACCCACTACGATACCTAATAACTGCGGAGAGATTTTCTCTTCCGTTATATGTATACGTAATACGCAATACGTAGATATACCCTGCAGAACGAATTATGTTACGGTTTGCGGATCCAGGTGTTTCCATGATACAGTTTACCCTTCCCTTTTCCTGCAGTAGCACAAAGCATCAGGTATAACTTTCTCACAATGCAGCTACTTCGTTGGATCTTCCAGTTGCGTCACTTCCAACTTTTCTTGAAGCTGTGTGCAGAAACTGAATCAGCATAAATGCCTCTAACGAAAAAAAAAAAAGATAATTTTCAACATGCTCTGTGCATAAAATTCAACTTAACGCGCGTTGTGTTGAAAAACAAAGTTTCATGCACGTGCGAAAGGTGATTCTCGACCCGTGTGATTGTCACCCTCGTTTCATTCGGGAGAAAAACTTCAAACTCGTCCGAGAATCAACTGCACTTTCGCACTCGTATCGAAAAGTACTAATACATTTTTGTCGATGTGTCCATTTGATATTCATTTCTTTTCCACACGGCGTGCGCAAAGTTCGATTTTGCGCACGCTTCGCGTGCATAAAATTCAACTTAGCGCGCGCTGTGTTGAAAAATGAGGTTCAATACACGTGCGAAAGATGATTCTCGACTCGTGTGATTGTCACCCTCGCTTCGCTCGGGCGAAAAACTTCACACTCGTCCGAGAATCAACACTTTCGCACTAGTATCGAAAAGTACTATATTCACATTACAATATCAACCGGATTAAATCTCAAGCAGTATCGATAACGTAATAGATAAATCCTCAATTCTGTTGGCGAAGAGAAAATTTTGTATTACTTAGTCCAAAAGGCAAAGGGTTGTGAATAATTTGATCAGACATGTAATACGAAGATCAAAGAGACGTTCGAAAAAATGTCAAGATTTAAAACCAGTGAAAAGATGTTAAAGGACGACCTTGTTCAACCCTTCAACGACGACTTTCTAGCTACAACCCTTCTCGATCTTCCAGTTGCGTCACTCGCAGCTTTTCCTAAAGCTTGTGCATAAATTGAAGCGTAGCAATACCTTCACTTTAGCACGCGTTATAGGTATAGCAAGGAACGAATTTCCTATGGAGGAGGTTGAATCGTACTGTAAGAGAGTGCATCAGATGAATCTATAGGCAGATGGGACCCATGGCTACAGATCTATGTATATGCATACAGGAAATACGCGGGGATTGATGCAGTCGTGGAAACGAAGCGGGACCGGAAGTCGAGGTAAATTCACCGGAGGGTATGCTGCACCCTTCCCCGCGTAAATCCGGTTTGAAAATAACTTCGAAGTTGACAAACGCCAGGTCGCTATTCTTTATCCTATACCTATCTAGTTTTATTTCATCCCTATCTTTATTCCTCCCTAACTTTATATCTCTCTGTCTAACAAAGGCGACATAAGTTAGTGGAAGTGGTCGGAGCCATTCTTTACCGCTGCCCGGGGTGTAGTGCCACGAGTAACGAATGTTATTGATGTCAGGCCTTGGTCTATACTGCAAAAGAACCCACCCCACCCCCATCCCCCTATCCCTTTCCATATACGATTTGCACCCTTATAGTCATTTTATACGACGACACCTTATTTGTTCGACAAATATTCTATAACGTTAGAGGAAATTTACTCTTATACTCATTTCTCATCCCCGTTCTTCTTATTCTTGGGTTAAATTTTTCTTGCCCAACGTATCTGACCTCAATCTTTAATCTCGATTTTCTTCATGTGGTAAAAATTCGCTAATAGTTTTTTTTTTTTTTTTTTTCTATGATAAGAAAATTAGGGATTTCGCATTGGGTTATTGATCCACGTAATTCTAGCTTCGTTTTATTTCATTTCAGGACAAGTATATAACTCGATTCAATTCTACAATGTTCATTTTCATATATTCATATATATTGAGTGAGCTAGAAAATCTTTTATTGATATTCGGTTTGGACAGGCAGTATTCGTTAAATAAATATCCGGCAGCTGCCAATAATAACTTTTTCATCTCTGTTTATACAGGTAAATATTTGCGTACGCGATATATTGGCACTGTACGTACGCTCCGTGTTTCGTCGCGTACTACCAAACTCCTCTCGACGTGTACATCATTTATAGTTGAATATATCCTATGCAACCATCAACCGCAATCACGTTTTCCTATATATCTATAGTTTCCATATCGTTATAATTATAAACCCATATATGAACATTTTCTAACGTGATGAATAAAAAAAAAAGAAAAAAAAAAAAAAGAACAGACTCGTTACCATTTTTAGTGGCGAAATTAAATCGCGCATTGCCTTTTGCCCAACGTTTAAATACACGTTATACGGGTTCATAAGGCATAGACTCGTCCAGCATTCTCATACGCTGCGTAATTTAGGTATTTTACGGACCAACAGAGAGCAAGCTTTCGGGAAAGGGGTTAATACCTTAATTGTCTTGCTGCCATCCGGTTACCGTCCACGAGTGGGTATTTCGCTCCATAAGGCGTGCGGCCACTATAATTCGAGAATTCCCATTCCTGGGATTCATGACGCTCGTTTAAAGACCGAAAATTATAACGACAAGAATATATATATATACAAAAATGACGTACATATGAATTAATGAGTTTCTTCGTATATATCGCCTCATTTTTTATTCATTTGGGTCTTTTTTTTTTTTTTTTTGGCTCTATACTAAAAATAGATAATAAAAAATTCAGCTATCGATTCCGGTTCGATGTTCGTAAGGGTATAGGTATAAAGTTCGCACACGATACCTTCCCAGACTCAAAGTATGATTTGGTTCTCTCTCACTCCTCGGCCCAACTTCTCCGTTAGGTTCCAGTTCCGGCGGATGTCCCCTTCAGTTGTGAAATGAGCGAGCTAAAAGCCACCTCCACCCTTCCTTTCACCCCATTCCTACACCTCTACCTCTTCTACACATCAGGAGTAGGAGCAATGCAGCGATACAGTCGATATCCGCCATCGATCAGACTCTGAGCTCGCTGCAGGCTCCGAACCTTCTTCGATGTATTGACTATAATGTACATATATCTCTCTCTCATGGCACCTGCCAATATCAACGCCCACGCCATATCGTTGTCAATTGATACGTGGCGAGGCATGAGCAACTAAAACCACAAGATAAGAGTGGTTTTAATATTCTTAATAGAATTTTTCGATCGAATACCTATAGGAGAACTCAATTGGCTGAAGGGGTGTAGTGTAGAAATTTGTTTGTCAAATAATTTTTGAAACGAGATTGACGATCAGAGACGAAAATTTGGAAACCAAGTCATAATTCTTGTGAGAACTGGTTAATCTTAACCATGAGAGACGTGGGTATCAAGAATGCTTGCTTTCAGTTGATTATACTTGAAACGAGTGGTGGAATACTATGAGAAGTCAAGAGCCCTGATAAAACTGGGTTATTGAAAAATTCTTTTCGGACATTCCTCCCTTAAAAAAAGACCTGGGAATACCTCCTTAATATTTTTTCAAGCCGATATATATGTTATTTAAGGGAGGATAAAACAAGCCGGAGAACCACTGGCAATATGTGAAGAATGCGTGGGGTTTGTCTCGCGGGTTCTCCAAGGGTTGATTAACTTGACGGACCGCTCGGCATACTTAACTTAACAATACCAAGTTCGCTATCTTCGTCCTGTGTGCCTAAAGGTCCTACCATTCTCTTGTAAAAGAGTAGGAAAGAAAGTGAGGGCGAGTGGTCCATCTCAGCATCCCCTCATGCACCCGGCTATCTCTTTATGAGATACGAGAGTCCACTCGCATAACGCGAGCTAGGAAAGACAGTCGAGGGACCAGGGACCAGGAACCAGGGAACAGGGAACAGGGGAGTGAAGAAAACGGAACGGGAAAGTTAACTGCCGGGAATTCTTAAGGAAATTGCTAGGGAATTTTTGGGCGATGCCACGGAATGAATTAACCCGGGTGATTCCACGTCTACGTATTTTAGCTGTATGATTATACTCTTCGAAAAATCGAATCACTGGAACACCATTGCGATGAGAAATCGAATTTCATTTTTGTTCGCATTTTCCTTTGCTCATGAAGGACCCCGAATTGCCATGTACCTACCAATGTGCTATTTGGTCAGATCGGATCCGGCTTTGGTATTAAGCGAATGTTATAGAGGTTGCAGAAATCGTTTGGCCATGAAACTGCACCTGGGGAGGTCTGTTGATACTAAGTCTGCATTGACTTAAATCATAAACGCTTTAGACCGCTTGTTCAGTAGGTCCCTTGGAGTGAATCGCAAACATAGCTTGTCCCCAGTGTCGACTACCCCTTCGTACGTACCACTTTGCCATATTTTTCATTCCGCTAACCCGGCCGACTCTCAAACGTTCACATGTGTATAATTCCAGAAAGTTGAGTGCATTACCCGGTGTTTTACATATATGCCGTACTATATAGGTACAGTATTTCAAGATTCTCAACAACTACCCTAGCGGTTATGCGGCAGTTTGTTCTTCAAATTATTCACTCAAATCGACGAAATTTTTGATTCGATTTTTGTCCCTCTTATGTTAGTCTGCACGCACAAGTCTGTAAATGGATGCGTTTTTAATTGTATTTAAACCAACCCTCAACGTTATGCAAACAAATTTTTGAATTTTTTTTTTTTTCTCATCAACAGTTGAGTTTAGCACATTTGGGAATTGATAGATCGATTAATCGATAACATCCGGTTAAGCGGATGATACAATTACGAGCTAAAATATTTATCCAAGGTTTAACGGGGGCCGCGTTGATCGCCTGAAGAGAGATATTTCGTTCCAATATTCTTTCCTATCACTCTCGTCTGCTCCCTATAGCTCTAACTTTCTCACTCTATTTCACCCCGTGGATATTTAGGGGTGGTTCCCAGAGAGAGAGAGGAAGACCATAAGATACGAGGTCATGCGGGGATGGCGGATCGACCTGACCGTGAGTCGGATTATCCGAAGATAAAGGAAAAAGCAAAGTAAGAAGTAACGAACCAAAGTGCCAGAGAGCCTCTGCCTCTGTCCACAACGACGCCTTTAACAGCGAAAAAGATTTTATACGATTGGTACCACATAGGGGGAGAATATCTCCGTCGAATTGTACGTTTGATATTCATTTCTCATTCACATTACGATATCAACCGGATTGAAATAGAAAGGGATGTGAATAATTTGATCAGATATGTAACACAATGTGATTAAAAAAGACGTTCCTATGGTTCGGAAAGATTTGAAAATTTCAAATCAGTGAACATCAGGTGTTAAAGGACGACCTTCTGCGCCCCTTTAACGACGAGTTTCTAGCTACAACCCTTCCTAATGGGTCGAAGATATTCGAAAAAGTGGAGGGCGAGAAAGCGGATGAAAATAAATGAGCGAAAAACGTAAATTCCGTACCTACCTTAATGTCAAATTTGCATTTTGAATATATTGGACAGTGAGGGGATACGCGACACGAGCTTCGAATAGATGGATCATCTGTAGATGTACAAGATGTGTGAGTGTGTGCCGCAATGTACATGTAGACATTCTGCAGATGTAGGTGTAGTAACGTATTGAATGCGAATTGTAATGGACAGATTCAACCCCTGATTTAGTTCGATGTGCCCCCATCCTCATCTCGTTGTTCGTCCACCACAACCTCCACCCTCTCAGCCCACCAAGCCTTACTTAGGCTCGCCTGTACTTGGGATCGATGCAAAAGTCTTGACGAATCAGTCCGCCCTCTGACAACCAATTATATCGAGAGTGTGTGAGGGAAATAAAAATACGGGGATTAAGGATGGCAGGATTCAAGCTGTTGTCAAAAAAGTTTTCATTCAGATTCATCGATTGAACAATTTATAAGAATACTAATTCCTTGGCATTGAACCTTTCTTGCAGAATCGTAATATCGAATCTGATCAATTTCACTTGAACCTGAATGAAAAATTACCAATTTATGGATCATTAGGTTGAAAGCTTGAATTCGAGAATCAAGATAAATTCAAACCAGGAAACAGTATTCACACTTCGATTCCCATCAGCCATTCAATAAATGGCTATTGTTAATTACTCGGGACGAAAATTTCGACAAAATATACTCAAACTTATGGTAAAACGCAATTCTACAGTGAAATTTCAAACTGCCATCCCTCCCGCACTTAGTTTCAAAAACGTATTAAATTTGGGAAAAAAGCTCGGTGTCTCAATGATTTTACTGATGATTTCTTTGAACATCCGCTTTCCAAACTCTTTGACCAGTTCGATATAAGATGAAATTTTTTTTAGCTGTATACATACATGGCGGGGAGAACTGCAAGTTGTTTAAAGCCAAATTTGAGACTGAAGAGAAGTGAGTGTCTTGAAATAGGCGAAACTAATTAAGATCATCTTATCATGGTAACCAGCTGCAACTCGAAAGGATAATACTATACGATAATTGCTGGCGGTTCGGAATACCTACCTACTCTATACCGAAACTCGGGTATTACACGCATACATACCTATATATGTATGCATAATATACCGCAGACATATCCCTTCAGTATAAACGAAGGGATTAGATTATTCATTTATTCCCAAATCCCTGAAGGAAATGCTAAACCAAGGGTCTCAATTCATTATCAATGACAGCAGCTTTTCTGTTTCGTATATGTACATACCTACATACATGTATAGTGTATACATATGCATACGTATGTCACGATTGGCTAAATTCGTAGGAGAGAAACTCTTCCGAAGGGAAGCTACTTGGTGCTACTTGGTAGTTCTGCACATTGGGTAGGTATCAGTGAGGTGTGGTATTCGTTTAGCTAGACCGAAGCGCACAATAAAACAAAGGCGCTAGGGGCTGCGGCGTCAAAGGATGAGGATAAGGACGAGAAGAAGCTGGCGATGGCAGAGGCTGAGGCTGAAGCAGAGCGAGGAAAGAAAGGAAGAAAAGGATGAGAAGGTGGAAGCCGGCAGCTACGGATTCCAGCTTTTAGGGTGCGACTTTCCAACTTATTGGCATCGCCTGAATAAATTTAATTCCACCATTCTCGACGCGCATCGCTTTTCTATTCCGCGTCTTTACTAAGAATTTCATCTTTGTGCCCTTTCGACGCCTCTTTGACACGAAAAGACACAAGGGCCTCGCGGTGCCGCGGAACCTATATACGCCGGGTTCCTGACGCAGGAAGAAATAATAAATCGATGTGTGTAAATATATATATGGGGAGTTCCATATGAAATGTACAATTGGTTGTCCACACCCCTTTCGATTTGTCTCAAACTTAGTGAAGTTGAGTTATGGGTTGAAAAAAAAATTCCTCTAAATAATGAAAATTCTACCTTTTACAGGTCGCGAGTAACACCGATTCACAAATTTTGAATTATTTTTTTTCAAATCGCTGTAGCTCCCAAACTAGATGTCCGTGCCTAAGAATCAAGTAGGTCAAAAGTTTTGTAATTTGATGCACCTTTCGATGTTGCCGTGAGACAAAGTCGATTTTTAGTTGATGGTATAAAAAACGCGAAATACGTGATATTGATCTCGTTCCCCAAACTTTTTTGGGGTCCATTTTTCATCATAAAATGCGGCTATTTTTCCCTCAAATTTTCGTGTAAAGAAAAGTCACGGGACTCAACTGGTTGAAGAGATATGGGGGAATTTCTAGCAAAAACCGACCGGATTTGGACGTTTTCTGAATTTGAATTTTTCAAAACTATCGAAACTTTTTTCTACGTGAAATAGACGTAAAAAGAGCCAACACTATCGGCTTTTTTCACATATATTTCACGTAAAAAAAAGTTTCAATGGTTTTGAAAAAATGTAAAGTCAGAAAACGTCCAGATCCGGTCGGTTTTTCGTGGAATTTCCCTCATATCTCTTTAACGAGTTGAGTCCCGTGACTTTTCTTTACACGAAAATTTGCGGGAAAAATAGCCGCATTTTATGATGAAAAATGGACCCCAAAAAGGTTTGGGGAACGAGATCAATATCGCGTTTTTCGCGTTTTTTATACCATTAACTGAAAATCGACTTTGTATCGCGACACCATCGAAAAGTACATCAAAATACAAAACTTTTGACCTACTTGACTTCCAGGCGTTGACATATAGTTGGGGAGCTACAGCGATTTGAAAAAAATAATTCAAAATTTGTGAATCGGTGTTACTCGCGACCTGTAAAAGGTAGAATTTTCATTATTTAGAGGAATTTTTTTTTCAACCCATAACTTAACTTCACTAAGTTTGAGACAAATCGAAAGGGGTGTGGACAACCAATTGTACATTTCATATGGAACTCCCCATATATAGTATATAGCATATATTATATACCGACGTATATAGGTAAGTGGAATTATTATATACGATTGTTTCCTTGTTTTTTCAAATGTTATTTCGATTTTTTTTTTTTTTTTTTCATGTATTATTTTTACCCGAACAAACGTAACTAAACCAAACATTCGAAAATATATATTTTACCGAAGATCGTTCTTTCGATTTGAAATTTTTCGGAACTTTTCAGCCTCGAACTGTGGACTGTATGTATTTTCAACGTTCTTTTAACCGTTCGTATAATATAAACGAAAATTTTAAACAGAAAATGTGGACTTTGGCTGACCCCGAAATTCAAAGTAAAATATCAAAAAAATCTAAGACGTGAACGCGTCGTTTTCACGATACCCTCGTAATTATCAGAAATACTAACAAGTATGGTGAGAACTTGGGCTATCAGTAAAAAAATGACAAGTTGACCGATCATTATGCTACCGAAACGAATGCTTTCCTTAAATCGTCAATATACCGAAAAGATAACGAAAAAAAAGTGTTTTTTTCACTCAAAAAGTGAACCGACAATGTTTGTCTATTTCGTATGTGTTCTGTAAAAAGGACCGTCGAACTTTATTATTCTCCGACCTGTACCCGAATGCGTGAATCATAATTCCGAATATATAACTAGAGTCCGGTTCATCCCTTGTGCAGTTTGACTGGAAGCATGAAAGGCGTCGAATCATCCCTCAGCTTTAAGTCGTATAGGGGTTCCTGCACGCGCCATTAGACGTGGCTAGTGTATCCTCAGCATGCTCTTAGCAAACGCTGTATGGTATCGGTGTGTTCGATGGGAGCGGTTAGCGCTCCAGGACTGCATCACATGAGTAAAAGTCTGCAAGGTAGAAATGGTAGGAGAACTATGAGGACAAGAAGACGAAGGGATGCGTTATAAATAAAGCGCACAACCTGCTACACAAAGATAACCCCGAAAGGCCAGTCATGCGCGAAACAAAGGTTGACTCTGATGGACGTTAAGCTATAGGCGCGGCGCAAACCCTATATATAGCGAGGACATACACACAGGGGGTAGGTCGTACCATGTCCCAGTTATCACCTAATTGACTCTTTCGGAACGCTACAATATATATCATAACGGATCTGAGAAAAAAAAAAAAAAAAAAAAAAAAAAACAGGCTCACAATCAAAAATGTTCGGTTTGCCCCGAAATTACACACTCAGAAAAAGGTCTTGTTGACACAACCAAAATTTGGTTATTATACGGTCAAAGAAATTTTTTTGTTCAGTCAACCAAAATTTTGTTGGGCCAACCGAAATTTTGTTGGGCTAACCAAAATTTTTGATGATACTGCTAAATTTCTTGTTAGCACAACAAAATTTTGGTTGACTGAACAAAAAAATTTCTTTGACCGTATAATGATCAAATTTTGGTTGTTTCAACAAGACCTTTTTCTCAGTGCATCGATGTATGATATTCACTAAAAATTTCAAGAAGTTTGGATCAACGATGCGACCCGTATCATAGGAAAACCATTTTTTCTTGTCTGCAGAAATTCAGGAAATGTGGAAGTGATCAGTTTGAGTTGTGAAAGAATTGAATCGCTAGAAAATTTGCGCAGCTCGTACCCCCTTAATAAAGTATAAAATACTTCTGGGTAACTCGTCTCATACGTATTCGCACGTCGTCTTGACTGCACAGCGGTTTGCTCCGATGCAGCTCCGACACGCCTAATCATATTGGCATTCTATTAGAGAACGTCTCTCGCGTCTGCCCCATAGCTACTACCCTCATCCTCCTTCTCGTCGTTGTCCTCGTTCTAGCATCTGCGATAGTACCGGTGTTCTTGTTAACATCAATCAATAGACGCTGAACAACCCGATTATAATAAAGAGACTTGACGGTCGTACTCCACCTTCGAGAGGTTTATTCGTTCGAATATATAATATGTGCAGGGGAATATGTTCTGGCACCGTGGTGCAGGTAGCTAATGTAAATTGCACCGCAGTGGTATCGATGTGAAATAAATCCTGAACATTTTCACCTTGCGATTTCCTGCAATTTGTTTAACCAAATAAAACAACGAACTGCAAATATGATCCTGGGGCAAAGCTGCTTCAACTGGGCTTACAACATTTATAATATTACACATACGGTACTGGACGAGCAAACAGCATTCTCACAGTTCATATACTCATCTCATATACCCCTTTCAATTCATCGCTTTCATATATATATATATATATATATATATATATATATATATGCATGCTTTTGCGTATCATCAGAAATAGTGGTTACTGAAAAGGTGGGTAACGGACCAGAAGGTAGTTTGCGAAGCTTCGGTTAATTCGCTGTTGTGATTTTACGTGTATTAATTTCCCACCCTTTGGACGAATGCGAACTCGGACTGTTCAACCCCTAGGCGATTCGTGTTTACCTCAGTTGATGCAGTCAAGAGTTGATGATGTTTGCTTTCCTCTGCTGTCTGCTCGTACGAGGTAACTTATAAATTTAACCCCGTGCAGGTATATATCTTTGAGACCGTGACTTTGTGGGGAAGTGAAATCGTTTTCAAATTTTATTTGCCTCACTCAATTAGGTACCTACCCTGAATTTTGATAATCAATGATAAAATTTACCAAATGCAGACACGTTTAGTAACAAATTTCAAGAAGTAGTATTATGCTCCGAAGAAATCCCATATGATGTAGCCGCAGTACATCAATTTCGAGAAAATAATAAGAAATGTAGAATAAGGTTTCCTCCCACTCGATCAGACTGCTCTACTGTATTGCGTACCACTTTCAATCGCATCTCTTTTCAGCACCTTCGATCGATTTCATACTTGTTCCCTTTTTCGATGCTGTTTTTACTGTCGGTTCTTTCTATTATTCTTATTTCAACCTGGGGCTCGTTCGAGCGAAATCTCTTTTTGGAGAAACGTATAAATAGGCTTGCCATATATTCCCAGGGGCTCGAAGAATAAAGGAGCAAAGTTCAATCCTACCAATTATCAATCGCTGATGTATATCAATCCCACAGATCATTATGGGTCTCTGGAAAACAAATTACCCACGACTTTATTGAAAATCGTCAGTGCGTTAAAAAAGGATCATTTTTTCGTCAAAGATCTGGAATTAATGAAGTCAGAATTGATTCTGTTTTAGGAATTATCGAATCTTCGAAATTCTCGGTCTGGTATTTTACGTACGAAGAAATTTTATACCCAATATAGGTAGATATCGCTACCTGGTTGGCTTTCAGATGCGCAATTAGAAGCGTGCGGCAAAACCTTATCGTGCTACTTGCGTAAGAAGAGAGAATAGCGAGAAGGAATAAGGAGGTGGGTGAACGAATCGAGAAGGGGTAGGTATAGGGGAGGTTGGGGAGCTGTTGGGGTGTAGGAAAAGCAAGAGAGCGAAGAGCGAATTCAGGTGATCGTCCGTGCGTAAAATTATTCCAAAACTTATTATTCCTGCCGGCTACGGCCGCACGGCTACGACGGCTAAGGCTGAGGCTACGGGCATAATATAGCCGCACATAGCCCACGCCTCTACCGTCTCTCCACCGCCTTGGCTATGTTATGAAAATTAATACGCGCTCGGAAAACAGAAAGTTTTCAGGATATTTTCCCATTACGTAAAAGAGCGGTTTTCCCGCGGCGAAAACGTCAGGCTCAGGATCACTCGCATCGTGGCGTGCGCAAAGTTGGATCCGCAGGGTGGTATAAGGATCAGAGTGAACTGGCCCTTGTTTCACCCCCAAGCCCCATCGTGTCGTGGCCTGTTTCCTTAGATTCCTGGAAAACTTGCCGTTAATTTCAAAGAAATTTCCTTTTTTTTTTTTTTCCCCATCTATAACTCGACGCCGTTCAATAAGGGATGAAACGCGCCACAGGGAAGATCGGAAAACTAATTCATCATCCCATCTCAGAATTTTTTTTTTTTTCAAATTATTTATTTTTTCTTACATTTTACGATCAGTCAGTGATGAGAAATAATTGTCTATTTATTTAATCGATCGATTAATTAAGTTTTCCAAATTCGGCGGGTGAAACTCGACCCGATTTTATTTCACGTTTAACATTTTCTCGAGTGCGGTATAGGTGGTCTGGCCCTTGAGCACCCCTGGCAATATTCCAAGATCTCCATTATCACTAAATATTTCATAATAAGAAGTGGAGAGGGCGAATTTTTACCGGGATCATAAATATGGAAACTGGGGCGCTTCGCCCCGTACCTCAGCAACGCAACGTTCCTACGATCCCCCGTTGTCCCTATCCTTATGAGAATACATCATCGTACTACCGGCTTTCTGGCGCAGTTCGTTTTTCTATAAATTTTTTTTTTTTTTTTGTTTTTTGTTCTCTTTTCTTATTTTCGGAACATCCGTTTTTTATCCGATCACCCTAATGTGTGGTTCACCCTCAAAATTTCAATCAACTGCACCGATGTAAAAAATTTGAATAAGATTTGATTGCAAATTATTCTAGTTCCAGTAAAATAGGCTAAAAAAAAATGTCTGAATTAAAATTCAATTTTTCATCGTCGAGCGAATCAAAACCTCTTTTGTTTTCTGTGTCGCGATTTATTAATCACTCTGTGTAATGAACGTAATGCAAACAATGAGATGGCGGAATATCTTATGAGCCAACTTATAATTAATACTCGTGTAGGTATAATTTATGTAGGTTTATGTTACGAAAAACTCATACGAACAACTGTAAACCAAAAAATAACTCGAAAAACTCCGGTTTAGGGGGACAGCATAAAATTACTACCATTTCATACACGAGTCGTAATGAAACTAACAAATTTAAACGTTTATTATGGATTTTTAATGAACATAAACATCAGAAAACGATCATCTCTCACTGTCGTGATTCTACAGAGTGAATTGGAATAAATTTAATAAAAGTAGATACATGTGTGTATAAACAAGGTACTTGTTACCCTTATAGTGAAACCTGGACCCCAAAACGAGATACACATCGTCAGACATGCAACCGGAATTCAATTCCTCTAACAAGATTTCTACTACGCACGATCTGGCTATTAAAGGCAAACGATTCACCGAGCAGATATATTTCGAATAGTCGTCAATTTTCAAGCATAAAATTCTTAAAAAACAGCTAAAATTTTAATTAGACCCATCGCTTTATCAACCAGTGATCACAGTCGTCAGCAAGATATAATCGCCGGAAGAATTAGCCATCGAAACATGTAATAGGGTAGGTTGGGAATCGATAGACTGAAATTCCTTGTTTTTTAAAAGGTGAATAAGTTCTTTGAAAATTTACTCACACGTTTTTTTGCTCTGAGTATATAATGGTAATTTGTGAAATTGACAAGCGAACTATTTGGCCGATTGGATCCTTTTGCAGGTATTTGGCGAAAACTGGCCACATCGAACGTTCGGATTTCGAATGGAATTTTGGAAATCTGTTTCCATATATCGGACGTGGTAAGCACATGTGAATGTACGGTTATGTTGCGAGTCCCTCGATATCACTGGCTACATACATGTGAGATATTTATACATTGTCAGCTAGGTAAACCACAATTAATTAAACTTCCTCTAAAATGTTCAAGGATCATCTGGGTATGGAAAGTGCAAAGCAAGACAAGAGCATATCTCTAACGCACTCAAACATTCTGAAATTCCTAGTTACCGCTAATATAAACATTCCTATTCCTACAAAGAAAAAAAAAAAAAAAAAACTCCCAAGGACCAAAACCCCTAGGTATACTAATAACCACGAAGTTCTAGTCTGTTCATGCATTCAGCTTAATTCTCCGTATAGCTGAGGTACTATATAGGTATTGTACTGTAAATCGAACCGGACTCAGTATAAGACTTGGCTCGTTTCGTAAACATTGCAGTTTACTTCATCAGGGCGAGAAACAACCTGATACTGGTTGCTCCCCAACAGGGTGTCCCTATTTATGCCAGTTGCGGAGCCGTCCATGTGTGACGTTCCGCTCGGGTGGAGTTGACCAATCATATGTTTTTAAATGGTTGGCCAAACATTTAAAAAACCGGGAGGATGGCGTTCCAAATTGGACGGGTTTGAAGTCCGTTGTCTCTGTTGATGTTGTTAGGATGTTTACGGATTTCAAGGGCTTCTCTGTATTTTCGCGGAAAATACTGATTTGAGTTAGCCAAGGAGGTGGTTTGGTCAAATAAGATTTGGTGGCCCGTTTCCATTTGGTGTTCCGCCAGAGCTGAGATAGTAAAGTGCTTCAGTTTGACGCATCTTTGGTGTTCTTTAAGGCGAGTGCTGATCTTCCTCCCGGTTTCTCCGATGTAAACTTTTCCACAGGAACAAGGGATCCTGTATACCCCTGAAGAGCTGAGCGGGGGGAGTTTATCTTTTGGGGAGTTGAGGAATTGCCCGATTTTCTGTGGTGGTTTGAAAATCGGTTTGATGTTGTTTCTCCTTAGGATTCTCCCTATGGAGTCCGTCACTCCTTGAATGTAGGGGAGGAAGGCAGTTCTTCTCGTTACTTCCGTTGGTAAGTTTGAAATGTCTGTCGATGGGTTGGGCTTGTTCTGGAGTTTTTGGATGGTTTGTTGGATTTGTGTGGACGAGTAACCATTGGATTGTAGGGTTTTCTTCAGGTGGGCTAGTTCGACGTTGAGGTTATCTGAATCAGAGACTGTCAGTGCTCGGTGGACGAGTGAGCTGATCACTGATCCTTTTTGTGATGGGTGGTGGTGTGAAGCTGCGTGGAGATATCTGTTGGTATGTGTGGGTTTGCGGTATACGCGATGTCCCAATTGACCATCTTGTTTTTTCGTGACTAGCACGTCCAGGAAGGGAAGTTGGTTGTTATTTTCTGTTTCCATCGTGAAGCGTATGTTAGGGTGTCGGGAGTTGAGAAAGTCTAGAAAGGTTTGGAGGTGTTCCTTACCATGTCGCCAAATGACAAAAGTGTCATCAACATATCGGAGCCAGAGTTCAGGTTTTAGTCGGGCTTCTCCGAGGGTGTGGCTCTCGAAGTGCTCCATGAATATGTCCGCTATGATGGGAGAAATTGGAGATCCCATAGCAGCGCCTGAGGTTTGTTCGTAGAATGCTCCTTGGTAAAGAAAGTAGGTGGAGGTGAGGCAGTGTTCGATGAGGGGGAACAGTTGTTGGGGTATCTTTTTGGATCTTTTTATGATTTCCAAGGTGTCTGGGATAGGGACTTTCGTAAACAGTGATTCTACATCGAAGCTGACTAGAATGTCATCAGGATGTAGTCGAATCTGTTGGATTTTCTCGACAAAGTCTTTCGAGTTGAGGATGCGTGAGCCGGAGTCGGATAGGAGTGTTTGGAGTTGGGACGCCAGATACCGTGAAAGTTTGTATGTGGGCGAGTTAATCGCACTAACTATTGGTCTCAAGGGTACGTTGGTTTTGTGGATTTTGGGTAGGCCGTACAGTCTGGGAGGGCAGGATTCTTTGGGAGTCAAAGCTTTTTTGGTTGGTTCCGGCAGATTGCTTTCCTTGATAAGGAGGGTGGTGCGTTTTTCTATTTTCGGTGTAGGGTCTCTTGAAATTTTGCGGTAGGTAGTGTCGTCGAGGAGTGTTCGGATTTTGGTTTCGTAGTCTTTCCTGTTGAGGACGACCGTGGCATTGCCTTTGTCTGCTGCCAGTACGATGATGTCGGGGTTGCTGTTGAGTTCTCTCAGTGCTAGGCGTTCCTGTCTAGTGAGGTTTGGCTTGGGTGCTTTGGCGTTGCGTAGAATGTTGGTTGTTAGTCTTCGAATGTTGTTTGCTGCTTCCGTTGGTAGTCCGAAGATGGAGTTCTCGATTTGGGAGATGATTTCGTCTTTTGGGATTCTAGAAGGGGCAATAGCAAAGTTCGGGCCTTTGGCTAGGGCAGAAGTTGCTTCTTGGGAAAGGATCGTGTCACTGAGGTTCTTGACAGTATCTTTAAGCGGTGTCGGGGTTTTTGGCTGTGGCGAGAGTTTTTGGTATTTGTCTATTTGTCGTTGGGTACACTGCAGGTGGATCCGTTCAGCCTGTTCAGCTGAAACGCGGTCCACTGTTTGCCAGATGTCGGGTCGTAGAGTGGAGGCGAGGAAGAGGTGAAGACGCAGTGTCCGTTCTGCAGTCTGGTGTAGTTGGAGTTTGGTGTATGTTATGCGTTCGCGGATAAGGGCTTGGCTGGTGCATGTGAGTATCCGTTTGGATTTCTCAGTGCCAAATGGATCTTTCATCCGAAGAAATTTGGGGATGATGTTGTTGTCCCTGCATCTCTTCAGGAAAGCTAGGTTGGCTAGATGTTTCGATAGGGACGACCTGTTTTTGCTAAAGGAGTTAACTCAGTATTCCAAAGTACCTACAAACGGACTTACCTCGTCTGTAAACGGTTTCGGACGTAACAATTCATCCAAGTTTCCACCGTTCTCCATTATACATCTACTATAAACTTTGAATGGTTGGTTACCGTTCGACGGATTTATCTCAAACGTTTACTACATCATCGGGCAATGGTGCAGTGCACTGTCCAACGAATCCGTTTAAAATTTGATGGAAAAAATAGAAATAGCTATCAATTTTATTTCTCCTCATTTTTCTAGCCGAAATAACTAAGTGCGCGAGAACGGATGCCCACGCTGCTGTCGAATTGCAGCGATGGAAATACGCTTAGCATGCAAGAGCAGCAGCCGTCAAACGCGAAGAGGCGGGAAAGACTTGGGAGACTAACAGACTGGAGGAATGCACAATGAACCCCGCCGATAAGTGAATCGGCCCATCCCTAACCATCACCTTCCCCTATTTTCCCATCACCGCAACTTTCCCTCATTCGATTAAAGAGCTGCCATGCCGCCTCCCTCAGAACTTCACCAAACGTTCACACGTTAAGGGATGTTTTCTTCCAAGGGATATGATATTGTATTGCATACTTTTTATGTATTGCGATTTTTCTTACGATAATTATTCTTTCTAATTATACTTTTAGCTAGTTCTAGCCGGTTCCCAGTCTTCGAGTCTCCTTTTTTCCTATAATTCTCCTAAGCTTTTTATTCGTATTGTGATAACAAACCATGAACTGCAGGCGTCCACTTTGCGTGTGTATTTATCAGAAACGACTTAAGACTTTTCTATTTTTTGACCGAATTGAAAATATGGAGACGAAAATTGAAAATTTGATTTGCGATGCTACTTATGCTCATTAATATTGTGCGCTAATGCTAATCAAGGAACCATAGCTTATTAAATATTTATTACTTTACCTCGCGAGATTTCGAGGCTCGCCTTTCTCTGTGCTGAAATATCTCAGCTGGTTATAAAATGGTCTAGTGGCTTACGACAGAAGAGAAGAGAAGCGAAAATAAGGGATGAGAAGAGAAGAGGTGAGATGAGAGTCGAAAGTTGACGGTAGGGCAGGCGGGTGTGTATAGGGTATTCCGCGTCACTTCAGCCACTAAAAAGAACAAAAAAAGTATCCTCACAAAATTAAAACGAATTACGAGATTTCAAAAATTTTTTACAGATCTTTGATACTCAGGTTTTTTCATTTTTCATTCAAACAGTTTCACATTATTTATGAAAAAAATTTATATTGTTCGTATCATGTGGTCCGATTTGTTGTAATTTTCTGGGATATTTTTTTTTTTGCTTATTTTTGTGGTTGAAGTAACGCAGAATGCCCCATATATACTACATAGCGTAGTACGTATATACAGTACCCGATAGAGATGAATGAGAAATTTCAACGAAGAATTCCGCCAATTTTCTGGCCATGGTAGGTAGGCACCTACCCTTCTTGGGTCTCGATATTTTCGTCCACCTCTTCATCCTGCAGCGTATCCTCCATACCCTGAAGCTATTTTTATACTGTTATTCGCGAATGATTCAGCTAACTTTTTTTCCACATCAATGGATGTATAAACAATAAATTTGTATTTATTGATGTGAACAGTGCTAATCGAGGAAACGAAGAAAACTCGGAAATGAGCCTTCGGCTAATTCAATTTTTCCAGGAAGAAGGACGTATAATTAGGATAACGTTAGACTGATAACGAAGAAAAATATTCATTCAGTATGCATTTCGTTGGTTTGATTTGGATGACACAATGTGCATTCTGCAATTATCTCGAAACTTGGTTGAAAGCTGCTGAACGCTACTATATTCTTGCTCCATATTTTATCACTGAGACATACAATAGTCAGAATCCCAGTTTTTGTAACGCGCAAACCATGTGCTCGTGGTTATTTTATTTATTTTTCCATTTTTTCTCCTTTTATTTATTATCATTTTTGTTTTATTTTTTTTTTATATTTTACCTTTTTCTTTTCTCCCTATTATTATTATTATTATATTTTTCCTTGAATTGACGGTTTCCTTTCAGAAAAACACTTTGCCAGCTTCTCTGCAGGGTCTCTCAAACTGCGAGGCACCAAAGCTTCAATTCACAGGGTAAAATACTCAGTATAACACTACCAATAACCATTCGCGACAAAACTTTTTCTCAAAGCTCAATAGAAAAATCGCGTCAAAAAATAAATCTAAATACACAAAAGCTCAGGTATGGCATAAGCATATATACATAATATATAAAAACCAAACCTCACGACATGCTAATTATTTTTCAGCCTGTTTCCGTGTTTTTTGTCTTTTTGTTTTCTGTTTTGTTTTTTTTTTTTTTTTTTTTAATTAGGAAGGGAAACAAGCGCATATCATATCACGCCTGGCTCATTTGCAATTTTAATCTTCACAACAGCTGAACAATTAAAAAGAAAATATTTGCTTTGTCACGATTGAAATTCTCGGATTTATCTTGATAACTAAAAATACATCTGAAACGATTGAGTACTACTGGTTGGGTGAAGGTGGTCTTTCGATGGGAATAGGGCATCCGTCTCCCATTTTCACTCCCTACTGGCAATCCTCAACCCAAAGGCTTCCCGTCTTCGCATTTTTACAACAGAGCAGTCGATGGATACATCTAACAACCTGCCTGAACATCAAACGTACTTCTCCGGTATCGCAGCGTCGCGGAGTCGTGACGTCGTCCTTCGGCCCCTTTGCTCACTCTACAATTCCCCCCCTCCTCCCCCCCCCCCCCCCCCCCCCGTTTTTATTGGACCCCTCTGCTTCCTTATCTTCAAGGCAGGGCAATTATTTGCGTGTTTTGTATTGTGCAAAAAAATATCACCGCCTCGCACGTACGATCGCTGATCGATACTTCGTCACCGCTATACTGTGACGTTTATTCATCGAGGAGGAGGTGCCGAAGAACGATATAAAAAAAAAATAAAAACAGAAGTCAGACGCATATAATGTATGTGAATAGAGAATCGCTTGAAACCATCCCATTGCATAAATGAGCTTAAATTTACCACAAAGCTGCGTTTCGCTTTGAAAATCCAAGCCACTTCCGTTATTCTCGACAGAGTCAGAACACGAATCTATGAAAGTCACTTGAGAGAATCTCGGCGGCGTTAAATGGTTAAATTTGATTGAAATTTAATGAGAATCAAGATGCTTTATGGCGAAATTGACATTTTTTATCCGCAAATTTCATGAGTATCTTGATTTAAAAAATTCATAAAGAGAGTCCCGAGCTTCTGAGCTTGAGAATTGGTCGAATCTCCCCCCCAGATCTCGAGTAAATAAATTGACTCTTGTAATTACACCGATTAAAGACATTATAATTAATGCCTTAAAGGATCTCGAATTCTTGTTCTCTGCACAAGAGGAGAAGTTTAATTGCACGTCTATTGGTGTATATACAAGCCGACTTCTGAGCCTGGGGAACCTTCCATTCAGTATCAAATTACGACAGGGTATATGGCACCTCGTCGACGTTGGCAAAGAACCCTTGCGAACACCAGGCAAAAGACACACTCTTGCATTCAAGTTTGAGCTTTTCCCTTCTCTATAGCACATACCATATTATACTTTTGTTTTCGTTTCTCGAAGGAAGAAAGAAAAAAAAAGAAAAAAGACAATACAAACGAAGGAGATACCAGAAAACTTGGATCCATAGTGATAAATTACGTCGAAGCAATTCAATTATAATTGCAAAAATTCTTTCCCATTTCCATATTCGAAGAATAGACAATTCTTCAACTGATAGAACGACGCTAAAGCCGAAACTTTCGTAATCTTATATTGTTTCGTAATATTAATCACAGTATTAACAATCCTGGAAATTCTAAGCTAAACTGTAGGTAGGTATATCCCTACTGAAAATTTCCAGATGGATTCATCTGGTCGTTCGAAATTCCTATGAAATTTGCTAGAAATCCAGCAGGTTTCAGATGGAATTCATTGAATTCTGCTAGCAATCCACTAGATTTCAAATGGAATCCATAGGAATTTCGAACAACCAGATGAATTCATCTGGAAATTTTCAGTAGGGATGCTTCAGATGTTGGGAAGCTGAAGATAATTTTTTATTATTATTATTATTATTATTTTTTTTTTTTTTTTTTTTTTTTTTTTGAAATCTATATGAGCTTAATGAATCGAATTCGAAGCTTGGGCATCTATGATACCCGCGATAGGCGACACACTAAACCCCAAGTGTATAGCGATAATCGATTTACAACTAGCAGTATACGAAATCAAGGAGTAGCTCGACGACCGCGCCTTTGTGAAGGAAAATGGTGCACAGCGGCGTGCTAACAGGCTTGATGTCACCGCGAAGTTAATTACGATCCTAGGCCCGCTGATCTGAGACAGCAGCCGCGGGGACCAAATTTATGTTACGCGATCATTTGATCTTATAATTGCAATATCATTCTCACCCGTAGCCCCTGCAGGCCTTAGCTACTCCGGTAAGCTGCAGTCTGGTCGCGGTAAAATATTTTTGTTGTAACACCCCAAGGGCGTAAAGGAAATTAACGAAATCCTGGAAATCGAGGAAACGTGGCGGAATTTTATCCTTCAATTTCGTCTTGTTTTGAGGAAACGTTTTGAATTTTGAACAACTTAATGCCCGCTATAAACAATTCCACGTTTTATTAAGGGGAATACGAACTTCATAGGCATACACCTTTAGCTTGGATCAGCATTTATGGAGTTATATCCAAACTTGTGTAATAATTCCCGTTGAATACCAAAGTCTGACAAGCAAAAACACGGGATTCTTATTACTCGCAAAAGGTTCTCTCGACGCAGCGATCTGGAGACATACGAAAATCTTTTTTTAGGGGTTCAAAATTTGAATAAAATTTATCGAAGGTTGAATATTTTAATGCTTGTAACAGTCGTTTATCCAAATATGTTTATTCTCTGTTAGTTAAATTCAAACCCACGTTTTTTGGTCGAAAATCTTTCGAAAAAATTGTGAAAATCGGTGAACGATCGATAAATAGACACGTAATAAATTTGCGGTGAAATATTCGTCGGTTTTTGTTTTATTTTTATTTTTTTGTGCTTTTTCTTAAATTTTTAAATTAAACTTATATTATATATACGTCAAGGGAGTTCACCCTTATTTCGAAAAACAGAGGTTGGTGGTCGGAAGGGAACGGCTGGAGGTAACGGCGATTGGACGGGACCAGTGGGCGTCGGCAGGCGTCGGCGGACGTCGCGACGCGACGGGACAATATTGTTTTCCGCGATCGATCTTTATTCGAAACTAAGTAGAAATACGATCCCGCTTAAACTACCCCCTGCGTCGAGCTCTCCCGCCCTAAGAGTACGACTCCTTACCCAGCAGGACCCTGCGGGCCATCTTCCAGATGCTGTCAACCGATCTCTCGCCTTCCAGGCAAGTTTGAAGGGTCGTTTTTCCGAACTTTTCAAACGTTTTTGGCTGTAGGTAATAATAAAAAAATAAAAAAATAAAAGACTCAAGCCGCGTATGAATTGAAATGAAACGAATTTTCCGCTCATCAAAATCCGAGGATATAAACGTGTAGCTATGGGGTCAAATACGGTAACACGTAACGGGCTGTATTTGGTTTGAATAAAACCGCGAGATTTGATCAGAGAATTGATTAGATAGAGGAAGAGTCGTCCGGGTGAAAGATTTGACGGTAAATCTTAGTATTGAGGCTTTGGGCGTCGCGGTGGTCTTTACTTCGCGCGGGCGTCGCTCGATAACACAGTCAGCATCTCTCTCTCTCTCTCTCTCTCTCTCTCTCGTCTCTCTTCTCTTTCGGATGCCCCACGCTCCGGCACTCCATTTTACCCTCGATAACCCCACGCCACACTGCGTATACGTAGTACATATTTCGGTATCTGGTACTTCTCTACACACACTAGGTACCGATCGAAGCCCTGTCATCGGCGTGTCACGTTACTCTATGCCGTCTGTTTGCAACTCTATAATTGAAATTATGCAATGAATTTGCTGACTGGATGATCAGTTCTCTCAATCGCAAACATTTACCTTACGGTACAAACCATCAACAGTTGTTTCCTTTTTTCCCACACATCTACTATGTATGATATACACATGTAGGGGAAGGTGGGGCAGAACGGACACTAAATCAAAAAAAAAAATAATGTCGTCGGAAATGATTTTTTATGAAATGTGGCGACGTATTTTGGATAAATAATGACACAAAAAAAAAAAAAAATTAAAGTGAAAAAAAATAATTCAGTTTTCCTTTTTTTTTTTGTGTCATTATTTATCCAAAATATGTCGTCACATTTCATAAAAAATCATTTCCGACGACATTATTTTTTTTTGGGCTTAGTGTCCATTCTGCCCCACTGTCCGTTCTGCCCCACCTTCCCCTATAGGTATATGTGTGTATACTAGGGTGTTTTTTCTAAAATGGTAATAACAATTTTCTTTCTTTAACTCCCACTCAAAAATCTTGTTGTACACGTTAAAAACGAAATTGTGAAATTGACTTTCAAGGCTCACTGCAGGTGCAGCGGTTGAAACCACAATCAGACTAACATGGGCACTTTTAAAGAACACTGAATTCTCTGCAAAATGTGTATTGCGCGTCAGAAAACAATGCATTGAAATGCAACTGAGTTGTGCGCGGTTGAAGAAAAAGTCGTAATGTTCACATGTGCTTTTAGCATGGAAAAACTTAAAAAGTAGAACGCAAGTAACTCAAAATTCGAATTTAGAGCTAAAAATTTAACAGAATTTCTTCTTCAACGTGTAAAACGAAATTTTCGAGTGGGAGTTGTGAAAAAAAGCATTCGTTTCGAAAAAAAGCACTCTAGTATATACTCAAAAAAACGCGACCCACTTTAGGGCGTATTTTTACTACAAACGATGCGTCTTTGTATTAAAATCCGGATTTCTATTACTTCTTATGAATTAAAAGTGAGAATCGACACCTTCTTCAAAGTGCAACTAAGCAATTTTGATCGAGACCCTCAGAAGGGTCGCAACGTCAATCCTGCCTTCCTATTCATGATCTAATCCTGATTTATTCCCAGTTCCCTGACCCCTGGACCGCAATGTCACGATGTTAACCCTGGTTGTTAATAATTAGCGAAATTTTGTTGATATCGATGCATTGATTCGTCGAACACAGTTATTCAGCTCAAAGTTCCGAATTCGTTTCATACGATTTGGAATTTTCAGAAATTTTGAAGTCTAGAACATTGAAACTTCGTAAGTCTAAAAATCCGAAAATTTTGGTCTATTTTTTATGATGTGAAGACAAAAAATAGTTCATTCTGATCTAGACCCTCTTTACGGTTACCCATTTTATCTACTTCAAAATACCCTCTATAAACAGTGTAGTAAGTTGGTAACATTCGAATTCGGAATGTTGACCATTCAGAACTTGAACAATTCGGAACTTCGACCTGTCCCCCGGTCGTTCAGATTAATAAATGAACTATTTGACTTTTGAGTGAGAATAAAGAAAAAAGTTTCGACTGAAATTTGATCGTTTCAATTTATATGCGAGTAGAAAACTTCCGTCCTCGTATTTTCTAAAGAAAACTTCTGTTATCCTCTGTCAAAAGTCTTCCGAAATGTAGGTGTACACACATTCTATATATACCACGATCGAGTGGATACTTTGAAATTGGTGTATATATATACATGCGTATACAGTATACATACACATGTATACATATGTTTGATATTATGCAGTAGGTCAAAATCGAACGTCAACGAGGAGCAGGGATCAAGGAGTATGGCAAGGAGCAAGGACCCTCGTCAAGCCCGAACGCGAGACTAGAAGCTTTGATCAAGACCGAGCTGGCGATCTCTTGCAGAAGCTAGCCCGCGTCTCGTACCTACCAGGACCCAAAGGACCCGCGACCAACCAACCATCTGACCAGCCATGTCCATCTAAGCCGTGAATTCCATCGTGCGTTAGTTTCCCGAGAAGTCCAAGCGACATGCCAACTGCAGAGGACCGAGGCCACTCTCTCGACTGTCCCCAAACTCGTCCTGCTACAGACTTTAGACTCTGGAACCCATCCTGGTCAACCTATCTCGTGTCCTATATACCTTTCGGAGAACCCAAATGACGACGGGGTCCAGCGGGGAACACGGGACTGTATCTGACAGCCATAGGATACCGATGTCTCGGTTTCCTTTTTCCTCTGACTTAAAACTTCGCGATATTTCGAATGAACAAGTTGTTTCATAACACATGAATTTGTCACGGTACCTATATAAAGCTTATCCTGCTTCTAGAGTATGTCAATTGACATTTTAACCGTATAAGAAAATGGTCATTGCTATCTGATGAAATATAATTTCAAAATTTCTAGCTAGTCAGCTTCAATTTTCTAGCTTTTGTTAATATAAAGTCCAGAATTGAAAAGTATTACACTTGAAGTCGAGCTTTTTCTCGTTCCATAAAATGTAGACGATGTTGGTTTTTATAATAATAAAACTGGTACGGAAATAAAGAATTACATAAACGCTGGAGGCACTCTGCTCTTCTAGTTTGAAAAAAGAGAAAAAAGAAAAAAAAAATTCATAGTGTGGAGTCGACGCTCAAAGCTTAAAGCTTAAGTCCCAGATTCCGGAGAGTCTAGGATGTAATGGTGCATTTTGACTCCGCTTTAAAAGTACAGCGACCTTGAGCTTACGGAGACTGGAGTGTCCTTGCGGAAGGAGATGAATATTTTAGGGTAAAGATTGCGGGATGGAGGGGAATTAATGCCGCAAAAGGAGTTTACGGAGTTAGCCCGAGTCCCCTTTGAGAGAAGGACTCTTGCCGCGAGAAAAGTGAAGACAAGGACATCGGGGGAGGATTTAATAACCGGCGGACAGGGGTAGGTAATACTTCAGAAAACAGGAAGGCTCGCCGACTTCACGGAGGCGAAATAGACGGAAGAGCTCCGGCGTGGCGTGGCGTGGCGGTGTCTCTGATGTGCCTGACTGTATCCTGCATGAGCTGTACGGGATATACGGGCATGGTAGGGGTGTCCTGCGAACGACAGTCCATTGTTTTCTGGATAAGCCGTTTTTATTAAGCCAGACGATTATTCGCGACGTCAAGCATCGGCAGCAGGACATCCGCGGACCGGACAGAATCGATCAACATTTTGTTATTAAACTCCCCCCCTTTTCACCTCGTCCTCTTCTTCCTTCTCGTGCTTCTCCTGATTTCATCTCTTCCTCTATTTTTCCTCAGCCTGCCACGTGCCGCGTCCTTACACTTATTCGTCACCGTAAAACCAGGTGATCGACACCTTATCAGAGCCAATTCGGCCTTCCACGGGGTTTGGCAGTTTTTATTTGTCCGTTAAGAAGAACACCCAGATATTAGAGACGCACGCAAAAAAAAGTGCTGTCAAATTTACTATGTGAGCAGTAAATATAGGGACAGCACTTTTTTGCAGTAGAAATTATCACAATTGCAGTATTGGGTACATTGGAGCAAGTGGCCTTCAATGTCAACATGAGTGAATGTCACTACAATTGTGATAATTTCTACTGCAAAAAAGTGCTGTCCCTATATTTACTGCCCACATAGTAAATTTGACAGCTTTTTTTATTTGCGTGCAAAAGTCGAGCATTGCAACGCTGCACTGCTGACCCACGTTTACTTTGTCACTTATAACGCAGGACCAAAGTTTCTGTTAAAAAAGCTCAATTTTTGTAGCTTCTTTTACTCCAACAATGATCTGAATCTGTGTGTTCCAAGTAGCTTGTTCCATCGAGCTACGAAGGGACATTAAATCGCAGCTTACTTTTTGTGACTGGAAGAACGTACCCCTAATAAAACACGTCGAATAGTTCGACATTTGATGATCGTTCGTGTATGAAAATGATTGAATTACCCCGATACATGGTTTTGTCTGAATCCATAGCATCGAATGTATGGGTAAACATATAGATGATATGTACAACGAGGAACCATGAAACGTATACGTTTCAAAACAAATTTGCATCGGAACAGGGCAGATGGTTGGTTACGTTAGGTTAGTTAGAAAATCAGAGTGAAAATCCGTATACACGAGAGCTGCTGGCTTGTGTGTTTGGATATCACAGTAGTATAGCCGGGTATCTAGTGAAGCTCTGGTGAAGCTCAGGCCGGATATACGGCTACAAAAGAGCTTGCGAAACCCGGGATGTAGAAACGCGCAATTGTGTTGGGTAGAGTCCGTCTGTGGTCAGCCAATCAAATAAAGTAGTCGGAGGCTGCTTTGCTACATGCAAATCTGGCCCCTGCGGCCTTTCGACCCCGCGCTTCTCTCCCCCATCTCCTCTTCTATTCTCTCTGTCTCTATCGCTATATCCCTGTCTCACATCTCCTAGGGGATTCCTTCCCGGTAAAATTAAACTCCAAGGATATACCGGCTAGTCTATATTATAGATTCGACCCTCACACGTAGGGGCTGTTTGCTAATATTGAGTTGCCATCTATCGTCAAATCAATGGAAAATTGAACGCGATCGAAAAGTAGGAGGATCAATCCATGCGAAATTTTTAAAAGAGACTAAAAAACGGAAGAACGGAAGACAATAGTAAGGGAAATCGATACGCTACCCCGTGACGTTCAAGTGAAGGGAAGTCATTGAGCAAGGGAGAATCGGGTGAAAGTCGCACTGCCATGGCTACCCCCTAATTATACGGTAATGAAAACAAATCGCAACATTTGTAAGAGTGTCGCGTCTCTTGATCAGGATCGCTGTTCGTTCGTTTAACTATTTGTCTATTTGTACTGATTCTCGGTTTGCACTCTCGCCGCCTTTAACATCCCACCATGTCTCAGAGCGACGATCAATTTCAATTGAACGGAATACGTCTTAGAATTCTCGCGAGGCTTTGGCGGATAGACCTACCTGCCTACTTCCACAAGCCGGAAAAACGATTTCTGAGCTTAAGACCTAAGAGCTGGAACTAAATAAGGAAGAATGAAATTTGAAAAAAGGAGAAAGCAGGGAGAAACACGGGATTTAGTGAAGTGGTAGGGCCAATGAACATTCCAAACGGCGATATCAAGAGCTCTGCGTTTATTGTATAATGTAATAATTTATGTACAACCAAACAGCTTCTGAAACCAATATAATATAACAAATACCAGGCGAAATTATTTTGCAGAGGAAATTATATGCCGGGTAGAATAGTAAGATGTGACCGTTTTGTCTGTCGTCATCCCACCGCTGTCACCAAATATCTTTTATCGCAACGATCGCTGCCAATAGTTCCCCCCGTTTTTTTTTTTTTTTATTTTTTTTATTTGCTTCTTCTTAGCAACTAGTAAGCCCGGTGATTTTTCAAGAGTGCAGATTTCAGTTGTTGCTCAAGATCGTCAGTCGTTTGAAATTAAAACTTTTTTAGATACGAGTCGGATTTATGGGACGACGACGGAAACCGTTTACAAGTCAGAAATCTTTTTCACCGTGATCGTCTCACATCGCCATTATCGTCGTCATCGTCAAGGCAATAAACAATAAATATACATACATACAATAAGTACCTAGCTGACGTTTCTGACTGCGATTAATACGCGAAAGTATACAAACAGGGTAAAATGTCGCCGAATATGAACCAACGGGGTTTCAAAAAAAATTTTTTCTAGTCTTCCAAAACTCTAAAATCCAAAACCAGCCGGATGATAAAATTCTGCTTACCAATTAAACATTTTATTCAATTGATTATAAGGGTGGTGAAACTTTTGCGTAGATTTTATGCGAGGTAAAAGAGTTTCCCTTCGGATGGACCACATCTTTGAGATCAAGCCGGATAGCTTGGCGTGAAATTTTCTCACACTTTTAATTGTTATTTGAAAAATTGTTAGGTTCACGAAACGGTGTAATTTTGGTTCCAAATGTCAGAACTGAACTGAATTTTTTCTCACCATTCAGGAGGAACCAAATTCTTCACCATGTTTGCAGAAATTGTGCAGTCAAACTTTCCGAACTGATGTCATCTTCGCGGACTTTACCCTGTGTTGTATAATTCCGCTATTCGGCCACACATATTATACCTATATATCTGTAATTCCAAAATGACGTCGTCTGAAGTTTCGTATAGATTGACGATGCGACAGATTTTTCCAAAAACATATACGTATAATATATAATATATGTGTTTATCAGGGTGGTCCTTGATTCGGTCATATTCGAATATCAATGCTCCCATGAGCCAGATCGTCTGCAAATATATGCAAAAAAAATTTAGTCAAAACCCTGGATTTCTATTTTGGTTTCAAGTACTACCCCAAAGTCTTTGAACTCCCCCATTTGGATAACACACGATTTTGAGTACTTCGGAGTTGTTTTTTACTTTCTATCAAATTAACACTTTTCACCTACAGTAGTGGGTGTTCGTGAAAAATTTACAGATTTTCAACGACAATATTTTATCTATTACAATTTGGTAATGAGAAATTTTTTTTTTTTTTTTTTTTTTTTTTTTTTACGCGCTGTGGCTTCGAAAATTATATCGTTGGAGATCTGTCGAATTTTCATGAAATACCCTACTACTACAGGTAAAGGAGTGGAAATGTCAGAAATCGTGTTTTATTAAAATGGGAAAATTTGAAGGCTTTGAGGCGGTACTTATAATTGAGATAGGAACGTGAGGTTTTGGCCACATTTTTTTTTTTTCTTTTTACATATTTAGGGGAGCATTGAAATTCGAAAATGATCAGATCAAGGACCACCCTAGTGTATATAATATATATACTTACTATGTCTAAAAGGTAAAAGTATCACAAATAATATCTATATTTATTGATTAGTTTGTTCCGTTGCGTTTCATCATCAGCCATACGTAGTAGTACATAATATACCTACCCACCTATATACCATCTGTATAGGTATACATCCTTAGGGAGTAGTCTCTCATCTCGCTTGGAATTGGAAATAACGCCGCACGCGAATCGCATCGCATCGCATTGCATCGCGTCGTCGATTCCGCTCGCGATAAATAATATAATATTTAATTGAAAGCCTCGGGCGATAACTTATATATGTACATATATATTATATTAATAGATATAGGTATATATATATATATATATATATATATATATATATATATCAAGAAATTTCATTGCGACTGTCACTATTTTTATTATTCAATATAATTATCAATTATTATTAATATATTATTATTATTATTATCATTATTACTATTATTACAACGATTATTAAATTTCAATCGTTATACCAGCTCATTACTCAGATTAATTATCATAATAATTACTATTATTTACTCATTTATTCAATTTTCGTTATCATTACTACTATTATTATTATTATTATTATTATTATTATTATGCTCCACTTTTCATTTTTTTTTTTTCTGTTTTTTCTTCTTTTACTTTCCTCTTAATTTTATTTACCGCATACCTTATTATTCGTCCAAAAAAGTTCAATAAGTTTTACCTCATATGTAAAATTTAATTATATAGGGAGGGGGTGGGGGGAGAGGGACTTTTCTCCGATTATATTATATATATATTATATATATATATATATATATATATATATGTATATGTGTAGGGTAAATCATTTGCAAAAAAATGTAATCAGATGATTTCATCGCAATTTTATATAAAAACTGCATCACGCGAAGATAGTGAACGCGATTTTTACAACCAAGTTCTTACGATTATTATTATTATTATTATTATTATTATTATTATATTATTATTATTATTATTATTATTTTTTTCTTTACCATTTCTTTTTCATTTTTCTGAAAAAAAAGATGACAAAAATACGTTCTTCCGTGCCTTGTACATACATACATACATACATACATAGATAGATATATATGTAGATGGATGTATGTATATATGGTATATATAATTATTTGAAATTCGATAATCAGGGCGCAGAGGGTTTTCGTGAAAAGGAACTCACACAGTCCATGACATCAGTAGTAATATTCAAACCTTGGGCGTATCTTCGCTGGTTGTTTCCTGATTAGTAACGGTCAATGATGTAGAGTGATTTTTTTCAACCGATTCTGAGGTAGCTTCAATAACCTCGAATTCTTCAGATGTCGAGGCATCGCCACCGGACGAATTGACCGAATCGATTTTTTCAGATTTTATTAAATCCCCACTTGGCTCACCACCACCAATTTCTAACGACGAAACTCCGACATCAGGCCGATCATCGGCCTCGTTTCTTGTCTCTGGAAACAAAACGATCCAAGATTTTTTTTACTTACGTCGATTTTACACAATTGGATTTTTTCCCCCTTTATCCCCACGCTTTTTAATTAGCTCAAATGAATTCAGGAAAAACGCGACGAAAGATAATTATATGGGGACCAAAAAAAAAAAAAAATGTCCTATTTGGAAAGGACGAAGAAAAAATGATTCCAAATTTAAAATAAATGATATATCACCTTCTTCCTGGGAGTTTCTTCGCCTGGAAGATGGTGTCTCGTCATCGGGTCCTCGGGGAGGCACCGGGTCCAGCTGCGACAACTCAGAAACATAGTTGCGTTGCGTTTGTTGGTGTTCAGTTTCCACACCTGTAGTTCCCCCAGGAGTAGGACTAGGCGACGGACTCGTCGTCGGCGAGGGACCAGGCGTCGTCGGCGCAGTACTAGGCGTCGGGGGTTGAGCTGGCTGCCCATGATTCCGTAAAAGCAATTGCTGGAGTTGTGCTTGTTGCAGAATCACCGGCAGCTCGTAATGGTGAAAGAAGTACATCATAGAATGCTGAAAGCAGATTTTACGCGCCGGTAATTAACTCGGATTCAAAAAAGCCGAAAACAAGATCGAGTCGATCGATGAGCAAAAAAAATTGTCGATTTAGGTGAATTTTTCAAATCTGATCCGAAAGTCTTGAAAGTATTTCGAAGTATTCTAAGAATCCGAGAATTGATTAGAAAATTTTCAGTGATGAAAATGATCTGGTTTGAAATTTCGCTGCAATAAAATTTTCAGCTTTATATGTGAAGGGATGAATTTATTCTGTAAACCCGTAGGTCCAGGAGTCTTTCATACCGTATTGAAGCTAGTTGTGTCTGAGAGATAGGAGTTTTCAGTTTGCAAGAAGCAATCGCGAGTTCCTGAAAGGAAGAGGACCGATATCACTGCAGGGATACAAGAAAGACGGAATATAAAGAGTGAGCGAGAGAGAGAGAGAGAGAGCGAGCGAAAAAGAAGAAGAGTTGAAGAGGCAGAGGCGAATAAAGAGAGAAATAGAGAAAGGGAGAGAAGGAGAAAGGGACGACAGGAACGCGGAGCGAATTTTCCAAATTTCCATATAAATTTGTTGCCGCAAACGACACACGAGGTTTCGAATTTGCGGCCCATCCGCACTCCTCGACGTTGCTGACGCACGCCGATCGTCGACACACGCGTTCCCAACAAGTTGCAATCAGCAACCCTCTATATGGCGAGCTATACTTTCTCGCCTTTCTCTCACACTGTAGTATTAGTCAATCATAAGGCCATCAAACTTTTGCCATATCCTACTTCCCATCGGACGTAGTGAAGCTGTCTTTTGACCGTATGATAATAACGGTATTGCCAATTTTTAATAATTTATTCCCGATTTGCTTTTCGCTTTTTCGAACTTCACTGTTAGAAATTTCTAAGCTAGTTCCACCAAACATGCATTGGAAGCTGATAGGCAAAGCATCTAGCCAAAATTCAAATCGAAAATAGTAATTATACAAAACTTTTTTATCGGTATTCAAAACAATTTTCTGAATTCAAGTACAATTTTTGTGTTTTTCCGATGAAAGTACAGCAAAATCAAGAATTTATTTGGAAATTTATGGAACAAGCTTAGCGATTCACTTTGCTACGCCATATTTGTAATTTTGCAAAACTTTTGTACATTGAATGTGTTGTACATTCATATTAATTTTTTACAGTGTTGTTTAGAAACGAAATTCTAACTCTTCGTTGAGGGACTATACATACATGAGCAATTCCACGTCAGACCGGACAGCTTTCTGACCTCGATGTTACCGATTTCGCTATCATTTTTTTTACGGGTTCTATAGAACAAATAAATTCATCAAACAATTTTTTGTTTTTTTTTTTTGGCCCCCATTTTCCAAGTTACACGGGGGTGAAATTCACGAAAAAGAGCCAAAAATCGAAAACATACTCCTCTTCAAACGGTCATATCTTTGATTGTATTAATCCTAGAGACTTCATCCAAGAACCATTTCAAAGCTATTGAATGACACTATTATAATATATTTATTTCATTTCGCGGTAACAAACAATTCCATTTGTTATAAACAAATATATTATTCAAACGTGATTTTCATAGAAAATACCAAGCGATAAAATTATCAAAAAAATATGAGCGTATTCCTTGATCAATTCTCTACGAAATCGTTAAGTCAATTTTATGGAGAACCGATGGGAACCATCTTAAAACGATTTATTTATAAGCGACGGCGCGCGCTGCCACCCAAAAACTCGGCTCAGGTACGTGTGGCTAGCATGAGAAAGCATCGGTGGGCATGTTCGCGGTCATATCTTTGGTTGTTTTCATCCGAAAGACTTCTTCCTAGAACCATTTCAAAGCTATTGAATGCCACTATTTCTATATATTTATTTAATTCTGCAGTAACAAACAATTCTATTTGTTATAAACAAATATATTATTCAAACGTGATTTTCAAAGCAAGGGCCACGCGATAACATTCTCAAAAAAATATGAGCGTATTCCTTGATCAATTCTCTACAAAATCGTTAAGTCAATTTCATGAAGAAACGATGGAAACCATGTGAAAACGATTTATTTATAAGCGACGGCGCGCGCTGCCGCTGAAAGACCCGGCTCGGGTACGGTTTTTCGGTGGCAGCGCACGCCGTCGCTTATAAATAAATCGTTTTAACATGGTTCCCATCGGTTCTCCATAAAATTGACTCAACGATTTCGTAGAGAATTGATCAAGGAATACGCTCATATTTTTTTGATGATTTTATCGCTTGGTATTTGCGTTGAAAATCACGTTTGAATAATATATTTGTTTATAACAAATAGAATTGTTTGTTACCGCGAAATCAAATAAATATATTATAATAGTGTCATTCAATAGCTTTGAAATGATTCTTGGATGAAGTCTCTAGGATGCATACAATCAAAGATATGACCGTTTGAAGAGGAGTATGTTTTCGATTTTTGGCTCTTTTTCGTGAATTTCACCCCCGTGTAACTTGGAAAATAGGGGCCAAAAAAAAAAAAAATTGTTTGATGAATTTATTTGTTCCATAGAACCCGTAAAAAAAAAAATGATAACGAAATCGGTAACATCGAGGTCATTTTTTGATTTATTTTGTCCGGTCTGACGTGGAATGGCTCACATATTAGAGTTGTTCTTATTTAGGACTCGAACGATTTTATTTAGCGGGTGCCCTCAGATCGGTTTCAAATAATTCAAAAACAGTTCCTTATGAGTCCCAGTCTCAGTCCCATTTGAAATACACAGGTTTTGGATATATTATCAGTATAAATTTTATTGCAGGAGTAATAGTTTGAAAAAAAAATCTGTAACCGCGAAATTTTTAGTGGGCACCCGTGCAGAAATTTGACCAGTTTGCCAGACTTCTGGCCAGCGCCAGTCGTGGGTTTTCTGACCAGAGCGAACTGGGCAAAGCCGGACCTGGTACTGGCCAGATACTACTGGCCAAAGCGAACTCGGCAAAGCCGGACCTGGTACTGGCCGGATACTACTGGCCAGAGCGAACTCGGCCAAGCCAGACTTGGTGCTGGCCAGCATTTTCTTGGATTTAATGGCCAGAGTGAACTCGGCAAAGCCAGACTTGGTGCTGGCCAGTATTCTCTTGAATTTACTCGCCACAGCGAACTCGGTAAAGTGGGTAAAGCCGGACGTGGTGCTGGCCAGCATTCTCTTGGATTTACTGGCCAGAGTGAACTCGGCAAAGCCGGACTTGGTGCTGGCCAGCATTCTCTTGAATTTACTCGCCACAGCGAACTCGGTAAAGTGGGTAAAGCCGGACTTGGTGCTGGCCAGCATTCTCTTCGATTTACTGGCCAGAGTGAACTCGGCAAAGCCGGACTTGGTACTGGCCAGGTTGCTTTTAAATTTACTTGCCAGAGTGCCAGTTAACACGCCGTATAATATTATGGACCCCGTATCATAAAATAATGATGTCGCCTTGAAACTGGTCAATCATGATACTGATTGGTGAGATTGAAATGTCTATTAGCTCTTAGTTTGACAGCTTGATCATAAGTTTCGACAAATAGGAAAATATGAGACCAATTATCATGGGGTAGTTTGGCGTAGTAGGTAGAGCGTGCGACTAGTAATACAGCGAATGCGAGCGGACTTGGGTTCAAATCCCGGTTAGGTCGAAAAATCGGATGGCGTTTTTCTGAGCGAACTGGCAATGCTTGTTGATATACGTGGAGAGTTATATAATGTGAAATTGAATATTCACACATACGTGTGTTTTTTTGGGTTTTTTTCCACACTAGGAACAGGGTTTCGCGTCTAGAAACTAACGAGTTTACGAGCCAGAAACAAGCGAGTTTCTGGCCAGAAACTAGCGAGTTTACTGGCCAGAAACTCGTCAGTTTGCCAGGTCAGGTACTGGACAACTTTGCGTTACATGCCTAGTCCGGAACTCGGCAGTTGTCCAGCCCATTATCTGGCCAGAAACCAGCAAAACTGGGCTGGATCTGACGAGCGCCATTTTTCAATTTCTGCACGGGCATTGGTGCTACTATCTGATAAAAAAATTCGCACCATCATACCAGGTAATCTAGACAAATTGCATACCTTTTTTCTTCAATTAAACAAAATATGGTACCTAAATACAAAAATGATCGATGTTTCTTATTTTTTTTATTTTATTTTATTTTTTTTTTTCTCGTCTTCTATATTATGAAATTATTTCCCAATTATTTTCGAGGTCAAAAACATGCCACGCATCTACCAGAGAATAATTCCATTGCTACATAGTTTCTATACATAGTTGGTAATCAAGACAGCTTCATCGCAGTCTAGCTGTTGTTTAAGAGCAACGGATTTTCCTTTGGTCTGTATCCAAAGTCCTGTCGAGGTCTGACCACCTCAAGGTACAAACTATACGATAGTAGTAGGTGTATGTATATTTGCAAGGGACTCTCGCGGCTAGCTAACAAGTTTGCACCATTGTTTACGAGCATAAAGGCTGACCGACAGTACTATACTATATCCACCTAGGCCCATTGTTTGGTTCTTAGACTTCGTAGACTTGATTAGAACTTAATTATCGAAAAATTGATATACCAAACGTCGATACTTAGATAAAGGTCCTATGGAACGAGGGGGGGGGGGGGGGGGGGGGGGGGGGGCAAAAAAAGATGGGTTCAAATATTCATAAGACCTTTTCAACCGTGAATTAAGAAATGCGTATATTATATCATTAGATAATATCTTTCAGCGTTCCCGTAATACAAACGTACCTATTCCACCTACTTATTCTCGAACGTTTTACTACATGCGAGGGATGAAAGAGAGCGAGGAGCAGCAACAGGTGAGAGGGTAAAACTTGGATCTTTTTTGCTGAGCGTGTGGTGGCGATACCTACGTGGTGCAGCAGTAAAAAAAGTTTACCAGTTTTATCGAAAAAAAAAGCAGCAAAAGCAAAAAAGGAATAACAAAAAAAAAAAACAAAACCACGTTACTTCAATTTTAATTTTAACTTTAATTTTGATTTTGATTTTGTTTTGGTTTTTTCATTTTTTTTTTTTTTTTTCTTTCCCCGCGGTAGTTATACGCGTTTATAACGGTATACGTAGGTATACGTCTCTTATAATGAGCGTTACTTTAAAGTTTTAAAGGGTACATTATAGCCATTAGATATAAAAATTAGAGGGTTGCAAAATGAATTAAAATTTTTATGTTACGTGCCAATCTGCGCCCTCCCTAGCTCTACTACCCATTCCGTACTTCCGACCCCCGCGTTTGCGGGGTGTTAAAGAGAGATACATTTGTTTAAGGTTTCGGTTTAAACCCGGTAGGAATGAAATTTTAACGAGAAGTAATCGAGACTGGTAAACGAGACGGGGACAGCGAATATCGGCGGTGTAATCGCGTTGCTAAATTAATCGGTTCAACTTTGTTGACCTATAAACCGGCGCGGCCTCGAAGCGCCAGGGAATTTTCGACTACGATTGAGCCACTCCAGGGTAGGTAACACGTAGCAGGCTGTAAACGTTAAAAAATCTCCACCGCTTCAGGCGAACAAATTTTGCTAGTGATCGAGGTCGCTATTTATTAATTCATTAAACCAATTAATTAGCAATTTCATTCTTGATTATGTCGATGAGATTCCGAGCTAATTATCGCGATGAGAATTATAGCCAAACCCATTTCATGCCGGGAGAAGATAGAAAAAAAAAAAAAAAAAAAATAATAATCAAGATCAAATTTCCGTTTTCTCGTTTATTTATATTTATTTATTTATGGTTTTATATTATTATTATTATTTATTTTTTTTTTTTTTCGAAACGGTATAAAATATTTCAGATTAAAATATCTCAGCTCCTTTATTACCTCATTTATCATTTTTTTTCCGAAATGTTATTCTACTCATCATACTATAGTTTATAGTTATCGCTTTGAAATTTGAGAGGGTAGAGAAAGTGAAGAGAAAAAATAAAAGAGAGAGAACAAAAATAAAAAAAAAAAAAAAATAAAAAATAAAATAAGTAAATAAATGAAATAAAAAAAGTTGAGAAATAAAAATTCCTCTTTTATCTACAGCCTCCTTTGATCCTTGCTGGTCCTTCGGGCGGTATCAAGGCCTACCTAACCAAACTCGAAGCCATCCCTAATTACATCAGGGTTCACGGATACAACGCCCATGGATATGCGTCTTCGCGATTATACGGCTATACCTTTGAGAGAGACAAGTTTATTAATTCGTATACTGCTGCCCGGGAAAACTCGACAGCTTCGCTTAATATCACTCGAAAATTAAGATGAGAAAAAGAAAAGAGAAAGAGCAAAAAAAAATAAAAAATAAATAAAAATTATACATTTACTTGAGACTCACGATTTTTCAATTTTTCCTCTTATTTCTTTCGAATCATTCGACGAAATGCAACGTTCGACAATTTCCAAAACTCGGAAAATAATATTGAAAAAAAAAAAAAAAAAAAACGAAATAATTACTGCAGAATCGAAAAAGACAGACATTAATTGGTGAATTTTTCATTTTTCGTGCTCAAGCAACTCTATTCTTGAATTTTTTCAAATTGGACAAATCTGACCTTGTTTTAGTAATCTGTGACCCAAAAAAGTCCAAACATATCAAGTTTTCAAAAATATGAGTGGAAGAAAAAAATGAATTGATTGATTCCAGCGAATGAATGTCAGATTTAAAGTTAAATCAAAATATCCTGTCGATCGAAACAGAGAGATTCATAAAAATCCATCGTTTAGAAAAAGATACATTCCAAATTTAATTTTTTTAATAACTCAAAAACTACTAGACCGATTAAATCCAGAATTCAATCAAATCTGATATGCCTATAAAACCGCATCGATTGATCTACAAAAACGATACAAGTATCTCGAAAAGATGGGAAAAATAAGCGACTAAAATGATGACACATGTTTTCGACTTGAAAATCAAATTTTCATTCTCTCGATTAAACGAGACATAATATTATATTCCGCTGAAATGTAATAAGAAGCAGGAGCGGTGGATTGACGAGTTTAACTTGTGAAAATGAAAACTAAATTTGTGAGAAAAACGAAAATGAATATAATATAATAATAATAATAACTAAATAATCGCTAAGCTTTATGGAGTAATTTATTATTATATCGAGCTCGTTCGTTGCAGGCAAAGGACACGCGGCAAGCATGAGGCGCGGACTAATAGCTATTCAATATTTTCCAGGCAGCTTGATTCGAATATCTGGACCCGTTAACAACCAGTCTAGTCTGTTCCTGACAGATGCGATCAGCGAGGCGATATACCAGTTTGCGGAAGTAAGCAGAGCCCGGTATTGCCCCAATGAAACTGAAGCGTGCACATAATACGGTTTACGTAACTCTGAGGGGTAGCTCTCGTCTCTTTCCTCCCTTCCGTTATGTATTTCAGTGCTAACTCTCAGTCAAGAAACAATCTTGGTTCAGAATTTATGCTAATGGCAGGCAGCAGTAGCAGCAGCTACCTGGCTAACAGAAATACGAGCGTTGGTCCAGCACTCGTTAAAAATCTGCTATGATTTACGTAACGCGATGTAGAAAGCTTGGCGATTTTTTATTAAGGGTTGAGACTCGGTACTCATATTCCGCTTTGTAATATTTGATTAAAAATTATCAGGCCTTGATTGCCTACGGATGAGAAAAGAAAAAAACAAATTTCAATAATCGTCATCCCCTTACCTGTATGAAGAGCCATGATGTAACAAGCGCCAAACTGCTGTACTGCCCGTTGAAACGGTAGTGATAAGCGTAAAACGAGAAATGGTAAAGATAGAAGAATCTGTAACAGATCAGAAAAAAGAGGGGATGTTAGCCCGGGGGTATTGGAGAAATTTCTTATATTGTCAAGGGCCGAAGAATATTATCGAAGTAATAGTTCCTACACGCAAAAAACAGTGCTGTCGAATTTACTCTGTGATGAGCGGTAAATATATGGACAGCACTTTTTTGCAGTAGAAATTATCACAATTCTAGTATTGGGTACATTGGAACAAGTGGCATTCAATGTCTATACGAGTGAATGTTACCATTGTGATAATTTCTACTGCAAAAAAGTGCTGTCCATATATTCACTGCTCATAGAGTAAATTCGACAGCACTGTTTTTTGCGTGTACATTGGAACAAGTGGCATTCAATGTCTATCCGAGTGAAGGTTACCACAATTGTGATAATTTCTACTGCAAAAAAGTGCTGTCCATATATTTACTGCTGACAGAGAAAATTCGACAGCACTGTTTTTTGCGTTTACCATTTGAGCACCAAAAATCGTTTCAGACTAAAAAATGTTGGAAAAATTAAGGGTGGTTAAGAGAAACTGTGCCAATCTTCGAATTCGTGATTATAAAACGTTTCTCCAAGTTCGAGAATAAAATTTGTGAAATACAAGAAAAAGTGAAAACAGTTGATACTTTAATTTCTCGATAAAGTAACACGGCAGAACACGGGATTTATAGAAATTCTTGGTAGAACGTGTTAGAATATATTCGAGGAACAACGTGACATTAATAGATAATAATTGAGTCAGTATCGGATAGCTGAAGGGGGGTCGTGTAGGTAATGTTATACGCGTGTGTTTGCTTGACGTTTCTAAGGGGGTGGATTATGGTGTCGTCTTCAGGTGATATTGAGCAACAAGTAAATGGAAACTAAAAGGAGAATTTGGTGGTTGGTTCATTTTACCTACCTGTCAGAGAAGCTGGTAATGGACCATGAGAGATCTATAGAAATTTATGGATTAAATAAGATCGGATTTCCCGGCATTGTTGTTTTTCAATGTTATAAAAGTACTCCAGTGTCAATACGTCGATCTGCTTTCAAAGACGCAGGGTATAGGTATTGAATAGCCAACAGAGACGGGATAACCAACTCATCGATGACAGAGATGCGATAATAATAGCATAACAATACCAAAAATGATCATCTTATATCAGCGTGTGTAACAGAATAGTTTTCTACCGTGGGAATAATGTTGAACGAATTCGACGAATATACACAAATATCTTCAAATTAGATTGATAAATGAGCTGGAAAAGTGTGAATTGAAAAACTCAATATCTGTGTTGCAAGGAGCATTTTGATTGTATTTCAGATATTGCGGATCCGACAAATTTCTTGCCTTGTAAGTTTTGAGTTCGTTGGTTTAGACTCTTCTAGCTCGTTTATAGATATAATTTGAAGTATTGGTGGAGTCATCTGCACAGGCCTGCTTGGGCGAGTTTGAAGTTCCGAATTTTCAAAGTCCCGAACGGCAAAAATTCCGAATTTAAATATAGGCAATTCACACTTTTTTGGAAGGCTATTTCCCCGAAAGTCTGCATAGCCGATTTAAAGTACGTGGAAACGAAGAACACCGAAGGTTCAAATTTTCGAAAGCTGAAGTTCCCGCAAGGGCCGAACTACCGAAACTTGAAATTCAAGCATGTATTCATGCAGTGTTTAATAACTCGGGCTGTATTGATCGCATCGAAACCAATATAAGTATGGTCAAATTAATCGTCTTGACATTTAATTTTTGGAAATAAAAAATTTCAAAATCCTATCAATTATTTATGACATCATGAAGTTATCGATTTAGGTATTATATAAAACGGGATTCCGTACAGAGAGTCTCGATTAGAATGAACTATTTTTTGTCTTCGCATCCTGCGAGAAATAGACTGAAATTTTCAGATTACTGAGCTTTCAGGGCCTCAGAATTTCGGAGTTTCAAGCTGTCTGCATTCCGATCATTCCGAATTTTATTATTCTAAACTTGGATCACGTTTCTGAAAATTCTAAATCGTCTCAAACAAATTCGGAACTTTCACCGTTCGAAACTTTCAAAATTCGGGACTTCAACCCAGCCCCAAATTCTCGATGATCTCTGATCATGAAAGTGACTAACGAATACTATTCTTCTAAAGTGACTAACACTTCGAGGGCCGGGTAGATTAACCGTTTCAGAAGTTATGCCATTGACAGTCGAAAGTATAAACAAGGCCCCTCTCAATAATCCATAGAATCTCGCCTTAACATCAAAGTCAATTTTTGCCTTCTACGGATCACAGCGAAGAAATTTCAATTCAGTAACTTTTCGCAGGATATAAAGAGTTCCATTGAATCAATTCGAGTGTTTAAGAGCTGTTTATTTTCCTCGGACAATTTCCTGTAGGACGACTCTTCGAATTTCTTTTATCCACAAAATTTTCAAAGATATAAAATTAATTGTGAATTTTCATGTTTTAAACTTCAACGTTTCCAAAAATTTGAAACTTCAATCCGACCGCACCCCAGTTTGGAAATTATAAATGATTGTTTTTCTTTCCTTTCAAGAAGAAGAAGAAGAAGAAGAAGAACGCGAACTTGGGATTGGGATTGTACGATTGGGATGGTCACGCATCTACAATAATCGAGAGAAAAATAAACGTCAATGTATAAGAAGCGAGGCGATCGTCATTGGGGGTTTCCCCTTTCCATGTAGCCTCGGAGACTCGAGGTTACACCCTTTTACGAGCGACCAAGTATCGGAGACGTCCCCGTCCGCCGATTCCAATAAAAATAGCGCCCGATCGTAAAACCGTCGATAAATTACATTAATTTCGTGCAACGAGCCAAGGCCCTGCTTCACGCCTGCTGTCTGGTTATTGGTTATTGGCTGGTTGGCTACGTCACGACGTAGGGGTGTCCCAGCCATATATCGATAATCGGCGGTTTCAATCCGTCGATAATCATATAGTTATGTCAAAATCAAAAAACCAATTTGCATTAGATTTAATATAACATATATAATATAATATATAAAATAAAAAGACCGATAAAAATCTTGCTTTGATTAATGAACACATTTCGAAATATTTCAATTTTACTAATAATCTTCCTAGCTCGTTATCCAACGTGTGTCAAGTTAACAGGTAAGAGATCTACCCACCTACCTACCTACCTACCTACCTACACACCTAGCTAGCTAGCTACTTAGTTTCCACAGTATAAAAGTGAATCTGAGAAGTTTTACGATAAAATTTAGTCCTGCCTTTTCTACAGTGACACATTGACAGAGGATGATTTATTATCGTTCAACCTCCAAACAATCCCATGATTAATAACACCGATCATCTCCGCGGTGTTTCTTTGTGTAAAAAAATAAACGTTATATAAACCACAAATCTATAGAAAAAACAAAAAAAAAAAAAAAAAAGGTCCGAAATATTTTATAATACGTATCTGATAGAAATTGACAAACAATAAATTCAATAACGGTTGGCAATTTCTTCTGGTAGAAATTGTAAGAGGGAAAAAAAAAAAAAAAAAAATCTAGTAATTTTCAAGACAATCAGGGGTTGGAAAGTAAAAAGTTATGGAAAAGGGTCCCACTGGGCGTACTACTAGCTTATACACTGGCTCTCATGGCGTAGGTATAAGGTTGCCAAGGTGAAATGAGCTATAATCAAGTGATTTTTACGAGGAGCAGTTACGGGGTCACCAATATTTGCGGATCAGCCTAGGGTGGAGCCTAGCCGGTCTGGACCTGGACCCCTGAATCTCTGAACATAAGATCCCGAAGCGTATATATAGGTACAGAGAAGAGAGCAAAGCCAACGGATCGAGGATCAGCCCCTTAGAGACTCGCACCTTGGAAAAGAAAAAAAAAAAGTGTATACCTACGTCCTACATGTATACCCTTGGCCCTTCGCGGCTAATTTCCTGGAGTAGGTGGCTCTCTCTTTTCCCGTCCCTTTCACAGACGAATTTCTAGCCCGTCCCTAAGCTCATCGATCCCTTCGACCAAGGCTTATACTTTTTCCTCAAGATCGTTCGTGGTTGGAGTTTTATATAGGTATCAAGTTTACCCATGATCAGATATACATTTGCATATGGTTATATGTATCTGGAGACTAGAGTACCTTAATTCCAGGGGATGATTGGGGGTCTGGCATGGTACCCTGTCGTTAGAAATACTCTTCATTGTATCGTCTGCAGTGAGATACAGGTAATTTAAAAAGTCACTTTAGCGCCTGCATTTATACAGCCAACTATACCGAGGCGAGCATTGGGTTGTCTGGTTTCAGGTTCACTTTTCCAAGTCAAGAATCACAAGAATCATTCACAGTCTGTGTTAATCAACGTTTCGATATGCTGCTCCCACCCTACAGTGTCGTAGCCTAATGATTCATGAACTGAAAAAGTGTTCTGACTCGCTGCAGTGGTCGTGCGCGCCTAAAACCAGACAGCCCACTGATCGTCTCTGTGTAGTTGGCTGCCTAATGACAGGCCCTATCCCGATTTTTTAAATGGCCACTATAAGTTTCCATAGACGCCTTAACGAATACTCCCTGGATTCTCCCCCAATGATCTCCCGAAATTGAAAAATTCAGTTCGCGTTCACCGTGTATAAAATATTTTTCAAATAAGGTTAGATGATGAGAGTGGAGTTAATTTCTTGTGAATTTTTCGATTTCTTGTGCAAAATCTGCAGCGCAAATATATATATATATATATGATATAGGTATGTATAGGTACATACCTATAGAAAAGGGAGGGAGTGGGAGGTGAAGGAATTCAAACTATTTCTTGGAGCAGACAAGGCGAGGAATTTCATTCTCGAAATTTCGCAGCTTGACGGAACTTTTAGAAAATCCTAGCCGATACTCTTGTAGGTGGGGGGGAGTGAAACTACTTTGGTATATACAACGGAGCATAGGGAGGAGAGAAGACCTTTCCAACGGCGGGAGGGTTGGTAGGTAGACATAGGTACGAAATGATTTTCAATTCGACTCTAAAATACAGAAAATCCTAAACTCATATCAGTACTGAACAATATTAGAGAAACAAAGATGAAAAAAGTGAAGAAAATTATAGTCAGAATAGACGATATCAGTGAAAATCTCAACTCTATGACTATTTTTGATATTCGGCTTGAATGGCAAGCGCGTATCTCAATCGGTTGAGAAAATTTTACAGAAACATATCATTCGAAGGTTTTGGATAGCAGAATTATTATAGATAGACAGTTCTGCAGGCTCCTGCAGAGGTTTGATAATTTTGTAAATTGGAGATGGTAAATTTAATGAGTGAGACTTCTGAGGGTTTGGAACCATAATTGCTGTTAAGCTTTTGCTAATTAGGGATTAAATCGAGAGCCGATTTTATGAAGTGAAGATGATAAAAGTCTACATAGCTGGAGAGAGAGAGAGAGAGATATCAATTTAGATATCAATTTAGAGAGAGAGTGGGTAGTGACCACGGAGAAATCTGTACCTGGCAAAAATTTATGGAAATCAAGGATCAGTCAAGTGCGGAGAAATACCTTAACACAAATGATAAAAGTTCATTTTCGATTCTGAGAACGAGTATACGCCTGTTAAGGACAAAGAAAAATCCCCTTTGCATAACGCGATGAAATTCTTTCAAAGATATTGATAATCAAGAGCCAGCTGTAAGGGTAACGAGGCGTTTGGATATAAAACCGCACGTAGTACTTTTCATCCTTACGATGAATTCGTTTTCTTTATGTTAGTTTCTTGAGCCAATGGAATGAAATAAGAAGAAAAGAAGAAGAAAAAACAACTTGTTACATAGAGAAATTCTCTCTCCGATTAGTCCTCGCCCTTATGAGTTATGCGTAGTATACCCTGTGCAGCAGATGAAGATCTTTTTGATAGGTAAAGGTAGGTATATAGGTATAGGCAAGCTGCGTTGAGTAACTTTACGGAAAGTTTCTTGGACTGGTGGGAGGATCTGTGTTTGGATAAGAATATCATCGAGTAGGTATATAGTTGATATATTTCGTGTTTACCTTGATCTCGAATACCCAGTCTTTAGCGGAGTGCTCGAAAGAGAAAAACCAGGACGAGAGAAAAAAATGTATCTGATGACAGAAGAAGAAACATGGGTCGGTCTCCGGTCTCCGGTGAACGGTGAATGGGACATTGCCTGTAGCGAAGTAGGGGGTTGCGAAGGGGTGGTTCAGATATATATATATATATATATATATATATATATATATATATATATAAATGCGCAGGAGGCAGGAGGCAGGAGGCAGGCATCCCCAAACAAAAACACGAGACCCTGATCAATACGCGAGCTCCATTGGTTTTATTGAAGCAAATTTGCGTGCTATTGAATTTACGGCAATCCGATCGGGCATTGTTGATCCTTATTTTATTATCCGATTTGCTACAAATTCATACGAAAACTCGAGATATATTTTCTGCACATGAGTTACGGAGAGAAGAGGTAAAGCGAAGAGAGAAGAGGCGCTAGAGGGTTTCTCAGAAACGGGCGTGGCAGTGATATATATATTTTGTCTGGAATGAGCAAACGCTAAAACGATACCTGAGTAAAGATTAATTTGGTAATGCGAATGACTCGCAACAAAAAATAAAAAAAAGAATTACGAAAATTGAACCATAATAGCTAAAAAAAAAAAAAATGTGAAACTAGAATTGAAACTCGAACGAAATAATTGTCGGAACTTATTAGACGGTTATACTTGTTAGAATTACGCTGTACCTCCAATTACGTGCTACTGCAGCATCAAGAGAGACCAGGAAACGGCAAGATTCTCTCTCTTTCACCAGGTTGCAGCATGAAAACGGGAATAACTCGAGCGCAAGAATACGACGGAGTACGAGTACGAGTATGAGTATGAGTATGAGTACCCTGTCATAAATCTGCCTGTGATATTTCCTCTCGCGTATCTATGTTGCCGAAGGGTGGGATCCGGGGTGGCCGAAGGAAGGGGCGCAATACGTAGCCGCGTATAAATTCTTTCTTTTCGAAGACGTAAGTAAGAGGAAGTATCCCCAAGTTGCGGGATGGTCGAGATCTCTTCTCGCAAGGGATCAACCCTGTGGCTTTACTCTCTCTCCCATCCCTCGCATGTCTCTCGGTCGGGACGACAACGACATTTGCTTACCTATACGAAGTTATACGCTGCAGCAGATCTGAACGAACAATATTTTCTATAAAAAATAATAATAATGCTGAATTTTCAAGAGCGTATGGAACTCGGTTTTTCATTAATTAACAACGAAAGCTCAAATCCGAAGCAAAGTTATCACGATTCGAAATAATTACCTGCACAACTAGTTTAGCGTACATAACTTCTTCGTTTCACGATTTCCGATCATTTTTCATATAATTTTTCTTCTGTGTTAAAGTCGTGTATCAAATTTCTGAATCCCCATACGAGGATAACGGAGTTCTTAAAATTTCTTTGGTAGTAAAAAAACGTGTAATGCATACATATGTGATCACGGAATCTGTTTTTTTTTTTTCCAACCATTCATCTACCTAGATATGTTAGCTACGGTACAAAAGTGATTTGAACAGAGATCAATCCTCTAGACGAAGGCGAGGCCTTCGGAGAACCAACATGCTCGAGAGGCATACGTGTAGTCCCAAGGTCCAGGGTTCAGAAGTGCCGAGGGATGAAGTCGCGTGGGCGGTTCCATAACCGTGAGGTCCACTCGCCGCGTAAGGTAAGTATATTGTCAATCAATCCAGGGTATAAAAGCAATCTGAGCTTTCTGGTTACGGGGTACGGGGGTAGAAAGAAAGGAGGTTGAGGTTGAGGTTGCGGTTGAAGTAGTGAACGAAGCGAGGTCCCGTGAGGTATCGAGTGCACCACCATCGGGTAAAAAAATACGAAAAATAAAAACGAGAAATAGGAAAAGAGGGGAAAGAGAGCCGCGATGAGCAAACAATCCCATGTAATGTACATATACATACGTAAGTACATCAAGTAAATAAAAGATGATAAATCTTGATGTGTGTATTTGATCTTTGCGTGGGGACCGAATGAATATATAAACCTATATTCGATGAAGCGATAGTAACGAAGAAACCAAGTGAGTAACTAAGTAAGTAAGTAGCCAAGGAAGGACGAAAAGAAGAAAGAAAGGCGTCTTTGTAGCGTCCGGTTAGTCGGTACTACGACAGACCAAAGTGCTGTGAAAATATCGAAGTGAGTAGCTGAAGAGTATCTGGTACACTAGACCACACTCTATATAGCAGGTATCGAATAGGATATGAGTATAGCGCTGGTAGAAATACCATTCTTGTTCTTCAATAACGGGTCGTTGTTATCCATATGATATCATAGCCCCGGCCCCGGCCCCAGCCCCAGCCCCGTTGCAAATAGATACAACGCACGTAGGAGCTCTCGACCTGCATTAAGAAACCAGGAGTTGCAGGATATAACATTTCCTGGTACATTTTTAAAAGCGAGACAGACAGCTGAGTAGCTAGCTACTACACGGTGTGATCGCCATATATGCCCATTAAATCCATAATATCAGCGAATTCTCGGTGGAAGTCATATAATAGGTACGTTAGTGTGACTCTTTTCCTATAATCGTAACGATCAGTGTGAGAATTTTGATATAGGGTAATTCCGGGTGAGATGGCCATAGGGGAGAGATGGCCTTCGATGATATTTCTCATGCTATTCGTTATATGACACTTCCTATTTAGAGTAGATCGCTTCGTACAAAGTCCTACTACCAATCTACCCCAAATAGAAAGTTTAATATATCGAGTAGGCTGAGAAATATCATCGAAGGCCATCTCTCCCCTGTGGCCATCTCACCCGGAATTACCCTAAGTACCTTCTTATATCCGTCACACAGATTCGGTCGCAGAAGAAGCAAAAAAAAATATACATACCATATGTGAATTTATCGGACCAGTCGAACCAAATTTTTAATTCTTCTAACTGAAGCTCACCTCTATATAGAGCGTGCAATCTCCAGATAGACCGAAAAAAACGGAAGTGCATCATAATTATTTTTTCAAGTAAAAATTCCTTCAGCCCGGGTTTGAACCGGGACCTCCGCATTTGTACTGCGACGCCTTGTCCAATTAGACCACTGAATTTGACCTGATTAGACCACTTTTTTAATTGAAAAAATAATTATGATGCACTTCCGTTTTTTTCGGTCTATCTGGAGATTGCACGCTCTATATAGAGGTGAGCTTCAGTTAGAAGACTTAAAAATTTGGTTCGACTGGTCCGATAAATTCACATATGGTATGAATTAATAGGTTTCGAACGATAGAGTCACTACACAATGAAAAAAAAATATACCTATATGGCCAGACCCCGTATGATGGGACAAAATTAAATCAAAAATAGACACGGCGGGTGATAATTTGCGAGAAACAACATCAGCTCCAATTCCGAGGAGGATTAGAACTCTGGAATGGGTGAAGCGAAAGAGGAACGCAGCGTAAGGTGTAGGTAACCTTTGTCCAGGAGGCGGTCAGTCGTAAAGCGGCAAATGAGGTTACCGGAGGGTCCATTTCGACCCATGGGAGATTTCCCCATCTTGAGATGAGAGGTGGACGTTGGACGGTGGACGGCGGTCAGAGACTGGCGGAAAATGAAATATAACCCCAAACACGTTGCCTGCAAGTTGGTCTTGGGTTCCCTGGTGGTACAGGCCATGGTACTAGGTATACAACGAACCACCGAGAGAACTCCGAGGGGGATGTGTATTCCATCCTGTGGAATAGCCAGGGTTGAAGAAAGAGAGAGAAATACGCACGGGAGAGTCGGAGGGAGAACATCGTCGTTGTCGTTGTCGTTGTCGTTGTCGTTGTCGTCGTGGGAGCCAGTCACATGGCGCTCTTTGGGCAGAGCCGCAGATTGTCCGCGAAAGGCGGACGGCAAATCTGGATAATGTATTTATAGGATCCAGCGTCCCAACTCAAACAGCGTTTACCGGGGCAGCTGGACCGCGAAGGGTAGGTACAGCAAGGGATGGACGGTAGGAGGCAGCGGTCGCCTTTTACTGATCTGATATCATCCACGTCTTACACTTTTATTCTGGATATTTTTTACCTACGTCTTATATAAACATTCGTGTGCTCAAGATTCACCAACGTATTCTAAGACCAAGGGGTCAGAAAATAGAAAAAGAACAAAACCTCCCTTATTATGATATGGAAAGAGAGTCTCTTCGGATGTAGAGAATCTACATCGCGTACCTAATCAAACTAAAACTCGAATCTTCTAACGAGTTTTCTGACCGTCAGATTATTTGCATCCCTATGTCTTTCATCCCTATATCTCACATAGGTCTGACGAGACTCAATTGATGTAACGGAGCATCGTGGCCTCGCATAAATAAAATCAATGACGTCTCCCCTCGCAACTAAATTTTGTTACCTCATTTTCTGCTGCAGTGATAGAATAATCTTCTACAGGGTGCGGCAAAGCCCCAAGCCCCTATAATGTCGTTAAATTTAATTCAGATTTTTAAGGGCAATTATATTAACCTGCCAATTACTTGATCGCTCACTTTATAGCCAATAGCTAATCGAACAATTGTCCTGACACAAACTTTTTCCTCAGAATTACGGTTCTTAGATAGACTTCTCTTTGGGTATGTAGATGATTTCACCCCGTGAAGAAAAAAATTGAAACATTAATCATCGTAATTCTTTCGTGTATTTAGTATGACAAGAAATGATGATAATTATATGAAAACACGAGTGTCTTTCTTCGATTTTTTTTTTCTGCACCCTTGATACTTCCTTCTTTGGTAAAGATTCTTTTCAAATCTCTGATTCTCAATGATATAAAATAATTCCGTGAACATTAACCGGAAGTATCCGTATCTCGTTGTGTCGTTGTCATGTAGGATCATTAATCAAGCGATTTCGCAAAAGTGTCAAGGTACGAAAGCCGTCGAAACCTCTACCTAAACCTACCCCACGTAGGATTCTGTCTGTACGCACATCTATAATATAAATGTAGCTCTGAATGCCTTCACGATTCTATAAGTTCTTAGCGGTTATTGTATCGCTGGCAGGTTTATCTCTGCTTTATATCTGTGCCTTAGAGAGCGCTAATGCCTTGATGCGCTTTCGTCTGAACAGGATAGCGATGGAATAGAACTCGAAAATAGTTGTTATTCAGGGGGCAACGTGCCGGATTACGGGTTTGGAAGTAAAAGTGAATGTTCGCGGACGAGCCGGTGCGTCGAGCTCGAGAAACGTGCCGAAAGTGGAAAGAGAGAGAAGAAAAGGAAAGATAAGAGGAGGAAATAATAGAAGAGGAAAGGTCCAGGCGGGTTTATTTCACTGCACAGACATGGAAATACGCTTCGTGAAAATTTACGTAGACATATAGGTACTGCGAAGTCAGGGGAGGAAAAGGCCCGGCGATTTTTTTCCAAAATATATCAAAGCAGTAAACCTGGGGGTTGAAGACTTACGGACTGTCCTACCTACGTTACCTCAAATTTGAAGTAATCGTGATACCAAGAAGTCCGTTCAAAGCTCTACAATTTTACTGACCAAGTGCAAGAAACGCGAGTATCCATGTACCCCTGGTTTTACGGTCAATAAAACCTCTCGGACACTTCAGAAGGACTCTTTCTCATGTAACACTAGATTTGGCTGCATCACTCCAATTTGATTGTTGTTGCATCGAAAAGGAGACAATAAAAATGGAACTTCCATTCAAAAGATGAGCTTATTTTGATATTTCGTAACGTTTTTTTTTTTTTTTTTTTTTTTTTTTAATGCGAAAGCGATACATAAGGGTAGAATTTTTTGGTCTCAAATTGGCTTCGAGATGATCGCAAGATCGGCGATCCATCAGCACGTAGTAGAAGTCAAAGTGGTAGTAGTCGGGTATAGGTCGGACTGGGTAGTTGAAATTTGGCCCTTTGACGAAGACCGCGAACTCGGTTCCGTCGTCGTTTGCCAGACTCTGTTCCCCTGTCGAGCTGTCGCCCTCGCGTATCGAACAACCGACCGAACCATCGTTAATATTTAATCGAACGTCGAATAGAAAGTTGGGCAGAGACCGACTCGAGTTTAGCACAGCACGTCTTGTGTTGGGGGTAAGTAACCCCAAAGTGTTCTACGTACAAGGTGATTCCACTTTCTCGATTTTCCCCCAATTTCTTGGATCTAGAGAAAAGGATCAGCTATACGTTTCGAAAATCACGTTTACTCGATCACCTAAATTACCCGACAAATGGGTTGGATGGGGAGGGACAAAAAAGAAAATATGATCAAACAGTAAGCAAGTTGAAATGTATTACAAAATGGCGAGCTCCATTTTTTTTTTTTCTTTTTTCTTTTTAATTAATTGGCTTCTGCCTCGCGCGGATTCATTGACTGAGGGGTAGGTAGGTATATGCTTTCCAAAGCCCACGGGAGGGGTTCGATAAAAACACTTTTGCAGATGGGTAATCTACATTGGTTGATGTCGCTTTCATGCAGGTTCTTTTTTATTATTATTATTATTATTATTATTATTTTTTATTTTTTTTTGTAACTCTGAGTTTGAATTTATCTCCCTAAAAAAAAAAGAAAAAGGAAAAAAATTGGTCCACATCGTTTCATGTGAACAACTACAGAGGATTTGGCAGACCGAGGTTTGATATTCATACACGGAAATTACTGTTCAACGAAAGATTGAAAAGTGCAAAAATTTCAGTTATCTGAATTACCTACTTCTCAGAAAAGTGGAGGTATTGTAAATTAACTGGAAGATTAAATTTCACAATACGCAGCTACACCTACTGTAACTTTTTACATTATTTTTAACACCGGGAAAAATTCGTAACGGATAGACATTTCGTTACATAAAATCGAAAAAATTGTAAATTTATTCTAAGGGTCGTGGTATAACCTGCAGGGGCTAAATATGTTTCAAATTCAGAGATGTATAGGATCAGATGAAAAAACGAAAAAACATTGAAAAAAAAAATAATAAATTCAGCTCCGAAACGAAACTGGAAAAATTGATTCATGTAGTGTGAATTTCGTTTCACTCTTTTACAGAAAAATTGGAAAAATCCAAAAAATTTTTTACATGTTACATATTTGCTACAAAATTTTCGCAATATAGAAGAAACACGGTGCGCGCTCCTTCTCTCGGTCATAAATGCCATTAGCCAGTGATTCAGTAAACGACTTGTTGACCGCTGGGGTCTAAATGGGTACAAACGTGGCTCTGAAGTTGTGCATTTATTTATTTTCAACGAATCGACGATACAAATAAACTGATTCTTTGTCTCGACAGTAGCGTCTGGCATCAGGTGGTTCTTTTCATGTCTTTTCTCCTCTGTATGAATCGGGGTATACCTTCAGTGGTTGGTTTGCGTTTGCTTTGAGCTTTCTGCGTGCGGTTGCCCAAAGGCGTTCGAGCCGTTCAAGTACGGGGCGAAAAGGGGGATGAAAACTTTGACGAAATCGGAATTCTCCCTCGAGATGAAGATGGAGATATCGACGAACAGGAAACGGTGACGTTTGTTCAATGGCCCCGTTCTAAATTCCCGAAAACTATATGAGCGAGAGGAAAACGAAGAGAAGGAATAGAGGCGGCCGAGATGGCCATGGCGGTTCACAGCTCGAAATGTGAAGGGTGTCAATCAGTAGGAGGGCAATGGAATTACTGACCAGTACATGGGCAGTGCATTACTTGGCGCTACAGGAGTCCGTCGCCTCGGCCTACACACAAGTACGCTAGTAGCGTGGATACAACGTATACTGCACACCTCTGCCTTTTCCACACCCTATTTCATTTCCTTTACCTTCTCGCTTCGCTTTTTCCATTTCTTTCTATACCTATACCCCCGCGACGTTGACCTGCCAAGCCGCAGGGAGTGACCGATGTAAATCGATATTATATACAAGGCAAAAGGCCGGGGCTAGGGCCGAATGACCTTTGAAAAAAAGTTCGGAACGAGAAAATGTTTCTCACATATTTTGGGGTGCCTTTTGTTTTTACTTGGTGAAATAATGTTAGAAGTGATTGAATATTTTCAAGATCTTATGGGTTCGACTTCCCCAACGAAGATTACGGGTCTATGGGCTTTTACGGTGGGTTAACAAAGCGCCTGGATTAACCGGGTCTTCGATCAGGTGTCAAAGCGGTCGATAAGTTTTCGGAATTGATGGGAAAGAGAGACGAGTGAAACGAGTCTTTCTCGAACCTTTCAGTGTTTAGTAGCGCTTATCGTAATCGTAACGTTTTTTTGAATCCCATCACACCGCCAGCCTCCTATATGTACATAGATACACAATCCGAAGAGGATCTTGATAGCCTTTTATCAATCTGTGATTCGGGACGCAGGTAGATAGGTACGCGAATAGAATAGAGATCGCCAAAAAACAGCATCTTCAAATTTCAAAGAACCATGAATATCGCAATTCATTTTATAACAATTAGAAAAAGGTAGAAACCGAAGCCACCAAATCCCGCGAGTGAAAACACCGGTGCAGATTTTTCCACTAGTTTCATTTTCCGCGCTAGAATCAGACCGTCCGATGTGTCTGTGACACGTATTACCCTGAACGCGCGAGTGAGTGTTAGGGGTAGATGGGCGGAGGGCAGGGCACCGGGATGATCTCTCAGCAAGTTAATTTGTAACTTGAGCTTCACGTCGGGGGGTCAGAGGGTGGCAGAGGAAAGGAAGGAGAGTGGGAGGGAAGTGGGAGCTCAGGGAACACCGTAGCTCGGGGTTGTTTGTTGCGCTAATGCCTAATTAGCGGAGTGATATCGCGTCGCTCGAAAAGCCTGAGTTGCGCGCTTCTCCCACTTTCTTTTTTTCTTCCTTCCCGTTTTTCTTTTTCATGCTTACTCTCTCTCTCTCTCTCTCTCTATCTCTCTCTTTCTATTTTTGTCCCTCTCTTTATTCATGAAAATATACAGCTAACGAGAAGCGAAAGCTGCAAGCTTTGAGGAGAAAAATTTCAATCGCTCACTCGTCTTAGTAGCGACGATAACAATAGCTAGGTACTGTGAAAAGAAGAATTTACGACAAAATAAGCTCATGGTATGAGAAAAAAAAAAAAATATATAAATTCAAAAGAACCTGTCGAACATTCCCAGTTTTTGGGTGCATTCATTTATTTCGAGGTCAAACTGCAGATCATCCCTCAATTCAAGCTGATCAAATCGATTTTCTTGAGGTGGAAACATCAAATGAAAAGGAAAAAGTATAGGTACTATAATTTACTTAAAAATTATCCGTTTGAACAACTTGAGTAAAGTATCGTTTGTTGTTTTCACGAGCATCATTGGCCACAGGTTCGATCGTTCCCATAGCATGTAAAAGATTGTTCAACCGTACAAGTTTGTGCTAAAAGCGGAGTCTCGTGTCTCGTGAGTCAAAGAGTTTAGTACTACAGAGAAAGCGCGAGCTTTACTTTGAGGATCTTCTCCAAGTTCCCAGTCCTATCTCTCTCTCTCTCTTCATCCTGTTGCCTCAAGAAATCGGGACTCTTCATTCTCAGCTGTTACTCCTTGCCACCCCATCAAGTGGCATTTCGAGCCCCTAATTATACACGTAATAAATATCGATATCAGGATATAGGGGATGCCATGGTAACGGCACGGGACTTCCTCTCTCGGGCATCGTCGTACACCCTCGGTTAAAATCGACCTACTTTACTCCATATGATACGAAATTTTGATATTCTCGAAAACGGAAATTCACATGGTCAAACCCAATCGTTGTAATTATTTAACATGTACATGCGCAGTCCTTTGACATATTGATAAGAAAATAATTCGCGTGTTTTAGGGGTTTATCACACATTTATCCGCTGATTTTTTTTTTTTTTTTTTGCTTCTCTATCCAGAAAATTTAGGAGTTTAGTTTTTCCCTCTTACCAGCATGACGAATCGAAGGGTTTGTATCGCGGATCATTGGAGGAGAGAAACAACGTGTGATGGCTAATGAATCTCGAAGGATCTTTGACGGTTCACCGATCAGTGACCCTGGCGAGACGACGATCTCGGGCGAAACGCAAAGGCGACGAAAATTAGAGAGCAGGGTAAAGCAGAGAGAAAAAGAGGATGAGGTGAGGCGAGGTGATGGGGAATGAGGAAGGGCATCCTCGAGTTCGTTCTTATAATTGGAAGCGCTCTTGCCCGCGGGGGCAACTCAGCTTGTACACATATACACATACATATTGAGTCTGAGAGAGAAAGAGAGAGTATCTCCTTGCGTCATCCTCCTTCCCCGCCAAAAATCTCCTAATTAACCTCCATTATGATTGTCTTCCGCTATATTCTCTCAGACATCTAAAATCTAGTCGATCTCTGATCTCGTAACATTTTTCTAACGATTAAGTATTAGGGAATGCGTTCCTTAAGTGAGTATCCACGAAATTTGCGATTTGAAAAATTGTACAAATTTTGACTTGACGAAAAATTGAAATTCGGAAAAATATCTCAAGGGGCACCTAAATACCGGTGACTCTTGTACCAATACTGTTGAATAATTTTTTACCGCACGGACGACTATGATTTGATTTCAAAATTATGTCAAGAAATGAGCTGAAAAGTCTGGAAACTAATGAATCCAAAATTTCTGACGCGAAGAGCTTTCCGATAATGAAAATGTGATGTTATTTGAAGAGATTGGCTCTTCTTATCCAGATTTCGAAACTTTGTACTCGGAGTAGAAATTATTGGGCTACTGAATTGCTCAGTGCAGCAGACTACATTGACGTAGATATCGCTTTGCTTGATAGAAAAGAATGGAGTTAATCTTGTTAAAGGTATCGGATTTGACGATTACCACTAGCCAATTAGAAATGTTGCAGCCTAGTGAGATCGACGGTTTTGATATGATCAACTAACTGGCTAAACCAGATTAGTTGGGAAAGTTTATACTAGCAGTTGAGTCGAGGAACGAGGAGGACTTATACCAAGTAACGACGGAATATCAAAGTGCCGATGCAATTAGCAACAATAATTCCACCAGCTTGGACAGCTACTGAGCATGCTTTGCTGCTTCACTGCTTCATGGTTGCTTCTCAGCGCTTGTTGCCCCGCCATCAAGTCCCGCGAGGAACTGCTTCGATGATATAGATGCCGAACAAATTGGACTCCTTTAATTGGATATACAACAGGAACACGATAAGTGAGGAGTGTTTTTCTTCCAGCATTCGTCAACCGGGTAGAAAGACTTCTCGTTTTCAAAAACAGGGTTGAAAGAAATCAGTTTTCTTTCTGACTTCTTATAGGTACATTTCGAAAGATTGTAGCTGAAGATTAAGGCCAAGAGGGATTTCCAACTTGTGGTTCCTAAGTTCTAGAATTTCCGGATTATGTGTAATGCATAATTTAATGATATTCATTACACATTGAGGGCTTCGGTGTGAACGGCTTCGATAATGGAATTAAGATCGTCTATGATTCAGAAATTAGAGTTTGGAAGTAATCTGGTTTAAGAAGATGTGGGTGCGAGGAGATTATATGGGCGTTAATCACAAGATTGATAAGAATTTTGATTTTGGCTTTTGTATAAGCTGTGCGTATAGCATAGGTCGACGTACATCGTCAGTCTCCCTCCTGCAGGCACCGACTTGTAAACGGAAGCGACGCCGCCATTACTATGCAAATAGATTCCGAGTGACACGAGGTAAAGCTGAACGTCGAGTTGGCGCCTGCTCAACCGTGCTCGACGGCACACCATTTAATAGAGTGTCGCTTCGCTGCGCCGCACCGAGCCGAACGATGAACGGTACCCATGCCCATCCTATTGCCGTCCCTGATTCAGCCGATGAAATTGTTCTGTCACACGCGTACCAGGACTAGGATCGCTCCAGGTTCATATCAACCCATACGCGTTCTCTGCCTCACGGCGATCACGAGATTCTTGGGGCCGGGTTGAAGTTCCGAATTAGCTCAAGTCCCGAACGGTAAAAAATCCGGTTTCCAATATCACCGACTCACAGCTGTATTTAAAAATGGTATTTTCCCAAAAGTCTACATAGTCGATTTAAAAAACTTTTAAACGAAGAACACCGGAGGTGCAAAATTCCGAAACGCCAACCCTCCGAAACTTTAAATTTACGCATGTTTTCATTCAGTGTTTAATAATTCGAGCTGTATTGATCGCATGGAAACCAATATAAGTATGGTCAAATTAATCGTCTTGAGATTTAATTTTTGGAAATAAAAAATTTCAAAATCCTATCAATTATTTATGACATCATGAAGTTATCGATTTAAGTAGATAAAACGGGTTTCCGTACAGAGAGTCTCGATTAGAATGAACTATTTTGTATCTTCGCATCCTGCGAGAAATAGACCGAAATTTTCAGATTTCTGAGCTTTCAGGGCCTCAGAATTTCGGAGTTTTAAGCTGTCTGCATTCCGATCGTTCCGAATTTTATTATTCTAAACTTGGATCACGTTTTTGAAAATTCTAAATCGTCGCAAGCGAATTCGGAATTTTCACCGTTCGGAACTTTTACAATTTGGAACTTCAACCCAGCCCCAAATTCTCGATGATCTCTGATCATGAAAGTGACTAACACTTTGAGGGCCGAGTAGATTAACCGTCTCGGAAGTCATGCCATTGACAGTCGAAAATATGAACAAGGCCCCTCTCAATAATCCATAGAATCTCGCCTTAACATCAAAGTCAATTTTTGCCTTCTACGGATCACAGCGAAGAAATTTCAATTCAGTAACTTTTCGCAGGTTGTAAAGAGTTCCATTGAATCAATTCGACTGTTTAATGGCTGGTTGTATTTTCCTCGAACAATGTCCCGTAGAACGACTCTTCGATTTTCTTTCATCCAGAAAATTTTCAAAGATACAAAATTTATTGTGATATGAAGTGTACTTTGTTGTTTCCTTTCTAACAAAACTTGATAAAAACACGTTACGTATCTTTCATAGTTTCTTATTTCTTTTTTTTTTATTTTATTTTTTTTATTTTCATCAAGAATTCCAAAAGTTACGACAAAGTTAGGATATTGTCTCGAGAATAAAAGCAGCCCTTAACCAATCTAAGAGGTCTACCAATGCTCCTATTTTGCCTGTGTTCGTCGAAGGAGAAAATTGACTTTTTAAGGGTGAGAATCTACAGATTGAGACACCCTAGTTCATACTTTGAATTTTAAATGTCACAACTCTCTTACCACCAAGGAGTAATTATTATAGTGGTTAAAGTTTAGAAATAGAATGTTCTTTCGTATCGTGAACAGTGAGTGAAAATTTTCTGTACTAGTCCAGTATATATGGGTGATGATGATTTTATTTTTTATTTTTTCTGGTGACCCCGAAGTGGATAACAAATGTCGTCTGTATAGATCCGGGAATGGGTGAAGTTCTTCAAGGGTTTCAAAATCCCTTTCAATGCTGTTCAATTCAATCAAGCTACGCGCAAAGAGGTGGGATGAGGAGGAAGCGGAGGAGGAGAGAAAGATCGCGGCCGCTGAAGGTATGCTTGTTAAAGCGTAAGAAGCTCCACTTATAAGAGAGACGCGAATGAATCGGAGTACAGAGAGAGAGAGAGAGAGAGAGAGAGAGAGGGAGAGTGAGAAGGAGAAAAGTAAGGAAAATGAAAGATGGAAGAGGGAAGATGGAAGAGGGAAGAGAAAAGAGGGAAGAGGGAAAAAGAGAGCCAAAGATCGGAAAGCAGGGCGCGAGAAAGGCGTATCTAAGGGAAACCAATTACCAGCCACGTCTCTGCAGCAGCCTATACTTTTACATAATATAGGGGCAGCAGGGAGAAGGAGCGTCAAAAAAGCTGGCCCATAATAATTAGCGCACAGGCTCCTGAAATTTAATATCACTATACTAAGGCCAAACGTCTCGCCACTTGTCTCGCAAGCTCTCTGCACCCCGCGGTCCGGAAGGAAGGTACTTTCCTAATATATTCATGCTTGCGTTCACTTCACGCACCAATCTCGTTATAAATAACGTCAAAGGTTACGAGAGAGCGGGGGGTAGAGGTGGAAAGGGGCGAAACCGCACCGCAACGTCAACGTCAACGTCAACGTCAAAGAGGCCCACCCGCAACACGTCGATCGTTTAAATATTAGGTTTAGACTGACGATCGGTAACTCTGTTAACGAACGATTGTTTTGTCGTCGCGAAAATTTGCCTGCATCAAAAGCGCAACACAATATGCATGAAAATATAGATGCGTAAATCGAACTCATAGCTTAAGCGCAGCAAACGGAACATCAGGAATTAAAGCCACTTATATATTAGCTCTTGATAAAATCCGGAGCTTTAAAAACTGCGAGCTTTAATACCATACGAACCCATTAAACTTTGGTAATAAAGCTTATAAAAATAATCTATTCGTAGGCTAATATATCCATATGGAATATAAATGGCGGAATATAACCAGGAGAAACTTGATGTAGTAATAAACTGCGAATAGTGGGTGAAACAAGAAATGAAATCATGATTTTCCATGCTATTTCGCTTATCACATTGTAATCCACCGCGCCGCATGTAATTACTTGGAAGTAGATCATCAGATCTAGAGTTAAAAGTGATGGAAAATATCACGCCGCAAATTCGAATGCAGAATCGTTATGTGAATAAGAGTCGAATGAGAGACCAATGCGTGGTTTTCTTGCCACAAAGGTGATGGACGATTTGAGAAAAATAGTGAAATTTCATTAATTTTTAAACGTCTAGGTCTTTGCGAGTCGTGTTTCTTCGGCAAATTTCTGATGGTAGTAAACAGACGTAAAATAGTAATAGAGGTTGGGCTACTGCAGGGCGCAGAGATTGCTGCTATCATCATTAGTTCCAGTTACTTTTAACTTCGTTACGAAGTCCTGGGCGTTTTCGCTCCGTCTACTTACTCGCCTCCATCCAACTGGCTTAGGGCAAAGCATACTTTAATCCGTTGGGTGGTTTCCAGGACGCTTAAAAGTGGGCCTATACCGAGTATGAAAAGCTCAGGATTTTCTGGCTCTAACTTATACGACAAACGGACGTTTTCAACCGCGATTCTTATGCCTTGATATTAAAAACGCAAAAACATATATATATATATATATATATATATATTAGACTGTGTCAAAAAAAAAAAAAAAAACGACATCCTCTTTTTGTTCGGGCCCTTTCGAAAATAGTTAGTGCTTGATATAAAGAAAATTGTCCCCAAAGCTGAGCTATGTAGCTTGAACACAGAATTAGCGCATTTGAAAATAAGATTTCCCATGTATTTCAAATGGCAAAATTTGTTTATCTTAGTTTTATTTTTATAATTCTCTTTATTCAACTGATAAGAATAAAGTAAATATACGGTTTTGAAGGGAAAAAAATTTCTGAGAAAATGTATGAAAAAAAATTTTTTTAATTAATTTGTCGAAAAGTAAGTAGCAATCAAATATACATATGACTTTTAAACCACTGTAACTCGTTAACGGTTCAATCGAGCAACTTGGGCCAAAGGACTATTTTTGTAGATCATAAAATTCTCTACAAAACCGTATATATACTTTATTCTTATCAGTTGAATAACGAGAGTTATAAAAATCAAACTAGGATAAACAAATTTTGCCATTTGAAATACATGGGAAATCTTATTTTCAAATGGGCTAATTCTGTGTTCAAGCTACATAGCTGAGCTTTGGGGACAATTTTCTTTATATTCAGCACTAACTATTTTCAAAAGGGCCCGAACAAAAAGAAGATGTCGTTTTTTCTTTGACACAGTCTAATATATATGCATTCCATCGTCGTATCTACATTCGATATCCACACGCGTATATATATATGTATAATATGTAAGTAGGTATAATATGTGAATTCGTTCTACAGAGAAAACAGGGGCGGGTTCTCCAAAGCTGGGGTAGCCTACTAAGTGCGCCCGAACACGTCGTCGCCGAAGATTGATGCTTCGTAGCTGCGTGACTTTCTGAAGCCGCAGACCGAGACCGCCATCCCGGTCATCAGTTAACCCTATCGTCTAAACCCTCGGCTAAATCTTATATCTTTCAGCTAATTCTAACTCGTCATTCCATACAAACTATTTGGCATTAGAGTCCAAAACCGAGCCTCCCTTCATATAGTCTATACGAAACTGCGGACAGCTTCATTTGCCGGAACCGCATTTCCTCAACCAGCTATTGTCTAAAGTTGATGAAGTATAATCTAGCGTTTTGAGTAAATGACCATTTCCGTTGATTTTTTTTCAACTTTCTCTTGGTTTTTGGGAAGAAATTCGAAAGATTTGAATAGTAGCAGAATAGCTAGTTGCACTGCAATTGGGACTCAGGGGTTGCAAAAGAAAGATTTGCATTATCCAGGGGTACGGAAATGGGAAGTTTTCTGGTTAGTATTCCGGGTCGGCGTCTCGTGTGCCAACGCGATTAATTACCTTGGTTAATTATCCTTTGGAGACTAATTTTCCACTCGCGTTGAGTTACCGCCAACTAATCGGGTGCCTCGCCTAACCTCGCCATTCGCTTTGCTCCAAGAACTAATCACGTGACTTGTCACAAAATGGGGCCAAATTGTCCCCCACCGAAATCCTTTGGAGAGCAAAAAGGAAAAAAAAAAAAAAAATATATATTTCTTTCTATTCTTTTTTTCCATTTTCCAAAAATTTATTCGTATGAACATTAAAGAAAAGTAAAAAAATTGATGAACACATTTTTTTTGTATTTTTTTTTTTTTTTTTTTTTTTGAATTTATATTTCTTTTTTTCAACACCTACAGTTTCTGAAAATATATTCTCTGATTACGATAACACTAGAGAGAACTAGGGGTCGAGTTATTTGCAAATTGAGGGTCGAGACGACGCGACATCGCACGTGCCGACGCCCGCTGCGATTGTTTTGGCGCCCTGCTGTTAGTCGGCGTTTTCCGACCTCGTAGTATAAGCTAGAGGTTCGTAGGTATAGGGGAGAGGTTCGTTCTTCCTCTCATCTTCCCGCGTTCATCCCTTCATCGAGATCGTCACACGCAACTTCTCCGCGACGTAGTCATATACACAGTATTATAGATACAGCTTTCCTCGCTTATGCGCCGGAGGCGAGTTCTTGCTCGTTTTCAGGCGCCTGTCTGACGCCCAACATCGACGCTCGCACTTCTCAAACCATTTCTCCATATTACACCCAGTATTCTAGGTATTCATCTACGTCTATGTACCTAGATACTATTTATGTCTGCAATAGAAGGTATAAAGCCCGGCTGAGACTGGATCTCCGAAATTGTGAACTAAGGCGCTCGCGATTGACTCGCAAAGTTCGCGAACCTTATTTTTCTTTTTCTTTTTCAAAAACAAAAAAAAAAAACTCCCCAAAAATTATACCGCAATTGGCTTTATGTGAAATTTCACACGATTGGGCCAATCCGCATTTGAAGGTATGCTCATCAAAAGTTTCGGTACACATCAGATTTCAAATGACTTTCAAAGATTTTGAAGAAAAAAAAAAAAAATTTTCTATGATTTTCAGTGATCGCAAGGATTTCAAAGATATTGACAAATTTCGACTAATTTTCAAATGATTTTTTACAAATTTCAAAAGATTTCACGTGAGTCTGAAAAAATGTCAAAGATTTTAATGTGACTTTCAAAGTTTTCTTTTTTTTTTTTTTTCAACCTCAAACACCGACAGAGCCAAAACTGCGTACAGGATCAGGTTTTGAGACTGGTAACTTCAGATCAGGATGAGTGAAACTGAAAAATCACCGAGTTGTATAAAATTTCACAAAAAGCTATTTTCGGTATGATTTGTGCGTCCTCTCGTATGTTGCGGAACAAAAATGCAACAAGAGAAGCGAATTTCAGCTGTACAGGTGAAACCACCGAAACGTGTATAAAATTGAAAAACAAATAAAAATAACCAAAACATTTTATAAAACTTTTTAATCAACATACATCAATAAATTCCTGAAATTTTCGAAGTTTTTTTTATCCATCAGATGCAATGAGGGCTTTCAATTAAAGAAACATTGTTTTCTGCCTCACTGGCGGCATCGGGGTGAATTAATACAGAATTTCCGGTATGTATCTCGATTTGATTAGCTTCGGAATAGTGAAGAGCCCATGTCGCATATATCGGTATATAACATGCGTAAGGTTCATATACCGAGAGTATTCGTGAAAATGCTTCATATGGAAGTGAAAACGCCTGCATACAGGTAACTCAAAAGTTAAGCGATTGGGTTTTATTTCACATATAATATGGCGTGCTCGTTGGCTACGTGTGAACAAAACCTAATCGCTTGCTGTTTGAGTTGCCTGTGTGCAGGCGTCCTATGAAGCGTTTCGACGAATAGTCCCGGTATATATTAAACAAATTAACAACTGCAGCTACAGTTGCATATTTAGGAACTCATAGAGCGGTCGAATCTAACTAGAAGTAGAACGTACAGGGGTGGGTGGTTGCTGTTGGCATTGTTTGCACTGTAATTTCCCCACCCTTTAGAGCAACGATGAAATAACACACCCCGGGTCGTCCGGCCCGTGTGTTATTTATATAATTGCTTAATAGCCTCAATTACGAACCTTATTCAATCATAATCATCCCTCCGGTGTTATTTGCGGACAAGCCTAGCTGATTATAACTGTTCCAGCTCCACTTATTATTTCTTGAACCACACTCCGGCCGGCCGTTGATATGTGTATCTGTACGTATGTATGTATGCATACACTCAGAGAAAAAAACAGTCAGGTTAACTACAAAATGACAGTTAAATAGCGCTTCAACTATATATTATTTTGTTTTCATAACAATAATATATAGTTATGATAAAAATCTAAAAATAGTTGAATTCACTACTTCTAGATAAATGAATTTTAAAAATATATTTATTTATATTTATATAAATATAAATATAAACATTGATATAGTATTTATCGCCATGTTTTGTAGACATCAGTTGTAACTTCGGACTTGTATATATAAGAAGCGTAGTCCTAGTTTGGTGCTAGTGGGAGCGAAGCGCTGCGTAGTGAGCGTGAAGTGAAACTCAACTCAACTGTTTATTCAATTTTTTTAGTTACGTCATCAATTTTAGGTTGCTAAAAAGTTTTTGCTGTAATACGTACTACAATAACTAGTACTAGCAATTATTTTCAAATAGTTAACTTTTTTTAGTTAATATCACTATCGACTTTTCTCTGAGTGTATCGAATCTACCCCAGATATTTTATCATCAGCCATTCAATCCTCCGACAATTTTATCAACTCTGACTAATAATTGAACGGCTTGAATGGTCGTAGGATTATATTCACCCTTACTGTACCTATTGGAGTAATAGGAAAGAGGGAAAGTGCAGCAACACCTACTTACACCGCATTTTCCGAGACTATATACTAGGGTGGTTCAAAAAAGACCTAATTTCTCAGATGTTGCTGCTCATCCGTGAATATGTTGTTTGTGATTTTGAAAAATTATTCCTTTTTTTTTTTTTTTTTTGAGCTCTATTGGACAATATTTACTACTGCCTCAGTGAAGTTGAAATTTCGAAATTTTGCCGTTTTTGGCAATTTCAAAGTTCTCAGATCAAAGCGCTCATCTGGCTACCTCGAGATTCTCATTCAATGAGCATGTTGGTTCAAGATGAGACTCGTAAGATAATATTCAGTACTGCCTCGGAGACATTGGAGTTTTTTCAATATTTTGCGTTTTTTCTGAGATTCGATCGCCAGGTGCTGCTCATAAGACAGTTTCATCTTACCAATATAAGGAAGAAATCCAAGCAGTTTGCAGTCTGCGGGACCATTTTTACTACTGCGTCATTGAGGGCGACTTTCCTTCAAGTAAAATTAGCAACATGAGGCAGTAGTAAAAATGGTCCCACAGACTGCAAACTTCGTGTACTTCTTCCTTAAAATGGTAAGAAAAGACTGTCTCATGAGCAACACCTGGTGATCCAATCTCTAAGAAAACCCCTAAATAGTGAAAAAACTTCAATGTCTCTGAAGCAGTACTAAATATTATCGTACGAGTCTCATCTTGAACCAACATCCTCATTGAATGAGAACCTAGGGGTAGCCAGATGAGGACTTTGATCTGAGAACTTTGAAATTGCCAAAAATGGCAAAATTTCAAAATTTCAACTTCACTGAGGCAGTAGTAAATATTGTCCTATAGAGCTCAAAAAAATGGAATAATTTTCAAAAATCACCAACAAAATATTCACGAATGAGCAGCAACATCTGAGAAATTAGGTCTCTTTTGAACCACCCTACTATATACTCTATGAGGTTGAATAAGTATAATAATAATCGTTATCCTCGTTCTTTATACTTGCGGTTATACAGGGTGACCACGAACTGAGTATTTCAATTTCGGGGTATGATTGGGGTGTCCGCTTGTCAACCTGCGCCATTCGAAAAAGAGTCGCGTTATCACCTGCAATTAGGCAGCCTACTACACGGAGGCGAGCAATATGACTCCTACATCGGTCGTGCGCGTCTAAAACCAGACAGTCTAATGATCGCGTCTGTGTAGTCGGCTGCCTAAATGCAGGCACTAGCGCGACATTTTAAATTACCTATATCTCACAGACGCCATAACGAAGATCACTATTTCTAATGGCAGGGTACAAAGCCAGACACCCCCCCCAATAATTTCGCAAAAATTAAAGCACTCAGTTTGCGACCACCCTGTATACCTAGGTCGGAGTGTATACTGCAATATAAGAGTATAAGACTTGAGACTAGAATAAGAGCTGCGGAATAGAAGGGAGCTTGCAGTAGCCAGAAACGACAACGTCTGGTCAACAGGAGCCGGAATTATGTTATATACGGATCTGAAGTAAAGTGCATTTCTACCTCTGCATTCGGTTATACATACAGTTATACGGAGGACACATCCTAATTCCATAGAAAGGCGGAACTACCTTAGGTTATACCTATATAGCCGTATCCTATACACGTGTGTACGGATAAATATAACCCTGGGAGAGTATCGTTTTATTATATAGCTATATAGTATACGAGTGAAATTATACCGAAAGATATAGTCATGATAATAACAATGATAATAATAATAATAATTATTATTATTATAATGATAGTGATAATAACAACAGTTGAAAACATATACCTACACATGCGGTAACGTTGAATGCTTTTTTTGTACATAACTATATATATTATGATGTTGTTGTGTGTGTAACAAAGTTACGGGGAAAATACATATCCGGGTAAAATGAAACAAACGAAATAACGGAGGAAATAAAACAATGGATTTTATCATAGAGGCAATTCATATATTGTTGATCATCTTATATGTTCGATAATTTTTCAGTTTAGCTTGAATTTCATCTCGAATCGACTGGTTTTTTTTCTTTTTTTTTTTTTTTTTTTGTACTAGAAACTCGAAGATCTTCAGATTTGTTTAAATCAGTAAAACTTATTTTTCGACCGAAACCGAAATACTTAGTCTTCTCATTACCTACACTCAGAAAAAGGTCTTGTTGACACAACCAAAATTTGGTTATTATATGGACAATCACATTTTTTGTTCAGTCAAACAAATTTTTTGTTCAGTCAACCAAAAATTTCGTTGGGATGAACAAAATTTTGTTGGGACAACAAAAATTTTGGCTATTCCAACAAAATTTTTGGTTGACTGAACAAAAAATGTGATTGTCCATATAATAACCCAAATTTTGGTTATGGCAACAAGACCTTTTTCTGAGTGTAGATGATGAAAATTGACTTCGGATTGTTTCCTCAACGATTATAGTTCGACAATTCGGAAAAGCTAAGATATCGGTTCTCAATTATGTCGAGATACAAAATTGGAGGTAGTCGAAGTCCTTCTTCTTCTCCTTCTTCTTCTTCTTGAAGTATGTTCGATGGGAAGATGGTATGGGGGTACGGTGAGAGAATCTCGGTGTTTGAAAAGGGTTGTGAGACAGAATAAACCCCGTTCAATTAGAAATAATTAGATTGGCTTTGGTTAGTCTCAGCCGCGTCAATTTAGTCGATCTAATGTATCATCTAGGGTGATCTAATTAGCGGTGAGTCTATTTCCCATTAATTACACGGAATAAATTCAATAACGAAAACGCAATTTTCGAAAAACCAACTCGCAACAGATTCCCTGCTACTTTTAATTATATTTTCTCATTGATCTTCCCCCCCCCCCCCCCCCCCCCCCCTACCTACGCGCTCACTCACTCTCGACGAAACATAATTTTACTACCGAAAATCATTATTCTCGTACCTCTATACACTGTGAGAACATTTCAACAACCTACCCTTAGGTATTTCATAAATTCATCGGGAATAACGTTTCGGTTTGACTTATCGACGGTTAGAGCTTAATAAAGCAAAAAATAAGAGAATAATGCTACACCTACGTTTAAAAATGAAAGAAAAAAAATGTCTGTTTCCTCTTCGATTTTCTTCAGGTCTGAAAATTGATTTCGAACGTCAAACCGATAGGCGTGTATCTATACGTATATTATACCTATGCTGCTTTTAAAGTATTACGAAATGATGTTGGCCCAGTTTGCTACAACGTATACGTAAACCGCACTAGGGTGCGATTTGTGTAATTTCTTGTTTGAACAAGAATTTCCTCAAATATTTGCACCTAGTAAAACACTCTTGTGTCACACGATGGAAACAATTCACTCAGAAGGTTGGTAACGTGAGATGGTCCACGCCCGCACATCCATCATACCGTCTAACCCCGAGCCGAACAACCCTCTTCGACATATACCTTTAGAATCTCGCGGTCTTCCGAAGGAGGTAGGTATATGGATATAAGTATAAACCGAAAATTTCGTTGTTAAGAATTTCGTTGAATATTTTCAGAATGAATTTTTCATTCTCTTTTCTCTTCGATAATTTGACATAAAATTGTTTCAATTCAATTTTTTTTTTTTTTTTTTTATACATAAGTATATATATTTTTTATTCCAATTGGTTGATCCGTTTTTGATACTTTATTTTTCTTCTTAAGACAGCAAAAGAGATGGGTAGGTACATGTTCTTTTTTATATGACAGCAGAACGGAGGTATGGAAAAAAAAAGAAATTGTAAAAAAAATAAATAAAAATAAAAACGATTCGAGTAGCAGCCGCCTCTTGCCTTGGCAGTGGTTGCCGAGAGGGCGAAGAAGAGGCTGGGGTGGTGTATAACGACGGGTAACCTTATCTTCTCCACAGTCTCTCATTTTATTTTATATTGTGTGCACTCTCAAAAGAAATACTCTTCTTGCCCCGTTAAGACAGTTCGCCAGAGAGATAGAGAGAGAGAGAGAGGAAAAAAAGAGAGAGAAAGAGAAAAAAAAAAAAAGAGAGCAAACGCCAGAGGGGGGATATAAAGTAAAGCTCTTCTCGAGCTAAATTAAAAATACAGCCTTTTTGACTGGGATATCTAATACCCACCACCGACAAGACATGCCTCGCCTTTAAACTCCAGTTCATTCTCGCCAAAGGAAATTACATTTCAATGGATTTTTATCTCTCTACCGTCTTTCTTCGCCGTATCTACCTACCCTTAGACCCTGCAGTGCACCCTCTACATATACACAAGCTATACCAGAGAGTTATCTATTTACCTGTTCAAAATCCTTAAAGCAGAATTTTATTTTTGTATTTTAATTTATTTATTTTTTTTTTTTTCAATTTTTTAACCTTTTTTGAAAGATTTGACTTTATGCTGAATTAAATTGAACAAAATTAATATCCTTTTTAAAATGAAACCAAAGAAGAAGAAGAAAAAATGATATAGGTATAATGAATTTTGGGGAGAAAATGTAAACGGTTATATTTTGAATTGGTATTCTGTTCTGTTATTATAATAATATATCGAGTAGTAGTACTGCGAAGCAGGATTTGAAAAGCGAAGAAAACAGTTAGTCGATATCTTTCGCGGAGTAGTTGCAGGAGATGGTATAGGAAAATGTTGAAGTCCCTTTTTTCAAAAATTGAACCAATAAGAGGGTGTCGCTATAGGGTATGGCTAAAAACGCTTTTCAATACCTCCTAGACTCAGGCCATGATTCGAATAGGTTGTCTCTCGGTTGATTGGGTGAAAATCTACCAAACTCCATTCGAGAAAATTTTCAACCAGTCTAGCAAATAACTTAAAATTCGAAGAATGAAAATGTTGGTTAATGGAATCGGTCAAAAATCGCAGGATGATTTTTAATCCGAGAATAAAGCTTTTGAATTGAAAGAAAGCTATACGTGAATCACTTCAAATCAGATCTACAATTATGAGCCGCGGAAAAGTTTGAATTGAAAACTTCGATATCTGTGAAGCATTTAGGAGCGTTTTGATTATATTTCGAATATTGAGCTTTCAAATAGCTCCTTGCGTACAAAAAATTCGCGTAGCTTTTTTTGTAAATCAGTCCGCCCTTGGGGTGGGGTAGAATGTTTCCGTGTGAATGAGAATTTTCGAAAGGATAATATGCGTACGGGAGAAAAATACTGGGAGGGTGACACTGCAGCCATAATAATAACGTGCACTTAATTTGCTTCACTCGGCAATCCCTCAACCGGGATTTCTTTTTCCACCTCCACTTCCTCTGTTTATTTCGTCGCTAGTCCCGCAGGGCGAGGATTTTTATCGTAAAAAAATTAGAAATGAAAAGTTAATCATACCTTCAACAATAACGATAATAAGACCAGGAAGTAAGAGGCGTATAATACGATGAAGAAAAAGAAAATCTGAATAAACGAAACAGATTCATCTTCGATTTTGACGAAACTGCACGGTCCCTAGTAGATCCTTCCCGTCGATACGAAAATGGCGAATTGCAAGGTATGAGCTCCAGACAGTGCAATTGTGAATCTGACATCTCGTAGGTGAAGAATAGACCGTAACAAAAACTGACTACTACGGGATCGTTTCGATTTCACAAATTCTTATTTCCTGAGGAAGTAGTAAGTGGTGGAAGGGAATCGTCGCGGGGGGTTTGGGTTGGAAAGGCGAGATAATGCTGTTATTCGGATGACACGGGTCGCGAGATCATCGGGGGGTCTGAGTCAGCACAGTAGCATGGGGCAGCTAATGTATGGAGATCATTCGGCCACAGTAGTTCGACCCCCAAGAACCCCTTGCAAGCAACTGGGTGAAACCCCGTGGATTGGAATCGCTAAAGGCGAGGTCACCTTGCCTTAGAGATTTACTATATACCAGCCTCTAAGGCTTACGATTAGAGAAATGGCGACGACCGTTCGGCCAATCTTTGAACCGCTACAGGGTCGTTAGAAACGAAGCTGTATACGATGCTGATACTATGGAAGCTGGCTGTAGCTGTACCCTAACGCGTTTCACTTAGCCAGGGAGCTTTCGGAGATACGTCTCAAATCGAATAACAAATTTAGTGGGTACGGTTCAGGGCGCGCTTTTCTTTACTCATTGCAAAACGTACGGAGGGAAAGTAAAGACATCATTTTATAATATTCAAAATCCTTACAATTCTCATAAAATTTTTATCAACGATACGACCAGTACCCTGCTAAAATCACTTTTTTCGGCATAGGCATTGAAAAGTCAATTTTTGACGCCTGTTTTCGATCCACAAAGTGTCACTTTATAAGGTTGATTTCAGAACTGCCTTATAAAGTCTTTATACGGCAGTCTGGATGCGCAGTTCGAAGTGCGCATTCCAAAGCTGCTGTATCAAGTCTTTATACAGCAGTTTCGATGCGCAGTTCGAAGTGCACGACAGATCGCACCATAACCTCACTCTTCGTCTAGTGAATCTCAACAGGCGTCAAAGTGACTTTTCATGCCTATTTCGAAAAAAATACAGTATGGGGCGCACCCGTAAACCGTTTTTGACTTGAATAATGATTTCAGAACTCGCTTCCGGCTCGCCTTCAGCTCGTCTTTAGCTCGTCCTGAAATCATTATTCTCGCCAAAAACACTTGGTTTACGGGCATGCCACATAATATACTATTTTGTTTTCGGTTGCGATAAATTTATGAAAGGCGAAGTCCGTGAAATCTAGCGATTTTTTTTATAATTATGCTTGGATACCATGAGGAATATAAAAATGTTGAAATCCTTGATATCGTGTGAATTAATTAAAATTCTTCTGAAACCTTTCGAAACTTTATTCTATGAGTGGGTTAACCCCTTGAATAATGAATTTCACATATCTGAGTCAAGTTCGTTTGTTGTTTTTTTTTTTTTTTTGTTTTTGTTTCTTTTGTTATATTTTTCAATTTTTCTTTCACAGCATTGTAAGTGAAGAAACTACTATTTTAATAACCCAATCACAGAGCTTTTACGCTCCTCGGAGGAATGGGCGCTTCTCATACTACCCTGCAACATCGAATTCTTTCTTTTACGGAATTCACTCTTACTATAAGAGATCGGCTTATAGAATGTTGCGAATAATACCTCCGCTTTATATTGTCCTCAAAATTCCAATGTGATGGTTTTTTTTTTTTTTTTTCTTCTTCTTCTTTTTTATGAGCCACACACAATCCAAGCTTACGATCGATTATCACATCAAAATCATTCCATCTTTATTCACAATTAATTCGTAAACCACGTAGGTATGTAGGGTAAGGTTGCTATCGATGGACCGGTGCAACCGATGGACCAGTTGAATATTTCAAAAACGCGTTGGTAGGAAGAGCTCTTTTCAGTTGATATTGAGTGCACTAGTCGGGAAGAGTTGAAAAAATGTTGAAAAGAGTCACTCGGTTACAATGGGCGTGCTGAAATTTAGCAAAATAAGAATTTGCCTTCTCTGATCTTATTTTTCATAATTTTGCGAATGTGTTCGAACCCTTATCCATTTATTGGGGTAATTTCGCCTTGCATGCTTCGATAGCTGAAGGTTTCAAGATTGGAAACGATACTAGACATTTATTTGTATGTTCCAACTGTGGGGGTAGTAGATCAGGCTATGTGTTGCTTTGCAAATTTCCATGGATGGACCATGAAACAGTGCCATGAATGTACCAGTAATCTATAATGGCAGATAGTCTATAATAATTGAAAAAAAAGAATAGGTATATAAGAAAGATTTTTACCTAGTTTTCAATGAATCTATAGGTATAAGATATTGTTTTGTTATGCACATACATGTAAAATCAAAGAATTTCATTTTATACTTTCAAACTGATATCCAAGATCAGATAACGTACTAATATAAATGCAATTTGTATGATATAACTTTTAAGACTGCTGTTTACATAAAGATCTACCCATAGTTCATCCATTCATTATTGAGACCAATAATATCAAGTAATTGAACTATTTTAAGTTCATTATTCAGGTGGTCCAACGAAGGAAACCAAGTGGTCCATTCATGGAGAGGGGTTGCCATGGATGGACTAAATGCATAAACTACAAAATCGGTTTTGCTGAGTCGACAATTAACGATAAATTTTTCTACATGTCAACGTTTTGTAGAAAAGGTTTCAATAAAAAGATCCACCATTGATTTTTCATGTCTGACATGAAAATGTACTTTTTTATGACCAATTTTGCTTAGGGAGTCCATCGATAGCAACCTTACCCTATATCGATTTTTCCTATCTAACAAATCAATCCATCTCCAATAGAAGAGAAAAAAAAAAAAAAACGAACAGACGTAAGAAAAGACGAAAAAATCGAAGCCCAAGAGGCTGAATCGAATAAGCAACACTCTGCTGACTGGTTGCTGGCATATGTAACGAAAAGCGAATATATGTGATATTTGTATTATTATAATAGGAGACTTGGAGATGATGATGTTGTAGCTTACATACCTATATCTAGATCAGTGTGGAATCGTGGTGTATCCTATCAAGTCTGTGCAACATACCTTATGGAAACATGGTATCGAGATTCTCGAAACGCAGCGTATTCGTATATCTGGAAACCAATCGTCAAACTTCACTAGTTCCATACTACGCTCGAGGCCTTATTCCTATCTCGTCTATTTGTAGCGTTAGTGTATGTACATATACGTAGGGTAGACCGGTGTCGGTTGTAACAGGGTGTCAATTGTAACAGTGGACATTACGCCGCCATCTTGCGGATAATCTCTAATCTTTTTAGATGTATATATAGCAACATTCGGCGGGCTTTTGTTGAACAACATTTTGCGAAATTTTCGGACATATTTTCTGTGCTGTGTCCATTTGTGTCCATTTATCGGTTTTTTTCACCCGTAAGTAAATCTTTTCGTTTCACTATGCTTTCGCTTAACGTAGTAAACCATGGATGGTTTTTATAATTGACTTAGTGTATATTAAACTACGATGCTTTGACTTCAATTGTTGTGTATTAGGATTTGGAAGTCACAAGTTTTAGTATAGAATTTCTATTTTTCTACATAAAATCGTCGCTGGTGTCAATTGTAACACGTCAATTAAAGAAGCAACGACAAATGGCGTCAATGCACTAAGTGCAAGAAATGGGCGCATATTGGTTGCACTGACCGTAGTGCATTCTTCATATATGCGCTGAATGTTCAGAAGATTATTTGTTTGATTTGTTATTGAATTTTCGTGTTTTATTGAATCATACGAAAAAAGTGTACCCCCTTTACGTTAATGTTAATTTGTTATAAATTTTCCTATTTTATCAACAATATAAAATAGTTTATACAAAATTAAATAAATATTTTTCCTGCGGTTATATCGCAATGACCTGCGTTACAATTGACACCTCACTGGTGTCAATTGTAACACGTGTAGCAACATCCGTTACGGATTTTTCTTGACTATACTAACGAAAATCTCGAACTAAAAAAATCGAACTAGTAAGAGTTAGATGTGAGTGAACTTAGGTTAAAAAAATCAGTCACAAAATATCGATATTAAGCGAAAAAAAAAAAATTAGTTTGTAAAAATTGTTACAACCGACACCGGTCTCCCCTACCCTTAGAATTTACATCTTAGCGCACTTATATATACCATTCATATTAAAGCAAAAACTATATACAATGTTGAAAGAATCGTGTTTCTTTTTTTTTTTTTTCTTTTCGTTATGAGTACAGAAGTATAGAATTGAAATTTCTCCGAATTATTATCATTATTATTATTATTATTTATTTATTTTTACCTCATCCCTGACAATGCAAGAACGGGGTGAATTTATCGTCGTAGATTTAACGAGGTAGGAAAGTTGTGAAAAATTATTATGCCCAGATTGCGAGTGTCGGATGAGGTTTGCGGGGACTTCTGGAGGCAAACGGTAAAGGGTTGAGGGTTGAGGGTTGAAAGTGTCCCGCGCGATTAATCACTGACTGAGGTACACGTTATGTGTATATAGTACCTATAGGTATATAAATATATATATATATGTATAAGGTTGGAGAATAAAAAGACGAAGAAGAAAAAGAAGCGCAAAGGGAGAATCTGGTCGAACTTTACGCGAAGTATACATAGGTATATAGTATAGGGTATTACACGCGGGGTGGGTTTCCTCAAAGAGTACTTTTTTTGCGCTCTCATTTCCCGGTTTTTCCTTGCCTCGGGAATTCGTGACGTCACAAGAGCGCGATTCCAATTTCAAAAAACAAAGGAATCAAGTCTACCAAGAGGAAGATAAAGAGGTAAAACGAAGGTGGGATTAAGAACGAAGCATAAACTGACGAAAATTAAGAGGGTGCAGTATATACGATCTGAAGGTTTTAAATTTTACTTATAAAAGAAGAAAAACGAAGAATAGGACACTGTTTCATGCTTTTTATATTCAAAAAACGTTCGTTTTCAACAGAGATATAAATGATAAAAGAAAATAATAACTCTATGGTAACGATCCTGCACACGCACAAGAAGATTCAAATTCAGGGTGGGCGTAAATACCCGGATTTCAGATTCCATGATTTTTCAAGGCTCTCCAAAACCAGGATTCAACCTCGTCTTACAGGACGCTTATATATAATCATCGAATAACTTCCGAACGAGCCAAAGGATCTCAACGAAATTTCGTATCTTGAATAATCAGTACTTCCGGTATCGAATTTCAGCAAAACAAATCCCCAAGAGTTTATGGAAAGGATAAACCAAAATGTGTTTTCAAAAAAGTGTTAATATCTCTGCAGCCGTCTGTACGATTTTCACAAAATTTGCACGACTGGTACTCTTCAGGGTACCGAACTTCCTCCCGAAATATAAAAGCAATTGAAACCCAAGTGTGGGAGGGGTAGACGTTAGAAATATCATTTCGATTTCAGCTAAATTTACTGCAGAATTATAGCTTCTTGACATATTTGATGCGACTATTTTTGTCCGGTATTCTATGGGTTCCGCTGCTTAATCACAGTATGAAAAGTGCAGTATAAGCTTCCGAAAAATTGTGCCGAATTTCCTCGACATTAGGAGCAATTAATTTTATTTCAACAATATAATTATCATACGAGATGTTAGAGGAATAAAATTTGAATGGATACCTTTTGTAACTGAAATTTCATGAATATACGTACCTTGGTAAGTTATTTTTCGAAAAATATCTCGTCATTATCGAAATACAATTAAGATGATGATTATCAACCCTCGGGCTTGGCGTGAGCGTGAGCAACAACTGTTAGCGATTTAAGCTTTCGGTATAGAAACGATCGACTCGCTCTGACCCCAACGCGACATGACGCTACATCGAGGCTAGATTTTGGTTAAGCGATTTGAGCAAAGTGCCTATACTACCATGCCGAAGTCAGAGTCTTAATTAAAACCCGATAGCCCGTGGTAATGACCTGCCCACAGTCCCGGGACTCTCTGGAAACGTGGAGATAGTCCTAGATCCTATCTATCCAGACGACAAGATCACGTTTACCATCCCGACCCCATGCGTTCAGTCATTCCACCAGGAATGGGGAATACTATTATTCTCTTGGATCTGTTTAATTGTCATCTAATTCCTTTAATACTCTGTTCTACACGGAACGATGCCTCCTCTCACGTCTCTTCTCTCTAAACTATATCGAGTGTGAAGGGTTCATTGTCAGACAACTCGACAACCCTTCTACCCATTCTATACACCCAAAAGCACATATCTACATCCCTGCGGGTTCCGGATCAGAATTAGATGAAATTTCGTCGTTTCGCTAAACTTACATCTACGAATGTGGATGTATATTAGGGTGTGCAAAAAAAAAAAAAAAAATTCAAACGCGCATCAACATTCCGGTAGAGCATCTCAAATAGAATATCTCAGCCAAATATGAGCTCTTCATATTGATAATTAGAACTGCCTAAATTATTTACTAATCTTAGTTACTAAAATAGGAAGTTCTAAAAATCAATATTAAAAGCTCATATTTGGCTGAGGTGTTCTATTTGAGATGCTCTACCGAAATTTCGATGCGCGGTTGAAGAATAAATTGTTTTTCCCAGAGTAATATGACTCTATGACGCTATGACTCAATGTTTATAGTCGAATATCTCTTGATCTGTGAGAGTTAGGAAAATTCTATCCCAGTACTTTTTTGTAGAGCGTGAAGTTTCCTATAAGAATCTGTAATCAGATAGTTTCTAAATCAAGCCGCTCACGAGGAAAAATAATTCAAAAATTTTCCGATTTTTTTTTTCACGTGTTATTCAAATCAAAAATGGGAAAACTGAGTTAGGCAGTTCTAAATATCAATATTCAGAGCTCATATTTGGCTGAGATATTCTACTTAAAATGCTTGACCGGAATCTTCATGTGCGTTTGAATTTTTTTTTTTTTTTTTGCACACCCTAATGTGTATAGTTCGATTTTACCATTCGTTTAATTTTATCTGCACATATGTTATAAGCATTGAGAGACACTTCATAAAAATGTCATTTTTTCTTTTTTTTTTTTTTTTTTGCTTCTTTCCGAATTTGAAATCTGTGTAAAATTTACCCCGTCTTGTATACAGCTATAATATACTTTCTCCTCGTCGGTTCTCTTATTGTTAGTCTCACGAAAGTATATAAGGCAAAGCTGTTTCCCAAGGGGCTAACAAAGGCTATACTTTACGCCGGGGTAGACAGTTTGATCGATTTTAGCCGGACATAGAAGCAGAATAAACCAGGGAACCTGCCAGAATCCAACAGGACTTTCCGGGACGTGGGGGCTCGGCGTGACTTAATCCTTTTTAATTAAGCCCTCTTTCGATCGTTCCCAAGCCGGGCGGATATTATGTCCATAGAAAAGTAAAGTGCCCGACGAACATTGACTTTCGTCGCATAATCTCAAAGCTAATCTCCATCTATACGTACGCGCAATTAGGTATACCGCATGGACATACGTGAGTTTTCCTAACGGTGGGTCGATCCGTGCGCCTTTGGGCAAGCAACTGGATTTACATGATTTTCAAGTTTCTTTTTCATATTTCATAGTCATTCGTTTTTTTTTTTTTTTTCTGTTTTTTTACTTACCTCAACCAATGTCGTTTAGTAACGGTTGTATGGCAGCAAATAGCATCGTATTGATCAGCGATCCAGACGATAAGGATAATGTAGAAAGCAGTCGTAGTGTCGTTGAAGAACTCCGACATGATAGCCTCCATGCCTGAAACCGATAAATACACTTTTCTTTTTTTCTCAAAAATTGTATCGATTTTTAGCATATAATAAACACGTATGAATATATACATGCGAGCCTTTTTTTCTTAGAATAAAAACCTCGTTTTTCACTCTCAGTTTAACCGACGCCGAGCGTCTCACGACCTCTTGCCGAGAAAAAGAAGATCGAAGAGACGCGGGCCTGGAAGTTGACTAATGTTTCGGAGCTGTTAAGTTGATTTGATAGAAGTTTCCCCCTGCCCTTTACTACCCCAGAATCCCTAACACCCTTGCACTGGTCTCGTCATCCCTGCTCTAATCTGAAATTTATACATACAGCTGCATCCCAGCGGGTGAATTTGGTATAAGCTTAGAATCCTGCGCGAGCTCATAGAAGAACTCGCGATATGGTATAAGTCTGCAATGGAGGCGATTTTTTTTTCTTTTTTCGGGGTAATTTGCTTCCCGTTTTTCCATCAAGAAAACCCAAAATCTCAAAAACAAAATCTCAAAACACTTTTCAGTTTTCGTTTTTTGTGATCGGGGTAGGTAGGTATTTGAACGAGCTGTTATTCGGGTTCTATAAATCCTATAACATGGCTTGGGCATGTTTTATCGACGTTTGGTAACGGTCCTGTTAATCGAATAGTTTTTGGACAATTAAATCTGTCCAAAAGCGGCGTCAATTTGTCCCGCTTAAATTTAATGCAACTTCACTCCATTATGCTTGTGAACCCAAGGGCTCGAAATGTTGAGCAAATTATTCTTACAAATTGGACCATAAACATGTAGCCGTATATATATGGAATAATATACATACTACAAAATACATAGATATACACATTAAAGTATAAAACTACGGTGGAAAGTGCTCTACATTTAACCCATATATGTGCAGGTATAAATAGAGTGCATAATTGACTCGGACGTAAATACGTTTTATAGCCATTCGATGGGAAATATTGATCCAATTAACTTTACCAACTTTTTAATCTACCTCGGAATTACCAGATATAATATCTGAGCCCAGATTCACGTGAAGGGTGGAAAAACGATCTGGGCACTTTGAAGTCGCCCACAATCGTCGATACACATATGAAAAGGGAATTACATTAAAAAAAAAAAAAAAAAAGAAGGAAAAAAGAAAGAAAGAAAAAAACAGATTTTTCACGAGGGTGAAAAAAAAAGGACTGTGTCATAATTCTTTCAATTCTCAACGAATTCTGTTATAAAAATTCATGAGCATAGTGCAAAGTGTGAGTAATTAACAGCCACGTTACTGGAAGCGGAAGCGAGTAGCTCTAAGTATGCAGAGGAATGAATTTCTGAAAATTATAAGGAAAAATGAAAACAGTTCCTACTGCTATACGTATACTATGATTCTCTAAAAGTTATTTTCAATTAATTAAAAATAATAATATGGAATTAATAGACTATGCAGGTTTTTTGATTGTAGAATGAAATATTTAAACCACCCCTATAAGTCAATTAAAAAAGACAATTTTTTATTCGCAAAGTAAGCAGAAGTTATACAGGGTGCGATTAGGTACGCACATGCGTAATAGAGTTTAGCTAGTGTCGCGTGTCGACTAATGAATTGTAATGATATACTGTAAGCGGCAGGAGGCCGAGAGGGAATAATAAAAGTGCGTTTTCTAAGGCGCGCCCTCCTGTCCCGTGGAGTGTCGACGTCGACCGTCCTCACTGCGAAGTAATGTATGTACCTGTACATACGTAATACGTATCTGAATACATATGCGGACATATGGTATTCACGTTTGTATCAAACCTAGCTGTTGTATGTATACCTAATATTGGATTCAGTAATTCGGTCACGAGAGGGAGGGAATGACCGCACTAAAATACCTTGACGGTACACGTTGAAACGCTTCGCTAAACGTGATTAATAGACCCGAAATGTCTACAGTGTATGAAAAAACTGTATAGAATATACACTCCGCCGCTGGACTGTTCTTTTCGGAATTTTCATTCTCCGAAATTTTGACAAAAGTCGAAAAATTTTGTCTACACTTAGAAAAAGGTCTTGTTGACACAACCAAAATTTGGTCATTATATGCACAATCACATTTTTTGTTCAGTCAATCAAATTTTTTGTTCAGTCAACCAAAAATTTCGTTCGAATAGCCAAAATTTTGTTGGGAAAACCAAATTTTGTTGGGACTACCAAAATTGTGGCTATTCCAACAACATTTTTGATTGACTGAACAAAAAATGTGATTGTGCATATAATAACCCAAATTTTGGCTGTGTCAACAAGACCTTTTTCTGAGTGTCTATGATCCGAGGAGAACTTTTGATTATATTTCGAATATTAGTGAAAAAAATTTCAAGTTCTTTAGTTTGAAATTTTTTGTATCATTTGTAGATATGATTTGAAGAGATGCGCGCAGCTTTTTTGTAAATCGTTTCGTGTTTTCTCATTGCAAAAATTATTTTACTGTATTCGAAGCTCCAAGTGAGTCAAAAAGTTTGCGAAGATACGTGAATGAATTTAAAAAAAAATAGAAGAAAGAAGAAGAAGAACCAATTCTTTGAAACTAGACCGTGAACCCTGAACCCTGAAGAGAGAAGAAAGGGAAAGGGAAGAAAAATGAATAGTAGAGTCACGCTCATGGTGCAGTAGTGCAGGGGTGGAAAAAAGGCAAGAGCTGGAAAATAAGGGAGATTTTGAAGGTCCCGGAGTAGGATGAATGAACCCTCATGAAGGGGGGAGGAGGGGGGGGGGGGGGGGCGGGGTTTCTTCAGGGATGAAAAGGGGGAGAGAAGCGACAGTAGATAATTAGTTTCTTGATCGGACACACTGCGACACGGTTCCTTCCACCCTTGCGCAGAAATGCGGTGAGGAGATGGAGCCTCAAACGAAACAACATCTCCGGAATGCTAATGAAGCATGAGGTGAGTAGGTACTACTACAGCGTTATCTTTATAGTTGTGTTTCCTTATATTTATTTATTTTGTTTTTCAATTTTTAAGCAAAAAATGTAAAGTTCATCGATCTGCAGCATCAGTATATTGAAATTTGCCAACATAACGCGTTTAAATTAAATTGCTGCATACCTATATAGATTCCGCGTGTAGTTTCGCACAGCAGCAGTTAGTATAGCGTCGATTGCAAAGGACATAATTGCTCGACGTTGCGAGGCCGCTGTGGCCGTCATGAACGAATATATACACGAAGAGCGTGTCCTGTTAGTATTTTAGTGCCACATATATACGTGCATAGATATAGTGAAACTATCGTTCCGTTAAATCTATGAAACGACCCGATGCAGCGAAACGACGAATCGAAATTAACGAACCTTGTAATAATCTGGCAAATATAGAAACGCCCGATATTATTCTTAAAACGGATGTAATGAAAATTTGAAAGAGAAAAAAAAAAAAAAAAAAAAAAAAAAAAAAATGAAACAAATTTAACAAGTTGTGAAATCAGAATTTTTCGCGGTACTCTTCAACACCTCGTGTAATTATTTTATAAATTTCTTAGAGTGAAAATTGAGCGACTCGAAACGAAAAGAGTGAAATTATACTCGAAATTTTTTAGTGAGTATCGAAAATACTATCAATTTTCATCAGTCAGAAATATAAAGTCGAATATTTTTTCTCGTGAAAGCAAAAAGTTCAAATTAAAAAGGCTCTGGTAATTTTTCATCTATAGGTACTTTTCATTCGATTGAAAATTCTATACATTTCAAATTTTTTTTTAGCTTGCTGTTTTTGAAATGATTTTATGAATATAAATATAATGATAAGTTATAATTTTGCGACTAAAAATCAAATACGTTTTTTCATCGCGAACTATAGTACTATAGTGACGATGAGTTAAAAATATAAATCTATATCTTATACAGAGAGTAAAAATTCTTGGGTATAAATTTAAGGAATTTCCGTGCAATTTCAGGTGAGATAAGATTATCGAGTTTCCCGTCGTACCTATTTCAGAGAATTTTAACGTCTTTATATAAAATGTCTAGCAGCGACCAACCGTCCGGCTTCTACCACGACCAAGACTAAGTGAGAAATGCCCCGCTATAGTATGCATTTAAACTGGTGCATTACCAGCGCATTATCCGACCTTAAAATCTGATAGTTGAACAGTCTGTAATATTCGTAGTAGCTGATAGGTGAACATTTATAAAGAGAAGAATTCGCTTTCAAAATCTAGTAAATAAAAAAAAATTAAATTCAGTTCAAAAATCAAATATTGTGCCTCAAAGCTTCAGTCGATAATCGATTCTTCGATACAGCTACACAGGACGGTTGCGAATTAGGAGCTTTAACTTCGGGGAACAACCAAGGAGGTCTAGCCGTCCGAAATAATGATCTCTGTTGTGGCGTACGTCTGTGAGATCCAGGTAATTTGAAGTCACATTAACGCCTGCATTTAGGCAACCAACTACACAAATGCGAGCATTAGGCTGTCTGGTTTCAGGCACGCACGACGGATGAAACAGTCATAACGATTTTCCAATTCAAGAATAGCAAAAATCATTCACGGGTTGTGTTAACCAACTTTTCGATATGCTCTTTTCGTCTGTCAGTGTCGTAGTCCAGTGATTCTTGAGGTGGCATTGTGGCCCGTTCCAGCGGCCGTGTGCGCCTAAAAGCAGACAGTCCACTGCACACCTCTGTGTAGTTGGCTGCCTGAATGCAGGCGCTATTGCGAAATTTTTAAATTAGACCCTCTGATCATCCCCTAAGATTGAAATATCTAGTTCGTAGCCACCGTGTATAATTATAAGAGCTAAACCCAGATGGGTAAGTAGCATCCTATACAACTTTCAGTTCCCGATGTCGACCTAGCTCCTGCATGAGAAAAGTATAATAGAAAAATTCAAATCTGGATCTCTTGGATAAGAGAGGAGCTGGCTAAGGACGGAAAAAATAGGGGAGAAGGATGAATAACGTGTGTCAACATCGAGTAGGTATCATTGATCTGTGACGCAGCTGCTGCAGGGTGAGCCAAAGAGGGCGTAGCTCTGACATAGGTATATACATAAAGATGTATACAATAAATACCTACGATTTTTTATACACACTGAGATTTTGCATACATATGTAGGGGATGGTGGGGCAAGGCCGGCTGTGGTGGCAGAACCGGCATTAAAAAAAAAAAAAAAAAAATGTCCTAATGGTATTTTCAAATTGAGGCGAGTGAAACAAAATGCCACACCGAGTGTCTCCGCTGAGAGCGATAAAAATTTTAGAGGGTGGGGCAAAACCGGCACCAAAAAAAAAAAAAAGGGCTAAATCGTATTTTCGCGATGAGGCGAGTAAGAAAAAGCTGTATCTAACGTATTTCTGCTGAAAACGATAAAATACCGGGAAATGGGGGAAAACCGGCCACTAAACGAAAAAATTATACGAATACAAATTCATTGTGACAAAGAATAGAAAAATTAATTTAATGAAAGAAAAAATAGAAAAGTTTTAGAGACTATACATGTGTTTAACAAAAGAGCTATTGCTAAAGCATTTAAAATAAATGAAACAAATCTAATCGAAAGTACAAATATGGGAGGATGGGGCAAGATGGACCCCTTGGGGAAAAAAAGTTCACATTCATACTCCAGTTTTTTTCATCGTCAATCGGTTTTTTTTTATTTTTTTATTTTTTTCAGTGGTTCATTTCGCCCCACCCTCCCCCGTATTTATATACAGTTCTCTAGAAATCAAGAAATTCGACGAAATTAGAGAGAGCGTCTGGCCGGTTTTCACCCATTTCCCGGTGTTTTATCGTTTTCATCAGAAATACGTTAGATACAGCTTTTTCTTGATAATTGATATTCGCGAAAATACGATTAGCCCTTTTTTTTTTTGGTGCCGGTTTTGCCCCACCCTCTAGAATTTTCATCGCTTTCAGTGGAGACACTCGGTATAGCGTCTTGTTTTACTCACCTCAATTCGAAAATACCGTTGGGTAATTTTTTTTTTTTTTTTTTTTTTTTGTGTGCCGGTTTTGCCCCCACTACCGGCTTTGCCCCACCATCACCTATACATTACGTGACTTTCTGTGGATGCAGCAAAGCACGGATACCAACCCAAGACTCGTTAGAAGCAGTTTATAGTAATTCACTAGATGTTTCTAGTAAAATCACTAGAATTTATTAGATTTTACTGGATATCACAAAATTTTTAGTAATTTGACTAGGAAAATCTAGTAAGTTAGAGTACTAATACCTCGTTATAAGCGACTGTTAGGGCGATTAGGGGAATAGGATTCCAAGAAATTCGTCGCCGAAGCGTTCCCCCACTACCGAGAAATCGCGCATGTGTCAGTGTGTCAGTGAGCATCACCACTGGGAGGACCTTACATATACAGGTAGAGTGGGGGAAGCTATAAAGCTCGCTCAAGCGGAACGAAGGGGAAATTCGCTTATAACGAGGTAGTACTGTACTAAACTGTTGCTAACGAGTTTTGGGTCGGTATCCCTGCTGTGCCGCATCCACAGAAAGTCACGGTATACATACAGAGCGGATACGGGTATGGTTTCCACTCAGTCAGTTTTTTTCTCACTCACTCCGTTCACCGAGAAAACGACCTCAGTCCTTTTTTTTTCACTGAGTGGAAACTATACCTGTATGCTCTCAGTATTATATGTAATATCAAATATGTATAAACAACGCATCTGCATTAGCAAATCTTGTCATGTGCAAAAACTAACCGAAACGGTTCGCTAGCTCGAAAAAACCGGAAACAAGAAATGTGTAAACCAAATTTGAAAAAGTGTCATTTTATCGTTTATCGATCACGTGTAAGATGTAGAGAGCCTGACATTTTTGTGGAATGGACGAGAGCCTTGATTCCTTGGGGGACGGAATAGTGGTAGTTTTAAGAAGGTGTTTTCACCCCTAGAGTCTAAAACAGCATTTTCTGACGGTCGTTATTCATAAGATAAATGAATTAAAATGGGTCACTCGTATATCACTTGGTTTCAGGATGACAGGAGCGTCCACATCGTTTGCAGTATACGTATACGGGATAGGTATATGTATATGTAAAGTCCGTGTGCAGGGAGGACGTTCCTGAAGGGACGGGGTTGACTCGTGCCTCAGCGGCTGCTCCACGGCTTACAATAATTCTCTCCTTTTTTTTCATTTTCATGGATTAGCGGCTTTTAGCGGACGCGAAGCGATACTTAATTAAGAGATCGTATTTCTACAGGGGGATGCAGGCCTGCCCACCATACCCACCATACCCAGCTCGAAAGGTTTTCATTTTAATTTCATTTCATACGATGATATTATTCACGGCAAAGGTGAAAACAAAGAAAGAAAGAAGGAAAAAAAACGAAATAAGAAATGAAGAACTGAAAATTATAAATTATAGTTTGACACGTTATGGGCTTCCTCCGTATTGACACCTGTCATCATTGCTCTGGTTCTTCCCTCTTCCATCGGGATACAGACTGGAAGTGTCCAGCCCGCCCCGGACCGTTGGGCACTCAGTCACCCGACGATAACACGGCGGGCGCCAACCACCACCATTTCAACTCTCCATTATGCAAAAACACATCCGATAGTACGACAACTCCCTTTACCGTTGACACCGATTCAACACTGATTCGTTGAGCACAACCAACTACTTGAGATATCCAGATTAGCAGAAAGGCACATTCGGACATTAGCCTTCGAATAATGCAAACGATTGTTCGTTGTGTTTTACGCCCAGATCACAATAGACAGGGTCAATATCGTTAGAAGTCATTTCAAAGGGTTTGAAATCGATTTTTCGACTTTGTCTTCGGTAAACTCAACCTGTGTAAGTCGAAGTCCATATAAACTCAAACGATTACTAATTATGTCTCAAATCAACAATGAAAAAACAGAAACGATAGAATATTTCTTCTAAGGGTACCAGTGATTTGAGAAAACTGATTTCCAATAAATTGCAAACGATCTTTGGTCACATCGTAACGATTTTTTGCGATTTTCAAAACGGTGAAAGTTGCTACTGGCTTTTAGCCATTCTGATTCTGAAGAACTAATAATTCCAAGTGAAATTATCAAAAGGCGTATGTGATGACGAACAGAAGGTAGAAAGCACCAGACGGGAATCGGAACCCATTACTCCAGATAACAACTTCCCAAGTCTTCCGTTTACTCTTCATCTGCCGGTCTCGTTGCTTCATGCACTTACCAGTTTAGCTCTTAAGTTTTCTGTTCTAAAGGTGTTTTACACGGACCAAACACCTTTTGATGAAGATTATTAATTTTGATTTTACTGAAGCAACAGATTTGCTAACATGCTCCTGCACAGGATACTGCAGAATATCATAAGGCTCGATATTCTTGCATCAAGAATTTCGACATCTGCAAGTGAGCCCAACTGTTGCGCGTTAGAAAAAAAAAAAAAAAAAAAACAACTATGCGAAAGGTTGCGGGTAAACTATTTCAAGAAATGAGTGAAGACTGACCAGTACAGATATTAGTCACTCGTATAAACGGCCACTTTAATTTTTGAGAGCAAGTTGGTATACCGGACTTCGCGATGGAAGAGACAATTAGGTTCTACGGTCTGTCGCACAGACGCGATTTAGGATTACCAATTGACCAAATGATTAATTTGTTCGAGAAACGACCTTGAGAGAAGTCTCAGAATTCTGTGTGGGCTTTGAGTCATTAAACGATGAATTGGACCCTGTTTGATCTCTACGTGCACCCAATTGGTTAATGTTATAGTTGTTACTTACCGACAAGTGCAAGAATCACTGTGAGCAGTGGTGCAGCAGGGAACGAGACGGTCACGTTGAATTCCAGCATCTGAAGAAGATCGACTGAAATAAAGAGAAAAATAAAGAAACTGTAAAATCGGTTTATCAGTTTTATGATACATGATACATTTTTTCAGAGTAGAATCAAGCAGTGGGAATAATAATTTACAATTTTATAACTTGTTACAACTGTCGGACAGTACAAGAGATGAAGACCTGTTGTATGAAAAATGGGAAAAAAAAAGGAGAAGACCGTTGACAGCCGAATTTGCTCGACAAAAAAACAATGCGTCAGTTTCCCACGTCATCCCCACGTCACAACAATTCCAGGATTAAGAATGACGATTAATAATACATTTCTTCATTTTAATTTATTTTTTTTTTTTTTTTTTTTCGTTCTCTTCTGTTTTTACGTTTTTACTTTTTTTTTTCAGCCATAATTCCAGCAAAGACGGGGCTTACAGCGAGCTGTAGGGCAGACGGATCGCAGGGGAGTAAAATAAAAATAATACAAACAAAAAACAAAAAAACAGCCGAAAGCACATGAACTACAAGAAACTTGGAAGAGGAAAATTTATAAATATTGATAATATGTCGGTAGCCACGTCGTGGGAGTTGCCTTAGCAAAAGGCCGCGACGATGAGGTAGAGGACTGCGATTAGACTTCATCGCGGGTCTGCAAGAAGAGTGGAAGAGGGAGGAACCGGTTCAACGCGCCACTTCAAAGCCCGATGAGAGTTAATTTTAAAGTTCGCGTCTTCATCAATCTTGGTTTAAATTTCTGCAAACTTTTATCATCACATTACTCCGAGTGGCGCTCTTCTCCCTTTTCCCTTCTCTCTTATCCATCCTACAGCTGTACAGTATAGCTATGTACAGCACCGCATCGCGTAGGGTAGGTACGGCATCAAGGTGTACACTTCTAATATCGCCACGCCGTTATACCAACGCGAATTACCGTCACAGACACGCCGAAAAAAAGAAACCCAATTTTCCTGGCTAGTATCGGTTTCATGAATTTTATATTTCACCTCATTAATAACTCGAACATTTCCGCGACGGCCCTTCGCCAAGGGACATGCAACACACGCGCATGACACACCCATTCACATATGTACCGCGGCTGCAGTTCTAGTAGGTATAACTAACTCTTAAAACTTGTCAAGTTTTTCCATCAAAGAAGCACTAGGTACATACCTACCACCCCCCGTCGTATTTACGGGGTTGAAAGTTTTTCCTGTGGTGTTTCGGACGGTTTTTTATTTTCTTTTGGCGATGGTTTGCCTATTTATTTATTTTACACCTCATTTTTAGTTTTATTTTCTTATTATCGTGTGCAAATGCGCACTGCGGACCAACCAGTTGATCCGGGAAAGGTGCTTTCACATAGAGCTATAGAATTTTTGGAAAATATATCTTTTTAAGGACAGAGACACAGTTCACCCTAAAAGCTATCACTATGGCAGTGTTCTGCACAGAGAGAGAGGGAGAGGAAGAGAGGATGAGACGACGCGATGTTCAGGCGAAGGAAAACAGACTGGGAGAGATAAACATCGCGAGAGTAACGAAAGTTTGCCAGACAAGGAGAAGGATAAGACGAGAGGGATGAATGTTCTTTGGGAACTGGGAAAATTTCGCGGAGAGAAACGAGGCCGATTCTGTTTTTCTATGCAAATGTGTATTTCAAATGATTAACCTGCGAAAATAGCTTCCCTGTTTACATTGTGTCGGATCCTTCTTCTATCAACTCGGCCCGGACTTTAGTCCTGAGGGGATTCGCTCCGTCAGACACTCTCCTGCCCATACTATGGTATACTACTGCGACGAAATTAAAATCCTTACGATGAATCCAAGCCTATACCAACTCATGTTTCACTTCACGAACAAACCTCGACCCTCGGTCAATGATTTTTAGTATTTTTAATCCAGGTGCCTTTCGAACACGTCGCTACGACATACGTGATTATACATTATGGTAATGACTAATGATATCTGATATGTAGTAGCGATATCATATCAACTCAGGCAGCCTTCAGACTTCATCATCTCCATTTTTGCCGCCAAGCAAGATTTTCCGTCAGGAGCAAAATTTGAAGTAGATAGACGGCTGGAACGATCCCAACTCTGATACCTTAGGTCCTGAGATGACAAATATTTCAAGAATTATCGCAGAGCTGACGAACCCATCTAACTGATTAGAATCAGGGCCGAGTCGAAGTTCGGAATGGTCGATTCGTTTGAGACGATTTCGAATTTTGGAATACGTTCAAGTTCGGAAAACTAATATTCCGAAGTTATTAAACACTGAATAAATACATGCGTGAGTTTCAACTCTCGAAGGTTTGGCTTTTCGGATTTTTGGCTTTCGGGACTTTGAACCCTCGGGTCTCTTCGTTTCAAAGTTTTCGAAATCGGCTGTGTAGACTTTTGGGGGAATACCCTTTCCAAAAACTGTGAGTCGATAATATTGGAATTCGGAATTCTTACCGTTCGAGACTTTTTAAATTCAGAATTTCAACTCGTCCCTTATGGGTCATAAGACTTTATCGAGGGAATTTTTTTCTGAATTGTTAGACAAAAATATTCTACAAATGTAAATATCGTATTTACATGTCTAAAATGGGACCAAAAATTTTCTCAGATACTTTCAACTCAACTTTATGTAACCCACAAGGTTTGTCACAAATAGATCAATAGCTAAAAGATTACAGATATATTTTCAATTTATCGTAAAAAATGAATTTGTCATCTCCTACGGTATCAGAATTGGGATTATTTTGAACGAACGTACATTTTGGATCCTGCCTGCGACGCGAAATCTCGCTTGGCACAAGAATAAAGATGGTAAGCTCTGTAGGTTGCTTAGATTAAGGCGGAAATGCCCCGTTTGTTCGAGAGACAATGAATCAAAGCCAAGTAAAACTGGTCGACAGTTTATATCTGACTGTTGTAAATATCGTATGTCGACCTCGATGCTAGATTTCTGATAACATACATATGACAAGAGATTAATTTCACCTGCGTATTAATTGATAAAAAAGAATAGTAGCGCATCAGTGACCACGAGCGATATCAGATTGAGAGAAGAAAAATATCTATAATGCGCAGACGAATACTATAATTACGTATTATTTTTTACTTCTTTTTGAAGCCTCAATTCCACTGTTTCTTAAAAAGTAAAAAAAAAAAATTTGACCTCGGCTGGATTAATCCCAGATCTGTTGGCACGCAACATCTAAGAACGCGCTGCACTGTGACGCGGAAAGAAATCTGAGTCACTTGAGAATTGCGAAATTTGTGCAATACATCGTCATATAATGCAACGAAGCGTAGTAGACTGAAATATGTATTGTTATTCTTTTCATTCATGTCCGATGGATATCACTTTCAATTTTTGCATTTTTTTTTTTTTTTTTCAATATTCTTCCTCATAAACCGCGTGAAAAAAACCTCAAATAAACTTTCCAGAAGTTTCCGTAAAAAGGGTCTCGATTGAAATGAACTATTTTTTTTATCTTCACATCCTGAGAATAGAATAGAATTTTCGGATTTTTTGGGCTTCCCGGGGGGGGGGGGGGGGGGGTGGGGGGGGTTCGAAGTTCCGAATTTTCAAAAATTCGAACGGCCAAATTTCAGAATTTTAGTGCAACGAACTCACAAAGTTCAGAATGGATATTTCACCGAAAGTCCATGTAACCGATTTAAAAAATTCCGAAAGCCAAAGACCCGAAAGGTCAAGACTCCGAAAGCTCAATGATCCGAAAGGCCAAAAATCTGAAACTTGAACATCAAGCCGTCGCACGTCGTTTAGTCGACACGTTAAGAACACGTTCGATCTTTCGGAATTTTGGACTTTCGGAACATCGGACTGTCGGAGCCTTGAGCTATCTACATTTCGACCATTCGGAATTTTAATTTTCTAAACTTTAGTCTTTCTGAAAATTCGAAATCGTTTAGAATAAATTCGGAAATTTGACCGTTCGGTGCTTTGAAATTTCGGAATTCTGAACCGGCCCCCAGCTCGTCTAAAATGAATTCGGAATTTTCAACGTTCGGAGGTTTTGAAATTCGAAACTTGAACCCGGGCCACTGGGAAACGTCGAAAAATTAATAAAATCAGTGACATCGAGGTCTTTTTCTGGTCAGGTTCGCATGGAATCCATCATATGGAGTGTAAAAAATATAACGAGTCGTCCTTCTCGTGTGATTAATAATCGAGGGAGGGAGAAACTCGCAAACAAATGACTCGAGAACCGTCAGGAAATTTTATAAACTAATTTTTCATAGTTCTCCCTGCGATGGACATGTCTGATAGATCATGCATGGTGCAACCTGATACAATATACACAGTTTCGTATACAGAACCACGTATCTCGATCATTGCACTACCCTACGTAGTACCTTCGTTATTATATTCAAGAAGACAAAAAATGTCCTTCATATGAGTCCACTTCTATCAAAAGTTAATTTTGCAATTCGTGATTAAATACATAAAACGGCATAAGTGGAAATAGAGCTAAATGAGTGAAGAAAAAAAAAAAAAAAAATAATAATATTCACATCGAGAGAATTGACCGTCATCATTTTAATTGCATACAATTTTTCATCATTTTGTAATTCCTGACAGGGACACCAGTTTTGCTGATTGTTATTACAATCCGAACAGAATAGCGAACCTATTTTATTTAACAAAAATTAACCGTTATATCATCTCTGTTTTCATCAACACTCAAATCAACTAATGAATAATCAATTTTTTCCATTGCAACACGCGGAATTTTAACTTTGATTCAATTTCGCAGTAAATTTTCACATTTTCAAAATGAATATTCTAATATTCTACATTTTATACGAAACGCGATCAAACGGAATTGAAATATCTTTTTCTATTTCTCTCTCTCTTTGTGTATGACCTGAATATAATTAATAGTAATGGAAAAAAGTTCTTTGACCAATCTACTCTTCATTTTTCAAAAAACCACATCGTGTCAAAAACAGACGGAAGAAAAAAAAAAAAAAAAAAAAGGCAGTGTGATCAAGAGTCGTATGAAATTACTGGAAGGATATATTGTTTCAAACTAGAAATGCACTGCTAAGTTAATAAGTAAATTGCATCAGGTTACAGCTTTGCATCATTGTCCTTAAAAGTCAGAAAAGGACAACTGATAACCAGAATAGTGTAGCACCAGCTCGCTTATCCAGCTCTTTGCAGCGCAGGATTAGCTTCGTGTAACACCCAACGGTACGGAAAGAGGAAGAGGTATAAGAGGTTACTGATGTTTGATTACCTGGATCATCCGGAACTATAATAAAATTAGTTACTGTTAAAAACTTCGATCATTTTTCCGACAACAACGGATTCCTTAACGACTCAACCGACTTTCTTTCAGCAGGAAACTTTTTTACGGTCTGGTAGAAGACACGATTTCAACAAGAGAACGGGACGGGATTACCAGACGAGACCTTATTCCGCCTTATATTCATCAGATGATGCAGGTTAGGCATATAAAGAGAACGACGAGAAACTGACCGTCAACGACATAACGTCCCAAGCTTGTGTCTTCTTCTTCGCTGGTTTCAACACCTCTCCAAGTCTGATCTGCTTCGCGTGTCATGAGCTCACTGTTCATCCAGAATTCCAGAAGAAACTGGTCACCGAAATAGTGCCGCCTTTCAGGAAGAGGACAAGCTATCCTACGAGAAGGTTAACGACCTACAATACCTCGATATGGTTCTGAACGAGACTTTGAGGTATCATCACCAGGCGTTTTCACCGGCCGCGTGAATACGCTGCAAGAGTTTGAATTCCCGCCAGCCACTGAGACGAGTAAGCCGGTTCTGATAAAACCAGGCAAGCACCTATGGATTCCGATATTCGGCCTTCACCATGACCCACAGTATTTCCCAAACCCGGAAAAATTTGATCCGGAAAGATTCAGAAAGATTCAGCCCCGAGAATAAGGGCAGCATCAACCATTCTGCTTTTCTACCGTTTGGAGCCGGTCCGAGGAACTGTCCAGGAAGCAGATTCGCTCTTACGGAAACCAAGCTATTCATCTGCAGTCTTCTTAGAAAATTCCGCATCCGTATACGCGCTAAGACTCATTACCACTCATATTGAGCAGAAACTCACCTGCCATAACGTCTGAACATAGATTCTGGCGCGACCTTGAACCCAGAGGCATAACGACTAGATAATTTCATTGAAACTGTACAATATGTGACCATGTGGTTTTCACTATTCTATAATTCTATATATACAGGGTGTTATTCCATAGACGGCGCAGGAATGCAGGTCTCGGACCTTCAGGCGGCTGATAAACATGTGCGCAAAATTATCAGGTTCGCCGCTCGACTATTGGGTAGGTGAAGGTAAAAGTCGAAATTTGATCAACGCGATCGTATCTTATCTCTTGGATAAGAGCACCGCAGTCCGGATCGTACACAAGGTATGTTATCGATCAATTTGTTTATCAGAAGATTTGCTATTCTTATCGTCAAGCACATTTTGTGATAAAGATCTAAGTGGAAGCAATATTTCACTGAAAACAAATTCAGAAACCATTCCAAAATAAGTGAAGCTCATACGGAGTAAAAATGACTCGAGAATCAACAGGAAATTTTATAAACTGATTTTTCACGGTTTTTCTTCTGGCAGATATGTCTAAAGGATGATACATCGTGCAACCTGATACAATATGAATAGTTTCGTGTATAGAATCACGTATCTCTATCATTGCGTTACCGAAGAATAGGACAAAAAAGGTGAAAGAAAGGAATACCACATCGAGAGAATGGACCGAGCTAATTTCGTATTGTTCTTTCTATCTTTCTATTTCTATTCTTATTCTATTTCTTCTCGAGCTTCTTCTCTAAGTTCCAAAGAGAATAGTGAAATTCTATTATTTAACAAATATTTTTCACCAACGGAAGCATCAAATGATGGATGATCCGTTTTTTTCTATTGTAACACGTATGATTTTGGCTTGTATTAAATTTTGCAATCAATCATCACATTTCCAAATTGAAAATTCTAACGATCTGCGTTTCATGTACAACGTGATCAAACAGAATGCGAATAAGTACACACGTTGCTACACGGGAAAAAAAAAAAAATGTTACACTTACAAAAAATAGTGTCAACTTTACAGAACTCCTGTGCTAAATAGGGGACAAGCCAAGTCTGTTGTCACGTTAACAAGGGTAAACTTGTAACCATGATCAGTTGGAATGACAAAATGCTTTGTCAAATGAACAAATGTTCTACAGTTGTTAATATTACTCTTTGAGTCATGTGGAAGTTGCCATGTTAAAGCTACAATATCTTCTGTTGAATGTACAAGCTTCCAATGTAACGCTTACTAAATATTCTTACTCGAATGCCTATGTACAGTAACATTACTGTAACAATACTGGCGTGTGGAATTACATAATAACATAGTCAAAATGACTTCCTCTCCAGTCAGTATAACAAGAAGTCGAGTAAAATTTTTTACAAATCTTGTTTTGTAAGTGCAGCAATAGTATTTTTCTCCGTGTAAGTGAGAATTATCCTTTATGATTTGCGTTGGGCTATGAATGGCGGAGAGTTCTTCGTCCAATCTAATTTTCAATTTTTGATAAACCTCATGATGTCAAAAATAACAAAAACGAGAAAAACGAATGAAACGAAAAAAAAAAAAACATTGTCAAGAGGCTAATGACATTTCAAAAATAAAGTGATTCAAACTGAAACGCACTGCTGCAAGCAAGCTACATCAGATTGCCTTCTAGGTGGTTATCTTCGAAGTTCAGACAAGGGCGGAGGATATACAGAAAAGTGTTGCGCCAGTTCACTTCTCCAGCTTCTTGCGCTACACATGATTAGCTTCGTGTAACGTGTACGGAATCATTAAGTGCAAATCATGCGAGTGAAATGGAAACAGAGTGCATAATTTATTTATTTATTTATTTATTTATTTGGAATCGTAGCCCAACAGCCGCACCCAAGGCAGGGCATATAAGAGGTACATAGAAAGTGAAACATCATACAGCAGCAAAGACGATATATATACATATACATAAATAATGAGAATAGTAACTGATCACTCATGAACGAGTTGTTACAATGATAACAGGTTAAAGCTTACAAAAGGAAGCCGCAGACGAACTCAAGCATGTGTAGTCGTCATTACTACCAGAGAGTGGGGAGTGTGGGTCAAGAAAATGTATAAAGCTTCGAAGCAATTGGACGGGTAATTCAGTGATCCTACTAGTTTGCCGGAATCAGAACGTCTCAATTATCATCTAGGGCAGCAGTTAATGAGCATCATGATGTTGTGATCTACTATAAACTTTGCATAAGTTAAAGATTTTTGTGGAAAATAGTGAACAGTGACGTACACGATGAATGTCGAGGTGAGAACTTTGTGGTCCATGGCTTTGGCCGTGTTGGCGATACTGGGAACTACCTTCGTGTTTTTGATTTGGAAAAGCTATCGCGGACTGAAATACTTCGAGAAAAATGGTGTGCCCTGTACGAGGCCAATGCCGATTTTTGGAAGCATGTTTCCCGTGATAATGAAGAAACTCTCATTCGCCGAATTCATTCGTAACCTGTATCAGGAGTTTCCAGACGCTAGGTACTCTGGTGCTTTCGAATTCACCAATCCCGTCTACGTCCTGCGCGATCCTGAACTGATAAAATCGGTAACTGTCAAAAACTTCGATCATTTTCCCGACCACAAAGCATTCGTTGACGAGTCAATCGACCCTCTGTTCGGGGGTAATTTGTTCTCCATAAAAGGTGAACGGTGGAAGGAAATGAGATCGATAATCAGCCCGGTGTTCACCTCCAGCAAAATGCGAGCAATGTTTGAATTGATGTCCAAGTGCGCCGAAGACTTTACAGATTACTTGGAGAAACAACCGCTGCCGTTGACCCTGGAGATGAAGGATCTTTTCACTAGATACACGAACGACGTAATAGCCACATCGGCCTTTGGCATAAGCGTCAACTCACTGCTGAATAAGGAAAACGAGTTTTACGTGATGGGCAAAGACGCAACAAACTTTGGCGGGCTTAGAGCCATAAAAATGTTTCTCTTCGGCTGGAGTCCAATGGTCATGAAACTGTTGAAGCAAAAACTTTTATCGACTCGAGTATCGACGTTTTTTTGCAGCCTGGTAAGAGACACGATTTCAACAAGAGAACGGGACGGGATTACCAGACCAGACCTTATTCATCAGCTGATGCAGGCGCGGCATAAAGAGAACGACGAGAAACTGACCATCAACGAGATAACCTCCCAAGCTTTTATCTTCTTTTTCGCTGGTTTCGACACCTCCTCAACCCTGATGTGCTTTGCGTGTCATCAGCTCGCCGTTCATCCAGAAATACAGGAGAAACTCGTCGCCGAAATAGACGCCGCCTTTCAGGAAGAGGACAAGCTGTCCTACGAGAAGGTTAACGACCTACAATACCTCGAAATGTTTCTGAACGAGACTTTGAGGTTTTATCCACCAGCAGTTGTCACCGATCGTGTGAGTACGCAAAAGTTTGAACTCCCGCCGGCCAATGAGAAGGGGCAGCCGGTTCTTGTGAAACCAGGCGAGCGCCTGTGGATTCCGATATTCGGCCTTCACCATGACCCTGAGTATTTTCCAAATCCGGAGAAGTTCGATCCGGAAAGGTTCAACCCTGAGAATAAGGGCAGCATCAACCAATTCGCTTTTCTACCGTTTGGAGCCGGTCCAAGGAACTGCCCAGGAAATAGGTTCGCTCTTATGGAAACCAAGCTCGTCATCTGCAGCCTTCTTAGAAAATTCCGAATTCAGATTAGCGCCAAAACTCACCTACCACTCGTACTGAACAAGAGCTCGCCCGCCATGTCGTCTGAACATGGATTCTGGCTTGATTTCGAACTCAGAGACACGACGATTAGTTAGTTTCGCTAAAACTGTACGATACGTACTTCTTGACGATTAAATAATCAATAATTCTCCAACTATAAAATATATTCCGCATCAAATATTAAACAAACGAAATCAAAAATTATGGCGACTGTGTTTCTTGTTTGAAAATTGATCCTTTCCGTTCCATGAAACTCAAAATATAATGGATCCTGCTTCGATGTATTCTTTTGGAAGCTCTATTACGTATCTATTATATAATACGAGTCATATAATCAGTATTTGCCATCATCAACAATTTTGTGCAGGTTAATTAATCAGAGGAAAAAATTGTTTGCTGTCCAATATAATTCCTGATCCGAAAAGTAGACATTTTTTGCACAGACACTCTATAATGCATCTTCAGCTGATATTCTAGAGATGAATAACATCGTCTCAAGGTCTCACATACACGCAATCAGTATTATTATCAGATATTATTTTCAGCCTTCATGTTGGTTTCCGTCAATCTAATCTGGGCGTGACTCTACACGACTTTGCTGCTCGACAATGAAGAAATACATTCATCATTATTGAACGAATTAATTAAATGAAGAAACAAAAAAAATATGCAGTACACTTTTTTCAGATCGATCTCAATGGTAGTTACGAATCGTGGGGATATAGTGAAATCATAAACTCGATTTGGCCACTGCTAACCTCAGTTGTGTAATCAATTGCGCGATTTGCATACACGACGAGTTATATAATGTTCGAATTTGAAGTCCGACTAATACAAATTTTAAGGACGATCACCAGTAAAACGATTTTCTATAGATTGTTTTGAGATTTCGACCACACGCTATTTATAGTATCCCTAATGCACTCGCAAAATTTTAAGAACCGTGCCGGTACCAAAGACGAGGTATTCACTGTTAAAGTTTCGAGTTTTAACATGTAAGACGTATAGCCGAGTCATGCGCTAGAGGGACATTAGGGTGGTCCTTATTTGGGGGTCGGTGGAATTTTGTCCGTGCCGCCCCCTGGATTAGTTCGAAATAAATTCAAAAAAACGTGGGCCAAATGTGAGCTTTCTAGCTCAACGGGTAACCGTGCCGGTAAGCCCGTACTTTTTCCCGTTTGAATAACATAGGATTTTTCATCGAATGAATGCATTTTTTTTTACAAGCCTATCGTTCATCGGAAAAATCTATCATTCCGTCACTATATAGTATTATAGTGTGTAAGTTAGTGCAAATTTTTTAGGTCACCCGAAATCATATTCCACAGAGTAACTGCACACACAAGACGACGATTTCAAAAAGTTACAACTATATTCATCCGAAAAGGCTCGTATCATTTTTTGATAATAATTTCACGGACAAAATTTAAATTTGAATAAAAATTTAAATAAAATATTAATATTTGTTATATTGATAAATAAATAGCATAAATGTGAAATGGATTGGTTTTTATCGTTCACAAAAAATAACTAACTACAAATGACTCAAAATTTGCAAACGGTCGCCGAGAATCATTGAAAATTGAAATTGAATTTGAATTTAAATTTAAATTTTGTCCGTGAAATTATTATCAAAAAATGATACGAGCCTTTTCGGATGAATATAGTTCTAACCTTTTGAAATCGTCGTCTTGTGTGTGTAGTTACTCTGTGAAATATGATTTCGGGTGACCTAAAAAATTTGCACTAACTTACACACTATAATACTATATAGTGACGGAATGATAGATTTTTCAGATGAACGATAGGCTTGTAAAAAAAAAAATACATTCATTCGATGAAAAATCCTATGTTATTCAAACGGGAAAAAGTACGGGCTTACCGGCACGGTTTCCCGTTGAGCTAGAAAGCTCACATTTGGGCCACGTTTTTCTGAATTTATTTCGAACTAATCCAGGGGGCGGCACGGACAAAATTCCACCGACCCCCAAATAAGGACCACCCTAAGGGACATTTTAATTTATAGCAGTAACAACTTTCTGTAGATTTGGATGAAAAACTAAAATATGATACATGATAACGTTAAGAACAAAATGTTAAAAAATGGGGCTTCCTAGCAGTGTCGTTTAGGCGTAATGTTAATTCGAAGCTCTTCATCCGACGGTATTTTCGAGCGTCTGGGAAAGGCAACTGCCAGTTCTTGCCACTTGCGGCGCCACCATAGCACGTCCCAGGCGAGCGGTGTCAGAACGTTCGTTTCCAAGTACAACGGCCAAACTTCTTCATTCATTTACGTCTTCTTCATTTATTTACGGGTGTATAGCTGTTTTTCAAAATGGTTCAGTGTTGTGCGTATGAATGCACTGCTCAAGGAGAACATTTCTTTCCCAAGGATGACGTTAGGCGCAAACAATGGGAAATAGCTTTGAAGCGGGATGGATTCAAAAGTACGAAGCATTCGCGACTTCGCGCGGCACATTTCAAGCCGGAAGACTATATTTCTGCAATCTTTTTCACAGGTATGTGTCACCTCAAGCTTCCTAAAAAGTATTGAGGGGGAACACAACTGTGACGGGGCAAAAAATGGACGATTTTCCGGAATTTTTTTTCGTAGGTAGGAATGATTATTTTTGTTTTTTATTTTTTTCACAACATATATAGCGCTAATTTGAATTTTTTTCCATTTTTTTACTCTTCTTTTTTTGCTAAAGAAGGTCTTGAAAAATATTAATTTTCAACATTTCAAAAATTGGCCACGCTTAACGATAGCGACTGTTGTGTGGATTTAAAAAAAAATCATATTTCGATGTCAGATGATTCGTTACGACTGTATCGATGCTACCAGGGGGAGTCATTTTGTTATTATGTTGTTACATTTATGTAAATAACTTTGTCAATTTCTAATATTTTTTAACAAAAATTTGTAGAGTTGAATATATACCTAATGAATTGTTTCTTATCCGATCACCAAATAATCATTCCTGCCTACAAAAAAGAATACCTATAATTACAGTCATTACCGATATTATCCTTTCTTCCATATCCTGCTATACAGACTGTTATAAGTATATGGGATGATGATATAGAATGTATCTAAAAATGTATATCAAACGAACTGTATGAACGTGAAAACAACTGGAAGATTGATATTTTCGGACTGGAATACCTGGAAAGGTCAGGGAATTTCGGATTAATAAAATTGACGTTTCTTGCGGTTATATGACACAAAGAGCCACGCGCGTCGCTCTGAGATATCGGTTCTAAACTTTTAACTACAGAATCATGAGAAAATCACGTATTTGAAGAAGATTACAACTCAAAATGTTTAGATATATAAATACGTTTGGTAGAATAAGTCTGACTTTTGTGCAGAAATGGCAACGAGTCTGTACAACTTCCTCTGCTGCGATCGGGACGTGCTATGGTGGCGTCCTCTGCCCCAAGCTTTGCGTTGCCCTTCTCCTTGCACCATAGTCGCGGCAACTGCAGGGCGGCAGGACGATACGGGGAGAGCGAAGAGGCCCAGGATGCTTAAATTGGTGTATATGTATAAGGCACGCCGCAGACCTATTTGTGTTGGTGCGAGAGTCTACGGCGTAGACTCTACGCTAAAAGTTTTGGACTAGGGAGAGCAGCGTGGTATCTGCGCGACAGTCGAACTGAACCGATCGCGCGTCGAACTTTTGTCTCCGATTGTCACTGGTGAACGTCCTTAATTGACTCTGATCTAGTGCGATTCGGAATAAATGTACGCCGAGACGACGGGCGAGAAAAATTCTGCAATGTAGTAAGTCGTTTTGGGCACCATTTGAGGCCCATCCCTAGTCGCCCACCTCCTTTTGGCGAAATGTGTCACATTTTGATTATTATCCGAGCCCAGGCGTCAAAAACGCAAAAGAGACCGTCTTAGCGCAAATTCTATTTCAATTCCGAACACATACGTCCAAAAAAATGTTCGTTTCGTGCGAAAATAGAGTCTACAAACCGATTTTATATTGTGTCGAATGTTCAAAAACTCGACACAATAGAATCTATTTTCGCACGAAACGAACATTTTTTTGGACGTATGAGTTCGGAATTGAAATAGAATTTGCGCTAAGACGGTATTTTTTGCGTTTTTGACGCCTGGGCTCGGATAATAATCAAAATGTGACACATTTCGCCAAAAGGAGGTGGGCGACTATGGATGGGCCTTAAATATCTTACTTTACGCTGTTTCTTTAAATTAGCAGAATGATTTTTTAATAAAGAACAGCAACTGCCTAGGTAGAAATTATGAATTGGCCCAGGCAAGGCACTATCTAGTTTGCCTGGTTTATTTCTGGGCGCTGTGTGGGAAAACTGTTCAGGACCTAGCCCGACTTGAAATGGTCGAAACAGCTAGCGCCTAGACCGGAAATCTAGTTACGCGCTAACTAGCCATTTCTTGGCCCAGCCTAGCATCTAGCTAGCTTCGGTGTGGGTACTAGATTTTTTCCTGCAAATGCGGGGTTCTCATAATGAAGTGATTTTCAAAGTATTGACAAAAAATATATGATCGCGTTATCTATAGCCCATTTTATTAAATATCTCAAAAACAAAAACAAAAACGAAATATAAATAAATATTCAGTACTTATAACTTTCTAAGGTAAAGTACACTGATAGAAATATCGAGTTCCCCCAACTAAAATTGGAAAAAATAAATCTATACTGTTATATTGAATTTTATTACAATGTATGTTCGTTGAGCAATACCTACATTGGTAATCAACTGCATATTGATAGAAAGAAAGGAATTTTGGATTAGAAAAAGATCGCATTATTTTGGCCGGGATTCGATCCAGGACGCACGCATTCGCTCGCATTACTACTGTCGAGCAGCAAAATCGGGACATGTTTGTTTGACACACTACATCTAAGTGAAAAAAAAATCGGACAGCCTTTGGATACGAATCATTTTCAAGCTTGTTCTATTCTCCGTTAGATCAGCTAAATATCTTTGTTGTATGAAAATCAAGAAGAAAGTTATCGTTCAATCTATGCAAAAAGAACGTAGTTTTTACCAGTTCCGTCTCTTCCATAAGGGCACGGGGGGCGCGGGCCCAGGGGCCCCGGATTGATGGGGGCCCCGAAATGCGTCTTTATCGTCGATTAACTTGCACGTAAAATGTTTGTAGTCATCTTCTGTTTTCCCTCACGTTCTTTTGACTTCCTAAAAGGGCCCCTAAACTCTGTGTGCCCAAGGGCCCCGAGTGGCCAAAAACGGCCCTGGTTTTTACACATTCTCTTTCGTAGTTTCACTTTAACTTATCGCCATTCTTTCGAAATAGTCGGGATAAATATTTGAAAAATCATGCTCAATCTTTCTCATCTCAAAGATGCTTCTCGACTCGTGTGATTGTCTCCCTCGCTTCGCTCGGGTGAAAAACTTCACATTCGTCCGAGAATCAACACTTTTGCACTAGTATCGAAAAGTACTATTTTTACTTACATGTTGTGTATCAAACCCACATGTCCTGATTTTACGGCCCGATAGTAGTCGCACACTCTACCGACTACGCTGAACTATTTATTGAAATAGTTGGTCACTTTTGTCTATTTATTTTGAAGTTGGCATCTGTCTCAATGATATCAATGTGTTATGCAGCTGAGATAATATCTTAATTGAACATCTCAGTTCCAAATATCTTCCTAATCCAATTTCTTTACTGGAGTTCCAAAAGTTCTCACTCACTGTAACGCTTACAGTAAGTATGTGATAATATTTATATAAAAATCTAGTCTCTGTTACTATTCTCAGTGGGTCAGCAAATTGACTTTTAAATAATAGTTGATACAAGGATAAAAGGACATATGATAATCAAGTCCATTTAAACAGATGAGTGAAGTTAAACAGTTAGTTAATCTGCAATAGAAAATGAAGTTCCGTCAACTGAAAATGTAGTTACCATTATGTGAAAGAATTGAACATTCCAAAATTTTACTCATGTCGAGATTTTTAATAACCGATTTTTCCCCGAAACTCCATACTCGGCTTGAACTCGGGATTTTTTTTTTCAATTTGGCTCAAGGACTGAAAAAAATTCACTTTGGGCCGATCATCGTATCTATTCTATCAATAAAATCCGTGTTTGCGTAATTTCGAATATTAAAAATTCGAACTTGAATGATTTTTGAGATACGATGTAGTATATCAGTCTGGAGTACAAGTAAATTACAGATTAGATATTTCGTGCAGATAATTAGTGACGATTGTTGAAAGAATAACAATTCTTACTTATCAGTTATCACACACAAAAATATCTTATTCGTAATTAGTTTATATTTCAGACCGATGCTATCTGAAAAAATGTAATTTCGTATTTTCGATCCGAACCAATATAGGTATCTGTAGTTTTTCGCTCCAATCTCAATCACGAACGTTTCAAGTGTTGAAAGACACTCTGTCGAATTGTCCTAATACGCGGCCGGGATTAGCCGGAGAGAGTCCCTAGCTTGGTACTGGACAGATTCTCTGACTATAGGCTCTGTCCGCGCATGCCTATATTAAACTCTAGATTGGCTAGCCTGCGCCAAGCTGGAGTCACGATAGATTCCCCTAACTTGGAACGCCCGGATTTTCCCAGCTAGGCGCTAGTCTAAAAATAGAAAACTCTAGTCATATTTCTACCTGGGATCGTCAGGAGGCTTATGACATTTCAAGAATAGAATGATTCAATCTGAAACGCACTGCTGCAAGCAAGTTACATCAGATTGCCATCTAGGTCATTATCCTCGAAGTGCAGACAAGGACGCAGGATATACAGAAAAGTGTTGCGCCAGTTCACTTATCCAGCTTCTTGCTACGCATGATTAGCTTCGTGTAACGTGGACTGAATCACTCAGTGCAAATCATGCGAGTGAAATGGAAACAGAGTGCAGGATGAGGATAGTAACTGCTCACTCATGAACGAGTTGTTACAATGATAACAGGTTATAGCTTACAAAAGGAAACCGCAGACGAACTCAGGCATGTGTAGTCGTCTTTATACTACCAGAGAGTGGGGAGTGTGGGACAAGAGAATGTATAAAACTTCGAGGCAATAGGACGGGTAATTCAGTGATCCTACTGGTTTGCCGGAATTAGAACGTCTCAATTATCACCTAAGGCAGCAGTTAATGAGCATCATAATGTTGTAATCTACTATAAACTTTGCATAAGTTAAAGATTGTTGTGGAAAATAGTGAACAGTGACGTACGCGATGAATGTCGAGGTGAGAACTTTGTGGTCCATAGCTTTGGCCGTGCTGGCGATACTGGGAACTATCTTAGTGTTGTTGATTTGGAAAAGCTATCGTGGACTGAGATATTTCGAGGAAAATGGTGTGCCCTGTCCGAGGCCAATGCCGATTTTTGGAAGCATGTTTCCGATGATAATGAAGAAACTCTCATTCGCCGAATTCATTCGTAACCTGTATCAGGAGTTTCCGGACGCTAGGTACTCAGGTGCTTTCGAATTCACCAATCCCGTCTACGTCCTGCGCGATCCTGAACTGATAAAATCGGTAACTGTCAAAAACTTCGATCATTTTCCCGACCACAAAGCATTCGTTGACGAGTCAATCGACCCTCTGTTCGGGGGTAATTTGTTCTCCATAAAAGGTGAACGGTGGAAGGAAATGAGATCGATAATCAGCCCGGTGTTCACCTCCAGCAAAATGCGAGCAATGTTTGAATTGATGTCCAAGTGCGCCGAAGACTTTACAGATTACTTGGAGAAACAACCGCTGCCGTTGACCATGGAGATGAAGGATCTTTTCACTAGATACACGAACGACGTAATAGCCACATCAGCCTTTGGCATAAGCGTCAACTCACTGCTGGATAGAGAGAACGAGTTTTACGTGATGGGCAAAGACGCAACAAACTTTGGCGGGCTTAGAGCCATAAAAATGTTTCTCTTCGGCTGGAGTCCAATGGTTATGAAACTGTTGAAGCAAAAATTTTTATCGACTCGAGTATCGACGTTTTTTTGCAGCCTGGTAAGAGACACGATTTCAACAAGAGAACGGGACGGGATTACCAGACCAGACCTTATTCATCAGCTGATGCAGGCGCGGCATAAAGAGAACGACGAGAAACTGACCATCAACGAGATAACCTCCCAAGCTTTTATCTTCTTTGTCGCTGGTTTCGACACCTCTTCAACCCTGATGTGCTTCGCGTGTCATCAGCTCGCCGTTCATCCAGAAATACAGGAGAAACTCGTCGCCGAAATAGACGCCGCCTTTCAGGAAGAGGACAAGCTGTCCTACGATAAGGTTAACCACCTACAATACCTCGAAATGTTTCTGAACGAGACCTTGAGGTTTTATCCACCAGCAGTTTTCACTGATCGTGTGAATACGCACAAGTTTGAACTCCCGCCGGCCAATGAGAAGGGGAAGCCGGTTCTTGTGAAACCAGGCGCGCGCCTGTGGATTCCGATATTCGGCCTTCACCATGACCCTGAGTATTTTCCAAATCCGGAGAAGTTCGATCCGGAAAGGTTCAGCCCTGAGAATAAAGGCAGCATCAACCATTTCGCTTTTCTACCGTTTGGAGCCGGTCCAAGGAACTGCCCAGGAAATAGGTTCGCTCTTATGGAAACCAAGCTCGTCATCTGCAGCCTTCTTAGAAAATTCCGCATCCGGATTAGCGCCAAAACTCACCTACCACTCGTACTGAACAAGAGCTCGCCCGCCATGTCGTCTGAACATGGATTCTGGCTTGATCTCGAACCCAGAAACACGACGATTAATTAGTTTCGATAAAACTGTACGATACGTACTTTTTGACTATTCAATAATCAATCATTCTCCAACCATAACGACAAGTTCTCAGTAATAAGTTATAAGTTATACCGCTATTTTATACTAGTGATGCTATAATAGTACTTTTCGGTCCTAGGCCTTAAAGTCCGACTTTAGGGCCTAGGACCGAAAAGCACTATTTTGGTATACGTGTCCGTAAAGTACGTACTCTAGGGACGGTCTGAGTCCGTAAAGTTTGATTTTACGGACCCAAATTAGTCCGTAAAGTACCACTTTTCGGACACGGGTACCAAAAAATAGTGTTCGCTCCACGGCCCTAAAGTCGGATTTACTTGACCGAGTGGGGGATTTCGCTCCATGAATCCTTATAGACAGACTTATTTTGCCTCATCATTTCAAGCTGTATTTTTGTAATCAAAAATAACTTTGCAAAACCTAATTTCCTCAGTATCACCTACCACGCAATAAGGTAAGGTTCGACAATGAGTGTCTCTTGGGCAACAGCGTGATAGTCCTATGATCGTATATTATATAATTGAGTAATTTTGTTATTAGAAAATTTGCTAATCCTGACCGCTATAGTCTCATCTTGTGACGAGGATGTGTACGAAGCAATTTTATTCTTAGCCTCAGCCTAACGGAATTTCGCATTAAATAATAAACAAGGGAAATCAAAAATTAAGGCGACTGTGTTTCTTGTTTGAAGATCGATCCTTTCCGTTCCATGAAACTCAAGATATAATGGATTCTGCTTCGATGTGTTCTTTTAGAAGCTCTACTACGTATTTATTATATAATACGAGTCATATAATCAGTATTCACCATCATCAACAATTTTGTGCACGTTAATTACTCAGATGAAAAAATTGTTTGCTGTCCAATATCATTCCTGACCCGAGAAGTAAACATTTTTTGCACAGACACTCTAGAATGCATCCTCAGCTGATATTCCAGATACGAATAACATCGTCTCAAGGTCTCACATACATGCAATCAGTATTCTTACCAGATATTATTTTCAGCTTTCATGTTTGCTTCCGCCAATCTAATCTGGGCGTGACTTTACACGACTTTGCTGCTCGACAATGTAGAAATATATCAATCGAATGAATGAATTAAATGAAGAAACAAAAAAAATAAATACACTTTTTTCACATTGATCTAAATGGTAGTTACGAATCGTAGGGATATAGTGAAATCATGAACTCGATTTGACCACTGTTGACCTCGGTTGCGTAATCAATTACGTGATTCGCATACACGACGAGTTATAGAATGTTCAAACTTAAAGTCCGAGTAATAAAAATTTTAATTGACTCTGATCTAGTGCGATTTGGAATAAATATACGCCGAGACGACCAACGAGAACAATTCTGCAATGTAGTAAGGCACGAGGAACCATTTGAATACCGTACCAAATACGCTGTTTTCCAAATTAGCAGAATAATTTTTGAGTAAAAAAAAAAACAGCAACTTTTGGTTAAGCACTTTCTCTAGTAGCAGTGTTGGTAATGAAGTCAAACTGAGACGACTTGATCAAGTAATTTATGATGAGGATGAGAGTGTGAATTTTTGTGTGTGAGATTTTTTTTACAATAAATGTGGTTTCATCCATTGTTTTCTGTTTTTTTTTCTTTGCTTCTCTCCTCTCGTGTAGGTATGGTAATGTCTGAACTTGAAAGTTCTGAGAAGTGCAATGGTTTGCTCACAAACACCTAGGCGAAAAATATTCATATAAAAAAGGTGTTAGTTTGTCGAGAATTCATGAGTAGCTGATGTTGCGCAGTTGAATAAATTACAGAATGATTTGCACAAAATTCACTAGCAATCGAATAATTCTCGCAAAGATAAGACAAAAAGGTTGATTGTACATTATTTTGATCGATAATGGATGTTCATCAATCATCACTATATAAAAACGTAATTCGGATCATCTGATAATATATATGTCATCGAACACTGAAATATATTTCAATGTGCGCAATTCATCATGAATTATTTATTCCATTCCGGATTTCATTCAAAATAGTATACACAATCAATCGTGAGATGATAATTATACACATTAAGTTATATCAGTGCATCAAATTGTCCGATCCATCAGATAACTCGCTACTGAATCCAATACCGATAAATAATGGTTTCCAATACAGCAAAAAAACAAAAAGATTTTTAGCTATTATTTTGACAACTGTTTTATGTTGTGTACGTGTATTTAGTCTTTCAGTCATGGAATCCGTGTTGCGTGCCTTACACCTCTCCCTATTTTTCTCCTACTGCAATATAAAATGATGAAATGAGCTCAAAGAAGTATAATCAAGCGTTCATATCCAAATTAAGTTAGAAGTTGACTGATCTCCCGTCGGTAAGGAGATCAATTTCCCGCTAGATAGCGCCACTAGTTCAAATCTTCAAGATTTAAAATTCAGTTTCGCAGATCTCTTACCGATCGATGCTCACGAGCATATTATGTTCATATTAATTCATGTGTCTATCACGCCAGACAGATCGAGTCAAGGAACGATAGGACGATCGAGTATTCTCCTGATTACAAAGAAATGTATAAATGATGCATACACTGAAGTGTAAAAACAAGTCGTACAGCACTACATATACTGTACACTAACAATAGCTGAAACTATCGCCCCCGAAATATACAACTAAGGGTACATCATGTTTCTAGTTGGTAAAACTCTAGACTTTGTAGAGCTTCCGTGATCGGGATCAAAGACGATCGTCAATATGCGATGAGATAGCAATATAAAGAGGGAACTCTCCCTGTATGATTTCCGTTACCCTTTGACGGAGAAAATTTTGCGGGTGCCGCCGTCGTACTCTCTTTTTCAAGCGGTACAGCCACACGCTCAGAAGCCTGAGCACGTCACCATCGCAGTTTCAGAGCCAAGCGTCTCGAGACCTTCAGCGTGCGGCGATCGCAACTTCTTTTACGTTTGCTTATCAGAGAGAGCCCTGCCTTACCACTACCCGTGAGATGGCCCTGTTCGCACTCTGCGAGGCCGAGCTCTCGTGCTGCGAACTGGGTGCGCGCGAAAGCTAAGATCGTAGTCGTTTGACTTTTTGAACTACGGCACTCGCATGTGCGACGACGGTGGCCGCAAAATTTTCTCCGTGTTGATTGGCAGAGAGTTCTTCGTCCAATCTGATTTTCAATTTTCGATAAGGGGCCGTCCATAAATTACGTAACGCACTTTAGGGTGGGGGGGGGGGGGGGGGGGGGGGGGGTCTGACCGAGCGTTACGCAGCGTTACAGGGGGGGGGCCTTTGTCACGTAACGCAATTTCTTGCTTTTTTTCGTGAAAAAATTGATTTTTTATTCGAAATTATTATAATCGTTGGAAATTATGAAAATCGTTATTGTTGACACATGAGAATAAAACCTGGTGTTACGTTACCTCCTGGGGGGGGGGGGGGGGGGGGTTGCTTAGCGTTACGGAGCGTTACATGGGGGGGGGGGGGGGTCAAAATCGCCCAAAAAATGCGTTACGTAATTTACGGACGGCCCCTAAACCTCAGTGAGGAATGAAGAAAAAAAAATTAAACGAAAAGAAACAACGTCAAACGGCTTATGAAATTTCACGACTGGAATGATTCAATGTGAAACGTGCTGCTGCAAACAAGTTGCATCAGATTGCCTCCTGGCTCATTACCCTTAACATTCAAAGAAGGACCCAGGATATACAGAAAATAATAACATGGAATGAATCACTAAGTGAAAATGATGCAAGTAAAATAGAAATAGAGCGCAGGATAAGAATAATGACTGCTCACTTATGAACGAGTTGTGACGATGATGAGAAGTTTTAGCTCACATAAGGTAACAGCAGACGGTTATATCACTCCTACCAGAGAGTGGGGAGTGTGGGTCAAGAGACGGATAAAACGTCGAGGCGATGGAATGGGTACTTCAGTCATCGTACTAGTTTGCCGTAATCAAAACATCTCTAATATCATCTGAGGCAACAGTGAATGAAGATGACAATGCTGTAATCTTCTATAAACTTTGCATAAGTCAAAGATTGTTGTGGAAAGTAGTGAAGGTATACGATGGATGTTGAGGTGAAAACCTTGTGGTCCATGGCCTTGGCCGTGCTGGCGATACTGGGAACTATCTTGGTGTTCTTGATTTGGAAAAGCTATCGCGGACTGAGATACTTCGAGAAAAGGGGTGTGCCCTGTCGGAGGTCGATGCCGATTTTTGGAAGCATGCTTCCCACCTTGAGGAAAAAACTCTCATATCCAGAATTCGTACTCAATCTGTACCGAGAGTTTCCGAACGCTAAGTACTCCGGTGCTTTCGAATTCACAAATCCCATCTACGTCCTGCGCGATCCGGAACTAATAAAATCGGTAACTGTCAAAAACTTCGATCATTTTCCCGACCATAAAGCATTCGTTGACGAGTCAATCGACCCTCTGTTCGGGGGTAATTTGTTCTCCATAAAAGGTGAACGGTGGAAGGAAATGAGATCGATAATCAGCCCGGTGTTCACCTCCAGCAAGATGCGAGCAATGTTTGAATTAATGTCAAAGTGCGCCGAGGACTTGACAGATTACTTGGAGAAACAACCGCTGCCGTTGACTCTGGAGATGAAGGATATTTTCACTAGATACACGAACGACGTAATAGCCACATCGGCCTTTGGCATAAGCGTCAACTCACTGTTGGATAAGGAAAATGAATTCTACATGATGGGAAAAGACGCAACAGATTTCAGCGGGTTTAGGCTTTTGAAACTGTCTCTTTTCGGCTGGATTCCCAGTGTCATGAAAGTGTTGAAACAAACAGTGATATCAACTCAGGTGTCGACGTTTTTTTACGATCTGGTAATAGACACAATCTCAACAAGAGAACGGGACGGAATAACCAGACGAGACCTTATTCATCAGCTGATGCAGGCCCGGTATAAAAAGAGCGACGAGAAACTGACCATCGACGAGATAACCTCCCAAGCTTTCAGCTTCTTCTTCGCTGGTTTCGACACCTCTTCAACCCTGACGTGCTTCGCGTGTCATGAGCTCGCTGTTCATCCAGAAATTCAGGAGAAACTCGTAGCTGAAATGGACACCGCCTTTCAGGAAGAGGACAAGCTGTCCTACGAGAAGGTTAACGACCTACAATACCTGGAAATGTTTCTGAACGAAACACTGAGGTATCATCCACCAGGCGTTTTCACCGACCGCGTGAGTACGCAAGAGTTTGAACTCCCGCCAGCCACTGAGACGAGTAAGCCGGTTCTGATAAAACCAGGCACGCGCCTATGGATTCCGATATTCGGCCTTCACCGTGACCCACAGTATTTCCAAAATCCGGAGAAGTTCGATCCAGAAAGATTCAGCCCTGAGAATAAGGGCAGCATCAACCAATTTGCCTTTCTACCGTTTGGAGCCGGTCCAAGGAACTGCCCAGGGAATAGGTTCGCTCTTATGGAAACCAAGCTCGTCATCTGCAGCCTTCTTAGAAAATTCCGCATCCGGATTAGCGCCAAAACTCACCTACCACTCGTACTGAGCAAGAGCTCACTCACCATGTCGTCTGAACATGGATTCTGGCTCGATCTCGAACCCAGAGACTCGACGATTAGTTAGTTTCGATAAAACTGCACGATACGTACTTTTCGACTATTTAATAATCAATAATTCTCCAACTATAACGACAAGTTCTCAGTAATAAGTTATAAGGTATACCGCTATTTTATACTAGTGATGCTATAAAGTTTAATTGACGCACTAACGTTGAAACTATCTGGGACCTTTTGTTCAAGGTGCAATGTGCTTAGGAGCATCTTGATAACCTTGCCTCATGAATCCTTACACAGACTTATTTTGCTCCCTTATTTGAAACTGCATTTTTGTAATCACGAATAACTATGCAAAATTCATCTCCCTAAATATCACCTATACTATAAGGGGAGTTTTGACAATGAGTGGTTTCTTGGACAACAGCGGGATAGTTTTATGATCGTATATTATACAATTGAGTGATTCTGTTATGAGAAAATAAATTGGCTGATCCTGACCGCAAGTCCCATTTTGTGATACAGATTTGAATAGTAGCAATATTATAGTCCGAGCCTCAGCCGTGTGTAATTTCGCATTGAATATTAAACAATCAGAATTGAAAATTGAAGCGACATATGTTTATTGTTAGAAGATTGATCCTTTTCTTTTTATGAAACTCAAGATCTAATGGATTCTGCTTCGATGTATTCTCTTGAAAACTTTACTACGCATTTATTATACGATACGAGTGATATAATCGATATTTGCCATCATTAATAATTTTTAGCCCATTAACCCTCGCATGCTCCACTGGGGTCTGAGAAACCCGAACAAAACTTCAAAAATCTAAATTTCTTCGCTATTCTCGAGAAAAACCATTTTTTAAACGAGTATATCTCAGAAGTTCTCAACTTTTACGATTCGGTCAATGCATATACAGATTCCTCGACTAATTGGCTATCGATTAGAAAAAAAAAGCCATCGAAATACGACTATTTTTCTCGGAGTTATGATTGAAAATCTGAATGGGGTCCCACAAACCCGAGTGTGGCAAGTATGTCCCAAAAAAATAAGTGTGGCATGCTAGGGCTCAATTATCAGATGAAAAAATTGTTTTTATTTGTATTAATTTTTTTTTTTTGCAACATCATTCCAGACCCGAAGAAGAGACATTTTTTGCACAGACACTCTAGAATGCATGTTCAGCTGATATTCTACACACAAAGAACATCGTCTCCAGGTCTCATAATATGTACACGCAATCAGTTTTCTTACCAGATAATATTTTCAGCTTTCATGTTTGCTTCCGCTCATCTAATCTGAGTGTGACTGTATACGACTTTGCTGCTCGACAATGAAGAAATATATTAATCATTATCGAATGAATGAAATAAATAAAGAAACAAGAAAATTATGGACACTTTTGTACATCGATTTAAATTGCAGTCACGAATCGCGGGGATGTAGAAAAATCATAAACTCGATTTGGTCACTGCTGACCTCAGTTGCGTAATCAATTAAGCGGTTTGCATACATGGCGAGTTATAGAATGTTCGAATTTAAAGTCCGATTAATAAAAATTTCAATTGACTCTAATCTAGTGCGATTCAGAATAAATATACGCCGAGACGACCAACGAGAACAATTCTGTAATGTAGTAAGCAGTGGCGCCGACTCCGTGGGTGCTCGAGGGCTCCAGCACCCATGAGAGGTAAATAGTGGGTGCGGGGCACCCATGACCATAGACATCAGAAGTGATCAACAATCGGCTTTGAGCGTGATTTTTTTTATTTAACAAAGTTGATAACCAAATGATGAGGGTCAAATATTAGTACATACTTGACGGGCGGTGCGAGTAAATCTGGCGAAAGGTGGGAAAAGGGCCCGGAAGGCGATTTTTCTCTCCTGAATTCGCATTTCATAACAAAAATTTTTACTTGCTGTGGGCCTGTGGACATTAAAAGTACATTGGAGAAGAAAAACATTTCGTATTCCCGTGTATGGTGTACCATACACCGGGGACTCCCGTGTGTGGTGGATACTATACATACACCACACACCTTTCACCGACCTTGAATATCACCTTCAACGTTAATAATATCGATTGTCCGATTGCCAGATAAAATAGCAAAATATGATCGTGTTAAAACGTTCAATACGAGATGGTATTGAAGGTATACATGTTCTGCATAAAAAGGTGGAGTTAGGTGAGGTTTGCTAATGAGCTGGTCATCAATATGCAATAGGGAATCATTCTTTGGTATCGTGTTCCGAGAACGGAAGTTACATATAAATACATCGATAGATGATTACTTTTGCCAATAAAGGCCTGCGCCCACTACGCGGAAGCGAAGCGCGGCGTTAGGTGGAAAACGCAGTTTGACACATCGTCTTTTTTCTGTACTTTATTATAAAAGTTTGCATGATTTTCATTATAAAATACGATGCGCCACTGTTTTCCGTGCTTCGCCTTTGGTCCTTTTTTTTTTTTTTTTTTTGCTTCTTTCTTCTCCTGTATCGTAATGTCTGTTGTCTGATCTTGAAAGTTCTGAGAAGTGCAATCATTTGCTTACAAATACCTAGGCGATTAATATTTATTTAAAAAAAAAGGTGTTAGTTTGTCGAGAATTCATAAGTAGCTGATCTCGCGCAGTTGAATAAATTTCAAAATGATTTGCACAAAATTGAAAAAAACGAGTAGGTAACCTAAGCGTTAACTAGCCCTATAGGCTAAATGTATAACTCTTGGGTGATCCTCTCATAGGTTTTATGAAACAATGTATAGGTACCTAATTTACCCCACGGTTAGCAAACTTGGAGATGGATAAAACTCGAATTATTATTACTTCGTAATTCCACAAGATGGCAGGTGAAACGAATACAACCGCAGCTATGTGAATGTTTCAAAAACTCAAGCCACGAACGAAAATTCAAAAATCGACATATGAAGTAACAAGTAATTTGCTTAACAAGTGAATCCTAAAATCCAGAATTTGCGTTTTGTTATTAAATCTGTATGAATGTATGAATGAATTTTGACACAGGTATCCGATGTAACTCTAACTTATGTATCTAGTCTTTTAGCCATCGAATCTCTGTTAGGTCCTTCACATCTCCCCTCCGTTTCTCAGCTACTGCAATATATGTTACTGAAATTAATTAAAAAAAAGTCAAATCCAGCAATCATGTTTAAATATAGTTAGACGTTGACTGATTCCCCGCCGGTAACGAGATAAATTTCCCGCTAGACGACGCCACTAGTTTAAATCTCTTCGATTTCAAATTTAGTTTCGCATATCTTTTACCGATCAATAATAAATTACGATTCCACATGTCTCACGCCAGACATATTGAGTCAAGGAACAATAGGACGATCAAGTATTCGCCTGATTACGAAGAAACGTAACATAAAAAACGAGTACACTGATCTCCGCGTCTTGTATACATACATTGAAGTGTAAAAACAAGCCGTATAGCACGACATAATGTACACGGCATGTGTACTCTAATATATAGGTATACATGGTGTAAAACCAAGTCACACTATCTCACGCTCATACGTCTGCTCTTAGCGGGCAACGCCCATATGTATTGCGTAATCTGGCGCATGTAATCTACGCTATCTCAACAGAGTCAAGGGTTCTCAACGGACTATATATTCGGTTTTGTGAGCCGGACAATTGCCGGGAGAATCTTTTTCTCGTTGAATTATTAGCGTCGATAGTTTCGAGTCGTCCTAATTCAATTCATTGGATGAAAATCCGAGCTCATTCTGAGCTCCGAAATACTTTCCATGCGTTTTGATCGTTAACTGAACGAGTTGGTGAGCACAGCGCCGAGTCGAGACGCGAGAGAACGTCTGCTAGCGGAAAGAGCCGAAGCTGTTAGTCACGTGGTTTGGTAAAATAACGGTTTCGTCGTTCGGCGTTGAACAGTGTTCAGTATTATATAGAAGACAGCTCGAATTAAGAGTCAGCAGACTTTGTAGAGTTTCCCCAATCGGGATCAAAGACAATCGCGTCAATACGCGAAGAAACAGTAATATAAAGAGGGAAGAGTTTCCGCCATAGATTTATCGTGCAAGACATGTTTGAGGAAGACATTGCGACGTGGTACTGGCTCATCTTTTTGATCAGTATGATAGCTGGATGGATGGGGAATCGACTGCGTATGCGGTATATGAGGCACATCGAAGCACCTGATGTATCGGAAGTTGTACAACCTACAGGCCGAAATTCACTTAACGAAAGAGCTAAGAATGACTGATGAACGAGAACGACTGCACTTTAGAAAAATTTCGGCACACTTCAACGATCCACGAAGCACCGGGGGACTGTGACATATTTTAGTTTTTCTTTGATTATTTTTCTTTTTTTTTTTTTTTTTCGTTTCTGTTTGATATAATTGAACAAACAAAAATTGCAAACATCGTAATGATGAATTTACATATGCTTGCAAGTGTGCGAGACAAAAAAGTTGCCGATATTTAACAGAATTACGATTTTATCTCATAAGATTTGTCAATCGTTCGTTTCTTTTCTTTAATTATTTTTGTTTCTATTAGTGCCGATGTTCGTTACATACATTGATGAATAATTTACACGTTATTTCAGTACCTGTTACAGTTATTTTGCCAATTGGATAATTCATAGTTATTAGAGTGTAAACACGATATCCATTATTCCTGCAAGCCTTGTGCGAGAATCTTGTTTCTTTGGAAGCGATTTATAATAGCTGTATGACCGAGTGTAGAAGGAATATGAAACTAGACGTAATTTGAAAAGATTATCGATTAGTTTGTTCTCATGTAAACAGACTAAATAAAAAAAGTACTTATATAAATACGTAAAGATGAATTAAAATAATGATGTTGAAATTTTTCTGGTCTTCCTTGACCACCACATATATGTACATGATACATCCTGTTTCCTAGCTTCTCGCCTTTAGTTAACGAAATCTCATCGCTAGGTACGAAATTTTCTTTGTCAATATCATCGATACTTAATTGAGTGCGTTGGGGCGATGATACGTCCCTCTCGCAGGCACATATATATTTATATATATATATATACACGAGCCATATAGTGTTGGGCTTGTATTTACGCGATTGTCTGAGTATACGTGTCAGCATACTTATTGTTAGTTACAAGCGGGGGCGTAAGGGTCATTTCCACTTAACGTGGGTGAGAAAACCCATAGAACGACAGACTAGCCGGGGCGAAAGAACAGAATTAAGAGAACCACCACTCGGAAGAAAAAAGAAAAGACGCCAATCACTCCGCCTGTTTACGATACGATGTTATTCGATTTATTTCCTCATCGCCACTCGCACCATGGTGTATGTATAAATGTGTATATATTTATACCTAATGTATTGTGGTAATATTTGTGGATTCATTTTCGGTTTTTTCTGCAGTGAACTTATTCTCTAAACTCTATACTAAGGTTCTTCACAAATACATTATTTTTTTCCGTGTGTTTGTATATGTGAAATATTTATAAAATCCCAAAAAGTCTGAAATTTCTCATGTTTTTGAGCTAAGAACATCAAAATATGTGATAAAACGTTGAAATTTTAAATTGACTGATTAAAAGGAGGTAACTAGGTAAAATGATCAGGTAGATTAATTTCAGAAGGTCGTAGGCGACTAACATTATGCGACTTTTTGTCAGTTATAAAAAAGGAAACATACGGAGAAAAATGTTTACTATGTGCTTAATTGGATGTGACAACTCCTTTTTGCAGTAGAAATTACCACAATTCGATCGATTAATTTCAGAAGGTCGTAGGCGACTAACATTATACGACTTTTTGTCAGTTATAAAAAGGGAAACACACGGAGAAAAATGTTTACTATGTGCTTAATTGGATATGTGACAACTCCTTTTTGCAGTAGAAATTACCACAATTCTATTATTTGGTACATTGCAGCAGAGTGAATGTTACCACCATTCTTGTCATTTCTACTGCAAAAAAGTATAGCTGTCGCATATACAACTAAGCACACAGTAGATTCAACAGCACGTTTTTCTCCGTGCATAAAAATTTTGGAATAAACTTAAAAGATGACTAATTAATCCGTAATTTTTTAGCAAATTTAGTAATCATTACAATCCAATCGATATACTATATAGCGATTCATAGGTATATTTCAAATCAATTCTAATGCTTTGAATAGCGACTTGGCCAGTACAATGTTAGGATAACAATATTGGGATTATTCCGAAATGATGGGTAAAGTATGGGAATGAATCAGAATTCGCGTGCCATCATTTAGGCACACGAAGCGTGCACAAAATCGAACTTTGTGCAGGCAATGTGGAAAATATTATTTATTCAATGGGTGTCGGATAATCAGAATAATCAGAATACACGTTCTGCGAGGATATTTAACTGCAGGATTCTCGTAATTTTAATTGAAGCCAGCATCCACCTTCTACTCCCATGGTGAGCGATTTTTTACAAAAATTCAAAGGGATAGGTGTTTTCGCGGTTGGCTTGAGGATGAACTTTGCTAGTAAGTGAGCCAAGATCAACTTGATCTTCATCAAAGCGAAACGATCTCCAAGACAGATTCTGGGCCCGACTCCGAACGGTAGGTAGGTGTACGGTGCTGACTTGGGCTTGCCTGCCTTGTCGAATCTTTCTGGATCAAATTTGTCCGGATCTGGAAAATACTTCGAGTCGTGATGCAGGGCGTAGATCGGGAAATACACGACCATGTTGGGTTCCAGGGTGAATGAATCGGCTCCAGGGATAGCCGGGGGTAGCTCGAAGGCTTTGCGACAGATTCTATCGGTAAAGGTGATCGGTGGATATTTTCTTAGAGTCTCAGCAACGACAGCATTCATGTACTTCATGGTGCGGAGCGAATCGTAAGAAATTACCCCATCGCCGTCCTTGAGGCAACGGTCTACTTCGTCCCGTAGTCGTTCTTGGATCTCCGGATTGACGGCTAACTCATACGACGCATAGCACATTAGTGTAGAAGATGTGTCAAAGCCAGCAAAAAAGGAGTTGAACGCCTGAGCGATGACATCGTCAATAGTTATCTCGACCCCGTTATTATTCTCACTGGCTTGCGCCAACAAGTGAATCACATCTGGCCTTGTCAGGTCCATCTTCTTCCTATTCGCGAGGTTTTCCTTCACCAGATCCTTGAAGAACTTCGCAGACTTATCGGAGATCAGAGATACACCCCACCAACGTGTTAGCCACGGAAAGATCCGATATAAAATGATTTTTGATAGAACTGGGACCCTGCCAAGGTCAGTGACATGTATTCCCCAAGAATGAAAAGCGTTGTTTTTGTTCTCCATGCACTCGACCCTAAAACCGAACGCTGCGGTGGCAATAGCATCGGCGGTGAATCGCGTGAAGGCATCCTTCATCTCAATTGACGAAGTTTCCTCAGGGTGCCGCAAAAGATATCCGACAAAGTCCGTTGCGGTTTCTGAAACCAATTCGGACGTGATCCTGATCTTGCTGGACGTAAACGCTGGACGCATTACAGCATTTAGTTCTTTCCATCGCTTCCCCGTCACAAAGACCATCATTCTTCCAAACAGCGTATCAGTCGCTTCTCCGATCAGAGGTTTGTGGTCTGGAAAGTCCTCAAAATGCTTGACGCCAAGCTGCTTGATGAGCTCTGGATCTCTGACCAGGATGGACGGTGTGTCAAAGTCCATCATCCCTATGTACTTGGATTCCATATTCACGCTGTATATATACTTCTGGAACTCGGGCAATGCGAGTCTCCGCAGAAATAAGGGCATGTAGCTACCCAGGAATGGTACTGCCGCCGCAGCTGGGACACCTTTGTGTTGCCAATAAAAAATTCGCCCGTGAATCCAAGCTATAAGCACTATCAGAGCTCCGATACCAATCAGCAATAACATCGTCTCGTTTTATTAAACCAAGTTTCAACGGAACCGTGCATTGGGTCACACTCTATGAACACTTGCAGCTAATGAATGGACCGATCTACATATATATGGACTTATGCAGCGAATTAACTCGACGAGTATGCGAAGGAAAAGTGATACAACGTGTCTGGTCCTCGAAACTGCAGTTGTAGTACCACTACTCCTTAGGCTACAGATCTTTAAGTAGATGATAAGCCATAGGTTAAAAAAAAGTACCACTACTCCGACCGACTTCTGCTACGACTTCAGTGTTTAAATGCAAGCAAAGGCACGTGACTCTGATTATGGAGCTTCGTGCTCTTACGCAGTGGGAGAAAACCTCGAGAAAACCTGTTGTTGCATTCAAAAATCTATCAAATCCGAATCGATTTATGGATTTCCTTGAAACTTGTATTACGAAGGTTTATAGGGTCCCTGATTTCGAATTCGCGGTCAAATTTTCAATCTAAAAAATGTCATCTGAAATATGGCCGACCAAAGACGGAAATCTGACTAATTTGGTCGCACAGTTTGGCGATCGGAGATCTACGGGGTCGCGAATTGTGAGTTTGCGGTCAGATTTCAACAGATTGCAAGTGAAAAATTGACTTTAGACTATAAATCAGCGACGACACAAACCTTCGGAGAAATAATACGCACACAAAAAGGCCGCTATATGCAATAAACTCACTCAGCCTGCTCGTGACACATCCGTCATACAGGTGCTATAGTATATATAACTTTGTCTTGCGTACTACTCAGTGCTACATACCCAAGAATCATAACACTTCGGAGAACAGGTCTCATAGTCCGGGAGCCAGTGAATATTTTAGGTACTTATTTTCGCACGCAGTAACCAAAGTTTTTTTGGTTCAATTGATGATGCTGATCAAAAAATCTAATAGTCTTTTCATTCAGTTCCGATGGATTCAGCATGGGGGGGCGTTTGAAAAAGTGACAAAAACGTAAGTGCATTGAACTTATATTCGCAAAAATGCTACTTAGGGTACCAATGAAGGTGATCATAAAACTTAGTTAAAAGGCAGTCTGGCTGATTTCTGGAGATGGGAACTTGGTCTGGCACTCGAAAAACCGGAAAAAAAAAAAAACTTATGTAACTTATTTTCGCATTTTTGAAAATTTGTCAGATGGTTAAATGCGTTGTACAATTATCGAAAAAAGCAGTCGGGCTATCATTCGAGGTCACTTAAGCCTTGCCAGACTGACCGGAAGATGCGTAACCTGGTAACTTATAGGCGATCGTTATACTAACGTTTGGGTCTATACAATGAATGCAGTCTTAATTTCGCATGAATACATGTTTTCCACAGTATAGTTTATACTCTAACGCGAATACAAAGGACAGTTTGGCTACTGCTAGAAAGCTAAAAGCTGCAAGCTTCGCCGTCGAGAAACGTAGTCGACCGTTATTTTCGGCGTGTAAGGACGCTATTCCTACGTAATGGCTTCGCCGCCTGTATTTTACATATTTTGTAAAAGTGTCAAGCCTCCTCTAACTCGGTTCACAGCAGCTACGCTGGAAAAATGTGAAGTGATTTTAAAAATCCGCAAACATCACAAATTAAAGTATGAAGCAGTGAATTTGCCAACTTCTTTGAAAGACCAAACGGGCTATCACGTAAAGTGCTACAGAAATTTCACCAGTCTGATGAAAAAGTATTATCCATCTGAACCTTCTGAGGGATCATCTTCGGCGGATACATCGTCAAAAGAAGCATCAAAATTTACACGTTATCGGTAAGGATTATAATACTGTTCATTTATAAGGTAGTAGTCTCGCAAAATAATCAGCCAACAGTTTGGAAGGCGCGTAATGAGAGTTGCTCGACCATTCGCCGGGTTGTACTCGAAAACTTTTAATAGTTATGATTATTGTTTTATTACTATTTTAATGATCATGATTATCATTATTATTACCCAATTATTATTATTAATATTATTATTATTATTATCATTATTATTAATATTATTATTATTATAATTCATTATATAACTATCTCAAAAAGTGTTGACGAGACTACTACCTTGTGAAGGTTGGCTAGTCAAAAATGACTAGTTTTTCATGAATTGATTACGGCATAGTCGCCATATTGAGTATTCATCGAATTATTATATCGTAAACTGATGTTACCCTGACATGTCCGGAAGTAAAATAATACCCAAATTATTAACAAATGGCTAGATATCGATTTTTAATTTTTTTTTAATTTTTAATTGCTTGAAAACGATAAAAAATCTAGTAGAGTGGTTCGATTACAGTCTACGATGGCTTATTTTCTTCAGGAAACTATATGAATCATATATGATTCGTCTAAGGCTTTTTTTTTCATCATGTTGGTGACGGTGAATATTCAATTTTACAAGATTGAAATCGGTATACGTGCAATCTTGTAAAATTGAATATTCACCGTCACCAACATGATGAAAAAAAAGCCTTAGACGAATCATAAAGAATAGTTTCCTGAAGAAAGTAAGCCATCGAAGACTGTAATCGAACCAATCTACTAGATTTTTTATCGTTTTCAAGCAATTAAAAATTAAAAAAAAAAAATGAAAAACCGATGTCTAGCCATTTGTTAATAATTTGCGTATTATTTCACTTCCGGAAATGTCAGGGTAATCATCAGTTTACGAATATAATAATTCGATGAATACTCAATGTGGCGACTATGCCGTAATCAATTCATGAAAAACTAGTCATTTTTGACTAGCCAACCTCCTTAAAACAGGTTTTTTTCCCATTTTTACAACGAAAAAAAAAAAAAAAAAAAATAAAAATAAATAAATAAATAAAAAAAAATATCCAACATCTCTTGTGCCGACAAGTCATGGATGGGAAGAGGTCGACGGAAAATACACGTTTGTTTGGTTCGATGTGGACCAAGTACCAACTTTCGTAAACGATGTCGTCATTCAACCAGCGAACGAAAGAGGTAAGCAGTTCGATTTTTCTTTCCATTCAAGTCAATAAGTCTTGAATTTTTTTTTTTTTTTTTTATCAAATACCATTTTAATGCAGATGAGGATGAAGATGATGTTGAACGACACGGAAATGATTCTGATGAAGATAACGACGCTAGTGATGATGAGGCAGAAACAGAGGAAGAAGAAGCGGACGCGGAATAGGACACAAAAGAATTATTCACTTTTTTCATCTAGTGCATGTCGAAATGTATCAGAATTATATTAAAACTAAAATTAATGGTCATTGGAAGAAATCATCCCTTTTTACATTTCACAATATTCTGATATGATGATTAATTCCATCGATTCATGGTATGAAAATATGCTACATGGCATTGCTTGCGTGAGAATACATACACATGTTCATTCTGGAGATGTCGATTCGTAAGACAATCAAAAAATATCCCTGTATCGTCGGAGACATGACGTTTAGAACTCTCGAGAACTTGCAATTTTAGAGTCTGGCTAGGCTTTGGTTATTCAGAATATTAGCCAGACTGTCTTTTTTATTCGTGTTAGAGTTTAAACTATCATGTGGAAAAAAATGCATTCGTGCGAAATTAAGACTGTACTCATTGTATAGGCGCAAACGTTGTATAAAGATCGCCTGTGAGTTACGAGGTTACGCATCTTCTGGTCAGTCTGGCAAGGCTTAAGTGACCTCGAATGATAGCCAGACTGCTTTTTTCGATAATTGTACAACGCATTTGACCATCTGACAAATTTTCAAAAATGCGAAAATAAGTTACACAAGCTTTTTTTTTCAACGATTTTCGAATGTCTGCCAGACTCATTTCCCAACTCCAGAAACCAGCCAGACTGCTTTTTGACTAAGGTTTGTTATGATGCTAACTAGTACAACGAGTTTCGTCTATGCTAAAATAAGTTCCGGGCGTTGAAAAAATAGCCCAATTTTTGTAAATGAAAAATATCCTGCCAGACTGACTTTCCAACTCCTGAAACGAGCCAGACTGCTTTTTTTATGCATGTTTTAGGGTATTAGTAATTGGTACAACAAGTTTCAGCCTTGCGAAAATAAGTACCATGAGTTTGTAATTTTCACTCATCGATTCCATCGGAAATCAATAGCCAGACTATCGATTTGTTGAAAAACATCATCAATTGACCAGAAATTACTATAAATAGGGCGTGCGAAAATAAGTGCCAAAAAAAGTTCACTGGCTCCCGGACTATCAAGGAAAGTCATAGAAGTAGATCGTTTCGGATTGAACAAATTTTTGACAACAACAGGTTTTGCCCCAGTTCGATGAACTAGAGTCGTCATGGAGGCTAAATTCCGTATCCTGATTGAGAACAGGTACTAAAAACAACTCAGGGTTATTGCTTACTTATCATAAAAAATTATATGACTGACAAATTCCGCCAGCAAGTGAGCCATCAGCCAGGATGAATTTGATCGTATTAAAAAAAAAAAAAACATTTCCCGCTAGGGATTTTGGGTCCGACTCCATTTCGGTTAATCCATTGATTATAAAAATATTATAAAAATAAAAAATGTTTGAGAGAGTCTATATTTCGACTATACTGTATGTAGTTCCCATAACACACAAATATGTTTTAGTTTCCACTCAGTCACAGCCAACTCGGCACACTCCAGGTTTTTCGTCTGTTCATTGCAGACTGGCCATCCACATTTATTTTATTTTTCGAATCGATGTCTACCGAAAGCAAGTCAATTCAACCAGAGAAAAAATGCAGATGGCCGGCCTGCAATAAACAGACTAAAAACCTGGAGTATGCCAAGTTGGCTGTGACTGAGTGGAAACTAGAACCGTTCCCTCTCTGTATATGATTCGTTCCCAGTAGTAGAATAACTTGTTTATTTCATTGCGAATTCGTGACGGAATAGTAAATGGAATAACGAAGCGTGTCAACGCGGTCATTAACAAATGTAATAATACCTCGGGACGGGTGATAAAGAACGAGAATACAAGGTGCAGTGCAACTAGTATAAAACATGATTAGGTATAAATGCGTCGTAACGGGAAAAAAATCATTACTTACAGAATGGAAGAAATTAATAAGGGATATGATCTTCCTTATTTTGATAGATTCCTCCACATAACTTTATCATTTAGCAGGATTGGCATGTTCTTGATGGGCGAGTGGCAATATGAGCACCACCGGGTAAACGGGCTCGAAGAACCTTTTTAAACTGCAGTGAACAGTTTTAACGTGATTCGTGAAACCAGTTGATATTCCGAAATATATTCGCTGAATATCTTTGTCTTATCGCTATTTTTTCATGCACGAGCTATTAGAACAGGGCATTTACCTACTTCGAACGGAATACACCCATGGTATTTAATAATTCGAAATATTTTAAATCCCTGATCCCAAGAGTGGCAATAACAAAGCGACCTGAATTCTCTCAGGTATTTCGTACACATTTATGGCCTGGACAAGGAAATGATTCACAAACTTGCAATCTTGATGATTTTATCATGTTTTTGAATTCCGTGTCTCCACTCACAGATTCATGAATATTATTTATTCAAAATACAAGAGTGCGGCAGAGTCAATTGAATTCCGCAAATCATTCTTGCGAAAATGACTCGTCGTTTTTTTTTTTTTTTTTGTTTTTTTTTTTTAACGAAAAAATGAGGTTACTACAGCGTATTCAGAATTCTGTTATTCCATAAACCCGCTACAGAGATGGGATTCGAGATATCCTTGTATGCAGATACTGCTTATGTTGTGTTATGGATAAATTTATTCAGTTCAAGGAGAGCCAAGCACGATGTGCAATGTAAACCTGCATTTGCACCTCATGAACATTTTCGTATAATAATTTGCCGTGTGGCGTAATTCGCTATGATAAATCAACGTTTTTTTCATCAAGCTATAGCCTTTTTCTTAGCCCAATTCTCACTTTTTACATCCAGTCAAATGAGTTCATCCCGACGAGTAAATTGACCATCTGCGATTAACGGAGTCAACAGATCCGAGGTCACATGATTATTAAAAAAGAGAAGCACTTGACGTGAAGCACGGAAAAAACTTGTTTCCTAAATGTAATATTTCCCTGGATCTTGGATACATCGTTCTACTTATATTTTTGCCGATTTTAGATTCGGAAAAGTTTAGGCTACCTTTATTCTGTCTTCAATCATGTTTATCCGATATTTTGACTGGATCATAAGTAGTAGAACTTTTGTGTTTTCATCAGCTGAGTGATGGATGCTGTAGTTGAGTGCGATACAAAGATTTACTGAAGTACCTCTAAGTATTTCACCAATTCTAAGCACCACGAATCAGAATCAGAATTCGAACAACTTCGTTGGAAAAAAATATCTTTTTCACGAATTTGGTTAGAACCGTTTATTCAATCCTCGATTCTTGCGCTGTACAATCCGTGTTTCGGCTTACAACTCGTGTATGGAAATTGTATGTATATTGACCAAGACCAGACCCTCAGGTGATCAGTTTATTATTTGAATACCAAACTTCCTCCGGGCTTTATTCGTCTGTGGATCATGCTCCCATAGTCCCGAATCCCAAACGGATCACTGCTTCATATCTATACCCACAAGTTCGAAGAAGTTGAATTTCGGAGAGATGGACACTACTGGATGATACGGGGGCGGATAAACCCGACAAAGTCGCCCAGCACAGAGATGGTATTAAAGAACTCTTAGGGTCTCTAGCCGTCCTTTTGATGTTCGATCACAGGCATGTATATCAGAGACCGCAAGAATTCTATGATCTTGATTTTCCGAAGTGAAATCCCTTTACCCACAATCTCGAGTCTGGAGTCCAGAATCTACACGACGAATTCTGAACTTGCCAAAGCATCGGTACGCTGCACGCCACTTTGTTTATATCCAGGTTAATCTCTATATTGCGACTTGCACCAAACCGAATGTGATTTTGGAATCGTTTCGCCGTAGAATCAACAAAAATAATGCATAACATATTTTCAGGAATCTAAGATAATGTGCATCAATGCCGAAACACAATTTGAGTATTCGCAGAGTTCAGCGAATGGTCATTACCGGACAAAACCTCCGACTTACCACTAGATATAAAAATGGCTAGGTACTACCTATTATATGCTGAGGGAGAATTGACCAACATCATAACCAGACTGGCGTCGTGTAAATTGTGTTGATTATGTAAATGGAGAAGAAGAGATGTGAGATAGTAAAAAGTAAGGAAGAATCACTCACCTATGAAGACAAAGATCTGGTGATGAGAGTATCGAAGCAGCATCGAGATCGAGACAGTCTGAAAAAGACGGAAGACACCAGCTGTAAAGACAATTTAAAAAATAATTCAGTTTTTGAAGAATTGATGGATTGTAGGTTCAGGTATGTGCCCATCCTACATTTAGAAATCAAAAACGAATGCAAATATTACGAGTTGACAAAAAAAATAAGAGACTTAAATTAAATAGATTTTTCAAATATTATGAAACATATGTAAATTCACTTCTGACTTATTGACATGAACTGATTGATCAAGATGGAAGATTGCTGTTGAGATATTATGGTAAGGTGTGTGACAACTTCGAGTGTTATGACGAAATCAGAAGGTCCAAAATTAGTCATTGTACACTAAAAACAAGCAGTTTTTTTTTTTTTTTTTTTTTTTTTACTGTCACTTTTTAAAAATCGTTTGGTTTGAGACGATATCGAGTTTTCAGAAACCTTGAAGTTTAGAAAATTCGAATTTCGAAAAGTCGGACTGCAGGCAGCTAGATATGGCCTTTCGGAATTTCGAAGCTCCGGTGTTTTTCGTTGCAAAGCTTTTCAAATCGGCTATACCCTTTACATAAATGTGAGTCGGTAATATTCAAATTCGGAATTTTCACCGTTCGGGACTTTTCAAATTTGGAATTTCAACCTCACCCCATTCAGGGCTTGTGACTCCATGCAGTATAAGCTTAAAAAATCCTGATTTTGATGGCAGGAATTATTTCTCCTGGGGTTTAGGTACTACGATAATTCGACATGGCTAAAAATAAGAGTCTGAAACACTCCGTAAAATTTCTTTGAACAGATTACTGTTCGCGGCGAGTATAATTATGCGGGTTAATTATATTATAGTACGTCGCCTCGTCCTATAGGTCAAACCCCACTCTAACTTTACAGCAATATCTTTTATGAGGGGTTCAGATCATCGGGAACCAAAATGAGTGAAACTTTATTGTAGGTTTAATCGCGAGGTTTAAATTCTGTGTTTCTGTAAATTTTACACGGATACCTACCCATAATAGTAAGAAGTGTTCGGAGTTTCAGATTATTCGAAGCGATATATAATGCGATAGGAGGTAGAAAATAACCCAGATTAAGTGCTAAAAATCGTGTATTATTTAAATGGGAAAGTTCAAAGGCTGTTGGGGCCGTACTTAGAATTGAGATATAGAAACCGGGGTTTTGAGTTTTGACTAAATTTTTTTGTGTATATATATATGGAGACGCTCTGACCCAAGGGAACAATGAAATTCGAATATGACCAAATTAAGGACCACCCTAATATAGATATACAACATATATAACACAACGCGGCACTCGAAACTCGCTCCGTAATCCTAATAAAAGGACGAGCGACAAATTGCAGTTGGCAAATTGCAAATTACGAATTGCACAGCACTGTTAACTCGGATTGAGCGCGGTGAATAATAGAATCTAGTTGTGAATAGTGCGGCTCGGATCGGCACCTGCAACCCGTTGAACGAAATAAACACATTATTTGTAACAAACAACCCTTCGAACTGATCGCAAAATCTCCATCCTATTAATTCTCCTTTTTAATGTCCTCCTCAAACTTCATGCTTGAAAAAATGGAGTTATTCCAATCATCCCAAAGATGGAAAGTTGAGTTTTCACAAAATCGCCACGTTTTGAGATCCAGAAAATCACGTCCGAACATTTTTCGATGTAAGTGGTCAATTGTTATTTCGACGATATCTTGGGAACGAATGAAGGGATTTTGATAACGTTTTTTCAATCGACAAAACTCGAGCCAAATGAAATCTTGTCAATTTAGGAATTAATAAATTCAGTAGTTTTTGAGGTGAAACAAGCATCAATTTTTCCTTGCACTAACATTTCTTGAAACTTATCATATATAGGGGTTTTGTTGAATTGTCGATTACCAAAATGCGGTCTGATTTGTCCAGTTTCCAAAAGTCTGGTATACGTTCACTTTTTTTCGAGGCTGAAAAATCCGGGCGGAAAATTGTAGGGTTTAGCTTATTTCTTGAATACCAGCAAATATTTACGTGAATTTCAATTCTCAAATTTCCTTTAAATTTCCCTTTAAATTTTTGAATCGTCCCTATTTTCGTAATAATAATAAAGACAGTAATTTATCCTTATAGAAAATATCTAACATACATACCTATAGGATCTCGAAATTAAGGGAGTTTCAAAATTTGATGAAACCGCGACATTAAATTGGTATAACGAAATACCTTGCAAATACACGGCTCTAAACACGCAACCGATTCATTCTCACGTGTGGAAGGGTATAAGGTATAAACTTTACGTTTGAATATAACGCGTAAGGTTATTATGGTGAGTTATTTAGTACGATTAATTTAGCGATATTAATTCGCGGTTAAATTTTCATTTCGATTCCAAGCGGAAAGCCAAAGACAACCTTCTCAATTCCTCGAAATAATTAGAAATTTCTGTAAATCGTCATATACGAATTCATCCCCTAGAGATAAAGGTGGAGAAAGAGGAGCGGTTCTTCTATAATAACATTCGTTCTAGTTATTTAGAATTTCAATTTTTTTTTTTTTTTTTTAGCCGTTTGCTTAAACTATCTGAAGTTGATGCGGATATATGGGTACGGGCCTAAGAATTGCGACTGAAAACGAGGGTGGCTCTCGCGAAGATCGATTAGCCTTATGAATTATGAATGCTCGTTGATGGATGACCGCCGGTTATAGTTAGGACTTGGTCGAATCCGAACCCTTTCCCTTATAATATATGCCATAGATATTATGGCTTTACTACTATATTTCCCACACGCGTCAGCAGCTCCTGACTTTTTATCCCCTGCATTTGTGATCGATCGAAACATCGAACGTTTATTATCAATAAAATTTCTTCCTCTTCTATATATTGTTACCCTCAGGTTTTTCTATTTTTCATACGCTTCTTTTAAAGTACTGGAAAACTTAGCTTTATGCCTAGTTGCATTTCTTGTTTCTTCGAAGCCATGATTCGATCATCAAAAATCCAAATCACTTGGCGATGAGGCACATCATTCTTTGGGTAATTTAAGGGAACCCGTATTTTTGAATTTTCTTATTCTAAAACAAGAATTTCCAATCATCGATTGATTTGTACAATAAATTAAAAAAGAAAAAAAAAGAAAATGCATTCTCAATCTGAAAGGCGTTGAAATCAGATCTTGTTATCCAAGTGCATGACAATAATGGAATACAAATAATATGCCTCTGATAAAAAAAAAAAAAATGTAAAGACTTTTTGAGTAAATTATAAACGGGCGTTTACCCAAAGTCTATAAAATCGCGTTAAAATCAATTAGATCCTGAATCTGATCCAATAATGGCGATATGACGCAAGAGAATTCGTGTTTTCAAGTTCATCCCATATCCGAATAATTCGAAAAGGTATTCTGCACCTCCTCCGAGTTAAAAAACTCTTTCGCTCGATGATTTCCCCCTACCCCTAATCCATGTTATGAATGTATCGTTTCCGTGTGAACGGGTGATCGCGATATATGTATATATGTATACAAGGTACAGCTATACCATTACCATAGTCGAAAACACGGATTGTATTACAGAAGGCGGTGTAAGCATTACGGAGACGCGTGCGCTTGACAGAAAAGAATCATCCCCTCCTGTTCACTTACGTTCTGTGTTCTGCACAAGGGCTGAAAAGGGCGAAGGTAGAAGGTAGAAGGGTGAAGGGTAAAGGGAAAAGTAGAAGGGAGAAGGTAGAAGGTAGAAGGGAGAATAAGGGTGAAGGAGAAGGGGTGAATCCGACGAAACGAAACGACGGTCCGATACACGTGACGTATAGACGCTAGGTGGTACTCACGTGTCACTCACGTGGCGCGACACGGGCACGAGTTCTGTGGGATGGTGAGACGAGGAAAACGAGGGATGATGGGGTAAAGGGACGGAAGAAGAGGGAGAGAGGGATAAATTTTGCCGCGAGTTTAGCCCTATTGTGGAAATAACTGTTACCGAATCACTCACTCTCTAACTCTGCACCACCCCTACCTCTGTGTATACCCATATACCTTGATATTAGTACGTCCATACACCCAGCCTCCCCTGTATCTATACACCAAACATCTGAATAAGTATATAAATAGCACGTGTAAATATAAACGCGTGGTTATACCTTGTAAAACTACGCGAAAAACAATTTTCGAAAAGAGTATGTATACCTTTATATATATATTAGGGTGTTTCATTTTTAGGCAATATTTTTTTTTTTCGATGGCATACCAGAGAATCTTATACTTTATAAAAAATAAAAAATTTTGCCGCCTGGTAAAAGGTTTTAGGTCTAATAGTGGCTTAGCTCATTCAAAAATTCGATTTCCCACCTAAATAACACAGGAAATTTTTTTTTTTTTTTGTTTAATTGAATTTTTCGTTGTTAAAAATTTTTTTTTTCGAAAAAACCTTCATATAGCTTGTGAAGGAAAGTAAATTCTCTACAAAAATGTCTCTGTGGTCGAAGACCGTACAACCAGTAGTTTCGGAGTTATAGCGAAAATTGTTCATGTTTGACGCGCTATAACTCCGAAACTACTGGTTGTACGGTCTTCGACCACAGAGACATTTTTGTAGAGAATTTAATTTCCTTCAAATACTATACGAAGGTTTTTTCGAAAAAAAAATTTTTAACAACGAAAAATTCAATTAAACAAAAAAAAAAAAAATTTCCTGTGTTATTTAGGTGGGAAATCGAATTTTTGAATGAGCTAAGCCACTATTAGACCTAAAACCTTTTACCAGGCAGCAAATTTTTTTATTTTTTATAAAGTATAAGATTCTCTGGTATGCCATCGAAAAAAAAAATATTGCCTAAAAATGAAACACCCTAATATATATACCTACTACTATGTGATGGTAACTATAGAAATCGTATTGACGGATGTATATTGTATATAGGTACTATATAGTACGTATATAGTACGTATATACGTATTCTGCACAGGTTTAGCAAAAAGATAAGTAAAGAGCAGGTATCTATGTATATATTACCTATACGCCGGTGTATGTTACAGAGAGCATATAAGATTCTGTAGCACTTTATATAATATGTACATCTATATATACATTACGATGAAATATATTGACGTGTTTTTCTGCACTTGGTGATGCAAAAATAGTAACCCAAAAACTGCGGAATAACGTTTTGATGAAAATGGCATTGGCATTCGCGATTCGTCGAAATTATATCGCGTAATGTATAAGTTCAATTAAGGGGACCAGTACAGCGACTTTTGAGGAAATTATCATGGTCCGAAATCAATTTTTTGTAACACATGCACGATTTTTGCGTTTTTTTTACCCATTAAGCGGGCCTAAAGTGACGGTTTTCAGACGAGCGGGCGTTTTCAGTTTTTATTTGCCCGCTAAATCGAGCAGCGGGCGTTTTTAGTTTTTATTTGCCCGCTAAATAGAGCAGCGGGCGTTTTCAGTTTTTATTTGCCCGCTAAATCGAGCAGCGGGCGTTTTTGGTTTTTATTTGCCCGCTTATGCTCGAGTAGCGGGCAAATAAAAAGTGAAAACGCCCGCTACTCGAGCATAAGCGGGCAAATAAAAACTAAAAACGCCCGCTAAATTATTTTTCAATATTTTCATGAAAATTATCAACAATGATGAAAAAACGCGAAAATCGTGCTGTTACAAAAAATATGGTGTGCACCAGGGCTAAGTGGGCTTTTTGACCTTGTGTGGTTGCAGTACTCGTCTTCGGCTCGCAGACGCACTCGTCTTCGACTCGTGCTACCTCGCCTCTGACTCGTACTGCAAACTCCACACTCGGTCTAAAAAAGCCCACTTTACGCCCTTGGTACACAATATACTATATTTCATAGCCAAAGTTCATTTCACATGAAAATATTTTCCTTTTTCAAAATCATGTGTCGTAAGGATTTCAGAGCACCGTTGGACCGATTCAGGTCATCTTGGATTCATTTTCTTCAGAAAACAAATCCTCATCATGTGAATGTAGGAATTTTGAAAATTTTTCGTTTCGGCCAAGTTAGTTAAGAAATAAGTGATAATAATTTTTGCAAATTTGGTAAATTGATCATAACTTATGCCCTAATTTTTTCTTTTCAAATTCCTACATTCACATGATGAGGATTTGTTTTCTGAAGAAAATAAATCAAAGATGACCTGAATCGGTCCAACGGTGCTCTAAAATCCTTACGACACATGATTTTGAAGAAGAAAAATATTTTGATGTGAAATGAACTTTGGTTATGAAATAAATTGATTTCGCACTATAATAATTTCTCGAAAAGTCGCTGTACTGGTCCCCTTAAGTAACTCTAATATCGACTAAAATTGATCATCAAATTATAATAATCGTTCTCCTATTATACATCAAAATACTGAAGCATAACCTGCTGCACCAAAGTGCAGCTGCAGGGTTAACAGGGTCAACATTTAGCTACCATACCGCATTAAGGAGACGAGATTCTCTCCGGTCTATATCCCGCACTCTGTATAGACGCCCACAAAGCGATTTAACTAAATCCAAACCTGCAATGGCAAACCGTTTCACCAAGGTTTACCTAATTGCATGAGATCAGACTCCAAAGATCCGTAGAATAGTCCAAATAGCCCATATACCATCGAAGTGCGATAAACCCACGTGCCAAATTCTCCCGTATGATCTTCTTGCATAATAATATAGTCATAAAATTCATTTGCGATTAGACAAATTTCGGATCTTCTTTGTCTTTTTTTCTCATTCGGAATTAGAATTAAGCAAAGCTTTAAAGATAATGGAGATTTTTTTTTATACGTCATATTTTGCTTTTCTGGAATGAGAATTTATCGGCAGCGATGTCAAACCCAGGTTACACCCCGTATGTACAAAGCTATTAGGAACGTGTTAACCCAACCATCGTTTCGTGCATCATCGAATTCAATTGGTTGTCTGGTCATACATACATACATATATGCCTCGACGCCTATAGACGCCCTTACGATTTCCGTGGCAAATCCATTCCAGGTACTATTTCCGGGTTGCGGTTCGCGCTTGCATATCCTGTTCTCCCAAAGGAATAGGAGGATTTAATGATAATCTTGACGTTAGTGGAGATCAGAGGAACATACTGCAGTCATGAACGAAACCAGATATGGAGAAATTATGGAGAAAGTGATAAGACTATATTATTCTATACAATGATGTAATTTCGGGTCAAGCCCATAATATAAGGATGCTCCTTATTTAGGACTCGGACTTCCCTCGAAATTTGAAGCAGTTTCGATGAACGATGCGACCTGTACCCTACGAACACTTTTCCTTACACTCAGAAAAAGGTCTTGTTGCCACAACCAAAATTTAGGTTATTATACGGACAATCACATTTTTTTGTTTAGTCAACCAAAAATTTTGTTGGAATAGCCAAAATTTCGGTTGTCCCAACAAAATTTGGTTGTCCCAACAAAATTTGGTTTTCCCAACAAAATTTTGGTTATCCTAACGAAATTTTTGGTTGACTAAACAAAAAATTTGATTGACTGAACAAAAAATGTGATTGTCCACATAATAACCAAATTTTGGTTGTGTCAACAAGACCTTTTTCTGAGTGTAATCGGTTTCATCGAAACAAAAAGTTCTTGTGCAGAGGCAAGACTCGATACCTACCTGAGTAAATGATTGTCTAGTTTCACTAGGAGAGTGTTGCACCTCCGGGTCATGGATCCTGACCAAACTTATAGGGGTGTTTTCTTGAGCCAAAATATGAATTACCTGATGAATAACTCTCCGGGATGGGCGTTTATTCTATCAATTTACCTATATAAATGTACAATAGAAATCAGCGTAACCTGGTTTTGCATAAAGCAGCACAAAAACTAGTTATTTCATGGCAATTTGCAAAACCCAGGTGACGCTGATTTCTATTGTACGTTTAGGTATATTGATAGAGTAAAGGTCCATTCCGGAGAGTTATTCAGCAGGTACCTACTTCATATTTTGGTTCAAGGAAACACCCCTACAAGTTTGGTCAAGATCCATGACCCGAAGGTGCGATACTCCTCTAGTAGTAAAGTTAAAGGGCGATTTTGGTGATGCATTGTTACATCCTGTTACAGTTTCGGTATTCGGAGATTCATAATCCTCAAAATTTGTCGGAGTAATATGAAAGGCTTCGACTATATATATAAATATACACCTTGAAGTAAATTGTTATTGCAAAAGCTGTATAGGTAGCGGCGTATCTAAAACTCGAAGTTGACCTTATCCGCGAGGGGACTTACCATACCATGCCTATGCGTACGTGGTGAGGGCTTCATACGCGTAAGAGGATATGGCAATCAATTCAAACTAACCACCAGCCGCTTCGCTCTCCCGATACTCCCAACTCCTGTCGGCTCGGTTAGCACTGTAGGACGGTAACCGGTATAAATCAACGTTATTAGGAGCTTCGTGTTCCTGGCGACGACCTCGGCCCAACCGAGCCGTTTCGTATCAAATTATATTGAAATACGTAAACCTGGTGCCAAGCTGTGGACGACTACGACGCCGAGTCGCCTATATGGCCAAGGAGACAAAAAAGGAAACGTGTAAACTACGTTTTGCTTTCTTTCGACCAAAAGTGGAATTCTGATGTTCAATTTTCATCACCTTGATGATATGAGAAAAAGTTTTGGGGTTTTTAGTATCAGAAAAAACAGGTCGGAAGAGATTTTTGTCTGATAAACTCGACGAATGATATTCAGGCATGAAAAAATCGCCATATGTTGTTCGATCGGAACGTTTTTTTTTTTTTTTTATTCGAGAAAAAAATCTAATCGCAATTTCTGATTGTCTGCACTCTGTAATTTCGGAATATCCGTAATGACATATAAATTTGTATAAGGAAGATGAGAACTTTTACTAATCAGGGGTTACAGAACGATGAATAATAAGGGATGGAATAAAAAGAAAAACAAAGAATAAAGAAGAAAAGAAATTTTTGAAATAAGGGCGTTTGAAGGGCGGCGAATAACGGTGTCGCGTTCATTTTTACAGGGTTTCAGATTTAACGTGCGTGGTGTCAAAGCTCGCTGCAAAGGTTCGGTTACGAGCTTTTTTTCCCATTTCCCAAGAGCCTTGTGCAAAGGCATGAAATCGCGAAAAGGTACCTACCTCTACACGTCCGAACGAAATTTTCGCAACTTCTCCGAGCTACTAACCGCGGAAAAATAATAACAATAAACGTAATAATAATAATAATTCGTTTTACAATGAATAATAAAAAACAGTATTAGGGTGTCTAGCGACTGAGCGTCTTAAAATTCTGATACCTGCTCATTAAAGAAAAATAAAAAAAAAAAAAAAAAAAGGAGCAAATTTTCAAAAATTGATTTTCTTCGAATTGTATGTAAGCGATTAATTTTTCAAAAAAAAAAACTTCAACCGTTAAAAAAGTGGGCGAGATTGTATATTGGATAGTGGTCGACCCGAGTATGGGCAGCAGGTGCGTGTGGGTATCAGATTTACTCAATTACTCGCGTAAACACGAACGTGGATGACATAGTGTGGGTGTAGGTGAGCGTAGAATTCGTATAGATGTGAAATTTGATACGAGATCCAATAATTACTAGAGACTCGACCGACTCTATGATTATACCTTTAATTAGGTTACAGTTTATTTATTCGTCGGTTAACTCTTGTTCTGTTAACGCTATCTAATGGATTACGTGTTTATACATGTTGATTAAAATAATTATTCCATCGGTCGCAATGCGTTTGCAAATTTTCAACTGTGTTCAATTTTTTTTTTTTATTTTTTTTTTTTTTTTTTTTTTTGTTCTGCGAATACCAATTTCGATCGTTTTGAAATTTCTGCTTTACTTCATTCAAAATTATTGTAAAATGAGGGAAATTTCAATCTCTTCGATCCGGATCTCAAAGATTCAGCCTCGAAAAAGTAGAAAAATTGAATTGATGAACTTTTTAATAAAAAATCTATAATTGTGAGAACTTAGTGGGTATCGATGCTATACCATTTGGGGAAACATTATAATCATTTATGTGCCATTCTACGTCAATTTTACACCATTTGAATCTGACTTTATTTTTTAATTTTTTAAAATATCGTATCGAAGACTGACGATGATGTTTTTCCCAAACAGTATCATCGGTGCCCACTGATTTGTCGCAATTACATATATTATTATTATTATTATTTTTTTTTTTTTTTTGCAAATGAGCGTCGTACCACGATGAAATATTAACCGAAAGAATAACAAAAAAATATGTATTTTTAATCGAAAATTTCATCCCCTGTAGCCATGGGTGAAATATAAAAACAAAAATTAGAATTATTTGTAATTGATTTCGAGAAAGACAGAACGAAAAAAAAAAAAAAAAAATTATGAAATTAATAAAAGTTTGTGAAATAATTGGCCAGAAAAGTTAAAATATTTGTAAGTGATTATTTTCAATCGACACCTAATCTACAGTAACGGTTAGAAGTTTGAAAAGATGGTATACATATATTTGGTAATTAGAATTACTTTGCTAAAGTTTAGTCAGACCGAAATTTCGCTTAAGCAAGATGTAGACGACGAAAACTCGGTGTAAACTCGACTGAGACGTTAAAGTTTTCGGAACGTTAGCATCCTGCCGCTAACAAGCCACTTATCCTTACGTGTAGAAATAGGATCCGCACCCTGTTTTCGCTATTCGCTCTCCACGAACTCTCGACCCTTTTCAACCACGCTCTTTGTCATTCATGATCATCGTCTTTAGGAGGACTATGATTTTTTGACGTGAAGAAAGAGGGAGTTCGAATTCGAATGAAAAATAATTACTTTTGAATTTCGGTAATTCGGTCGAATTCGATAAGCTGCCCTCAAAGTTTCGGGCTTAAAAAGTAGTACTGGCGAATTTTAGTAAAACGAGGGACCCGTAAGAACCCGCATTTATCAAATATCGAGAGATGTGAATGTTTCTTTTTTTTTTTTTTTACGCAGAAACTAGTGAATCGATTAATTCCAAATCTCTATTCATGTTGGATCAAATCTGATCGATTGAAATAAAAATTTATAAAGATCCGTTGATACCTTCCCAAGATATCGTTGATTGGAAAAAATAAACAAGTTCCAAATTTAGTTTTTTCAATAACTCAAAAACTAGTGCACCGATCAAATTTGAAATCTAATCAGTTCTGAGATACGTAAAACGGCATCGAATGATCCAACGATGGTTAAAATCTGTTCATACGTTATCGAGATATCGTCGAACAAAAAATTGTCCATATCGATCCCAAAAATGGTCCGAAGTGATTCTCTGGATCTCAAAACGCGGCGGTACAGTGAAATTTCAAATTTTTGTTTTCAGGGTGATTTTCATAACTTCCCCTTTTTTCGGGGGAAGCGGAAGTTAAAAAGAGATGAGAGGAAACGCGATTATTATACTTCACTGTAAAATTTTGCTGATCAAAATGATCGACAGCAAATTATTGTTATGAATTTTTTAATTTGTTAATTTTTTGAAAATTAAAGTTCATAAAATTATCTACTTACAAATACAAGCATGATGAAGAAAGCGGCTAGATAAGACGTCCTGGCCATCCACATGCTCACGAAACGATAGTGCTCACCGGTTACAACGTTTCTGTAATCAATAGAATATCAATGAATTAATAAATCATGCTTTAGATTTCACAAAAAAAAAAAAAGAAAAAAATGTTTCAAGACAAGGCAGACGCTTAGAATATAGTTTACAGTCGTTAGCACAACACCACTAACAGTAAATCAACTCTAATAGGCATATAGCCATATTTTTTTTTTATTATGAATTGAATCAAACTAAAAAAACTTCAGGTTTTTTCATCAATTTTCTCAACTATTAAACTTTTTTGTCTTTAATTTTAAGGACATGAATGACCAGTTGAAATGAATAAATAAAAAAGTATGAAACTACTAATTAATATTCTTATTATGTAATAGAATAATAGCATATTCAGTTTCACCTATAAATGCAAAGAATTATTTTATTTCCTCTCGGATTCAGAATTTTGGGAAATAATCATCATTCTATCTATAATTAGACTAGTTGCAAATAAACACTGCAGTTAGTTGCTCGTATATAGTATAACTCGACTTCAGTTACTTCCACAGCAAACGTTATTAACTTTCAAACTTTCAACTAAACTTAACTCAACTTAAGTTAACTTAACTTACTTACTTTAATGAGTTCAACTTTAAACTTTAAACTAATATAAAAGTTTCGCAAAAGTTACTCAAATTTTATGTGGGTGACTTAGTTCCATTCCACAAGTATTTGAAAAAGGAAGACAACCGTGTTTTTCATTTTTCGGAATGTATATACAAATTTTGAATCTTCGAAAAGATGAAAATCTTTTATCGAACTGATCGACTGACGTAAAATCATAGAATCAAATTTTATTTTTTTGTTTTCTTATCATTTCAATTTTGAAACATCTTTTGAAGTCAATCATTGTGCTAAAAATATTGCAAAAAAAAAAAAAAAAAACAAGCACTAACATACTATTTTTTAAACTAATTAATAATTTTATGAATCTGCAGTGAAATCTGCGATAAAAAAAACGACAAATTACAGTGTAAGTGAGTAAAACTGTGAACATAATAAATATTGTTGATAAGATCTCATTTGCACATCTATCTTCATCATTGATCTAAAAGTTATGATTTATTTCAAATATTTGTCTATTTACCGGCGTAAAATTTAGCCACCTTACCTACAAAGTTAAGGGAAAGCATTCATTGCCTTAAGAACAAGTTGTTATCTGCAGATGTGTACATAGATTTGTCGGTAAAGAAGATAGACGAAAAAATTGAGTAGATAGTTTGACTCCGTCGGTAAGACGAGGAGTAGAAATCAAAAAATGATGAATAGAAAAGGAACGCACCTCAAGTAACCTTTGTTATCTTCGTGTTCAGCCAAGGTTTTGATACTGGCCATAAGCAGGTCATCGTATCCCAAAAACTCGTCGAGAATAAGGCGGGAGAATGCGTCCCCGAAACATTTCTCGTTAGATGGATCTAGGGTGACGATTTTCACCGGAATGTTTAGCCTTTGTCTAGCGGCTGGTGATAATCTCAGAAAGCCATATTCCAACGAGTATTCCACTATGTATTCATCCTCTGGAAAAACTAAGATCGAAATAACGATCAGTTTAAATTATTCAACGTTTACTATCTGCCATTACTTTTCATATTCGCTGTGTGCAGAAAGCCAAGTGGCGCCGCGGCCGGCTGAACACAGCATATTTTGCTGGACTAGCAGGCATTTATTGACATACGCGATACGAATTGTTGAAGTAATTTTAATAAAAGAACGTTCATATTCGTTATTTCCTATTCGTACGCGAGTCCAGCAAAATTCGCACATTGTCGCCACCATAAGCGGTCTAAGTCGTTCTCAGCCGCTATAGTATGGCACTGCACAAAGCGAATAATTTGCCACAGAAATAAAAGAATGACAATCTGAATCGACTGAAACAAAAAATCAGAAAGATAAAAGTTGTTGTTTCATCGAAATGAAGAATAAATATGAATTTTATGCTCGTCACTGTAGATTGCGGCAATCAATCGTAGAGTTGTATATCTCCATCATCTTGACTACAACTGATTCAAAGATTCTGATATCTCCGTTTCTTTTGTTTTTTTTTCTTTTTGTACATTAATTTCAAATCGAGGTCATTGTTAGACCTAACAATTACATATCGCAATTTCTATTCACCTGCTCTGACGATCTTCTCCACCTCAGAGACTTGTCCTTTCAATGGTTGAATGATATGATCACCATTCGCATCTTCGTTGGTTTGTTCCTCGGTAACATTTTCGTAGGAATTAGTCGGTGGTGTCGTTGTTTTTTCAACCGTTTCTGAAGCTGTCTGAAATTCGATGATCAATTAAAATCCTGTTTCATCTCAACATCCGGCAAGGGCGCATCTTTAAGGCTGTTCAAAACCCCGATTGAATAAACTCCGAATCGATTGAAGCGCCGCGTTACGGTAGCAAAGCGGACCTTCGGCCAATACAAAACCAACGGCCTAGGCACGATTCTGATTCTCTCCGACCATTCTCACCTCCAAAGATTCATTAAAATTCAAATCGGGAACGCAATTCGTGATCTAGGCGTAAGGCGACATCAGCGACAAATTCGTCGAACTAATAGTTCGCCTTTTCGTAGAGGTCGCTAGTCGCGCTTTCGGGATTAAATTCTAGCGCAAAAATCTCCGGGTTTCAACATTTTCTCGTGACTAGATGACGAGAAAGTTTCTAGATTCTTGTTTCTCTATCATTTGCTCGCTGATCTGTACGCAAATTACGAAACAGATCGTCCACAGCTTCGAGCAGCCTTAAAATATGCAATTATAACCGGTTCACTGGTGGACCCGAAATCAACGTTTTGTGCCAAAACTGGTGAAAGGAAATAATTTCGTATTCAACATGAAGCCCAACAAACTTAGGGACATCAAGTTTGAAGCAAATCCGTTCAAAACTGACAGAGATATCCACGTTGCACATATATGTGCCATTACCAGTTGTGGCACTTTTTCTTTTTGCACATATATGTGTGTTCCCTTACCAGTGAACCGGTTAATAATGATCGTATTTCTAAAGCATATTCATCAGACTTACCTCTAGTGTCTCCGTGTTCGGACCGTCCCACAACTTTGTGGACAACGGTGGACTTATGGTAGCATTCGTAGTGCTCAAATTCGGGCTTTGTATGTCCGATGAAACCGTGGAACTAGCGATATCGACATTTTCTTCAGTTCTAGTAAAATTCTGGGCCTCATTCCCGCCCTCAATCTCTGGGTCAGAACGATCGCCTTCCTCAACGGCCGATGGTTCGATATTCAAAAACCTGTGCCAAATTATGATTAGTGAAAGTTTCTAATTATTTATGCACTTCTATGCAGCAAGTTACTAATAGACTCACCCATCCCTAGCTAAAATTCCTAAAACACTAGCGAGGTCGTCGACTTTCTCTTGCCTCAGCTTCTCCTCCTTTGCGTAACTCTTTTCTATGCTATAATCCTCGGCACCACTCCTGAGGATCTCCACTCTGAGAATACCGTCTCGAGGCCAATCGTCTCGTATGTGTTCCAAACAACTGGTTGGTGCTCGAGAAAACACTATGTGGATGTAAGCCAAGACGAAGAATGACATTATTGCCTGAAATGTCGAAAGTCAACAAGTTGAGACAGTCTAATATTGTCAGTTAAAAACAATTTCATGACAATTTTATTATTCTGATAAAAGAAATTGAAGGTCATTTTCAAATTGACGCAGTTTCACTCTTAATTCACGATTAATTAACGCTCATGTTGTTAATATCAACGAACAAAAGAAATGAAAGAAACAAATTTGAAAAATTAGGCAGACTTTTGATAGAGAATTTGATTCTACAAACGCGATTAGCGACCTCTACGAAAAGGCGAACTATTAGTTCGACGAATCTGTCTCTGATGTCGCCTGGATCAAGAATCGTGTAGCCGATTAAAATTCTAACGAAACTGTGGAGGCAATGAAGGTCGGAGAAAATCAGAATCGTTCCTACGCCGTTGGTTTTACGAACGTAGGAAAAACCCGGATCGGTATTGACCGAAGATTCGCTTTGCTACCGTAAGGCGGCGCTGCGATCGATTCGGAGTTACTCAACGAGGGTATAGGCAGCCTTAAAGAGGCGCCTTTGCTGAATGTTGACGTGCAACACGATTCTAATTGGGAATCGAATTACTAACGGTTTCGGAAAGGGTTGAAAATATGAAATGACGATAATTTCAAGGTTCACCGATCATCTCGATAATCCGAAATTAATTTCGTGTAATCCAGACGATTGAACCCTTTTTTTCCATTTTTAATGAACTGAACGATCAATATAGGAGAAAAAAGAGAAATCGATCGATCTAAAGCGCGATCAAACGCGCTGAGCTATTTCGTCGAATACCTGATATCTTAAAAACCAATAATATTTTTGAACAATAATTACCTTAAGGAGGACAATGAATTCGATAAATCTTCGAATCGGTCTTGGAAAGGCCCTGGCATAAGCCAAAGCCGCCTTAATAAAAAGTGCATGAAACAGTCTGTCTCGCACATTGAATAGTGGATTCTGGTTATTGTTGTTTCTAGTTCTGTTCATGTTGTTATTATTCAACGGGCCAATGGCAGCGGCAAGTCCGTGGTTGTTATCCGCGCCGATAATACCGTTTAAATTATTACCAGGATTAACAGCCTGAGATGGTTGCGGTATCGGCGCGGTATTAGAAGGCGACGGAGTAGTAGACGAAGACGAGGACGAAGACGAAGGAGTTACAACGCCGTCCGGTAGTTCCGATTCAGGTGGCGTCGGCGTCGGCGTCAGCGTTGGCGTAGGCGTAGGTGCGGCGTCGATTTCTGGCATTTTAAAAATTCAACTAAATAATTGCTGCGATTATAAATTTTGAATATATTTAAATCGTAGATCTCGATACTAGAATATATTTCTTCTTCGTGTATCTCGATTACAATTGTTTTCCTCGTCGTCTTATTTCGAATTTTTAACAACTACTAATCTCGAACCGCCTCGGTTTGTTTCCGGAACTTTTTTCGTCCGGTATAACATTTCCGATCGCGGTACGAGCTCCGGCTGGCCTCGGGCTCCTGCAACAGTAAGTAGTGGAAAAAAAAAAGGATAAAACAATTTGTTTATATTCACCTGATAATATCTTCTTATTATTATTATTATTATACTGTTGCGACAACTAGATGAACGGTTAAAAAAAAAAAAAAAAAAAGAAACCCAGTCGTCCTCGTACTATGAATTTTTATAATCCATTCTATGAATCTATTATGAATAATATATCACGGTCAGAAATCATTTCATTTGCACTGGCACATCGACACGAAGTCTACACCGTATTAAAAATTTAATAAAAAATATGATGATTACTGTTGATAATAAATTCGCGTCAAGTCAATAGGTACTGCGATACTATGCGATAGATCAGTGTAAACCAACTATATAGTTACGTAATTATCTCTAACGATAAATAAATTAATCGTTAATTTATTATCAGTGACTTTGCGGTTTCATTCAATTGTCGCCTACTCATTCCCTCCGATATCCACTGCACTGTCCACCCGCGATTATATCCGATCTAACGTATGTATAAGATAGTGATATAAATTACTCCAGTTCGTATTAATGCGTTATTTATATATATAAAAAAAATAATATCGAATGGTAGCTGTGCTGCACGTATCTACATTTTACATTGAATAGTGATTCGTTAACGGCACGCGACAGTTGCGGTATGCTAGTAGTATGCTATGATATACCTATACGCATGACACATGTGTCGATAGTAGTCCCGGAGGTGTGAAAGTCCGGAATTAATAATCTCGATTAAAAGATGTCAGTCTAGTAATATCGGATTAAAATTATTCTTTTCCTAATACTATTATAAGCCGTAATAATAAAACTGAGTTAATTCACGTTAGTTTAATCTGAAAGGTGGTATGTATATGTATGTGAGAAATTTTTTTTTTTTTTTTTTTTCGTACCTTGCAGCTGCCAGCCAGGTTTTATTATCGCACGAGTTTGGTCACACCATCGATGAACTTTGTGCTTTGTTACGATTAGTTATAAAGCCTATCATTTATAATTATACACTATATCGTATCAATTAATGTCACCGATTGTAATAGGCTTTTACAAATCTTCAATATAATCGTCATATGTTTTGACACACGACGCAGACCATTTCTAATCAGGTCTGCCAACCGACTGTATAAACTATACAGAAGACACAAAACTCCCAGTTTTGTTTTCGACTCGGGCTACAATATACTACTATGCTATTATATTTTCAACAATACTTAGTATATCGTTGATAAGAAACGTCGTCAATTGAGAACCGAACCTTCGCTAAATTGAATACTTTGTATTTACATTATTTAGAGATTAAATAATGTTCCGCAAAAAATACCCATCGAGCAACCCATCTGCTTTCTTGCGGCTTTTATCAGTTCCTGAAATTATCACCGATGGCGCTTATCATCGGGTGTTATTAATCCCTGTAATGCAGGTTGCAGATAATAAGGCGAAAAGCTGAATGAATTATTTGAATATCGAACATGACACTCAAAACCGAGCGAATAACCGAAATAAAAATATATTTAAGGTAGTACGATCACGAACCTCACTATTAGATAAAAATCTGTTTTTTTTTATATGCTGTAGCAGAAGCATATAGGAGAACGCCTGCAAAATTTCAGAGCGCGTCACCGACCAATTATAATAATAATTGATGTGTAAAATTAAGATATTTAGCCCTACGCCATATCAGAAATCCGCGTTGACACGAGGTTGAGACAGAAATATAGACCTTTCGCGATTAGACACAACAAAAAATAAAAGTGTTAAATGTTGAAAAATATGTCACGATTACGTACGTCCCGTAAAAAATTAGAGTCACCGGACATTTCTATCAGAAATCGTCGATTGTATTGATTAATTATCGCGTGCATCGGCCGATTTCGTTGCCGGTTAGAAAATGTGAGTCAAATCTGACTATTAAGATAACACATTTCGTGTCGTATAATTTCACACATGGACATGATACATATTGCTAAAATCGTATCGTTTCCTACTTTTATTATTACCATACCTAAATTTATTATTATATCGCTTTTTGCGATTTTTATAATCATAGTCTTTTCTACATTGACTAGCTACTGCGATCATACTACCTTAAGGGGATATGAAAGGTGAATTATACACCTCGAATTTTTGGCAGCCCGTTTCCCAGCTAAAACACATCCGATCGATGTGAAATTAATATCAGTGATGCAGAAAAAGTGAACGAAGGGCATGATGCTTTCGGATTTCCAAAAAGCGAAAATGTTTCGGGTGTTTTCATATTTATCAAGTACAACGTCAGCAACAACGATTATTCGTTACAGAGCACTCTTGATGTAAAATTGTACATTTTATTTTCGCTTTTTGGACATCCAAGAGCATCATACCCTCCGTGCACTTTTTCTACGTCACTGATATCAATTTCACATCGATCGGACGTGTTTTAGCTGGGAAACGGACTGCCAAAAATTCGAGGTGTATAATTCACCTTTCATATCCCCTTAATGATATTCTAGGTAAAATTTTGATGAAAATATTAAATCTTATTCTTGTAATGGTAGAATAATTCACCATTATATGGAAAAAATTCATGGTAATTGATAGAATGAAATAATAGAGGAAATTTATTTTCACATAATTTATGTATAATTTAAATTTACAAGAAGCTTGTTACGCTTGTATTATAGTCGATGGTATACATACATAGTTAATATGAATATTCGATCTCTCATAATGAGATAAGAGAGACAATACAATACGCTTTTTGAAAATAAAAAAAAATGTGACGAAATTTACAGATTTTAATTTTCGATGTAAGATGTTAGCAGATACTTTAGTCTTCACTTTTTTTTTTCTTTTAAACTTATAGAATATTAAAAAATAACGCCCGTAACAGTTTTCTATACAACCTTAGTAGCAAATGGTTATCTTCAGTCCTTCTGTGCAACGATCAACGGCTTACCCACACCTCAAACTAGTTTTAAAAGAGATAGTGGCCTTTTTTCTTCGAGAATCAGAAGCTAGTTTGAAAAAATTGCAAAAAAACGCCTTATCTCTCCGAACTTTATTCTCAAAATCGTAGTTCAAGGTATTCATGAGCCCTTAATGATCGCCTATCTCATTTACGCCAACATTAATCTCACCCGTTTCACAATTATCTAGTACTTTGTTAGTTTAGGACAATTTCTACACTTTCAAAGCTAGCGACGACGAGCCATCATCCGACCTAGAGCATTTCATCTTATATCTTTGTAAAGTGAGAAGGAATGGGGAACAGAGTTTCTTAATACAGACGCAATAGCTTAGAGCGACTGTATCAGACACGTAATATCTTCTTTGAGATATTCCGTAGGTCCTTTTGTGTTACTCTCCGTGTCCCAACTGAAATTCAAAATTGATGCTGGAACGAGCCTCAAATCAATTAAAGTTTTCTCGTAGTCTTCTTCTTCGATACGGTTGCCCAACGGTGTTGATACAATGAACGGAATTTCATCGGTAACTAAATTCTCCTTAATAAATTCTAAGATGCTTTCAATTCTCTCGTATACAGCGAACGTTCCTTGAAGCAGTATTCCATCTGGAAAACGTACTCTGATCAAAGCGTAACGGTACTTTTTCATCTCACGCATTTCCTCCTTCTCTCGCATCGCCTTTGTACGGAGAATCTGACTCTTTGCTACCGTCTCAGATCTGAAATGAAGAGATATTCGTTTTATAGATTTCATTTCACGATTTGAAATTATTCTAAAAATCTTTAAGCACATTTCCTCAGATTATTTGAAATTCCACAAGTTCGAAGATACAGTTTTCTCTACCTGAGCTGTGCCTCCTTTTTAATCTCTTCCGCAGTCATAGTAAAAAAGACCGGAGGTAGTTCGTTTCTTTTAGCTGCCTGACTGGGCAATAAAACCTGTAAATTTCTATCAAGTTCGATCCGGACGGGTTCCGCAGTCCTCAAAGCATCGGCAAGCATTCCAAGCTGATCAATTGAAGATATTTCTGGACTCCAGATCAAAAATTCTTCCTCTTGTTCTTGGTGAGTTAATTTCGTAAGCCCAAACCCAGCCGCCTCAAGCAACTGCAAGGCACCTTCAATCGGTTTCACTTTATCCTAAACATCAAAGAAGAATAATTCATATCAAAGACATTCATTTCTTTTACTGTTGTATGTAATTCAATTCTTTCTCATTCGTTATCTCGCATTACGATTATATCCGAGTCTGCGATCTCGAATAAATACTAAATTTGAAGTTTGTATCACATTTTTACTTCTTTATGTTGATTTTTATCTCATCACCTGAAAGACCCTGTTCGACATTCTGATTTTTCGGTACTTTTCCTCCTCAGGATTATTGACAATATTTTCAAGATATTTGCATATCGTTTCGACGCACAAGTCGATCTTCTCTTTCCCAGTATTGCAGCTATGAATGATAAGGCATGCAGTGAGTCCAGGTTCTTCGTGATTGAGCTGATCATACAGAAACTGTCGAATTCTGTTCTTCCACTCATCGCGGGTTAAAATTTCGTCTGAAATAATTGGGCATCGAAAATAAACCCCGCGAACAGCAAGCAAAGGATTTGCCTCTACTTCTTGCGGGACTTTTCGATCTTTCGAAATCGATTTTTCGCCAACTTCTTCACTCTCAGCTGCAGCCGCTTTTCTTTCAGCCTCTAATTCTCGCTTTACTTGAGCCTGTATTGTCGCGTGGGAGCTAAAAGACAAAGAAATAAGTTTAGCTAAAGAATTAATATGAAAAAAATAAAAAAAAGCCGACTTATACTCACGTATTGAATTTCATAGGATCAGGCTTTTTCGATTCTAGTCTTGCCAGAGCAGCCTGACCGGCAATTATGGCTTCTGTAGTCGGTTCCGCCCGTTTCACTGGCTTCACTGTATCGTTAGAATTCGATTTTGAGGAACTTGACGATTCGGTTAATCTGCAACATTTTATTGTGATAATAATGAATATAATTAATTGTAAATGTGAAGAGCTTGGATTCCATGATATAAGGATTACTGACTTGTATCCTTTTCCAGCCATCTTGAATTTGGCATTGGATTTCGTCTTTTGAAAAAAAGCCTTGATTTTGTCCGCCATATTTGTAGATTATTATTATTATGTTTTACTTTCAAACTGCAGGGATAAGTTGGGGTGTTTTTTAAACACGCGGAGAGTGTTCCTTCGGTAGCTTCAGACGAGATACACTTTTCTTAAGTTCCTCAACCGCAGCGGATGTCGCTGTAAATAAAAAGCAACTTATACACAATCTTTGAAAAAAGAAAAATTCACTATTTCATGACTCAAACGTTATTAAAGTTGCCAAATAGGCGGGATAGGTGTGTTTTACTCAATTCACGAAATTATGAATGGTATTTTACTGTTTTTGAACCGTTCAAGTCACGAAATCAAGAAATTTGCACAATTATTTTGTTTTGATCAGTTAATTTTATTCTTATAGATTTCGATAAGGAATCTGCATGTGAATTCTTTTACGCGATTCGAGAATCACGCTGTATTACATATTGTATCCAGTCAAGTTGAAGTAGGAAAATGAATTTTACACAGTCATATAAATTTGATAAAACAAAATTTTTAAACACGCAAGTTTATTCAATTATTATACGCACAAAGTTACATTGTATTTCTCGATAATTTTTATCAGACCGCTCCCTTACCGACAGATAGACAAAATAATATATGTAAGAAAGGTAAGATGTATATTATGCATAGTATAAGTAATTATGAGAAATATCTCGTCAAATTTAAAAAAAAAAAACAGAGGAACAAAAAAATCAAAGTGGAAAACGTAAATGTTAAAACAGCGAACATGAAGCCAACGGATTCCTATTCCAAATCCTATATACGTATAATAACTATGTAAGTATACATGGATATAATTGGTTCTACACTGAAAGGAAATTTCATGTCCCACGAATATTTCACCCATAAAATTACTCGAATTAAATAAACAGTCACCAAAAATTACTTCAAGATTTATGCTGTGAATGAAGACTTATGCTTATCTAGACAGTGCTAACGGCGAGGGGGAAATAACTCGTTGAATTGACGTGTCAATAGCCCGTGAATTAATTTTAATTAACTTGAATTATTAGGAAATAACTGAATTATTGGGAATTAACTGGATTAATGAGAATTAACTGAAATAATGTGAATTAACTGAGAAATAATTGAAATAATGAGAATTGACTGAGAAATAACTGAATTAATGAGAATTAACTGCGAAATAACTGAATTGATGAGAAATAACTGAATTACCTGAATTATTGAGAATTAACTGAGAAATAACTGAATTAATGAGTATTAACTGAATTAATGTGGATTAACTGAGACATAACTGAAATAGTGAGAATTTTTTCGAGATGATATTTGAGCATCAGTTATTAATTGGCCTCATATTAATCCATTTTTCGAACTATTTTTCACGTTTCCAAATAAGTCCCTTTTTACCGCTTTTTACTTTTATTTCTATTTTCTCCCTAATCTTTATCTTTACTTCGAGCCGCTCCGAGCTTGATTCCGGCTTGACTCCGACTTGACTCTGTTTCGTATGCAAATATCGAGGCAAATATCAGACAATATTTTCACAGACTCGCCAAATTTCTGACTAAATTAATTCGAGCTCACATAAATTATCGCGAAGACATTCAATTCACAGGAACTATGAAGATTAAATTGAAATGATCAAAGGTCGATTCGAGGGTTGATTTGTACACTGAGAGAAGTTTTTGTTTACCAGTAATAAAAAAAAGTATTTGGTTAGAGATGAAGAAATCGATCAAATCGAGTCAAAGGAGTTAAAAAAAATATTCCTTTATATTTTTAACGTTTCGGCGAACAGTTCGTCGCCCTCTTCATCTTGTCAACGAACCTTCCTCCTTAGATGTAGGACTTATGACATTAGACCTTGTCATCTATTCCACGCAATTCTGAAGAGGGCGACGAACTGTTCGCCGAAACGTTAAAAATATAAAGGAATATTTTTTTGAACTCCTTTGACTCGATTTGATCGATTTCTTCATCTCTAACTATACAATGTCGAGGGATCAATTCCAATCTATTAAAAAGTATTTGGATTTAATAAAATTTTATTAAATACGAATAAATTTTATTAAATACTAATGAATTTTATTAAATACTAATAAAATTTTACTAATATTTAATAAAATTTAGCAAATACTAATATGTGTTTATTAGAATCGTCGCAAGTGTCGCTGTAGTGTCAGCCATTTTAAATGTTAACTGTGACTGCAGTAAAAGTAAAGTGGATTTCAAAAAAATATAGTGTTATTTTAGTGAACGATGGAAGAAATATTAAAAAAATTGGAATTTAGAAAAGCTGTGGCCTATTTTTCAACGTGATAGTTACAATAAAATTTAATTGAAATAATGAAATATAAATCGATATTTGTAACTTTCTCTTAATATGACTTTTCTCATTTTCATAATAAACTTTGAGTAAATTTATAGTATTTATAACAAATAAACAACAACTTTATTATGAAATTATATTTCAGTAGCTGATAATTGTGATTTTTAATGAAATTTACATCATAACCTAATTCAATATTTGATGATTGAATTTCATCAAATAGCAATAAAATTTTTATTAATATTTAATACACTCTTATTACTATCAAATAAAAACTTCTCTCAGTGTACGTGGGACAATAAAGGATGAATCCCACCTTTGCGTTGCGTTGCGTTGCGTTGCGAAGCGAAACAAAGTTTCATTAACATGCTTTTCTTATGTTTCCTATGGAAGTATGCACGCACACTCCTAAGAAAACATATTGATGAAAAGTTCGTTTCGCTTCGCAACGCAACGCAACGCAAAGGTGGGATTCATCCTTAATGATCAACTATTGCTGTAATGCCCGGTTTCACCAACGTCGAATAACTTTATTCATCGATTAAACTCTTATTCATTGAAAACAAAAGACTATTTTACATTGTATTTGCGACTTTTATTCGATGAATAGCGTTATTCTATGAATAAGAAGTTATTCGACGTTGGTGAAACCGGCCATAAGAGAGGTGAATTAAGTGAATTGAAGAAAATTGAGGTGAATGAAAAAAAAAAACACTTTGTATCGCACGAATTAATTTCAAATAACAGGAAATATGAGAAATAAATTGAAATTATCAAATAATCACTTAAATTAGCGTGAATTACGGTAAAAAATTATTCGAATGGAATAAATTAAAAAAATTGAATTGGATTGAAAGAAATTATTTTGAATTGATAAAATTGAGTTGAATTAAGAAAAATAATGTGAATTGGATGAATTAATTCGAAATAACAGGAAATATGAAAATTGTATTGAAATAATCGAATATGAACTTGAATTACAATGAATTACTTTGAGAAGTAATTTGAATTAAATGAATTTAAAAAAAATTGGATTGAATTAAAAAAAATTAATGTGAATTGAAAAAATTAATTTGAATTAAAAAGATTAATTTGAATTGAAGGCATTAATTCAAATTAATTCAACCCAAGGAATTAATGTGTCACTAAAATCTTGAGTTATTTCCCCCTCGGCTAACGGTGTGTTTAATAAAGTACCAGACTACCAATTATTCGACAATGACACCGTAAAATTAAGATTTTCTTTAAGATTGAGTATTGTGATAATAAGACAACGGGTCGAGGTGTTTTAATTTTAAGAATTTTAATTCTGATAATACTCTGATATTGCTGTCTACCAAAAGATAATAAATGAATAATAAATAAATATGATAGAAAGTATAGATAAGTTTATCATACATATATATTAGGGTGTGCCAGAGAAAAAAAAATTCTAACGCACATCAACATTGATATTTAGAACTGCCTAACTCAGTTTTCCCATTTTTGATTTGAATAACACGTGAAAACAAAATCGGCAAATTTTCGAATTGTTTTTTCTCGTAACCGGCTTGATTTAGAAACTATCTGAATATAGATTCTTATAGGAAATTTCACGCTCTACAAAAAAGTACTGAGATAGAATTTTCCTAACTCTCACCGATTAAGAGATATTCGCCTATAAACATTGAGTCATAGCGTCATAGAGTCATACGACTCTGGGAAAAACAATTTATTTTTCAACCGCGCATCAAAATTTCGGTAGAGCATCTCAAATAGAACATCTCAGTCAAATATGAGCTCCTAATATTGATATTTAGAACTGCCTATTTTAGTAACTAAAATTAGTAACTGAAATTAGTAACTAAATTAGGCAGATCTAAATATCAATATTAAGAGCTCATATTTAGCTGAGATATTCTATTTGAGATGCTCTACCGGAATGTTGATGTGCGTTTGAATTTTTTTTTTTTTTTTTTTTTGGCACACCCTAATATATATATACGAAAAAAGTTTCAGTGACAATTTTCGTGTAGTTTTATTTCCCGTTAGTATAGAACCAGCCAAAAGCTTAAATGAAACAAAAACTACAGCCATAAATATACATATACTAGAATAATATACGCGCAGGTATCGAAACTCAGTGCAGGTTGTAAAATTTTCGAAATATACCGTACGATGATAGATACACGCGATATGATGAAATCTCGAATGATATTTACGCTCTTTGTGATAAATCCAGCTTTGTATGCGACAACCTTTACTTCTACTCGGTTATACTCTCGTTTACAGACTCGTACTCACGTTAAATATCCAGTTGGGTTTCAAGGTCGTCGTAAGTGCATTGATCAAAACAAATAGATTATCGTTACTTATATATTATAAATTTCAGCGATTTTCTATGAGCATTGCCTAAAAAGCCAATACACGTTTCGTCTCTCGACTAAACTAAAACACCAGTTTTTAAACGACCTGTAATATTAACTGTAGCGATTGACTTTCTTCAACGACGCACCAGCTTCCTTATATATGCGCGTACTAGGTAGTATATAGAATTACATTCAGTAGGTAGATAAATCGTTAGAATGTGAACATTTGTCGTATACAATTTTCAAAATATTCCTAATCCTATAAGAATAATCATATTTTTTGCTTCTATACTTTTATACCCGCCTATTATAGGTCAGCTTTTATTATTGCCTTACTATTCTAATTCTATCTAACAATAAGCTATTAATTAGATGATTCATCAGTGCGTGCGTGACCTTGACTCGATGTTATATTTACACCTATAACAATGTGCTCAGTCTATATATATATATATATATATCTATTAGTTTACCAATTGCATATAAATATTACATAATAATATTAGATACATACGCAATGACTCTAATTACAAACGTATTTGTAACGCGATATAGACACGTTCTCATATTTCTAAAGAAAATTTATCTCGTGGCTTCGCTGCAGTGACGAAGAACAGAGACATCTCGACGTGAACAATTGAAACAATAATATTAATTTACTTATAGACTTGCAATAATACTAACGATACAAGTTGTAATAGTATTATTATTTATTATTATTATTATTATTTATTTAGTGATATTAGAAAGTATATCTGAAATATGATAATTATTAATATTAAAATTTGTTCTATTATAGAAAGTTTTATTTATTTCTTACCTGGTTTCATGAACCGATCTGATATACGAGCTCCGTAAACGTGCCAGGCAACGTAAATTAAAGCAACGTTGCTTACAAGTAAGAAGGCGAATACTTTGAATAGTTGAAGTTGAAATTCGTCGAATGCAAGCCAGGCGGAAAATTCTTCATAAAATTCAATAATAGTTTGATGATGATTATTATTATTATTATTATTATTATTCTGGTTTGACGATGTATCTTCTTCGTCGATATTATTTGAATGATTTATATTTGAGGTTATACCTAAGGTGGAATAAACGAAACTGGTCAAGTCACAGGCAAAGTTATTGATTATATCAAAGAGGGAGCCGCTCCCAGGAGCCACATCGTTACATACGCTGCTGCTCATCACACGTGCGAGAAAACTAATGTTTTTTTTTTTTTTTTTTCTTTTTGGATATATATATATATCTTTTTGGAAATATATGTATAATATATTATATCCACGACGATTTTATAACTATCAATCGATATTATACACTGATAATTTTATTCATAATCTCACTAAGAAACTAAACAACGTATATCTATCGACCAGTCATTCTCAAACATGACTGGAACATTATTATACGTATACTGCGAAGTTGAACTGAACAGTGAACTGCGAACATTTTCACTTCCTTAACAACACGACCTATATATACCCCCAAACTCATACGAAATGGAATCAGAATAATCGCTACATCTAGCGGCGTGTAACGAAAACACATGTTCAATATCGTAGAACCATTCGTTTTTACCTACCGATGATCGAAAGAGTCGGATACGAAATAGCAAGACTGAAATACCGACATGTTTTAACCGTTTTATAGATGGCGCTATGTTTCAGTTCGATTTATAAACGTGAAGCGAGGCAAAAATTTGAATTCAAATAAATCGAAGACAGAAATAGTTCAGCGTTTTTTTTTTTAATTCAGAGAATACGGGAGAAGGATCGTGGGGATGTGATTTGTAGTAACTTTGAAACATTTTCTTATGAAATAATGCATTTTATACAGATTGCAATATTATTATTATTATTATTATTATTATTATTATTATTATCATGTATAATATAATGTATAAATTTAAGTTGGGGGATTAATAAATACGATGAAACAGTACGACCGATGATGTAACATTGAATATAAAAGCACACGTGATATCTACGAATTACGAATATAATTATTTTTAATAATACCATTTTTGTAGTATAGTAGTAGGGGAGAGCGGGGCAAAAAGGGCAGCGGGGCAAAAAGGGCAGCTCCGCCAAATTTTCGAAATTAAATTTTTAAAAAACCTAAATTCCTTCGGGAAACGACTTTTCTTGAAAAAAAAAAAAAAAGTCGAAAATTTTCCAAGAATTTTTTGTTTTTTTGGCCGAGCTGCCCGTTTTGCCCCGCTGCCCTTTTTGCCCCGCTCTCCCCTATATATAATATGATTATACATAATTGCTATTATTACAATCCTTAATATAACTAGCTGCCAATTGCTTTTAGTGTTCAAAAATGTTGCCTTCGATCGATTGATAGTATGAATAGAACCTCATGTATATGTGTATTATTTAAGAAAAGAAAATATTAGGATAGTATAATAATATAATGTATGGAAGAAAAAAAAAAAAAAAAAAAAAAACTATTTCATTAAGGTGGTATCCCCACCTTTAAATGAGTTAACATTCTAAGAAAGAGATTGATATTTTACAGCGAATTTGAGAGTCTGATCAAATCCAAAAAAATCAAGAAGTTTAGGGAGAGTTTGACCCTCATTATCCATACTTAACATTGAATATTATTTTGAGTCTATTAGTAGTTACGCTGAATATAGAAAAATACAAAATTACTCGGTTGTCGCAAAGAATCAGTAGTACCGTTGGATCGATTTTGGAATTTTTGGTCTTCAATTGTTCAGAAGAGATGCCTCTATCATATGAACATAGAACTTTTTGATATGACTATTTTTGGTTGAGATAATAGAAAAAATAGAGAAAAAAAATTGAAGAATTAGAAAAATCTCAGTAAAAACTAAGCGAGTCAGGCAATTTTCGCGATATCAAAAAGTTCTATGTTCATATGATAGAGGCATCTCTTCTCAACAATTGAGGACCAAAAATTCCAGAATCGATCCAACGGTACTACTGATTCTTTGCGACAACCGAGTAATTTTGTATTTATCTATATTCAGCGTAACTACTATTAGACTCAAAGTAATATCCAATGTTAAGTATGGATAATGAGGGTCAAACCCTCCCTCAACTTCATGATTTTTTTTGGATTTGATCAGACTCTCAAATTCGCTGTAAAATATCAATCTCTTTCTCAGAATGTTGACCCATTTAAAGGTGGGGATACCCCCTTAATAATTATACATATATGTAAACACGTGTTGTATATATATATATATACACAGTATATGTATTTACACACAAACACGTATAAGTATCTGCGCCGTAATATCCCAGTTATTTTTTTTTTTTTTTTTATTTTTATTTTTATTTTTTTATTTTTTACTTTTTAAATTTTTTTTTTTCAAGTTTTTGTTTTATTTCAACACTAAAAGCCACACAATACTGAAGTATATGTATATATATATGTATATATAAACTCGCCTACGTTTTATGCGTCTACCATCTGTTACGTATACTACCTACCTATAATAATAAAATCTGAAAGAAGAAAATGAACAACGGATATGATAAAAGAGCTAAACAATAAAGTTCGTCTAGAAATATTTCGAAATCCGCGTTGAGTGGTTCTAATTAAAAACTAAAATACTGGAGGCGTGAATGAATATCGTAGATTGAGATGGAGTCCGTACAATGAGTATTCTCGTATTTTTTTTTTTTTTTTTTTTTCTTTTTTCTTCTCTTTATTTATTCGCGTCATTATTTATACCCACGAACTATAGAAGAAAAATAAAAAAAAAAAAAAATTTCCTCTGAAATTAATTTTGAATATTATATTATATTATTATTCCATCGTCGAAATAGTCGGAATTATATTATTTGTTATTCATTTTACAATAGAAAATAGAAAAAAAAAAAAAAAAATTAAAAAAAATATAGTATTATCTTACAGAATATAGAAACTCAAACCTCACGTTAATTAATTATCAATAATTATTATAGTCGAATAATATTTACACTTAAAATTTATTACAATAATATATAATCTATAATAATATAGTTATCGTATAAAAAATGTCTTCTAATTATTATTATTATTATTATACGTATATCGACATAATAATAATATATAATATAATTAGTAATGAAAAACTTGATTAAAAAAAAAAAAAAAAAATTTTAATTAACTTAATATCAATATTAAATTCAGAAATTGCGTTCATCGATACATTTTGTCACAAGTACTTAGGTAGGTATATAGAATTTTGGAACTTTGTTCAAGTTCTAATACGAATCAATATAAAGTGAATGTTTCAGCTGTATCTGTATCTATATATGTAAATATATAATAGATGTTCTGCTAACCATATATATATGTGTAATTAATGGCCAGATCATTATATCATCCTCACTTAAAACGCGCTGTATTATAGCGTTAATAGTATATTGTGTACCAAGGAGGCAAAGAAGGTCTTTTAACGCCGAGCGTAAATTTGCAATACGAGTCGTAGACGAGTCGAAGACGAGTCGGAGACGAGTATTGCAAATACGCGAGGCGTAAAAGACCTTCGCCTCCTTGGTACACACGATATTTTATACAACAAGAGCATGTTTTACAAGTTCATGCTCGATCCGGTACACAAAGCAGACGGACTACATACAATAACAACACGGGTCTCCAACGCTACGGCGCATGCGCGGAGTACGTCAGAGACCACTTTTAACTCCTAGGACTTAAAAGTAGCTAAAAGTAGACTCTGCACATGCGCATTCGCAGACCCGCTCAGCTGTTGCTAAAACGCCTACTTTGTGTACCGAAATCGAGCATGAAAAACGCGTAAAACATGCTCGCGTTGTATAAAATCTATTTTCTAAATAATAAATATTATCTTCGATGTTGATTTAAATAATTCTACCTATTATAAAAAAAATGTTTCTCAACCCTGAGATACTGGACATTATATGCTTATCTTACTTACGTGTAGGTACGCGGTGAAATATGATACCTATACCTATAATGTATAATTAATTTTTATAGTATATTCTCAAATAGTCGAATGCAGGATAAGCAATAATTAATTTCGTTTTCTCTTGATGCGTATTGACGAAAAAGAAAGAAAATAAAAGATTCATTCATGCGTCTATATAGACGCATAAGACTCGATACTTTATTTCAACGATTGAAATAATTATTTCACACCACTAAAGTTACGTGATTTTTGATTGAGAAACATCCTCGTAATAAATCTACCGTCTACTATATATAAATTAAAAAAAAAAAAAAAAAAAAAAAAAACAGCAAATGAAGAAAAGAAAATACAGGTATAAAGTCGAGATTAAATACTGTGCTGAGATTTCGTATATATAATATTATACTATAATGTAATATAATGTATATATATAATATTTATATATAGTTACGTAACGTGTTTCGTGTACCGCTTGTACTTGGCAAGAATATAGTATCAATATGTATAATAAATAATAATAACAAAAATTGAAACAAATAAAAAAAGCAAAAAAAAAAAAAAATTTCTTTCAAGTTTCTATTTTATTTTATTTTTTATTTTTTTGCTTATTTTTCGTTTGTGATTTTCTCTCTAAAAAATTAAACGTATTATAACGCACGCTATAATTAATATCTGATATAGGTAAGTTCAGGCTATTTGCACGTGTGTACGTCGACGCTTTTGACGCATGTCTTACACTCGACGAAGCAACACCAGTGAAACTTGCACTCGCACCTTTCCTTAACAGTTGTTTTTTGAGTGTTGTAACCCCTTCCGCAACACAGTAGATTACATCCGTCCATACCGGCTGACGTTCTGTTACAAACTCTTCCCTGAGTGCCTGTATGGAAAAAAAAAAAAAAAATGAAAAAAAAAAAAAAAAAAAAAAATTATAAATAGAAATTGAAAAAAACTCTTTGGGTAAAACTTTCAAACGATTAGAAATCTTTCGGAATAGATGCTCACCCAGAGATCCCATCGTCAAATTTCTCAAACAATAATTTGGCGAGTCTTCGAGATAAACCAGATCATTAGCCGTTGGTAGGGTGTACCGTGGATCTCTAATTGAGAGACGACCTCGTCTGTTAACTCTTACTTCTGTCGCACCGTCGTATTTGTCCAATAAATAGTCACCTGTAAATATAATAATAATGTTTATCTTAACATTGAAATGAAATAAATAATCAAAAAATTGTTTTAAGGGGACCAGTACAGCGACTTTGCGAGAAATTGTCATAGTCCGAAATCAATTTATTTCATAACCAAAGTTCATTTGACATCAAAATAATTTTCTTTTTCAAAATCATGTGTCGTAAGGATTTTAGAGCACCGTTGGACCGATTCAGGTCATCTTGGATTCATTTTCTTCAGAAAACAAATCCTCATCATGTGAATGTAGGAATTTGAAAAGAAAAAATTATGGCATAAGTTATGATCAATTTACCAAATTTGCAAAAATTATTATCACTTATTTCTTAACTAACTTGGCCAAAACGAAAAATTTTCAAAATTCCTACATTCACATGATGAGGATTTGTTTTCTGAAGAAAATGAATCCAAGATGACCTGAATCGGTCCAACGGTGCTCTAAAATCCTTACGACACATGATTTTAAAAAAGAAAAATATTTTGATGTGAAATGAACTTTGGTTATGAAATAAATTGATTTCGGACTATGATAATTTCTCAAAAAGTCGCTGTACTGGTCCCCTTAAATGAAAGAAAATTTGTCCGAGTGTCGCGGTATAGGCAATGCGGAAGGGTTATAGAATGCGAGAAAAAGGTATTTCCATTAAATCCCAGTTACGATCTTGCAGTACTGCAGCGCAAAAGTCGCGGATGTCTAAGAAAGAAGACAACTTCCCGTGACTCAGAAGGCGCATAAGAACATATGGTGTTTGTGTTTGTGTTTGTGTTTGTGTTTGTGTTTGTGTCTGCAGCATAAGGCAAAGCCAGCTATTCGTCAAATTACACCTTTAGCATTGTCCCGTCGACTGGTACGGCGTTTGTAGTACCTATTACGTGTCCGACGAATCACTGCAGCCAGTGTACCACGAGCGAAGAGACATACGGACGTTAGGGTTCCACATATATATACCCATACATATATATATATATATATGCGAGTTGTGGAACTGCATAATGTCGCCGTTCCATACGTGACGTTTTACGTCTCCGTGGATATACATATGGCTATATATATCTATATAAGAGAATTATGATAATGTAATTGTTACGCGCTATTTTGGTAATCTGCAATTATTTACTCGCCCTTATCCTTCTTCGCGCTTTACAGCACCACTCGAACTAAACCGCTGCACCGACCACTTATGCTAATCGTTGGTAATTTGATCATTCTTTAGCGTAGGACGCGAGAGTCTCGTAGGTAATCGTTGTTCTTCCCTTCTCCTGTTATAGCTATACTTATAGTCTGGATATAGTATATACCCATGCATATATATATTATATATATATATGTATATATATATATATATACATACACTCGCACCCTCTAGGGACACTAAGGATATAGAGGGAAAATTAGAGATACGAAGGAGATCCCCGTAAGTATCTCTACCTATAGTTTAGCTTGCCCAGGTCATCCAGTCTCTGTCGTCTCGAGGCATCATTCAAATTTGAATAACAACTTGGCAAACGAAATAAACATGGTATGGGACGCACCGCATTGTGTCCTTAATTCTTCCTTCCTTTCATTCTTTCTTTCGCCTAATATGTCAGCAAGTTTGGAATTTTTTTTTTTTTTTTCTTTCTTTCTTTCTTTCTTTCTTCATCTTCTTCAACTTAGCATATCGGTGAGATGATAAACGCGAAAATTGTTATTGATTCTATTAAGTGTTCACTATTTTATACAATTTAGAGTGCAGCTGGCACCCCGACGTTCTTCGACTTGATCAATCGCGATGTCTCGAGAATTTTTGGAATTCGAAACCCCTTTAAAAGGAACGCAACATGTCGTTGCTAATGGAGGTTTGTGGTCTCTTCGCTCCATCGACATATTTTCCTGCATAGTCCTTCTCAGACTTTTCCATAAACTTTTTCATCTACTACAGTTCAGTGCGAGTAATGAAACTTGTGATATTCTATCGACTCAGTATTTTCAAAATGATTTGCGATTTTATGGACTTCGCCTTGTATGCATAGATTCGAAGAAAAAATGGTTGTCGTATCTCAGGGCAAACCAGTGATATTACATTAATTTGATTTTTGAGTAAGAGAATTTTTTATTTTAAACCACTTTTTTCGTTAACGGTTGAAGAAAAAAGTGTGTTACGTGCCCACAACGACATATCACTGACCTTATTTCTATATATTATTGGTCTGGCTCGAAGTGACATAATTTTCGAATATTTTTTCCAAATTTCTAAAAGTTTAAACGAACGATGCGACCTGTAGGTACCTCATTCCATGTAAGCTTATGTTCATAAAACTGAAATAATCTCGAATTATGTCCCTCAAAAAGCGTGCGTTGCGTTATGCAGGGTCTCGTTTTTCATCATGTAGGAACGCGATTAATTTTTATTTTTCTTTTAAATCAAGAAAAGTTGACTATTTCCGTTATACGCATTAATGGAGAAAACGAACATTTCTGGTAGGCTATAAGTCCAGGAGACACTGCAGGGTGCAGGGAGAAGCGGGAATGAGAGTCGGGACCTCACACGCCGTCCAATACAAAAGAATTACCTGGTTAAGTATATTCTTCGAGAAAGGAAAGTCGAGATAAGGACTAAACGCTGCTGATGCTATACAGTCCGTGTCGACTTAGTATTCATAGGATTTCTAAGATTTGGTAGATTGGTACGGAGATTAAAGTAAAATCAACAAAATTAACGAAATTAGCGTTGCTTTCAGAGACAACGGTTGAAATAACGATTTATGACGCACCCACATCCCATTATACATAAGGTGTCCAATTTTAATTGGTTTGAAAACGAGCAGTTACCTATAATAATTTTTACTACATATTTATAATTACATTTAATAACAGCACATTTCAGATTCCGGGTGAAAAAGAGCACGTTTCAAATTCCGGGTGGAAAAGAGCACGTTTCAGATTCCGAGTGAAAAAGAGCATGTTTCAGATTCCGGATGGAAAAGAACACGTTTCAGATGGAGAATGAAAAATAGCATGTTTCAGATTTACTCGAAAACTAGCACAATTCAGGCGAAGCGAATATTACTCATTACTAAGTGTCAGGTAGGTTTATTATGAAATTGGAAATGCACAATTATGCACAAAAACTCGATTCAATTTTATCATTGAATGATTAATTCAATCTTATAATAAACCTACCTGACACTTGCTAATAAGTAATATTCGGTTCAACCTGAATTGTGCTAGTTTTCGAGTGAATCTGAAACGTGCTATTTTTCATTCTCAATCTGAAACGTGTTCTTTTCCATCCGGAATCTGAAACATGCTCTTTTTCACTCGGAATCTGAAACGTGCCCTTTTCCACCCAGAATCTGAAATGTGCTCTTTTCTACCCGGAATTTGAAACGTGCTCTTTTTCACGCGGAATCTGAAATGTGCTGTTATTCGTATCGGGCGTCGATATAATTTCGATGAAATCTAATCAACGGAATCCTTGAAAGTCTCGGCGTACGACTGTTTCTACTAAAACTCACGATGGAGAAGAAAAGCATTACGTTCTTCAAGTTTCGGGAAAAACTTTGGAAAAATCTTTTTCAAATTCTGACGAAAACGTTGTTTTAAATTCATCCGAAACACTTCATGCACTTTTCATCGTAATTTCATGACAGAGAACGTTAGAGCCATTCCGAAATCCCGCGTTTTGATATCACGTATCAGTTTTGTCCTTGGAAAAATCAAAAATCGATAATATTGAGGTCATCTTTATCTTATCTTATTTCTTGTATACAACCGTAGTACAGATCAATATCAATATTACATATTTTGTGTCGATTAAAAAACGGGACACCCTATACCCATATATTACATACATCCATGTATACATTTAAAATAGACGCGTGTATCTGTCTCTCCACTCTCCGGCGCACTAGGACATGCCTGTGTCTACAGGTACACCTGCCTTTCTCAAATACAGGTATGAGATAGTTGGACGTTCCGGAACCCCGGCATGGGCACTCCGACATTCAACTATCGCTTCCACATGCATCAAAGTAGGTATATACCTAGGTATGAAGTGTATAGGTACATAAATTTGTAGTACCTAATAATATGATATATCGGTGAATCATTTAGCGAAACAAGACTTGTATATGTACATAAATACGTATTGCATATATATGGGACACAGTGTCATCGAGAAATATCAAGATGAAAGAGGTAAAAGAGAAGAGATGTGGTCGCGGGTCACTCGCGACCTTTGACATTGAAACACCTCCATTCGCCCCCGCAAACCAATGGAAATCATATAACGATGCATCTTGTAGAAAAGACGAAACTCTCTCGGGCGCACATATGTCTCGATAATTATTATAAATGTACTTTCGTCGAATATGGTTGTCGCAGACCGCCTACCTACCCATCATATACCTTTACTCGCATATATATAATATACCTGCACATATACATGTATGTACACAACTATCACACACATGACTATATATTTTCATTTTTTAGGCAAGGTAGTAAGTAAAGGGTAGGTATATCACTTTTCACCGATCCTCATACGACGGGCTACAAGATGCATAGCATGAAACGGGATTATAATCAGGAAATAAAACACATATTTCTGTACATATATTTGCGTTCTTTTTTTATAAATTTTTACATTTTTTTTTTTTTTTTTTTTTTTCATCGGAGCGGGAGTAATTCTTTGGACAAGGCAATCTCATCGATTGATTACTATAAATCGACGCCCAATACGAATAACGGCACGTTTCAGATTCCGGGTGAAAAAGAGCATGTTTCAAATTCCGGGTGGAAAAGAGCACATTTCAGATTCCGGGTGAAAAAGAGCACGTTTCAGATTCCGAGTGAAAAAGAGCATGTTTCAGATTCCGAATGGAAAAGAACACGTTTCAGATTGAGAATGAAAAATAGCACGTTTCAGATTCACTCGAAAACTAGCACAATTCAGGTTGTACCGAATATTACTTATTAGCAAGTGTCAGGTAGGTTTATTATAAGATTGAATTAATCATTCAATGTTAAAATTGAATCGAGTTTTTGTGCATAATTGTGCATTTCCAATTTCATAATAAACCTACCTGACACTTACTAATGAGTAATATTCGCTTCGCCTGAATTGTGCTAGTCTTCGAGTGAATCTGAAACGTGCTATTTTTCATTCTCAATCTGAAACGTGTTCTTTTCCATCCGGAATCTGAAACATGCTCTTTTTCACTCGGAATCTGAAACGTGCTATTTTCCACCCGGAATTTGAAACGTGCTCTTTTTCACCCGGAATCTGAAATGTGCTGTTATTCGTATCGGGCGTCGAAATGATCGTTAATTATTTTTTCCGGATGTTTAGATTGCGGATTTGACCCGGAAACGATATTTGGTTTGAGAGAGTCAACGACCCTTATGCGTATGCATCTCTGGAATGAATATCTCCAATCATATATATTTATTCGTTGCACAATTGATTTAGCGTCTAATTAACCGAACGAATAGTAATACCGGCCTCCTGAAAAATTCTTGACTTAGGTATCAGTTGGACGTCCCATAAAACCACAATACGATAGGTTAAATATATATACTTTATAAAGTAGGGATCAGGTATTATATACCTATATATACCTGGATAAGTAATACACACGTAAATACAAACACAAAATTTATATATTAACTATCTATGTTTGTACTTACGAACCCTGCTTAGAGCTATCTGTGTCCGTACGATCCCCGTTGCTCGCGGGTTTAAGATAGGTAGGTATAGGTAATTAAAAGGCTTGTTTAGATTAGAACGGACACTTCTTGCCCGCGACTTGAATTCTTAATCAACTATATATACCACGAGGCAATGTTTATGAAATGGTGAAGATTTTTCACGATCTATCCCCTTGGCTATTCAGGCTGCAGGATACGAGGGGGTGCTACACCAGGGTATACGGCGTTTCAGAAATAATTGTGGAATGCTATGGAACAGAACGACGCTGCAGTCTTATGGTTCCTTTCTTTTATTTTCTTTTCTTTTTATTCTATCCTCATTTCTCTGCCTAGGTTTATTTTATCGGGTCTTTTTCTCAGCCTTTATATCTTCCGATTTTCTTGTTGTATTAATTCAACGCCCATATATATATATATATATATATATATATAAACCTTAGGTATACCTTATACTCGTCGGTGTCAAGTTTTAGGCATTTAATGTCGGGTCGGGGTCAGTATTTGAATGAAAACTACGATAGTGAGTAAAACAGCTCGTGTATATCATTGCTGCGAGTGGACTAATCGAAGGGGAGAAATTTAATCGAAATGAAAAATCATACGGTAATATACAGCTTCAGGTATTCATATATTATTATACTTACCAACTTCTCGAAAGGATGCGAGCTGCTGCCAACAAGTTATGAGACTGCAGCTTCCAGAGACACCGTGGCACTTGCAAGTCACCTTTGACTTCTTCACGACTGCCTGTAACGAGAAGAGAAATTTTCATTTAATTTTAATCGAAGAATTTCACGTCGGAGATATAATTCCACGAGAAATTTTATTCATTCGGCGATTGACGCGTTGTGTTATAAATAAACAAAATTAAATAAATAAATAAATAAACTTGACCTAAACCGATTTTTTTTTTTCGATAGAAATTTTCAACCGATTCATAATCTCTGATTTAGATCCTAAATATCATTTTTTTAAAACGATTTACCATTAAAAAAGAGCCAGCCTTTCTCATTGAAAATAGTGTTTATAGCTGTGAATGGACAGTGTTGAAGGACGATAAATCATTGCTCACGCAATAGCAGAAGAAAATCCTACAGACTGCACGCGTGTTTGGATCTCGGAATAATATACGTCTTCTTAGGATTGTTAAAATCTTGATAAAATAATTCCCAAAATTTTTTTTTTTTTTTTTTCGTTGTTTTCTCATCGCTAGTCGGTTTATCGATGTATCAATAAATTAATCAATCAATGAATTCGATTTGATAGGATTGAAAAATACATCGATTTCACAAATAAATATCGTATTGTGAAATTAATGCCCTATCTTTGATTGGTACAATATGAGACTACGTCTTGTGTTAGATGCAATTATATTAGAGTCACGTAAGTGCGTATTGACGCGTAACTATAACAAGTCAAGATAATCGTGGCTCTTTTAATTGGGACGAAACCGATGGATCGATGAATCGAGCGCGACTAAAACCGATTAAATCTCTCATGCCACTGCGAGAAAGCACGCGTATCGAGAAGTCGGACATTCGACCATTCCTCTTATTCTTTCCCACAGGGAGATACATAAATACATCGTTACATGTACCAACTTCAACTGCTGAACTGGTCAGGGTATAATACAGCCTGGAACGTTGTGACCATCGAGAACACGCAATCGCAGTCCGTCAACCAGTCGGATCTCACGATTAATTCAACACCTTTTAAATATTTAGCTAACGTGACAAACTCCGAGTATTGGTATTAATTATAAACACTATGATCACGCACGCACTGACATTTTTCGATCAACGATTAAAGAAAAGAAATGAAAAAAAAAAAAAATAAAAATCTGCACAACTTATAAAACACTTTGGATATAATCCCTGATGGAAATATAGACTTGGATCTAAATATTTTCTTAACGTTTTTTAAACGATTTTTAAAGGCTCTGTAAAAAGTTTCATGAACTTTGATCAGTGACAAAGATTCTCGAAAGTGTAGAACTGATTGCAGAAAATGTTCAGACACTTGCAATGATTTGCTAAAAAAAATATATTTTGATGATGGATCGTATACAAGAGCTGCGATGATCTATAATTGGAATGACTTGTGTCATTCAAAAGCTATTCGAAGTTCTCTGACGAAATGCACTGAACATCGTGGATCTTATAATCTTTTGATCATCCTATTCGATGATTCCTTCATCACTTATCAAACTCAAAAACTTTTGACAGTCTCCTTATTCACGATTTTTATAAAAATTTTCCGCATTTTGTTACTGCAGTATCGTAACCCAGACAACAAAAAACTTCGACAGGTGTCTTACGGACTCGTGGATGTTATCTTATGGACGTCCTATGGACCTATGGATGCCTTATGGATAAGCTATGGATGTCTTTCGATGTTTTTTGGGGTCTGGATTACAACAAATAACTTCTAAAGATTTTTATGGGAGTCTTATGACCTTATGGATATCTTATGGACCTATGGATCTCTTATGGACGAGTTACGGATGTTTTCCGAAGTCTTTTGCTGTCTGGATTACAACAAAAAACTTCCAAAGATTTTCACGCATGTCTTATGATCATATGGATATATTATGGATGTCATATGGACTTGTGAATGTCTTATGTATAGTTTATGAACGTCCTATGGACTCTGGATGTCTTAAGGACGAGTTATTGATGTTTTTAGAAGTTTTTTCGCTGTCTAGATTACAATATAAAACTTCCAAAGTTGTCTTATGGACGTCTCATGTACTTATGGATATCTTATGGACGTCCTATGGACCTATGGATCTGTTATGAACGAGTTATGGATGTATTTCGAAGTTTTTTGCTGTCAATGAACGTAATGGCTATTGCCTATTATATGTATTGTGTATAGATAAGGGAATAGACGAACGGGTAATCAGTACATCATACCTATATCCCTTTTATAGACGTATCTAGATTGAACGTGAAAGCATGGTAGACAACGAAATGACGTAACCCCATCCATTAATCGCTCAAATTGGCCGGGCCCAATAATTGGTTTTATCCAACGGTATAGGATAAGGTTTTCTCTCTCGTTTTACTGTCTCCCTTTAGTCCCCCTATTCGTGCCCTCGAATCGCCCTGTTCTACCAACGACGACAAGGCGCTGCACGACACCCACGTGTGCCACGCGTCTACCGGACCATTATCAACGCGAGCGGAGGATATCTGATTATGCAAATGTAACCAAATTTACATGCAAATTGAAGCCAATATATTTACTATTCGTTACCAGCAACGGGACCAACGAATCAACCAAATCACACGAATCACGCAAATCGCAACCCCAGCTGTATAGGGACGATTCAAACATGGGACAATTCATTACATATGACTCTCTTCATATTACTAATATTTATAGATTTAGGTGTAATATTTATCAACGATTTATTACCTACACCCGGCTTATCCTTCGGTAATTACTTCAGCTTTACTCTGCATGAATTGGGACGTGTGTTAAACCAGTGTTTAAACCCGAATCCCATAATTGGCCAAGACGAGTATAGGTAAGTATATAATCCAGCAGACCTTCGTGACTCGGAACAATGCGCAGAGATTATTGTCGTATTGTCTGACTGGCATTAATTCTTTCAAGTTTTAATATTCCAATTTTTTTTTTATTTCTCAATTTTTGACTCGTGTTTAAAAAATTAATCATATTCTGCATTGTAGTACGGATCAATTTTCATTCCATCTTTCATTCTCTGTGCTAATATGTATAATATACACACAACGGTCAAGATAATAACGAAAATGAATTTAATAAAAATGGAAATAAAAAATTTGAGGGTAAAAAAATGTGAGTTAATGATTCTTTTCCTCTTTTCTTATACAATTTATATTACAAGTAAGTATATACGTACTTAGGTCAACGTAGGATATATTATATACTATATATTTGTATATATTTGTATGTAATGCATATGTATATCTGGTTATGATAATTCTAATTTACGATTACGAAATATCGATTGAAATTCAGTGGGCTAACTCTAGAGTGTAGAGTTTGACGGTATAGGTAGACATACGACGTATGTATATGTACGTCGCATGTAGTACAGGTACAGGTTGAATAATACGGATAAACCGAGCTGCACCACCCACGCACTCCCTTAGAATCCCGAGGTATTTTACGTCTCTGAGTTCTGAGACAGACAAAAGCGATTGATGACGTCGGTTTCGTGAGTTTCAAAGTGAAAAGATCAGCTACGGTCACGAGTGATTGTGAGTTTGTGAAAAGCACAAAACCGAACTGTTCCTATATCTATACTTAGTGTACAGGATATTGTGCAAACTGATCAAAAAATTCATCGCAAACGAAGATGTGAACCAGTTCCAAAATTTTCAAACAAATTTACAAAGGACCCCTCATATTTCTTATGGGAACTGGGAATTTCTTTCCGATGGATTTGGTTGAATTTTTCAGGTTTCGTAGTTCATGCAATGCTGATCAAAAGTTACCATTGCCACAACTTCCAAAAGTGAACCATTCGACCTTGGTAAGCGGTCGAGGTTTAAAATCGGACCATTTGTACTCGCGTTTCCTCTGATCTGTGAATGAATAGCCCCTCGCTTTTTATACCGTTAGGTGATTTTTTAAGTATAGGTTTTTCGACTCATCACTTCGTACTTGAGCTATTTGATAGTCAGATCCGGGTTAAAAGTTGGAAAGTACCTACACCGAACGGAAATTCCTTCCTGCAAAATACCTGCACTTTTGGGTTGGAACTGATACTACACGAAAGGGAATTTAAACTTCAAACGCTTATCAAGGTCGAACGGTTCACTTTTGGAAGTTGTGGCAATGGTAACTTTTGATCAGCATCGCATGAACTACGAAACCTGAAAATTTCAGCCAAATCCATCGGAAAGCCATTTCCCATAAGAAATGTGCAGGGTCCTTTTACGATGTTTAAAATTTTTGATCAAAGATACGGAAACGTCCTATCCGTCAGGCGATTCTGAAATCACAGCCGAATTACATAGTTCGATGAAAATTTGGAATTTGATACCGATTTTTGGTTCGGATTTTTGGATCGGTAAATTTTGAAACTGGGGAAAGACTAGGAAATAATTATTTTTTTTTTGACTCAGTTGTCAATCCGAGACTGATTAAGATTAACGTATGAAAATCTAAAATTAGCTCAATCTCAAGGACTCGAAATTCGAGGATCTAGAAGCGGCGGGTTGCGACAAAGCGAAAAAGAAAGAGAAGAAAAATAAGAGCGATAAGATTAACCCTAGTGTATTTTGACCAGCGAATATCAAACAACTGATTTCTGCGAAACCAATATTACGTCAGATATATATTGTGGTTAGATAAGGTATGGGTGTGTTCAAAGTGGCGCCGATCAACGGTTTCTTTTTCATTGATATATCATGTCCCGAGAGGTTTCATCTTATTTTCTTTTTATCGTACTCTGTTTTCGAAACAACCGGCGGCGACCAACCGAACAAGTATATATTATATACATTATATGTAATCCGATCTAGTTATAGTCTTATGCACTCAAGAATTCTAAGATAACCTAATCCCATCCAGGGCAACGTTGCAGCAATGTGCCATGCGAATATCACGCAGTCGATGAATGAAGAAAGTCATTTCGCACAGAAGTTATACGATTCCATTGAAATCGGTAAATAATTTATACCACACGCAAAAAAAAAAATGCTGTCGAATTTACTCTATGAGCAGTAAATATATGGACAGCACTTTTGTGCAGTAGAAATTAGCACAATTGTGGTAACATTCACTCGTATAGACATTGAATGCCACTTGCTCCAATGTACCCAATACTAGAATTGTGATAATTTCTACTGCAAAAAAGTGCTGTCCATATATTCACTGCTCATAGAGTAAATTCGACAGCACTGTTTTTTGCGTGCATGCGGAAATTGAGTTTCTGAATTCGAAAAAGCTACGGAAATTACATCCACAAAAGTCTTGAATCGAAGATCTAAATATCTGTGATGAAATCGGAGCGTTTTAATTGTATTTCAAACATCGAATTTCCAAAAAAAAACTCATTGAGTCACTAATTTCAAGTTCTTTGGTTTGAACGTCTCTCGCTCATTTGTGGACTTAATTTGAAGAGTAGATTCCCATAGACTTGAGAACAGAGCCATAAATGCCTATTTAGGCAATCGAATGAAAGGAAACGACGACTTCAAGGGCTGAAGCTGATTTCGGGTTTTTAGATTTAGCCGATGGCCAGATCATTAGAAGAAATGGAAAGCTAAGTGATTTTCGATTGGGTATAACTACGAGTTGACCCGATTAATCAACGTCTCGTAATTAATTGATTAGGTAAACCTTTTCCGAATTATTTAATTTCTATTAAAATCAATTATGGGATGAAACTCACCCTACGTCCAGCCTCGTTATTGTGAAGATTCATGAGGCTTCTTCCTTGCTCTCTGCTGCCTCTTTTGTAGCTTCGTTCCCGTTCTCTAACGTCGACAAATCCTTGAGTGAATCTGAAACGTAATGTGAAATTCGATGATTTTTTTCTTAGCAAAAATTCGCCTTTTTTTATTCTATATGAAAATGAAAAGAAGGAAAGGGAGAAAAGTATACACGCAAAGTTACGCCAGAGTATAAAGAAATGAGAGATGGGGTTTGGGGAAAGGGACAAGGGAAAAGGGAAGAGGGAAGAGGGAACGGAGTTTCAAGGGTGTCAAGCCTGGGGGTGAAGGAAACAGCGATTATGCGACACAGGTTTAATAAATCTCTACAGGATCTGTCAGTGATAGATAAGTGTAATATTCGCTTTATATCTGTTGGCACGAGTTGTCGTCTAGCTGTAGGGTGAAGAGATGAATCGTTTCGATGACCCGCGTGCTTTAGCTGTAATATAGCGTCACGTTTACTTGACAAGAGCCAGGTTCAAGTTTAGCTCAATTTTTGGCATCAACCCCACAGAAAAAGGAGAATTGAACAATGAAATTTCAAACGCCTGCAGGAAAAACTAGTTAAATACAGCCGAAAGTCATAATGCGAATTTTATTGAATTATTTTCATTTTAGATCACATCACATAGTATAAAAGTCATTTTCCACATGTCAGCACTTATCAATGAGCTATTCTCAATGCAATTGTCTATCGATTTGATAAAACTATGGAAAGCAATAAGTCTGACAAACAAATTGATTAAATCAAATTATCGAAACCTCAGAAACGATGGCGCTGGACTTTCCATGCTCATATATCAACGTTTCTTACGTATCAACTAATTTATTTGAACAGCGAACAATTTAATGTTGTCAGTGAAAAATTAAAAAGTTGTATTTTTTTTTTTTCGTACACCCAAGAGAAAAGTTAGATGCAACAATTTTTTTCGAATGAAAGAAAATTTTCTCTCATAATGTAGAAGCAAACGTTTGAGTTTATAAAGTCATGGCAATATTTCGTGCCCGTCATCTGAATGCAAAATCCTATAAATTTCAGTTTTTTTTTCAATTCGTCGACTTTATCTATCAGACCTCCATCTGTCTTTCGATCTATTTCTTGGATATGTTGAAATTAGCAAAAGTCAATGTTCGAGGGAAGTCTTCTCCCGTTCGGTTTTTGAATTCCTGATGTCTTCTTGTCACATGGATTATACTTGACAGATAATCAAGTTGCAGTAAAGATGGCGCCGAATCGTTAGTCTTATCAATATTATAAGATTAATATCAGAGTCGACGATGAGAGTCTCGAAAGAATGGAGCTTAGGAACTCTAAGAACGCGTGTCACAAGGCATAAGGCATAAGCGAGGCAAAGCAAAGTGCAAGAAGGCTGGCTGATCGTGAGCTCACAGATGAAGATGTCAACGAGGGATAGAATTTCACGGGGTCAACCGAGGCATTTGTATACCATGACATCGACGATTGGGTTATTTATTTACTTTTTATTGTGGCATGCAGGCTTTAATTTGACCGCATGCTAGTAGGTATCAATTATCATAGACCCATATATTGCAGCACATGTAGGATACATAATATATAAACATAATATTATAATTTAAGGATAAACTACATACTACGTTATCCTAAACTCGTAATGATTAATCGTCTGTTTCGATAATGAAAAACAATTTAAATTAAAAAAAAAAAAAAAAATGAACAACTATATCTACTCTAAGGAGGGTCCATACAATACATAGATGACTTTACCAATGCTCAACAAAAAAAAAAAATACATTGGAAAAGTTCAAACTAAAGAACCCAAAATTCGTCACATATTCGAAATATAATTAAAATTCTTTTGTTCATCACAGATATTAAGGTTTTTAATTCAAAATTTTCTGGCTCATTCGAGAATCTGTTCTATAGCTTGAAGAGATTTTACATCATCGGATATCGAATTTATTAATGAACAAAGTTATAATTGCTATAATTTATTCCATGGAATCCATATCATACACATGAGTGTATGAATATATATTATATCTGTATGTAGAGAAGGAGAATCGAGGTCTGAAACAAATCGTGTGAACAAAAGACCTTATAGCCTGCATGCAATAGCGGGGATATGGATATGGATATGGATATGGATGTGGATGTGGATATGCTTATTCCCATAAGTAATGCGTACGGTTTAGCCTTGTGCTCTGCCAGGGGCAGATTTAACCCGTGACGAATTTTGGCCTTTTTGACTTTGCCTAGCGTATCCCCTGCTCAACCGTGCGAGTCTAACGAGACTGACTTCTATTGCGACTTTAATCCCCCTTACGTGCGACAAGTCGGGGTCTTGGGGAACGAGGAATTCCTATACACTTATTGTACATATATATTAGGGTGTCCCTTATTTTCATCATTTTTTGAAATTTCCGAGCACGCCTCCTAGATCGATTCTTCATTTGAAAATATGAATTTAGGCGCAAAAAAAAATGTTTTATCTTATTATTAACACGTGCGTGCAAGCACGAGATTTTTTAAATGCAATTAACACGGGATATCGCTGGATTCTCAGTGATAATTTCTTTCAACATTACGCGTTGAATATTTCCGAGTATAAACTATGGGATGTTGTTGAAGGACGATGCATTTACATGGAAAAATATTTATATCTGACATATGATGGGGTATGTCGGTGCAGTCGGGGGCAATATGAACCAATTAACGAAAACGCTTCAAATTCTTGAATTTTCTACATATTCGTATATATAGGGAAGAGCAGGGCAAAAGGGGCACCTCGGCCAAATTTTCGAACTTAAATTTAAATAAAAAAGAATTTCTTTGGGAAACAATTTTTATTGAAAAAAAAAAAAAAAATCCAAAATTTTCCAAGAATTTTTTTTTTTTTCTCTTTGCCCCGCTCTCTCCTATATATACGAATATGTAGGAAATTTAAGAATTTGAAGTGTTTTAGTTAGTTGGTTCATATTGCCCCCGACTGCACCGTCATACCCCATCATATGTCAGATATAAATATTTTTCCATGTAAATGCATCGTCCTTCAACAACATCCCATAGTTTATACTCGGAAATATTCAACGTGTAATGTTGAAAGAAATTATCACTGAGAATCCAGCGATATCCCGTGTTAATTGCATTTAAAAAATCTCGTGCTTGCACGCACGTGTTAATAATAAGATAGAACATTTTTTTTTGCGCCTAAATTCATATTTTCAAATGAAGAATCGATCTAGGGGGCGTGCTCCGAAATTTCGAAAAATGATGAAAATAAGGGACACCCTAATATATATATACCATTGCTGAGAGCCTTTCGATCCCAGATCGCTTCATTCTTATCCTACTTTTACTTTCTTTTTCATTTCCTTCTTCTTTGACGAAAAAAAAAAAAATCGTATACATATATATATACTTGTACAACGAGTATTCAACGAATGAAATGAAAATTGGTTTATTTTATGCGTTTAGATGAAAACAGACGTTTTTTTTTTTTGTGAAAAAAGAAATCTCTTCTTATTACCTTATGGATATCACCTCGACAGTTAATCTCGTTGACGAGATAGTGCGGTGCGTAAAATTCCGAGATCACAGTTCCTTTCGGAGTGTATATATATAATACCGTTAAAGTATAAATTTCATCGTTGAGGTACAGATATTAGAGCCGTGGGTGTTACCAAAACGGCACTTAAACATCTCGAAAGGGCAATCATAAAAGTACCCAGGTGGGAATTGATAATAAATTTCAACCTCGATGGCACCATAGGAACGAAGGGCAAAGTTTCGGAAAGAATACGAAGAAGAGGATATGAGGCAGAGGAGCGATGTTGTATCAAAGGGAAAGAAGAAGAAGAAGAAGAAGTGAAATATTAAAAATAGAAGAAAGAATAAAAAATTAATAAATAATCATTTTTATCTATGTTAAAGTAAAATCGTAAGTATATAGATAAGTGGCAGTGTATATGGATTTGTGCACATATGGTCGGCTGATGCTGTATAAACTGAAATAGAATGGACACTCACTTGTAGCCGTACTCGAGATTGTCGCCACAGCCGCCCCAGATCCATTCCCGATTAAGATCCCTGGGACGACCACTCCTCGAACATCCACAGGACGACAGCTGGCCATCTCTGCAAGCTCGGCTTACGGAGTATACGACTCCTGCAGCAGCTATGGCGTGAACAAATGCGGTTTCTCTGCTCGCTGAAATGAGAATGTAGTAGGTATAGGTATGGAATACGTCTATGGGGTAGTATGGATCGATCGATTAATACATCAATCGCTATTTTTTATGTTCATTTTTATACGTTTATATAGATTGATTAAATTCATGATCACATTTTTGTGGAAAAATACTAACACTGGTAAAATTTCTCTTCTATCTTATCACTCCTTTGCTCTATTGACTTTCTGTGAGTATATAGTGACTAATGGACATTTTCTTAGTTCAACTGGCACGCTGTAAAGAAATATTCTATATTGACTTGGTCTTTTCACACCTGATAAACTTAAGTATTTTGAAACATATGATTCAGAATTATCTAAAATTTTATGGACCTTGTCTTATATCGTAGATCGATTGCACCTAAGAAAAAGTCATCGTCGTAGGTGGGTTACGAGTCGCAAAGTTGATGAAAATTTTTAGGGAATATTCTACACATCGATACGTGCAATTTCGGATCAATTAAACCGATTATACCAATTCTTATTGTGCAATTAGCTGAGATATTTTGAGTGCATGTATGTATTTCTTTCTTTGTATTTTTTTATATGTATCCGATTACAATACTTATACAGTACATATAGACTTGGTAAGGGATTTCTTTCCCTAACTGCAGCGCAGAACGATCCAATTAATCGCAGCTTACCCCAGGACAAAGAGGACGTCGAAAGACCAGAGGCTATTAATAACGGTTCAATTGTCACTGCCAGCCCAGCTCAACCCCACGCCAAGTAAATGCAGTAACTACCCCTGCTGCTGCATGAATATGCAATATAATGTTCTCGAGCTGCTAGCTAGGCTGTATAGGGGTGAATCGAGACGTGAATATTGTCTTATACAGTATCTCTTCTCAGATAATCGTCAAATATATCGACTAGAATAAGTTGAATTTGCTTATCATTTCTAAATATAACGAAGCGAGAAATCCTCGAGAACTTTTGCCTCCGATTTGTGAGAGGTCTGCAGGAAGACAATTTTTGATTCTGTGTTGTAAAGTTGTATGGGCTGCCATTCACCTTCGCACGAAATTTAACACGAATAAGGTTTGAGTTGATGTGAATTTGGAGACGGAATTTAGTCCTCATGGAGTTCACAATGGGTTGACCACATGATTATATATCGACGCTGCTTACGAAGACTAGCACGTTTGGATATTAACCACGAAGACTAGCACGTTTCGATTTTCACCGCGAAGACTAGCACGTTTCGATATTCACCGCGAAGACTAGCACGTTTCGATATTCACCGCGAAGACTAGCATGCTTCGGTTATCCTTGCGAAAATGATTATTTTTAGATCAATGCAACAAGGATTCTTTGAAGATTATTAAGCGGTGCCTGGTAATTAAATTGAAAGTTAATTTGCGAATGCAGGAGTGCGTTTTTCGCGGTGAAAACCGAAACGTGCTAGTCTTCGTGGTGAAAATTGAAACGTGCTAGTCTTCGTGGTTTATATCCAAACGTGCTAGTTTTCGTAAGAAATCTGAAACGTGCTAGTCTTCGTAAGCAGCATCGATATATGAACGTATATAATGAAATACTTGAGCCAAAAATATGAGGTATATTGGTTGTAGATGAAGAGAAGCGATATATAGGTACTATACGCGATGGTCCGGACGTAGTAACACATCCTATGGTATGGAAAGCAATTTTATAAAAGTGGTACATAACATGGGCACATCTTATACTCTACAATGGCTAACAATGAATCAAAAGCACGGCAGGATGTCGTGTCGCGTCGGTAAGATAATAAGACACGCAACTACTACTTCATAGAGTAAACGTTTCCGCTCGGAAGAGATTTGTCTTTAATTTTACTCTCGCGGCGTGAGAGAACGGCGGAAGACTAGACCCGATCTTCTCCTTCCTCTTCTTCGTATTTTTCGTCTTCTCCGTCTTCTTCGTCTTCTTCTTCTTCATCATACCGAAGGTGAACGCACAGCGGGCGTCGACCATAGGTTCGAGTCAAACGTAAAGTTAAAGTTAAAGAATAAAGGATGAAGGTAGAGCGAGAGAAGATCAGTGAAAGGATGAGGAAGAGAAGAGTAGAAGATCGGACACGACTATGCAGGAGACAAGACAATGCCCGGCATAGCGGTAAGTATCGCGACGCGCGCGCGTTCCCTCGTTTCCTTTGATCTCACCGCATATGATCGCGGTCCTCGTCGTCTTGCGTCTCGTCGACGTAGTCGTCGTCGTCGTCGTCGTGGTGAGCAAACCTTTTGTACAAAAGGGACTCGCGCAGTCTAGTCAGACCGAGCGATCGCCTTGAGCTCAGGAATCAGGATTAGAAAGTATCGAGGACGATCTACGCGTGCTAAGAGTTGATCTCCAGCTTCTGCGGCTCGAGCTATCAGCCCGCAGATAGAATACCTATACGTTACAACGCAACATCAGGACGGAATTCCGTTCTTCTGATGATACGACTTCATCGACTTATGTACTTGCCGCACATTGTTTAATCGAATTAAAAAAATCAATGAAAAATCAAAAAGAGATAAAATTGACCGTCGGATTACCGATTCCTAGGACCGGACCGAAGACCGTCCCATCTTCCACCGTTGAACAGTTCCATCTCCTGTCGCGAAACTGATGCTGACACTCGGAGATCCCGGCTTTAGCGCCTCGTGCCACACCGGTCATGTGATCCTGGTGGAGTTGGCAAAGTCTCCCCTGACCCAGGGAAAGGCCATTTAAGTTTCCGCACAACGGGGATGCTCCGACTTCGTAAACCTCCGTAGTTCTCATGGCCTCTAGTTGCCGGATTCCTTGCAGGCCGATATTTCTGGAAGTAAAAAAAAAAAAAGGGGGAAATTAATCGATGGAATGGAAATCCGCGGTTTAAAAACTGGATTTCAAAATGAAAGTAACAAAACGTAGAGAACAGTGTTAAATTTTTTTTTTTAAAAACAGGAATTTTAGTACCCATTCCGCATGTTGATTTGTAGCTCGGTGAAAGTAGGACGTTTTTGAGATTTTACCATTTTAAATATTATATACTCGAAATTTCTGTTCATTTAATTACCCGAAGTTATTGACAGGTCGAGTTAAAACACAGTAAAGAATGGAGGTCTATCCTCGATTAGCTGCAATTTATTTTAGTCTAAGATCCTATCTTACTGCGGTACAACGGTTAAAATAAAGCTTAGCTCGAAATGGACCGAAGTTGTTAATTATTTCGACACCTATCAGCGCGTTATTCAACGCTATAGAAATGAACCTACTCTCTTTCGGTGTCAAGAGTTGCTTCAAGAATTTTTACATTCAATACCATCAAGCTCGAGTACTTTATACTTTCATAAATGTATCAAATTTATTGCTTATAATGTCGTTCATTACAAGTCTATAGCATATATAGTTATCAGTTATCGGCTATCGATCGGCTCTCTTCTCTCTCACATCATCTTTTGTACCGTTTTTCTCACCGGGCTTTGCCCCAGGCAAAAATAAACGCTTCCTTCTTTCACGCACACAGAAAAAAGTTTCCCTCATTCAGAACCAAGCATTTTGTTTAATTTGATTTTTTTTTTTTTTTTTGTTTCATATAATTCTGAAAATGTGATTAAGGTCATCTGCAATCTGTTTGATTTCGAACGTTTCTCAATGCACTCCGTTAGAAATCGCAGAAACTATCACGAATCCGCTGCGTGCCAGATGAGATGACTTTTATGATCGTCGACTGTAATTATCGCACCGTCTCATGTCGATAAATCTCTGTATGGTGTTCGTGATGGAGCATTGTCAGGTGTTTATGCTAATTCCCATAACAATTGACGCTGTTAATTCGCTTCGCTACATGCAAACGTTTGTTCGAATGCTCCGTGCGATTTAATATTACGGGGTGTACAGTGAAAATGGATTTATGGATGTCTTGGAAAGTAGCCAGTAGTGAACACCGTTCCACATCGTCAATCCTGACCTTATATTATTGACTAAGAAAAGGATGATTAATATCATCGTCATAGATGAGATGCCATGGATAATGCCTGCAAATTTTATCATGATCATCAAACCTTGGCTGTCGATTGCAGATCTTACCGAAAGTTGAACCAACAAGATTTAGAACCTGACCTGATTAAATCTGATCATTTCGATGAGAACCATATCGCAAATCTTTTCAATGCACGTTACTGGATTTTCTTGGAAATTTGAAAACCCCATTTGGGTATCGGGATCATATCTGATCTCTGTCCAAGTGCAAACCTCGTATTGAACAAGGGATGAGATTTCCTTAAGTAAGGGTGATCCGTATTCTATGCATGAAAATAGGTGAAATTGTTGTAATTTAATGATTTTTTTCAATTTTTCAACCTCCAGTGGTATTTTAGTGTTGAACTCGTCCAGGAACGCAGGACGATTAATGGAACGGTGGGTATTTAAGGTGTAGAGCAGTGCGACGTTCGGTTACGAAAGTTAATAGAAAATAGTTCAGGTTAGTCGGCGCGACAAAGGCTTTGTTAACGCCTCTTTAGGCGAACGATTAGGCAACCGAGCTGAGCTAAACTACACTTTTAAACTTCTTATTTTACTGTTCTCCTGACACGGCCACCCATTAGCTACGTCGCTCGCTCTTCGGATAATATAACTTTAAATATTTCCAGACGATCTACTATACACGCTCATATAATATTGATTCGCCAATACCGTTATAATGTGGCAAGTAGGTATTAGAAATGCCTCTAAACACGAAAGTTCGAATGAGATCAGTAAAATTTCAAGGTGGCAATATACACTAGGGTGGTTCATAGTTTGATCATTTTACTTATATGACGCAATCAATCTTTGCAAGCCGAATTTCATACCGATCGTCATTTTCCTGTTTAATACTGAACACACTATTCCAAAAGACTTCCATGAATCCGTTTTCTGCAGTGTAACTTATCGTGATATCGAATCTTGCAGTAAAAAAATCAAAGGACTTTTTCTGCACCCACCAAAGCGAATAAGCATATACCGTCGATTGTAAGTGGTATTAGCATATCATCCGACAATGCTCTGTTATAAACGTTATAACACGATGATTTATTGAGCTGCGAAGGTGTGGTAATTACAGACAACGGTTGAAAATAATCATCGGATCTTGCTACGTGCAGCAAATTCGTGTTAAATAGTCACTACGTTATTAGATTATTACATGCTCTAGTAGATTATTATTACCTACACGCTGTGATACGTAACATGAATTCGATATGTATGCAGGCCAGATCCATTCACAAATTCAGAATCATACTGAAAAATTTCGTCAAGTTCTTACACACGATCAATAAATGGATGTAACGAATTCGTAAACCACCTTTTGTTGCATTAACATGTAGGTATTCATAATTGCCTCTGTGATAATTCAAACTCTGGTTATGAGAAAGCATACCTGATCCCAATTGGAATAGAAATTCCAGTCTCATTTCCCAAGTTTAAACTAAATTTGAGGGTAGGATTGTGCATGTGATGAAATTCTGATTGGCAGTTAAAGGTGAGAGCGTTATATCCGTTTTGGGAAAGTTTAGGTGCAAAATAGACTTTTCAGATTTTAGTTCAGACCTCTAGATCCTAGAATTCAGAAAGATTTCGTGGTTCTGGTCTCGACCTATAGCTCCTCAATCTTTAATGAAACGTTTTGTGAACCGATTGGCGGATAAATGCTGAGTCCAAGAAGAGATCGATCATTGAACTGACTTCTCACAGACCTTCGGGGTAGCAAGTAGAATTTAAAAATCTAGTAGTATGTAGAGACGCTGATTAGAATTTCGAGTGCAAGCGCTATTTCTAGAGACCCAATTTTACTTGATCACAATTATAGCTTTGTCCGCAAAAACGAAGGACGATGGAATTCAGATTTGAGAGGATCTGACCATGATTTCTATTTCGACTAGGGAATTGATTGAACGAGTTTAAAATGAACTACATCAGGAGTTTAGGAAAGAGGAGAAATGGCAACCTTTACACTGACTAAAGATGTATAAATTTACATACATTCATCATACACCCAGAAGCCTATCGATGCATAAATCATTCTCATCGAAAGATGTGTTGTTCAGAGATAGCATAGAGTCGTTAGATATATGTTATAACATTATATTGATACATGGACTCAACGTAGGATTAGAAATAAATCAAATCGGTAATTATGATCGACATTACGGCATCATTTAATATAATCTTATCCTCATCTGTGATATGATACTACAAGGTTTTAAAATAGCCAGTTCGCCGCCAATGATAAGAATAATCGTCCTATTCCAAAGATAACCATAAAGCTGTATATTTCATTGAATTTTTTGGTTTTAATTTCGAATGTAATGAATTTCAACACCTTTTATGTCCCGCACGGAGTACATGGTGCCGTCTTATAGTCGGAAGGCGATGCCGATTTTACGGAGGCCGAAAAGCCGGCTAGATAATTACACACTTTAGATACCGATCTTTGTCGATCTTCCTTCGCGTCGAAGCCCCCGATATTTCACCCAAATTAGACGCCCTGGAATTAGGAGATCACCCACACATACCCAGCTCCGCATACCTGCACCAGCCTAGGTTAATATCTTCGACAAAAATCCTTAACCTACCTCTAGCTGGAAAGGTTTAAAAAAATTTCAACCCCCACCTCGGATCGGACGTTCCTACAGGATTTATGTAACTGGACAGAATAAAATACGAGAAAAGCATACCCAGTGGGTTACCCTCTCGTGTTCGATACTCTGATATCTGGAGGAAGCTACGCCACTGCAGGACGTCCAGTAATTTTCACCAAGCGCTTAATTATCTCTCCGATTTGATCTCGGACGCGCGATAATATTGCGTGCCAACTGACGGCAGTCTGCTATCCGGAAGGGTAAGGTGCCGCCCATTTAACGAGTGCATTCAACGTATCTCCTCTCTCCATTATCCATTCCCTTCCCTCTTTTTTCTTATTCCTTTCTCTCTCTCTCTCTCTCTGTGTTTCGATGGACAAGCAGGTGCGGCACGATTTGCGGCCTTAATCCGCTACCGGTGAATAAAATTGTAAAAAAAAAAAAAAAAACTAGAAAAGAGAAGGGTAGCTATGTGTGCCACATGTAGCACTGGGATAGAGATAAGATACGACATCAGGAAATAGTTTTTGATACGTGAAATTCGAGCCTAAATTCGCCACCCACGTATATATCTGATTATCAGATCATCGCAGCAGCGGAATATATTGCCCCGAAGAAGAGTAATTCAAAGTAATGACGCGGTAAAATAATCGTGCTATAATTACAGAGGATACCCTGCATCCGCTGCACCCGTTGCACCAGGTGCTGCACTGGCGCATATCGACCGGTTTCGTCTGTTCTGTATCGTAAAGTATGAATAATTCACTGGGGTAGTATTCCAATTTTTATAAATTAGCCAGGTATGACGTCGTATGTGTCAAAAAGGCAATTTTTGTGATGAAAGAGCGTATAATTATTTTTTGTTACGGTATTCGGTGTAAAAATAGTCAAAACGCAATTGAAATTGGAGAAAAAAAAAACTTATGGCAAAAGTTTGCACATTGGCAGATGCGACCTTGTACCGTTTACTTTATGATCTACCTGGATCATCAAAAGCCGATGAATAATATCGATGGGACGATTTCTGGAAAATTTGAAAATCGTTATTCCCGTAATCATCGAGCATCTAAATTCGTTTTTTTTTTTTTGTAAAAATCGTCCTGATTCCAAGTATTTGTGAAGAGGTTTGAATCCCGAAAAAAGAATTTACGCCGTGAGGTTGAATATCTGTATGGTTTCCTAATATTTCAAGACTGTGAAATGTTAGTATTTACATACTACACCTATACTCTCTTGACTTTTATACCACCAATGCTGGGTTGGTTAATTGTTTAACCAACGTTTCTCACTTTAATGAATACGTTTATCTCCCGCATAACTAATGACTCGAATTCCACTAGTTGAACAGATCATTAATATTGTAAATACCTAATCAAAAATTATTAATGGATACACGTTAAACGTTCCATCCCTCTAGTCACGTATGAGAATTCAAACCCTACTCTGATCTCTATAGAGATGATATTCAGCTTCCGGAAGATGATAATCTCACTCTTTAATCCTGTTATTAGAACTACGCTAAGAACCCTGGTGGAAATGATTCTACGAATATTTATGACCAATTAGCGAAATTGGAACATTTCGTAGCATTTCATAAGAAATTGTAGTTTTTTCATAATATGATTTACGAAAACGACGAATTTTTCTGGAGAGATACGAGAATTTACAATTTTTTTATGATGATCCGCCGAAATCTATAATTTTCCATAAAATGCTGAGAAAATCTACAATTTTTTATGAGAAATGACGCACATCTACAATTTTTTCATGAAAAATTATGAAATGTTCCAATTTCTCTAAAAATTCATAAAAATTCGTAGAAGTAGAGATTGCCACCAGGGAAGCCAGTTGAAGTGGTGGTTCAAACAACTTGTTCAACGACATGTTCCTCGTCACTTAAATTAACGATTTTAGTTGAAAATGCAAAAAAACTGACTTGCAGGGATTTTCAAAACAGCAAATAGACGACATTAGATTTCTAATCAAATCCAATAATCATAATTAGTCATTCATAATTAGTAAAATCCATTGATTTAACATTTTCGGTAAACTAGGAGAGCTCTTCTTCCGCTCAGTCATCATACTTGTTTTACCACATATACTACTTATGTATACCTATACGTAGCCGAAATATACTTTTACGCATAAAAACGTTCGTCAAATCTGTTTAATGTCTTCCGGTGAGCTGCAGCACTTCCTTGCAGTGCCCTCGCTCCCTCGCATTTCTCATAGTCTGCAGGGTACCGTTTTGCTTATCCTCAACGTCAAAGCACCGCTGTATAAGACGGTGAGCATTCTCTTTGACGGCACTTTTTTTTTATCTGTTACATCGCGCGGTACTCTAGGCAATGTTATTACGGAACGACAGACGAAAAAAGTCGCAACGTTTTCTACATATACAGTTACGTATTTGGTACATGGGCTATTCCGTGCCAACTCAACCATCTCGGATTTCATTCATATGTCCGAGATCGGATACCCAAATGGCTTGATGATTTTCCAAGAAAATTCAATAACGCCTATCGAAGAGATTCAGACTCAATCGTCAGGCTCTAAATCTAGTTGGTTCGAATTTCGACAAGATCTGCAACCCTCAGCGAAGGTTTGACGATCATGGTACCATTCGCGAGAATCATCCCTCCATGCATATATATGTCGCGGTTTATTATTTTTATTTTGATGTTTAAGTTTGCGTCTCAAAGCCGATAATATTAATCATCACTTTCTTATTCAATACTGTAAGGTCACGATTGACCAGGTGGAACGGTTCTCACTACTGCCCACCGTCTAAGACATTAATAAATTCATTCTCATCGTAATATTGAATCGCACGTGACATTTAACCGACCATTTGTATCGAAGCGAATAAGCAACGTCGATCGTAACTGGAATTAGCATACTCAACTCACAATGCACAATTACGAACACTTCACAGAGATTTATCGACTTACCAAGGTGTGATAATTGCAGACTACGACCGAAAAAATCATACTATCTTTACAGCCAGCAAATTCCTGTTGAATCATTACTATAAGGTTATTACATGCTCGAGTGGATAGCACCGATACATCAATATCTTCATGTTCAATTGTAAGTATACAAATCAGGCCCATGAGTTCAAAAAATTCATCATGCCTTCATATTGAAACACTCATTCAGTGATTATCTGTTGCGTGGCCTAATATCTCGATGAATCCAAATATCTTACGTGATTGGAAATGTGAAGTAGAGACGCCCTGATGGATTCCTGCCATTTAGGACGTTTGCCGAATCATTTCCATTGTAAGAATGACGTAGGTCCTTAAATACAGTTATAATACTTTATATTGACATTCATGCATTAGGTTGCACACAGAACTGACTGGAATCGACAAGAAGCCATCCCTGGGCTGTTGCCGGTTCACTTTGATCATTGTTGCTTATCTGTTATTGAAACACTCATTCAGTGATTATCAGCTGTATGGACTAATCTTGATCAATCCAAATATCTTATGTGATTGGAAATGTACACGCAAAAAAAAAAGCTGTAAAATTTACTATGTGAGCAGTGAATGTATGGACAGCACTTTTTTGCAGTAGAAATTATCACAATTGTGGTGACATTCACTCATGTAGACATTGAAGGCCACTTGCTCCAATGTACCCAATACTGCAATTGTGATAATTTCTACTGCAAAAAAGTGCTGTCCATATATTCACTGCTCACATAGTAAATTTTACAGCTTTTTTTTTGCGTGTAACGTATAGAAGCCCTGATGGATTTCTGCTATTTAGGACGTTTTCCGAATCATTTCCACTGAAGCAATAACGTAGGTCCTTAAATATAGTTATAATACTATATGTTGACGAAGTGTGATGGAGGGGGGGGGGGGGGGGGGGGGCAAGAATGGTCGAAAATAGCGTGACGTAATTGTTGAATGGCCCCACACACAAATTACTGTAATCGACAATAAGTGATCTCTGGGATTTTCCAGGGTACTTCAATCCTTATCTCCTATCTGATTCGAGATCATTATACCTCTTCGGGATTCCTTTATAAAATCAAGTTCGACTTTGGTCGGTGTGTATTATCAGCAATGAATTCCAATTAAAAATGAATGGATAAAATCATTTCCGTGATGTATATAAAGCAATATTTCGAGTCCATCATCACAATACAGTAAGCTCCTTGCTTGAGTAAAACACCTCGTTATTAATATTAAACTCAGTTCTTTCATAAGCTGAAAGATGTTCAACAAGTATTCGATTCTCGTGACCCTGGCCATGGCCTTGGCTGTTACCGCCAATGTTATACCCAAAGCCGTCGAGGATCAGGAAAGCTTCCAGATCACATACGAAGGCAATGACCTATTCATTGGAGAGCGGGTTCCCGGCGATTATCAACTGACCCAATTTGGCGTCTGGGGTACAGCAGTGGAAGGTACCGTGATTACGAAGACCTTGGAGATCAACACTGCCTACGAACTCACTTACATCCATGCCTACGATAGGGCTGTCGACCAAGGCTCTGGATCCGTTCCAACCCTTGTCAGAGGTGGTCCAGGCGGTAAAACTGCCACCCTTGTGTTCACCAGTGCACCTGGCAAAGAAATTTGGTCCTTGGTTGATGTCTTTGGACGAAGATAAGCGCGGGATACACAATAGCTTGATCGAGGTGCTAACACTATAAGACGAACGCTTTTTCTTCTGTATTGATTGATATCGTGTGTGATATCTATTTCTTGCAATCAATGAAATTAATATAAATTTTGAATATTATATTATATAGTCCCTTGATTTTCCCATTCCAATTTCTACCAAAAAACAATTTGCGCTTACGAGGAGAAGGTCAAGTCATTTCGTTCAAATTTGGAGAGTGATAGAAGAAACCCGTGGTAATATTGTTCCCAAAGCGTTGGACGCGACAATCTTCTTCGCCTTCATATTTTCAAATTATTTTTTCATATCTCGCTACTTTTTTTGCTGCAGTTCCCATTCAATTATCTCTAATCATAGACCAACGAGTGAAAGGAATAACCAGATAAGGGCGAATAATGAAATGTCAGGTTTTATCGATTGAAAAAGTCAAACTAACAGAATATGGCCTAGCTTTACAAGATTAGCTTATAAACTCATACGAAACCTTATTGTAGGTTGCAGTAATTTCGTGTATTAAGGGGGTATCCCCACCTTTAAATGAGTTAACATTCTAAGAAAGAGATTGATATTTTACAGCGAATTTGAGAGTCTGATCAAATCCAAAAAAATCAAGAAGTTTAGGGAGAGTTTGACCCTCATTATCCATACTTAACATTGAATATTATTTTGAGTCTATTAGTAGTTACGCTGAATATAGAAAAATACAAAATTACTCGGTTGTCGCAAAGAATCAGTAGTACCGTTGGATCGATTTTGGAATTTTTGGTCTTCAATTGTTCAGAAGAGATGCCTCTATCATATGAACATAGAACTTTTTGATATGACTATTTTTGGTTGAGATAATAGAAAAAATAGAGAAAAAAAATTGAAGAATTAGAAAAATCTCAGTAAAAACTAAGCGAGTCAGGCAATTTTCGCGATATCAAAAAGTTCTATGTTCATATGATAGAGGCATCTCTTCTCAACAATTGAGGACCAAAAATTCCAGAATCGATCCAACGGTACTACTGATTCTTTGCGACAACCGAGTAATTTTGTATTTATCTATATTCAGCGTAACTACTATTAGACTCAAAGTAATATCCAATGTTAAGTATGGATAATGAGGGTCAAACCCTCCCTCAACTTCATGATTTTTTTGGATTTGATCAGACTCTCAAATTCGCTGTAAAATATCAATCTCTTTCTCAGAATGTTGACCTATTTAAAGGTGGGGATACCCCCTTAATGTCCGAAAATTTCTATCCCCTCTCATTCATCCAACGCAAATTGCGAAAATAGTTGAAAACGTAGCAGACTTTTGTTTGAAAAAATGTTAAATTCGAAAACCAACGCTTCTGTGGAAACAAAAATGTGGCTTTCGATTCTTCACATTATAGTTGCGATAGTATTTTCAGTGACTACAAGGGTTTCCAAGATGATTGAAATTATAGTAAGAAATTTTGGTCTCTGACTAACTAGCGTCTAAATGATTTCGAGATTCCGATGATCCCTTATTTAAATGGGAATTAGTGAGTCCTGTCATTTCTTTAATCGAAAGAATCTCGAGATTGGTCGACGCATTATGACACTGCGTTTCCTTCGGACTGATGTCGGTTGTTGTCACATATGTTGAGAGGGACGCTGATCGTCGAGAATCACGCAGTACGTTTAATACAACACGATGAATCCACCGCACCGCACCGCATCGTCTTTTGCCTCCGGTCATTCGCAGCCGAGCCAACCGCAGCTTATACTTTTTAATTCTACGAGTGTTTCGCCGTTCATGGTACGAGGAATGTGTATTGTGTGCGTATCACAGACTTATACCGACCCTATACTCCTCGACCATTTACGGCAATTTCTTACCACACTCGGTCCTTGAATACCTATTGCAGTAGACATATTTATGAGGTTAATAACCAGAACCTCACAGAACCATACCCAAACTCTTTGAACATGTGTGATAATTAAATCTACCCAAAGCCACCTGACCTAAAAAAAAGGTTTCACCGTAACTGAATCATGGGTCATTGCTTTTGGGGAAAACGAGGAGCTCGCAAATTCGTCCGACAATCGCATGGAATAAATAATCTGGACAGAGGACGTATTACTCCAGATTCCCATCCCGGAGCTCGCTTTCGGCGGACCTGCAAGAGCAAGCACGAAGAGAAAGAAGCGGGGACGTCGGTTCTTGGCAGCATGAGGAAACCGGTTAACCGCGTAGGTAAGGATCTCCGAGATTGCTCTCAGAGGCTAAGGTGGATCGGGTGGTAATGCCCGGTGGTGTTAACATTGTTACTATGCTCTTGAGTCCTCGGTAAGCTTTTCTCCTGTTTCTCTACGGAGACGACAAAGCGACGCGATAATCCCCACAGGCAGATGAAGAAAGGGAGACTCACTGATCGAAGGAAATTCGCAATTGCGTGGAGATTCAAAATGTAATTTACGCATTGCCACGAGGTAGCAGTGACGAAAATCGCAGTAATTTTAAACGAGATAAATTTTCAGCAAAGCCAATTCCCGTGGTTTTTAATCCTACGATTGTTTCGCCGTTCACGGTACGAGGAATGCGTATTGTGTGCGTATCGCGGACTACCGACCATTTATGGCGATTCCTTGCCACACTCGATCCCTACATACCGTGGACATAATTATGGCTTGAATAGTTCGGGCTTTTGAATTATTGGACTTAATTTCGGACATTCTAATCGAGGGATAAGAGAAGTCGAAAAAATCGGTTAAGTGCAGTAAAGATTGTTCGTTTTTATTAACAGAAAAAAAGATCCAGGATTTTACAAACAGTTATCAATATCGCACGTAGGTGCTCACTGTAAAGTTCACCGGCTGGCCAACTTTGCTGGTGAAAAGCAGCGTCGTGTTCCTCTGTCCTGGTCCACCGCTAACAAGAGTTGGGTAAGCTCCACGAGCTGTGCTGTTTGCTAGATCAATCGCTGCCACATATGTAAGGTTGAAGTAGGTGACGATGTTCAGGGTCTTGGTAACTACCCTTGATGCAACTGCAGCCTGGTACACTGAATCCGTCCTCGAGAGCCAGTCATCTCCGGATCTCTTCCCGATGTACAAATTGTTTCCGACGTAGGTAACGTTGGCTGCAGCACGTTCCTCGATGGCTCTTGGTATGACGTTGGCAGCCACAGCCACGGCCAGGATCAAGGCGACGAGAATTGAACAGTTTTTGAACATTTTTAGAGTTTAGTATTTCGGGAAATATTTAATATTACAATTTCGGCTCTGAGCTGAGTCGATGATGAGATGATACTGGGCTCACCGGCCATCGGATTTTATACTAGTCCGAATCTTATCGATACAATCCGTAATCTACAGATTTCATTGAATCGATTAGTCGTACGCGGATATGCACACGATAAACGTGTGATTTTTATTTTTAATCCCCATGACCTGTACATCGTTTTAATGATTTGAACAGCAGTTGTCTTGAATTCTTCATGAGTATTGGAGCGGTTGATCATTTTTTTTTTTTTTGAAAATTATCTCGACTGGAACAAGTCTGTTGGTGAATTGATAACACGGATGATTCCTATCGATAAAATTCGTCTCCAGTATCGAGCAGGATTTAAAAGACATGGAGAGATCATGAAAGCGGAAAAAAAGAAACTCGAATGCTGCAGAAAGTTCGGTAATTCTTTGTGAAAGAAGTAAAACTGAACATTCATTTCCGGCGATGACGCAGTCGCTCAATATGCTCAACAGCACTTACTCAGATAGATATCGAAGAGATTTTATCGCCTGGGTATGTTTAATTTTAAGTGATTTCAACATTTCTGGGACTTTCCATGATTTGATTTTATCACGATCCATAATTCGATACGTAATTTCTAGGTAGTTGAAGCACTCACTTTTGTCAATAAGCTACTTCCGATTAAATCGCGAGGATTCAATCATTGCCTAATTACTGATTGTTGTCGATATGATCCGAAGAGACCCAGTATACTATTACACCACCGGCAGCGCGAGTGCCTAATGATGATAGAAACTTTCAAAACCAATCCTTTGACGAAAAATTTCATTCACAATTCACTTTCAGGTAGAACTTTAATTATAACTTTCGCTCCGAATCGATTCGGATTGTAAGAGCAGGAAGAAAAATATCGATTACTATATTTATTCTGCACTCTCATTGATTACCAGAAATCACTTGACATAGCAGCGTCTATAATCTCATTGCCTCCCTATCGAGACTTCTACGAACTTATTGATAGTAGAATCGTGATATCAAATGACGCAAGATAGTGCTAATTAATTCTTGCCATTATTGTATCAATTTGAATGGGCAGCATCGACGGCGGGTCGTATTAGCATACGACCACACGACAATTCACCATTATGAACAGACTGAAAAAATTCATCAGCTCTCTAAGGTGTGGTAATCACTATCAACGGTAACAAAAATGATCATATGTCGTAGGTAAAACCCGTGACCAATGTAATCACTGCTATTGCATGCCGAGGGCCACGATATCTGTGGATATACATGTCTGAGTGTACAAGCCTGTCATTTTCTCAAGTGTTTATCTTCACGAGTTTGTGAGTGCTTGATTACAAAGATCCGCGTTTTAAGTCATCAAGAAACAATGTAAAGTGTCGGAAGCATCAACTAATCACCACGTGAGATATTTGGGATAAAATGATAATCGATGAACATTTGAATTGCACAGAATTGTGTGAAACGAAACCTTTTCTAGTCAAATTACCCAACATCACGTTAATTTTCTCGAATGTCAGAATCATCACCCATGATATGACAAGATAATGCAGGTTGATAAGACGCGGTTATATTGTTAGAGATAAGATTCTTGAACTGGTAGGAATATAATAGATCGTCGTGAAGCCGCGTTGTCAGAACAGAATCAGTGCACAGTCATTCGAGAGACAACAACTCGACATTAAGAATATATCGCAGTGCAGATTTGAAAGGTGAAAAAATGTTCAACAAGTGTTTCATTCTCGTGGGCTCCCGAGTCGAAATTTAGCGCCTACTTTAATACTCATAGCATCCAACTCAACCTCTCTAGATCCTATTTAGACCTCAAACTCTTATTTTGAACCCACAAGTCCTCAAGAGTCGAAATTTAGCGCCTACTTTGATACTCATAGCATCCAACTCAACGTCTCTAGATCTTATTTAGACCTCAAACTCCTATTTTGAACCTACAAGTCCTCCATAGTCGAAATTTAGCGCCTGCTTTGATACTCATAGCATCCAACTCATAACGTCTCTACAGATCCTGTTTAGACCTCAAACTCCTATTATCAACCTACAACTCTGTAGTCGAAATTCAGCGCCCGCTTGAGTACTCATAGCGCACAAATGAACGTCTTTTCAATCCGTAATAATAATTTAGCGCCTATTTTGATACTCATAAAGTCCGATCACCATGCAGCCGTGCATCGCTACGCGGCAGGGCGCAGTGAGGGTTTTGCGAGGTTCTCGTGAGATCCTCATTTGACCCTAAAATGCTGCATTTGTCTGGTAACTACGAGTTTTAGGCGCTAAAGAGGGTTTCAATTCCCATACAAAATAAACCTCTCTAGACCCTCAAAAACCTCCCAACGGTAAAATTTTGAGGTTCTAATGAGGCGTTAAATTTCGACTCGGGCTTTGTCATGGCTCTGGGCTTTTCCGCCAGCATCGTACCAAGAGCTACACAGTGGCGTGGTCCGGCGAACGTTACCTACGTCGGAAACAACTTATACATTGGTAATCGACAGAATGGTGACTGGCTTTTGACGCAACACCCAGTGTACAAAGCAGCAATTCCAAATAAAATCGCTACCCAAACCTTGAAGATAAACGCGAGCTACACGCTCACGTTTATATCAGCGGTTGATCAATCTTTCAACAAGACACTCGGAGCATTTCCCAGACTCATCAGCGGTGGACCAGGGTCGAAAAACGCCACCTTACAATTCACCAGTAAAATTGGCCAGCCTATTAACTTTCGCGTTAATTCATTCGGGCGGCGATAAGCCTCTTTGTAATTGACGATGATTAGATAAAAATACGAAACTCGTCTCTCCTGAACACATTATAATATGAAATTGTTAATGACTTTGTGTTTCAAAAACACGATACTATATGTAGAGTTCGTTACAGAATAAAACGGCATAAAAGAGTCCTTCGAGTCTCACTCTTCCTATCCTTCGGCTCGTCTCCTATTCATTCTAAAGCGACACTGCAGGTTCGGCATGAGAAATTAGCGAATAAAAATTTGCCACGAAGGGAACACCAAGCTTCACTCCATATTCCAATCCTTGCTTTTTCGACAGGGAAGTGCGGTGCCGAAGAAGAGGATATGCTGCTTAAGACGGCACGAGGTAACCGGTTGGATGCGGAGGATAGGATCTCTCAGATTACTCTCAGGCTGAACTTAGGTAGATTGGATGGTAATGCCCGATGGCGTTAACGTCGCTTTGACCCTGAGGATAGTTTTTCCGCTTTTTCCAGGAGGCAGTAAAGCGACAGGACGATCTCAGAATTCGAAAGACCGAAACTCGTCTTCGCCAATTAGAGTTTCATAGATGAATCGATGAATCAAATAATGTTGAGATTACGAATAGAAAAGTTATTTTGTAATTGGAGTTAGATTTTTTGGGTAACTAAATCTATATCTGGTAGAAGAGATGTAAGAAAGTTGCCTGACAAATTATGCTTTACGAGAATAAAAAAAAAAAAAATCTTATCGAGCAATGCTGTCGCGTGGCAGGTCGCACTACGGGAAATGAATAAATAAAAGCTGAACCGCATGGAGGAGACACGAAGATACGTTTTACTCCCGATTCCTGTCCTCAGACGTTACTCGTCCCTCGTCCTATGCGACTACGCGATGCGACGATGCAAAAGTAAAGAAGAGGACCTCGACGAGCTTTCATCGGTATGGGCACGAGGAGGCCGGTTGGTTTCGAGAAATCGAAAAAATCGGGTAAGTGGAGTAAAGATTGTTCGTTTTTATTAACAGAGAACAAGATTCAGGATTCCACAAACAGTAATGAACTCAACACGTTGTAACGACCGATTTTGTGCCTGTCCCGACAAGCGTTATTCTTTTTGAATTATTTTACGTCCACAGCACGATTTGGACGTTACGTAGTGAGGATGGATCTTGGATGCTGTATTCATGTCCCAAGATGCCTCATGAGTGTGTTAGTATCTGTGTTTCCAAGGTTCCCAAGGCAACGACCGTATTCCAGCAATCAAAATACAGGTCATCTGTTGTATCTGTGTTTTTTCTGCCCCGAAATTAATCGGGAAATGATCGTGCATCCGCAGTGGCTCACAGATCGCCCGATTGACCGGTATTGTGTTTGATCGCAGTTTAGTGGATACCAATCGCGGGTCCTTAAGAGAAGACGTTACTAAAACTAAAATTATTCATAGATGATGTGAAAGTATACTCAGAAACTAAGAAAATCCTACCTGGATCTTACAGATTACTTAAGTAACGTATAAGTTACGTAGCATTTAATAGTAACATAACATACTGAAATTCAAAATGCTCCTTGCGTTATAACTTTAATCGAATCATATTTATCTCCAACTATAGTCTTCAGCACACTATAAGGCGAAGGAATTTTCCGATCAGATTCGCGATGGCATTACTCGTTCTTTTTTTAAGAGCAATTAATATTTTCACATTCAAATTTTTTGCATTTTTCATGTTATTTGAAACTTGAAAAGTATGTTCTTTTTACAATTTGGAAAATCTGATCAGTGATTTTGTGCATAAGGTATGTGTGAACTTCCTCTGCGAAGTAGAAATTGATCGGAGCAAAACTACGACATAAGGAGTTTTAGCGTAGCTGAAAATGTAGTTTTGAGTAAGTGGCATTTTGATAAAAACTGGTGGAAATTAATTCAATTCTTCAGAATATATGGCCCAAGATAATTAAGTACCTGGGTGCAAGAACAACCTAAGTCGACTTAGGTTTTGACACCAAAACCGTTGATTGAAATTTAAAAACTGAATTACATCCACGAACGAAACCACAATGGACTTTGTTGAATACTCATTTTGAAGGGCGATTCTTCCGGAATACGAAGCCCGTTTTGTTTTTGCTCTCAAATAAATAGGAATCTCTATAATAAATAAAACACGCGCGCCGGCTTAGGTCGTTCTTGCTAAAAACGAAATTTCTTGCGAATATTCGGTCCGTCTCGACACTTACGACTTGAATTTTGTTACTTTTCATGTCAAAACACATATTTTACGCAGTCTTCAAGAATTTGAATCGACCAGTGAAATAATAAATAAGACAGGAAATTAGAATAATGTTTTTTTTTTCGAACAATACACCAATTTTTGCAATTAATTAAATAAATAATATTACATAAGGCATATTTTCGGAAATATATAAAAAGGGATTGATGAGCTCTCAATATATATAGGGGAGGGTGGGGCAAAATGGACCACCGAAAAAAAACTATTGACGATTAAAAAACTTGAATATGAATAATATGAACTTTTTTGCCCTAAGGGGTCCATTTTGCCCCACCCTAAATAAGAACTTGAGGAGTGAAGTATGGCAATCTTCAGACAAAAATAAAAAAAAAAGTTGTCCCCAATATTAGACCCAACAATCGAATGTCAAAAAAAAATCGCAAGATCCTGTGTTATTTCAACGGGAAACTTCAAATCTCTTTAAAATGGACATTTAAACTTCAGAAAAGTATTATATTCAGAAACTCAGTAACTGCCACAGACCTGATTTTACCAGGCTGGCGAATGAGCGAGCACTATACTTCATCGGACTCACGCGCTCTATGCAATAACAACCTAAGTAGTAGCGTTAGGTTGTTCTTGCATAGATCGCGCGTGGCGGGGTTGACGCTCCGTACTTGAAAAATACTTTTCACTAAAATGAGACATCCCACAAACCTGAAACTCACAGGATAGGTAGTTGGGATGTTGTACAACGCGAAAATGATGGTGGGAGCAAAAACGACCTAAGTCGACTTAGGTTGTTCTTGCACCCAGGTACTCAATTGGAAAAGTCATGTTATTGAATTTTCTGATAAACGCATCTCTCAGAATTTCAATTTCTTTTGCTGCGACATCTTGGAGCGCGGATCTTCTTCGCCCTGCATTTTCAGACTCACCGTAACATAAAAGAAAATCAAAAAAATTTGATCGGTGAATCTGTAGTTCGGCCCTTCCTTATCTTGAAGGCTTCACCTTGCGCTTTAATCAATTTGGATACACGTAGAAGCTCATTTCTTCGCGCTGCATTCTGCGACTCGCTGTCTTTCTGCGTTAGCTGTTGCGGTTCGTAGAAAATCTTGGTGCTTTAGAAAAGTAACTTAAAATTAAGCGATTTTGGTCAAAATCTCAGTAGGGTCTTTCCTAAATGGAGATCACAGATCGTCCGCTAAACCGATCTTTCAAGTGTGATTTAGCACAACAATTTGTCTCACAGTGAAACTCACGGTGGCCGTGTGAGGGTTGTGTGTATAGAATTTTTGATTTAAATCAACAATTCATTTTGGTAGGTATGTTTGAATTTATTATGGTTATCGTTACTAAACTTCGATTTGGTATAAGTAATGAGCTATGCAGCTATCTGCTGATAAGCATTTATATCTAATTTTAAGTCTAGTAAGTACAATATTTGTACATTTAGGGGGGGGGGGGGGGGGGGGGGTTACTCAATTGGTTACCGACTTGTCTATTTTCTCCCAAACGGAGTAATCAATTGTCCTTTCGGCAGCAGATGTTGGACGAGTAATGAGTTCGAACTGGTACGTTTGACCATATGAAATCGGGATTTCTTTTTTTTTTTCGATCGAAAAGTGTTGGCGTGCCATTTATTGCGACTTATTCCAAAGCCCACGCATCAAAAATGCAAAATCGAGCTCTGTCGTCCGATTCTGTGAGGGATTCTGAACACAACCATCCCAAAACATCTTTGTTTTCGACAACGATGAAGGGGCCGCTTGTATTTCACGTTTTTGTGGTAATTTTCGCGATTGTCAGAGGCTGGGGGCGGCCATTGCCGCTACAGCTGCTACAGCTGCTGATATAATGCGGTGGTTCCCAGAACACCTGTGAGATTTCGTCGCGCGCCCATCTGAGCTACCTCCTTTTACTATAGTATAGTATACTTTTACTATAGTAAAAGATGAAGTTCAGATAGGCGCGCGGCGACATCTCACGGGTGTTCTGGGAACCACCACGTTATATCATCAGTTGTAGCGGCAATGGCCGCCCCCAGCCTCTGACAATCACGAAAATTATCACAAAAACGTGGAATACAAGCGGCCCCTTCATCGTTGTCGAAAACAATGATGTTTTAGGATGGTTGTGTTCAGAATCCCTCACAGAATCGGGCGACAGAGCTCGATTTTACATTTTTGATGCGTGGGCTTTGATATAAGTCGCAATAAATGGTACGCCAACACTTTTCGATCGAAAAAAAAAAAAAAAAATCCCGATTTCATCCAATCAAACGTACCAGTTCGAACTCATTACTCGTCAAACATCGGCTGCCGAAAGGACAAGTCGATTGATTACCCCGTTTCGGAGCAAATAGACAAGTCGGTAACCGATCGGGTAACCCCCCCCCCCCCCCCCCCCCCCCCCCCCCCCCACCCGCCCTGAAAATATTCCATGTTCCTTATTTTTTTAACCAAACACCACTTTCGTATTACCTATTTACTGGGCCAGGAGACTGAAGCCAGGATACTGAGGTTTTCTTACTTTTTAGCTAATAAATCGTCAATAGTAAAACGTTTAACGAGGAAATTATTCAATTCTATATTTGAATCCTAAGTATTTATAAACTATAAATGTAATAATAAATACCTACAAAATATATTATTTACGAAAACGCGTACCAAGATACTGAGAATCTGACTGGCCGCGACACAATTTCACTCACATAATTCATCGTGTCCACTGAACCATTGACAAGCCGAAACGAATACCAGCGTTCGTAAGCCAACTTGACTTCGGTAATTCACCTAAATAGAGCAGCAGCGCGCTAGATATGCTAATTCATCCTTTTTTTAAGGTGTTTCGATGTGGCAGGAGAGTGAGGTAAGAGTCGAGAAACAAAATTCAATTAAGTATTTTTAATAAAATTTAATAATAACAGTAAATTTAGACAAATGCATTGAAACACTTTATGGTAACATTTCTGTTTCTGAGTGCAGATTTCACGTATTACACTTAAAATTGAGTTTTGATTCAACATTGAAACTTTCATTTCGGAGAAGAGACATGCCATGAGACTGAAAATTTGACACTTTAAAGTACAATTTTTGTAAATAATATCTTTGGGATCGAGCCAATTTTCAGTGTCAAACTAGAAATGATTTAGTTGTTGAGTTTTGATCCTAAATCAATGCAATATAAGTACAAAAAATATTCAAAAGCTGGTGAGTCACAGAATATTCCCTCGTGAGTAGAACCACCCATTGGTTGATATTATAAAACGATTTGCCGTTTTTATGAAAAGTGACATTCTGGTCTTTCGATCTATATGATTATATCTCAGGACAACAATAATTTGTGGCTTCTATTGAGCTTTAAAAATTTCGTGGCTCCTGATTGACCAGGCGGCTATACGTTATGTATCATTGTGTCATAGATGTATACATTATATATATAGTATATATAGAAAAATAATGAAATAGAAGGTAAAAATTATGTATAGTGGCTTGGGAATTTGTAACGTAGACACTCACTAGGGAGGAAATCGGCTGGCCAACTTGGCTGGTGAAAAGTAGCGTCATCTCCGAATCTCCCGGTCCACCGCTAACAAGAGTTGGGTAAGCTCCGATACCCATGCTGCTGAATTGGTCAATCGCTGACACATATGTGATTTTGTATCCAGTCTCAGTGAGGATGTCTAAAGTCTCGTTAACCACCTGTTCTGGAATGCCAACCCTTTGAAATACGTTTATCGACCCGAGCCGGTCACCTTCGGATCTACTTCCGATGTACAAATTATTTCCGTCGTAGGTCATGTCGGCTGCCGCACGTTCCTTGATGGCTGTTGGTATGGTATAGCAACTCGTTATGGTAAAAATCGGCTGGCCAACTTGGCTGGTGTAAAGCAGTCTCATGTTCGAATGTCCCGGTCCACCGCTAATAAGAGTTGGGTAAGCTCCGGTACCTATGACGGTGAGTTTGTCATCCACTTCCACATATGTGATTTCGTGTCCAGTCTCAGTGAGGAAGTCTACGGTCTCGGTAATCACTTGTGATGGAATGCTCGTCTTTTGGGATGTGCGTATCGTCCAGAGCCGGTCACCTTCGGATCTACTTCCGATGTACAAATTATTTCCGTCGTAGGTCATGTCGGCTGCCGCACGTTCCTTGATGGCTGTTGGTATGGTATCAGCAGTCACAGCCACGGCCAGGATCAAGGCAAACAAAATTGAAGAGTTTTTGAACATTTTTTTAGATTTAGTACTTCGAGAAATATGTAGTATCACAGTTTCGGCGCTGAGCTGAATCGACGATGAAATGATACTGAGCTCACCAGTCATCGGACTTTATACCGGTGCGAATCTTATCGATACAATACGTAATCCACAGATTTTGTTGTCTAGAATTATTTATGAGTATCGGAGGCCGGTAGATTATTTTTTTGACGAGTACCTCATTTGGGAGAATTTTGTTGTTGGATTGATAATACAGACGAGTCGTATCGATGAAATTCATTTCCAACATCAAGCAGGATTTAAATGACTAGAGAGATCATGAGAACGAAAATCGAAAGGTGCAAAGTTCGGAAATTCTTTGTGAAGGAAGTAAAACTGAACATTCATTTCCGGCGATGACGCAGTCCATCCATAATAGATACGTGATTTCCAGGTAGTCGAAGCACTTGCTTTGGCAATAACATGTAGGTATAAAACTACGGCGAGGTCTAATTCCCACTGCATTAAATCGCGAGGATTTGATCGTTGATTAAATACTCATTGTAATCGATATGATCCGAACTAACCCAGTGTACTATTACACCAACAGTAGCAGGTTCGCAGCGATGATAATAATTTTCAAAACCAATCCTGTAACGGAAAATTTCATTCACAATTCACTTTCAGGTAGAACTTTAATTATAACTACAGCATGTGCATAGATTCGGATTGTAAGAGCATAGGATGAAAAATATCGATTACTATTCATTTCACACTCTCATTGATTAACAAAAATCACTTGCTATAGCGGCGTCTCTCATCTCATTACTTTCATCTCGAGACTTCTACGAATTCATTGATAGTGGAATCGTGATATTGAAGGACGCAAGAAAGTGCTAATTAATTCTTGCCATTATTGTATCAAATTAAATAAGCAACATCGACTGTGAGTCGTATTACCATATACCTACACGACAATTCCCCATTATGAACAGACTGGGACAATTCGTCAGTTCTCTGAGGTGTGGTAATCACTATCAACGGTAACAAAAATTATCACAATATATTGTAGATAAAACCCGTGATTAATGTAATCACTGCTATTGCGTGCTCGAGGGCCACGATGTATGTGGATATACATGTCTGCTGGGTTGCGATTCTCTAACTTTCCGTTAACTCGCTAATTCGCTAATTCGCTAATTTTTCGCTAAGACCGTTGGTTGGCTGAGGAGCGTCCAATCGGAGATGGTAATGGTAATGCCCGATGGCGTTCACGTCGCTATGACCCTGAGGATAGTTTTTCCGTGTTTCCCAGGAGGCAGTAGAGCGACAGGACGATCTCAGAATTCGGACGACTGAAACTCGTCTTCGCCAATTAGAGTTTCATAGATGAATCGATGAATCAAATAATGCACTACGGGAAATGAATAAATAAAAGCTGACCCGCACGGAGGAGACACGAAGATACGTTTTACTCCCGATTCCTGTCCTGCGAAGCAACGATGCGGAAGTAAAGAAGAGGACCTCGACGAGCTTTCAGCGATATGGGCCCGACGAAGCCGGTTGGTTTAGAAAAATCGGAAAAATCGGGTAAGTGGAGTGAAAATTGTTTGTTCTTATTAACAGAGAACAAGACGTAGGATTCTACAAACAGTAATGAACCAACCCGTAATTGTATCGGCCGATTTTGTGCCTTTCGCGACAAGTGTTATTCTTTTTGAATTATTTCATGTGCACAGCACGATTTGGACGTTACGTAGTAAGGACGGATCTTGGATGCTGTATTAGTGTCCCAAGATGCCTCATGCGTGCGTTGGTATCTGTGTTTTCAAAGTTTCCAAGGGAATGACGGAATGACCGTATCCCAGCAATCGAAATATAGGTTGCCTGTTGAATCTGTGTTTTTTCGGCCCCGAAATCAATCGGGAAACGATCGTTCATCCGCAGTGGCTCACAGATCGCCCGATTGACCGGTATTGTGTTTGATCGCAAATTAGTGGATATACTAATCGCGGGTCCTTAAAGGAAGACCTTACTGAAACTCAGAACTTCGAAAAAAATTTTTGTAATTGAAATTATTCATAGATCATGTGAAAGTGTACTCAGGAATTAAGAAAATCCTACCTTGATCTTGAAGATGACTTAAGAAATGTAGAAGTTACGCAACATTTAAACATACTGAAGTTCAAAATGCTCCTTGCATTATAACTTTAATCGAATCATATTTATCTTCAACTATAGTCTTCAGCACACTAGGGCGAACGGATTTTCCGATCAGATTCGCGATGGCATTACTCGTTCTTTTTTAAAAGCATTTAATATTTTCATTTTCAAATTTTTGGCATTTTTTCATGTTATTTGAAACTTGAGAAGTATGTTGCTTTTACAATTTGGAGAATCTGATCAGTGATTTTGTGCATAAGGTATGTGTGAACTTCCTCTGCGAAGAAGAAGTTGATCGGAGCAAAACTATGACACAAGGAGTTTTTAGCGTGGCTGAAAATGTGAGGCTGAAAAGGCTGAAAAGGCGACTTTGGTCAAAATCTCAGTAGGGTCTTCCCTAAATGGTGCGCAGATCGTCCGCTAATCCGTGTGATTTGGCACAACCGTTTGTCTCGCAGTGAAACTCGTGACGGTTGTATGTATGGAATTTTCGATTAAATCAACAATTCATTTTGTTATCTTTATTTGAATTTATTGTGGTTATCGTTATTAAACTCTTATTCGGTACAAATAATGAGCTATGCAGCTATCTGCTGACAAGCATTTATATCTAATTTTAAGTCTAGTACAATATTTGTATATTTGAGATTTCTAAATAGGGATGTGTTTCGCTTTGTAGCGCTTCGCCGACTAGCTTGCTCGGACAATCTATTGCTTTTTTGCGAGTTTTTAATATCGTCGTATTGGGATTTTCTTCACAGAATTTCATTTCCTATACACTATGGTTGTTTTTATTTTTAAATTGAATAATTTTATATTTTTTACAAAAGCTTCCATGAGTTTCCATGGGGACTATTTTTGGTATTTGTTGATATTATAAAATGATTTGCCGTTTTTATGAAAGGTGACCCCGCACGGAAATATATATATGCGAAAAATATATGCGACATATTTGTTTTTTGCGCTAAAATATAAGTAACATTTATTTTTTATAAGTTTGACATAAATGTCAACATACATATAGTGACATGTATGTCGACATAGATGTCAACACTATGTAAAATTCACCTAACATATAGGATACATATGGGCATATCCATGGAATTTTTAACTTTTGTGAGGGATAGTAGTTGTCTCCATTTCAAGTACAAATTTGAGACCCCAAGGGTGTTTTCGATTGACAAATACTTTTTCTCAAAGGTAACTGTGATGTTCTAGTATATTTAAATTCATTTCCGCATGTTATGAGTACAAAAATCGTCGAGAAAATGACAAGTCACTGTGAGGATGGAGCACTTTTTTTTATTTAAACTACTATAACTTGTTGACCGAAGATGATAGCAACTTAATTTTTTTTTTTCATTAATTGTGAACACGTAAACAATAGGAAAATGTGGGACAGATAACTGTGCCGGTCAGGAGAGCTATAACAAAAATTAATGAAATAGCGATGACGACATTTTTTGAATTGAAGATGATTTTACTTTTTTAATTACAACTTTTTGAACGATCCATTTGAACGAGTGACCTTAAAGTATCTTATTCTACTTATCTTAAGCTATAAAAAGGTACCTGACCGGAAAGTGTGCCCAGAACCTGAAAAAAGTTTCAAGCTTTTGAAAATGACTAGCTGAAGAATAATTCGAAGAAAAAAATCACTATTTCAGCTGGCACACATGTATTTTGATTGCGATCTCATTCCAAGCAATAGTAATTGTTAAAATTCGTAATAAGAAGTATATTATCAAATCGGTCGCTATTTTTATGCATATTTGGAAGAGATAAATACAAACGAGTAAATATTTTCAGAAATCATCAATTTTCATAGTTGTTGAAAAAATGTTCACAAACATATCTTTTACGTGCAGTATCATTGTGTCATAGATGTATGTATTATATATATAGTATATATAGAAAAATAATGAAATAGAAAGTAAAAATTATGTATAGTGGCTTGGGACTTTGCAACGTAGCAACTCGTTATGGTAAAAATCGGCTGGCCAACTTGGCTGGTGTAAAGCAGTCTCATGTTCGAATGTCCCGGTCCACCGCTAATAAGAGTTGGGTAAGCTCCGGTACCTATGACGGTGAGTTTGTCATCCACTTCCACATATGTGATTTCGTGTCCAGTCTCAGTGAGGAAGTCTACGGTCTCGGTAATCACTTGTGATGGAATGCTCGTCTTTTGGGATGTGCGTATCGTCCAGAGCCAGTCACCTTCGGATCTTCTTCCGATGTACAAATTATTTCCGACGTAGGTCATGTTGGCTGCAGCACGTTCCTTGATGGCTGTTGGTATGGTATCGGCAGTTACAGCCACGGCTAGGATCAAGGCCAACAATATTGAAGAGTTTTTGAACATTTTTTGAGAACTAGTACTTCAGGAAATGTGTAGTATCACAGTTTCGGCGCTGAGCTGAATCGACGATGAAATGATACTGGGCTCACCAGTCATCGGACTTTATACCGGTGCGAATCTTATCGATACAATACGTAATCCACAGATTTTGTTGTCTAAAATAATTTATGAGTATTGAAGCGCTCCATCATTTTTTTGACAAGTACCTCATTTGGAAGAATTTTGTTGGTGGATTGATAATACAGACGAGTCGTATCGATGAAATTCATTTTCAACATCAAGCAGGATTTAAATGACTAGAGACTAGAGAGATCATGAGAACGGAAGAGAAGAAAATCGGAAAGTGCAAAGTTCGGTAATTCTTTGTGAAGGAAGCAGAACTGCACATTTATTTCCGGCGATGACGCAGTCCTTTCGCAATAGATACGTGATTTCCAGGTAGTCGAAGCACTCGCTCTTGTCAATAAGATGTACTTATAAAACTACGGCGAGGTCTAATTCCCATTAAATCGCGAGGATTTTACCGTTGATTGATCACTGGTTGTTATCGATATGATCCGAACAAACCCCAGTATACTATTACACCAACAGCAGCAAGTTCGTAGCGATGGTAATAATTTTCAAAACCAATCCTGTAACGGGAAATTTCATTGACAATTCACTTTCAGGTAGAACTTTAATAATAACTACAGCTGTGAGTAGATTTGGCTTGTAAATAATATCGATTACTATTCATTTCACACTCTAATTGATGACTAGAAATCACTTGCTATAACGGCGTCTCTAATCTCATTGCTTTCCTCTTGAGACTTCTACGAATTTGATTGAAAAAAAATTCGTCAGCTCTCTGAGATGTGGTAATCACTATCAACGGTAGAAAAAATGATCACAATATATCGTAGGTAAAACCAGTGACCAATGATGATCGTCATGACGCTGTGTTGTCGGAGAAGAATCAGTGCACAGTCATTCGAGGGACAACAACTTGACATTAGCAACATATCGCAGTGCAGATTTGAGAGGTGAAAAAAATGTTCAACAAGTAATTCATTCTCGTGGGTTTTGTCATGGCTATGGGCTTTTTCGCCAGCTTCGTACCAAGAGCTACACAGTAGAGGTGCGCGGTATTGAGAATTTGATACCGAAAATCGGTATAGGTTTTTTAATCGGTACTTTCGGTTCACCGAAATATCGAAATTTCGGTAAACACCGAAATATCGAAATTTCGGTAAATACCGAAATATCGAAATTTTGGTAAATACCGAAACACCGAAATTTCGGTGTTCACCGGAACATCAAAATATCGGTAGATATCAAAATGCTTGAAAACCGGAATTTCGATAGACCCTGATATTCTGTAATACCGAAATTTCGGGTAAAAGAACGAAAGAAAAAATTCCAGCGTACACCGTGCAGATTGCGGAACAGGGCTGAACAGACATTTCGACATTTCGGTATGCACTGTCCAGCAAATATTGGGTGTTGTCCACCGAATTTTCAATATTTCGGTATTTACTGAAATTTTGGTATATATACCGAATTTTTGATATTTCGGTATGTACCGAATTTTCGATATCTCGGTATCGGTATTGACAGTCGACCTCCATACCGAAACATTTTGAGAGAACGGATACCGAAAATTTTCGGTATACCGAAATACCGCGCACCTCTACTACACAGTGGTGTGGTCCGGCGAATGTTACCTACGTTGGAAACAACTTGTACATTGGTAATCGACAGAATGGTGACTGGCTTTTGACGCAACACCCAGTGTACAAAGCAGCAATTCCAAATAAAATCGCTACCCAAACCCTGAAAATCGACGCGAGCTACACGCTCGCGTTCATATCAGCGGTCGATCAATCTTTCAACAAGACACTCGGAGCGTTTCCCAGACTCATCAGCGGTGGACCAGGACCAAAAAACGTCACCTTACAATTCTCCAGTAAAATTGGCCAGCCGATTAACTTTCGCGTCAAATCATTCGGGCGACGATAAGCCTCTTTGTAATTGACGATCATTAGATCAACATGCGAAACTGGTCTCTCTTGAACACATTATAATATGAAATTTTTAATGACTGCGTTTCAAAAACAACGATAATAGGTGTAGGTACAATTCGTTACAGAATAAAACGGCATAAAAGAGTCCTTTGAGTTTCACTCTTCCTATCCTTCGGCTTGTCTCCTATTCATTCTAAAGCGACACTACAGGTTCGGCATGAGAAATTAGCAAATAAAAATTTGCCACGAAGGGAACACCAAGCTTCACTCCATATTCCAATCCTTGCTTTTTCGACAGGGAAGTGCGGTACCGAAGAAGAGGATATGCTGCTTTCGACGGCACGAGGTAACCGGTTAGATGCGGAGGATAGGATCTCTCAGATTACTCTCAGGCCGAGCTTAGGTAGATTGGATGGTAATGCCGGATGGCGTTAACGTCGCTTTGACCCTGAGGATAGTTTTCCCGCTTTTTCCAGGAGGCAGTAAAGCGACGATCTCAGAATTCGGACGACCGAAACTTGTCTTTGCCAATTAGAGTTTCATAGATGAATCGACGAATCAAATGATGTTGAGATTACGAATAGAAAAGTTCTTTTGTAATTGGAGTCAGATTTTTTAGGTTAGTCTGTCTGGTAGAAGAGATGCAAGAAAGTTGCCTGACAAATTATCCTTTTCGAGAATAAAAAAAAAAATTATCTTATCGAGCGATAGTGTCGCGTGGCAGGTCGCACTACGGCAAATGAATAAATAAAAGCTAGAACCGCACGGATGAGATATGGAGATACGTTTTACTCCAGATTCCTGTCCTCAGACCTTCTTCGTCCCTCGTCTCATGCGATTACGATGCAACGATGAAACAGTAAAAAAAGGGGACCTTGACGAGCTTCCAGCCGTATGGGTACGAGAAAGCCGGTTGGTTTAGAGAAATCGAAAAAATCTGATAAGTGCAGTGAAGATTGTTCGTTTTTATTGACAGAGAACAAAAATTAGGATCCTACAAACAGTTATCAATCTCGCACGTAGCTCTCCACACGGAACTCTAATGGCTGGCCAACTCTGCTGGTGAAAAGCAGCTCTGTTCTTTCATGTCCTGTGGTCCACCACTGATAAGAGTCATGTCACCTCCCATAGCTCGGTATGTTAGGTCAACCGCTTCCACATATGTGAGGTTGAATGGAGTGAAGATGGTCCCGGTCTGGGTAACCACCTCTGATTGAAGGCTTCCCCGCTGAAACGTGTCCATTTGCAAGAGCCGGTCATCTCCGGATCTGCTTCCGATGTCGTACAAATTGTATTAAGTTGTAGTCGTTGCAGCACGTTCCTTAATGGCAGTTGGTGCGGCCTTGGTAGTCACAGCCACGGCTAGGATCAAGGCGACGAGGATTAAAGAGTTTTTGAACATTTTTGGAGATTTAGTACTCCGGGTAATATCTACTATCACAGTTTGGCGCTGAGCTGAATCGATGATTAGATAATACTGGGCTCACCGGCCATCGGATTCTATATTTGTCAGAATCTTATCGATACAATACGTAATCTACAGATACGCATTGGATATTTTCGATATCCGATAGTATTTTTTTTTTTTTTGTATAACTTGCAGATCGTTTAAATGATCTGGAAAGTAGTCGTCCAAAATTGTGCATGAGTATTGGAGCGGTTGATCATTTTCTTGAAAAGTACTTCGACTGGAACAATCTTGTTGGTAGATTGATAACACAAACGAGTCGTATCGATAAAATTCGTTTCCTGCATCGAGCAGGATTTGAAAGACCAGACAGATGATACAAACGGAAGAGAAGAAACTCAAAAGGTGCTGAAACTACGAAACAAGTCTTCTTGGTAAAAGAAGTAAAACTGAACATTCACTTCCGACGATGACGCAGTTGTTCAATATACTCAACAACGCTTACCTAGATAAATATCGAACCGATTTTACCTCGGTATGTTTAGTTTCAAGTTTTTAAAACATCTCTTGGACTTTGCCTGATTTGACTTTATCACGATTCATAATTTGATATGACATTTCAAGGTAGTCGAAGCACTCGCTCCTGTCAATAATATCTATATGGGCTACATCTAATCATGTTGAGTTTTGGAGTAAGAAATTGAGATTTTTAGGTATGTTCATCTGGTAGAAGAGATGTAAAAAAGTTGCCTGACAAATTCTCCTTTTCGAGAATAAAAAGAAGTTAATCTTGTCGAGCGATGGTGTCGCGTGGCAGGTCGCACTACGGAGAATGAACAAATAAACTAAACCGCACAAAGGAGACACGAAGATACGTTTTACTCCAGATTCCTGTCCTCAGAACTTCTTCTGTCCCTCGTCCCATGCGACTACGATGCAACGATGCAGAAGTAAAGAAGGGGACCTCGACGAGCTCTCAGCGGTATGGGTACGAGGAAACCGGTTGGCAGCGTAGGTAAGGATCTCTCAGATTGCTCTCAGGATGAGGTGGATCGGGTGGCAATGCCCAATGGTGTTAACATTGTTACGACACTCTTTACTCCCCGCAAGATTTTCCCCGAACTTATTCAGGATACTATGTGAACCTACGCTCGCACGATCCCCCGTAGAGCTAAAGGATAAAGACACGAGAAGAGACAGGACGAAGTCACTAACAAACGTGAAAGTGAACCACAGGTGTTTCGAACGTATACCTCCGTCTGTCTGAATCAAGAAAATTCAATTAAAATTAAAGAAAAAAAAAAAGAAATTAGAGTAATGACGTCGTTCATTTATTGCAACGCAGAATCAAAATGTTGAATCCTGATTACATTAATCTCTCATGTAGAAGTCGAGTATATCTCGGTATCAATGATCGGCAAAACTTGTTTGTTTTATCGTCGACAATCATATCGTGATAATAAGTCGATCGGATTCGCGGTAAGATTTCTATCAAGTGAAGAGCAAATACTAAGAATAACTTTAATTAAATATAATAAAATAAATATGAGAGGCTTACACTCAGAAAAAGGTCTTGTTGACACAACCAAAGTTTGGTTATTATACATGGACAATTACATTTTTTGTTCAGTCAAACAAATTTTTTGATTTTGATTTGGTTGACTGAACAAAAAATTTGATTGTTCATATAGTAACCCAAATTTTGGTTGTTGCAACAAGATATTTTTCTGAGTGTATAAATCGGAGTAACATCCATATATATATGTGGTATTCCACGTGAACCGGACCAGTTTTTGGTCTGAGGTCATCGAATTTGACGCCAATGCAGATTCAGATTCCTTGTTACTACATGAGATGCCCCCAACGGTTACAGAGCTTGAAAATAATTGGTTCAATTTATATCGCTGTCATAATTATGCCAAAAATTTAATTACCACATTTTCAACTCCACTTGTCTCAGCCATGCATGAACAAAATCATAACTTCCCACAGTGCATTCTACGCGCATAAATGAGCTCCTTCGAAATATGTAGCACTTCAATTATTTTTGGAATTCTTAAACATGTAAAACTTTGAAAATATGCGATTTCTTTGTTCTTCTACCGAAGGGTCACACCAATTGCCCTGAAATTTTTACCGAAATTACTTCGAGGTGGCACTAAGAAGTGATCAAAATTTCAGCCTCCCGTATTTTACTTTTTTTTTTGCCAAAAACCGGCCCGGTTCACGTGGAATACCCCATATACAATAGGGTGGTAAGGTGGTCAAAGTGTTAGAAGCGAATAAAATGTTATTCGCTTGTAACAATTTGAAGAAAAAAAAAACTCACCCTGTATATAGGTTCTATTAATATGAATTTCAGATGGCCTTAATGGATTTGGTGTACCTGTCTTGAAGGCTTTATTCGTGAATCAACAACGATAAGAAATGATGACGCACGACTATTCTTGGAGTCTGATACCTTGTTGTTTTGGTCTGATTCCATAGGAAATAATCGGATGTACGTTTCACGAGAGGTAAAATTCGGAAAGTATTGAATATATATCGTGACGAATTTACGATTACGTAATACAACAAAGAACTGCCGCAACGAGTGGCAAGAAGTAGAATCTGCGTGTGTACATACATACATGTAGTTGGCACGTGCGGATAAATGCAATTGTACTTTCACTCGAAGCCCGCGGTTTTCTGTACTGTATAGACTTCGAGTCACGGACTACTATTATACATCCAACGCGATAAGTATAATAATTTATGGCATATACAACCCCGCGTATGATTTGCAAGACCTTTCGAAAAGCGGAATCCCGATCTAACGAAACTGAATACCGCGCACGATCGAAGATCATTATCTGTTTCAACGTTGTATTCACTACTTTCGAAAGCGGGGTAAATCGTAATCCTATTAATCTCCTCGATATGCCACAACTTGAATTTGAACAATTCCCAACAGATTTATGGCGTCAGAAAGATAAAAAAAATATCAATAATTTCTGAAAAAAAAAAAAAAAAAAAAAAAAAATCGTAAAATTTGTTTAAAATAAAGAAATAAGTGGAGTGCATGTGCATGTGCTTCTCCTTCACCTTCACCTACTCTTCTTCCTTCTTCTCGTATATTGTGTGTAAGTTTTTTTGGGGTAAAGTGTCGGTAAAACAAATGACGCTCACGAACCGATCGATAGGCTTAATTGGCGTTGAAATAACGGTTCAACGTGTTTAACGCAGCGTATGACGTGCGAGCGTCCGAACATGATTCACGCGACACAGACCGAGGGTGGTTACACGATCGGGGTTAACCGAACTACTGTTAGACTGGCCACACTATTCGCAAACCTCAGTTCGAGTGAAATTACGAATTTTTAATAACGTTCAAAAAGCATTTTAATAATTACAGATTATTTGACAAAAATCGCAAGATGATCTCTAACACGAAAATAAAGCCTCTGAATTTGGAGAAAAATAAAAACTACGTCAATCTCTTCAAATTAAAGTCAAAATTTTTTGAATTGAAAACCTCAATATTTGTTATGCAAGGAGCATTTTATATTGAGGTTTTAGAAAGCTTCTTCAGTCACGAATTTCAAGTTCTTTAATTTAAACTTTTCTATCTCATTTCGACGCCCGATACGAATAACAGCACATTTCAGATTCCGGGTGAAAAAGAGCATGTTTCAAATTCCGGGTGGAAAAGAGCACATTTCAGATTCGAGGTGGAAAAGAGCACGTTTCAGATTCCGGATGGAAAAGAACACGTTTCAGATTGAAAATGAAAACTAGCACATTTCAGATTCACTCGAAAACTAGCACAATTCAGGCGAAGCGAATATTACTCATTAGTCATTAGTAAGTGTCAGGTAGGTTTATTATGAAATTGGAAAGGCACAATTATGCACAAAAAGTCGATTCAATTTTATCATTGAATGATTAATTCAATCTTATAATAAACCTACCTGACACTTGCTAATAAATAAGTAATATTCGGTTCAACCTGAATTGTGCTAGTTTTCGAGTGAATCTGAAACGTGCTATTTTTCATTCTCATTCTGAAACGTGTTCTTTTCAATCCGGAATCTGAAACATGCTCTTTTTCACTCGGAATCTGAAACGTGCTCTTTTTCACCTGAAATCTGAAATGTGCTCTTTTCCATCCGGAATTTGAAACGTGCTCTTTTTCACCCGGAACTGAAATGTGCTGTTATTCGTATCGGGCGTCGATTTGTGGATAATATGATTTGAAGAGATTAGCGTAGTTCTGTTTTTTTTTTTTTGTAAATCAGTTCGTGCTTTCTCATAGCACGAAATATTTTATCTACACTATTGGTAAAGTCGTCTGTCATAAGTTTTGAATCGATGTTGAAGAAAAAAAAAAAAAAAATTTGAAGATACTTTTTGACAACTTTTTCTTACGAAGAAAGAATTCGACTTAATAGAGAGAGAGAGAGAGATTTGAAGAAGTAACTAATTGATAGAGTTTTGTTAAACGACGATAAAATTGTACGTCAAGGTGGAGTTGTCATCCTCGAAGTTTAGGTTTTAAGCCAGGTTTCTAAAATTGGTAAAAATCCATTTCGACAGAGACTGTAACAGTTAAAACCGGTTAAAGACAGAACAGTTAAAGTCAGGGTGGTCAAAATTCGTCAACGCTACTTCAAGACCATAAAAATTGTGGCCCTGCGGTGCGAAGGAAGAAAAATAGCGACATTGAAATCGCTGCGATGAAAAGATAAAAAAAAAAAAAAAAAGAAATTTGCAAAAAAGATAAAAAATAAAAATAACCACGTCAACCCTCCCGCTGTGATACAGAGGTTAAAGCTTACTCGCCTGTCGCAAGACTGACGTTAATAATAGTTCAAATTTGAAAATGAGAATCTCTCTAATAAGAAATTTATTTTATTGCGTTTTTTGAATAAAAATCGACCTGTTAGGTGATCAATTTGACAATTCAATAATTATCACGATGCAGAAGAATAAAAATCATTTTTGGATCCGCAGATAGCCCGTGGAAATTGAAGTACTACAAAAATTTCTATCATTGCGAGAGTCGATCGCTGTATATATATATAAATATATATATACCGATAATCGGTGCTAGTAGTAAATATTACGCCTATATATAGGTATACGAATAACCGGTACATTATATGGGTAATATATAATAATATAAGTAAAATCGTTTTGTTTATGAAAGAGACTTGCCGCCTTAGTGTGCGCGAGTATAATTGTATACATGTAAGTACATACCGATGTGGGTGCACCAGGGGGCGCTCGAACAAGGTATAAATCATTTACCGTGATTGGATATGCAACCGCACCGAATTTATGAACCTGCGAATATTATATTTTTACCTTGGTCTGCTCATATACTCCGCTTTCCTATATACTACTCGACATTGGCCAATCGCAGCCTAAAGTTTCGCCCCAAAAATGAAAGCCTCGTCCTTTTCTGCAACCCTTCATAAGTTATAGATTCCAATTAATGGGGTATTCCACGTGAAGCGGGCCGGTTTTTGGCAAAAAAAAAAAAAAGTAAAAAACGGGAGGCTGGAAATTTTATCACTTCTTTGTGACACTTTGAAGTGATTTCGGTGAAAATTTCAAGGCAATCCGTGTGACCCTTCAAATAGAAAAAAAAATAAAAACACATATTTTCCAAGTTTTACATGCTTCGCCGGTTTTTGGAAAAAAAAAAGAAGAAAAACGGGAGGCTGAAATTTTGATCACTTCTTAGTGCCACCTCGAAGTAATTTCGGTGAAAATTTCAGGGCAATTGGTGTGACCCTTCGATAGAAGAACAAAGAAATCGTATATTTTCAAAGTTTTACATGTTTAATAATTCCAAAAATAATTGAAGTGCTACATATTTCGAAGGAGCTCATTTATGCGCGTAGAATGCACTATGGGAAGTTATGATTTTGTTCATGCATGGCTGAGACAAGTGGAGTTGAAAATGTGGTAATTAAATTTTTGGCACAATTATGACAGCGGTATAAATTGAACCAATTATTTTCAAGCTCTGTAACTGTTGGGGGCATCTCATGTAGTAACAAGGAATCTGAATCTGCATTGGCGTCAAATTCGATGACCTCAGGCCAAAGACTGATCCGGTTCACGTGGAATACCACTAATGTTTTTTTCTACCCAAAACGCGATCGAAACTATAATCTGCGGTTTTGAAAAAGCAACTTTTCCAGACCCACCGCTGAACGGGATTTCCACTTTGAATTCAACTCTTTGAGAGTTAAACCGGTGGCGTTATCTCGCCTTGAATAGATAGGTTGAAAATTAGTCCCGAGTACGAACTCGGTGAGGATCCAGGACCACCGGAGGGCAGTACGATATCGCGGTTGCGCGCGGTAGGTATACATTATAGATTATACCTCATAACATACCCTGGAGCAACCGCATCGTACGTTGGGGCTCCCGATATATCTAACGTCAGTTCAGAATCCAGTTCGATATCGCTATCCACCTCTTTGCTCCGGATACCGGGGAGACAAAGTTTGATCAAGTATTATTTCGAGTCTGATCGTGTATTTCCTGCCCAAACAACAATATCCTATAAACCGAGAATACGAGGACAAACTTTGTCGCAGTTAAAATTTTTCGCGATTTAAGGACGACCCTAAATTTTACACCCGCGAGTTTATGATCGTTTATATTATGCTACCTGGTCTCGTAGTCAAAGCGGTTCAAACCCTTGATTAAATCGGAGACGCGTAATAGCCGCGGGATTAATTCCGTCCCGAAAATGTCATGCGATTCCTTTTACGTATAGTCTAAGCGTTCTTTTGTGCATCGCGTCGGACAGTCAAGGCAGACAGTCGAGTCGCTGGTTAAAATCAAAGTAGAATCAGGAGAGATCGTATCGCGGTTTGAAGAGCCTCCTTAAAACGTTTCACTAGTAATACAAACGCGATATATTCGGTAATAAAACTCGAGCCAACCTCTCCAGAGGTTAATTGATTACCGAGGGTAGGCCCCCGCTCACATACGCGTTGTTATAGGTACTCGCTTTAATTTACTTCCCCGCTGCAATCCTTCCAGGGTAATCAGTTTTAATTTAATGCTCCGTGGAACTGGCTGCCGATTTCTCGCAACTTTTACTGCAGCTACCGGTTTATTTTACCCACCTCCAAAAAACCCGGCTATTTAATATTTCGCGATTGTAGAATAGCGATTTAAAAATTTCTGAAGGGGTTGATTTTCCGATGTTCCATGGATATAATTAAATCATGTCCAGAGAATATTTATGAAAATAACGCGTTCTCGGTTCGTTCCATTCCCTGTACGTATTTCTCTCCTAATTTGTTGTCCATTGTGCGTTGGTTTCCCACGAAAATATCGGGCCTGTAACGCCGGTCTTCTAGCCTCGGAGCTGTAGATGACGATAACTTGTACTCGTCCATGCAGTCGAGCCTCTGAACCGTGAAGTGAACTCTCTCTCTAATTTTCAATATTTTTTTCTCAGTCTCTCCCCCCCGCAGTGGGACTCTCTGGTTCATCTCTATGGTGCACGGATGTACACAGATACGAGCCACCCACCCCAAATCGAGAGTAGAAACTGCCCCAGCCCTGCAGCTAGGCGGGGGCGATTTGTTCCGGCGATTATTTAAATTCACCGAATGAACGTGGAGAGAAGACGAAGAAGGGTCGAAAGGGAAAGGGAGAAGCGAGAGATGCAATGACCAGTTCTCGTGATCCAGTCATCCGAGATGATGGAGCGATATATAGGCGATGTACGCCACGGACATTTGTTGGATTCGAAATGGAACGGAACGATATATGTGTTATGTATATGTGCCTGATTTCGAAGAGTCCATATGCAGTAAAGAGAGTTCCGTTTGTTAGTTGATCAAGTAATTCTTCTCTTTGTACTATAATGTATGGATATCTTTTGGTGGAATAAATTTCATGACGGATCGAGTAATGAGGAATAAGAAATCGTCGGAGGAACTGCATACGGACTCTTCGTCGAGTCGGTTTAAACCAAAGCCGCTAATATCCAAGCCGCGATAAGTTACCGGTCTCGGTAATTCTACTAAAACAATAAAGTACCCATGCAGTGGGTAATATTTTGGCCTGCCAACCCACGCCATCGAGGCGACGCGCCACGCCGCGCGCCATACCATCCCAAAAGTAATGCCCTGTCTCCTAATAGAGTGCAATAACATTCATATGCGCTTTTGCGTGGGACGCTCATCCTGCACCGGCTGTCTCTATACTCACGCCGGTGTGTCCATGGCACGAGCCCGGAACTTCATCCGCTTTTGACGTAGAAAAAAAGGCAGACAATCTTGAGCTGCCGAAGAAGCTAGGGTAGTTTTTTCCCCGTTTTGATTTTGGGATTTTCGTTTTTGATTTGCAATCTTTTTTTGCTTTTGTTTCATGCGCTAAACGCTTTTCACCGACGAGATGAATCCTGAATAGAATGGTGTGTTCTACGATGAATTACATCGTCATTGAATTGGATCTACCAACGGGGGTCTTCCTTTACAGTTTATAGTTTGTATGGACGATGGGTTACATCCGTTTATTTTACTGCTTTACATAATCCGATACGATAGTAAGCGATTCAGTGAAGTACAGTGCGGCTACACGCCTACCTCACTTTCGTTCACTTCACAAGATGCAACTTATCGCTCCAAGGTATGTGCGTGTGAAACCGTTCTTTCTTATGATCCTCAACGTTTTTGCGGGATTGAATAAGGTGAGGTTCAGGATTTTTATAGTTCCAAACGGTTAAAATTCAGGATTTCGATATTTCGATATTAGGATTCGATATTATCGTATCGAAACCAATAAGTGGTCAAATTAATCGTATTGAGATTTGCTTTTTGGAAAAAACCAAAGTTTCAAATCCTATCAATTACCTATTTATGACATCATGAAGTTGTCGATTCGAGTAGATAAAATGGGTTTCCTTAAAGAGGGTCTCGATTATATAGAATTACCATTTTTTGTCTTCACATCCTAAGAAATAAACCGCAATTTTCGGGGATCTTTGAGCTTTGAGAGTTCCGAACTTGAACTTGAACGTTTCTGAAAATTATAGATTTCGGTCTTTTGTGCGAAGTCTTCTCAAACCGGAAATCCATATATTTTATCCTCTCTCAATTTTTTGATAATAATTAGGTGTACAGCTTTCAAAAATCCGTTGCATCAAATAAGAAACCCCAAAAAGAAATCCGTGACTGTGATGACAATTTACGTTTAATTCCTGACTCTCGCAATTATCAGAATTCTTAATTTCGCTCTGATTGGAGTATCGTGACTGAATACGGTGGTATAAAAAGAGAAGGAAAAAAAAAATGAAAAAAGAACCTGCGCAAGAGAGGAACCCGAGGATCGGAGGCTGCTCGTGGGGCCCGATATCTCCATCCGAAGATCGAATCTCACCTGGCTTCGCGCGACAGAAAAATGCTTCCTAGTTGACCGGTGGACTGTGAAGATTCCATAACTGTAACTCGCACGCTTTACCTTTATTCTTTCGCATGATCTCCGGGTCGTGATCCCATCTTGTTGTACGTACCATATAGATATACCGAACGTATTTAATTACGTCTTCATAGCGTATAGATCAGGGTGATTCCTAATTCGGTCATATTCGAATTTCATATATGGGAGCGACGTCTCCAAATATTGGCTCCGTGCACGAAAATACCAATACTATTTAACTATCAGTGTGTAACATATTCATGCATACTGTCATCGCCATCTAAAATCATGCTCAGCATTTTTCCATGCTTAACGTATACACAATACACACTTATTTTTGAAATAGTATATGTGCGTGCACTCAGCCAATATATGTACACTGTTGAAAAAAAAAAGTGTTCCAGGAGGTCCGCTATCATTTTTATGTCAATTTCAACACTTTTTAGAGTTAAAACAACATTATTTTCACTTAAACGACAAATTTTTCTGTTGTTTCAATTGGAAAAAGTGTTGAAATCAACACAAAAATTCTAGTGGACCTCCTGGGACAATTTTTTTCTAACAGTGTATATTTGGAGACGTTATGGCCCATGGAAGCATTAAAATTCGGAAATGATTAAATTAAGGACCATCTTAGCACAGATAGAAAAATTCGATTCCAAGGAAAAACTTGAATCTATGGGTACTCCGGATCTTTTTGATTTTCAAAATATCATGATCAACCCCTATACTGTCATAAATTTCCTATCAGGATCAGGAGATATTTCCAGAAATTAAAGGACGTCGTTGGAGTCTGATCAGAAAATAAAAGGGACTATACGGAATAGTATGGATAGACAAAATGGAAGCAGGGCGGTAATTCAAGGATTGGTCACGCAAGGGAGGATCCTGAGGGTTCGGAGGGTGCGCGAGCTTAACTAAACGACCGCCTACTCCCGCTCAAATTTCGTTCTCACGATTTTCGACCTACGACCAGAAACTTCAGGACAATATACCGCGTATAATTTTTTTTTTTTTTTTGTCATATATATGTAGGTATATAGTATATACACCTATATACACGAATTCATATACATATATATTGTAGCTCTGCTTCGCATCTTTTCGACTCCCCGCGCAGATCAACATTTAAATCTTTCCTTGTGGCCGCATTATCCTCCCTGATGCGATTCGGCAAAGTTAGTTTGGGTCGGGGGGTCGTATACAATATATTCATTTCGTTCCACTGCCAAACTATATGGTGCATGGAGAAGATGCATTATATGATGACGTTACGTGTTATATGTATATATATATGGATTTAGATTTTATAAACACGTTTTCGAACAATGAATATTCAAAAGCGTCGACTAGTTCGTACCTATACGAACTTCATTCGAATCTTTTTTTTTTTTTTTTTTTTTTTTTAGCCTGAACAATCGGCTCAAAGGACAAATCTATCAACGTATTTGGGAAAAAAATGACTTTCATACTTTGTTTTGCGAGTGAAAAACAAATGGGAAAATTTTCTCTCAATTAAGAGCTGAACAAGTTGCTTTCTCAATATTATAAACTGCAACGAATTGAATTACTCATTTATATTGGCGCTTTTTTTTTGATAAAATTGTATTTTAAAAGAAAAAAATCGGTTCAACTCGTGACAATTTGATTTTATATGAAATTACTTTATGGAAATGATGTGAATTTGTTCATCAGAAACCAAAATCGATATTTTTATTGCAAAAATCTGAAAAATGTCAATTTTTGTGCTCATAATTTCTTCCGAACGCAACTAGTGCCTGAAAAAAAAAAGTCTATTATGCACTTACACACAATAAAAGTAGAAAAAAAAAAAAAAAAAACTACTGAAATTTGTCACCTTTCAACAACAAGCTACAGTGTACCCATATACGTATAATAAAGGATTTTATAGCAACGCACCGATCGTATCGTTGTAATAAATATAATATATAGTCGCGGAACGATGGAGGCTGCGAGGACGCCGCGAGACGCCGAACCCCTGTAGAGCAGCGGAGTAACCAAGTCATGTAAAATTAGCTCGTAGATGTATGTAGGAATAGATTATAGACCTGTACGAGGAAATTAGCCAAGATCGAGGTATATAATACCTGCGAAGACGCACAATATAGTCTTCTTGTCTTTCTTGTTTATGATATTCGTTTATGTTTTACAACCAAACGATGTGACGCTTCGTTATACCCAAAATTTCGTTTTTAGATTTCTCTATTTTTAATCTAGCTGAAATTTCGGAGCCAAGTTGAAATCCCAGATTATATCACAGTTTTTAGAAAAAACTATTTTCCGGACAGTCTGCACAAAATTCCGAAAGCTGAAGATCCGGAAGGCCACACGCAAAAAAAAGTGCTGTCAAATTTACTATGTGAGCAGTAAATATAGGGACTGCACTTTTTTGCAGTAGAAATTATCACAATTGTGGTGACATTCACTCATGTCGACATTGAAGGCCACTTGCTCCAATGTACCCAATACTGCAATTGTGATAATTTCTACCGCAAAAAAGTGCAGTCCCTATATTTACTGCTCACATAGTAAATTTGACAGCACTTTTTTTTTCGCGTGCAAGAAAGCTGTCCGCATTCTGATCTTTCGGAATTTCACTTGAACCCGGTCATGAAATTTGGGTTGAAAAAAAAAAACCGCAGGTTTTATTGTACAGCGTTGTATTCGTCATACCTTATCTGCGACTAAAATTGCTAATAGAAAACGATAAAAAAGAAAAAAAAAAAAAAAAAAGAAAAGAAAAGCTCAGTTTTACTACCCTTATCTAATTTATTACGAGTCTTTGTTACATCCCCGTACATATATAAGAGGAGTAACTGACGTATCAAATTTATAACCTCAGAAACGTGCTCACGAATACATTAATCCTGCTTTTTCAATTACCCCACCGATCTGTCTCTGATTTCGCTGACCCCCGTGTCCGAAGTACCGAAAGAGAATGAGAGAGAGCTCGATGCCTGGATACGCGGCTTATCCCATAATCCCATTGTTGATAGTATCGGACATTTTCAAACCCCTAACTCATTTCTCTCACTTATTACCGAAACCCATTCCTGCGGAATAATTTTCAACCGTCATGTGGTAGTTTTTATTTCTATTTTCAATTCGAATTTAATCAAATTATATAAATAATTTCTTCTAATTTTTCATCACATCATTACACGTGCTTCAGATTATAGATTACAAGCAATTTAGAATGAAATGATGATAAGGTAAATGGTGAATGAAGTGATTCGCAATCAAGGAAATGGTAATAATCAGAAGTTGATAAGCTAGGCTTGATGCAAACTAGTATATCGAGCCCTCGACTCGCGTGTTCTCTCGTTGTTCATTTTCGATGCAAGGAAAAACTAGTTTCGTACATTTGCCATGTCAACTAATATAGAAGAGATCTTTTCAGATAGATCAGTGTATATGTGCACTCGAGAACGGTAACTGCAGCATAGATAGGTATGGTATAGGTATATACAAGCAATAGCTCTAGTGCACTGCAGTAGGCATGTATACGGACAGGAGTTAGTATCAGGCTGCAGTCATGAAAGCAAGGAAGCAGCCGAGAGCAACGAAGGAGGCAAGCATAAGGAGGAGTAGTTATCTCGACGAGAGAAAAATTAATGGGCCCATAGAGAGATGGGATGTGTATATATATATATATATGTGTTAACGTGTTGCGTGAGGAAGCATAAGGAGTGAGATATAGCCTGCAGGAGCACTCGCGGAGCACTCGAACCAAGAAGCCTTGATCGTTTGTTCGTTGACGTTTTTAAATTCTGAAAAAAAAAAAAATTGAGAGTATGAAGATCCCTCGATAGCCTAACACTGATTTTCTGGTACCCATCAATCTCCTCAATACACTTGAGTCTTGGCATTGATGTGTATTTTCATTACGTGATCTTAAACTCAGAAAAAGGTCTTGTTGACACAACCAAAATTTGGGTTATTATACGCACAATCACATTTTTTGTTAAGTCAGCAAAAAAATTTTGTTGGAATAGCCAAAATTTTGGTTGTTCCAACAAAATTTGGTTTTCCCAACAAAATTTGGGTTATCCGAACGAAATTTTTGATTGACTGAACAAAAAATTTGATTGTGCATATAATAACCAAATTTTGGTTGTGTCAACAAGACCTTTTTCTGAGTGTAATGCGATGAAGAAAGACATATTTTTCGATGATTTTGTTGCAGAAAATTTTCAACCTCATTGATCCTCGCAACGAAGTAGCTATACCTACGCGAAGCTCATTGTCATCGCCCTTATTCATTTCCTTCCTTCCTTCCTTCCTTCCTTCCTTTCTTTCTTTCTTTCTTTCTTCCTTCCTGCAGGAGCGTTACCATTCCCACGGTGTCGTGAAACGCGACTGATGCGAGCGTAACACTACCCGAGCGTGTAACAGCTCTAGATAAGATCTGTACTTTGGAGAAACTAGCGGTAGAATTTTTATCCTTATGAACAGAGAGCAGTTCGCTTTGCTATAGGTACTAGCTATAATACATCGAACGCGATTATTCTTAACCCCGTTTCAATTCTATCTCTTTCATTTTCCGTTTCGTTTATAATAGTAGGTACATGTTCCATTCAGTAAAGAACAAAGTCATATATCCTATTTTTGACTGATATGCGAAGGAATTGATAAAAATGAAAAGATACGCATAAAGAATTCTTTCATCATTTTATATATAGTAATTGCAGTAAATTGAAGTGTTAAATTTTCCCCTATCCATTCACGCGGCTTTAGGTATCTATAAGAGACTATATAGACGGAGCTCAAGGATCTGTTAACAAACACTTTGAAAAGCAATAAACTCAGTTTTATCGTGGAAAAACCTACGCCGGACGAGCGCGGGGCCTAAGATTTTACCTACGTAAGAAATTCTCAACGCCTTATGGTTAGCCTCGCCTCGCCTCGCCCGCGTTGCGTATACCGTCGTTGTCCTTGCGCTGCGTTGCGCTGCTGAGATGTAGCCACAGCATAAGATCGAGGAGATGCGTGGGCTAAAACGCTAAAAAGAAATTTACCTACCGGCTTTAGCTGCTGCGCGTTAGTTTCACGGTTGAATTAAACTCTTCTGGAATTACGTGTATAGATATAACACGAGGGGGAAATTTTTAAGAATATTTTTTATGAACACTATTAATGCCTTTCATTCACAGCGGGGAAAAAAAAAAAAAATATACGATTTGGTAACATACAAACGCATGTAGGTACCTATACCTGAGTATGACGCAATTTCAAAAGATCTCACAGATCTTTTTTTTCCTCATTTTTTGAAAACCGCACCCTATTCCATCATTTTTTTCGACAAATATGACACATCAAATAATTGTTAATACTAAGTATGATGCTATGTACTCACATCCATGTTCCTGGAGTCGTGGAGGCTGCTGAAGCGAGGGAAACCCCGAAGAGTACGAGGATCCAGTTTTTCCACGGCATAATCATCGTCGTTACCTGGTGATATGAGAAAATGAATAGTACCTATATTTGAAGCTGTTTAAATTATGTGTATATATATATATATATATATATATATATATACTGTGTACATATATGAAAAAGGATAAATAGCCAGAGAAGAGAGGTGCACACCGTTGGCGCCAAGTTAACGGTTCAAATGGGCGTTAAGTTTATAATTGTTTGTCAATATTTGATCTGGCCCTACGCTCAAAAGCCTCGGGTACCTAGGAACGGGCATAACGAGTTTTTGAACCTCGACCATATAACCGAGATAGGAAATAAAAAGAAGGAAAGTGACTGAACCAAACAACGAATTTCCCGTAACCTACGTCCTGGCCTTCGCAGCTACTCCGAAACGATATGAGTATATATAGTATGTACATACCGATAGATTCTATATTGACTCACCATTTTCACATCTGATTTACTACTTTTAAAAATAATTCACATATTATTCCAGATTTCGTGTAAGTTTGAATTGCCTAGATTTATTATCTCGACGAAAGAAAAGTGCTCGTCGTTGATCAAAACTTGTTCAAATTTCGAAGGAACATAAATGTAATTTTGGAGCAAACTGATGATAATCGATAAATTTCATTTCCGCAAATACGACATTTAAAAGTTTAGAAAATGGTACATTTTTCGCACTAGTGCGCAAAGTAATTACTTTCTGCACACTAGTGCGAGAAACGGGTACTTTGCACATGCGAAATAGGTACGAAAAGTCAAATTTTGGAAACAACGCGTTTTAAAAAAAGTGTTTCACGTGCTAACGAACTATAAGAAGACTGAACTTCATCTCTACACTCAGAAAAAGATCTTGTTGACACAACCAAAATTTGGTTATTATATGGACAATCAGATTTTTTTTGTTCAGTCAATCAACAATTTTGTTGGAATAACCAAAATTTTGTTTGGATACCCAAAATTTTGTTGGGATGGCCAAAATTTTGTTTGGATACCAAAAATTTTGGTTATCCCAACAAAATTTTTGGTTGACTGAAAAAAAAAAATGTGATTGTCCATATAATAACCAAATTTTGGTTGTGTCAACAAGACCGTTTTCTCAGTGATATAGATATATTATTGTTTCACCCCGAAGTGACATCATTTCAGAATGCGACCTGCATGCACAGCTATACCACAATCGGTGAATGTCCATAAAATTTAAAGGAAAAAAAAAAAAACTGTATAAGGATTGGGAATAATATGTAAATCCTTTTTCAATTTATCGACTATTTTATCATACCGGTTAGGCTCTATACAGCAAGAAAACTCAGGTTGATTGAAAATTGATAATCATTTGCGATATTTAAACCCGTCTAAATGTGAATTGAATCGATTTCAAATTCGCTCCAAAGTGCCGGATTCGGGCACTTAGTAATATAGCTAGCCGACACACCCTGCGCGGAGGACGTAGGACTCTCTACCTCGGGACACGCAGGTACGACACACATATGTATTATGCCTCTTCTTTCTCTCTTCTGGGGTAATCCGAGTTTATGCCATCGTAAACTATCGTATTTACGTGATAGAAAATATGCGACTGGACAACGCTGCAGCAGCTACGGGTATATCCCGATCCTTGGATTGTCCAGATTGTTCGCGGACTGTTACTTGTATCTTATATACCCACCTACCTACCTACCTACCTACCTATACCTACCTCGAGTACGAATTTTCTCGCTTCGTATATAAGCACTAGCTCTGAATCGGTGGAGAAAAAAAATTCTGACTTCTTCGATATTTTATAACTATTAAAAAAAAAAAAAAAAATTTATTTTTACAATAATTTACCCGTGGTTATAAATTCTTTGCGTATAACATGTATGATATACCTATGCAACGTCCTTTCTCCAAGTTTATCAATTTACTCTGAAAAGGGGCACGCAGGAAACGATCGTTAACATAACGATAAATACAAAAGTTGGCAAATCTCTCTTTAATTTTTTTTTTTTTTTTTTCGTCTTCTCATTGCGGTACCTCGTTTCTTTTAACTTGTTGCTAAAAAGTGGTTAAAAAAGCTTTCCTCTAGCTACCAGTGATCATTAGCTGTCGTTAACGGCTCGGTTCTGTCGCTTAGTACAACGTGGGGTATTAGGGAGCTGAACGCGGTAGCAGAAAGAATCGTCTTTCTCACCTTCTGCGCGCATACTCGACTTGTTCTTCTTGGTTCTCCATAATTACCTGAGTAACGCGTAGTATACGTGTATTTCACGTATGTATGTGTATATACGATACGGTGGTTGGTGGATGCGGACGCGGAAGAAAAAGACACTCAAAAAGGAAGAAGAACTGCGGGATTCTACGAGTAAAAGAGCAATAAGGAATCGAGCGAACTCTAAACGACCAATTATTCGCGTTGTATATAAAGAATACTCAAGAGACGGAGAAAGAAGAAGAAAAAAGAACAAAAAAAACAAAAAAAACAATGATTGGAGTATCTGCAATGTTTTGCAGTTCATTTCCATCGACGTAATTGTAAAATCAATGAATCATATTCTGATTTTTAGAATTTCTTTTCCTTTTCTCTCTCTTTCTCTTTCTCTCTTCTTTACATCGCACGAAATACCATCGCATATTAATAATACGTTTCGAATGAGCCGCGGAGTGGATAATTAATTAAAGACGATTTTTTTTTTTTTTTTTTTTTTTTTTTTCAAACTAATGTATGCATAATGTAGAACAGGATTATTAATCACGTGATTCGAACTTATATACGATGAAAAATAGAAGAAATAAAAAAAAAAATCGTATTACATATATTGCGGCTGTATGAACGGAATATATCTGCGCATTTATCATTGATCTATAGATCGTATTCGTTCACGATCGCCAGCTCTTTACTTGGCTAGAAGTAATCGGGAATAGATCGCAAGCCGTTACCCCACGCGATCAGGATGGAATACGGGTTTTCTATTAAATATATTAGTTTCCGATACAATAAAAAAAAAAAAAAAAAAATCTTAAAGCATACTATAAAAGAGTTATTATAATGTTGCAGGTAGGTATAAGGGGGAATGGTAACGTGAAACTTATGTAGTACAACGTTTCTTTATATACTATATCATGAATGAATACCAGGAGGTAACACAGTAAAAATGGTAAACAGAACAAAAATGCCTACAGGATTTCAAGTTCCTTCAAATGTAAAAAAAAAAAAAAAAAATGTCAAAAAGTTGCATCTCTGATCGTTTCTAATATAAATCGAAATTCAATCGTTACATCGTTGTACAAAATTCATAATTATGAAAGATTTCAACAAATTTCATAGGGACGCGAGTATAAAATTCGCAGAACATCGATTCGTGAGTTCTAAAAAAAAAAAAAAAAAAAAAAAACAACACGCGATTAAAGGGACCAGTACAGCGACTTTTCGAGAAATTATCATAGTCCGAAATCAATTTATTTCATAACCAAAGTTCATTTCACATCAAAATATTTTTCTTTTTCAAAATAATGTGTCGTAAGGATTTTAGAGCACCGTTGGACCGATTCAGGTCATCTTGGATTCATTTTCTTCAGAAAACAAATCCTCATCATGTAAATGTAGGAATTTTAAAATAAAAAATTATGTCATAAGTTATGATCAATTTACCAAATTTGCAAAAATTATTATCACTCATTTCTTAAATAACTTGGCCAAAACGAAAAATTTTCAAAATTCCTACATTCACATGATGAAGATTTGTTTTCTGAAGAAAATGAATCCAAGATGACCTGAATCGGTCCAACGGTGCTTTAAAATCCTTACGACACATGATTTTGAAAAAGAAAAATATTTTGATGTGAAATGAACTTTGGTTATGAAATAAATTGATTTCGGACTATGATAAGTTCTCGAAAAGTCGCTGTACTGGTCCCCTTAATTTATACAGACAAGAGATAAAATTTTATTATAAATTTTCGGATATCTTTCTGATGCCGAAAAGGACCTGATATAAAAATGTTAAAAAATTGGATCCCCGAAGGACGTGCCTCGGTTGAAATTTTTCGCCAAGTCATATAATATCGTGCGTTAATGAAGCTGCGTTGCATTATGTGCCTCAAGGGGAGACTTCGGTGAAATTTTGAAAATCGCTATTAGAGGTTGTATAAAAAAAATCCTTCTAGCAGTTTTTGAATAATGTCAGTATAGACTGTGAAAAATAATTTCAGCCTCCTGCGATGAAAATGTAAGCGCAAGGAACCTTGCGAAGAAGATTTTTCTCACCGCTGTCAAAAATTCCTTGCGCTTACACTTTCATCGCAAGAGGCTGAAACTTTTTTTCACTATCTATACTGACATTATTCAAAAACTGCTGCAAGGATTATTTTTATACACGTCTTTTCAAAGTTTTAAGAATTAAAAAACCTGTTTTTGCCAAAAATTTCACCGAAGTCTCCCCTTAAGTACCGATATATGCAGGGTGGTAAGCGTACTTAAGACTTTAGCATAGGTAACTTTAGCATATGTGGTACGTAAGACACATACGTGAGTAAATTACACTTATAGATAAGGAGAAATTGCGAAAAGTACTAAAAGTACGTGTACGAAGGGTGGAGAGGAGGGTTAAAGAGATGATGAGGTCAAAAATAATAATAAGTAAAGTTATCCTCTGCGTTAAGGATGCGGACAAGAAGGAGGCTTATGCCTGCGTGAACGTTCAGGTTTGGTTCAGTCGTAACTCATATGTTTTATGACGCTCTCGTGAGGGCATCTTATTAACATCCGGATGCACTAATTTAACCCACGACGGTCGATTTTTAATTGGGAAAAAGTTGATAATGGTTGTCTTATTATATACCCTTACCTATCTACCTGTCCGATATTTTTATTATTCATTTGTTATATTATCTCTTAAATTCGGCTATCTTTTATTACCCTATAATGATATTACCTTTTTATTTTAATTACCTATAAAAGCATTAAGAAAAAAAAAAAAAAAAACAAAATTATCAAAATTTATAGAATATTTTTGAAATATATTAATTAAATTCAAACACCTCTCCACACTCGGAAAAAGGTCTTGTTGACACAACCAAAATTTGGGTTATTATATATGCACAATCACATTTTTTGTTCAGTCAACCAAAAATTTTCATGTAATAGCCAAAATTTTGGTTGTCCCAACAAAATTTGGTTTTCCCAACGAAATTTTTGGTTGACTGAACAAAAAAATTTGAATGACTGAACAAAAATGTGATTGTGCATATAATAACCAAATTTTGGTTGTGTCAACAAGACCTTTTTCTGAGTGCAGCTGCGACGGATATATACTTACTATTAAACTGTCAATCCGTTCTCCGTTATCATCACTGTTTTATTTATTGATTTCTTTTTTTCTATATATCTATTATAATTTATGTAGATTATTTCGATAAAATCTAGTGCAAGACTTCTAATTTATCGGTGATTAACATTTGTGATTATAATTACGCCGAATCTGTGTTAAAATAATTACGCGACGCACTGTATTCACTACACTTGTTATAACATTCGTGAAATAGTAATTCACTTCCCGGTCTCAGCCGAGGAGTTTAAAAAAACCGCAAAAAAAAAAAATAAATAAATAATCGCAGCACTTTCGAGTTGACGAAATTACGAAAATTACTCTAAATAATTGGCGCGATAATCTCTGTGTTAATTTCATAGTATATATTAATTTATGATTTTAAAAATTCGAAATACGAACGCAGACATAAAAGTTTTATCCGGTCTCCTGCAGCTCGCGATGAAAAACGCATAAGGACCACTCAGTTCTAGAGTGAGTCGCGTGTTAATTAACGCGGAGCTTTTTTCCAGTTAGAATAATCGAGAATCAGACGATTCGCATATCGATTTATTTCTGGAATCCAAACTTTCCCCAATTCTGGGCTTACAGGTCGATGCACAATCTGCAACAGCGCAGGTTGACGATAAAATTGATAATCATTTTTCGATAAGGGATGAAAAATTTTAGTTATACAACATTTTATCTTAAATACTGCAAAGCGTGAAGAGGTTCCTTTAAATTTTTCATATATAAATATTTTCTACGATCTGCGGGTCGAGATAAAATTTTTTCTTTTTTTTTTTTCTTTTTTTCAGGCAAATTTAATTTCGACGAGACACTCGGAACTCGCGTAACGCTACGCTACGTACCGTTGACGTTTACGTTTTAAATTAAAAACAAATTTCACAAATAATTTCCCGCGCGCGCGGATAGACAAGACCGGCCCATTCGGCGTGCCGAGCGAGAGTGCCGCAGAATCCAACGTGGTACACGGACCCGTTCGGGGACCCCGTCGCCCCGTACTCCTCCCCGTATATATTCTTCGTCCTCTACGTCCGCGTCGCGTTCGTATAGCCGATTGGCGTGCGGCCGGATGATCGCTCGCACTTGCAGGCTAACCACCCGCCTGTATTAACCCCAGTCACGGTTTTAGTTCAAGACAATTAGGTATTTCCCTCGTGCGGTTTAAAACGGCTTTACTAATTAGAAAAATGGCGAACTTAAGGGGCAAAACTGACTACCTGAAAAAATAAAAATAAAAAAGTACTTTCCTGACCACTTTTTCTTACTAATTAAACCCGGAAAATCAATTTTTGATACTTCGATATTGACATTTTTTTGACAAAATTTTTTAGGTACTCCATCTTGCCCCAGTTTGTACAATCAACGTTTTGTAACGGCATTACTGTGTGGAGTTCGTTATGGCAGATAAATTAATGCATATATATATATAGATATACATATATATATACATGTAATATAATATATGGCCGTAGGGTTTATCGCGGTGAATGTTATACCCGCAGCTTTAAGGTCTGTGAAAGATCATCTTTTTGAATAGACAGACGTATAGGAGAGGGCAAGAGAGGGCGGCGAGATCAGTAGCGATCGTTTTGGTCCAGAGCACCCCACTTAGATCTTTAGATAGCCTCGTCATCTAACACCGGACTGGTTTTTTGCGAGCAACGGCTTTTGGGCAACGCTACAGCTCGGTCCTTCTCTTTCCCCTAGAGCTACTTTATACTCTTTGCCTGCAGTTAGTCTGATCAAGAAACAGAAGCCGCAGCTGGAGGAAACAGTGAACAAGGGGAAAAGAGTTACACCTTATCCGTATGCAGAGAGGAGGGGGAGACCGGGGTAAAATCGGATACCAAAAAATTTGGAAAAAAAAAACAAAAAAAATTTTTGTCTCTCAAATCGCGATATAATTATCTATTTTTTTGCAAACCCCAATTTCCCCCCGGTTGTAGGGGTTCTTTTTTTTTTTTAATTTTTGTTTGACTAATTTTTTTATTTTTAGATCGCCAAAAAATAGAGGAGATATGTTTCCAGCGGTCCAGATACAGTTAATATACGAATACCGCTACTATAGGCGAGGGTCGGATTCGGGAGCGCGTCTCCACCCACGCGTCTGGTAACGATGACGTATTACAGGAAGCGTCGACCAATCGGAGAGCCAATTTACTAATCTCCCCTTCTATTCTGGCCAATAGTAGCCCTTCGAGGGTTCCGAAGAGTCTCTCATTGTCAGACGCGGTAAAAGACTGTCATGTACCGCATGTGTATATCATCCCTCGTGTGCTCTTTTTGTTACGATAAATATCTTATTTACCTTGATATCGCTCCGGCTGTAAAATGAAACTACGTCGTCAAAAATCGATACCTACACAGAAAAAAAGGTTAACTTGATTCAAGACAATTTTGCGGTCCAAAAATGAAGACCGAAATTTTCTCGGATCAAATCAAAAATTTTCTCGAACCAAGAAAATTGGGACAATTTTCTTGGTTCGAGAAAAATTTTTGATTTGATCCGAGAAAATTTCGGTCTTCATTTTTGGAGCTACGAAAATTTGGAAAATTTGGAATTTGCGGTCCAAAAATGAAGACCGAAATTTTCTCGGATCTCGGATCCGAGAAAATTTCGATCTTCATTTTTGGAGCTACGAAAATTTGGAAAATTTGGAATTTGCGGTCCAAAAATGAAGACCGAAATTTTCTCGGATCTCGGATCCGAGAAATGTTCGATCTTCATTTTTGGAGCTACGAAAATTTGGAAAATTTGGAATTTGCAGTCCAAAAATGAAGACCGAAATTTTCTCGGATCAAATCAAAAATTTCGGTCTTCATTTTTGGACCGCAAAATTGTCTTGAATCAAGTTAACCTTTCTTTCTGTGTATATCAATAAATTCCAGGAATCGAGATTTTTCGATTTTTTTTCTTCCATGGTTTTCAAATTACGAAATATTCTTCATATCACAAGGATAGGAATACCAATACAATAATATGAAATAAATTGGAAGAAAATTTCAAAAATTAATCAACGATATACAGATTTGCCAGAAATATAATAATTTTAATTAATTCTGGGTTTTTTTTTTTTTTTTTTTTTTTTTTTTAATTAGGCGCGAGTTTCTTTTCGTCGTGCGTTGACAAAGTGGTAGCAGTTAGGACAGGAAGGCAATTTCCATAACACGGTGTATACGCACCGTGGAAGAGCGTCACACGTCGCGTCGCCGTAGACGTATAGCGTCCTCAGCGTTCAGAGCCCTAATAAACCGTAGTAGAAATTCTTCTCCGCTCTATTTTTGGGCCTCTTAGAGAAGCAAGCCGGTCGGTTGTGTCCTAAACCGTTGAACAGCAGCAGCAGCAGCTTTTGGCTCACGCCGTTTTCTTAACGAATAGAAAATATTTTTACCCTAAATTCTTGCGTGTAACCGCAGACAGACGGTCCGACCCGACCCTTTCCTCATCCCTGACCCGGACCCTTTTACTAGTTTAACTAAAACACGCTGCACTAAGGTATACCTATATTACCCCTCGAATGAGAAACGTTTTTTTTTTTTTTAATTTTATTAAAAAGTGTTAAAAAACAAAAAAAAAAAAAGTTTCCAATTTATATGATTACCAACTCACAGTTTTTGGACATTTTTGGAAGCTAAAAATCCGAAAGGCCAAATCTCCGAAACTTGAAATTCACGCATGTAGTCATTGATCGTCTTGAGATTTACTTTTCGGAATAAAAAAGTTTCAAAATCCTATCAATTATTCATGACATCATGAAGTTATCGAATGAAGTAGTTAAAATTTTCAGAGTGAACTATTTTTTGTCTTCAGCTTCACATCCTGAGAAATATGTACCTATACCGAAATTTTCGGAATTTTTCGGTTTTCGGGGGTATGGACTTTCGGAATCTTTATATTCTAAGCTTAAACGTTTCTGAGAATTCAAAATCGTCTCAAACGATATTCGGAACTTAAACCCTGCAGTCCCGCAACTAAATGGTAATTTTTTCGATTTTTTTTTTTTTTTTTGTTCTTGTTCTTGTTCAAGTGTTATAACATATAGTCTCTTAGTAAACACCGCAGTATCAAAACGCCTTTAGTGTTTGAAGCCATGTGTATAGGTCCAACGAAGTACGTCCCATTTTTAAAGCCTGAATAAAAAAACTTGCACCTGTCAGTCCGCTTGGAAGACTGCGAGAGAACTACCACCTCGTACAGTCCCATCAAGTAGGTATATGGTTACTCCTTAGGGAAAGGTATAGGTTCTCCTTTCACCTTCTTTAATTTTGCAGGAGAAAAAAGGAATTGAACAAAAAAAAAAAAAAAAAAAACAGGAGAAAAAAGAAAACGGAAGCAGCCGAGCATCAAACAAACGAAAAAAAAAAAGAAAAAACACCAGATTTTTGCATCCCATTCTGTAAACAATTGACCTATAGAAAACGGAAGTGGCTCACATATCGAAAAAAATGTAAAAAAAAAAAAAAAAAAAAAAAAAAAATGAGACGTATAAAAACGCGAAAATCAATTGAAGGATGCATTATGTAATTGGAAAGTAATTTTTCTGATCCATTTGAACCTCGTGGGGTGATGGTGGCGTGACGATGTAGGGTAGCCGCAGGGTGGCCAAGGGTGGTCCCAGACGGCTGCTGTTTCCTGTGTAATTTGAATTATATTAGGCCTATAGCTCCAGCATGCAGCCTCCGGGGGTCTTCGGGGGTCCTTCCTACGAAGCCTTCTCAGGCCTTCCGGGGGCATTCCGGGACCTACCGGGGCTCCTACAATAGCTCCTATCATCACGCATTGTGAGGACCGTGTTTAGGACCAGGTGCCCCCTTCGTGTTCATCAGTTCGTATACATGCAGTACCGTGCAACGTACAGTCAACTTACAAAATGATTTTTAAACAGGATTAGGGTCAGCGCTCTTTCCTATCATATTAAATTTTCTACATTGTGATCAGGACCTCGATCATTATTCGATACAAAAATTTCGATTTTGTTCTTCTATCTACACTGTGGACTCTAGTATTTCCAGATCTCAGGATTATTGATTCTAGGAGCTGATAAATAGAATAAAAAATAATCTGTTGAAAAAAGTATATTTCGTATCTTTTTACTTCAGCAAAATGATCAAATCTTAAAAATAATTCCCAAAATTTGAAGATGACGACTTGTTGCATCTGGGTCACAAATCCTTATTATATATCTCCCAAAAATCAGTCGATTGTATATTCTAGGTCGTAAAAATTGTATAAAGCGTGTCCATGCATCGACCTTAATGAATTCCTATGAATGGATTTAAGATTTTGGTGGTTTTCAAGCTCGCAGAACATTTCAACCACTAATTGTTACCTACAGAACATTACCATCAGAAAAATCTACATGCTAACTGTCCGACAGAGTTTATACACATCGTCGATAAAGAAGAAAACTTGTACAGCTTTGGAGTGAGTAGAATATCTGAATAAATGTATCGACTGTGAGTACTATGCATATAGGAAGCTATGATGCAGCCCAGGTTGGTAAGGCAGAAAGTAATATCGATTTACACGGTTGTTTTTAAATGTGGCAGATGTCGTTGTACGTTTATTCGTCAACCCTCCCTCGATCTCTCACCTTTTTCCACTGCCTTCCGATTGGATCTCTTCCTGCACCGTCGTTCTTAACGTGATTTCCAGTTCAGTTAGATCAATTTCAGTACTCGAATGATGATAATGAGGTTAAACGGTACCGACGAAGGCGGTTAACAGTTTCCGGAGCAATCTGCAGACGTAGAAATTGCCAAACGAACTAAGAATTCTGTAGTTAGATTATCGCAATAATCGCGGCTGTCTTAGTTGATAAAAATTGAACCTCTTTATGTATACCCAAGACTTAGAGATAGATAACTCAAGGATCATTACAACGGATAAAAAATTTTTTTTAAAATTCTTTCTTTCTTTCATTTCTTTTGTCTCATAATTAAATTCAGCTTAAATTTTTACCTCGGTTTTAAATCTAGCGACGTTTTGCAGCCCAAAAAAAAAAAAAAAAATTATAATCGATTGAATTTCTCGATCAACGAAATATAATTTTGTATATTATGGCTTTGTATAAGGATTGAAAAAGCGTCGCGGGGGCGTCACACGAGATAAACCAGTCTGTATCTATGTGTAACTATAATAACGCAGCCCGTATAATGATAACGAAACTTGTGTGTGTGGCATGCGGCTCCGGATCTTCGAATTCCATTTTGCTTCTGATTATTTAATTTTAATTCAATTATAATCGTGCATGGAGGCGCGTCGAAAGCTGTGCAGACTATTTTTTTTTTTTTTAATTTGTCTCTTGTTCTTTGATCAAGAATTTATACCTGTATATAGTATATGCACAGCTGCAGATATACTATAATTTCATTGAAAAATGTCTATATAGCTGGAAACGTACGTGTTTGCGCATCGGGAGCGCATATAAACCGGCCCATAAGAAATAAAAATTTATATTTATTTATATTATATATACAGTCGCAAATGCGTATGTGCAGTGGTTATCTGTATACAGTGTGACCCAAATGGATGTTCAGTATCTATACCACAGATATGTAGTATCAGAATGTCAATCTTTGTTCAAGAGATTACGCGTGAACATGGGTCCGGAAACACCAAGTTACCGCGAGTTTAACCGATTGTGAATAGTAGAAAATGTTTTCTGAAATACCCTGGCGTACATACATAAGCAATTTGAAAAGACTGTTGTTGAAAATGCGTAAACTAATCTCGAATTCAAAATTACATGGCAGGTCAGAAGAATTGAGTATAAATATAGCAAGAATCTCGTGGGTCGTTTAAAATTTCATGATTATCTCGAAAACTATGAATCGCACAGAAAAAATTTCGGAATATAAAAGACGCAGCTTGACAAGACCCACAATTTTTGTATGAAATATTTTTCTGTCACCGCAACGGTTGCAGAGATAATCAAGACGGAAGATCTGACTACACGTGTGTGCAGTCTGACCATGACGATTTTAACTACTAATTCTCGAGCATGAAGTGCGGCTGAAGCCGGAGCTGCATAGTGCATACCAAATTCGATATAAGATTATCAACAATATTGGGCAACCGCATCGCAAAACCTGGACAATCACAAACCACCTGGTAGCTTAAAGCTAGCAGGTGGAATACCTGCGTACATGCAGACTTCACGCATGGCTGCATATCCCCTGTTACGTGCAGTATAAAAAAAAAAAGAGATGAACAAAAAAAAAACAGAAAAAAAGAAGCTGTACAAGTGTGCGCTCTGATGCAGGTATGTAGGTACTTTATTGTTGTTGCACACTGCACCCGCTACAGGTCATCAACTTCGCTACAACAACGGGCACCCCCAGTTCTTTTCAGGTAGAAAACTTTTCAATGCTTCACCCTAAAGGCTGCTGCTGCTGCTGCTGCTGCTGCTGGCGCTGCAGGTGCACACGTGGCGCGTTAATATAACCTCACTCACATATATATATATACTATAATATATGAACGATTGCAATTCCGTTACAACATATATATTTTTAAAATTATGTTTTTATTTGTATACCTGGATATTGCATAAAAAAATTATATTTTATATTATTCCTTCGTCGAAAAAAGTAACCCCCAAAATTCTTTTCTTTTTGTTGATTTTCTTTTCTTTCTTTCTTCTAAAATATTATAATACGTTTCCAATAACGAATCTATACGGAATCTTATTCGAACGGTAAACGGGTTTGTTGGACCCCGTGCTATCCTAGAGTCTAATATCGTATACATGTGCGCCGGTGCAGACGCGCATAGTATAATATGTCTCTGTGTCCGAGCCTGCAACAGTCCTATACCTACTATGTATACACACGTATAACCGCACTGTTGTGTATTATAAATAATTTAGCAATCCAATGTCTTTAGAACTATAGGGGGTTGAGGGGTGAAGTAACAAAAAAAAAAAAAACCCTTTCCCTTTCCCTTAACGGATACTCGAAAGTTGACAGTATAACGGTGGTAGGAGGGAAAATTTTCCCAACCTACGCAACAAAGTTTCTCGTTCACCGATTTCACCGTATATATATACCGAGTAAAAAGAGAGAGACCGATAAAGAGAGGGGCGGAGGGAGAGGGGGTTGGAGGGGGATAGATAAATAGATAGAGACAGAGAGAGAGAGAGAGAGAGAGAGAGAGAGAGAGAGAGAGAGGGAAAGAGAGGGAATAAAATAAAAGGTGAAAAATAAAAAATCAATCGACGTTATCGAGGCACGATCGACTTCGGGAGCGAACGGCTGCTAGGAACGGAGGGGCGCCTAGTGGCTGGTCCCGCCTCTACGAGCGAAAACTTAAAAATGCCGCCGCAGCGCACCCCGAATCGATATCCACCGACCGGGTCATGTGACCCTGCGTCGTTCTATATCAACCAATGAAATTCATAGCCGACATGTCGCTGGCCCCGCCCATATACCCTCACCTCTCTCCTCCCTGACCCCTTACGAAACTGTTTTTAACGCCACCTGGATATGCGTCGCGCATCCGCGCGCTGCGCTCACCGCCAAGTTCGAATGAGGGACGTAGAGGCACCGCAGTACGCGACTGGAAGCGCACCCGTTAACTTCGGTGCCATGTCGCTCTTCGCAAATTGTTACGACGAGTGACCTCGCACTCGACACAAAACGTAATCGCGAGTTCTTCATCTGTATGTGTGTATAGTATAGTGGTTCGGTCAGTTTTTGGTCCAGTCGCGTTTATTAACCTGACGACATTTTTACAACATATACATATATATATATATTTATATATATATTTATATACATACATACATATATGTATATGTATATATATATATAATATATATACAAAAAAAAAAAAAAAAAAAAAATAGTGAGAAATAGTTAATTCGTATAGAAAAGTTTCTCACACAACGTTTTTATAATTAAATATTACTATAATATACGAGGTGCAGGTTTCAAGTTAATGTTGATATATAACAACGCGAGTACAAAATTGTGCGGGAAAGATATTTATTTTCCACAATTTTAAAAAGTGCGATTTTATTATAATCATATTGTTTTTATGTTCGGTGGTTCGACGACTACAACGACGACGACGACGACGACGACGACGACGACGACACTTGTGCTTTGAAGTTCGTATACGGTTCTAAACCAAGATATACCATATTATTCTTGTGCAGTGTGTCAGGTTCCGTTGAGTAATACGTTTCGTCGATAATACCCTCGCATACCGCGATACGGCATACAAGGAAAGTGGATATAAAATACGTCGTGTTTCATTGAGCGAATTGCCGTTAATAAATAAATAAACAAAAATAAAAACAAAAAATATGTATAGGATTATTATCAATCCGTAATATTATACGAATGGAAAGAAAATTTTCCAACTAAAGTGTTATGATGTACAAGTATAAGTGATCAAAGTTCTTGATAGATAAAAAAAAAAAAAAAAAAAAACTGATGATAAAATACAGTCCTTATTATTATTATTATTATTATTATCATCATCGTCGATGATTACGATGACCTGGTGAATCCTCGAGCGAATAATAAACCCGGCTATTATGCACGAGCTCGCCGGAAACCACCATCGAGCTGATTCGCCGTCCGCTCATTGTCAGTGAACGACGAAAATGGAGGAGGGTCAGCTGTTGCTGACGGAACTACCGGCTCTACCGCCGCTCCGTGGCTCGACAGTTTTACATAGGCCTCAGTATTACCCTCTTCACCAACCCCATCTGGCATTACCAACTCCACACAGCCAGACGATACAACATACTCCGTCAAACCCACCCCATTATGGTACGGGGGCAACAAATTTGACTATAAACCATCAGGGTATAACTAGGCAACTACCTCCTGTGCCTAGAGGAACGTCTGCAGCCAGTACCCACGTGTCTAGTCTATACCCTGAGATACTGGCTCTGATATTTAGCTATCTAGATGTTAGAGACAAGGGAAGAGCTGCCCAGGTTTGTGCAGCATGGAGAGACGCTGCTTACCATAGATCCGTGTGGCGAGGTGTTGAGGCTAGGTTACATTTGAGAAAATCGTCGCCAGCACTTTTTGCGAGTCTTGTTAGAAGGGGTGTTAAACGAGTCCAGGTGCTATCGTTGAGGAGATCGTTGAGGGACGTTGTTCAAGGAGTGCCAAACCTCGAGTCTCTGAATTTGTCTGGTTGCTACAACGTGACCGACGTTGGTCTAGCTCACGCAATGATACAGGAACTACCGTCGTTAACGGAACTGAATTTGTCGTTGTGTAAACAAGTGACCGACACATCGTTGGGCAGGATCGCCCAGTACCTAAAAAACCTCGAAGTCCTAGAACTCGGGGGATGTTGCAACGTGACCAACACCGGTCTGCTCCTCATCGCGTGGGGACTAAAGAAACTTAAAAAATTAGACTTGAGGAGCTGCTGGCATGTTATGGACCAGGGAATTGCGCATCTTGCTGGTCTGAACCGAGACACTGCCGACGGTAACCTAGCCCTTGAACATCTTGGTCTTCAGGACTGCCAAAGGCTAAGTGACGAAGCATTGAGGCACGTTTCTGTCGGTCTTACAACCCTGAAATCTATAAACTTATCATTCTGTGTATCAATAACTGATTCGGGTCTTAAACATCTTGCGAAAATGCCAAGTTTGAGGGAATTGAACCTCAGATCGTGCGACAATATAACCGACATCGGTATGGCGTACCTGGCTGAAGGTAGCAGCAGAATCTCATCCCTGGACGTTTCGTTTTGTGACAAAATTGGTGATCAGGCATTGGTGCACGTATCACAGGGTTTGTTTAACCTAAGATCGTTGTCACTTTCCGCGTGTCAGGTCAGCGACGAGGGTATATGCAAGATAGCAAAAACCCTACACGAACTTGAAACCCTTAATGTCGGTCAGTGCAGCAGGCTAACGGACAAAGGACTGACAACCATTGCCGACAGTATGAAACATCTGAAATGTATAGATTTGTACGGTTGCACGAGGATAACTAAAACCGGATTAGAAAGGATTATGGAATTGCCTCAGCTAAGTATATTAAACCTTGGACTATGGCATCTGCGGTGATGGCATTCCCAAAAGAACACTAGTGTCTAAAAAGAACATTTATTTAACATATTAGTAATTCGTTGAAACAGCTTCTTCGACTCGCCTCGTGATTATTACTATTACTATTTTTATTATTAATTAATTACCTATTATCATAATCATTATTATTATACTGTTAACAACAAAAACAACAACAACAACCACAACCACAACCACAACATCAACAATACACCGCGTCTCAATTCGTTACTACGCTAAAGCTATAGAAAATTCACCCCTGAAACAAAAAAGAGCATAAATGGTCAATTCCTTATTGACTCATTTATGCATGTATAGCTTCTTCCGTAAAGTACAACACATCGCATATATATATATATATATATATATATAAATAATACCCATACACCTATAATACTTATCACTTACATGCAACTTGACTATTTCCTTAATCATTAACCGAATACAATAATATACTGATACAGAAAAGAAAAAGAAAGAAAAAAGAAAACAAATAAACAAGCAATTATATACTTCAAGTGCAAGTAACAAGAACTTGAGGAATTTTGCCTCGAATTAAACGCATAATGTGTGTCTCTTGTGACGGAGAACTGCGAGGCGAACACAAGCCTGTGTTCATATCTGTATATATATACATGTATCTATATAGATTTACAATAGTACATATTATGTACATGCATATATACATGCGATACGTCATAGGTATAGATAGTCGAGGCGGTGTTACGTCGTAGATCTCCAACACATGCACATATGAATCCTATATGAATACATATATATATATTTCTATATGTTATTTATCTACATCGATGGATACATAGATATTATGGTTTGAACGAATGCGTAGGGTAAATACATATATACATATATATAATATATATATATATGTGTGTGTCGGTTTTTTTAACACACCTGCAGTGAAATACAACCTACGTGAAAAAATACGCATAGCGTTAGCACAAGGAAAGACTCTTGAAGGCGTAGGAGGAAGAACGATATTGTGAAATCGATTCGACTCTGTTATACATATGTATATATATATATCTGTATTATATACATATACCACCTACGTTTTAAGCCGTTTTGCCATCTTGGCAATACGAGCTAAAAGTTAAAACACCTTATTCGAAGCTGTAATATCTTCTCCGACTGCATCCTACACCAACAATTCTGTTAACAGTTATACCACTAAACATCGCCAACTGAAAATCTTAGTCTACGAAAAATTCGAACGAAACATAAAACAAAGCAACAAAATAAAAAGACAAAAAAAACAAAAAAAAAAAAAACAAGCATAGAAAAATGAATGAAAATATAATGGAAATAAAACACAAAACAATGCGAGTCACACACACGTGCTTTTCAAATCTTGCAAACGGTGCTTATTTATATTAGTAACAAACCCGTATCGCGTTTTTGTTCTCAGAGCTGATACAAAAACGAAAATTATTTATATAATAGGTAAAACTAACTAATTGACGAATATTTCGGAACTTACATATTATATAAGTACGAATTATACGAGTGAGTAGTAAGCCGCAGAGAACGTAGAATAAAAGAAAAGGCTGATTTTTCATTCTATACTATATACTTATATAGAAAATATCTTTTTTTTCTTCTTTTTTTTCTTTCAAAATTCATATACGAATAGTAGGAAACGGGTTCTAAGAATTAGGGGAAAAGGGGTGAACCGTAACGGATCAACGGTGCCTTTCCTTTCCTTTTCTTACCTTTCTCATATTATACCTACCCTGGAATCGAGGGTTCGTCTATCGAAGACAGTATACAATACCCACAAGCACAATAGGCCTTAATCCGAGTGAAATATTCCTCTAAAGTCTGTCTGCCAGAACTCTATTCTTTTTTTTTTTTCTCTCTCTCTCTCTGTCTTTCTCGTTGTTTTGTTTTCATACGAATTCACAGTTTTCTCGGTAATCCCCCAACGTCTTAGAGCTCATGGAATTCGTCGTATCTATATAATACCCGTACTTAGGGTTATCATAATTCTCGGTTTATTATTCACAGCGGAATTTCGAAACCCTCTACTGTTATACTTTTCTCCCTGCACACTCTGCTACGATACACATAACTGTATATAATAATATATCTATATGTACACTAAACGTAATGGATTCTGATCCGAACGAGTTGGACAATTCTAGAAACAGCCAATCGGCGCTTTGGATTTTTTTAATCCAGAGCGCCGATTGGCTGTTTCTAGAATTGTCCAACTCGTCCGGATCAGAATCCATTACGTTTAGTGTACTTATATATATATATGTGTATAGCGAAAGTCGTAAAAATTCAAAGAAAATAAACAAACAAACAAAGAAAGAAAAATAAATAAATAAATAAATAAATAAATAAACGAACAATTGAACAACGAGTATACGATTGAATAATTAAATAGATATCACATATAGATAAATAAATAAATATAGTATATATATATAGGACAGACGCGTGTATAGATGAGGAATTTATGTATATATATAGACATTTTTCAAATCCTCGTCTTCATGGGATTGATAGAATACTGAAAGAAAATACACTATATGTGTAGAATTCGCCTCGACGATCTATAGGGTCTTTTGATTTTGCGAAGCAAAAATTTTCGGATTAAAAAAAAAAAAAAAAAGAAAAGAATTTCATCATTTTTTCCATATTAGTAGAAGTAAGCGAGAAGTAGGTACTTCGCGGTGATAATGATCGAGATTTTTACAACCGACTGTACCTACGGCACACGGTATACTCTATAGGGACGCGAGTTTCCGAGTTGAGCCGAAGGGCACCGGGCCAAAGAAGGGCTTGCAACGCAGCCTCTAAACTTCGGAGAACCTGAATTTCAACCGCGCACCGTGTATAGCGTATAATACACACGTACACACGTACACATATAGACATGCGCATATATGCATACACAGATGGGTACCTAGCTCGATCCCCTCCGGCATTCGGGCCTCCAAAAACCCGAAACTCACGGCGAGTTATAAAGCGCGAATAAAACTGGAAATACAGGCTTATTTCATCCGTAATAACGAATTATTATATTTTCTACGTAGATCGCGCGGTTCTTAAAGTATAAGTTATACACCAAAGTGAATAAAACGAATAGCTATATAGATTATCATTTCATATTTTTTCAAAATTACCGCTAACGATTATTTACGCGTCAGCTGTACGTGAGAATAAAAACAGCTCATATATAACGGATAAATATTTTCTACAATTATTATTATTATTGTTATCAGAAGAAACAGTATATATATACATAGGTACTACGACATTATCACCTTTGTTGTTATCAAAAACAAAAACAAAAAAAAAAAAAAAAATACTTACACGTACGCGTTATACATATATACATACTATGTGAATCAATTTAAAGTTTCATATATTGCGAGCATCTCTGATGTTGATGTTTATTGACATTTTCACAACTTTTATAACTTTTATTTCCTGGCTTCATATGTATTATAAATACAGTATGTATAGGTATAGAGGAAAATATTTGGTGTACGAGTATACGTGTGATCGATGTTATATTACAAATGCGAGAAATTATATACACAGAAAGAAAGGGTAACTTGATTCAAGAAAATTTTGCGGTCCAAAAATGGAGACCGAAATTTTCTCGGATCAAATCAAAAATTTTCTCGAGCCAAGAAAATTGTGCCAATGAGAGAATAAAAACAATAAAAACCAAGAAAAATGTGCCAATTTTCTTGGTTCGAGAAAATTTTTGATTTGATCCGAGAAAATTTCGGTCTCCATTTTTGGACCGCAAAATTTTCTTGAATCAAGTTACCCTTTCTTTCTGTGTACTACGAAAAATTTGAAAATGACGAACATTTGACTAAATACTGCGCGCGTCTCAACGCGTGTATATATAATATGTGCGAAGCCCCCTAATTGATAATGATTGTTAAAGAAGCGTAGGTATATAAATTGAGGATACGGAAAAACGCTTGTTTTTGTTATAGGAAGCTTATTCGAAGCTTACAATTAATGAGAAAAAAAGCTGCTTATTATTATCGTCGATTTATTTTTCTCGGTCAGATTTTTTTTACTATTTTAGTACACAGGAAAAAAAAAAAAAAGGTCAACTTGAGCCAAGAAAATTATTCTTGATTCAAGATAATTTTGCGGTCCAAAAATTAAGACCGAAATTTTCTCGGATCAAATAAAAAATTTTCTCGAGCCAAGAAAATTTGGAAAATTTGGAAAAATTTTTAATTTTATCCGAAAAAATTTCGGTCTTCATTTTTGGACCCCAAAATTATCTTGAATCAAGTCAACCTTTCTTTCAATTCATTAATTTAATAAATAATACTGCACCTGATTCATCGAAGCTTTTATAAATATTATCCGCGGGTTAGAGAGAGAGAGAAAAAAAAAAAAGGTAAAAACGCACCATACTCGTTCTGACGCCATTGTATAAGACGGGGTCTTGTTTTCCAAGTTTCTTAGTTATAAAAAGTTTTGCCGTAGCCTCGCCTTTCGTTTTTATATATATATATACAAGGCAAAAACCCGCTCCCTACGTTCTGCAGCAGTTCGCTGCTGCGGAATCTGAACGTGTCTCGCGTTCATCTCGAAAGCGCAATACATAGTTGGATTGAAATTTTCTCTAGGATTTCAAATCGCCAGCTATGATCAAACCGGACTCAGATTACACTAGTATTTCTAAAAAGCTCGGTGTTCGAAATTTTGGGCTTTTACAAAAAAAAAAAAAAAAAAAAAAAAATGAAAAATAAACCGGAGAGAAAAAAGCGTTGAAAAAATATCCAAATTAATAGCCTTGGTCAGGTTCACGCGACCCGGCACCGCGGGGGTGGATAGAGTTTCGGTAAGGGTAGATAGAAGGGAACCCTGCACTAGGGGCCGACGTCGAGGCCGAGGGAGTCGCCCTCCGTAGCCTGCTAGGTGCTATTGTAATCGATTGGAGACGCAGGGAGGGTGCCAAGTAAGGGTGTGTTCCCTAGATTCCATGCAGGCCCCCTGTAGCCCCGTTACTCATTGTCTGACCACCCCATCCGAGGCCAGACCAAACCCAGACCCTACTAGACCTTGCCAAGTGTCTATGACTCGGGCTAGAAGACTTTTATGCGGCTTGCTGACTTTTCACTGGGTTTTTAGAAACTTTCTTTTCGATGATTTTGCGCTTTTTGAATTCAGGCTCATAGAAAATTTTAATTTTTTGCCGATTTTACATCATTAGCTATATGCCTATTGCTCATCCTTGCATAGGGTGAAAATTTGAAATTATTTTACACCAATCGCTGCAAAATATCTATAAGGGAATGAAACTAAACTTTTAGACTTTTGTTGGGAAGTTCAAGGGGACCAGTACAGCGACTTTTCGAGAAATTATCATAGTCCGAAATCAATTTATTTCATAACCAAAGTTCATTTCACATCAAAATATTTTTCTTTTTCAAAATCATGTGTCGTAAGGATTTTAGAGCACCGTTGGACCGATTCAGATCATCTTGAATTCATTTTCTTCAGAAAACAAATACTCATCATGTGAATGTAGGAATTTTGAAAATAAAAAATTATGTCATTAGTTATGATCAATTTACTAAATTTGCAAAAAATTATAGCACTCATTTCTTAAATAACTTGGCCAAAACGAAAAATTTTCAAAATTCCTACATCCACATGATGAGGATTTGTTTTCTGAAGAAAATGAATTCAAGATGACCTGAATCGGTCCAACGGTGCTCTGAAATCCTTACGACACATGATTTTGAAAAAGAAAAATAATTTTATGTGAAAAGTCGCTGTACTGGTGCCCTTAACGTCAGTTGGTTCGATTTTTTTCAATTACATATACATTTTTTGAAGTTTGGGACATCGTCGTGTATGAAAAATTGTCACGATCGTATTCGTATCACTTTCTCGATTATTCTTGAGACCAGTGGCTAAAACGTTGAGTTTTTTTTATCACCGTATAACGTTATTTTTTTTCTTTTTTCACGTTTCTTTTTTGTTTCTGAAATAATTAAAGTAAGAAAGACAAGTTTTTCGTATAAACTCGTCGAGGTTCAAACAATTTGACAAAGTCAGTCTATACACGTATATCGAGTATAAGAAAATACAATTTTGTTCTTTTAGATACAGTAAAAGACGCTTTGTTAAAAAAAATTTCCTATTATTCTTATAGTTTGACTTGAATTTTGTTTTCGGACTGTCTTAGTATGACAAAAAAAAAAAAAAAAAAACAATTCATACGACGTACTTTCTGGTATCTGTAACCAAAAAATTAAACTTATAGCTTCTAAAAAAACACGAAAATCTGACTGCATAAACGAATGAATACCTAATATTACACAGAAAGAAAGGTTGACTTGATTCAAGATAATTTTGCGGTCCAAAAATGAAGACCGAAATTTTCTCGGATCAAATCAAAATTTTTTCTCATTTTCAAAAAAAATTTTGATTAGATCCGAGAAAATTTCGGTCCTCATTTTTGGAGCTAAGAAAATTTGGAAAGTTTGGAATTTGCGGTCCAAAAATGAAGACCGAAATTTTCTCGGATCTAATCAAAATTTTTCAAAATTTTCCAAATTTTCTTGGTTCGAGAAAAAATTTTTGATTTGATCCGAGAAAATTTCGGTCTTCATTTTTGGACCACAAAATTATCTCGAATCAAGGATAATTTTCTTGGCTCAAGTTAACACCTTTTTTTCTGTGTAAATAAAGGCAAGAAAAAAGTTCGATCACCGAAAATTCTCAAAAGGTGCAAAAATTGAATAAAAAAAAAAAAAAAAAAAAATATTCATCTTTGGTATTATTTATAATATGAGTTACTTCACGTGTTTTAATAAACCGAATTTTTTTTAATCGTATATATAGGTAGGTAGGTAGGTGTAGTATAAGTATATATACTGTATAATATTTCATTCTGTATAAATTAGAGAGAAAAAGAGAGTGCGAAAGATAGAAAAAGATAGAAATAGTCGCCCGTGGCCTAGATACCGCGACGTTTCCCCCCCGCGTATTGAGAGAAGGGAACAAAAATAAAAAAAAATAAAGAAAAAAAAAAAAAAATTAAAAAAAAAAAAAAGATGAGGGATATAAAAATAAAAGAAAAAGAAAGAATGAAAAGAAAAGAGAAGAGAAGAGAGAGAGAGAGAAAAAATGAACTTTTGGATTTTATAACTTTACGACAGGGTGAAAACAGTTGAGTCACGAAGGGAAGCCATCGGCCGTCGGCACTCGACCTGTACCACCACTTCAACTACCGGGCGTCGCCAAACTTTGACCCCCAAGGGTCGTCGACGGCACCTTTACCGACAAACTTCTGTCGTAAAATATTTATTTCTTTAAGACGGCAAAAGTAACCTGCGGTGAAAGCGGCCACGGCACTACGCGGCGTGGTGCGGTGCGGTGCGGTACGGTACAGTGGCGACGGTGTCGATCCCGTACGTCCACAACATTCGCGTATCATACCGCGTCGCGGAGCTTATACCACGCCATATCCTTCTATACCGAGATTCACCGTAGTACTAAAAAAAAAAAAGAAAAAAAAAAAAAAAAAAAGGAGAAGGAAAAAAAATTATATTTCTAGCCTCTCGCAGGCTTTTTTATCTCATTTTATTCTCTCTCTCTCTCTCTCTCTCTCTCTCTCTCTCTCTCTCTCTCTCTTTCTCTCTTCCTTTCTTTTTTTTTTCTTTAACCAGAAAACTCGAGGATCTATTAAAAAAAAAAAAAAAAAAAAAAAATGTTAAACCTATAGCGCGATCGCGGCGATTTTCATATTCGTATATATATATAAAAATGTCGTTGCTACTTGTTGAATATCGAATATAAATGCTGCGTGGAGGATAAGGAATTCGTTCTTGTTTGTTTTTTTTTTTTTTTTTTTTCTACAAATAAACTATAAAATAATTTTTGCTATTAAAAAGTAAGAACTGATAGAAAAAAAAAGGAAAAAAAAAAAAAAAAAAAAAAAAAAAAAACCTCCGTGAATCAATTCTTGAAATTAAATCCGCGAAAAGTTCAAACTAAGGAATTTCAATTTTTTTAAACCTCAATATTTGGAATATAATCAAAATGCATATCGACAGATATTGAGTTTTTCGATTCAAATTTTTCCGTCTGATTAGTCTATAGATATGTAATTTCAAAATATTAACTTGATCATTATAAAACCGCGAAGCTTTATTCCATCAATATTATAGAAATTATCCGACAAATTTAATTATTTTTATTTATTTTTTTTATTACCGATGAGAAACGATTCTTGAATAAATATAACGAAGTGATATATAAAACCGTTCGAATCGTGTTTAAATAGCTCAAATAATAATATATACGTAGGTATATGTATTATAATTAATTTTCTTGTAAATCACGTACCTATAGAGATTTGATATTAATTTGTTTATCATAATACGGTTAAACCGGCCACGTTCACGTTCACGTTCACGTTCACGTTCTCTAATTCAACCGATCTTAATTAAACATCGTATAAAGATTAATTTATTGTTATATAATAGAATTAATTTCACTAAGCTCTATGCCTACCTATCTACCTACTGACGATGATAATTGTTCGTGTATATTCTCTTCCCACTGTGTTGCGGCGCCGATTGTGTCTGAGAGAGTAGTTGTTGCAATTACCTATGCAGCTATAATTAGGAACTGCACAGTGCAGTAGGTGTACCTACTCTGCTACACTATACGTATATAAAGGTACCATATAGCACTACGTACACTCAGGTTTAACAAATATATCGCGTGTCTAATGGCATAAGGTCGTAAGCGCCAAAAAAAAAAAAAAAAAATTTTCAATATATATAGAAAAAAAAAAAAAAAATTTTTCGCCGATATGCCCAAAAGATGTGATATTGCATGAAAAAGATTTTGCCACCAAAAAAAATTTTTTTTTTTTGGTGGCAAAATCTTTTTCATGCAATATCACATCTTTTGGGCATATCGGCGAAAAAAATTTTTTTTTGGCGCTTACGACCTTATTTCATTAGACACGCGACATTATACATATCGCGTCACTAATGCCATAAGGTCGTAAGCGCCAAAAAAAAAAAAATTTTTTTTTTTTGGTGGCAAAATCTTTTTCATGCAATATCACATCTTTTGGGCATATCGGCGAAAAAAATTTTTTTTTGGCGCTTACGACCTTATTTCATTAGACACGCGACATTATACATATCGCGTCACTAATGCCATAAGGTCGTAAGCGCCAAAAAAAAAAAAATTTTTTTTTTTTGGTGGCAAAATCTTTTTCATGCAATATCACATCTTTTGGGCATATCGGCGAAAAAAATTTTTTTTTGGCGCTTACGACCTTATATCATTAGACACGCGACATTATACATATCGCGTCACTAATGCCATAAGGTCGTAAGCGCCAAAAAAAAAAAAAAAAAAATGTCGTGTTTTTGGTGGCAAAATCTTTTTCGTGCCATATAACATCGTTTGGGCATATCCGCAACAAAAAAATTTTTTTTTGGCGCTTATGACCTTATGGCATTAGTGACGCGATATAGCACACACATAGTTGAAATTTCTTCAACTGTTATACAGAGACGCGTTAAGAGGAAATGAAAGCTGATTGTTGCGCGACAGGGTGCCATCTATCGGATTGAAATTTTCGTTTTCGTTCCTTTTCGTTTTTTGGAAATCCAAGAGAGTCATGCCCTCCGTACATTTCTTCTGCTTCATTGATATCAATTTCACATCGATCGGATGTGTTTTAGCTGAGAAACGGGCTCCCGAAAATTCCAATCCGATAGATGGCACCCCGTCGCGCGGAATCAGCTTTCATTTCCCCTTAAAGGTAAACTCATAAACACTTGAAAAATTAGAAAGAGCAAAAAAAAAAAAAAAAAAAGATCATTTCTAACGAAACCAAACACTCTGTATAGGTACCTATAATATCTATACTATAATACAAACATTTTACCGGTTATAATATTATATCTCACAGAAAGTTAGCGTGACAGTATTATACAGACGAGTACTCACGCTGCTCGTACCTACCTACCTACCTACCTATATACACATTTCGTCACGATACCTGAGAGTTTAGGCTTGGCAGGTCGGCCATCATGGCTATACAAGGTTGATAACTGCTATCTAAGTTCTAAGAAGTAGTAGACGGCGCCGCGTTGCCGGAGTACAAGCAAGCAGTTCCACATATCCGGCCCTCGAGTCTTGAGTTTTGTTTAGGTTATAGAAATTTGTAAAAAAAAAAAAAAAAAAAAAACTGGGGAAACCTATTTTGATTCTTCTTATAGTTATCTGTATTTTCAAGTTTCATATTTTTCCGTATCGTAATTTCTAAAAGCGTTATAGATAGACCATAAATATATGGACTATGGTTAGCTACATCAAACCGTGTTATTATCAAAATTATCATTAGGAACGGATGCTGGGCTAGCGAGCCGACATCTCCGGATGCATCTTGTTAACCAGAAGTAGGATTTAAGCGCCGTTTTACTGCTGTATCAAACTACGACTAAACCCGACCATACCCGACGATACTCGACCTCTTCCCTTGACCCTTGATGACGATTATACTTTATACACAGACGTGTATGTACAACCTGTGAAGGTATACCGAGAAGTTTCGTGGACGCGGAACGCTAGGGGTACCAACCCGAAATTTTTACTATTCCATAGGCGTAGGTCATACAGTAAACTGCAGCAGCAGTTTGGCAACTTACTATATGTTTCTAGTAAGATCACTAGAAATGACTGGAAATCTAGTCACTAAATTTCTAGTCCAGAAATCTAGTGACCAATGATCACTAGATTTCTAGTGATCTCTAGTAATTTTACGTGATTTTACTAGAAACATCTAGTAAGTTACCAAACTGCTGCTGCAGTTTACTGTATGACCTACGCCTATGGAATAGCAAAAATTTCGGGTTGGTACCCCTATCGTTCCGCGTCCACGAAACTTCTCGGTATTTTGAATATACAGTAGCATGTGAGATCCGAGGCTTTATTTTCGCGTCATTTGTGAAACCGAAAGTTATCTTTACCTAACAAGTATTGATTTTTATTTAAAGAAAGAAATAAATAAACAGAGTTCTGGCACGAAATAAATAAACTAAACAAAAAAGTGAAACACATCAAATATATTAAAACGTCCGCAACACGTTGCTGCAATCCATAGTAACTCTGCTTTATTCGTATACTATATATTTGCGAAACCTCAGGCCTTAACAATCAGTCGAGATTCGTACCTACCTGCGCTGCAGTAGCTGCAGCAGCAATTGCGGTACGGGGATGAGAGTGATAATTAAATTTTACTCCATAGTTTGTATACATGTATATCTCTCTCTATATATATATATATATATATATACATATGTATATCTCTATATATATATATATGCATACATATATACATATACTATACACACACACACACACATAATTTCGACGTTGGTGATGATTGTGGTACTGTTTGATGCTGGTGCTCTACCTCCAGGATAGGTACCTCTACTATCCGTAGTTCTACCCTGGTTCTCTGTCCCTTTACCTCCTATGCTTATATTTTCTCTCTCTCTCTCTTCAACACCCTCCCTCGCCCGCACACATTTAAAGCGACGTAATTGTATATTAAAATAAAAAGACGTAAAGTGAGTTATTATTATTATTAAATGAATGTACCTCCTAATAAACTAATTAGTTTTGTATCACGTCCACGCCTCCTCCTCCTCCTCGTCTTTCCCTTTCAAACCCCCCCCCCCCCCCCCTCTCCCCCCCATTTTTTCCCAACCCCCAAATCCCCTGATTCCAAAACCCTAATATATATATATGTAGGTACATATATTATATTATATATCTAAAAAGTTGGATTATAAGACTTTTTTTAAGTTTCTGTTTGTAAATATATTATTTAGTTAGTTTTCGATAATTATTATTATTATTATTATTATTATTATCATTATTATCATTATTATTATCATTATTATCATTATTATTATTATTATTATTATTATTATTATTGTATAGGAAAACTGATATGATGATGAAACGTTTATTGAAGTAATCGAATTTTCTGTAAGTCTTTATATATAAATATATATATATATATATATATATATCTTATACGTGTATATATGTACATACATATTATATGTGTATATACGGTATATATAGAGACTTGCGGCAGAAACTACCAAATATATAATACGATATACGTTATATACGGATTCCCACGATCATTATATACATATACCTATATAATATATATATATTTCGCATCAGCAATATTTTCCACCTATATATGCATACAATACATACCTATACACAGCCACATATATATATATATGTATACATATTACAAATCAAGTCCACACACGAATAATACAATGATAATTACACATATACATATATATATATATATATATGTACACGTTTATATAGATTATTATTTCTAATTTAAGTCGTCGCTTGAAATCGAAAAAAAATTTTTTTTTAAAATAATAAATAAAAAAAAAAACTTGGAAATATTTCTTAAGGAAGTGATGTATTATGGATATAATACACTGAGAAAAAAATATAATTAAATTTACGAAATCTGCTTTACAATATGGCGAATTAAATATTCAATTGGAACAAATAAATTTCAATTTGTGTGATTAAATGTCATATGAAATTAACCGATTTTCAGTCACACCGATTGAAATTTATTTGTTCTAATTGAATATTTAATTCGCCGTATTGTAAAGCAGATTTCGTAAATTCAATTATATTTTTTTCTCAGTGTAGGGACCTTTCGAAGTTCTTTTTTGTAATTGTATGGGGGTATAGGTATCGAATTTTCTTATTGAAAAAAAAAAAAAAAAAAAAGAAAAAAAAAAAAGAGAAATTATAGAACAAATTGATTGAGAAGAAATTTTGATAATTTTAATTTTTTTTTTTTAATGTCGAGAAAATTGTTAAGCGACGATTTATATCGAGATAGATATATCTATATATATCGTCTACATATTGTGTATATATATATATAGTAAAAGCGAAATACGCACGCAGATTTACCGATAAAGAAAGAAAAATGGTTGAAAGAAAGAAAATATGAAAAATAAAACGCAAACCTTTATATAACACCTTGTCCTACTACGTATATATAGTATAAGCATGTACACGCTATGATAAATAAAATAAAATAATAATAATAATAATGTATATTATAAACGCCGCCTGAAAATGAGAAAAAAATAAAAATAAAATAAAATCATTGGAAATAAAAGAAAATGAAAAACAAAAAAATGAAAAAAAAAAAAAAAAAAAAAAAAAAAAAAAAAAAAAAACGTTGCAACGCGACAAAATTGCACCGAAAATATATAAGTAAAATAAATGAGGAAATAATGAGAAAAAGAAAAAGAAAAAACACAAAAAAAAAAATAAAAATAAAAATAATGAATAAAATAAAAAAACTGAAAACATATATAAGAAAAAGTAAAAATAAACCATTGTAGCTAGGTTATAATTTCATTGTTCATTGTTATAGATTTTTTATATATAATGAAGAAGATGAAGAAAAAAAAAAAAAAAAAAAATTCTCTTGAACGGAGTGCTTTTTTTTAGCGCGTCGAATTCGAGCCGGACTTTTACGGTGGTAGGGAAGGAAAGTAGACTCTAAGCCCTAAGCCCTAAAGGTGTCAGTTCTGCCGTACAAATCCTTCTTTGCCCCGTAGGTACGTCCTTAGTCAGTCAAGTCAAGTCACCTATATACGCGTGAGCAGGGGATTCCAAAAATACAGAAAAAAAAAAAAAAAAAAAAAAAAAATTAAGAAATAGATTTTTTAAAAAAGGTTCGTGAATTATAATATTTCGCCACTTTACGTTATCGCGCATTAAGATTTTTGCCTAAAATTAAAAACCGATAAAAAAATTTAATTTCAACATACAGTTTTCAGTAATCATTAAATTATTGATTAACAAATTCAAATATTTTCGTAATATTATTTTCAATATTTGACAAATTTTTTTTTTTTTTTTTTTTTTTTTTTTTTTTTTTTCATTACCGTTATCCGCGATCTCTAACTTTTTGAAAAGTTTGCTTTTTCATAATCCTTTTTTAAAATCTCTTCTTCTCCCTCTAGGCTACACCGTATTTTTTTTTTTTTTTTTTTATTTATACATAATATGTTACTGTAGCATATATATATGTACCACACGAAATATTACCATTCAAAACCCATTCTGATAATATCCATATTGTCAGGTTGTAGCAGCTAATTAATCATAATCAATTAAAAATGTCTATACGAATTCTCTTTCGTCCCTAAATAGTATTTCTAGTTCTCTTTTTTCATCATTGATTCTATCAGGACTGTTAATAAAAAAAAAAAAAAAAAAAAAAAAAAAAAAACAGCATTTAAAGAATAAAAAAAAGGAAGCTGACTACTAGATCCAAATTTGTTTTTTACTCCCATAAGAAATTATCCAAATTCTATACATCGATCGAATGGTCAATGAAGACGTATATATATATACGTGTATATCGTGTGGTGCTATATTCTGCAGATTATTAATGTTGTCCGACTAGAAAATCTCATATAAAAATAGTTTATAAAGAAAATGAAAAGAAAAATGCCAAATGTTAGTTTTAAGTAATAACTACGCAGCAACCAGTTTTCATTTATAATGTTGGTGGATTTGTTTCAACCCCAGCTCTGTCTCGCGGACGATTGTAGAATGATTTTCTTGATTTTTCATTACATTTCTATGGTTTTTTTTTTTTTTTTTTTTTTTTTTTTTTAATTTGAAAAAAAAAAAAAAAAAAAAATAATAAAAAAATGCATTTTCTTCTCTTTGTTCAGTTTAAAATATTGAAAATTAAAATTTCATTTTTTCGTCAAATTTTTTTTGATTTCTGTAAATCTGCTAATCGTCCGAGTGACTTCGAGCGGCCAACAATTGATAATAATAATACGTAAAGGATATTACCGTTGAATATAACAATAGATAAACTAATATATTACTTGAAAGGATTATTACCTGTACCTAAACTCTGATAATTATCTAAATAACTGTAAACCTTATCACACTATTATACCTACGCATCTACAATATAATTAATACAGAAAACATGAATACCTACTTATATTTCAGAAATACGGAATACCACGTAATTATCATTAACGAAAGAAAGAAAAAAAAAAAAAGAAATATAAAATCAAAATCAATTTAAAACTTTGACAACTTACTGGCTTCTCCGTAACACATATATTATATATATATATATATATATGTATGTATGTATCTATATATACTTTTGATTATTGTTTAGGATTGACTATATATCCGTATAAATATATAATATATTTATATATTATTATGATATATTATATATTTATATATAATATTGAGATTACCGAGGTAGATATAATAAAAATAATAGTATAATTAATACAATGAACGTGACAGACCATTCCACGCGATATAATAATATGCTGTATTAAATCTCAATAATATTTTATCAAACCATTTTTTTTTTTTTTCGGTATGGATTGATTGTTATTATTTTAATTATCTTTTTTTTCTTATTATTGCGGAAATGGTCCGTTGATGAATTGATTAAATAAATAAATGAATAAATAAATAAATATATATATAAATAAATAAATAAATAAAACAATTAATTAATTAATTAATTGATTGATTGATTAATTAATTAATTAATTAATGTAAGAATTCGACCTGCTGATCACTCCGTTCGCGTCGCATTGTAATTTGCATTGTAAATACTCAAGGTACGATATGTTTACGGATATATTATATATTAAATAACAAAATGATGAAAAAAAAAAAAAAAAAAAAAAAAAAAAAAACACACACACACGCAATATTAAACAATGAAATGAAATGAAAAAAAAAAAAAAGTTGTAAATATAAACGAAAGATGTTTGTTAAATATAGAATATGTTACGTTTTTTAAACAACCCGGCCTTTTATTATTTCTCTGTACATATATAATATTAATATTATAATACATTAGGGTGCAGCTCCATAATTTGATCATTTTTGAATTTCAATACTCTGACGTCTCGAAATATATGGTACAAAAAATGTAGCCAACTCCTCAGGTTTTTTTTTCTCCCTGTTGCAGTATAGCTCCGAAAAATCTGCAACTTGGTAAACTGCTTACCTGTAGTAGTAAAGGTATTTCATGAACATTCGACAGATTTTCTAACGATATAATTTTCGGAGCTACCGTGTCACAAAAAAAAAAAAAAAAAAAAAAAAAAAATTTCTCATCTTCAAATTATGACGAATAAAATTTTGTCGTTATAAATCAGTTAAGGGGGTATCCCCACCTTTAAATGAGTTAACATTCTAAGAAAGAGATTGATATTTTACAGCGAATTTGAGAGTCTGATCAAATCCAAAAAAATCAAGAAGGTTAGGGAGAGTTTGACCCTCATTATCCATACTTAACATTGAATATTACTTTGAGTCTATTAGTAGTTACGCTGAATATAGAAAAATACAAAATTACTCGGTTGTCGCAAAGAATCAGTAGTACCGTTGGATCGATTTTGGAATTTTTGGTCTTCAATTGTTCAGAAGAGATGCCTCTATCATATGAACATAGAACTTTTTGATATGACTATTTTTGGTTGAGATAATAGAAAAAATAGAGAAAAAAAATTGAAGAATTATAAAAATCTCAGTAAAAACTAAGCGAGTCAGGCAATTTTCGCGATATCAAAAAGTTCTATGTTCATATGATAGAGGCATCTCTTCTCAACAATTGAGGACCAAAAATTCCAGAATCGATCCAACGGTACTACTGATTCTTTGCGACAACCGAGTAATTTTGTATTTATCTATATTCAGCGTAACTACTATTAGACTCAAAGTAATATCCAATGTTAAGTATGGATAATGAGGGTCAAACCCTCCCTCAACTTCATGATTTTTTTGGATTTGATCAGACTCTCAAATTCGCTGTAAAATATCAATCTCTTTCTCAGAATGTTGACCCATTTAAAGGTGGGGATACCCCCTTAATTTTACACGGATGCATACCACTATAGGTAAGAAGTATGCGGTTTTTCATATTATTCGAAGCGATAATGCGATAGGAAGTAAAAAAACAACCCCGAAGTAATAAAAATCGTGAATTATTCAAATCGGAAAGTTCGCAGGCTTTGGGGCAGTACTTATAGAATTTGAGATAGGAACTTGGAATTTTGAATAAATTTTTTTCTATATATATATTTCGAGACCTTTTGGCACATGGGAGCATCGAAATTCGAATATCACTGAATCGAGGACCGCACCCTAATATTATATGCATGTGACATAATTATTTTCAGCCGTATAATTAATATAGTATATAGGCACGCATGATCCTTGAATATCGAAAATCTTTATTTTTTGACGACAAACCCTATAGATTATTGAAAAGGAAGAGAAATAAAAAAAAAAAAATATAGTTACGCAATAATTTTGTTTCAGTTATTACAATATCGTAGTCGTTAATTTGTCGACGTTCTGCTGCAGCAGCAGCAGCAGCTTGGGGTTCTCTGAGAACGGAAACACGTAACTTCGTCTCGCTTCGTCGTCACTTTTTGCTCACCTAATTTCGAAGAATTTTTTTCGTTTTTTTTTTTTTTCCTTTTTTTGTTTGTATTCACTTCTTTTTGTCTTTACTTTTCTTCCTTTTTCCTTAATTTTCATCGGGTCTTTTTACTCGCTCGACCGTTGCGTTGTTCTGGCTCGAGGCCAAGAAGAGCCTAGCGCGAGACCAAGAAGAAACTCTACCCTGCTGCAGTATCCTCAGCTTCTTAATACACGCCGCGTATTTTCACTCTGTGTATTTCTTCCTCGGTTTTTACGTTATAGCGTTGTTATGTCGAAACTTCTCAGAGATTTTCCTCCTCCAGATATATACCTATACCTCGTCAAACTACGTTAAAAGTTAACCTGTATAGTTTTTTCTATCGGCTAGATTAATTCTTTTTCCGCAAGAGACGATAAAATTTTTGCGAAAATTCTAATACCCTGATAAAGTCCTTGGTTTCAAAAATTGATTTGTTCGTCATTTTCTTCGTTTGCCGATCAACGAGATCAGGAAAAACGCAGGACGCTTGTACCTCGCCTTTATCCTACATCCAACCACATATACAATATACACTATGAAAAAGGTCTTGTTGACACAACCAAAATTTGGTTATTATACGGTCAAAGAAATTTTTTTGTTCAGTCAACCGAAATTTTGTTGGGCCAACCAAAATTTTTGTTGATACTACTAAATTTCTTGTTGGCACAACGAAATTTTGGTTGGCCCAAAAAAAAAAAAAAAAAATTTCTTTGACCGTATAATAACCAAATTTTGGTTGTTTCAACAAGACCTTTTTTCTCAGTGTACATATTTTACTTCATTTCTTATATTATACCTACCGAAGAAAAATTTACGATTCTTATTGACCCTAATCTTCAAAGCGTACGGGGGTAGAAATCGATTCATACATTCGTATGTACCTACCTATAGGTATAGAATAAAAAATTTGATTCCTCCGAGTGATTCTTGCCTGAAGAAATATACCGGTGGGAAAAAGACCGTCCTCTATACTGTAACCGTCCTCAAATTTCAAGTGAAATAAATTTTACGGTACATGTAATATATAAGAAAATTTTGGGCAGAAATTTTTCCCCTATACGTAGTAGGCGCCTCATATACCACACCGGGATTCTCTGTATATGTTAGAATCGCATTGTGTCGCAGGTATAGGTACATGCCCGTAGTAATCTATGTACTACTATAACTATATCTAGGTATATAGCTGGCGCAGTGTTATACCTGTACATATATATATAAACACAAAGGTACAACTCCACCCCAGATCCAGCTAGGGGTAAGGATTATTCTCAGCATGCATTGTGCGACTCCCATAGGGACAAAAGGACCTTCCACGACGCTCAGACGTGACATAGGGTGACACTGTGCAACGTGGGGTGCTCTGCAGGCCATTCGCGAACAGGTACGATAACCCTCCCTCGTATTTATTTTATACCTGAATAACTGGGACTGACCCAGGTCGACGTAGGTAAAGGAAAGGTTCAAATAATACATAAAGCCCTAATTTTCTATAAACGTTGCTGGGTTGAAATTCCGAAAATCCAAAGGTCCGAAAATTTCGGTCTATGCGTATCCGCATGCAGTGAAGATGAAGAATAGTTCATTCTGATCAAGACCCTCTTTATCTATTAAATCGATAACTTCATGATCTCATATTGTTGATAGGATTTTTAAACTTTTTTTGTTCAAAAAAGTAAATTCCAAGAAGTTCGGATTTTTTACCCAGCCCTCGATGTGCAGCGAGATATATAGGTATGTACGTGAATCGTGTTTTTTTATTACATAAATGCGGTTGCCGGTTAGGAATGTGTAGGAATGGCAAATAAACGTATAGGAAATGGTTTAAAATCCAGAATATCTGCAGAGAGAGATTCGTTTACGTCTCGTTTTACCGTGATATGCGAATCATGCGTTCTCCGATAAAGTGTCCCGCCTTGAAGTCGACTGGCGTTGCACGATATGGCGCGCAGCAAATGTTCTCGATGCCGATTTGATACCAAAGAAGCAATACCCATAAATCAACTCTATACGATAAAATAAGTACTTCACGAAAAATCATACATGAATCCATTACAGGTAGTATAGCTCAAGGTTTTATTCAATAATAAAATACACCCACCATCGGAAATCCGTATTCACTTTCATGGTAAGGAAAAAAAAAAATATCTTCAATCAATTTATACAGAACAGATTTTTGAGTCTGTTCAATTCTGAGTGCAAAAATATCGTGACTTCAGCTGTTATCAGAAATTCATTCAGTTCTGATTTTCACAATTATTAAGGGGACCAGTGCAGCGACTTTTCGAGAAATTATCAAAGTCCGAAATCAATTTATTTAACAACCAAAGTTCATTTCACATCAAAATACTTTTCTTTTTCAAAATCATGTGTCGTAAGGATTTCAGAGCACCGTTGGACCGATTCAGGTCATCTTGGATTCATTTTTTTCAGAAAACAAATCCTCATCATGTGAATGTAGGAATTTTGAAAAATTTTCATTTTGGCCAAGTTATTCAAGAAATGAGTGATAATAATTTTTGCAAATTTGGTAAATTGATCATAACTTATGACATAATTTTTTATTTTAAAATTCTTACATTCACATGATGAGGATTTGTTTTCTAAAGAAAATGAATCCAAGATGACCTGAATCGGTCCAACGGTGCTCTAAAATCCTTACGACACATGATTTTGAAAAAGAAAAATATTTTCATGTGAAATGAACTTTGGTTATGAAATAAATTGATTTCGGACTATGACAATTTCTCGAAAATTCGCTGTACTGGTCATCTGAATCGAATCCCCATAAAAAATAACATGTTCGAAATTTCCGTACGAAATTTTCGGGAATTTGAAATATTTCATAAAAATTTCTGAGACCTTCGTATACTACCTAATTCGTCATGCATATAAAGAAAAATCGTAAAAATTTGTGAAATTATTATATAGTGGGTATACGTTTACCAAGTCACTGGGTTTCGTCCATAAAATTCATTTAACGGTATATCAATTAGGGGTTTTTAATTCTTGTAAAAATAATTTGAGTTTTAGAACCGAACGTCGCGTTGATCCCGCAGTAGAGTGAACCACTATAGGAAGATGGGTATATGTAGAGCCATTCAAATACGGTTAAATTGTATCTGACAAAAGGCTTATTAGTCAGTTTTATTGACCAGACTATAAGCGGTCGTAAAATCGCGTGCAAAAAGGTGGAAAAGGTGGTATTATTGTAGGCTCAATTTTAAGGGTGGCTTGTTAAAGGTCCCACAGTACAATTTCCTCTACCTATAATACGTAGGTACGTATATATATATATATATATATCCGTTTCTGCCAAACCTTTCCGAAAATTCAAAAAATACATTTTCCCAGGTATAACGTCTTTATGCTGGATACTAAAGTTTTTCACAATACCTAACCGGGCCTTCCGATCCTTCCAATCCTACCAATCAGTCGTTATAATAAAGGCTAGACTAGCTTTGGGGCGCAGATGTCTTTCCGACAATAATAGAAAAAATTTACCCTTATAGGTAGTACCTCGATACAGTTGCCCTTTGTAAATCAAATCCTGCGCACCGGACGTGTCGTCAGAATCATTAATTTTCCACAATCATCAAATGAGGGTAACATGGTGTTTTTTGGACGGAGGTCAAAATTGATTGAAAAATTCTCGAATATAGAATGACTGATACTTCGCGATAACAAAAGAACGAAAATTTAAAATTTTAGAGACGCATATCAGGCAACACTCGGATAAAAGTTTGCTTGATTCAAACAAATTCTTGCGTTGCCGCACCGCAGTTAAACAAATGTTGGTTTTACGAAGTAATTCTTTGTTTATTCATTTCATTTGAATGAAATGAATATTTGTTTCAACTAATCAATCGTTAGTCGTATAAAACGGCTCGTTTGTTTAAAAACAAAAATGTTTTTCAAATTAAACAAATTATTTCGTTCACCCAACGATATATAGCGTTCAATAAGAATATTGGATCAATTCGACACACGCGCCGAATTGGTTGAATGAACAAAATATTTTGCTATATTTCACGAATTACCATAAACAAAATAATTATTCTGAAGATATAAACTAATGAATCCATTCGATTCTGTGAAATAAAACAAATTTTAGATGTACCTTTATTAAAATTTTGTATTGAATTAAAAAAAAAAAAAAAAAATGGCTTGGCTTCAATTAACCAAAATTTCGTCTATGCGTGAATATCTTATCTGAGAATTTATTACGTGGACAATATTGACAATTATAGAAACACACAAATGTGGGAATAGGTTTTTCTAATTAAGGTGCGGAAAGTTCGATTTTCGGTCCATGCGCAGCGTTCGCAAAGTTTCCAAATCCCGCACGGCTCGTATATGAGTGTGCGGTAAAGTCATGCGTCAAGCGTCAAGCGTCAACCGCCTCAGTATGCTTTGCTTTCGGGTGGCAAATACAAGGTCGCTAAGCAACTTGAACGTTTATTATCGACAATCAACAATTAAACTCAAGTTAAACTCGAGTCTGTGATAACACTGACTACTATAGCAAACATGAAAAACTAAAGTAAATTGTATTTTTCACAATTTGTTACCTATAATCTCGTAGTCGAACCATGCGCACCAATTATTTATAAAAACAGTATGTGCAACAAGTGCGCATTGGTGATCCCCGCCCTTGTGTGATAATTGTCGCCCGATCGAAGCCAACTGCACACTCGTGTGGGAATCACCAACTTTCCGCAATTGTTGCACAATGTACTATTTTTCGAAATTTTGATATTTCCAGATTCCGATTCTTCTACATTTTGTATCTATCAGTTCTGACCCTTCTAAATTTTCGTATACTCGACGTAGGTATTCATATTCGATTTTTTAGCGAATATTAGACATTTTCAAATACGTTTATTAGAATTATTGAATCGATAAGTTTAAGCAATCATCGAAAATAAAAATAATTCCGAATTCGAATTTTCAGATTCAGAAGTTCAACCTGTAAAATTCTCCTCTATGTTTGTATATATCGTCGATCGATTACAGCCGTTAAAAAAATATTGCGAACTGCAGTAGGCACGTCTTCCGCTGCAATGGCCTCGCTGCAGGTCAAGTAGCTTTAAAACTCTTTCTCTCTCATTCTTTTCCTCTTTTCCTCTTTTCCTCTTTCTCATTCTCTTTCTTTCTCCCTTTATCTGCGTACTCTGTACTCTGTACTCTGTATAACGGCTATCAGGCAGCTGGTTGTTGCCGTAGTGGCTCAGCGTTCCGTGCTTGCGGCTAAAACGATACTATCTCCCTCCTGCTTTTACCCTCGAGGATAGCCACGCATAATTTTTACGATTGTGTGCAGGCAGCTCGGAACTCCACGTATAGATGTATACATCGAGTGTTTGTATTACAGGTATGTACTACCTTCTATAATGTATTTTATACAGGGTGATTTAAAACGTAACGCGAAATACTGATCGTATAATAGCGATTTATATATACACAGAAAGAAAGGTTAACTTGATTCAAGACAATTTTGCGGTCCAAAAATGAAGACCGAAATTTTTGATTTGATCCGAGAAAATTTCGGTCTTCATTTTTGGACTGCAAATTCCAAATTTTCCAAATTTTCGTAGCTCCAAAAATGAAGATCGAAATTTTCTCGGATCCGAGATCCGAGAAAATTTCGGTCTTCATTTTTGGACCGAAAATTCCAAATTTTTCAAATTTTCGTAGCTCCAAAAATGAAGACCGAAATTTTCTCGGATCAAATCAAAAATTTCGGTCTTCATTTTTGGACCGCAAAATTGTCTTGAATCAAGTTAACCTTTCTTTCTGTGTATATCGAACAGTATTCCATAATATATAATTGTTACAAAAATAATGACAATCATAGAAATTCAATAAAATATCTTTTATAGAATATGCGGATTGTATAGATTGAAAGGAAGGAAGTCTGAATTATTCTGTATTGATCATAATTTCAAACTCAATTGAAATCAGTTTTATGACGATTTGTGTCCGAGAATAGAGATAATTGAACAGTGACTCTATTCGGACGTGAACCTGCAGATATTTCTATAGAATATGTTACTTCCGTTTCAAGTGTTACATATTATAATATATATATATATATATATATATATATATATATATACTGCCGGAGTTTTGAACAGAAAATTTTTTTTCACTCTCGGTTATAATCCGCTGATTATAATTTATCGAAACGAATCGAAATAACGTACATTAGAATTGAATTCAGGTACTTGATTATATCGAGTGTTGCATATAAAATTAATGAAAACTATCTAACAGTTGATGGTTTTGTAAAAGTTTCGAAATAAAAATTTAAGAAAATAAAAAAGTAAAGCGAAAAACTGTGGAATTATCCTATACGCTAATTTTGAGATCCGTATTATACGCCTGCACAGAAAGAAAGGTTCACTCAGAAAAAGGTTTTGTTGACACAACCAAAATTTGGTTATTATATGCACAATCAAATTTTTTTTTCAGTCAACCAAAAATTTCATTCGGATAACCAAAATTTTGTTGGAAAAACCAAATTTTTTTGGAACAACCAAAATTTTGGCTATTCCAACAAAATTTTTGAATGACTAAACAAAAAATGTGATTGTGCATATAATAACCAAAATTTTTGTTGTGTCAACAAGAACTTTTTCTGAGTGTCGACTTGATTCAAGATAATTTTGCGGTCCAAAAATGAAAACTGAAATTTTCTCGGATCAAATAAAAAATTTTCTCTAACCAAGAAAATTTTCTTGGCTCGAGAAAATTTTTGATTTGATCCGAGAAAATTTCGGTCTTCATTTTTGGACCGCAAAATTATCTTGAATAAAGAATAATTTTCTTTGCTCAAGTTAAACTTTTTTTCTGTGTGTATGGTCATTTTTATGTTGATAATTTACGGCATGAGTTGACCTATTGCACCCGCAAGTAACGCCCCTGTATCAAAATTGAAGAAGATGAATACGGGCGAGTCTGCGCGTGGACGCGCGTGTCTCGGCAATCTTCTCAACGGTGGCACCCCGGCGTAATGAAGCACGAACTCTCCTCTCCTCGGATACTCCCGGTACCGTGCTATTACCGGGATGATAATGGCAGGACATCTCTCGCGAGCTTCTTCAGTAGCCATGGAGAACCCGGTGATAGCTGGTCCGCTCTTCAACTCTCGCCTCAAGCTGGCTAAAGCCTGTGGAGTTGCTTTTCAAAGCGCAACAAACTCCGAAGCGATATTTCGCTTTTATATAGATAAATACATATGTAATGTATATATATATTATACCTATGTATTTTTTTAATTTCACAAATGGGTAAAAAAGAGAATCGTGATTAAATTCAAACAAAAGGAACAAAAAAAATTATTACACGAAAAGCAGGATAGAGCTTTTCAGAATTTAAACTCGCTCGGTCCCTATTAGAGGTAGGATTTAAAAAAAAAAAAGACTCAACATTTTCAGAAGCTATAAAGTTTGGAACATTGGAATCCCGAAGGCCAAAAAAAAAAAAAAAAAAAAAAATACAAAAATTTCGGTCTATCTCTCAGGATGTAAAGACAAAAAAAAAAAAGTTCAATCTAATCGAGACCCTCTTTACGGAAACCCATTTTATCTACTTAAATCGATACCTTCATGATGTCATAAATAATTGATACGATTTTGAAACCTTTTTTTTTCCGAAAAGTAAATATCAAGACGATTATAATTTAACCACTTATTGGTTTCGATACGATCAATACAACCCATGTTATTAAACATGGAACGAATTCATGCGTCAATTTCAAATTTCGGAGTTTTGGCCTCACGGATCTCTCTATAGTTTTCGCAATTTTAAACCTTCGGTGTTCTTCGGTTGAAAGTTTTTTTTAAATCTTCTACAGGTATAGACTTTCGGGAAAATGCCCTTTCCAAAAACCGTGAGTCGTTGATATTCAAATTTGACCCATAGTCTAATCAGTTTTTCGTGTATTCTATCTTCGTATCCAGACTTATTTTTTCTATACCTAAGCTTTTTTTTTCGGTTTACCAAATCATCTACCGATTTAAGACCCCGCAAAGCTCGCGAAGCCTTGACTTCGGTTAAGCTTCGTGTGTGTCCTGCATCAGGGACCAGGCGCACACAGCCGCCATATAATTATAGGCAGAGAGAGAAATAGAGAAAAAGACACCGAGAGAGAGATAGAGACAGAGAACGAGCGAGAGATGGAAAGGGAGAGGCTGTGGCTGGAGCTGAGGAGCCTCGTCAGAATTACTGGCTCATTTTTGTTACTCTACTCCTACGCCGAGATGCAGCGCTACGCCAGGCCAAATGAAGATCTCCCTGAAGGCGGTGGTGGTCCAGACTCCAGGTTATCGCGTGCAGCTCTCTCACACACACGCACAGCTACGCGTGTAGCCAGATATACACACATATGCGTATATGTTATATATATAGGTATATACTACAGCCAGGCCGAGATGAACCTCCTTTTTACCTCATACTCACCAAGATTGGGCCTTGTTTTCAAGAAACCACAACCGCTATACAGATCTGCCTTGAAGGGGTTTATATAGGGCATTTCATGTCAAACCTAAATAAAACTATTTCATCTTTCCACTAATTTTTCATTTTTATTCATCGATTAGAACACTCGACAAAATCGTTTCATAAACTCTTATTACAGTTTATTTCAATTCCAATTTTAGAGTCAGAATTTTCTGCAGTACCTACCTACCTAGTTCATACATTTTCAAGTTATGAAGTGAAATTTTTGTAATGGTATATTTGGAAAAATAAAAATAAAGAAAAATTTCGAAAAAATATGTGTAGCGTTGAAAAAAAGGGAACATTTTCGAAATCAGTTTGATAATGTACAGTTTGAAAATAATTTTCGAAAAAACCGCTGTAGTCTCGGATCGGTAAGTAATAGTAAAGTTTATACTCGAGCGAAATATATAGTAAGACTGAATTTTTTTTTTTCAAGAAGAAAATATAAAGAAGAAAGCGAAGATCCTCGATCCTCGATCCTCCCTCTATACCTATTCCCACCTGTATCTATACGAGGTCCTTTTTGGGGCTCAGGTTATCCCCGGTTAGGCCCGGGGGACCCTGATTGCCCCGGAGGCGGTGGTGGTCGTCGAAAAGGAATCCGTGAGGCGTCTTTTGGTGTTCGTTTTTTTTTTTTTTTTTTTTTTTTTACATTTTTTTTTTTTTTTCTCTTATACTTTCCTTCTTTCTCAAAGGATGTTCCATAGGATACCGCCGAGGGGCTTGCTCCTTCCTCCGTTATACGTACGCGGACACAAAGACCCGTGTCTGTTCGACGTCGACGTCGCCTACCTGGGTCCCCTTGTACTCAAGACCTTGGAACCCTCCGAACTTCGGTCCATAAGGTGATCGGCTCTATCTTCTCCCTCGTAATCGTGCTCCTCCCTTTTTTTCACCTTTCAAATTTTTGCCCCAGAATTAACCGTCAGGACACCCGCACAATCCAATCCCCGAAGATACAAGAAGAAGAAAAAGAAGAAGAAGAAGAAGAAGAACTTATATTCAACTCTACATTCAGAAATTTTTGGTTGACTGAACAAAAAATGTGATTGTGCATATAATAACACAAATTTTGGTTGTGTCCACAAGAGCTTTTTCTGAGTGTACGGAGTGCATCTTCGTATCCAAGTTTCCGTTTTTTTTTTTTTTTTGTTTTTTTTTTTTACCCAAAATTGAGCTTTCTCGTCCCAGTTTAGAAAATCTTGAATAAATTTCGAGCTTTTTTGAAATTCCGAAACAGTTGGACTTTCGTTAATTTCCAAATTTCTCATTGGAAAGGAAAAAAATCAGAAATTCTGTCGTACTGCAGATTCGTCGTTTTGGATTTCTTTTACGAGAATACTCGTCAGCCGCGCGTTTCCTAAACAATATAATATATATATTATACCTATAGTATAGACGTGTGTATATGATATATTTTAACGAAAGTCTGAAAATTCGTGGGTGCGTGGAAAGGGGAAGAAGAAGGAGGATCTCTGGCAGAGATCCAACTAGAATTGAGAGATGCCTTGTCGCAAAATACATAAAAGAAGAAATCGCAAGACGTCGTGTATATCTACAGACGCGAGAAGAGGGTCGTCCCGCACGAACTGAAAGAATTTTAGTTCTCTTATGTCAGATATTCGAGCATATCGAGCAACAAGCGACCTTGGTCTTATCTTGTCCGGAAAAAATCTGCAACAATAAAAAAAAAAAATAAAAAAATAAAAAAAATTGTACATCTTATTCTTAATAAAAAAAAAAAAAAAAAAAAAACGTTATTTTTGGGTGTTTCGTCGACAAATACAGCGAATCTATAGCAGAATAACCCACGGCTCGAGGAGTAAAGGATATTTAATGCTCCTTAGTCGTCAAGGCCTTGCTGACCCGTTGACAAGCCCGATAACGGGCCGCTAACGTGTCGTCGAGCGAGACCCATTCGTCTTCGGTTCTCTTAACTAATGGCAGATCAAAGTAGTTGGGAATGGCTCATGTCCGTTGCAGCATACACATCTCATACGTAGAAAGGTAGGTAGGTAGGTAGGTGTATGCTGACCAGCATAAGATGAGTAAGAAGACCGGCTCCGGTCTCGTCCTCTTGGTAGGGCCTCGATCTCAGCCGTGAGTTGCACAGCTGGATATCGACTTCGGTCGTTTGATCCCGCAATACTCAAGGGCGTACGATACGATGTAAGATGGATGAAAATATGAAATAGACTCAAAAATTTGAGAAACTTTATAGAGTTCAGAAGATTGAAAGAAATCTCTGAAAGTCCAAAAATTTCGAATTTTTTTTATCTATTCCTCAGGATGTGAAGACAAAAAAAAAAAAAAAAATAGTTTATTTTAATCGAGACCCGAAAAATATTCAAAATTCGGAATTTTTACTTTTTAAAATATCGGCCCCGTATCGGAGTCGGTATTTGTTAATATAAAAAAAAAAAAAAATTGATGAAAGACATGATAGTAAAAATGTGGAGATTTCTGTGAAAAAAAAAAAAAAAAAGAAAAAAACACTATAGAATCTTATAAGTTTTAATTTCGAAAAAATGTTCGAATAATTTTGTAGAGTGAAGAAATAGTGATAAGTTGTGATTTTAGCGTGAAAGCGTCTTAAGACGTTCTTCTCTCCTCGTCCCTCTCCGGGGCTTGTTTTCTTCCATAGCAAAGGAGAACGAGCTCAAGATAGCTGGGAAACGAGCAAGAGCAAGAGAGAGATAGATAGAGAGAGAGAGATAGAGCGAGAGAAAGAGAGAGAATGACAGAGAGGCGGACTAAAATCCAAGAGCAACTTGTCAACTGTCAGAGGGGCCTTTGGGAGCAGCTCGCAGAAGGTAGAGCAGCGGTGTAGCGGGGCAGCGGGGGTGGGGCCTGAATTCAGGTATACGGTTCGGCGGTGCCAGGATCCCATGGGACATGAAACGGGCCGCCACCCGTATTGCTTCAGGTCGGGCCCCTGCGAGAGAAGACGAAGAAGTCTTCCTTCCCCGTCCCTCTGCGTCCCCAAAACGGACATGTGTATAAATATATATATGTGTGTGTGTGTGTCTATACACAGGCACACATGATATGTGAATACACGTATCGTATGTTCATAATTACCAAAAAAAAAAAAAAGAAAATCGTTGAGTTCATATTTTTTGTTCTTCTCATTTTTTTTTTCAAATTAAATTTTTTTTTTTTTTTTTTTCTCTTTAAACTTCTTTTTTTAAATAATTTACAAATAATGCAAATTCACATAGTGCGAATCTACGTTTAACATTCTCGTTGCAGAGTGACGTAACGTTGGAGTACTTTTCGCTCGAGTCGAGGTCTAGATCGATACTGGGGCTTCGTTGGCTCCGTAGTCTAGAGAGGAGAGGTTGCGTTTCGTTCCCCGCGGTGAATTCCGCACCCTGCGGGGTCGGCCTGAGTCGAGTCGTCGCGATGGTTCGTGTAAGCAGGCAAGGCAAGGCAAGGCAAGGCAAGGCACAAGGCACAAGGCAAGGCAGGCTATAGCCGCCTCTGTCGCGTATTTCGGAAACGTCAGGAATCCGCGCTACGTTGCCCGAGGCATTTCACCAAGGAATCTTGTTAAAGACGGTGGAATTTTTAGCCCCCTTACCCGCCACGCTTTCGTTTATTCTTCGATGAAAATTCTCAAACCCCAAAGTCAAGAATGCAAAGTTATAAATCCCGAGGGATAATACGTCGAGGTTCGCATGTAACCACCACGCTATTCCGTTTTTGAATTGTTTTTTTTTTTTTTTCAATTATTATTGTCCATCAATCCCCGAAGAATTCGACAAATAACAGTCGATTTTTCAAAATGAAAAAACACAACTCAAATCAATTATTTTTTTGTTTATTTTTTTATTTTTTCGGGATCGTTCGAACCCCTCGCGATTCGAAAGGTTGACCTTTTCTCGTTTTAACATACGCGCAGCTTTAGATTTGACGATATTATTATCGAGGATCCCTACGGTCGAAAGCGAAAAGATCTTTCCTCTCAAATTCGTGGAACTGGGAACTGGAATCCATCTCTTTCTAGTTCGTAAAACGACATGTCGAAAAGATTTTTGAAAAATTTAAATTTCGCGGTTAAAATGGATCCCCGCATATTATGTACCCATCCCAGCGTCTTGAGTTTCCGGAAAAATCTTGGGTCTTGAATCTTGTACGTTTGAAGCTCGATACGTATAAAATTGGTGAACACCTCTCGCCGCATAGATTTATAGATTAAAAAGAGTAACAAATCTAGATTAAGCCCCGGAATTCTAATCCGGAAACTGGAAGAGTTACGCTCGGAGCTCGCGCGCTTCGCGGAACCCCAGCGAGCTTTTTTTTTTTTGCGCGGGAATATTTCACCCCTGCTGCCTGCGGATAATTATTCGTCCTGCCCCGAAGGGTTGGTCGCCACCCTCACCGCCTACCCAAACCTCCCTACCAGCCCGATTTTTCACAGAGAATTTTAACCAGACCTGGCGCAAAGAAGGGGTGCCCACATCCACCCTGCAGCCTGCCTGCTGTTGTAGTATATATATCTATATACCTACTACATATATCTATGTATGTAAGAGGTATTTTTTTTTTTTCTTTTTCTCTGCAGTCCGGGGCGTGAGGCGCCAGGATGTTTCCTTAATCTCGCGCAATTCACATTTATATCGGACAAGTTGCGAGCGAGAATTCTGTGAGTAAAAGGAAGAAGAGAAAAAAAAAAATAAAAATAAAAATAAGCTACATAAGAATAAATAGTAGGAGAAATATAGAGGGAAAACATTTGTGATATATAGTAGTAAGTAATGAGGAAAGGAGGGAGAAAACCGTATACCTACCCTTCCACGTTTCCAATTTTTGATTTTTTAGCTCTCGTTTTTTCATGCCCATATATGTATAGTGTATATATATATATATATATAAATATATACCATATATATATATACCAAACCGCCGAGTTCTGTTTGATCGAAATAACGCCGCTGCATAATAATTTTGCAATATCGACCAAAGGCCCGTTGTTAATTGGGAACGAAACGCCGCGACGAGAAAATAGAAGAATATATAGCATTGAGGAATACATACATATGGGCATCTATAGAGGGTAAATTATATACATCAATACTATTTTTTATATAATATTACTCTTATATATGAGTATATGGGTACGTAGAACAGCACGCGTTATATACACTGGATGGGTATATCTATAACGTCGTCGTAATGCTCATATGCAGTGCGGTCACACATGAAACGAGGCGACCCATTACCCACGTTTCACTTTAACGCAACAAGGCATCTGTCAGCTCACGAATCTTGGTTAACATTTCATTATCATTTAGAGTTTCAGGTTAAAACCCATCCCGATGAAAATCCACTCATTGATCCTAAGTCCTTATTTTATTCATTTCTAAATATACATATGCGGAGTGAAAATGTTTTTTTTTTTTCAAAACTTTTCATTACGCTGCGAATTTTTATCACGAATTTAAAAGCTATGGGTATAAGAATTCGAGGGGGTAGGTTCTTCGATCCGGTCTATCCGAGTACCTTTTCTCCACCCTAAAGCCCAAAGGCATTAAGTATATTCCATAGCTGATTGTTTTAGACTGTTTTCTTTTAATTTCCTGAAACGCGTTTGTGGGATATTTTTACAATTTATATACTTCTAGGTAGGAAATATACCGAGCTCGATTCGTTTTTTTGTTTTTTTTTTTTTTTTATGTAAGAATGAATATCCAGGATCTATAATAATCTCCCGAAGGGTGGAAAATTCCAAACTTCAATATCGCCGACTCTTAAAGTTTTTGGGAAATGCGCATATTTTCCCCAAAGTCTGCATAGCTGATTTCAAAAACTGACATCGTATCAAGTTATCGATTGAAGTAGTTGAAAATGGGCTTCCGCATGGAGGGTCTCGATCAGAATGAACTATTTTTCATCTTTTAATTTTAATTTCTCGAATTAGAAGTACGTTTTTCAAAATTCTGAATCGTCTTAAACGAATTCGGAATTCTGACCGTTCTGAAGTAGAACGAATCGTCAATCTTGAGGAGTTGATGAATGGACGATGGATAAATGCAATTATAAATGAATATTTAATAAACGTTATGAAATTCTATAATCTATGTTAATTTGTGGCTATAGAACCTTATAAACGACACGTCTGACAACAAGTGTAGTTAGCTATTGGTTTTAAACGATGTATATATCTGGGTACCCGGGTATGATTACATCGCCTGCAGTTAACGAATGGGAAGAGCGATGCGCGAGTGTAAACGTGGTTTTTTCCTCATGTGCACAGTATGTAGTAGGCATGGTAGTACGTAGCAGCATCCAGCCATAAGAGAGAAGAAGATAGAAGAAGGGAAGAGAGTAGAGACCCTTTTTGCTACGGCATCAACAAGTGATCGTGGAATGAATTAGTAGGTACAAGCTTCACACGTCAAGCTCATCCCCTGCACCGGCGTTCACCGACCCAAATCTCCTCTCTTCCTCTTTTCTTTTTTTATACTCTTTTTCTCTATTATTTTCCTACCGTATATACGCTTACTTTCTAGGTACTACATACCTACCCCCTACCTCCCACCTCCCACCTCCCACCTACCTACCTACTACGTTTGTCGACGGAATCGACGGAGATGAGAGGGTTGACGTTACGGTAACGTCATAGTATATTACCCACACATGTTTCTCTCCGGTACTCGTTTACTACCCTCTACAACCTATTATGCAGGTAATTCACTAGTATACACACATACTTTACATTAGTTTTTTAACAAACATATGTATTTATTAAAATTTTATCGCGCATATATTTTGATATCAGAGAGCGAGTATATCATATCTTGAGTTCTTTTTACACTCAAGTCTCTTACCATCATAGACATTAAACAGAGAAGATTTTCTCGAGATGTATTAGTTCATCAAGATATAGTACTTTTGAAGTTCCTTTATTGATCAGTGTTCAATGGTCGTCTTGTGTCGTTTTCATTTTTCTTGTTTTTTACTCATTGAATTTTCGAACTTGGAGCAAATTTTTCATTTCCAATAACGTGGCTTTTCATTAGTCACACGTAACACTATACTGATGAATTTTTATGGTAGAATTCGTTGGGAATTTAACGAATGGCAGGGTTTTATATTCTCCTGAAAACATTTTGTTTTCATTTTTTCTTTCTTCGTTCTTAGCCGTTCGTTTCGATTCTCCGTTTTATCTTTTTCCGATGGATGAATGAATGAATGAATGAATGAATGAATGAATGACTGTACGAGTGAATAATGATCCTATTCTAAAATGGGACTGAAATCGATGTCGATGTGAGTTTCTCTCTCTCTTTCTCTCTCGGTATGTACTTTCAATAGGTAAATACAATTTGTTCGGAAGTATCGGAATTCCATGACGAAATTTATATCGTAGGGTAGTTTATACCATCGCGAAAGATGACGACGATGTTGGAACCGAATCCCTGCTTGAATACGACTCTGTGGACCTGGTGGACCCTGCAGTAGACTCGAGGGAGACCCAGAGCCTCTAGCCTAAAGCTCTCAACATAGCAAATGTTGGTTCAGCTCTCCGAGCCGCTGCGCTCTCTAGCTGTACATACATAGCTATATATATATATATATATATATACCTATAATGTAGGTATATATGCGTATAAGTATATATTTAGTAGACGCGTATTGAGTCAGAATATAATAGATACATATATACCTATATGTACGTAGGTATATACTATATATATACGTAAACACACACATATACATCAATTTTTCAAGTGAAACACAACCAAGTGTATAATTTCGTTATACATACTCACTCGCAGGTACACAGATTCATAGATATACACATTTTTCATTTAATAATTGGATAATTATATTCGAACTTGTATCCCTCATCGAGGTTGGGTTAAAGTTCCAAATTTGAAAAATTACGAATTCGTTTGAGACGATTTCAGATTTTCAGAAACGTTCAAGTTTAGAATATGCATCGAAATTCTGGATGTCCAGGACCCTGAAAGCTCAAGGATCCTAAAATTTTGGTTCATCTGTATCAGGATGTGAAGACAAAAGATAGTTCATTCGAATCGAGATCCTCTTCACGGAAACTTATTTCATACACTTCAACCGTTAACTTCATGAGGTCGTGAATAATTTATAGAATTTCGAAACTTTTTTTTTTCCAAAAAGGATATCTTGAGGCGATTAATTTGACCGCCTATTGGTTTCGATACCATTAATACAACCCGAGTTATTGAATGCTGAAAAACGTTTGGCCCTTTTGATCTTTAGCCTTCGAAATTTTGAACCTTCGGTGTTCTTCGTTTGAAAGTTTTTCAAATCGGCAATGTTCGACTTCGAAATTCTCTCTCTAATCTTTTCTCAAAAACTATTCAATCCTCTAGTCAAAAATTATCATAAGATGCATAAAATTGTATCAAATATTCAGTCACCACGCAATTTTCTAATATATACATATAGATATGTAATAATCTCTCATGGCGTAGGGGTTGATTATGACATACGTTCCATACAGCTATCTCGTGGAATACTATATAAAATTAGTATCCACCTAAAAATCCAAAAGGCTCATAGAAAATTGTTTTCCTGTACTCGAACCCTCAGATATGCGATTCCATATGAGATTTTATAAGCAATTGAACGTTTTCAAGTTTGAGATCGTCTCACAATAAGACACTAAAAATTATTTCCTATTTCAAGTTTAACACTTCGACTGAAGACTCACATGCTTTGATATTCGATTCTTATTCTGATTCTGATTCTGAGTTTGATTCTGATTCTGATTCTAATTTTCAGCTGTTATTCTTGGAGTAGGATACGACACGGGGCTACTGCTGCAGAGTAAACACTGATGAATTTGCACGGCGTGCAGATCTCGGTACTGACTGCATCGGGTTAATAAGGATGCCAATTATATCCGCGCACTCATCGGAACCGGCGCAGAATCATCAGGGAATCAGGGCGGATTTCTACGCCGGTGAAAATACGGTTAGAACACGGAATAGCCTCAGTGAATTATCTGCGAGTCAAGATCGTCGTATAAGGCTATAAGCCATCATATATATGCTTTCGAAATAAATTTTCTACTCTGTTTCAAAATTTTTTCAATTTTAACATTTTTTTTTTTTTTCATATTTACATCCATATAGGTATGTGAATAAATTTTATCACCTATAATCGCACGTGTTTTCACTCCATGTTCAAGAGATATACGCAGCCTCAAGGTGTAGCTGTTGGTAATCGAACCGAGTTCTCAAACGTGTTCGAATTATTATTCAAGCAATAGCGCGTATTTTTGGAAGGCTTAAATTTAACCGAATTTCGTAAGGAATTCTTGGCAGTCGCGAGGTCACGTGGCCAACGATGTTCTTCGTCTCTATACTCATCGTTTCTTACTCGCACCGGTCATCCAATTCCGTTAGAAAATTTTCTACGAATATGACTAAAGCTTTGACGAAAAGCTCGCCGTCTTATCATTCCTTAGATCCAAGGAAACAAATCTGAAAAATTAAATCAAAAAAAAAAAAAAAAAAAAGAAAAGAATTCTTCGATCGATTCCTACATAATACTCGATCATTCCGAAAAGAATCCGACAATCCGAGATTGCGATTGCCATTTTTGCCATCTTCCTCAAATCTCGTAATAAATGACGACGTCATCGACCCGATTAAAATTTGCCAATCTTGTAAGTATTTTTAATCCAAACTTTAGGGGTAGACCTATGAAACGTGTATGACTCGCGTGATGGCGTCAAAGAGGGTGGGAGAGTCAGGAATGCCCTGAGATCGATCGTCCCGCTCTATCGGGGTCCCGCTTTCCCTGCGGCACCCTAACCCGCCTTCTCTTCCTCTCCTGGTTCTCTATCTCTCCATACCACGTAGCCCCGGTACTTATTATCCCTCGCGTCTCCCTTCTTCCATTCTTTGTATACATATATATATATATATATGTATATATGTATTATACATGCATATATATATATCTATAGATGTATACATATAGATCTGCCAGAGGCGGAGGTATTTCGGGGTTGCGATAGCGCCGTGCAGAAATTAAGGAAGCAGCATAAAATGAAGGGAATCCAAGGAAATAAAGAGGGACCTTAGAGGTCTTCGTACTTTTGACGAAACTCAAACAAGGTAGAAGGAAGTGAGAGAATAGATCTTGAAAAATGGCTAAATTGATGATCAGAGGATCCAAAACTGAAAAAGAAGAGCCCGATCTAATCAGAACATGAAATTTTGGATTTAACTATTTTTTCAAATGATAAGTGACATTCTGCTTATATGGCCAAGCGCGTTTTTCTGGAAATGTCATACTGCGATCCCTCCGGCATTCGATTTCCGAAAAAGTTTCTTGCTTCAAGAATTGCCAACAAATTGGCAAAAAGGGTAAAAAATGAACATTTGTGTACATGGGTATTTGATTTGTATCTCCACGAAGTTGAGATCGACCAGATCCCAGCTAAGGTAAGTATTCGGATTTTGTTTTTTATACAATCTGTTATAAAAATTTCTCGCGGTAAAATACTGATCCTGTAATTGGGTATTTTTGGCAAATGATAGTGTTGGCTGCAGCAGATCGAAGGACAAGTGAATGCGGTTGGCAGAAACATGGGATTATTCAAAGTAGCCGGTAGTAATTACGCGAAGGAACGCGATCGAGCGGTGCAGAAATATTTGAACAATGTAGAAAATGTACTCAATTGTTTCAAGTCCCATGATATTTGATGAGAAAACACGATTTGGAACCAGTTTCCAGAAGTTCTGAATTTGAATATTATCGATTACCAATTTCTGGAAAGAGCACTATTTCCCCGATAGTCTATATAGCTGATTTCAAAAACCTTGAATCGAAGAACACTGGAGGTAAAAAATTCGGAAAGCCAAAAATCCGAAAGGCTAAACCTCCGAAATTTGAAATTCACGCATGTATTCATTCCGTGTTTAATAACTCGGGTTGTATTAATCGTTTCGAAACCAACAAGCGGTCAAATCAATCGCCTCTAGATTTAGTTTAGAATGAACTCTTTTTTGTCTTTACATCCTGAGAAATCGACTGAAATTTCCGGATCCTAAAGCGCTTCGGGGGATCTGGACTTTTGGACTTTGAAAATTTGAGATGAAAATTTAACCGCCTGTAATTAATTCACATTCTATACGGCTATAGCTCTTAATTCGTAGGCGTATGACCGAGGAGACATACAAGATAGCAATGTGCTTTGGTATATGAAATTATTCGATAAATATGGCGGACGGCTATCGAACGCGAGCCACGCTTCCATACACGCGTTTAATATTATAAATAATTCAGCTACGTTGGCGGTCTTCGCTGTTCGATATACAAAATTCAATATATAACCTACTCACACGGCTAAAAATATATTATGCGAGAATGCGAAAGCCGCGCATGAAGGAGGAGGACCGAGACTCACCTTCATGAATTCGCTTCCTCTTTATACAATTTACCGATCTTCCTCCACGAAGATAAAGGTACAAGTTTTCAGCGGGTGCATGAATTCAGCACACGTTACATAGTCATTCGCAAATTTCGAATTTTCTATGTCTCTACACTAAAAAAAAAGTCTTGTTGACACAACCAAAATTTGGGTTATTATAATATGCACAATCACATTTTTTGTTCAGTCAACCAAAAATTTTGTTGGAATAGCCAAAATTTTGGTTATCCCAACGAAATTTTTGGTTGGCTGAACAAAAAATTTGATTGACTGAACAAAAAATGTGATTGTGCATAATATAAGAACCAAATTTTGTTTGTTATTTTTCTGAGTGTATGGAAAAGTCGAACGACGAAATTTTAGTGGCACAACATTTTTCTCATAATAATAATAATGAAAGAGACACCGGGTATATTTGAGGGGCCACGGAAGGTCTATGGCCCCTTATCAAGGCCCCTTTATCCGGCATGTGTTTCAACGGGAGCTTTTTACGTTACCGTTGTTGCGTGCGTTATTTTTTGCCGCTTTTTCTTCTTATACTTTATCCTCTTCTTAGTATATATCTCCGCTTTTTACAGCTAGAGTATTATACCGGTCTCTGCAGCCTGCATTACACGGACATGCTTTTTTCTTACCAAGAAATATCAACTGACCGAAAGAGGACGCTTCGTGCGAATCGAGGAAACACTGTGCGTGAAAAATCATGACGATTTTTAATTTCTCAGAAATTTTCATCACATATATTAAGGAAACTGAACAAACTGCGATGCAAAAAAAGAACTTTGGATTCATGCGTCATCTGGTTTTCATACAAATTCTTGATCGGAGCTGTTATATCCATTATAGCGATCTTGTGAAACTCTGAAAATTTATAAAAATGTATTCGTCAGAGTAAAGTCGAGTCATTTTATAATATAGTGACCAATATCGTTTTCCTAATCAAATTTCCACGCGTTATTCATACGAACTGTTATATCTGCAGCCTGAAAATTATCTATATATATATATAGTAATATAAGGTACATATCTTAAGCACGATTCCAGACTTTAACCTGCAGGATAATAAATGAAAAAAAGAGTATGAATAATACTCGAGGTTATTTTCTTTCCCGGAAATGTGACTCGTGAGATATGAAACTTTAACAGCTCATATACGATGAATGTAAAAATATTAAAACCCACAAATTCGAACAAAAGTCACGAACTTTTATAGTTGCTATACCAGCATATCTATCCAAAAACTAGTTTTCAACTATTTCTCATTATTTCTATAGCACACAGGACAATTTTCTGAAATAACTATAAGAGGATGAGTTCGGAGAACGGCTGAGAAGAATCTGGAGGCAAAGAGGACTCTGTGTTTGGTAGAAGGTCTTCCGTTTTCGTATTTGGCTTACACAGTATGCTTCTAGCGTTACCGAAACGCCCGAAGGCTGCCGGTACAAGGATATACGTCTTGTTCGTTTAGAATAACGTAGAAAAAAGCTTCCCTCTTACGTTTCAGATCTTCGGTATAGATGCGTGCCACCGAGCACGAAATGATGGGGTTGGTTCGCTCCAGACTTTATACCCGCATATCTGCACGGTACCTATATACACTGGCGTATAAAATCCCGTGAACGTCTTTAGCACGTCTAGGTATTGGTAGCACCTGTAGGTACAGATTACAAACGCACGAGGATTTCGACGCTCCCACACACGCACACGCAGTTTCGTTCAAAACTTCATATCATAGCGTTATAGCTTATGGGGTAGTTTAATCAACCTCGGAGATCCGAGATATACTTATACCCCAATTCCAGCCACGGTTATCTAGGACTCGCCGTAGTCCACGGTATACCTTTCGCGGTCTTCTATCTACGCTTCTTACTTTTTCCGAGTTGAGTTTTACATCCCATGCTCGATTTAAGGAAGGTGAAAATAATTCAGCTCATGATCATTCTCCATATTTTTTTTTTTTTTTTTTTTTTTTTTTTTTCTCGACAAAATTGAAATCCAATCAGTTGTAGCCTGCAGCTTCTCATCCCTCGATATCGTCTACAGAGTCTTCTGAAACGTGACGAGCACATTTTTTGACCATATGCCTATACAGGCCCGTATTGGACACCATAAAATATTCCTGCGAACTTCGCTTCATGTCTCTCTGTGATTCGAAACGCGAGCTGTTCAGCAAGACAACCGATGCTGCCTTAGTCTGGACCTCGGATCGAATTACCAAGTCCTTTTCAAACCCGATTGAACAAACTTTTCAACACACATTACAGCATTAGGTTCAAAGAATTGTAGAATTCGTTTGTCGTTCGTTATATTATCACGAGGGAAAATTGTTCGAATTCTGTTTTCTGTATTTGTTTTTCTTTTTTTCGAAAGCCGAATAACTTCTTATCCAATTTTTATTCCTAGCTGAAGAAAGAACGACAGAAATAAAGGCGAAAAGATGTACTGAGATTGTATTTTCGTCGAAATACGTGCGGAGCGGAGTTATTGGGTGTTGAAGTTTAATCCTCGTTGGGTTGAACGTGAAACGTTTTTGGAAGGCGACTCTGTTGACCGTTTTATGAAACCAAATGATCAAAAGATATTAGGATCGAACGATGTCCGATTTCGTAATATATTTTTAGTTTTCTAAAATCTCACCGATTAACCGCGTAGCTATAGCTAGTGAAATTCTTCACCTCTTATGCTAATGCGATAGAAACTGATGCGAGGAGGTTTAAGAAACAGGTGAGTCTCGCCTTGAGCTGGAGGTCGCTAGATTCTATAAGGTGCATTTCTTCTGACCATAAGATAGACGAGTCGTAGTTGTACGAACGACTTTGGTATTTGAAATTCAGGTCAGTCGTTTAAAAGTCTGCGGGAATCCCTGGTACATACAACTCGAACTAAGATACTCCTTCAGGTTTGAGTTTGAGCTCGGTTTCGGGTTCGGGTTCGGGTTCGGCTTTGGGTTTGGGTCCCTTAGAAACTTTGAAGATATCTAAAAGAGGAGAGAGGAAATAATAATGAAAGAAAGAAAATAGGTTTGGCAACGCTGCGGCGCGGCAGCAGGCCCATGTTTCGGACCCTCATCATCGTATCCTGTCCCTCCGACTACGGTCTCCGGACTACGGACTCCGCCTGGCCCCTCTCTGTTCCACGACGTTCTACAGGATGTCCGAAAAGAAAAAAACCAACGTGGCATGTTCGATTTCGCTAAAAAAAATTACTAGCAATCGTATCGTGCAGCTTTCGCATTCCATTTTTTGACTTCGAAACTCAAAACGGTCCAAAAATGAAACGAGCTATCAATATCCATGTGGCTTTTGCAGGATGTCAAAATTCGTTGATATATAGTTTATAAGTAATGAGGATTGACTTCAAGGACAGAAGTTTGATGGAAGAATCTTTCAGCCAGTCAGGAATCATTTATTTTTTTCTAATCCTCGGTGTTCCTATTTCCGAAATGCGTAGAAAAGCTGATGAAAAAACTTGAAATTCATTGGAATCGTGTGTCCAGATTCCACGTCCTAAAATATCAGTTCGAATCCGACCACCCGTTAGACCATGGTCTCTCTCTCTTTCTCTTTCTCGTTTCCCGGTCTTTTTTTCTTCTGAACAGAGGGGGGCTTGAGAAGAGGGGGGGAGTGTGGAGGGAGAGTAGGACTCCTCCAGTCCCTGAGGGAGGAATTCTAAACAGACTCTACTTGAGACTACTTCTGTAGAAGCCGCCCAACCCGGCCCAAGTTTTAGCCGAACCTACCACACCGCGTCTTCGTCTTTGGTGTTGCTTCATCCGCAATCGCAAGAAGCCCATTCTGGCCCCGTACCACGTCCCATCGTCCCAACATTGGTAGTCCAGGTTTCTGCAGGTCTGTTCTTCGAGGGGGCCTCAGGGGACTCTCATCGTCAGTCTCTGTCCGGGCTGATGCCCCACTACCATTTTTTTTGTTCTTTGCATACAATTTTCACGCTTAGGCCATTGTTTTTTGCTCATTTTTTTTTTCCCAATTATCTACGGATCCGTTAGCTCCACGTAAAACTTACTTCAGACAAAGTTTCAGCACTTGATGAGTCGCATCTTTCTTCTTAGCAAAACTTCTCGATAGAACCAACAGGCTCTGAGAAAACTATACAAATGCATACTGATGAGATGATTTTTTGTTGCTTCTCATTAGCTGGCATCATTACTTTTTGCTTTTCACAGTTTTCGTTGATTAAATTAAGGACAGGAAACAGAGTAATGCACGATCGAGTATTCCGGGGTTTTATCAGCTCGCCGAATACTATTATTTACATATCGTGCACACGTACAGTGACAGTTCGACTTCTTGTCGACTGACCTTTCGCACGGTTAGTGGCCGCACTTTACGGACGCAATTGTTATCTGCTTAGCGAATTTATATTCACGAGCTAGTTCGAGCTCACGACAAACCGGACGGGAATTCTAGCTTCTTGATGTAATAAACGTAATTTGAAATTCATTTTATTTATTTAGAGGATCGTTTACACCTGTGAAAGAGTACATTCCCAGATAAAATCCATCCCTGAATGTTCCCGGAGTGAAAAATTGTCCATTAATCCGATGGAGATGTTCGATTCCTGAACAATCAGAGACTAAAACTTTGTAAGGAATAGAAATTAAAGGTGAATCTTTAAGCGACTAGTGCCTTGATGTATATTCGAAGGTCGTGAAAGAAGAAGGAAGACGTAGGGTTCGAAGAGAGATGAGGGGATAGAAGGGACCCTGGAGAAGGAATTCCTCCGAGTTACAGAGTCGAGGGAAATTCTGATAAACAATGAAAACTTTGCGGTCCCCTCGGGGTCCAAAGCTTTGGAACTTGGAACCTGGATCCTGGAAGTTGGCTCCAGTCCTCGGCGCACCGGCGAGGAGAGAGAAAGAGAGAGGAACCTGAAAGAGTACGAGTACGAGTACGAGGTAGGTAGGTAGGTAGGTGGGTAGGTACAATTTTTATAACGAACAAAACAAAAGTTCATAAAAATCATCGTTAAAAGTTTGCGAGCTGCCTCGAAGGTAGATGTCCACGGGGAGGTAAGATGCGCGAGACATTAAAGAGAGTTTTAACTTCGAGATGGAGGGCGAGTTGCGAGCTGGCGTGGAGAGCCAAAAAACGAAATCGAGAAGATAAACTAAAAAGATTGGAAATCGGATTCTAACCTTTAATCTCTCCCACTTACTCCCTCTTCCTTTCCGCTAGAACGCGACACATATATAGCAAAGGGAAAAGAAGAAGAAGAAGAAGAAGAAGAAGAAGAAGAAGAAGAAGTAAACCAGAGTTTCAGTGCGGGTACTCCTCCTTCCTCCTGCGCACAGCACAGACGGTTCCTTTTCCCCATCGCAAGGTTGTACCTCGCTTTACTCTTTTCCATGCAGTCGGGAGTACGGGTTGTGCCCTGGTGCCAGGAGGACAATAACACATGACACATATGCGCCCTCTGACCCCTAACCCTCCATATATTTCTCTCTCCTCCACGTTTCAGCTGTTTCTCTCCATCTCACTTTACTTTCCTATCGCAGTACGGTTCTCTGTATAAGGAAGGGTGCCCAACCAGTCAACCCAAAGTCTAGAGCGAACGAGCGAAGGCTGAGGGCCAAGGGTTCCCCTCGCACTTCACCCTTCACCATCACCTTCCTCTTGGCTCGTAGACCAAACCCAACACCAGCAGAATGCGTGTTGGATATATAGATGTATGTAGTTCATATAGTATATAGGTAGATAAACACACACTGTCCCTGTCCCCCTTCTCACTCTCTCTCTCTCTCTCTACATTTGAATCTATGTCTGTCTCGGTTTACTCTGTGCGCTGTCTCCCTTACTCGAGGGAGTAAGTCTGCCCGGCTGGTCGACTGCCAGTTTACCAAATGTTGTCGGTTCGTATTCCACTTCAACCTGACCTGACCCCGGTTACCAAGTAAACCAAGTAACGTGAGATTTTGACAGTCAAAGTCAGAGTTGTTGATTAATATTTCTGTGAACTGTTCTGAATCCGAAACTCCCACAGGTTCTGGATTCGGTATATTGGTGTACATACGAAAGGGTTGAAGTTCAGAACAATAAAACTCCGATATATCCGAAAATTTCGCTCTATTTCTCAGGATTTAAAGACAAAAAATAGTTCATTCTGATCCAGACTCTTTTTACGTGGATAGCCATTTCATCTATTTCAATCGACAACTTCATAATGTCGTAAATAATTGATAGAGGATTTTCAAACTTTGTTTTCCTCATAGTAAATCTCAAGACGATTAATTTGAGCACTTAATGGTTTCGGTACGGTCAATACAGTCAGAATTATTAAACACTGAATGAATAGATGCGTGAATTTCAAATTTTGGAGGTTAGGCCTTTCGGATCTTTATAGCCTCCAGAATTTTGAACCTTGGGTGTTTTTTCAAATCGGCTACGTATAGACTTCCGGGGAAATACACGTCTTACGGTATAATTTTGAAGATTGTGTGAAATTGATTTTGATGTATTTTCGAAAACATGACGAAATTTAATGTTCATCGTTATTCCTATGAGTCGGCACGGTGTATGACTGAGGCGAGGCGTGTGCCGTTGTAGGAGAAAACGGTCGGGTAAATAATATGAGTCCGGTATTCTTCCCCCCGTATCTACCTCACCGGGTTGATCCCCTCGAGAGATAACCACCGCGGTACGAATTTATCATTCCGGACAGAAGATATTACCGACGATAAAGAAGCCCTTCGTATGTGCCCCGCGACCAATGCCTGCTGGTGGGTCTACCGTGTTCCTCCAACGGTCCTGGCTTCTGGCGCGAGCCTCATACCACTGCCATGCCTGCCATGCCATGCCATGCCATGCCATGTCGTGCCGTTTTCAGCTCGTTTGTCCGTTGCGTCATGCATATGTGTGTTTCTATATATTTATAGTTATATGGAAATTTTTAGAAAGATGAGAGAAAGAAGTCCGGGTTTTCCCCCAGCTAGTCGAAAATCGTATATATAGAGTAACGTCGTGGCTAATTCAATATATAAAAAAAAAAAAAAAAAAAAAAAAAAAAAACGATGGTATCTGTGGCATTTCTATATAATCCAAAGTATTCGAAGCACTTTATAGGAACTTGTTTGACACGCGATGGTCCATGGATAAAAATAAAAATCGGTTGCGTAGAATAGGTATAGGTAGGTATGTAGGTATACGAAGGAGGCGGGAAGGGCGCCGGCTATCCGTAGACTCCCTAGGGACCCGGCCATCATTCAACTGCAGTCAGGAATTCGAAACTTTAATCCCCCAAGTTTAATTTCGCGCCAGAGGAGGGCTTAGCCTCACGTGCTCCCCTCCGTCAACCATTTCGTCTCTCTCTCTCTCTCTCTCTCTCTCTCTCTGTCCTTTCTCCTTTACCTCTAGTAGACACCTACGTGTACGTATAAAGTATAAAGTAAGATATAAGAGGAAGGATGACGTTCTGTTTATTAATAAAATGAAGAAAAAAAGAAAAAAAAAAGAAAAAAAATAAAAAAACAGGAAGTCTATGAGTGAAAAAGAAAAATGATGCATAATTTCTTTCTCCCACTGTTTATTTTTTCATTTCATTTTATTTTATTCTTTTATTCGATACTTTTTGATAAAATTGAATATAGGTATACATAGTATGTATAAGCAGCCAAGGAAGTTCCCTCGATCCTCAAGTTCTAGCCAGCGCAATAAGGCCTCGACCCGTCCTGCACCTGCGCCTATACCTACACCGGTTACAGCTACACAGTTCCAAAGAGTGAGAAAGAGATATATAGTAGAGAGAGATAGATGGAGGGAGAAATAGAGAGAGAGGAATGATGCGATTCGGGGGATGAAAGGGACGGAGAATCCCTCTAGAGTAATTTCGTCTGACAAATGAGAAAGCCTGGGACTTGCGACCTTCGACCTTGAACCTACCACCGCACTAGGAGCTGATGGTTCGGTTCGGTTTGGTTCGGTTCGGTTCGCGGTACGGAGGCTATATACCTTTCAAGGTACCTATTCTATAACTCCCCACCCCCTCATCCCCCTCGCCGCAAACATCTTTTTATTGATCTTTGGTTTCCTTTTTCTCTCTGATTAACCGAGAAACAAGAAACTAAAAAAATACAAAATTTGTCTCTCGTTTTTGATTTCTCGAAAATATTTAGTCTAGTTTATTTTTATTTTTTTTTTTTTTTTTCATCTTTAAAATCTGCCAACGCGAATATATATATTAGCGCACCGCGTTTCAGACTGTTATGTACCTTTATGTATATATAGCTATACATTATACCTAGTACTTACTGAAAAAAAGGTATATATATGCGTATAAAGCGTTCGCGATGTTACCGGACGAAGTACGTATAACGGTATGACGCAGGCGGTTCCCCGGTTGTTATAGAAGAAACAAAAAGACTGCATCCCTCCCTTCCTACCGCTCTTACTTTACGTCTCTCCTCTCCATAGTCCATCCTCGCAATGTGAGCCGTGAGGTTCCGTCGAACCTAAACCCGACAGAGGTTTGCCTCGCCTCGCCTCGACTCGCCTCGACTCGCCCGAAAGAGCAGTGCATGCCGGATTATCTACGGACGACAGCTCGCCGAGAATCCGGCTATCTTTACGCACCGTCTCACACACGCACACGCACACACACAAGAACACGTAGACACTGTCTGACATACGCTCTCACATTATACATGTATTTTTAATCCCCATCAAAGGTGAAATTTTCGAAAATAATATTCTCATGAATCGTTCAAGTTCCAAAAAACTATAAATAAAACTCCGAAAGCCTGCAAGGATTCAAAAGGCAGAGCATTGTCTATTCTAATCGAAACCCATTTTATCGACTTGAATCGATAACTTTATGATGTCATGGATAATCGATAGGATTTTGAAACTGCTTTTTCCAAATAGTAAATTTCAAGCCGATTAATTTGACCACTTAATGGTTTCGATACGATAAATACAACCCGAGTTATTAAACACTGAATGATTACATGCGTGAATTTCCAAGTTTTGGAGGTTAGGCCTTGCGGATTTTAATCAGCTTTCGGAATTTTGTTTCGATGCTTTTGAAATGAGCACAATTTTATCCTTTTACGCTAATTTTGATGAACGTATGTTACTTTTTAATTAGCTCAAGCATAGAAATGAAGTTGCGTAAGACATTCATCTGAGGCCAACTCCGTAACTCGTTCTATACACACCAACAGGAACCTTTGCAAAACTTTGTTAGGAATTCCTTTAATTCTTGTCTTGAGTGTCATGCGGGAGCTTACGCGGTGGTTTACGTTCCTACGTAAGTACGTAAGTACGTAGGTACGGACGTAGATGTACGTTAAGAAAAAGGTGTTGGTATAGTATACCCTCCCCACGGTTCTCGGATGGCAGGCTGCCCAGGGAGACAGACAGACGGACAAGACATACAGACAGACAGACAGGCGGGTGGCTGGGCTGAGCTAAGCTGGGCTGGGCGAGAAAACTTTTTAGAGCAGACAACAGCAGGGGTGCGATGAAGACGAGCGAAAGGCAAAAGGCGAGAACCAAGAACCGAGAAGCGAGAGGCGAGAAGACAGAAGCTGTGAAAGGAGAGCCAGTCGTGCAGGTCTCTTAGTAAACAAAGGATATACACAAAGATGAGAAGAGAAAAACGAATTGGAAGAGCACCCTGGGTCCACAGTACCATAGTCGTGTCAATTTTCAGCTCTAAGAAGGGACGTAAGGAGATTTGCTTATACCTGCAGTCTACATCTTGACTATGGTGATATAGTATTGGGAACCTTAGAACCTCGATACGCCAACTAGTAGCAGAAAATAAAACTACTCAAAGAAGGCTACAGTAACCAATGAGAGGGCTTAGAACCTCGAGACGCCAACTAGTGACGAAAATAGAACTACTCAAAGAAGGCTAAAATTTCAAAGCCACGCCCATTCCAAGAATCCCAATATTGTGATACTAGTGCGGAAAAACCCGCACTAGTTCGTATACCATTTTTTGTAACACTGTACGGAAGTTCGCATTTTGTGTTGCGCACTCCGTATGGATAAATCGACAAAATGTGCGGGAATCAACATTCCCGCACGATTGGCCCAAACTTTGTAAGATCATCAGGAATCTGTGCTTTTGCGTACAATTTTTAGTACACAAAGTAAGAACTTTCCATACAGTTACTTTGGGAGGTGTGAAAATGTGGGTTTTAGCCACGCGAAGCGAAGCAAAATTTGCCAAAATTTCAAAAATTCGTCAGAACGTTGGTTTCGTTTGTGCAGAACCATTTTTTTTTTCTATGAAAATGGCCTCAATCTCGTATAATTGTGATCGATTGATGAATATTTTGAAAAATTGATCGCATGGATGTTACTTTCAATGGTATAATTCACATTTCATATTGTAGTTGTTCGTGATAATTATCTATAGAAAAAAATAACTCGTTAACGAATTAAAATATCTCAACTCTTTGTGCTGCAAAGATTGCAAAACACGTTTGAAAGAGTCCTGGCGGTATAGAAGGATACACAATTTCCGGGCGAAAAATTAATCAAGAGTCATCTCACGCGATTTCCGTTTTAACTCTATCAAGATATACCTATATACATGTGTGTACCTACATATATACGTGTTTTCGCGTATTTCTGTGTATACTTTAAGCCAGGCTCACGCGTTTTGTAACAGAAAGAGAAAAAAAAAAAAAAAAAAAAAAAAAAAAAAAAAAAAAAAAAAAAAAAAACGAAAACAAATAAAAAGGAAACGAAAACGAATAAAATAAAAAATTAAAACTCATTGGAAATTCTCGAGCTTGCAAGGCTGCCGCTGACGATTCTGCAGACTGAAAGCGGATAACGATAAACTATTCACGAACGATTCATTGTTTTGTCGTAAAATTCGCTTTTCATCTATAAAGGCTGTGGGTACCGGAATTTTTTCCGTCATCCAGCTTTTATCCAGCTTGCAGAAAATTACTGAAATAAAATTTGAAAAACTTCGTCGAAAACTGATCGGATGATTTTTCTTCTTTTTTTTTTTTTTGGTTCGGGTAGAAAAACTCTCGGTTTTATTTTCGATTCTTTCAAATTATTGAAAAACTCTTTTCGCAGAAGATAAATAAAAAAAAAAGAAAAAAAAAAAAAAAAAAAACACGACAAATTCACAGGCGCGAACATATTATTGCATCGAGTTCGAATAAACTTCGTACTACTATATTAATGTTGACGAATAGGTAAGTGCAGGAAAAAATGATATACAGTTATCTACAACTCGAGGATTGCATTCTTTTATGCACTTGGCGTACTACCATACCTCATTCATTCAATCGTATGAGTGAATTGTGTGCATGCATATATACATAAACGCATACACATACATTCATACGTGGGTAAACGAAGGTTAGTCGTCGAGACCCAGCACATATATCAACACCGTCGTGCCACTTTGACGTTTATGAAACCAATCAAACATTTGCAAAAAAAACTTTCAGTGGTCTTCAACCTAGGCCGTTAACAATCAGAGAGAAAACGAGCTTAAAGCTCTAACTTAGTTTTAGAAATGGTCAAAATTCACCGTAACGTAAATTTGAAAAAAATTAATTCACCCTCATAGAATTGAAGGACCGAAATTCTGATGAGCCAAAAATCATTTGAGCTTATCACCAAAAATCATCAATGATGCACCCCTGATGCAGTTTCGTTTGAAAAGCAATGATATGTACAATGCGATTGATTGTATAAATTTGAAGTTCAGGCAGCGATAAATCAACCGATCAATCGATACCATATATCTACGAATCGTTCGTTTTTTTTTTTTGGTACTTCTATAATTTCATTCGTTTTTCATATCACCTATGGCGCGCACGTTAATACGGAGGCAACTAATATTGTTATTAATTACCGGAGCGTTGGGAATAATCTGGAATGGTTCCAAATTACCGTTCCGGAATAATATTCACGGCTTCGCGGTTCCCGCTGGTTCCCTGTGGTTCCTACAGGATTTGGTAAGGTGCCAAAGACGCGGTGGTATCGCTGGGCGAAAGAAATGCCTTTGAACGAACTTATGCTATAGTTTGAAAGTCCGAAAATTCGCTGGCAAAAATGATCGTTGTTCTTATCAGAAAGACGAATTTGACTGAAATTCTTTTTTCTTTTACATAGAACAAGTAAAGCTCTTATAGGATCGGGACTGATGTACCAAAACTGTGCCGGTAAGAAATGACCGTGTTTCTAATTTATGATTTTAATGATACTTTTCGAGTAAATTGCCTACCGAGAGAAAAGCTCGGTGCGGTGCAGAGGTACGAAATGTTCGGTGGTAGGTAAAAGCCCTACGAAACCCTAATCAAACTTTAGGACCGTATTAATTTAAACCTTTCTACTAAAACAGTTTCTCGAAGTTTCCGTACCATGCAGCAATGTGAAACGGCTATCGTTCGTATAGTCGCGAGCTTTGGACAAGGCTTAGGGCTTCTATTTGACACGATTTTAAATAACTGTAGTGTGAGACGGTTTCTGAAATATACTTCATACGAGGCCGCATAGTACGAATGAAATATGAGGATTATTATTATTTTCATTTTCATTTTTTTTTTTTTTTTATCAATTAGGGAAATTCTAAAAGTACAAATTCTCATTAGAAAGATAATAAAGCGTTGAGGAAAAGACGAAGTGAAGAAAAAAGAAAAAAGAAAAAAGAAAAAAGAAAAAAAAAAAAAGAAACAAAAGAGAATTGTAAGGAAATTGAAGAAGGTAGGTAGGTAGGTACTTGTACTTTCTTTGAGCACGATAACGCATCGAATACTGAATGGAGATTGGAGTACCTAGGTGTATTATATGTTTAAGGTATAAAATAGAAACCGAGAAAAGATGGGCCAGGATATAGAGGATTTGATGGAGAATTTTATAAACTACCTTTCCACGTGTGTTATAAGTACCTGCCTGGTGTACGATGCATGTGGAATTCAAAGAAGATCTACGTGCACCTACATCATGTATATATATGGTATTAGTATAGTTCACCATGTGTTCAGAGTAAAGAATGAAAAAAAAAAAAAAAAAAAAAAAAAAAAAAGAAAAATTGAAAAAAGCAAATTGAACCTAGATAGGAATGAGTTTCAGGAAAGTGCCTTCATCTCGGAAAAATAAGCCATGAAAAAGTGCGCAGCAAAAGCAGCCTAGACTTAAAATTTCAATTGCTACCTCTTTTAAGAGCCAGAGGAGCTCTTGTATTATACTCGTTCAAGTCTCTCTCTCTCTCTCTCTCTCTCTCTCTCTCTCTCTTCCTCGGTGTCTGTCTCTTTCCTTCTTTCCCTCTTTCAACTCTATATTTCTATATTTTACTCTCTCACTCTTCTCTCTTCTCTCGTTGTAAAAATACACCTACCTATGCACTTCGGGACTCTGCAGAGAGAGCGAACCTTTAGAATTTCGCATCTTTTCAACGTCGTCGTGGGAGTAGCAGATATACAGGGCTATTGCCGTAAGTAGAGAATATATATCTATGTATATACAATACATATATATATATATATACATATATATATATAGCAATCCTACGTACACACTCTCCATTATGCAGGAGAGGATATACACTTGCAGCAAAAACAACTGGTATTCACTAAGAATTAATGGTCTCTGGGAATTTCACGCAGCGATTCCTTACTTATTTATTTATTCATACTCATTAATATTTCAAACAAAAGATTCTTCTGTCTACTATAAGGTATATACCTTATATAGATTAAGCATATATAGATATGTAGTTCTGCAGGTAGTTTGTACAGATTTTTTAACTCCGTTGTATTAAATTTTCAATATTTTCTTCTTATCATTTTGTCTTTTTTACTTCCCCCCCCCCCCCCCCCCCCCCCCCCCCCCACGAAACGAATAAATAATTTATACTGTAGTTTATCAAATCTGATTGAATTTCTTTACAGATTCGATCTACAAATGAGAGTTTGAATAAAAAAAATAATTCCATGTTTGATTATATTTCGAATATTTAGCCTATTATTAGACGAAAATTTTTCCAGATCATTTGTGGATACGATTTTAAGGGATTGACGAAAAAATTTTGAAATCATTTGATGCTTTGTTATAGTGGAAAGTAGAAAATCATTTTATAGAATTACAGCTGGTAACACGGATTTGTGCAGGGTGCCTTTTTCTGGTAACTGCAGTGATATCAGATATGACATGTCTCTTTTTTTAAATTAAGTCTACGTCGTTGATGTCGACTTTGTGTATCTATGAATATAAATAAAAGATAAGTAGGTACATGTCCAAATAGATGTATGAGAACGAAATGAAATCTACAATAGTTGTATGCCCTGACAGAAATAACGAATAATGAATATAATTAAATGAACATACAATGCGGTTGTAAGGCGTGGTAGGATGTTGCTTCAATCTCAATGACATTGGCAATAATTGTTGCCAGCATCGTCATCGTGCCTCCTACTACTCCTCGACTTATGTAACTAACAACTTCTCTTCGGTATTCGCACGTGCGAAACCGCAAGAAATCATTAATTCTTGAATTAAAATAGAATCGGTATCCATAACAAAATGAACGTATATTGTGTCCATATTTCGTAGATTTACGCATGTGAAATGGGTTCCGAATTCGTTTAAGACAATTTCGAATTCTCAGAAACGTTGGAGTTGAAAACTTAAATACTGATCCAAAAATTCAGACCCCCGACGTGCCCAAGGATCCGAACATTTCGGTCTACTTGTCAGGATGTGAAGACAAAAAATAGTCCATTCTGATCGAGAACCTATTTATTTTATCTACTTAAATCTATAACTTTACGGTGTCATGAGAACTTTTTTTCCGAAAAGTAAATCTCAAGACGATTAATTTGACCACTTATTGGTTTCGATACGATCAATACAACCCGAGTTATTAAACACTGAATGAATACATGCGTGAATTTCAAGTTTCGGAGGTTAGGCATTTCTGGTCTTTAGTTTTCGGAATTTTGAACCTCTGGTGTTCTTTGTGCAAAAGTTTTAGAAATCGGCTGTACGGACTTCCGGGAAAATGCCGTTTCTCAAACCCGTGAATCGCAAATATTAAAATTCTTAATTTTTACTCAGCCCCGCATACCTACGTCTCTATATTATATCGTTAGTTGACACCGTGTTGAGAAGGCGAGTTCAGAAAGCTCTGGCAATACTTGCAGGCAAAAGCTCGAGTATAAGAGGAAGAGAAACATGGCGGGAGGGAAAACTCGAGGAATATTGGACGCCACCCTCCCGCAGGTTTAGAGCGGCCATCTCGCGTCGAGATGACGGCGTCGCCGAGCCCCTTATATCCGCAATATTAAAACTATCCTATCTGGGCAGAAGGTACGTATACCTCTTGCGACGTCCTGCCGAAGACATAGAGCCACCCTATGTATCCTTCCTCGAGCTTTGGCATACTTAAATTCGTGCCTTTTTATACCACCCCTCATTATCGCTGGTATAGCTATCACGCAGCTCAGAGATTAAAAGTATCTGCAGGACTCTGCAGTTTAATCTTACCCAGGATTTTTACGACCCCTAAATCCTTTCCTCTCGATTCTGCCTTTCCGGACCCGAAAAAGTTCCAAGGATACTCAAATCTCGGTGGTAGCTGTCCTTCCAAGTCCAGAAACGTTGGAATTTTGTATAACTCAACGAAATTTGGTTGAATTTAAGAAAACTTACTTTTTTTTTTTTTTTTTTGTTACCTGATATTTAATATTTTCTAAATCTTCACCTCCTGCACTGCATATCTTTTACAAAACGAGCAAAGAGCCGTGTGCTTCGGCTTAGAGGGAACCCAGGAGGCAAAGGAAAGTAGGTAGGTACGATGCGAGAATTGGCGAGGGAGGATCGAAGGAACGAGGAATGGGAAACGGGAATGGGGAATGGGGAACGGGTAGCCGTGGGATGGGGAAAAGAGAACTAATGCAAAACAAACAAAACGTATTGGCAGTTATCTTGCACGAGGCAGAAGCACAAGCAGCCCAAAGAACCCATCCTGCACCCCTTCGTGGACCAACTAGGTATATTATACACAGAACGACGCGAGATATGAAACAGTTTCAAGAATTTTTCTCACCAGACATTAAAGAACCGTGAGGAAAGTGAGTAAAGCCTTACAAAAAATAAATTAAAATATTTTTTTACCCGCAATTAGTTCCTCTATAGAATTAGTACCTTTCGATACTAGTGCGAACGTTCTGATTCTCGGACGAGTGTGGTGAAGTTTTTTTTTCCCCGAACGAAGCGAGTGCGAGGGTGACAATCACATTCGTCCGAGAATCATCTTTACCACGTATATCGGACTTTGTTTTTCAACACAACGCGCGTTAAGTTGAATTTCATGCATGTGAAGCGTGCGCAAAATCGAACTTTACGCACAACATGTTGAAAAAATATTTGGGGGGTGAAAAAAAAATTTGATTTTTACTATTTTTCCGTCGTCCTTTTTTTTTTTTTTAGTCGATGTCCCCGGAATCCGTGTAGGTGTGTAGTACGTAGCCATATATTTGAGACACGGAAGTGGAGCAAACCTAGTGAAAAGGTTCTCATAGTGAGGATAGTTCCCCAGTGCATACGGGACTTGGGATGAACGGACGTCCAGGATTTCTTGAGAACCACGTCCGCCCGTCTAAGCACCCAATAAAGCAGCCGATAAAATGGTAAAATGGCGCGCAGACAGGACGCTGTCTTATACGAGCCTTTATCCCACTATCCCGGTTGTGCAGACGGGAATCCTGCAAAGTCCGGTAGAGGCTTAACGACACATGGCTATCCAAGTTCTTTGGTCGACCATGTCCAGCGCCTCTATCTCTATCTCTTTTTCTCGCTTGACTCCTACTTCTTTACGCTATTTCCTCTTTTCTGAAAATTTCTCTATTTTTCTTTTCCAATGCGCTGCAGCAGGCCCCCCTTGTATCTCTGAATATGCACTAGTCTATACATAAGGTAGACGTGGTATAAATGATCATAATTTGTTATTTGACGAAGAGCATATGTGCGTTTGAGTCTGGGTCTGGGTCTGGGTTTCGGTTTGGGTTCGAAAATTTCTACTCTTAATAAAAAAACAACCCTGGCTATAGCAGCTATATACCTATTACACACACATATATAGGTATATACTATATAGCTGCGAGCGGGAGAAAAAAATATTTGTTAACGAGCGAGCCGTGCTGTTTGTTGAGAGTGCTTCAGCCCCCGTCGAGTCAAGCCAAGCTGGAGGATCGAAAAAAAATGTACACGCGGGTCCGCGGTGTTTAGTCTGCGTAATTTCAAACAAGCTACTATATACCGAGCCTTGGCCGATATTCGAGTCCTTATCTTTACCCAATTATCGGTACTTATTCTTATAACTCTCAGTATATATAAATATATCTGTTAGAAAAGAAGCGGTTTCTTTTTTTTTTCAATTTTATTCGTTATCACTACACGATTCCTATTTTTGTTTTTTGATTTTGATTTCATATTTTTATTATTATTATTATTATTATAATTCATTCATTTTGCCATTGCTGAACACATATTTTTTTTTTGTTTTTATTTTTTTCTTTTTTTACGAATATAGAGGCATATAGAAACGAAAAATGAGACCTGAATGATACACGCAAGGGTATTGGTATACTACACGAATTTGTGATACGTGATACTCCTGTCGGCGACTATAACGCGCGGGGGTGACGGTCTGCAGGTAAATACATAGATAAAGGTATACAGATATATAGTATATGAGAATGAGAGTGAGATAGAACTGGTATGGATGTTTCCCATTAATGGAATTTTATCCCCAGCATTAGACATTAAAATCCAACCAGGGTAGGAAGGTAGGTAGGTAGGTAGGTATATGTGTGTGTGGATGGTATGTAATATACATGCTACAAGCGTGAACGAACCTCTATATTCATACGTATATCGCGTTATATATATATATATATATATACCCCTAGTAGATATCGATCGCGTAGTGTATGTCGTGTCGACAAAAATTAACTACGGAAATTCAATTTCTTTTTTCTTCTATTTTATTTTATTTTTTCCTTTTTCTACTTTTTTTCTTTTTACAGCTACGTCATCGTCCCTGTATAGCTAAAGGGACGTTGATATACGAAGGGAAAACGATTTGCGAGGTATAAAGAGCGATCGGTTTTTTTTTTTTTTTAATATTTAAAAAAAAAAAAAAAAAAAAAAACACTCATAGCCTGCAGTCGAGAATTGATAAGACTGAAATTCAAGGATTTTTCATCAGCTTACAAACTAATATTACTGAAATTACTATCAAGGATGTGAAAGACTTGTATTAGATCGTAACTCAAAAATTAAATTAAAGTCAATCTTCTTTCTCGTATAGAACCAAAACGTTTGATTTTTTTTCATGCTCATCATCATTCGAATGTAAAATCGTAAAAATTTGAGATATTTTCATTTTCCTTTCGATCTGTTTTTCGGATGTTTAGTAGAAGCCAGAAGACGTAGAAGATTTGTTAAAATGAGCGAAACCCATTTTTCAAAAGGAACAAAGGATGAGGAAAATAGCGTCGAAAGAGGGATAGCTATTTTGCGAAATTCTTTTCCGCGGAAAACTACAAACTGAAACACTATTTAATCGGTGGTGAGCTTTCCTCGTGTTTAAAATCCTGCTTTACCACCACTTTGATCACCAGTTTTTGACGCTTTGAGGATTCTCGTTGTACTCGTAGCTTTCGGTTTGCGTATATGGAAAAGTGGGCAGAAACGCACCGCGGAAAGACTTACTCTAGCCATTTGACGATTATAACTACATACCTGTATGTACTACGTACGTTACAAATGTGTATATATATATATATATAAGTACGACACTCAACATGATCAAGGAGCCATTTTCACTTTACATTAATATTCCTAAAAAATCTTTTCCTACTGACTACTCAGAGAAACAAAAAAAAAAAAACCAAAAAAAAAAAAAATCTGTATTCTCTTCTACCTGTATGCACGAGCGTTTTACTCAATCATTTAGGTAAAATGAGGTAAAATTAGTTAAAATTCAAAGACAGACAAAGATTCTTCAACGATTCAATTCTGGTGTCTTATATTTTGAGAAATAATTAGAAATCGAGTCTACCCCCTTTTTCTTCGTCTCATAATAATCAATATATCAAAAACGAAGTTCCATAAAATCTAAAACAAATCTGACTCACATATAATCAAGGGGGTAACTACTCGTGAAATAGTTGGGACAATTAGCTATGAAATTATTGTGAAATGGTTTCAAATGGTATGAAGAGCTTGTGAAATAGTATGCTTGTGGAATGGTATGAAATTGTATGAAATGCTTGTGAAATGCCTGTGAAATGGTATGAAATACTTGTGAAATGGTAGGAAATAGTTTTCTTGTGAAATGCCTGTGAAATGGTATGGAATGCTCGTGAAATGGTATGAAATGCTTTCGAAATGCCTGTGAAATGGTACGAAATACTTGTGAAATGGTATAAAATAGTATGCTTGTGAAATGCCTGTGAAATGGTACGAAATACTTATGAAATGGTATAAAATAGTATGCTTGTGAAATGCCTGTGAAATGGTATGAAATGCTCGTGGAATGGTATGAAATGCTTGTGAAATGATATGAAATGCTCATGAAATGGTATGAAATAGTATGCTTGTGGAATGGTATGAAATGGTATGAAATGCTTGTGAAATGCCTGTGAAATGGTACGAAATACTTGTGAAATGGTATAAAATAGTATGCTTGTGAAATGGTATGAAATGCTCGTGGAATGGTATGAAATGCTTGTGAAATGATATGAAATGCTCATGAAATGGTATGAAATAGTATGCTTGTGGAATGGTATGAAATGCTCGTGAAATGCCTGTAAAATGGTACGAAATACTTGTGAAATGGTATAAAATAGTATGCTTGTGAAATGCCTGTGAAATGGTATGAAATGCTCGTGAAATGGTATGAAATGCTTGTGAAATGATATGAAAACCTCATGAAATGGTATGAAATAGTATGCTTGTGGAATGGTATGAAATGGTATGAAATGCTTGTGAAATGCCTGTGAAATGGTACGAAATACTTGTGAAATGGTATAAAATAGTATGCTTGTGAAATGGTATGAAATGCTCGTGGAATGGTATGAAATGCTTGTGAAATGATATGAAATGCTCATGAAATGGTATGAAATAGTATGCTTGTGGAATGGTATGAAATGCTCGTGAAATGCCTGTAAAATGGTACGAAATACTTGTGAAATGGTATAAAATAGTATGCTTGTGAAATGCCTGTGAAATGGTATGAAATGCTCGTGAAATGGTATGAAATGCTTGTGAAATGATATGAAATGCTCATGAAATGGTATGAAATGGTATGAAATGGTAAGAAATGCTTGTGAAATGATCGCAAAATGATATGAAATAGTTGTGAAATCATAAATGAAATGTTTTTGAAATGTGAAATAGTTGGAACACACAAGTTTGAAGTGGTTACCCCCTGGCATATAATTCCAAAAACTCTAGTAGAAAAAAAAAAAAAAAAAAAAGAACTGATCATTGATCGCTGTCAAATTTCTTGATGTAGGTATCGATTTCTCGTCTAGTTGGTTATGATTCACCTGTCCAGGTGCTGATCTCTCTTCGCGGATGCTTTTATTTACACTAGTCCAGTTTCCGTTTCCGACGTATCTTCTAGGTCGGTTTGTTCGAGAGCCCCTCGCCTCGCCACACGTACGTAAATAGATATTTCGAGGATTTCCAGCCCGCGTGAGTCATCTATACATAGCTATACGGTATAATCCATACACCCCAACTTATCGAGGTTACCTAAATGCCCACCTACAAGCTGTTAATGAATGACATAACACCTGCAGTGAAAAGTCCGTGGTCGGTTTAAATTTTGAAAAAAAAAAAAAAAAAAGAATTTTCTCCATTAATTTTCAGCCTCCATAAGAGGGACCCCTTCAAGTTCGACTTCACCGACCATAATTGACTAGCTGATGTTCAAACAACGAAAAAATTAAAACACGATGAATATATTCCCGCGGCTAAACCTGCGTACATATACCTAAATACGAACATCTCCATCGCCTCGGTCTGCATACTACATACCCAAACATCCCTGAATATCGTAAATACGGAGAAAATCCAATGGGATTATCCTCTAGCCACAGAAATACCGGAATAATTTTTTGTCTATAAAAAATAAAAGTCTAGTCTACCTCCGCACACCACACACTGGTACAATATGTTAAGATATAGAACTACGCAAGGGGCTTATACCGATTTTGTATATCGGTGATTTGTTGCTAGCTTTATCAGGAGGATTATTGAGCTGGATTTGAAGATATACGTTTAGTGCATTCGTTTGGTTTTTTTTTCATGCATTTTTGGAAAGTTGTGTACGATTTTTTTTTCTCTCGCCTTGTACTTTCTTTTTTTTTTTTTTTTTTTTTTTTAAATTTAGGAACCTTTCATCTTCATACTCATAGAATTACGTTACATTGGCTTGACTCGAAACATTACCGGGCGTGGGGCATCGAATATGGTGACTATAGCGGCGCTCCTGGAGCGTTTACATTGCAAACAAATATTGGCCGGGGATAAATAAACCCAAGTAAAGTTTATTACCCTAGATTACGTAATAAAATAAACATCGGCGAATACGCCAGCCAGCATGTGCCTCTACTCGCCGTAAGCTTTTACTCGCCCAACTCTAACGCACTAATACGAATATAAAACATTTTCACCCAGATTTTCATCGGGAAGTTTAAAACCGCTGTTTATCAGGGAAAGAACGATCCCCTTTACACTTCGACTTATCGTGTTGCGGTCATCGATACGATTACCTTATTCTCATTTTATCTTTCTTTTTTCTTTTTTTCTTCTTTTCAAGATAGAAAGTCAAGAATTTCGGATTCAACGGGGTTGCACATCATCTTCCTCCCAATTTTTCGTTACTAGTATTTCGAGACGTATGATTGTTGACACAACCAAAATTTGGGTTATTATATGCACAATCACATTCTTTGTTCAGTCAACCAAAAATTTTGTTGGAATAGCCAAAATTTTGGTTCTCCCAACAAAATTTTGGTTATCCGAACGAAATTTTTGGTTGACCGAACAAAAAATTTGATTGACTGAACAAAAAATGTGATTGTGCATATAATAACCAAATTTTGGTTGTGTCAACAAGACCTTTTTCTGAGTGAACTTAAATCAAAGAAAATTATTTCAAAAAATAAATCTCTGCTAATTCAGGTGCGAATTAGTAATAATCAAATTTTCGAATATGTGATGCACCCGAATTCGTATATGCATCTATTTACTTAATTATAATTCCGATAATTGAACACTGTCTGGTGGCTATATTATAACCAGGAAAGTCACCGTTACGGACCTGTACGGATTAATAAAATATAAAATCAGTCTTGCGGCGTATAATACGATTTCAAATACTGAAAATAAATATAAATCTATAATATATGTATACAGGATGATTCAGAATTCGTGACGATTCTCTGAAGATGTTAAAAAAATGTGTTATGGTTCGAAGGTAAAAAATCGTTTTTCGGAAAAATGGCTGAGGAGCTTTAGATTGCAATTGTAACAAGGATTAACCCCTCAAGAGATTCGTCACGAATTCTGAATCACCCTGTATAGAAACCGTGCCGGGGGCCAATAAATTCGGACAATCACTACCATGGTCATATCTATTGTTCACTAGTAACTATATGTATATATATGTACGGTGACCCTCGGAAACGGTCAGAATTTTCCGTAATTACAATTTATTTTTCTATATGCCTAATAAACTGCGTTGTAATTTTCAAATACAATTTCGAAGTTGTTTAGAATTTGGAAATAATCAGCAACGCGTTTTTCCAGTTTTGGAAAAAAAAAAAAGTATTGTAATTTAAGTGCTGAATGGATTTAACGCGATTAATTTAAATCGCAGCTAAGTTATATAGAAGTGTAAATCGTCGTCTGTCTGATATAATCGTATAGGTGGTTATAGATTCAGATGAGAGAACTAGCGCAACCCGTTCTGAACGAGGCATTCTCAGTTGACAGACGGTGTTCCGTATTGCAAATCAAACAAATGGTCGATAGCCAGGAATTATTAATTCCTGATTTGACAAATCCCTGCCGCGTGTTCCGCTGCCCGATACTGCGCAACCGGGAACTGATGCAGGGGTTGGAAAATTTCCTACGTGTCTACCTGACAGTCCGCGGGGTACGAGTAGCTTTTCAGGCACAATAAAACGATCATTAAACCGTCGAAATCTATTCTGTTTTCCACTATTTCATAAATATAGACAAAATAACGGTTTCATTATGGCCCCACGAGACCCTTGACCATCTGACAACTTGTGCTTGGTCAGTATACTCCGAGGCTCTATGGAATAAAATTTTACTTCACTTCAACCAAGGTAATCGAAAATTTGGTTGATTTCAAGAACTACAATAAATGAATTCGTTTTCTTTTAAACACTTATTTCGTTTATGGTATTTGAGTAGTGTAGAAAAATATTTTTTTGCAACACCTGGTTCGAAAGTTTGATTTTCGAGGCCTCTGTAGCGTGCGTAAGCGTACCTCAATTCCTAAGAGTAGAAAGAATAATAGTCAGTGCATGCGTACATCGAAAATACTCTACTTTACGCACTAGTGCTTTTTTCGTGAATGTGCACTTCAAAATACTCGCTGAAGGATGAGAATTTCCTGTGCGCAGGGTTGATAGTATGGATGTGAAAAAGAAATGAGATACGAGTTGTTGTTGTTAAGGGGACCAGTACAGCGACTTTTCGAGAAATTATCATAGTCCGAAATCAATTTATTTCTTAACCAAAGTTCATTTCACATCAAAATATTTTTCTTTTTCAAAATTATGTGTCGTAAGGATTTCAGAGCACCGTTGGACCGATTCAGGTCATCTTGGATTCATTTTCTTCAGAAAACAAATCCTCATCATGTGAATGTAGGAATTTTGAAAAATTTTCGTTTTGGCCAAGTTATTTAAGAATGAGTGATAATAATTTTCGCAAATTTGGTAAATTGATCATAACTTATGACATAATTTTTTATTTTAAAATTCCTACATTCACATGATGAGGATTTGTTTTCTGAAGAAAATGAATCCAAGATTACCTGAATCGGTCCAACGGTGATCTAAAATCCTTACGACACATGATTTTGAAAAAGAAATATATTTTGATGTGAAATGAACTTTGGTTATGAAACAAATTGATTTTGGACTATGATAATTTCTCGAAAAGTCGCTGTACTGCTCCCCTTAAACAAGTAGGTATATGTGTACCTACATTATGGGATAATATAGATCGTGGAATAAAATCGTTTAAAATTTTCTATAGGTAGTATAGGTGTAGATCCATACACACACGTGTGTGGAAAAATAAAAGAAGAAAAATTTATCCAAGAAATTTGGTAACTGGGTTGAAGGGTGGAATAATTTCTTCTGTAGCTCGTCCTAATAAATCGGATGACGTACCTATACCCTATATCTATAGTGTCGCGCGGGGGTTGGGGTAGGTTGTAAAGCAAATATAACGGTTGAGGATGAAAAGGCTGGAGAACAAAAACCGGCATAAATAAAAGGCTAAAAAAAAGATAAAGCTTTAAAAGCGTTAAAAACGATGGGAACAGAAACGAACGAGGAACGGGACGGGACGGGACGGGACCCACCGTGTCACTCCCTGGGATGCGGGATGCGGGATGCGAGATCCGAGGATGCGAGGATGCGAGGATGCGAGGATACGAGGTGAGGCGGGATACAGGGAAAGGCAATCACCCTCGCGCCCTCGTCAACTATCGATATTTGATTCTATCGATGTATCGAAGCGATACATCGACTCTGACGCGATCTGTCAGTCAGAGTGACGTAAAAGCTCGAGTTTAAACTTGAGACATTCGGTGGGTCACTGAATATCGATGAAATGATCAAAAATCATCTACATCTATCCTCATTTTTATATAACGATTACTCTAATTACCGATACCTATGCGTTTTTCATCATTTCGTACTTTTTTTTTTTTTTTTTTCAATTTTTTTCAATTTTTTCATCCCATGCGTACGAAGAGAAGAGATATTTTCGATAATCCAGGAGGAAAGGTAGGTATAGGATATAAGCGCGTTGTTATACCTATTCTTTTTACTTTCTTTTGTTTCGTTTCGTTTCTTTAGTTTGTTTTCTTTCTTCTTTTTTTTTTCTTCTCTTTCCTTCTCTTTCTTTTTCTTTTTTCTTTTTCTTTTTCTTTTTCTACTCTTGTTCCAGCTTCTTCCGTTTTCTTCCTTTTCTTGTTGGGTATAGCTGTATACCAGTTCCACCTATATGTCGGAGAGATTTGGCTCGATTCCATGTCGTAAAATAATCCCTGAATACTTTGCCCCGCGAACACGCGACCGGATCCGAAAATTTTAGTACGGATCTAACCGGCGTCGCGACGCTGGGCTTAGGTGGGTATATTGTATTCAATGTAGACCTTAACCCGTTCTTTGAGAAAAAAAAAACAAAAAAAAAAAAAAAAAAAACAACTTATGTACCTACCACGATTATTAGAAAAAAAAAAGAAAATAAACTCCTTTACCGGGTTGAAGTTTTGAATTTTTCAAAATTTCAATTCAATAAAATGAGAAATAATTTTAAATCTTGTCTGAAAATCAAAGTAATCAATCAACATAATAATCCCATGTGTATATCGTGATGAAGAACCAGGACTCTCCAAGTCCTGGCTTTTTAGTTTGAATATATCTCGCTGCTGCCGGTACCAAATATGTAGGTAATACCAACACATACGTCAGCGGTGTGAGAGACCACTTGAATTTCTCCCATTCTCCTCAGCACTTGAATTTTTAGCGATAATCTGGTAACATTCCAACGGAACCCGAGCCTCTCTCAAGTCCGAAGCCAATTCAACTGTCAAGTGTCAAAGTCGTACCACCAAGAGTGAAATCTGGTTTCTGCTGGTGGATATAGAAGGAAGAAAGGAAGGAAGGAAGGAAGGAAGGAAGCAAGAAAGGGATGAAGGAAGGCGAAACCTTTCTACCCATTGCACCTAGATACAATAAGATTGTCGAAGCGAATCCGACGTTTGTACTACGTGATCTGCATAAATTTATACCTACACATAACTAACTCTGTTGTTCTCATTCAATAAGTACAATTAATCCAGCAATGAGTAAGTGTAGCAAGTGTCTACCTAATTGTTCTTTCCTCCATCGTTTCCTCATTTTTATTGCCAAGAATACGCGATACGTGGTGCGGAAAGTCGAGAAGGAGACATTTCTTATACAGAGAAAGTTCATTCGGACGTGCATTTCGCACATAGGATTTTTTTCCTCAAACAGTTTGATACCAAGGTGCCGTTATTCTCAACATATAGCCGCGAACCATTCCGCGGAATCTCGAGTGGTGGACCGATGAGTCGCGGATGATGGCTAGCCCGCGGTCGACATCGTGGTTGAAGGGGAAGTCCCGGACTTTGTTAGTTCCCTGGAGAATCTGAGCTGCTAGTAAACTGCAGCTCTTATACAGAGGTCTTCTTCTGGCAGTGGAAAAATCGTGGGAAACTCCCTCGAGACGATTTAAAAGGCGCTGCAGCCTCCGGTGGTTGGCAAAGAATTTCCAGAATTTATAATAGATGGAGAAAAAAGGAGAATTATAGTACCTGGTTTCAATCAGGTAGTACCTACTTTGCACTTTTTAGGTCTATATGCGTGGGTATAACGCGAAACCGCAAGTCTGCAGATGGAACTCTTCGGAATTTTTGCTCTAGGTATACGTACCCATCAGTGCAGCAGCACGTGCTTCAGATCACTCGAGTAGTTTTGTATTCTGAACGGAAATTTATCTTCCCGATATCGCGACTTGTTTAACATTCAATATGACGCCATTTTCAAAATTGCAAAAAAAAAAAAAAAAAAATTAGCCGGTACTTTGCACAGTTCGATAATTTTGCCAACGAACCAAAAACTTGAATTGACCTTTTTCATAAAAAACATGAGAATTTTCTGATTTTCTGACGAAATTCTCGCTACAGTTCAATTCATGCTGTTCCCTGAATATTGATAAATGTCCTTTTTCGATGTGTGTTTTCGATTTTATTTGTTCAAAGCATTTTCGACGTAGAGAGGATTTGCGTTGGAACAAAACAATGGAAAGAAAAAAAGAAAAAACACTGATCCGCAATGACACTTACACATGTGCTGCAGTGAATATTAATCAACTCTGGCACAACCCTAATTAACTGTAGATTGATCACATATGATGGATTCGTTTTTATTCCCTGATATGTTGAACAGCAAACTGCAAAACTTTTGGGAGATCTTGATTTTTCTATTTTCACGTTGCTTTTATATCGAAGGAGTGGTAAATCGATTTTGACTAAATTTCGAGCAAATAAAGATACTTTCAATAATTTTTCCTATTGGTATTCAATTTGAACAAAATTGAACCAAGGGTTTCTGAATGAAAGTAAAAAAAGTGTAGATATTTGTGAAGAGGTTTTATCATCTCGGTTGATTTCATTTTTATGAAATTTGTTCAATTCAGGCGCGGATTTAGGGGGGGGGGGGGGGGGGGGGGGGGGATCACAGGGGTCATGACCCCCCCCCCTGCGTCCTAAGTGAACGAAAAAAAAACTAAAATTTCCAATTTCGATTCGTAATTTTCGGTGTATTTTGACATTTTTTTTGTGCCTGAACTCCAGACGGAACCGTGACCCCCCCCCCCCCCCCCCCCCCCAATCGAAAGTCTAGATCCGCGCCTGGTTCAATTCGATACCAATTTTCAAGGCACCGAGTTTTTTCTTCGTAATATAGAGAAAATTCGGAAAACAAATGTGTGTTAGATAACTGCCGTATATATTGACTTCAGAAAAATTCTGTATTTAAAAAAATAACGTATTTAATCATAAAAATTTTACTGAATAATAGAATATTGTTATACTTATAAGTCCCACTTCATAGAAAATATATCGCTTCTCTGAAAACCAAAAAGGAATACATGTAGTTTTCTCAAAGTTTGCCTGTCACTTTAAAAACATGAAAAAAGCATAAAAAGCGAAACAAAAATTGAAAAAAAAAAAAAAAATCGGTTTTCTAAAAACCAGAAAGGCATTATGTATAATTATAGGCCTTTTTGGTTGTAATTATTTGTTTTTTATCAAAATATTCATTTCGAGTTATTCTAATGTGATTGGCCGAAAATTATTATCATTTTTTTTTTTTTCTACGCCCTTTTGACATTAGAAACGGAATATGTTTATATATATAGGAACGAGTATGACCTGGATGAGATAACTAAATTGTAAAATAGAAAAAAAAAAAAAAAAAAAATAGATGTAGTATAAATAAATTTCATACATTAATAATACTAATTAAAACTGAATCTCCTGTATCTGTATACCTATAATAACGATATTCGAGATGATTTATACCCTCGCAAGATGCAATAAATTGGTTTCAAAGATTCATCATTTTTATTTTTATTTTATTTTTTTCTTGTCTTTTAACTTAATCATGTGTTACGTGCTGTAATATAATATGTTTATGTTGTATCCCACGCGAACCTAATAAACGATTGACCATGAAATTTACTATTTTACCCAAAAAGACAGAATCGATTTTTTTCTGACTAAAAAACAACAAAATTTAGGTTTTCGAAATAAAAATTTTTCTCACGCAAATTCAGACGTTTGTTTTTTTTTTTTTTTTTTTTCGTTGATTTTTTTTTAAATTTTTTAGTCGTTTTTACGCATCCTCGATTTTTGTACTGATATTTCACGATATAGAACCCAGTATACATTTCTGTAGTACGTTATACAGAAATATCTGTAATCATTATGGAATTTTATACGTGAACTAAAAAAAAAAAAAAAAAAAAAAAAAAAACTTGTATAAAACGTAAAAAAAGCTTTTTTCCTAATTTTAGACCGAATTCTCAAAGCCATGTTTCAGTCACAAAAATCTATCGAAACTTTTTCTAAGATAAATTCAAAGTATCTTCACAGGCTAAAGCTATATATGAGTTTCTGAAAAAGTGGAAAAAAAAAAAAAAAATTTTTTTTTTGGCTCCGAGTCTATATATCATCGGGTTCGTAACTATCGCATATTAAAAAATTATAGCTAAAACTAAGAAAAAAATTAAAAAAAAAAAAAAAAAAAAGAAATAAAAAACCGAAACGTGATGGTCAATCGTTCGTTAAAAATTTAACTATGTATATCGGTATACAGATGACTGATAAATTCCTGCCGTAGAAAAACTTAAAAAAAAAAAAAAAAAAAAGAAATACTCCCAACGATTTCCACGCACAACCATACAATTCCACTTTTTCATTTTTCTCTCGCAATTCATTGTTATTAATAAATTCCCATCTCTCGCAAATTCTAACGCTTCTTCCTCTTCTTAAACTTCTTCTTTTACAGAACTGGTACCCTTCTCTCTATCTCTCTTTTTTCTCTCTCTCTCTATCTATCTCTCTCGTGCGTTCTGTGCATATAATGCATACACCTATGTATATGTGTGTATAAAATATATACACAGACACATACGCGTATCGATGTATATAAATATATATATATATATGTATATGTATGTATATATGATGTATGTATATATATATATATATATATATATATATATGTATACATAGGCAGTCGTGGAGTATATAGAACGCGGGCCGGGCGGGCCTCCGAGCCGGGGCTTGGCTGTGCCGGTCTGTGCTAGGTTGGGTATAGAGTATATAGGTACCCTTTTTGCTTCTCTGTACGTTCTTCGGTCCGTTTTTGTGCATCTTCTCCCCCCACCTCCGTTATCCCCGTAGCCGTCGGCCGCCCCACGCCGGTCCCGTTCGCTTTTTACTATTTTTTAACATTTTCTTTTCTTCAATGCCTTAAAATGCAAAAATAAACGAGTCCCGGGTTAGAAGTTTATCTATTGACCATATGTCAAAATTTCATATTTTTATATTATTTTTATTATTTATATAAAAATAATAATTTATCTCTGTATAGATGCGAATTCTTATGACAAAAGATCGCAGAGATAAAGTTTCTTTTATTATATAACAGAAAAAATGTTATTAACTTTGAAACACGACGACACGCGGACAACATCAAAACCGCCAGAGGTTGGAGCCATCGTCTCTGCCTGGTTCGCTCTCTCCGTCTATCTCGCGTCCTACTCACACTCTGCCAGACCCGTTAAACTATTGGCCAACGAGGTTGAGGGAAAGTTTAAAAACGGGATTAAAAAACTGAATAAAATTGGTTATAGTTTTGGTAAATCGAGACTATGAGATACCGGAAGTAGACGAGATCGTACGCGGTAATTATAAACGATTAATAACGACCCTGTTTTAGTGAGGAAGTTAGCGCTACGGACAAAACAAATTCGATCGATCTTTCTCCGTCGCTTTATTCGTCGTGAAACTTTTTATGTTGTGTATATTAAAGGGAACGTACCAACATCTATTCCGTTAAAGCGGATATCGTGAAATTAAGGGACCCAGGACTTGGGAGCGCTATCGAATGCACTGCAACACTAGATTTTTCATCTTATAGGTACGCCTTTCATACTGAGCCTGGTCAAAATTTCAAATACGTTTCAGGGGGATTCAGATTTTTTAGAAACGTTCCCGAAATCCCGAAAGCCCTAAGATTCCGAAAATTTTTCAGGATTTAAATACAAAAAATAGTTCCGCTGTGCGTAAAGTTCGATTTTGCGCACGCCATAAAATAAAGTCCGCGATACATCTGCGAAAGATGATTCTCGGACGAGTGTGATTGTGTCAACCAATAATTTCGCACTAGTATCGAAACGGACTATTATCCAGTTTGATTTGGGAACCTTTTTTCTTTCCAAAAAGTAAATCTCAAGACGATTAATTTGACTGCTCATTGGTTTCGATGCGATCAATACAATCCGAGTTATTAAACACTTGATGAATACATGCGGGAATTTCAAGTTTCGGAGGTTAGGCCTTTCGGATTTTTATAGCCTTCGGGATTTTGGACCTTGGATGTTCCTCGTTTTGAAGTTTTTTTTTTTTTAAATCGGCTATGTAGACTTTCGGGAAAATGCTCTTTCCAAAAACTGTGAATCGGTGACATTCAAATTCGGAATTTAAACTTCGCCCATTTTATAGGTTTTGACCCATTTGAAATCTCCAGTCTTTAAATTCTCTTATTCGTCCTTCAAATTGATAATAGGAGGTTATTTAGTCGCTTACACGATCTATTACGCAACTAGAAAGTATGGCATTCGCTATGAACGAGTGACGTCCGTCATACCGGTCACACGATTTACTGTGACCATCAGATTCGTACCTCTTTGGTATAATTTTACCAATTTTTTCGCCAATTCATCGTCTCGCGTCGATGTGAAACTTTCTCCCGTGAAAATTAAACCGCAAATTTTCAACCAGTAACAAATCAGGGGACGGAAATCAACTCGAAAATATCTTCTAGCACAAATTTTGATCCTATTTTTGAATTTTTTGTTCCTTCAAGTTCAGATGTATCGGAGTTCGACGATATATTACTATGTAAAAATGTATGTGCTTATTTTTCAACCTCTTCAAATATCGGAACAACGAAGAGAGGTACTAATTTAAGGTTGTATAATATGTGTTATATTTTTAAGTCAATGGTGAACCGTTAGAGAATTTAGTGTAAAGTTTTTATCCTCTGCAACGTCTGAAAGTCTGAAGACTGAAAACGTTTCGAATATATATAAGCCTCAAGTTTAGAGTAACGTGGGTATTTTTCTACCCCTTAGAGTTTAGACTTTATCCTTTACGTTTTTTCCTTTTTTGTTCATTTCTATGTATACCTACCTATATAAGAGAACTGACTGTGAGTCTGTGACACCCGGCTAGGATTGTCCAAATACGGTTTTTCCTTGATAATAACGTAGTACGAATCGTCCAACTGAAGTTTTTACTCCTTTATATAGTAGAGGCAATGGGAAAGAACGGTCCTCGAACGAACTTCTATTAAATGTCACAAAGGGAAAGAGACTCGTTTCAAATTTTCTCCCACCTTCAAGTATATAACGAACCGATGAAGAAAAACGAAAGTATTTTTTTTTTTTTTTTTTTTTTGAAGATAGAAGAAATAAAGAGAATGAAAAAAGAATTTCTTTTTTTTCTCCTATATCTTAGTTACTCACTCACTTTTTCATTCAGTTTATTCAGGGCCGGTCAAAATTCCGATTTAGAATTTTCAGAAAATTCAGAAAGTCCAGACTTTAAACCTCCGTGAAAACCAAAAATTCCGAAAATTTCGTTAAATTTCTCAGGATGTGAAGACAACAAATAGTTAATTTTGATCTAGACTCTCTTTACGGAAACCCATTTTATCTACTTGAATCGATAACTTCATGACGTCATAAATGATTGATAGGATTTCGAAACTTTCTTTTTCCAAAAAAGTAAATCTCAAGACGATTAATTTGACCACTTATTATTGGTTCGATACGATCAATACAGTCCGAGTTAATGAACGTTGAATGAATGCATGCGTGAATTTCAAGTTTCGGAAGTTTGGCCCTTCGGATCTTTAGTTTTCGGAACTTTAAACCTCCGATGTTTTTCGTGTCGAAGATTTTGCAATCGGTTTTGTAGACTTTGGGGGAAATATACCGTTTCTAAAAACTGTAATTCAGTATATAATTAAAATCCGGAATTCTTACCATTCGGGACCTTAAAAATTTGGAACTTAAACTCGGCCCTGCTGCTGATCCGTTCGTCACCCCAAGGCTTTGTCCTGACGTCATACCGCCGTGACGTCGATTGACAAAAGTTACGTAGTCTTAATTTATTTTTGGCAACGTATATATAATAGAGCTCGCACACCACTAGGTACGCTAAAGATTCTGTTCTTTTTATTTTAAGTTCGATACGCGACATAATATTGAATATAAGGTAGCCTTTGTTAATTTGATTTAAAAAGTTTCCAAATTTTTGTTCATTTCAACCCAAAAAACAAGTAATCTTACAAAAACAGTTGGAAAAAAATATTCAACTCTCAACCACTGACAGATATTATAGTAAAATAAAAAAAAAAATGGTCAATTCGCAAGAACTTAAATTCCGAATATATAAAGTATATGGAACGAGAGTAATCACCACTTCAGATACATACATATATATTTAATTATTATTTCTTCGAATCGTGGTGGTTTTAATTTCGGGGTTGATCCAGAAATTGATTTCTCGTAGGTTGCCAATTTCTGTTCCCTCGATTGGCTCGAGGCAACGTGGGCCTTCCTCCCCGATTCATTACCAATTTTAATTATTCTCTTTTCTCCTGTTTTCCTGTTTTCCTGTTTCTTCTATTGTTTTTTTCTTTCTCTCTGTGTTTTCCTTCTACATTTTCTTTTGTTTTCTTTCTTTCTTTTTTTTTTTTTTTTTCTCTCTTTTTTTTTTTCTTTCTTTCTTTCACTTGTTCGCGTTCACTGTAAGCGGATGATAATTGTTCTCGCCGAGGGCAACTCCGAGAATACAAAGTTTATTTTTCCGAGGAAATTAATCGTGATCTCACATACATGCCTATATACCCAAAAAACAAGACGGAAAGACAAAAGAAAAAAAAAAGAAAATTACAAAAACTGCCTCAAAATTATTTCATCCGTGACAAAATCCAACTTCCGTGATTTCAAAAATCAATTTTATTCTTCCATTTTTTATATAATTTGTTTTTTTTTTTTTTTTTTTTTTCTACACTCAATATTTCAAGTTTATTGATTAATACATATGTGAGGGATTTCCCGTCACTTTAGTCCCAAAGACAAAAAAAAAAAAAAAAGAACAATCACAAAATTGCAACAAATCGGGGAATATGATACGAACAAATTCACAAGATTTGAAATTTTTTGAAATTTTATTGAACGGAATACTTAAGTTTTTTCATCTTTCATTTAAACAGTGATATCTCGGAAACGGTCAACCTAACGACAATTTAGAGGAACGAAAATCTGCGGTTTTTCGAGGCCTATAAGGATGAAATTTATTGAGATTCATCTGAGTGATTCTAACTCACAATTTAGGGCAAAATCATGGAAAATTAATCTTTTTCCAAGGAAACAACGCTTGATATCAAGGCTGACATAATATCCTCGAATTCTGTATGGAAAGACCGAGTTTTGAGTATTTTTATTTTCAGGGGTTCCGATTTTTTTTTTTTTTTAACGCAATTTTCAATTTTTTTATAAATAATATTAAATTTTCATAAGCAGGGCACATATGTTATCAGTAGTGCCTATTTTCTTGTCATATTCTGAAAACAAACCAGAATGTTAGGGAAAGCCTATGTGAATCGCAATTGTCGGAAATTTATTTGCGGAGAGAAAAAATTGAAAAAATATAGAAAAATCAAAAACCCCCTATAAAAAAAATCGAATTTCATGAGAAAATCGTACTCAAAACTCAATCTCTCCATACAGAATTCGAAGATAATATCGATCGTCGTTCCCTTGAAAACTAAAAATTTTCGATAATTCTGCCCTAATATGTGGATCAAAATTATTCAGTTGAATCTGAATAAATTCTATCCTTCTGAGCCTTGAAAAAACGCAGATTTTTGTTATCTAGCATTGTCCTTACGATTGTCCGTTGCCGAGATATCATTGTTTAAATGATAAATGAAAAAATCTTTAGTATCCGTCCAAAAAAATCGAAAAAAAAAAAAATGTGAAATCTCGTGAATTTGTTTGTATCATATATAGCCCGATTTGTTGTAATTTTGTGAGGATTTTTTTTTCATTTTTCTTGGTACTAAAGTGACGGGGAATGCCCCTTATATTAATATAAAGTTTCGCACAGCAAACAAGCCAGAATACAGTATAGTAGTTTCGAGTTGACTGTTGCTTAGACACGCATGACTGATTCAGCTCCAACTTTTAACAATCCGCAAACGCAACCCCATCCTCTTTCGCACTTATGGGAAGAAAATGAAGAAGAGCGAGTTATCTACGTTCCGTATCCTAAGCTGAATTTTTAATAAAAATTGACGACTCTGTACCTGCTTATATGTATTACCATTTACGATATTTAAATAAATTGAAGAAAAAATCGCAAAAAAAATCCTCGTTTTACCACCGCAGAACTTTTACCTTTTAAATAGTAGATATGAGAAATTCCCTCACTGCTGATTCCGTATTTCTCAAACCCTCGTATATAGATATGTTGTTTGTAATTTGCAATTTTCTAATGTATATCGCTGATTGATTCCCGGGAGTAGCTTTTTCCGGTAGACATGTCACGCTTCCACTCTTCGTCTTCGTTATCTGTCATTCGTAAAAAAGATATTCTCATATACTGGATATATAGATATATGTACACATGTACATAGGTATATCTCACGGTGTACCTTATTCGCAGTGCTAAAAACTCTTGGGTAATGTATACGTATACATATTCGCATCATACAGTATACAAGTATGAGTATATATATACGGTGTAAACAATTATCAGGAAGTTCTTACCCGCCGGGAATTAAGCTCGAGAGCTTCGTTTTTTATTATTAATAAAGCAGGGAGTCGAAACCTTTCCTTTTTTTTTTTTTCTATTTTTTTTTTTATTTCTTTTTCCTTTTCTTTTTTTTCCCCCGTTTCTTTTGTAAAAAGAACACGAGCACGTGTCACGGAGTTCTGCTTCGAGGTGGAAGATTATTTCGTTATTTTCCCTTCGTGTCGCAAGTCGGAGGGTAGAAATGGGCGCACAAACGCAAAGGGCTATGCCCTTTTCGCTCTACACGCTCTCACATATCAATAAAAGTCGGAGAAATTTTTCATCAATTAATTCAACTTATACTTCATCCCTTAAACCTACAAAAAGAAAGAAACAAAAATAGAAATAAACGAAAACATATACGAAAACCTACAATGTTCTCACTCGCAATATGTAAATGAATCGATGTATCTCATAGTTATTTCATATTCCGATGAATTATTGACTAATACTGTAAAATAATTTTTACTACGAAAAAGTACGAACTGATTAAAGAAAAAAAAAGCTTCGTCAATATTTTCGAATCGTATCCACTAATTAGATAAAATAGTTCAAACCGATGAATTTGAAAATTTGTAACGCGAGGAGTTTTTTGAAAGCTCAATAATCAAAATGCTTCCTGCATCACGGATATTGAGTTTTTCAATTCAAACTTTTCTGACTGATTTGAAGAGATTCACAATGTTTTTTTTTTTTTTTTTTGTTTTTCTTTCAATTTTAGAAGCTTTATTCCCAAAGTAGAAACTGTTTTTCCTTCCATTTTTGTGGAATGATCTATAAAAGCCACCCTCAAACTATAACAAATAACGAAATCTTCTCCGTTCTTGATATACACAAACTAAATCCCTAGTGCTTAGTACCAGTCAGTAGTTATGCTTATGCTTATCCACTCAATGATCTGGTAATCTTTTATTAGAAGCCAAAAATCTCTATTACAATAGTATCTATAGACTGCAGTGAACTCTATATAATAAATACCCCAAAATCTGTGCCGAGTGAATGAACACGGGGTAGTTCTATCCATGTGACAATTCCGACTTTTCTGGCTTCGTTTCATCTGCATAGTAAACAAGTGTTAAATCGATTCGTTTTTCACTTACGTATGGTGAAAAAAAAAAAAAAAAAGAACAGAAGAGTTTTTGTGGCCAATTTTTGGTTGTGAACGTTTTACTTCGCTTTAGAAACAAGTAATAGATTTCTTATGAACTCTGTCCCGGACAATTTAATAAAAATAATTTCTACAATCGGAATAAAGCTTTTGGATTGATCAAATCCACGAAAGTCTCTTAAAATTTGACCTAGAAATCAACGAGTAAAGTTTCAGTTGAAAACCTCAATATCTGTGATGCAAGGGGCGTCTTCGATTCTATTTCAAATATTCAGCTTGTGAAAAGCTCCTCGCGTCACAAATTTCGAGTTATTGAAATTAAACCTTTATATCTAATTTGTGGATATAATTATCATAGATTCTCGTAGCTTTTTTTGAATCGGCTCACGCTTTCTCATTAGTGCAAATGTCGTCTGAATCTAGTCAACCCTTCGTTCGAACTATCAAGGAAATAGTAGGCATGTGAAATGGCAACTAAATACGTGAAAATACGTAAAGATATATGCAGAGCAAGGTAGCTACGCTCCGATAATGCCGTCCGTAAGGTGGCTAATAGAATATTCAAGCTTGACGTTTAATAATAGATGCAAGCTCAGCGGACGAACGGGGTGGGTTCTTTTGTTAATGTCCCTAGTCCTCAGAGAGGGACACGCCAGGGCGGCCTGGAACACTCTACGACAGGGTGAATCCCTTTGAATAACTCAGACAATGTCTCCCTTCGACTAGTCGAGTCCCAGTCCTGCAACACGCAGAATTTCAGGACGTAAAACAGTCGGGGGTGGTCAGACGACAGTTTTCTCTTCAAGTTCGAAGAACAGATACACCCCGAGGCAAAGAGGTCGGGGTGTGATTTGATGATGGGAAAATTTCCGAAGGCGATAAGAAAAAGAGTTTCCTACTTCCCCCATTCAATTTGGTACTTTTTTGAGGAGAGAAGCACATGAGCAAGACTAAGTACGAGTGTACAAAGTTGGATCACGGAATGTTCAATCGCTCTGGAAGACGGTGGCACATGGTATATCCCTTTGAATTACTCAAACAGTGTCTTCCTCCGACTAGTGAGTTCCAGTCCTGCAACACGCAGAATTTCAGGACGTGAAACAGTCGGGTGTGGTCAGACGACAGTTCTCTCTTCAAGTCCGAAGACCAGATACACCCCGAGGTACAAGAGGTCGGGGTGCGATTTGATGATGGGAAAATTTCCGAAGGGGATAACAAAAAGAGTTTCCTACTCCCCCCATTCAATTTGGTAGTTCTTAGAGGAGAGAAGCACATGAGCAAGACTAAGTACGAGTGTACAGAGTTGGGTCACGAAGTGTTCAATCGCTCTGAAAGACGGTGGCACATGGTATATCCCTTTGAATTACTCAGACAGTATCTTCCTTCGACTAGTGAGTCCCAGTCCTGCAACACGCAGAATTTCAGGACGTGAAACAGTCGGGTGTGGTCAGACGACAGTTCTCTCTTCAAGTCCGAAGACCAGATACACCCCGAGGTACAAGAGGTCGGGGTGCGATTTGATGATGGGAAAATTTCCGAAGGGGATAACAAAAAGAGTTTCCTACTCCCCCCATTCAATTTGGTAGTTCTTAGAGGAGAGAAGCACATGAGCAAGACTAAGTACGAGTGTACAGAGTTGGGTCACGAAGTGTTCAATCGCTCTGAAAGACGGTGGCACATGGTATATCCCTTTGAATTACTCAGACAGTATCTTCCTTCGACTAGTGAGTCCCAGTCCTGCAACACGCAGAATTTCAGGACGTGAAACAGTCGGGTGTGGTCAGACGACAGTTCTCTCTTCAAGTCCGAAGACCAGATACACCCCGAGGTACAAGAGGTCGGGGTGCGATTTGATGATGGGAAAATTTCCGAAGGGGATAACAAAAAGAGTTTCCTACTCCCCCCATTCAATTTGGTAGTTCTGAGAGGAGAGAAGCACATGAGCAAGACTAAGTACGAGTGTACAGAGTTGGGTCACGAAGTGTTCAATCGCTCTGAAAGACGGTGGCACATGGTATATCCCTTTGAATTACTCAGACAGTATCTTCCTTCGACTAGTGAGGCCCAGTCCTGCAACACGCAGAATTTCAGGACGTGAAACAGTCGGGGGTGGTCAGACGACAGTTCTCTCTTCAAGTTCGAAGACCAGATACACCCCGAGGTACAAGAGGTCTTCGTGCGATTTGATGGTTGGAAAATTTCCGGATAGAAAAGAAGAAGAGTCTTCCACTTTCCCCTTTCAATTTGAGACTCTTTTTGGGAGAGAACTACATGAGCAAGACTGTAGCTAAGGTACGAGTGTATAGAGTTGGCGGGTCACGGGGTGTTGGTCAATTGCGTTCGTTTGATGGGTCAACTACGTCATTCCTGATATTTTTAATATACACGCGTTACTCGGAACGTATATTATAAAGTAACCGACAACGCGCGTCACCCGTATAGCATGTATGTACATCAGAAGTTAGTACGACCAGCTTCTATTGAGGAGAGGAATAAAACGAAAGGGAGAGTCGGTCAAGAGAGTATTACTTGACCCAGTGCAGGCCAAAACGGTTAAAGGGTTAACGTTCTGTTCCCGAGATGAGTGCTCACCACATTGCATGCGTACGTATTTCTTATGGGAATAAATTTCAGTTATGGCAACGAAGAGCGTATAGCACCAATTCCTAGAGCAAAAACTACAACTTAATTACTAGTTTATCTATGGTTTTAATTTCCTCAAATTTTTTTCTTTACACTTCTAACACTGACGAGGAATTACGGACTAATTACTTGACCGACTCAGATCTAACGGCTTACATATTTCTGAATTGTATCATGACTTTTCGTCATTAAAATACGATGATATCCTTTTGGGAATTTCGACTTAGGAAAATCCATGAAGCTCTAAAAACCGAAGAGAGTTCACTTTCCGCATGGGATCCATATGTGGGACATGGAGAGCCCCAGATGTGGTACACGCATCGTGAATAGTGAAAATGTATGAAAACCCGTATCAGAATTGTGCGGGAAAAGTGAGAAATCAGAACTGGGACAGCGAAACTGAGAGGAAAAGGGGAATGAGATTCATTGAAAACATTTAACTGGGGAAACACTAAAAAGCCCTTCGCATAGCCCGTCGTATACCTACCCACTACGCATACTGCTGTAATACGAAGCCGCACGTAAACTGTCGGCGGTTACATTAACTTCATTTTTACACGTCATATTCACCAAGAAGAGGAGGCATGTGTGTACCCACGTTAATAATATATATAGATATATATATCATTTTCTGTCCATGAATCCTCCATATCATCCCTTAAAATTAAAGGAAGATATAAAAAAATCGACATTTTTCAGCCATTTTCATCATATCGTTATCATGATAAATTATTTATGGTATAAGGTACAATGTGCGATACACTCTCTACGTATCGAAGTATATACCTGCAGGGTATGTGCATAACAACTTCCTCACGTTCTATTTTATTCTTTTCTGTTTATTCCCATACATACTACATATATATATATTTATATACATACATACATGTTTTGTTCGGGAGTTCCAGTTTGCGGACATCACGTATATATATGTACCTAGAGCAGACCGGCACGGTTGACCAGTGCCGATGAAACGTATAACTGGTGTACGTCATGCAGACGTATAGATTATACACATACGAACGGCGGCGGTTCGAGGCCGAAATCAATCGCTAATTGGGCATCGCAGTCTATCTATTCTTCCATCGTTTTACCATTGTGTTAGAATTTATTTAAACGATCCGAGGAATGGACAAGCCCAAATGTCGTTGACTAAACTGTATGGTGCTGGGTTTTCAGTTCTGAACGGTGAAAATTTCGAATTTATTTCAGACCATTTCAAATATTCAGAAACGTTCAAATTTGGAATATTAAAATTCTGGAAGTTCAAAAAAAAACCGAAGATGTTGGTTTATTTTAGTTCATTCTGATTGAGAAACAAAAATCAGTATGAATTCATCCGAATGATGATTCGGGGTGTTAAATGCGTGATATGGGTGTAACAAATAGATCTTCGAACAGATTTAATAATTGTATCCTTATTACAAGTGTGCATTATAATTATGGTATACGTCGTTAATTATAATTCTTCTGCACTGATTACGTTGCAGGAAATGAGAACGGAAGCATGACCGAGGCTGCGCTGTGTGCTATGCTATACTTTGCCGTGATATAGAGGCAGTGTTTCGATAAAAACAAAGAGAAAACCCTGGTAGAACGTATATAAAAGAGAAAAGGAAAAAGAATAAAGAGGGAAGATGGAAGAAAAAAAGGAGGAAAAACAAAAAGGAAAAGAAAAGAAAGAAGAAGAGGAAAAAGAAAAAAAAAAAAAAAAAAAAAAGGAAACAAAAAAAAAAAAAAAACACACACACCGAGAGAAAAATCTTAACTCTTTATTTCTCGCTCCCCATAACCGTCCGTCCCATCGGGGGTCGGCGGGGATGCTTCTTGGACGTGACTCTAGCGTCTACCCTCAGGCTCCGTGCCTCGACACACCCCGAGGGTAGTTGATGGCTCTATCTACCGCGAGACGGTGCGCCGATCCCCCCATTCACCCCATTCTTCTATCTTTTTTTCCTTTTCTCTTTTCCTCCTTTTCTCTTTTTCTCTATTTCTCTTCTTCCGTCTCTCTCGCTCTCTTTTACTTCTTCCACCTTCTTCCTTGGACCAGCAAAACGTGACGTTCAGACGACCACCTAGAGTCCCTTGGTTTTCTCTCGCCCATCGTACCCGGGCTTTCCTCTGTCCCTTCAAACCCCGAAAGGTACCCCTAGCACACAGGGGAATTTGGGGTGGAAGGATGGACTTAATTCTTTAAAACGAACTAACTGGACTACGCTGACAACGAAAGGGGCTCAAAAAATGAAAATGAATTAGAGTTGGAATGAAAAGTTCACGGAAAATTCTGAAAATCGTTGTTTTTTTTTCTTTCTTTTTTTTAGAATCAGAATTAGGAACTTTCGACAGAAATTATTATCGTGTAACGTGTAATTATTATTTAAAGGTTCTGGTTTTGGTCGAAGACTGAGTTTTGCTAATTTCAAAAAATCTTTAGGAATCTGGGTAGAGAAACCGGGTAAAAAAAAAAAAACATCGGAAACTTGCAAGATTCAATATCAATCTGATGTCGAGCATAAAAAACTGCCATATCTCGTATAATTCGCGCGTTAGTTTCTGTCGAGAAAAAGAAAATCAATTTTAAATTTTCGACCGAGAATCTATGGATATTGTTTTCTATTTTTTAATGCAAGTTTGTACATTTTCGTGAATTTAATTTGATAGTAAAGTAGGTTTCCCAATCCTAGAATAAATTTCAACAATTTTATAAATTTTTTGATTTAAATTCGCCGAATGATTTCGAAAGCGCAGGTAGATGAAAACAAAAAAAAAAAAAAAAAATTTGCAATTTTAACAGGCTTTCACATCCACATGATATGGGCGTAAAAATTGCCATATCGCGTTCGATTCAAAAGAGAAACACAAAATTAAACTTTTGAGTTTTTGACCGACGAATTGTATACCCATTCTCTACATACAGATCGATACTTATTCTCATCCCCCGCACAGATTTCATTGTGAAATAAAATAATAATAACAATAAAAAAAAAAAAAAAAAAAAAAAAAAAAAACAGGAAAATTTCCTCCCACTTTCAGATCCGATTTACATATACTCTTACTTTCTCGATCATCTAAAGAACGAAAATAGTACAGAACCAAGCTTCAGCCTTTATCTCTTGAGGTACCCAGCATTCCACACATATATATGTACACACACACACGCATATAAATATATATATATGTATATACGTCGGCATGTATATAAAATATAATGAAAAAAGAAGAAATATACATATTTATATGTATATATATATATATATATTTATCTCGTAGTTTTATGTATATACCTAGCTATGTATATAGGAGAGGAATGGCGCGCCGCTATGTCGCGGGTTGACCGATTACGTCACGCTCACAACGCCGTGAGATATATCCCGCATGCAACCATGTCTATGTGGGTATATATATATATATATATATATTTATATATTTTTTTATAATCCCGCTGGAGACGGTACGAAACTATATACAGATGTTATATTACTCGTATAACGCATACACACACACACACACGCATGTATATGTACATAGATTATTATATATAAAGAATATAATATGTATTATATAGTATATATAGTATATTACACGCGGTTGAGTCACAGCCTATATTTAACTAAGTCACATGTTACGTTAGTCCACTATAGTAGCTGTAGTACCTACGTACAACGCGTTTTGTCTTGCATTCTTTCAATTACGTTTGACATTACAGGTCACACCGTAATATCTCATCCCTCGGTGCAGTGTACGCGGTAACAGTTATAGCTGTTATACAAGCATTGCGAAAAGCTGTAATATGCAATTGAAAAAAAAGTTATACGATATCATGAAATTTTTTTTAATTCTTATACCGTGACATTCTCTGGATGCGGACCAGCAGGGATACCAACCCAAAACTCGCTAGCAGCAGTTTAATAATTCACTAGATGTTCTAGTAAAATCACCAGGAATCACTAGATTTTTAGCAATTTTACTAGAAAAATCTAGTAAGTTATTAAACTGCTGCTAACGAGTTTTGGGTTGGTATCCCTGCTGGGCCGCATCCACAGAATGTCACGGTATACGGTCGGTATAGCTATTATATATATGGGGTATTCCACGTGAACCGGGTCGATTTTTGGTAAAAAAAAGTAAAAAACGGGAGGCTGGAAATTTTATCACTTATTTGTGACACTTTGAAGTAATTTCGGTGAAAATTTCAAGGCAATCCGTGTGACCCTTCAAGTAGAAAAAAAATAAAAACACATATTTTCCAAGTTTTACATGCTTCGCCGGTTTTTGGAAAAAAAAAAGAAGAAAAACGGGAGGCTGAAATTTTGATCACTTCTTAGTGCCACCTCGAAGTAATTTCGGTGAAAATTTCAGGGCAATTGGTGTGACCCTTCGGTAGAAGAACAAAGAAATCGCATATTTTCAAAGTTTTACATGTTTAAGAATTCCAAAAATAATTGAAGTGCTACAGATTTCGAAGGAGCTCATTTACGCGCGTAGAATGCACTATGGGAAGTTATGATTTTGTTCATGCATGGCTGAGATAAGTGGAGTTGAAAATGTGGTAATTAAATTTTTGGCATAATTATGACAGCGATATAAATTAAACCAATTATTTTCAAGCTGTGTAACTGTTGAGGGCATGTCATGTAGTAACAAGGAATCTGAATCTGCATTGGCGTCAAATTCGATGACCTCAGGCCAAAAACTGATCCGGTTCACGTGGAATACCACATATGAAGGATTCTTTCTCAAGTGGGCCACCCATTTTCGTCGTGGTCTCGAATTAATTTCGTTACTTCCTCCAATGATTACCCTCCTTTTCAGGAGTTTTGCTGATTTTTTGCAGATTTTTAGCACTGGCAGGAGCGTAGATATATGAAATATCTGGATAATTTATTTATTTTACGTATTTATAAATTAGTGATAATGAAAGAAAAATCAAAATACATGAAAGTTATGTTTTTTCATCAGCTTTCCAGTAAAAATATTTTCAATTCTAATAGAATGACAGTTAGGGCTAAAAATGCCAAAAAACCCAGAAAAAATGCGAAAAAAGGTGGTTTCAAGTTTTCGGGCCGCTTTGATTTTGATGAAAAAATTCGAGAACGACTCTCTCATTGCTCAGAGTTTACTGTGTAAATCTTATTATGGGACCACCATCCTTCCTAAAGCGTTCCAAGTTGTCATACGAACAAAAACAATCATTGGGCTATCTTCGGATGTTTTCTTCTTAGGAAGGAGTGGCGGTCCCATAATAAAATTTGCACAGTAAACTTTGAGCAATGAGAGAGTCTTTCTAGAATTTTTTCATCCAAATCAAAGCGGCCCGAAAACTTAAAACCACCTATATTCGCATTTTTTCTGGGTTTTTTGGCATTTTTAGCCCTAACTGTCATTCTATAAAAATTGAAAATATTTTTACTGGAAAGCTGATGAAAAAACATAACTTTCATGTATTTTGATTTTTCTTTCATTATCAGTAATTTATAAATAGGTAAAATAAACAGATTTTCCTGATATTTCGTATATTTCAGTGCTAAAAATCTGCAAAAATTCAGCAAAACTCCTAAAAAGTAGGGTAATCATTGGAGGAAATAATCAAATTAATTCGAGACCACGACGAAAATGGGTGGCCCACTTGAGAAAGAATCCTTCATATATATGTATATATTCCGCGGTCTTTGATGCGATAATTTTCGAATTTCAATGCACCCGTGGGCCAGGACGTCTCCAAATATATTTAAAAAAAAAAAATGTAGTCGAAACCCCAGGTTCCTATTTCATTCTTTAATAATAATAATAATAATAATAATGATGCGAAGAAAAAAGTGAGAAAAAAAAAAAAAAAAAAAAAATTGAAAAAGTATACATAAAGAAAAAGTAAAGAGGTAAAACGGCTACATATATTATAATACATATATAATATATATAGACATATGTATAGTATTGTATTTACGTCAAACAGAAAGATACAGACGTGTAGATTAAATATTACACAACCTTTGTACGTACGCTAGCGTTTTACGCTTTATCAATATTCTCTTTCACGCTCATGGCCCTTTGACAATTTTTTTTTTTTTTTTTATCAACTATATCTATCACGTATATCTATGAATATACATATACTATGTATACAATATAGGTATGCACATATACACAAGCCTTGATTTAGCGCTATCATTGCACGACCGTCCATTTACCTCCTCTCTGTTTCCTCCACGGTGCAATAAAAACCTATACAACGTATGTATATGTATGAGATATTCCACGCCAATTCGGCTAACTTCTGACCCTGACCATCTCGGATTTGATTCATGTATTTTCAAATCGTATTCCCAACTCTGAGAGACACCCACATTTTTGCAGATTTTTTTTCGACAAACCACGTTATTTGTTTCTGAAAAAAATCTTTAAACCGATCTGTGTACTACGTCATATATTCGAAAGTGAAAATAATTACTCTTCTATATTAATTTTACCGATTTTTAACATTTTATTAACAATCGGTCAGACTTATTTGAACTGATAATTAATTACACTTCCATTGACCCCGGACGAAAAAAATTGAATTTTTGAAATTTCACTAGAAAACAATCAAGCAGTGCAAATCAAGTTTGTTTCAGTCCAACAGATTCAGAAATTTTATAACGGCTCGCGGACAAAACTTGAAAAATAAAAATTGAATCAAAAAAGTCAGGATCAGACGTTGGTCGAGTTTGCATCGAATGGCCCCATATATACATATATACAGGGTGATTCAGAATTCGTGACGAATCTCTCGTGGGTTTAATCCTGGTCGAAATTGGGATCGAAAGTTCCTCAGCCATTTTTCCGAAAAACGATTTTTTTCCCTGGAAATTTTTTTTTCCGACAAACGATTTTTTTCAACAATTTTTTTTTTTTTTGTTTGTTTTTTCAACCTTTCAACCAACTTTCAACGAAAAATCTCTCTAATATTGAAAAAAAAAAACTCATTGGCATTATTTGGGATTCTTAGAAAGTGACATATGATGAAAAAACGAAAATAAAAAAAAAAATTGTTGAAAAAAATCGTTTGTCGGAAAAAAAATGTCCAGGGAAAAAAATCGTTTTTCGGAAAAATGGCTGAGGAACTTTCGATCCCAATTTCGACCAGGATTAACCCCACGAGAGATTCGTCACGAATTCTGAATCACCCTGTATATACAGAACATAGGTACGTGTACAGTAAAATTTTTTCTATCATAGGGATATGTGTAACTGTATAATATCAGAGAGAAAGCGCTTCTACTCTCGATCTCAAATCGATTTTTTATAGAAACATATATACTATATATATATATATATATATATGTGTGTGTGTGTATCATATATATAGATGTACCCATACTCTACACGAAACACTAATAAACGATGCAAATGCCACGCAGGCAAGTCGCAGAGGCAATCCGAGACGTCCTTTCTGTGACAAATAGCGATCGCGGATCGCCCTCCGCGGATCGCGTAGGCACTCTCAGGACTCGGTGTGCTGTAGGGAGCGTGCCATAGCCCATAGGCGGCGGGGAATCCCCGATAAGATTGATGCCCCCACGCCAGGGAGTTGTAACGTTACGGGGCTGTAACTTGCAAGACTTTGCGAATGGGGATGGGAAAACGGAAAGCGAAAGGGATGGAGTATAGTGCGAGGGACGGACGCCCTGGGAAACGAAACGAGACGAAACTTGGTCCAGCTATAATACCGAAATTCCGAATTTGAATTTGAATATCACAGACTCACAGTTTCTAGAAACGGCATATCCCCCAAAGTCTGCATGGCCGATTTAAAAAACTTTCCGAAAACTGCACGCAAAAAAAAGTCCTGTCGAATTTACTCTGTGAGCAGTAAATATATGGACAGCACTTTTTTTGCAGTAGAAATTATCAGAATTGTGGTAACATTCACTCGTATAGACATTATGATTGCAACTTGCTCCAATGTACCCAATACTTGAATTGTGATAATTTCTACTGCAAAAAAATGCTATCCATATATTCACTGCTCATAGAGTAAATTCGACAGCACCGTTTTTTGCGTGCGAAGATCCTAAAGATCAAACCTCCGAAACTCGAAACTCGATTAGAATGAACAATTTTTGTCTTTGCATACTGAAAAATAGACTGAAATTTTTGGATTTTTGAACTTTCGGAGTTTTGATATTCTAAACTTTAACCTTTTTGAAAATTCGGAATTTTTCACCGTTCGTAACTTCAACCCGGCTTTTAATGCACTAAATTTGTACAAACTTTAATCTCATCGTCAATCGAGGAGTATGAGAAATAAAAGCAGAGGAGAAAATCTATTTCACCGTATTTTCCGTTCACTGATCTTTCATCTCGAAGAACTAATCTGCTTGATTGTTCTTTACACTTGATTCTTAAGTCTCGACGGTTTTTCTACGAGCTTAAATCACCCATCGCGTATATCACACACCTGCTTATACTTACTTAGTTCATACTCGCGTACGGTAGGTAGGTGTTGGCTTCAAAGACGCTCACTTAGGTCAGCGATCGATACATATATGTAGCAGGTAGTTAGGTAGGTAGGTAGGTACGTAATACACGTATGATATATATTTAAAGCTACCCTTACGTACCTATAGACATGACGCGAGACGAGGGTTTATGTGCAGTATAGTAACACCTCATAGTCTGCAATTATGTTATTGCAGCACTGATTATGCATTTCTGCGCAGTACTACACTGAGAAAAATAACAGCAATAATATTGCTCGAATTGCAATAAAACATTATTGCTGCATACCAACCTGCAATAATCATTGCTGAAGCTGTGCTATAAATATTGCAAGCTTGTACAGCAATATTGTATTGCTACAGTAGCAAAAAAATTGTTGTATCTGCAATATTTTATTGTTGAAGCAGCAACGTAACTGCAACAATAATTGGAAAGCATTATAATATTGCAAGTAAAAATCGTTATCTTAGCAATATTCGGTTAGCAATCGAATTATTGTTGATATTACGATTCTCATTTTTCTCAGTGTAAGAGGAGCTGATTCTTGTTGCACGAGAAATCCTCATCCACAGCCTCGGAAATAATGATTATTAAAACATTTTTCAATAATTTCTTACCCACTCCATTTCTATATAGTAGTTCTACGTGAGCATAGCTTGAATGAAAAATTAAAGCTAGCAGACATGGAGAGCCATCAGGTTCTTCGTTATTAATCAAAGAAATTAGTACTACAGTTGTGGGTTTTCATGATAAACTAAATAATTATAGAAATTTAGGTACCTACTACCTACGTATGGGTACATGTGTCTGGATGGCACAGAATAACTCGGTTGGATATGTACATATTTGGTATATTGGTATTTACATACATTAGTAGAAATTTGTTGCTCATTTCTATTTGACAATTACGAAGTTTCATTTTGCTAAACTATATTGTCATAGCGGTCATATCAACTCTGACTTTATGTATAATATACATATATAAGTATACGCTGCAGCTATGTTACTACACTGTTAAAAATGATTGTGAATTTACAACATGCCTTACTAAACAAAAGTATTGGAAAATTACAAATGTGGCGTAGCAAAAGTAAATTGCTAAGCTTGTTCTGTAAATTTACAAATAAATTCTTGATTTTACTGAACTTTCATAGGAAAAACACAAAATTGTATTTGAATTTTCTAATAATTGTTTAGTAAATTTGAAGTATTTGTGAATTGATTTTACAGGAAATGTCTTGTAAATTCACTACTCATGTATCTGCCAAAAAACTTCCAACACAATTCCAAATGTATAGGAAGTTTCACACAGAAATTTTTAACAGTGTAGTCGCGTGCATTCAGCACTTCGTTAAACTTCATTACGATAATATCATTCGGAATTATCGCTGGAGGAAGGAATGTGATAGAAATAATAATTGTCGCATAGGTGGAGAAGCTGTAGTACGTGGAGAAAATTTGACAATAATTCCTCACCCGATTTTATCTGCATCTGCACAATCTGCAGCCATAGCGAGATTCTGATCATCAAACGTTCTTATCTTTGTAGTTAAAATTGGTATATTGGTGGTAAAGAATAAAATTAATATACGTATCCTATACTTTTCTTACCGAAAATATTGAAGTTCTTCACCAGAAATAAGACGAAGCTGCGTTATCGAAACTGAAAACAGAAATTGGATTGAAAATTGAAGTTATATTATATAAGGGATGAAATTGCTTAAAGTTATAGAAAAAAAGTAAGGATGATGTATGACAGTATAAATTTTCGAATATTTTTCAATGATTTTACTTCGAATTAAAATCAAAATCAAATTTATAGACAAAGAAGAAAAAGAGAAAAAATCGAAAAATTGTTTTAAAATTGATATTTCAATCTTTCAAAATGTCTGGTCTCTATACGATTTCGCTTTCATCGCGAAGTAATGTGAGATTGGGAGAGAAAAAAAAGACAGTCGATCGTTTTCGTATTATTCAAATGGAAAAACGATAAGTCGATTGAAGTAGTTCTTAGAATTTTCTTTCCTGAAGCCCAGGTTTTAGGTCAATCAATCCAGGTCGGGTTGAAGTTAAGAATTTTGAAAATCCTGAACGGCAAAAATTCGAATTTCAATATTACTGACTTACAGTTTTTAGAAAGAATATATCCCCGTAAGTCTATAGATAGGCAATTTCAAAAACTTTGAAACGAAGAACACCGAAGGTTCAAATTTCCGAAAGCTGAAGTTCCCAAAGGCCGAACCTGCGAAACTTGAAATTCACACATGTATTCATTTAGTGTTTAAGGGGACCAGTACAGCGACTTTTCGAGAAATTATCATAGTCCGAAATCAATTTATTTCATAACCAAAGTTCATTTCATATCAAAATATTTTTCTTTTTCAAAATTATGTGTCGTAAGGATTTCAGAGCACCGTTGGACCGATTCAGGTCATCTTGGATTCATTTTCTTCAGAAAACAAATCCTTATCATGTGAATGTAGGAATTTTGAAAAAATTTCGTTTTGGCCAAGTTATTTAAGAAATGAGTGATAATAATTTTTGCAAATTTGGTAAATTGATCATAACTTATGACATAATTTTTTATTTTAAAATTCCTACATTCACATGATGAGGATTTGTTTTCTGAAGAAAATGAATCTGAGATGACCTAAATCGGTCCAACGGTGCTCTAAAATCCTTACGACACATGATTTTGAACAAGAAAAATATTTTGATGTAAAAAGAACTTTGGTTATGAAATAAATTGATTTCGGACTATGATAATTTTTCGAAAAATCGCTGTACCGGTTCCCTTAATAACTCGGGTTGTATTTATCGTTTGAAAACCAATAAGTGGTCAAATTAATCGTCTTGAGATTGACTTTTTGGAAAAAAAAGTTTCGAAATCGATTATTCCTGACATCATAAAGTTGTCGATTAAAGTAGACAAAATGGTTTTCCGTAAAGAGGGTCTCGATTAGAATGAACTATTTTTTAGGAATATGGGAACCGGGTGGAAATGAAAAGACACAAATTTTTAGTTCAAACATCCTGTAATTATACAATTGCATTCAATACAGCTATAGTTGAGTCTCTTATGCAGCAGCAGCAGCAGGTCGGTTCGTATTCAATTCAATTCGAATTTCGCTGAGGAAAGTTTCAGCGGGTATAACGTCGCGGGGTTTCGTCTCGAAGGGCGCCGCGCGCGCCCGGATAATGCAATTTAAAATTTAAATCAAATTATACAATTTTATGCGGGGGAGTTGGGGGTGGTCGTTGCAGGGTAGGAAAAAAGGGAGAAAGAGAAGCTCTCGATCCTCAGTTAAACCAAAACTCCATATTCCTAGTACACCTCTCTACAGGACAGTACAGAGCTACCTCATACTGCTACATGCTAAAATATCTGCTGGTCCAAAATGCTCTTCATGCGGGCGTGAAAACACCCCTAATTCAAATGCAGCTGAAACTAAACAGTAAAACGAAATTCGCCGGATCGGAATACCAGCTAGAGTTGAGTTACCATAAATTGAAAACAGAAATGACCGGTTGATTCCAGTATAATATAGTACAAGGATATTTTGAAAAAGTAAGCCGAAAAAACGGGGTGAAAATCCGAAATAACGATATATCACACCTTGGAAATTATTTTTTAGAATACAGGTCGCATAGTTCATCAAACCACCTTCAAATTTCTATGGAATATTCTACATTGACGGAATTTCGGGTCAATTCGATGATAGTCGCTAAATTTCATTTTGGACACGAAATTTTTATATTTCAACTCATTTTTTTTGGTACACGTTGAGAAAAATCGTGTGTCACGTGCTCACGACGATAAAATACTCACCTATTCTCTACATATCATTGATTTTCACCGACGTGACTTAATTTTCGAAAATTGTTTCAAAATTTCAAAAAGTTACGAAGTCCATAAAATCTGAAATAATTTCAAATTATCTATGAAAATGCAATGTAATCAGGGATTTCAAAGATGTATACCTATATACCCCTTGAATGAAGGGTTGAAAAATTAGAAACATTAAACTAATTTATCGCTGCAGATAATCGCATTCCTCGTGTTGCGGGCTCTTTTTTTTTCGTTCACAAATTTTTCCACATTTTTGTGATCTGTGATGGAAATACGTAAAACCGTACTAACCGCAACCCGCTATTCGTGTGAACGATCAATTATTTTTCTACCAACAAGGCGACGATACCTTATGCCGCATGAACCGTCGCGTGACATAGAGTGACCAAATTCATACTGCATAAGGGCGGTTGGTTCAAATTGCAAACCGGGTTGGTCAGTTTGAGTCGAAATACGGTGCAGATGACTTTAAAAATAAAATTTCGAACCGTATTTACCATAGAACATTTATTTTCACACTTTATTTTCTTTTACCATCGATTACCACTTACGCCCCAATACCAATCCTGATAAATCGTTGTATGATCGTTTCCGAGTGCGAGAATTCGCTAGCTCACTTTAACGTAACCAAAACGCCGCGAGCATCCTTTGAAATGGTGCATATAGATATGGATATACCTATCCACCAAGGTATGGGTATACTAGATGGAAAGTTTTCATTAACAAAACCAGTTTCCTATACCATAATGCCGATGGCACAACAGAAATTGGATAAAAAGAAAAAATAGATGAAATAAAATGGTATAGGTACTCGATTTATAAAGGGGCCGGTTCGAAGTTCCGAATTTTCAAAGCTCCGAACGGCCAAATTTCCAAATTTTAGTGCAACGAACTCACGGGGTTCGCAAAGGGTATTTCACCGAAAGTCTATGTAACCGATTTAAAAAATTCCGAAAGCTAAAGACCCGAGAGGTCAAGACTCCGAAGGCTCAATGATCCGAAAGGCCAAAAATCCGAAACTTGAACATCAAGACGTCGCACGTCATTTAGTCGACACGTTAAGAACGCGTTCGATCTTTCGGAATTTTAGACTTTCGGAATTTTGGACTTTCGGAACATGGGACTGTCGGAGCCTTGAGCTATCTACGTTTCGACCATTCGGAATTTTAATTTTCTAAACTTTAGTCTTTCTGAAAATTCGAAATCGTTTAGAATAAATTCGGAAATTTGACCGTTCGGAGCTTTGAAATTTTGGAATTCTGAACCGGTCCCATACCTGCATATTACGACCTAAATTTGTTAAATTTTGTTCACTCAATAATTTCGCCTTCCGATAATGCGTCCAGGTATGAAATAGACTCATACTATGAAACGTAGTACCTTTATCTAGTACCTATACGTATAGGTACTATAAGCATGGGAGTACCCCAGTCCAAGTAGGTAGTATAGTACGACGGAGAAAGCGCAGTCCCGGGCAACCAACCCTCTATCCTCTACCTTCTACCCGAGGGCGAAGGCGAGGGCGAGGGCTGGAACGTCGGAGGGGTTGAGGACGAGGGTAGGAGACCCCCGGAGCCTCATCAGTCATCCCACCCCCAGCCCCGCTGGCGCCCCGCGTAATCTACGGGCCACGCGACGTAGGTAGGTAGGTAGGTAGGTAGGTAGAAAGGTATAGGAAGGTAGGATAGGTAGGATAGGTAGATGTGAACGTATATCTATATGTGTGTATGGTGTACGTACGTGTGCATGCATGTACACATGCATACATACAGTTATGTATATGGTGCGTGCGATATATGTAGTATCGTATATATTCCTGCACAGAGCATAGAATTGAACACAGAATAGAAGTAGATGTGCATAATATATTCTTGGTGAAAATAATTCTACAAATTTCAACAAATTATTTAGAAAATTCGAACTTTTTTTGGCCATGGAAATTTTCAGAAACGTATTTGGAGTTGATAATTCCAAAACTCCGAAAGTCTAAGAATTTAAAAATTTCGGTTTATTTATCAGGATGCGACGACAAAAAACAGCTCATCCTAATCGAGATCCTATTCAGTGAAACAAGTTTTATCTACTACTTGAATCGATAACTTCATCATGTCATAAATAATTGATACGATTTTGAAACTTTTTTTTCTTCTTTCCAAGAAGGAAATCTCAAGACGATTGATTTGACCGTTTACTGGTTTCGATACGATCAATACAACCCGAGTTCTTAAGCACGGAATTAATACATACGAGAATTTCAAGTTTCGGAGGTTTGGCTTTTTCGATTTTTAACTCTCGGAATTTTGAGCTTCTCGTATTCTTCAATTCGAAGTTTTTGTAATCGGTTGTAAGGAAAATACCTTTTATAAAGTCGATGATATTGAAATTCGGAATTTTTACTCGGTCCCAACTTTTTATAGTTGTTCAGAAGAAATCGTAGTTTTTTTTTTTCTAGTCTGATTGACGAAAATATAGAATTTTTCTGAAAAAAAAAGCTATGAAAATCTACAACCTTTTACGACAAACTATACGAAAGTCTACAATTTTTTCTACGAAATACTATGAAATATTCGAAATTCCTTAAAAAAAAATTCTTACAGATTTCTACGAGGGTTTGCACATAAAAACTTGGCTCGCATGCTCGGCTCTCCATACCAACTAGGTACTTTTCATTTTTGTTCTTTTCGTTTTTTCTTTCCCTGTTTCTTTTCTCAACTTTTTTTCTCCAACCCCTGCACAGCTGGACTGCGACAAATTCTTACACTTGATTCTCCACATTGTAAATTACATTTATCACATAGATATGTCATACAGTTGCACCCTGAGGACAAATTATATCTAACGTTTCAACATTTGTCACACTTTTTCAAGTCAGTATCTAAATATCGTGTATCAAAGGTGGTACAAGATCGTATATATGCGTAAAAAAGGCGATTTTGGTGGTAAAATGACGTGTAATTCATTCATTCTGCAACATTCGCTGTAGAAATACTCAAAACGCATCAATATATTGGAATTAGCCGAAAAAAGATCTAAAATTGGAAAGTCGTATGTCAGGAGAATACGATCTTTCACCTTTAAGTTTTTTAATTTTTCTTTTCCCCATTTGGCTAGCGAAGATCGCATGTTAGGCGGATACGCCCTTCTAGCACTAATTTTTACGTTTTGTTATCACATTTGATAATGATAAGAGGGTTAGACAATATTTTTTCTCTTGCGCATGGCGTTCGCTGTAAAAATACTCAAAACGTAATTGAAATTAGAAAAAAAAAAACAAAAAAAAAAAAAAACTCAAACACAAACTATTTAGCAGAGTTGAGGTGATTTTTCTTCATGAAATTAGTACTCAAAGGGCGTATCGTTCTTTTACTGTTAAGGGGACCAGTACAACGACTTTTCGAGAAATTATCATAGTTCGAAATCAATTTATTTCATAACCAAAGTTCATTTCACATCAAAATATTTTTCTTTTTCAAAATCATGTGTCGTAAGAATTTCAGAGCACCGTTGGACCGATTCAGGTCATCTTGGATTCATTTTCTTCAGAAAACAAATCCTCATCATGTGAATGTAGGAATTTTAAAAATTTTTCGTTTTGGCCAAGTTATTTAAGAAATGAGTGATAGTAATTTTTGGAAATTTGATAAATTGATCATAACTTATGACATAATTTTTTATTTTAAAATTCCTACATTCACATGATGAGGATTTGTTTTCTGAAGAAAATGAATCCAAGATGACCTGAATCGGTTCAACGGTGCTCTAAAATCCTTACGACACATGATTTTGGAAAAGAAAAATATTTTGATGTGAAGTGAACTTTGGTTATGAAATAAATTGATTTCGGACTATGATAATTTCTCGAAAAGTCGCTGTACTGGTTCCCTCAATCGATCAATTTTTCAATTCGAAACTTTTCTCAATATATTTTCCCGTTTTTCGCGTGAACACGCAAAAGAGAAAAAAAAAAAAAAAATTGCTAAAAGGTTGCGTATTGGCACATACGACCTCACGCTATTCGAAGTTTACTCGAAATATCATATTCCCATTTTTACAGTTCTTTCGTATACGGGTTTTACAGTTAATTTTCATCTGGTTAATTATGAACGCGGTTATTCTACCTCTTTTATTCTCTTCCTCTACCATCATAGATACGAAGTTCTGAGTTCGGTGGGATTATCGCTGTAGGTAGGTACGGTTCTTATCTGGAGCGCAAAATTCGAAGCGAACTTGTACAGTTATCTTTACATGGATAAATTTCTTCTTTCCGTTTTTTTTTTTTTTTTTCTTCTTATTTTCTTTCATTTTTTTCAACTTTGTTTTTTTTATTTTTGTTGTTTTTTTGTTTGTTTTGGTTTTGGGTATCTGTTAGGTATGTACATACAACACTGCAGGTTTTTTAGCGAGACTCGAAAGTAACACCTGAATCCGAATCGTTGTTAAAGGGAGAGTCTGCAAAGAGAGATAGAGAAAAAGAGAGAAAGCGAGAAATGAATAGAGGGAGAGAACTGGGAGAGAGGCCGCGTGCTGCTCTTCGAACCACCCGCGCGTTCAACCAAAGTGCACCAGCGGCACTCAACCAAGTAAAATTATTGAAAATTGCTTAGATATTTGCAAATGACTTGGGCAAATATATAGAAAGAAGCAATAATTTAAGGGGACCAGTACAGCGATTTTTCGATAAATTATCATAGTCCGAAATGAATTTATTTCATAACCAAAGTTCATTTCACATGAAAATATTTTTCTTTTTCAAAATCATGTGTCGTAAGGATTTCAGAGCACCGTTGGACCGATTCAGGTCATCTTGGATTCATTTTCTTCAGAAAACAAATCCTCATCATGTGAATGTAGGAATTTTGAAAAATTTTCATTTTGGCCCAGTTATTCAAGAAATGAGTGATAATAATTTTTGCAAATTTGGTAAATTGATCATAACTTATGACATAATTTTTTATTTCAAAATTCCTACATTCACATGATGAGGATTTGTTTTCTGAAGAGAATGAATCCAAGATGACCTGAATCGGTCCAACGGTGCTCTAAAATCTTTACGACACATGATTTTGAAAAAGAAAAATATTTTCATGTGAAATGAACTTTACGAGAAAAATGCGAAATTTCGTGAAAGGTGATGTATTTTACATTCATTTTTTATTTTTCGAACCACCGCCACGCTTCGAACAAATTTTACACTGACTCAGTTTTCTTCACAACTGATTACTAATACTCTATGACGTAATTCCAAAATTATTTGAGATTTTATGGAACTTCGCCATTCATCGATTTCACCGATGAAACCCATCCTGCATCCTGCGACGACTACGTTTTGGCAAAGTCTATAAAATCTCCGATTAATTTAGTATTTTTTGTCTCAATATAATATTATATACGAGTAGGCAATGAGCTGTGGAAAAATTGATCATTAAAATATTTTTTCAAATCGTACCGGTGGGTGAAAGAGACAATGGTGAGTTAAAAAGGACTCGAACTTTAAAAATGGTTGAAGAAAAAAAGCAGGAAATTCGACTCAGAGTTATTTCGCATCTCGAGCATTTCGCGGTAAAATTTACTTTCCCCAAAATGTGAAAGGGGGGAAGAGTAAAATACTATTTGCTTATAAATCGGAAGTCTTAAGATGTTGAAAAAAAATTGTTTTCCCGAAAATCCCATTGATCTAAGAATCCAGTATAATATATAGCTTTATTAAATTTTGTTTATAAAATCTCGTGCTTTGCCATATGGGGAAAAGAAAAAAAAAAAAAAAAAAAAAAAATCTTTCCCCTCTATAGACCGTAATACGTCGATATATATATATTCGACGACGATTAAACTGCCGGAGATTCCGAACTGGATGGTCCCACGCATCCCAGGGACATCGTAGTAGTCGCACACTACTACGGGGGTGGAGAACATCCCAGGAGTGTACTTTCAAAGACGCAACGCCCGCGCCGTATCCTGGTAGCACGGGGTAGGTAGGGTATATACCTACGTTGAACGGCAAAAGCTCTGGCATGGCATGGCATAGCATAGCATGGAGAGTGAGAAAGGTTTAGGTTTTAGGTATAAGGGCAAAAGCGAGAGGAATAGCGAGGTAGGTAGGTAATATATTCTCCTGTGGGAGTGAGACAGTACAAGGAGCGATAGGGAGACGAGGATGGTTTCCCCGAATATATAGGCTATTCTGGGAAATATAATATATAGCTGTTGCAACCCTTCCCCGGGGTTATAAGAGGCGGAAAGAAAGAGACGGCTAATATTTTAAGCCCGACGTGGTCCGGAGCTTACTTCCTCCGAATCGCACACGCCGGCATCTTCGCAAAGAATGGGCAACGTCTGCCAAGAGAGCTATTGCCATTTTTAAAAAGATTTCCTACCCTCATTGCTTTCCGCTTCGTTCTTAATTCACTTTTGTACAAAAATCCTGTAAGACACTATAACCAAAAATATATCCATACGAGTATAAGGTATAAATTTTACACCAAAATTTGAATAATCTTATCGAATGTCCTTCGAAAACCACACACACCGTCATGAGCGGAGAATAAATCTTGAATGAACAGCGCAATACTTCTTTTCGCAAGAAAATTTCATGCAAATTTTCTACATCCCCCCCACCCCCCGCGATTTCTTTAAAGTCTGTTTTGTATAATACTAAATACATATTCCGTATGAGACATTTGTTTGCATATTTATCTCCCTGTTTCCTGAAACGCGGTCAAACGCGAATCGACTTTGGATAAAGTTTCGAGTAAATTAGTCACCAGGCAAAACTTCGCGCATGCTGGTCTAGTAATAAATTTTATTTTTTATTTTATTTTTCGTAGCCTCGCTTCGTATCGGAGAGATTCTGTTTTTTTTTTTTTTGTCTTTTTTCGAGGATAATGGTGATGAATTGACATTTTTTATTATTTTTTTTATTTGATATGATATAGGAGTTACATATGTTTTGAAAAAAAAGATGGCCTACATTTTTGGATTTGGATTATTCGAAAGCCGCAATGTCACGTTTGCGCATATCTCCTTTAGGATTTTCACCTTTATCAAATCTGATGATAGACGCGTTAAGATTTTTCTTATTTTGTATACAGCTAGATTACTGTGAGGATACCTGGAAGGAAGCGTGAAGGTGGTCATTTGGGTTAAAGATACAGTAAATTGATGCTAGTTTCCTCGAACCACACGATCGTTTGATTACCGTCGCGGTGATCCTTGGACAAAAGGAACTGGCTCACCAAAAACGAATAAGTAGAAGAAGGAGAAGACGGGAAGAAGAAGAAGAAGAAGATGAAGAAGGAGAAGAATGAGACGAGGAGGATAAAAGGAGTGAAAAAAAGGATCACGTCCGTGTATGTAGGTACAGAAGATCAATTTTCAACCAATTCAACGTTTTGTAGAGAAAAGTGTGGTGCAATTTTAAAGGGAGCCCAGCATCCACCCTATAATTTTAGACCCAAAGATCTTGTCCTGATTGACGGGAGCCTGCCAGGGTTTGGGCAAGGAGGAATACTTCGGCAGAGAGCATCGGTGAAGAGAAGAGAAGAGAAGAGAAGAGAAGAGAAGTGAAGTGAAGTGAAGTGAAGAGAAGAGGAAACGTCTATCCAAATTGACAGGCGTTGGGTGCTTACCTCTTAAAATGAAAAAAAAAGTACCATGGTCAAAGCTTTACCCTCCATCGTCGAATCTCGTGTATGAAAAGATCAGACATCATTCAGACAGTGAATGTTAAAAAAAAAAAAAAACTGAAGAAATACTTGAATACAGAATTTAGGTTCAATCGTAGATGTCAACGTCGCCTGAATTTTTGCCTTCTTCGAAAATCCGCTGGCTACTGTTAGTAAAAAGAAATGGCAGAAATTAACGTCTGAATTTTTTCGAACCAAAAACCAAGTCGTAGGAACAGTAGTACCGCGATGACCCTGACGGACCTTTCGGAGTTATCGCTATTGTTATTACCACGGCTTTCGGGGAAAGTGCAAAACGGATGGGGCACCACCCCAGGGACCAGGAAGAAAGGAAGGAAACGGGCTTGAAAAGCGTTTGGCTTAAAAAAAAAAAAAAAAAAAGAAGTGATGATTCCGAGGGATAATATTCTCTAAAAACGAACAAAAGAATAAGGAAAAACAATAATTTAAAGAAATGAAAAAACGGAAAACAGTTCCTCAAGAATCGAACCCTGACAATGGGATCTCAGACTCTCTCGCTCAGCTGCCCTCTTCTCTAAACGTGCAGCAGCGAAGGGTGGAGTAAAAGAGAAGAGCGCTAGAAATCCTGGAGACAATTTGGAATAGCTATTCCTGAGAACCACTGTCGGAGTGCCTAGGGGTTGCGAGACCAGGAAGGTGGTGTGCGAGGGTGGGCCAAGGCAGGCCCTTATAAAGGACGTGAGCAGAATGGAATCCTGGGAGAATTCAAGATCCGTTCTCTCATAGGAGACGAGGTTGAAGCCGACCTCCACGAGCCGCTATCCGAGTCCAGGGACCGGGTAGACCCTGAAGAATTTCACCTTTAATCTGAACTACAGTTACTCCAAGTTCGATGTTACATAATCGGATTGTGTTACATCATACGTCGGCCAATTTTTGAATGAAAAGAAAAATAGATAGAGGGTAAGTATTGATCAGAAGCATAGCGTGTAAGGCAACGATGAAAACGAGGATCCAAAGTCCCGAGCGACGCGACGGCAGAAAATTGTGGGAACCTGAAAATTCCTCTGGAATTAATTTCAGACTGGTGCTGCGCGGGGAAAAGAATATTCCCTATCCTACTGCACCGTGGAGCACTAATGAAATGAACCATCGACTATACGTGGGTACAGGGGATCGAGGCCAGTATGAAACGAGGAGAACGAGTGTCGAGGGGGTAAGAAGGAGCGACATGGACCGAGCCATGAATTTCAGGGGTTGTAGGGTCTGGGAAATGGAAAATTACAACGAAACTATACACACATACACACACACACACACACACACATGGATCACGGAACGTGGAAAATTGCACATGCAACCTATGGAACGTACCTATTATTATTAAAGGGGGAATGCCAGGGGTGGGTAATGCCCGAGACGGTCAAAGGCCACGTCGATGGACCTGCACCCTGGCGCGAACACCCCGATGAACCCCGCGCCTTATCAATGCATCTTTTTCCGACATATCCTTTACATGATGATTACCTGCAAGGATTTCTTTTCAGAATAAAAAATTTCGTTTCATCATAGTAGAAGATGTATATTGCAGGAGATGGACAAGTGCATAATAGTATTGGACTTACACTAACGATTATTAAGCGCATTCAGTACTTTTCGTCGTCAGTGTTTCCATCTTACATTCGTTCCTCAGGTATGACCTTGCGGTTTTTCTGATGAAAATAGAAATTCTCAAATAAACTTTGAGACACGTTTCATGTCAAGCACAAATAAGCTTTGAAACATTTTCAAAAAAGTATCCGCGTGTAGGTATAAGTAAGCGAACGACTATACAGGTTGACTTGGTACAAGTTTTGATAGAAAATCGTGAACTCGGTATATCGATGTGCCGGGGAAAATAAGCTTTTCAAATCCGTGCCAGTTCTGGTTTCAGAATTGCGAACGTCTAAACTTTGTCGAAATTCTTAACCTTGGCATTTCTTATGCTAAGAATATATGAATTAATTTTCAACTGTGACTTTATACAATGAAAATACAGTTTTCAAAATCAGTTTTACATCTCTTCAATCCTAAAATTCAAAATGGCAGCCAAGATTCTATTTCGTTATTTTGTTTTTTCGTTATTTTTAGTTTCTGAAAGTGAATCTTTCGCCACTTGATTCAGTTCATCAAACTAGAACATAATTTTTTCAACTTTCAATTTTCTATTGATTTTTAATATTTTCATTCACTTCTAATGTTCAGAAATCAAAGCGCGAATAGTTAGTTTCATATCGATTCGTTTTAAAAATCTGTTCCAAGTTTGAAATTCTAAGAGACTCTCGCATAATTTGAAACCGTTTTTTTACCAAAAATTTGAAGATATAGGCACATACATAAGAATATCGCATTGATTACCACTGGCGTAGACATGACACGAGGAGGCTGGGTCAGATCCTGGGGCATTGTAAGACCAGAAATGGTCGGAGGAGATACAGGCGGAGCAGACAGGCGAATGGACGAACGGACGGATGAACCGACAGACAGACGGCTCTCGCCAGAACCTCGCCTGCCCTCACGAGATACGTCTGGTAGGATAGATGTGTAGTATATAGATGTAGACTATACATATATACATGTGTATATATATATATATATATTTATTACGTAGGCATATAAATATATATTTATACACATATAGACGGATATATATATATATATATGTATATAAATATGTTCCACGTCTTAATAACTTGTAAAGTGCCACTCGGATTGTCGTGACGAAAAAAGAACCGTGCGTGACGTTGCATAGAGCTTTGTGCTTTTATAGAAATTTGAAATTTTTTTTTATTTTTAATTTCAACATTTTTCGAGGAAATATATGTGGATGTATAGTATACGTGTCTCCTAAATCACGACAGGTGAATCTGAATTCTTTTTAAATCCTCGCCCAGGATCAGGAGTAGTAAATATCGAAAATCCTGGTGTTAGAGAGCGTATCGGATTATTTGAAATTTATTTTATGTTACATCGTATGTTTTTCAACAAAAACTAGTAACAAAAATCGGTCCGGAGGGAGCGCTGCTAGTGTGTTCTAAATATTGAAAAAAAGAATGAAAAAAAAAAAAAAAACACAAATGAAAAAGGAAACAATATAAATTACAATGTGGGAATGAATGGGGAATAACGATAAATCCTGAATTCCGATAGCTATACAGGATGATCCAGGATCAACCAGCCAAATTTTAAGGGTAGATTCCCTGTGATGTTCTAAGACTAAATTTCCTTTACCGAAAATTCGGGGGACCCGTAGTTTCTGAGCTACGGAAGATCTTAGTTGACCAATCGCAAAGCGTATAGATCACAGACTGGGCGCCGCTCAACCGACACTCATGGCCAGCCCAGTCTGTGTCAACTCTCACAGTTCTGTGATCGGTAAACTAAGATCTTCCGTAACTCGGAAACTGTTGGACCCTCGAATTTTTGGTGAAGGAAATTTATTCTTGGAATTTGACAATGAATCTACCCTCAAAATATATGGCCTATTCAACCTGAATTACTTCGTATACTTCAAATATACTCCATAATCGAATTTTCCTACTTTTAGCTCCACATCGACAGACTTTTTGTTTTTATATTTGAGGGTGCAGAGACTGCGACCCAGAAAACGCTTAAAGATCCTATAAGTTAAATTTTGATCGTTTCATTGCTCAGTTTTTTACTCCGGAATGATCAGCCGCGAGACGTTTGACTCGAGTAAAGTTTGTCCTCCTCGTAAGAAATAGCTGGTCCCAAAAGTAGGTTTTATCGGAAACTTTGCCAGTTTTGTCTCGAATCGTTCCCCAAGGAACGGCGTCGCGGTGCCTCGTGCCTCTCGCGCCTCGCGTCTCGCGCTTGCAGAATCGCGGGCTGTGTGCTACGCCATGCCATACCGCACCGCGTGCCGGTTCACGAAAAACTTTTCCTCCCTTCCTACGATTACGCGAAATCGGCGAACAGAGTTACGATTTCAAAGATTATGCGAAGGTATTTGGTATAATATGTTTCCCACGAAAGCCGCTGCACGTACCTTTTTTGCCTCATTATAAAATAAAGAAGAAAATTGAATAAATAAATGAAATCTAAAACAAATTTTGACCGATAGGAAGTATCTAGGATGCCATTTAGCGAAATAATTCAATAAAACAGACAGAAGGTTCGTTCGGAAGCTTGTGCAGGCGGGTAAACCGATCTTCAATATCCACAAAACTGTGGCGAGGATTGACTGGGATCAAGGCAAACCCCTGCATCGTCAAATCTACTGAAAACGTCCGTGAACCCGCAGTAAATCTGTGGAATAGACACGCGATTTACGCAACGATACGTTTCGAGTACGGAGGTGAAAGTGAACAACAGAACAGAACAAGTAGAAGTTCAAAATTGTAATGCATGGATAAAACAATTCATCAATGCTAAGGAGACGATGTTCCATTTCCTTAAATTACACAAAAAAAAAAAAAAGGATTCAGTTCCGATTTTCGAGATTTTTTATCATAAATCTGTACACAGGACTATTCAAACATTACATCTATAGTTTGAAATGAGGAAGATAGGTCATAATCCACACTGGTATCGTCGCTTTGGTCTATAACACCGCGATGACTATATAAATCTCCTATATATACCCAGAACTTCAAACTATGCTTCACGGGGGTTAATTATAAAACCGTGCAGTATGTGTTAGTAAAAAATTCATTTGAGATAGGCGAAAAGTTCTGTAGAAAAATGTTCATCCCATGCAGTGCAAATGCAGAAATATATATAATTATATAATTTTTTTTGTCTGAATTCTCATAGGGCATAATCCAAACTTGATTCCTATTAACAGACTAAATAATGTGTCAAAAAAATTGAGGTGTTGGAGATGGAGAGGTACTTTATAAATTCAAAAAAGTGATTTTTCGTAAAGTAGTACGTCATGATCGATTCAACTATTCTTTCTTTTTTTTTTTTTTTAGAAAGCAGCATTTGTTAACAACATTTTAAGACCTCTGACATCATGCCTGGGTTATTCATTTGTGAGTTGTAATTATTATTTGAAAATAATTTGGAAACGAATTTTTTTTTTTTTTTTTACCTCCTTCATCCTATTTTCATGTTTTCAAAGTAATAGGCAAACTTTGAGGGAATTTTATGCCTTTTTGATTTTAGTATGCCAAAAAGGCATATGACACGCATATATGGCTTTTTGACATTAAATACCCAGCATAAAATTATATATATATATTAGGGCTAATCATTTTGGGGTCATATTTTTTGATTTGCCCTCGCACCCCTCAAAATGTGAGTGTATGAGGTCAGTATTACTACCTATCAATGATAACCAAGGTGCGATTTTTTTTGGCGTGGCCCATTGCAAAAGTATTTTTTCCATTTAAATAACACGGGAAATGTTTTTTTATTTTATTTGGAATTTTATTTCGTTCTATCGAATCATCGTGTTGTAAAAATCAACACATATTCTTGTACGAAATTGAACGATCTCCAAAAAAGGTCTGATACGATTTTTCGCTAGGTCGAAAAAAAAGTCGTCATATACCGTTTGAGGTTGAACTTTAACCTTCAATAACTTTCAAACGAGTGGACTTAGCGAAAAATCATATCAGACCTTTTTTGGAGATCGTTTAATTTCCTATAAGAATATGTATTGATTTTTGCAGCGCGATGATTCGTTAGATTGGAATAAAATTTCAAATAAAAAAAAAAACATTTCCCGTGTTATTTGAATGGGAAAAATACTTTTGCAATGGGCCACGCCAAAAAAAATCGCACCGTGGTCATATTGATAGGTGCTGATACTGACCTCATATACTCACATTTTGAGGGGTGCGAGGGCAAATCAAAAAATATGACCCCAAAATGATTAGCCCTAATATATATATATGATATGCGTAGAGTCAGGCAGGCAGGTGCTTTTCAAAATTACCTACACCTGAAACCTATATGTATCGAACAGGTAGGTATATACCTACACATATATCGACTAGTCATCGATATATCGCAACGCGAAGTATCGACCTGTTGGTTACCCCTGTCGCGGGGCAAGAGGAATATATAATATATACCTATGAAGAGAGGGTTACCGGGGGTAAATTGGGAGGGAAAAGTAGAGGGGCACGCAGGGTATTCGACACGGCGAAACGTTCTCTCGTGTGCAAAAACCCTTCCCTTTCCCCTCGTCCGTAGATCGCGGATCGTTGAATCCACAGAACGCATTGTATGTAGACTGGAGAACGGAGGGAAGGGTAGAAGGGTGGAAAGGTGGAAGGGTGGAAGAGGGAGTGAGGTAGGTCGACCATTGTCGAATGCATCCCATCCCTTTTGGTCAGTTCGAATCCCCAACCCCCAAACCCCAACCCCAACCCCCATCCACCCCTTCCACAATCCTCGTAGATTATGCCTGGAAATCGGTTTTCGGACACAGGTGGGCAAGCTGCATGGTGGGTGCAACAGCACGCATTGGAAATGTTAATTTTCTCCAGAGTTTCTCTACCGCGAGTATAAAGCAAGTTGGTATACGCACTGCGTTTAATTAGCGCGTGATAATATTTTGTTGTAATTTTCAGGATTTGGTCATCTGTGAATTGAAAGAATTTGCGAAATGTGTTTCTTTTTGTTTTTGTTTTTTTTCTTTTTTTTTTTTTTTTACAATTTTAAATTATTCGATACGATAATAATCACTCGAATCTAATAAAATTCTATAAGGAATATAGAAGAAATTTCAGAATCTTAAAAATCTTGAAACAATTTGGAATTTTGGTTATTTTTAGATCTGAACAAAAATTAAAAAAGAAAAAACAAACATATATCGGCATATATTTGTATGTAAATAGGTATAGGTATTATGTATACCCCGTATACACCCCTGTTATTTACTCGTCTCAAACTAGGTGGGTATTATATGTATATATATATATATAGGCATGTAATATACTTGAGAAGAATGCGATCGTGCCGGTAATCACCCGGCCGGACCACGAAGAGAGCTAATCATGGGGTTGAAAATTAAAATCCACGTTCCACCTAAAATTTGAACTGCATCAAAAGAAATTATACTAAATACATACCGCGATCACTACCCTCAGGGTTAATACCAAACGACTCGACTTTCAGACTGCGCAGACTTATAGGTATATAATGTATACCTATAATCTATATACACAAACGTGGAGAAATCTTTCGTGCAAAAATCAGTCAAGATATTGCGTCTCTAATGTCAAAAATGCATGTATATACATTAGGGTGCTTTTTTTTGCAACTTCCCATTGAAAATCTTGTTGTAGACGTCGAAAGGGGAATCCTGTCCAATTTTTAGCTCTTTATTCCGATTCTACTACTCGCGCTCTTCTTTTTAAGTTTTTCCATGCTAAAAGCATGTGAACATTATGACTTTTTCTTTAGTCGCGCACAACTCAGCCGCTTTTCAATGGATTGTTCTCATCCAAGACTCATTTGACAGAGAATTTAGTGTTCTTCAAAAGTGCCCAAGATAGTTCGACTGACTTGCAAATATTGAGCTTGACATTTTGTTGGAATTTTATATTTAAAAAAATCAAAGTCCTTATATCTTTTGAAATACTGGTTTGAGAGACTTTATGTATTGGACTTTTTTTGTAGATTAATAAATTTTCTACAAAATTGTTCCGAAGTTTTTTTCTCCAAGTCCAACTGTTTATTCGCCCACAGCGAGAAAGAAGAATTATGCATAAAATCGACTTTGGAGGCTCACACAAGTGCGGCGGTTGAAACCACAGCCAAACTACCTCAAGCACTTTTGAAGAACACTAAATTCTCTGTAAAATGAGTCTTGGATGAGAACAATCCATCGAAGTGCGGCTGAGTTGTGCGCGAGTAAAGAAAAAGTCGTAATATTCACATGCTTTTAGCATGAAAAAACTAAAGAAGAGTGCGACTACTAGAATCGGAATTAAGAGCTAAAAATTGGACAGGATTCCCCTTTCGACGTCTAGAACAAGATTTTCAATGGGGAGTTACAAAAAAAAAAAAAAAAAATAGTCGTTTCAAAAAACGCACCCTAGTATACATAGTTGTGTGCCTTTTTGGCATGCTGAAAGCCAAAAAGGCATAATAGTTTCCTCGAAGTTTGCTTATTACTTCGAAAAGATGAAAATAGCATACACGGAGAAAAAAAGATAGTAATAAGTCCTATAAATATAGTAAAATGAAAACCAGTTCCGCGGTTATGATATTTATTACTGCCCAGCATAGTAAAAATCGTCAACAAAATAGTAAAAATCGTCAAAAATGTATTAATAAGTACTAAAATGTAGTAAAAAGTTTCAAAAAATTTAGTATTTTTTACGAAACTGGTCTTGACGTTTTCGTTTTACTATATTTTATAGGAATTATTACTATCTTTTTCCATTCCGTTTTCTCCGTGTAGAAAATAGGAAAAAAAAAAAATCATTCTGCTAAAAAAACAAAAAAGGCATATTTATAATTATGGGCCTTTTTGGTTTTAGCTATTTTGTTTCTTTTTTTCATCAAAATATTCATTTCAAGTTATTCTAATGCGATTGGCCGTGAAAAAAAATAAATAAAAAAATTTATGGCTCTTTGGCTTTTCAGGTAAATCTATATATATGGACCTACGGCTTTTTGGGATAAGGGAAGCGATATATATGTCAATTATTGGAATCAGATAAATCGAATGAAGATTTTATGTTTTCGTTCATAAATGAAAAAATTCGATTTTCTTCAGTTTAACGATCATTTATATAATTTCAGAAACTGTAAAAAATTATTCTCCACAGATGTCTGGTTCTGATCCGAGATTAAATATGAAAATACGTCTGTATTTGATTGTATAATCAAATGGAATAATACATCTCTAATTTGTCGCGGTGGATTTGTCAGGCTTTGATCAAACACTTTGGATATATTTTTCGGGATCACATTTCATCGTCAAGAATTTACTAATTCTTTTATTTTTCGTTACAATTTTTTATAAAATCTTGAAAAAAAAAAATCAAAATACAAAAAATACAAAAAAAAAAAAAAAAAAGAATAGAAAGACTATCTTCTTCCATTTCTTTCGTAATAACAGATTTGTAATTTACAATTTTATTCCCCAAAAAAAAAAAAAAAAAAAAAAAAAATAATGTATATTCTTTCGTTGTACATTATATTATAATATATTCAAAATTTTGTACGTCAATTTCGATTCTTCCCTTCCGAATTATGGGGAATTATTATTTCCATGTGAGAATAAAATGAGAAGGAATCGATCGCGGCAGAAAATAAGAGGAAGAGGAAGAGGGAGAAAGAGAAAGAGAAAGAGAAAGAGAGAGAGCGAGAGCTAAAGCGAGACCTGCAGTAGAGGGAAAACGAGGGCGAAACCCGGAACGGGACGAAAAGTGTTAACAGGTGGTAAAAACCGCGTGCAGATGTCTTCGGGTATAAAAGTCTTTCTAGTAACAATAAACCGTCAACTATACTATATAGCATAGTTAGATATAAAACCAACTAACGCACACAAACACACAGTGATATACACATATCGAAATTTTCATTATTTTTTTCATTTTCTATTTTTTCCTGAATTTCCATTTCAAAAATCTCTAAAAGGACATATCAAGCATTAACAAACCTCCCAGAAGAGCGGTGTTCTAATTAAAGTTCACGTCATGTCATTTTGATCATTTCACGTATAACTGTGATGATTTTTGGGGTGAAATATAAGTAAGGCCAAAAAAAAAAAAAAATAGAAAGAAAAAAAAAAAAACAGAATGCTGATATGTTTTGGCATATATACTCTAATATACAGTGTATGATAATTAATTCACTTGCTCAAATATGTATTCCATACTTCGTATACGGTTGATATATTACCCAATTCATACCCTCCATACATTATATACGTATAGTTTTCGGGCATCTAGACCTCCGGTTGTTTCATAACAGGCAATGCACACGGTGTACTGCCGTAGGCAGAGAGAACGTGTAGTTTGCAAACACGCGACGCTGTCGTGTTACATATACTATATCAACAATCGCGTACCATGGCGTTTCCCCTCGATACAAGAATTTCCCATTTGGTATGGTCGATCGAACGGACCATATAGATAGATACACCCGACTATTCAATATCGGTAATAAAAGGATTTTGATGATTTTTTTTAATCATACCGGAAACATTTTCCTATACACATTTCGCGGTACTATTTTATCGCAAAGAACTTCGGGGGTTGAATGAAAACTGATGAACAGTCAAAGTTTCGGTGAAAATTCCGGATTTTAAGGCCCACCTCCTTTTGGTCGAAATGTGTCACATTTCGATTGTTATCCGAGCCCAGGCGTCAAAAACGCAAAAAAAGGCCAACTTAGCGCAAATTCTATTTCAATTCCGAACACATACGTACAAAAAAATGTTCGTTTCGTGCGAAGATAGAATCTACAGATGGTTTTTACATTGTTCGCCGAGGAAATCGAATTCGAATAATTTCGTAACAATGTAAAAACCTTCTGTAGACTCTATTTTCGCACGAAACAAACATTTTTTTGTACGTATGTGTTGCGGAATTGAAATAGAATTTGCGCTAAGTTGGCCTTTTTTGCGTTTTTTACGCCTGAGCTCAGATAATAATCGAAATGTGACACATTTCGACCAAAAGGAGGTGGGCGACTAGGGATGGGCCTTTGTATCACCGACTCACAGTTTTCATAGAAAGGACATTTTCCAAAAGTCTACATAGCTCACGTAAAAAAATGATACTGTTGAATTTACCATCGCAGCGGTGAATATATGGACAGCGCTTTTTTTGGAGTGTGAATTACCTTTTTGCAGTACAAATTACTAAAATTCTAGTATTTGGCACATTAGAGGCCACTTGCTCCACTGTGCCAAATACTAGAATTTTAGTAATTTATACTGCAAAAAGGTAACTCATACTGCAAAAAAAGCGCTGTCCATATATTCACCGCTGCGATGGTAAATTCAACAGAAAATTTCTTTGCGTGCTGATTTGAAAAACTTTCAAACGAAGAACACCGGGGGTCCAAAATTCCGAAAGGCCAAGACTCCGAAACTTGAAATCCACGCATGTATTCGTTCAGTGATTCAGTAATTCGACTATTTTTTGTGTTCTCATTCTGAGAAATTTTTTTCACGAGATTCTGAAACCCAAAACTGGAAAATGCTGCAGGAAAAGCTTTAGGAACTCATCGGAATGGACTGAATTCAAATTCGCACTTCCATATCGTAAACAGAAACTACCTGCGCAAGAGCCATAAAGCAGAGGTAAAACAACGCGTCGCATCTCTTAATTACGTTAAACTACTGCCTAAACTGTCGTAATAAATACGTCTCCTAGTTTGGCTCTACGAACGTCACGTCAGGTGCTGCGTCAGGTGCGACAGCATATATTCAGGGTTATATCCCGAGTATTCGCTAGATATATACATTTACTACATCCTACATATATACATAAATACATATATAGACCCATACTACATCTATATATGCATATATGTACATATATGTGTATATATGCCTTTGGTACATAGAAATATACATATACTATGTACACGTGGAGCTCCGTGCCGTCGAGCCATCCTGGTTGAATGGCGTGCTATTTCACCCTCCTCAACGCGCTCTCTACCCTGCCTGTGAGTTCCTGCAGGGTGTTTCTGCAGTGGGTGCGGAGGCACAGGGTGGTTTTCGAAGGGGTTTACCCCGCAACGTAGACTGTAGGGGTTGCGTGAGTCAAAGTGTTACAGTACGCAGGACATACCCTAAAGAGGGTATATACGCCGCGTGCGACTGTGATCGAATTTTAAAAGCTCCAAACGGTAAAGGTTTCGAATTCGTTTGAGACGATTTCAAATTTTCAGAAATGTTCAAGCTCAGAATATTCGAATTTTGAAATTTTAAAAAAAATTTCAAAACGCGTTCTTTTTTTCATAGCTTCGACAAAGCTGCGGGATACACTCAGAAAAAGGTCTTGTTGACACAACCAAAATTTGGTTATTTGGTTATGCACAATCACATTTTTTGTTCAGTCAATCAAATTTTTTGTTCAGTCAACCAAAAATTTCGTTCGGATAATCAAAATTTTGCTGCGAAAACCAAATTCTGTTGGGACAACCAAAATTTTGGCTATTCCAACAAAATTTTTGGTTTACTGAACAAAAAATGTGATTGTGCATATGATAACCCAAATTTTGGTTGTGTCAACAAGAACTTTTTCTGAGTGTATAATTGATTGTAAAATTCATCTATTTTGGTGTTAATAATCAATAAACGCATACAGGCAGGTATAGTATAATTTTGATAAAATAGTTCAAAATTCACCCTGTATAGCGTGAGCAACCCCATGGTGGTAAAGCTCGCGTTGAATTCCGTTGAATTTCGTCGAATTCCCAGCAGGCCAAAACGGGACGGGCCATGTATATGCCGGGATATGGTGAGGGTGCGGAGGGTGTACTGGGCCAGCGGGATGTCCCGCCACGGCGATTGAAATAAAATTGCTCACCCTTCGCAATTTATTTCGAAATATCGACTGGCCATTTTTTATCCTACCTTCCACCTGCAGCGCGAGGCTACATTGCAGATAGAATTCTATCTATAGATGTAGTACACCCGATTCGAACGTCTTTGAAAAAAGCTACGATTTCCTTTATTTTTTTTCCCCCAGCAAATTTATTAATTATATTCAAACGGATTGACCAAAATCGCAAAATAATTTCTAATATTGGAATAGCAGTTTCTGAATTTAAAAAATCTTCGAATGAGCCAGATAAGATTTCGATTGAAAACCTCAATATCTTTGATGCAATGAGCATTTTGATATTCCATTTCAAATATTGAACTTTCGAAATGCTCCCCGTGTCACAAATTTCAAGTTCTTTAGTTTGAGCTTTTCTATCTCATTAGTGGATATAATTAAAATAAATTTAGGCACCTTTTTTGAAATCAGTTCATGCGCTTCGATTATTATAGATCGTTTAATTAAACATGTCGTCGGTGCACTCAGAAAAAGGTCTTGTTGACACAACCAAAATTTCTTTGACCGTATAATAACCAAATTTTGGTTGTTTCAACAAGACCTTTTTCTCAATGTGATGGTGCAATACTGCGTAACTAAATATTGCAATACCGCGTAAGTACAAAAATTGCAAAAACGAGATTTGGTGTGCATATTATGTACTTTTTTATTTTTACATAGAATGCACACCAAATTTCATTTTCACCGACGATATTTTAAAAAGGTGAAAAAAGACAAATGAGGGTCTCTTGGATGTTTTGATACACACGCGTGTTACTCCACGCTATCTGAGGCACACCTATACCGACGGTATAGAGTACAGAGAGCCAATCCCTTATCAAGGAAATATGATCGAATTACTCGAGGCATCGTTATAAATAAGAGAGCAAGGAGAAACTTCAACCTATGGATCTGACGAGGATAGAACATCTACGATGCCCTGTGTAACCGTAGACGCCTGTGTCCTGTCCTCCTTAAGGATCCTTAAGCTCGTAAGCTGCTTTCGTTTTGGGGTCCTTCTTCCCTCTCTATCTATATCTAGATCTCTCTCTCTTTATCCTTTATCCTCCTTTCAACCCCCTCGACGACCTAGACAGCCACGCAATAATTATTGCAAACGAGTTAGGTACCGGTTGTATCTGACGACTTCCTCCGACTATATTGGGTGTATTATTAATTTAATGAATCAACGATATAATCACTTGTATTTTATAAAATTAGATGAGTAATATAGGAATTTTATGAAAAGGATGCTTGGCATAGTACGATAATGCTCGCGGTATCGACTGATATTTTCGAATCGCGATCTAATTTCAAATTCCGGAGAAATTTCTGTGATTTGTTTAATTATCCTTTTACAAAAACACTGTCAATTACATATCTATTGGATAATAATAAAGATTTGAAACTACCTCTATACGGTTGTTACGTATAGGTATGGAAAAAATAATTTACATTCGTTTGATATGACCGAGATAAAAAAAAAAAAAAAAAAAGAAACCCAAGCGGATTATTATATGTATATATCCACATTCTCTTTACAGGGTTTGAATGTACCATTGATCATATTGAACAGGATAAAATTGCTGATTAATACGTTGCAATTAATTTCTATAATATTTTACACGACGGTTGCAGGTGAACAAGAAAAGCTGTGCGTTAGCATAAATAACAAATTGATCAACATATGATCTGTGAAAAATTGAAACAAGCGTATATGTAACAAACAACCATATGCATACTGCATGCTGCATGCTATATTCTGCATAGAATAAAGTATAAATTAATTAATCAATCATTATCTGTTTCCATTTATTGCGCAATATCAAGAAATTACTTATTCAAGAACCCGTTCTGATTTCTCTACTTATATATTAATTATTAGCAACATACCATAGTGTTAATTATGCATGAATATTTCCAGTCATTACATATATAAATTATAAATAAATGTAGTTTGAAATTGCGGTGGTTTAATTTGCACAAGGTTGTTGTATAGATAACGGTGTAACTTGTGCATGCGATTTAGACATAATACTATGAAGCTAGATTTTCAGTACTAACGTCCATATATGTATATAGCAAATGTTGTTTCGTATACTTGTTTATTCTATATATGTTATGATATTTGTCTGTTTGCAGAAAAATTGAGAAAGGGAATTATTGCCTGTAGAATATATGTACATACCATTGTGCAAACTATACACCAGCTATACATTACGCGTACGCTGGTTTATCTATGTATGTCGAAGATATAAAAATTAAGGAACTAGAAACAGGCTGCAGTTAAGCACAGAAAGTGAAAGATCATTTTCTAGAATCTCCTGATGCGAATTGTCTGTAAAGTTTTGCCAAAAGTTTACCGCGGTGATTACCTAAAATGTATACATAGGTATACGTTGGAAACATCCGCAATTAATTTTTGTCCAACTGTGAAAGTCGGAAAAATCTGCTAGATTCGTATAATTTCAGTTCTAGTTGTTTTCACAAATAATTAAAAACTCCGTCTTGCAAACGTCTTCACATTGAGAATTATTGACGGCGAATGCAACACCTATTCCATTTCAAAACACATTTGTGCATCTCCGAGTCAAATTTTGGTCAAATTCAATGAGAAACTTTTTTCTAATCATTCGAAGACTGAAAACGAGTAGAATCTACAACTTTGAAGTTCTAGAGCTCGAAGAGCTGGTGAAAAAAGAATTTTTCTAAAATTCTTAACATTGCGCGAATACAATTTGCGAAGCTTCCTGCAGGCGTCTTGAAAGTAAACGAACAAAAAAGTCTCTAGGAAGAAGAATAGAATTAGCTACTCGATTCTCTAGGTATTTTCGAATGAAAAAAAAAGTATCTTTCAGTAGATTTTCAGCTGGTTTATGAAACGGATTATGAAAACGTCCAGTTTTTCTAAGTCAAATAATAATCTCCCTAATTCAGTGTAACTACTTTTATCCAGGTTTACCTAGGACGCATAAACTCCTACGGGGCACGTACATACCTGAGTACAACGGGGTGGAAGCATTCTGCAGTAATCGCGAACGGGGTATACGTTATCCTGAGGCACGGTACAGGAGGGTGCCTTGAGATTTTCAATTGAATGCGTCACAGGACGTCCTGGGCTGGGCGCCCCCGCGTCTCCAGCCACCCCGGCTACCCCAGTCATCCCCTCCGCGGCCTCCTGGCAGTAGAAACCCTCGCCAAGCCTCGCCAAGCCTTGCCAACCCTCGACAGGCCAGGGTCGTCAAATTTTCTGAACTAAACTTGCCCAGTGAAAATTTTCTAACATTTTTTAACCCGTCTTATTTCCGGTTATTCAAACTTCTACATAACGGCGTAGAGTTTCCACATCTTTTCAGAGAAAAATAATCTATTTCAAGTAAACTATGACCGAGATATTTAACGTTGAAATTTACAAACTTTGACATAACTTATACAGCCTCTAGGACAAACATCGTAGCCGTAGAAAATTTCGTCCAATTCCGTACCGAACGTTTCATTTTACATAGCATTCATACGCGGCGATTCCGCACGGTTTTGAACGCGTTAAATCACCGCTAATAGCCCGTTTATATTGACAAAAAATTTGTACAATTTTGAAACTTATTTTCGGGGTAAATCAACCCCTAAAATAGGACGTCGGACATTTCTTATACCGTTACTCGTACGTATGGTTTATTTGGATTAAAGGGGATCTGACGTTGTGCACCCTCCTCGAAATAAAGGGAATACTGCGATATTAAACTCAGGCGAGGAAAGAGCCTTGTCTAGGGTGAAAGCTTCCCTTGCTGGACCAGCAGGTAGCTATAATAGTAAGGAACTCATGCTGTCCGGTAACGCCGCACGCAGTAGTCTTGGACCTTAAAGTTGACCCCGTAAAATTCATGGACTTACTTTCTTTCGTCACTGCAGCAGGGGTGTCTCTGGCCCCTCAAGCCTGTCCCAGAAGTCACATTAACAATCCAAAAGTAAGATAAATTAGCCGAATTATACATCACAGAGGCTCGACTTCCGGCTCTCTTTCTCTCTTTCTCTCTTTTCATTATTCACTTCAAGAGATAAAATTTATTTAGTTTTTCCACTCATTACAAACGAACTCGCTATAAGACGCCGAGTTATTCTCAAAAATAATTCATCGTCGTTTCAATGATTATAAGAATAATCATTTGGCAAAAAACAGTAAAAAAAAAAAAAAAAAAAGGATATTATTCTCATTAAAGTTTGAGAAAGGTAAGCTTCCAATGGTATTTTCCATCATTCGTTTCAGTAGATATTACTGTATGGAATTTATTTAGTTTTTCATTAATTGCAAACGAACTATAAGTAACGGAAACCCATAGCTATATCATTCATCGTCGCGTATTCAATATGATATGTAAAAATAATCATTTGTCAAAATAATTTCCTGTTACATTCGTAAAAAAAAAAAAAAAAAAAAAAAAGAAACGAAGAAGATATTTCTGATTAAATTTCTGAGAATAAGATTCAAGGATCTCTTCTTTTGATTCAGTTAGAAAAAAAAATGTCAAAATTATGAATATTTCCAAAAAATTTTTGCTCGAATTGATCATAGTTTTTATTACTTTAATTCCAACTGCAGGCTAAAATAGATACATACATATTATGTATATTATATATTATATAATATGAACCTACTGGTAAATATATCATGCGTGTGTCGCGAAAACCTACCACTGCACACACCTGTACGTTGGTTGTAGGCGCAGGACTGTTCGAGTTGATATCGATTCGCTCTCGTCGAGTATAGGCATAATTCGGCGCACCTCGTGCAACGAGATGTTAATCGTTTATTATAAATATAAATGAAAAATGGTATCGATGTATATGAATCCCGATACCCTGCTGCAGGGGGTTCAACATATATTTCTTGTAATCTTACGTGTCATAAATCGTGTCGAAGATCGAAGTACAAAAGTTGAAGAAATAAGAAAAAAAAAAAAAAAAAACATCGAGGATATTCCTCTCTTTTTAATTTTTACCAAAAATCTTTGAAAATTTCGGATAAAATTGAGTCTAGGTTTACATTGACGATCTAATATCGTATAATTGGTCACAGGAACATACCGAGGCAGTGGGATTAAGGGTCTGCGCCTGTTTAACCCTGGTCGAATCCTTGTTTAAGCCTGGTTTCAATGGTCACTTGACTTTAAGACAAGAGTCGGTATACCTACTTCCTGCGTGCAGGGTTCTCATTTCCTGACCGTTTAATTTTCGCAAATTCTACACGGGTGGACGAAGAAGCGCCGGTTTTCACGAACTAATAAATGGTCGTTCCCTTTTTTGGTTTTTTGTTTTTCAATGAAAAAAATAAGAAATAATATACATCAGGATAACTTATCTCCTTGCTCCTGCACTCAGAAAATGGTCTTGTTCACACAACCAAAATTTGGGTTATAAAAGGCACAATCACATTTTTTGTTGAGTCAACCAAAAATTTTGGTTGTCCCAACAAAATTTGGTTTTCCCAACAAAATTTTGGTTATCCGAACGAAATTTTTGGTTGACTGAACAAAAAATTTGATTGTGCCTTTTATAACCCAAATTTTGGTTGTGCCAACAAGACTTTTTTCTGAGTGTGGTTATCGAGGCCTTCGGTATATCTGGGTTCTCTACCTGCACCTACGCGAACTTCTAGATTGCTGGTATAACTAGGTATACGTATTTAATTAGTCTACTGAGTGACCCACATGCACATGACACGGATATAATATATATACATATAATATATATATATATGTATATGTAAGGTGGTGCAGCACAGGATTACTGATACGAAGTAGGTGTACCAGAACACGCCGATTTGAATTGCGATAAATTTATGCATGCATGACCTATAATATGCAGAAGAAATATACTATATATTATAAACATAAACCAGCACCAGCACCAGCAGCAGCAGCAGCAGCCGGAGTACCATGAGGCATTTAACTCCAGCTCTATCAGCACGCATATATGTATATATATATACCTATATACTTTATGCGAAAGTGCAGCAGGGAGTTTTAAACTTTTTTTCGACGCCCCACTTTATTTTTTCGATGAAACAATTGGTTAAGGGTGGTGGCGTCGGAGGATGGGGGATGGGGGATGGGGGATGGGGGATGGAGGATGGGGTTGGGGTGATGGGGAGATGGGATGCGGGCGATGGTACGGAGGATGAGCGCGCGTGGACGGGCGGTGGCGGTGGCGGTGGTGGCGGCGTCGGCGTCGGTAGAGCACGGAGGATCGTAGGCGGCGGGAGAGGCAGGAGGCGGGAGGCGACAGAGATGAAGTGCCAGATTAACGTCAACTGACGTGGTCCATTCATAACGAACCTCGTGCAGCCGCTCGCACAAATTCTATACCTATAGATGTATCTAACTTCGCCCACGCACCGCCTAACCCATATGCACGCGTGCTTTTACGCGAGCCTTAACGTACACGTGTTCTACGTGTATCTATTTTTGCATATATTATCATACATCTGCGTATTTTTCACTCAAAAAAACTCTCGACATTTTCGTTTCTTTTCTTTTTTTTTTTTTTCTTATTCAATCCAAATTCGAAAAAGCACCCTTCATTCTGAAATAACAAAAAGATTTGCATATAGTTTGCAAAAAAGAAAAAAAAAAAAAAAAAAAAAAAAAACAACCCCTAACTTTTTTTTTCTCTTTTGCTTCTTTTTTGACCCATGCTATAGAATTCGAGAATTTATATTATAAGACTAGTTTCGTATAGAGAAATCGTAAATTTTGTGAAAGATTCGGTTCCGATTACATAGAGGAGGAATAGAACGGCAGGATTGGCAATGGTGTAAATCACACCCCTTCGCAATGGCAGACTGAACGCACGATGCCAACAAGTGCTTCACCTTCGTTCGAAACAGGCCGTATTTACGACTTTACCGGTCTAAACGACGTTAATACTCGTCACATGAAACTTGATTGGCTTGAAACCTGTTGAGCCTTTTTCTAGACTCTAGAGAAAGCTTTGCGGGGTGGCTTACCCAATAGTATAGGTATCGACTTCGATTTGCGAGAGAAATCCATGAAACCGTCTCGTCACGGTTAGTATGACTTGCGGTACTATATATTATACGAATATACTTTCAATTCTTAATTAATTAATAATTTCTTGAAAATATTCTTATTACACTTTTTAAGAAGATTTTTTTTTTTTTTTTCTAATCTATGAACAGTAAATCTTTTTATTCATTTCCGGTTATACATCTCACGGTAATAAGTATTTATGTTTCTTTCCCACGAATTTATCGCAGAATTTATAATATACGTAACGAGAAAAACGGGACTGAGAATCTCCCGTAATTAATGTATCGGTAAACGATCGATAGCTATTTAATCGAAACGTAACAAATTCGATCGAAATTTTTAACAGAGCAACAAACTGGAACTACTATAGGTACAGATTAACGTTTGAACAATGAATTTTATCTCTGGATTCAACCACAAGCCAGTTATTCACGTCTACATCAATTTTCGGCATAAAAAAAAAAAAAAACGGAATTTTGGGAATTTTAGGAAACGGAACATTAAAATTCCCGAAGTCCGGACCCCCGAAAGCCCAAAGATTCAAAAATTTTGGTCTATATTTCTTTTCAGGATGTGAAGACAAAAAATAGTTCGATCTAATCGAGGCCCTCTTTACGAAAATCCATTTTATCTACTTAAATCGATAACTTCATGACATCATTAATAATTGATAGAATTTAGGGACTTTTCTTTCTTCCAAAAAGTAAATATCGAGACGATTAATTTGACCATACTTATTGGTTTCGATACGATCAATATACAGCGCGAGTTATTTCGCGTGATTTTTAAGTTTCGGAGGTTTGGCCTATCGGATTTTTAGCTTTCGGAATTTTAAACCTCAGGTAATCTTCGTTTTAAAGTTATTGAAATCGATCATGTAGACCACGGGGAAATACCATTTCTAGAAATTGTGAGTCGATAATATTCAAATTTGGAATTCTTATACCGTTCGCCCCCGAAAAAATATGGCTTAGAAAACACATACAGGTAATCGACTCGAATTTTACTTGTAAAATAAGATAACGCGAAGAAAAATAATTAAAAATGGTTGAAATATTAGTAACTCGCTGATCACTTAAGGGGACCAGTACAGCGACTTTTCGAAAAATTATCATAGTCCGAAATGAATTTATTTCATAACCAAAGTTAATTTCACATCAAAATATTTTTCTTTTTCAAAATCATGTGTCGTAAGGATTTCAGAGCACCGTTTGACCGATTCAGGTCATCTTGGATTCATTTTCTTCAGAAAACAAATCCTCATCATGTGAATGTAGGAATTTTGAAAAATTTTCATTTTGGCCAAGTTATTCAAGAAATGAGTGATAATAATTTTTGCAAATTTGGTAAATTGATCATAACTTATGACATAATTTTTTATTCTAAAATTCCTACATTCACATGATGAGGATTTGTTTTCTGAATAAAATGAATCCAAGATGACCTGAATCGGTTCAACAGTGCTCTAAAATCCTTACGACACATGATTTTGAACAAGAAAAATATTTTGATGTGAAATGAACTTTGGTTATGAAATAAATTGATTTCGGACTATGATAATTTCTCGAAAAGTAGCTGTACTGGCTCCCTTAATATATATATATATATGTGAGATATTTATTTTCTCCACAGCTGTTCTGATCGAGGCTATATGACAAAAATAATTAGCCCAAGTTCTTACGCACAGAGGTAGTATGTTACTTATATATACAACGTACATACGTAACTATATATGTATAATAATAATTAACATTGAATCTACTAATTATGTAAACTGACGATTATTAATACATTATACGACACGTGCGATTAGAATTGTTTGCTCGAAATATTCGGTAGTAGTTGTACGCATAATATTTTAAAAACGCGTAGGAACCATATCAATGTGACGATAATAATTTTCAATCAAATTCACAATTTGCCTAATACGATCATTTTTGTAGTCGACTATTTTCTCGGTTTAAAAAGCCGATATTGACGTCTAGGATGTACCTAGTATATTGATCATTAATTTTTTACTGTGTTATGTGAGTCTGACGACAAAAACCTGAAAAACAACATTTCAAAGTTTACCTGTATTTAAAATAAAGCTACAGGTATTTATGTTAATCTGTAGGTATATGAAATAAAAATAAAAAATATCGACGGATCTATCGGATCATTAGATTCTCTCTCGCTCTTGCTAGTCAAGGTTTGCCACGAGCGAGTCGCCGGCTCGGCGAGAACTATCGCATCGATTTTAACCACTCTATACCAGCTTCCACAGATATATATATATATATATAATATATATAGACTCAGGCGTATTATTGTTAAGCCGTTTTCAAACTGCGATCCGAAAGACTGTATAGAAATTTGGAGAAAAAAAAAAAAAAAAAAAATGTTTTGGTTTGTCATTATCCGAATTTCGGGTATTTTTTCATCGGAAATAATTCAATGTACTTCTCGGAGCGATTTTAATTTTTTCTCCCTTTCTTTCATCGCGTGATAAATTTTTTTTTTCTAGCAAAAGAGTAAAAAGTAAAGTGAACCCATTTTTTAACACTCGATTAGGAAAATTATCGCTCAGGTTATATAACGACCTGATATGCGATGAAAATACGCGCTCGTGCGCACGCAGGTATAAGGATAAGGCGAGCGTTTAGGGGTTGGATCTGGATGTAGGTAACGACGCCGAAATCCCCAAAGTCCCGGTAGTCCCAAGAGTCCATGGTAGATACGGTGCGTGTCAGAACCCCCTGGTGCAGCCCTGGGCAAGGGTGCAAAGGCCATCAATCACCCATATAGCGCTCTCGAAGCGCCAGGCTCTAAAAACGTACGGAGGGGATGAGTCTCCCAAATTTCTCCGAGCATCGTTTATTGGTTTTGCCTTATGAGGTATTTTCCGATTCTTCAAAAGTGGGAATTAAAATTACGCGAGACAAATTTAGGGGAAGAAAATTACCCAAAAAGTATATTTTTTCATCCTTCTTTTTTTTTTTTTTTTTTTTTTTCAATATTTTCGAATAAAGAAGCAGCGTTCCGACTTCTGCGAGGTCTTATTTCAGGCAAGGTGGTAGTCGACCTCGGTACCGCAATTCAGAAATTCCCAATAATCAAAGGTAGGAAAGCGAGGCGCGGGGGTGTCGCCGGGGTCGGAAAGTCCATTTGGATAATTAGATTTTTCGAATTGATTAGTAACGCACGTAACCCAAGCTCGATACTCGGTAGATGCATGAGTAATTTAATTGAATCTTGAAGCGAAGTGGGATTATAAGTAGTACAACCGGGATTTTCACACATCTTGAATTCATTCTTATTTGGGTTTTTAATTTTTTATTTTCCGAATTCGCTGCACCTGGGTGAATATAATCAAAAGTCGACCAGTAAAAATAATTTCCTCGGTATCTTTTCTCTCTTAATTTTTTCTTCCATTGTAGAATAAGGAGAAAAAAAAAATCGTTTCATCCCCTTTCACTTTTGGCGTTTAAAAAATTTCGGGTTAATCTAAACTTTGGCAAACTTGCATTATCGCATTTCGAATTTATAATCAAATCATATATAAATCCGAGGGGGTTGAGAAAAGGCTCTCGCTCTTTAGCTGTGAAAATGGAAAAAGAAAAAAGAATTATTAATAAATTTATCGCGGTATAAGGGTCTTCAAACTCATCGTGCGCTCTTTGCCAAACTACAATATAGAAAAGATCTGCATCAAGGGTTGAAAACCGAGCGAAGAAAAAAAGATCGAATTCGATGAATACTTTAACGGCTTAATATAACTTCAACTTTGAACTTTATATGAACGTTGAACTTTTAACAATAACCATAAGCTACCCCCTTTACTTATAGCTTTCCGGTAAAATAGAAAGTTAAAGATTTTTAGAACTAAAAAATAGAAATTGATATCTATATACCAAGTAGGTACCCGTATAACCCGCCTCTTTTGATAGATGTCGTCGCGTATATTTAATTAGCAAAATTATTCCGGCGTGCAAAGTGCCTATAGACACAACTTGATTGAATATTATGCATGGAGATTGCTTGCGGCAATGGGGCTCGCGGCCGCGATGTTAATTTTTTTTTTTTTTTTTTTTTTTTCATCGAAAATCTGCCGAGGGCTGCTACAGAAAATCTCGACCGAGTCATTAATTGGACTTTGACAAACTCTCGGATATATCTCGATATCAAACTTTAATTTTTTTTTTTTTCCTCTTTTTCACCGCAAGAATATTTCTTCAATTTTCATTAATTCGACATTATTATTTTTATTATTCTTCCTCCTTTGCTCTATTCTCGAAGAATAATCGGTAGTAGTATACAAGAGCTCCTGATATACTAGATCAGCTATATCAAATTCTAACGAAAATTATCGACCTAATTAGTCGCCTAATGAATATATATTAATAATAATAATAATAAATCCACACGAGACTCGCAGATTCAGGTGTTCAACATTTTCCTATTCTATTATCACCTTTGATAAAAATTAATCCGTCAATATTGTTGGCTCGAAAAATAAAAAAATATATAGTATGTATAGGTATATCGGCTCGACAGAAATCTATCGCTTTAAAAGCAGACAAAGAGAGACCATATACACACGATCTCCCAGCTTCCGACAACAGGTGTACGCTTGCTAATTGAGTTGAACCAGTTTTATTAATTAAAAAATGTTCGGTTTTTTCTTTTCTTTTTTTTTCTTCGTTTTTTCTGTTTTTTTTTATTTTTTTTTTTTTTTTTGTCCCCCTACACACGTACAGCGTGAAACCCCGCATCCTTCATCATTTAACCTCCTTTTCTCTTCCCGTTCGCATCGCACACTTCCTTAATATAGATATAATATCCATGTGTGCCTATACTGCAGTGACACACGTATCATAGGTGTACTCGCTAGAATATTTATACTCGCTTTCATTGAGAACTGAAAATGAGTCTACGATTTTTTTTTTTCTTCTCCTTCTTCCTGTCTTTATTTTTCTCACAATTCACAATATTTCAACTCTCACTTTCACGACACGAGATAGTATTCGAGAGAAAGAAAAATCGAGCTTTTCTTTTTGAGCCTCGATTGATTGCGTCTTAGATCGAGGGGGGGGGGGGTCAACTCTAGACAATTTGAGGCAGAAAAAAAAACACACACAAAATAACAGAGTGATCGTGATCAAGGTTTTGAAAATTCTTGATAAAATACGTTAGGGGCCATTCAAGAAATACGGTCGCTTTTTTTTTTTGGGCGGGGGGGGGGGGGGGGGGTCGAGGTTCATGTGACGTTACAAGTCACGGGGGGGGGCGCCAAAATGTGGCGTTCGGTTTTTATGTAATAGCATTCGGGTTTTGGCATGACAATTTCGTTTTAATAGATCGAATTATGGTTCGATAGATCAAAAAAGGCAATAATGCGCGAGGGGGGGGGGGGGGGGGGGGTTGAGATTTGTGACGTATTATTTGGGGGGGGGGGGGTCTAGTCAAACGAACCATTGTTACACGGGGGGGGGGGGGGGGGGGGGGGGGGTCTAAAATCGCCCAAAAAAGCGAACGTATTTGTTGAATGGCCCCTTAAAACAGAATATCTGTAATCCATCGAAAAAATAGGGAGAGAGAAAGAGAAGAAGAAAAAAATTTAATAAAACGAGGGAAAATTAATTGCGTAGGTATATCTATGAATTCCTCGTCTCGTAGGTCGGTGGACAGTTTTAATTCCCCCCCCCCCCCCCCCCCCCCCCGGCCCCTTTTTTTTCGAATCCTTGTTCGAATCCATCGCTGTGAAGTCATCCTCCCGACACACGTAGTACACAATTATACAATATAGCTAACGTTATACGTGTATATACATAGGTATATCTGTATACCTGACCATATGCATATAGTGCATACATCGTCGTAGATGGGATATATATATACGAAATGTGTATATATATGTACTATGTATAGTATGTATAGTATGTATGAAAAACAAAATGAAAGTAAAAAAAACTAAAAAACTTGAAAAGAAAAACAAAAAAAAAAAAAACCAATTTATTTTTCGCACACGCGGTACTTGAGCGAAACTTTGTGTGTGCGACGGACACAGAATGGCACTTCATTTATTCCCCATTCAAAACGAATCTCGTCCAGTTTAAGATGAATAAATTCGAGTGCCTCTGTTAACGGCGTTTATCGTCCGGCTCGCGCGGTTTACCTCATAATATTAAACGTGTTAAAAACTCTGGTAAAAATTTTCAATTTTCAATTTTCAATTTTTTTTTTTTTTCTATTTCTTCTTTCATTTTCGTTCTGTTTTATTTTTTAGTCATTAAAATATAAAATCGGAGTTTTTGTAAAAAGCATTTTATTTATCCGCGTTAAAAAAATAAAAAAATTATACCTATACTATATATATTCCACAAACTATAAACCCATTAGTTCGGTGATCGGAGATTATAACAGAATAAATCGATTGAATGTTATATCCTATATACCGTATAAAAATTTTCGTCACTTTTTTCTATACGATTTTGCGGTAGGTATATCTGGGTGGGTAGGTAGGTAGATATATACGCTTGAAAATTACTGTTAACTTTTCATTCCAGACGATAAATACAGAGTCGATAATTTCCTGCGGAGGTGGCCCGGTGTGCCCGACTATACGATTGCCGTCTGCACGCGATGATTTTTACGGATCCGCTAAGCCCGGTGAAAACATGCGATCGGACATACGAAATTTTACATTGTGTTTATGTAAAGGCGATTTCTAGTCCCTAGGTAACGTTTGGATTGAAATTTGATCTTTGAGAATTTCACTGATTGGCATTAGGCACTGAATCTCGATTATTGCGGGTTGGAGGGTGGTCAGGCCGAGCTCTCCAAGCTTACAATTAGAGGAGCCTTTGATATACTTTACTGTAAGGGTCAAAGTTCGGAGATATCGGCTTAGAGAATTCCGGATAATGCATATATAGAAAACCGAGGGTATATACTACTCTCCCGCTCAAGGGGTGGCCGAATACAAATTCTCTTTCGCTCGTATTAGACGCCTGGTTCTAACCAACCTCAGGTATCCTACCTACTCAATCCGATCGAGTTTCCACCGTCTAAACTTCCCTCGGTGAATACCCCAACCCCCAACCCCCAACCCCACCATGTCTACCCGCCAACCTACCTGCCACTATTTTCACGATCAAAGTGAATACGATACACTTCACGAAGTCGTCACGCCAGATCCTCATTTCCGTACAAACCGAAACATGACTAGGGACTGGGGCAGCTTTTGTGTTTCGAAGTATAGAAATTTTCGAAATTTCGTATATACGAAAAAAACTGGGATTTCAGAATTAAAAATTTCTTTTAGACAAAATTTTATTACGCCGTGGAGAAAGTCCTTAAGAAACATGGGCGAGGATGCAGGTATATCACACATACATTGATACTGGGAAGAAGAGTGGAAGTGAAATCGCTATGAATTCCAGCTGACGCCTCGTGCTCTGAATATTTCAAGGATCGTCACGTCAACGGTTGATTCGAAGTCTGTGGTTCCTCGAGAGGAGCTGCAAGGGCAGCTCGCAGATCTAATGGAAGGGCGAAAGTCCCTCGCGCGATTGTCGAGGGGAGTAAAAAAAAACCGTCAATTCAAATATTTAGGGGTGACAAAGTTACTACGGATTCACATCATTTTCATCTGCAATAATTATACAAAGTTCGCGGCACATTCGTCAATGTGGCATAAATTTCATGCAACATGCTCATTGATTTTTAATTTTTGGAAACAGCTATATCGAGATACGGGCAAGGGTTGTAATAGGCTCATCGAATTGATACCGTTTTGGAAAAAGCCTGTCGAATCATCGTTGGAAATTTTTTTTTTTTTTTTTTCGCATGCATAGAAATGGGATGAACTGAATTTTTCAATCGATGAAACGATCTTCGCGTTCCGACGAACAGCCGCTTTCTAAGAAAATTGTAGCTTACAAAAACGTAATTTTAGCCTGTTGTGGTCTGAACCGATCGATACGTTGGTGTATATCCGTTTTTTTTTTTTTGTTGTTGTTTTTTTTTTATTTATAAATCAGAATTATCCACGAAAATATTCAGGTTTCAGAATTCGTAACATTCGAAAAGGCAGAAGCAGTTCAATAAATTGAACATCATTTCATTTCATATGATACGACGTTACAAAAATAATATGAATTCATTTATCAGAAACAAAAATGAAATTTTCTGAACAATAATTGGTCAAGGATGTTCATTCGTAGTTTTTTCAAAATTCATTGTCAATCCATGAAGGTCTTGGAAGGATGTGTTATTAATTTATCAGTATCATCTTCAGAACTGCACGTACCAGCTACTGAGCAAAATTTTCAATATTTAATGCACAAAGATGTACGAATCGAGTAGTTTTTTTTTTTTTTTTTTCTTCAATTTTTCAAATCTTTCAACTATGCTGCACACAGAAAGAAAGGGTAACTTGATTCAAGAAAATTTTGCGGTCCAAAAATGGAGACCGAAATTTTCTCGGATCAAATCAGAAATTTTCTCGAGCCAAGAAAATTGTGCCAATTTTCTTGGTTCGAGAAAATTTTTGATTTGATCCGAGAAAATTTCGGTCTCCATTTTTGGACCGCAAAATTTTCTTGAATCAAGTTACCCTTTCTTTCTGTGCAGGTGACTAAAAAAAATTACAAGATTTTTTTAAATTGTTGATAAAAACCCATTCCACAGAGAAAGAAATTGGTCCTATTTACCACGACGAGATTCAGAGCGTGACGTCACCACTTTGGTGCAGCGATCCGCGACTTTTTACATCCATACTTTACCTACTTTGACCAAATACCACGGTGGTATTGGTTTCGGTTTAAATAAAACCTATAAATCGTACTTCTTTTTCTTCTTCTTCTTCTTCTTCTTCTTCTTCTTACTGTTACGTATAAATTAATATTAATAAATTATGATTGATATTATAAAATCGTTTGTACTTTCGCCTTCTTCTTTCTTTCTTTTCCTTTTTTTTTTCTTTTCTTTTCTTTTCTTTTTTTGTTCATTTTTGTCCCACATACTAAAGATCACACAAGTTTAAACCAGGTATAATTTTTTGGACTCAGTCTTATGGGCAGATCTTATTCCACGGACGAATGAACTCACGGATCAAACCTGTTCACCGTGACTTCCGGCTAACCGTCGGTAATAGTAACCCTGTCATGTATTATTATTATCATTTAACTAATATACGGTACTTCTGATAAAGAATTTAAAAAAAAAAGTAAAAGTAAAAGAAAAAAAAAAAGACGACACTTTATTACATTAAACTATGTAAATCGAAGAATAATGTTTGTCCGGAGTCGACAGGCTTCTGGCTTATAAGACCTGAATAATATCGATAGAAGAAAAATGAATCCCATTTAGAGACCTGAAGAAAGATATCGTCGAGCTCCGGTACCAAAAACCGAGACAACTTTTTCCACCTGATTGGCTTTCAATAGATTTAAGACCAGGTTTTTATTTCAGGACTTGAAACGACGATATAAAGATCGATAAATGATTTTTTTTTTTTTACATCGCAATGTTACTGGAGTAAAAACGAAAAAAAAAAAAAAAAGAAAAAGTCACTTCAGTGGAGAAAAAATTTTGTCGATGATTTTGCCCTTAAATGTGGGACAGAATTACTCAGTTAAATTTGAATAAATTTTATCCTTGTAGACGTTGAAAAACCGCAGATTTTCGTTTTTTTTTTTTTTTTAACGAAATAAAAAATGTAAAAACTTGATTTTTATTGTCATTTTGTGATGATTTTTTATTTTTTTCAATCGCTGAATTGACGCGGGAGACAAAATACCGAACGCGTTCCGTCGCGTCGGTTTGATCAGAAATCTAAATTCAATTCGATAACAGTTATTATGTTAACTAACGGCAGGGTGAACGGTGATTACAGGTTGACCATGAACAGATCCAGGTGGCATGGTGCTGCCTGCATAGAACGTGCGTCAAACAAGCGACGTTTAATCACGCGGCAGGCTGACTTACAATTAGATCCCTGTTTCAAAGGCACCCCCTGACTCCTTGGCGCCCTTCGGGAAGCCAGGAAAATGTATAAAACGTACGTCAAACTAGTTTGCAACATTTGAACGCCGGAGTACGTCGCGTACCCTAGCGCGTACAGAAATTTAACTTGTGCTCAAATTAACGGATGAAATTATTTCCTGAAACGTTTTCCGTACAATTTTCGTCACCGAGATTCTCGCCAAAAAATTACTAGGTGGTGAAAAGTCTACATTTTTTCCTTCGGAAACTGTACAGCCGTCAGACTAAACACGCGAGCTGTATAGGTATACCCAACGTTTTCTGCAAAATCGCGTGCAACCACCATTCGCTTTGGGTGGATGTTTTTATTTTTACACCTTCACCACCGACAATTACTATATACCTGAGTTGTTCGCGCTGTTATATCTTGTCGCGAAACTTTGAATAGTACCACATTCAGAAAAAAGTCTTGTTGGCACAACCAAAATTTTGGTTATTATATTCACAATCACATTTTTTTGTTCAGTGAACCAAAAATTTTGTTGGAATAGCCAAAATTTTGGTTGTTCCAACAAAATTTGGTTTTCCCAACGAAATTTTGGCTATCCCAACGAAATTTTTGGTTGACTGAACAAAAAATTTGATTGAATGAACAAAAAATGTGATTGTACATATAATAACCAAATTTTGGTTGTTATTTTTCTGAGTGCAACAACTTGCAAAAAAATAAAAAAAATTAACTTTAACTCTACTTAAAATTATTTAACTTCTACTCGAAATACATAAATATAGGAAAAGAATAAGCGAATCTGATAAATTGATAAACTATCAAATTTCATTCTCTGAAAGTAAAGCGTCAAAATTATATAAAGTTTTATAAGCTTGATATACTATACATTGTTTTTTTTTTTTTTTTTTTTTTCACGATTTTGAAAAACTAGGTGTGTTTCCATCTACTCAATTATACGAACGAAACTGATTATTGAATAAATTTTCTCACTCCAAAATGAATTTCAACTACTTATAGTTATAGTTGTACAGGTACCATAAGGTCGCGTGACTTTCGACCACAAGGAGCTTTCGTAACAGAAGTTAAAATTGTAATCGCATGAACCAGGTCAAGAACAGCGAGTGCCCAGGACTTGCAGGCAAGTAGATATATACCTGCTATATTATACCTATATACGCAGAACTTTGGCGTGATATGTAAAACGAATAGCTATATATAGGTATGTATGTATGTATGTATAAATATACATGTACCTATGTATAATAATATTTGAATTTAACTAACTGAAAACTAATTATAATTGTCGAGTTAACCGAGTCGGTTGGAATTATTTGTGAAAATGTAATAAAAATAAGGGGAAAGAGAAAATCAGATGATAAGATGATAATTCGACGCTGCTTACGAAGACTAGCACATTTCAGATTTCTTACGAAAACTAGCACGTTTGGATATAAACCACGAAGACTAGCACGTTTTAATTTCAACCACGAAGACTAGCACGTTTCGATATTCACCACGAAGACTAGCACGTTTCGGTTTTCACCGCGAAAAACGCACTCCTGCATTCGCAAATTAACTTTCAATTTAATTACCGGACACCGCATAATAATCTTGAGAAAATCCTTGTTGCATTGATCTAAAAATAATCATTTTCGCAAGGATAACCGAAGCATGCTAGCTTCCGTAGCAATAACTGAAACGTGCTAGTCTTCGCGGTGAATATCGAAACGTGCTAGTCTTCGTGGTTAATATCCAAACGTGCTAGTCTTCGCGAGAAGCTGAAACGTGCTAGTTTTCGTAAGAAATCTGAAACGTGCTAGTCTTCGCGGTGAATATCGAAACGTGCTAGTCTTCGTGGTTAATATCCAAACGTGCTAGTCTTCGTGAGAAGCCGAAACGTGCTAGTTTTCGTAAGAAATCTGAAACGTGCTAGTCTTCGTAAGCAGCGTCGAATTATAAGGTGAAAAGTTCGCGATAGCTGTACGCTACTATACGTATATGTATGTATGCGTATAAAATTGATATTGCAGTGTAAGTAACAATTACTTGACAATTGTAGCACCGACGTGCGTATAGTAAAAGCGTGAACCCCATACTTTAGGAAAATATATGTATACGTCATTACACCAGTCACAACGATAATATGGTGGGGCTGTTGGTACAAGTGCAGAAGTTGTAAAAAGTACCCTATACCTACATAGAAAAATAAAATAAGGAAAGAAGAAACGCGGTTTACTGTACCTACTATTTACGAGCAAAGTTCAATACTTATTTCCTGACGTCGGTGACAGTGATTCAAAGTGTGTGTGTGTGTGTGTGTGTACTAGGACGTTACTTGAATTCTGTCAAATTGAAGGGAATTACTTATTTACTCAATTGTCATGATCTGAAAATAATCATTCCTTTCCTTTCCTTTCAATTTTCGTTTTGATTCTTTTTCTTTTTTTTTTTTTCTTCTTCTTCTTCTTCTTTTTCTTCTTATCTTGCCTTACCCCGTTTTCTTCTCTATTTCGTATATATATGTCTGGATACAAGGATTCGTATGGAACTCGTTTCGTATCTCCTGTATGACGTTGGCAGAGGCGAAGGCGGAGGCGGAGGTGGAAGCTCGTGGAGGTGGAGGCGATGGCCACGACGAGGGCGAACGCGGGGGCGGAAGGTAAGTTCTTTACAGCCCCAGAGGCGACTACGTTCCTACCAAGGACAAATGATTCCCTGCCAGCTCAGCTATGGCCACATTAATTCTCATCCCAGTACCGACTACGGGATCGATAATTCTCCCTCGTTGCTGATAAACTATTGACCCGGTGGTCTCTCCCTCGTAGAATACTTCCCGTATACATATATAGCTATAGTATGTATATATATATATATAATATATATATACTATATGTACCTACAGGTACACGCGCAAATTTTTTTATTCACTTGTTTTTCCCACTTTTCTTTTCTTTTCGTTTCTTTTCTTTTTTTTCTTTTTTTTCTCATACATATGTATAAATTTTTACTTACAAATCTTATACATCGTGTTCGATATAGGTTGTATATATATATATATATATATATATATATATATATGTGTGTATGTGTATATGCATGCAAAAATCTTTCCTATAATATATACTTTCTTATTTTTTGTTATTCTTCTACTACTACGGACGCAAGTTTTTCGGTTTTGGTAAAGATATTGTGCTAGAAACAAAAAGAAGAAGAAGGAAAAGAAAAAGAAGAAGAAGTAGAACAGAAATTAGAAGAATGGCAAGAATGGGTATGGCTAGGGGTTTTACTTTTTTTTTTCTTCTTCTTCGCTCTTCTTCTTCTTCTTTTGGGAAAACTTTTCGAAAGCCTGCTTGCCGCAGTCTTAAGGGACCAGAAGGAAAAAAAAAAAAAAAAAGAAAAAACATGCTCAAAGACGAAACGGGCCAGGAATGAAGAATGAAGAATGAGGAATGAGGAAAGAGGAAAGAGAAAAATCAGGAAGATCAGAGAGGCTCGTCAACTTCGCGCCCCGCGACTAACGGTTCTTTAATTCCCACGGGTTCCTGGGTCTTCTTCCGGTCGAGACCTATAGTGGTAAATTCTGACTTCTTTTTCCTTTTCTTTCTTTTTTTTTCTTCAATCTTGAGGAAGAAAATTTACATTACAAGAATGAAGTCTGGTATATAATTTATGGAATATTGAATCCTTAGATCTTTACATCCGGTTAGTATATTCGAATTCCTGCTAATTCTAGATTGATATAAATCGAATCCTTATCCTTTACTCGCGACTATGAAGTCACGACATGGCATAGCGCTGCGCAGATCCCTGTACTACTATAGATATAACATCCATATATTACATAGAGAGAAGAAGGAAGGATACTACCAGCAAGGAGAAGGAAAATCGAGCGAGGGTCGACTAGAGCTGGTATGGTTGAAAGTCGTTGGGGGATGGGGAATAAGGGGGGCTGATTACTTGGGTCTGTGCCCCGAAGGCTCAGACATCGATTTTACCCCGTGCAATTTTCGACGCTCGACGATATCGAGAGAGAGGAACGAAAATTCTACCTACAAAAGTTGACGGTAACGGTAAGTCCGCGACCGGTTTCATGGATTTTATTATTCCATGTACTATATATATTCGCGTTCTTCACGTTCAAGGACGGCCCTGTTTTCCATCATTCACAATCATTTTTATTACAATTTACCCCTAAATATCAAAAATTTTTAATCCGTGATCGTTCATTCAGTTATAATCGTCGAAAAAAAGAAAAAAAAAAAAGAAAAAGAAAACAAATCAGAAAAAATATTTACACAAAATGAATAGATCCCTTGTAGTAGTACGTTCAGCTCCCGCGATATATATATATATTTACTACAGTAAATCGGAGATTATTGGCGTTACTCTGTGACAATCAGCCGCGTTTTTGTTCCTCATAAAAAATTCTATAGCTATTAATCCCATGCGATATATAATATATTTTCATTGATAATCCGTTGTATCCCTTATGTATTCTCATACGTATTTTTATTCATTTATTTATTTATTTATTTATTTATTTATTGTTTTCTCTCTCCTAAATTTATAATACGATTTAACATATAATATAATTAATAAGAAAATCAATTATATTTTTGAAGAAAAGAGAGACAAAAATAAAAAGAAAAAGAAAAATTGGAATTACAATTTGCATGTATAACTATATATAGTAAGTTTTAAATGATAAATAGAATAATATAGTATAGAAGTATATAAGAAAGACTTATAATAGTATTAGTATATACGAAGTCGAAGGTAGGAAACGGCGGCCTGCATACTTTCCCTGATTATGTAACGTTCGGTTTGCGTAATCGCGTTGAAGAAGGAGGAAGAAAAAAAGAACATAAAAGTAAAAAGTAAGAAGTTTAATGAAAAAAGAAAAAAAAAAAAAAAAAAAACGATACAAAAAAAAAAAAGAATAGTAACTGCGACATGCAAAACAGAGCCGGTTCTATATTCCGTTTCGTGATCTCCCGCATCATTATGCCTCATTTTCATTTCTCTTTCTGCAGTTTCGTATCGATAATCGGGCGGGAAAATCATTTATCACGTTTTTATAAAAGAGACGATAAGATGTCCCCAAAAATTGAGTTCCGTTATTCTTTATAAAATCAAATAAAATCATTTGAAACCGAATATCTTCAGATCATTATACAGCTTATTTTATTGTTATTTTTAACTCATATTTAGCGATAACCCTGCTGTTTTACGATTAAATTGAGTTATTGGTTCAATTAAACTCGGATGAATTTAGGCTTTAATATTATAATAATTATTGTTCCTTAATATAATCTGTCAGATATTGAGGAGAGATATATTAGCTTAGGGTATACAATAAAACTGCAACGCGATTATCGAGAAGCACCAATAAATCCGCATTGATAATAATATAAGAGGAGTTTTTGTAACCCGGTCCTGTTTATTGTCTTAGAAATTGAAATAATAAAAAACCAAAAAAAAAAAAAAAAGAAAAAAAAATGACAATGATAATTGAAGCGATAATAATTGAATGAAACGATATTAACCGCGTTAAAACAGCTAGAGGAAGAAAGGAAGCGAGAGACTCGATGTTAATTGCCACATCCTTCCGGTTAGCACGGTTTACTATTAAAACGTTAAACCCGTCAATTGGCCCGGTTTAGACTAATTTAGAGCAATTTTCGTAGTAGTTTAGATAGTGTAGTTGGGGGCGGTGGTATGGTATATAACGGGCAATATCAAACTACGGTGACAAAATGTCGCAGTCACGCACCAGCAGCAGCTCTGAATTCTGATTAAAAGGTGTGTCTAGTCATAATTCCTTCCTATTATAATGGATTAATAGCTCTTTCCCGCGCGCGGGAAGCGCAAGAGCTATCATAGTTTACTACATATACGAAAGAAGCGCTATACGACAAGAATCCGGATCAACGAGGCTGTGCAAGTACTGACTGGGACCAGTAGAGGCACTCCTTCGTAGTCAGGCAGAAACTAATAACGCTACTATATGCTCTACGTACGCCCGCGCCAGACCAGGACTGTTTCTATACTACTATACACTGAGAAAAAGGTATTGTTGACACAACCAAAATTGGGTTATTATATATGCACAATCACATTTTTTGTTCAGTCAATCAAATTTTTTGTTCGGTCAATCAAAAATTTCGTTCGGATAACCAAAATTTTGTTGGGAAAACCAAATTTCGTTGGGACAACCGAAATTTTGGCTATTCCAACAAAATTTCTGGTTGACTGAACAAAAAATGTGATTGTGCATATAATAACCCAAATTTTAGTTGTGTCAACAAGACCTTTTTCTGAGTGTACCCTCAAAGGCAGAAGAATCGCGAAGAATTGTCGGTGCTGAAACTCATACATCACGAACTAAACAATTTCTACTTAGTTTTCTTTTTTTTTTTTTTTTTTTTTATTTTATTGGATTTTGATTCTTAAATAAGGAATAGAAGCTAAGATCCTTTGATTTATCTCAATTATGACTAGGTACATGTTTGATAGTATTCATTCGTTTTATCATAACTACATCGACTGAAAGTGCGATTTGGCATAGTGACTCACTGGGCCAGTAGAAAAATTACTTCGTAGTCTGGCAAAAACTAATAGCGCTACTACACAGAAAAACAGGTTAACTTAAGCCAAGAAAATTATTCTTGATTCAAGATAATTTTGCGGTCCAAAAATGAAGACCGAAATTTTGATTTGATCCGAGAAAATTTCGGTCTTCATTTTTGAACCGCAAAATTATCTTGAATCAAGTCAACCTTTCTTTCTGTGTACTAAAAACTCTACGTACGCCGGACCAATGTTTACTGTTTCTACTACTATACCAACAAAGGCAGAAAAATCGCGAAGCATCGTCGGTGCTGAACTTCATACGTCACGAACTAAACAATTTCTACTTCGTTTTTTCATGTTTTTTTTTTTTATATTATTGGATTGTGATTCTTGAAGGAAGAGAAGTTATGATCCTTTGATTCACCTCAATTACGACTACCTGTTAAAGGGACCAGTACAGCGACTTTTCGAGAAATTTTTCAACCCCGAAATCAATTTATTTCATAACCAAAGTTCATTTCACATCAAAATATTTTTCTTTTTCAAAATCATGTGTCGTAAGGATTTCAGAGCACCGTTGAACCGATTCAGGTAATCTTGGATTCATTTTCTTCAGAAAACAAATCCTCATCATGTGAATGCAGGAATTTTGAAAAAATTTCGTTTTGGCCAAGTTATTTAAGAAATGAGTGATAATAATTTTTGCAAATTTGGTAAATTGATCATAACTTATGACACAATTTTTTATTTTTAAATTCCTACATTCGCCTGATGAGGATTTGTTTTCTGAAGAAAATGAATCCAAGATGACCTGAATCAGTCCAACGGTGCTCTAAAATCCTTACGACACTTGATTTTGAAAAAAAAAAATATTTTTATGTGAAATGAACTTTGGTTATGAAATAAATTCATTTCGGACTATGATAATTTCTCGAAAAGTCGCTGTACTGGTCCCCTTAAGTAACATTCGTTTTATCATAGATATCGACTGAAAGTTCGTAAGATGATTGATTTTGTGAATATATTTGAATAAGAAATCCGAAATTTGATTAACAACGTGTCGAAGAACTGAATCTTGCTGTAAACTTTATTTCTTTCGTTGATTATTATGCTTTCTTAAAACTTTAGGCCTGAAGACTACATCGATAAAGTTTTGACCTTCGTACAGCAGAGCCTCGGACGGAGAACTACTTGGCTAGCGGATGCTTCTGTTAAGCTAATTCGAAGCGTCATTAATGCAGGAGTGTGATACAACGAAAGAGGAGCGAGACGTGAATAACTACAAGTGAGGAGGGATCAAGCGAAAGAAGATGTTTTTCGTTATTCATTTCTAAATTAGTTAATAATTTTTATTTTTCTCCTTTTTTGACATAAGGTATAGAGTTGCGTATGTATCTTATATAGCTAGATACCCACATGTCTAGATATATGCGTAAAAATGAAAAAAAAAAAAAAAAAAAAAAAAAAATGAAAAAAAAAAAAGAAAAGAATATTTCTGCGGGATGTTGGACAGTTATTGGCCTCGCGGTTAGTCCTGTAATCCTGCGGGCTCGTAATATTGCGAGGTGTCGTTTCAGGCCTCACTTATTTTTAGACCTTGGCCTTACTGGGATTGAGGATGCGCCCGGCAACGGTTCGCGCGACTCTACCTACGGCGAACATTACGATAAATTATTCCGACTCGTGGCAGTAACTGCGCGTGCCAGCCATCCTAAGGTCTCCAACACTTCGCGACCACCGCGCAAGTTCGACGCTACCGAACAATAATATATATAGGTATACCTAGATACAGGTAACATACATAATATACATATATAAATCGGCATTTAAACCTCCGTAGACAAAATTTTCTGATCATTCATTCGTATAGTATTATATAAGATTATAAGAAAAAAAAAAAAAAAACAAAAAAAAAAAAAAAACGAAAAAACGAAAATTTTGAAACAATTTTATTTCATATAGTAAACAATTGTGATTAGGACTCTTTTTTTTTTTTTTTTTTTTTGTTCTTTTACCTTTTCTTTGTTCATCAATTTTTTTTTTTTATTTAATTTACATTTCTGTCACGATATTATATCTATACGCATCGTATCGGACCGGGAAAACCGAGCCGTTCCTTGGAAGACGTACCTATACCTTATACCTATATAGCCTCTTCCGGTCGGCACACATTGTGAGTCTATACAATAAATTGAAGGCATATATACCGAGAGGTTACGTGAAACGTGCTGGTTCGAAACGCGCCGGCGCTGATTTATTCGAATATTACGAGGGCAGCCAATTTCAGACTTGCAACGAATATATTCTCAGAGTATACGTCTGCTATTTGATTTCGATTGTTGTCAAACGAAAATGGCACTGCTAGCGCGATTCTGCTAAAAATGATATTCGAATGAATCAGCGCCCGCAGGAACGAGCACTTTCCACGTAATCCTCTCGGTATATACGTGTATATACACACGTATTACGGAAAAGAAGCGTTAGAATGGGAAAACAATTCTAATCGTGAATGATTAGGTTTGAAAAATCTGATTACTATGAAGAAAAAAAAAAAATAAATAAAAAAAATTCACAATGAGGATTTTGGAATTAGAAAATAATGATTCATTTTTTTTTTTATTCGTAATAATAATTATTGAAATTTTTTTGAACAAATGTATGTTTTTTTATAATGAAAGTAGCGGGCGAAGCCCCGTAGTATCACCGCACTGTACCGGGAGAGTGTGTACGGAGGCTTCGTAAGCTACGGTTGAGCAGTCAGTGAGACAATGCGCCGGCGGTGTCTAGTATATGCCGTTGTCCGATGTCCGTTGTCCACTGGCTTAACTCACGCTCCAGAGAACTCGAAGCCCGATCAATGAGAAAAATCAATCAACGGGACTGTGCGATAAAATGAAGAAAAAGAGAGGGGGCAAAATAAAGAAAAAAAAATAAAAAAAAATAAAAAAAAAAAAATAAAAAAAAACGCGGAAAAGGAAGTTAAAAAAGAAAAGGTGACGAGAACGATCAACTCCATCACCCTCATAATATATATACGCGCGGGTACTATATATTCCATCATTGAGGTACACAGAAAAAAAGGTCAACTTGAGCCAAGAAAATTATTCTTGATTCAAGATAATTTTGCGGTCCAAAAATGAAGACCGAAATTTACTACGGATCAAATCAAAAATTTTCTCGAACCAAGAAAATTTGTAAAAAATTAGAAAATTTTCCAAATTTTCTTGGTTCGAGAAAATTTTTGATTTGATCCGAAAAAAATTTCAGTCTTCATTTTTGGACGGTAAAATTATCTTGAATCAAGTCAACCTTTCTTACTGTGTATATACTATATATAAGCGTAGAAATAATCCGTAACTACCTAAACGAAATTATGCGATTTTATTTATTTATTTTTTTTTTTATTCTTCGAATATAATAGATGTAATCGAGAAACGCGTGTGTAACGAAATATTTTGCCTATTATATAACAAAACGCAATTCTGCGGTAAATTTTGGTGAAATTGCGATCTCTGCACCGCGCAGTTATGATATTTCAAAACTGCTACTATATATACTGCCATGTGGTTAATTTTTAAATTGCGTTTCATATTTTGGAAAAAAATCTCGGTTATGCCTCGATGGGTATATAATATATGAGCCGCAAAAATTTCGTATCTAAAAATTTCCCTTTATTCCTAATAAATTCCTCGAAAAAATTATTCACAATATACTTAAATATTATATGCTTACGCAGATTTGGGGTAAAATCGATTCGATTTATCGTTGCGTTGGAAAGTTTGTTCGATGAACAAATTTAATTCGACGAACTCAATGCAAGGAACTTAATATATAATATGGCTATATAAATATACCTATAGTGTCCCACTTTCTTGCGCTTGACGCAGTAAAAAAAAATTTTGATTTTGGGTCATACAGGTAATAAAATAGGACTCGGATAACGTGTGTACATATAAAATATATATATATATATATGTGTGCTGTGATATGTATATATTGCAATATACAACGAAGATTATCGAGAATGCGAAATTTCGCGAGAATTTACTGCAAGCCTGCAAAACATATAATATATGCAGGTTTAATTATTGGTGGTAGAAAATCGTCGATAAAAGCAAAAAAGGAAAGAAAAAAAAAAAAAAGAAAAAAAATAACGAGGTAATCGCCAATTTTTTTTTTTTTTTTGCCAATGACGTACGTGAAAATATATATTATCGCGTCACTAATGTCATAAGGTCGTAAGCGCCAAAAAATTATTTTTTTTGCGGATATGCTCAAACGATGTTATATGGCATGAAAAAGATTTTGCCACCAAAAAAAAGAGGAACTTTTTTTTTTGGGGCTTAAGACCTTATGTCATTAGTGACGCGATATCTTGACAATTATACGATCTATGATTCAGGTTTATATCTGTGCGTATATATATATAGCTATATATATATACATGTAATATAAGGTAGAGTGTAAGCTACCTGCGTATATCGCGGGGTACCGCGGTTCAACGGGTCGCCGCGTCGCGACGCAACAAGTAGATCTATACGCAATGCATATATTTTTCTGTTATTTAGATATACATGTATATGTGTATGTATGTGTTTATGTATACGTATATATGTAGGTAGGTGGATATACATACACGTACGTGTGCACGAGCGAACCGTCCCGTTTACGAAGGGGGTAAAGGGGGGCGGGGGGGGGGGGGGGGGGGGGGGGGAGGGTATAACATAGCACAGGAGCAACGGACCTCTACCTTAACTGATCGCGCAGCCTGAAGAGAGAGAGAGATAGAGAGAGAGAGAAAGAGAGAGGAAAAGAGCGAAAAAGAGAAAGATAAATAGAGATAGTGAGTTTGTCGAGTTTTTTCTGTCCACTCGATCGACATTAGCACACTTTTTATTTCACTTTCGTTCAGATTCGATTGACCAAGTTTTCATCTATATATCCGCGTTGGAGGGTAGGTTTACGTTAATACCGTATTTTTTTTTCAGCTACTCGTAATATACGTTGATAAAAATACTTTTTTAAACATATATCGCGTGTCTAATAGCATAAGGTCGTATAAGCGCTATCATACGACCGTTTGACATTTTTCAAATAAAAATATAGTATCGTAGAATTTTATTCACCGATTTATTTAGGAGAAGAAATTTTAAATCATATTTTCCAAAAACGTTGGAATTAGGAAAAAAAAAATCAAAAAACACCTCAACAATGACCAATCACCAAAAATTAAAATTAAAAGGTCAAAAAAAAAAAAAAAAAAAGAAAAAAAAAAAAACGAAAAGTATAAAGCAGAAGATAAGTATATGTTGAGCATTGATCTTTTTGTTCCAACAATCTAGAAGCTGAAGGTTTTATCCGCCCACGTACGACTTTTCGCTTTCAGGTTTTACAATTTTGAATTATTTATGCGTTTTCATTATTTTTATAGCAAATTACAATATAAAGAAAACATTTTACGACCTTATGTCAAAAAAATCGCATTTTTTGGTGATTACGACTTTATGCCATTATAGACACGCGATATAGCTATACGATAACGAAAGTACAAACGTAATAGTTTAGTCGCGAAACAGTTATCATTTCGCATCGCACATAGATATAGTATACGCTTACCTATACTATCACACTTATCATACTTTAATTAAAGAAGTGCAATTCTTTTAATATTTAGACTCCAAATTTACTCTAAATTCTCATTTTATCAGACGAAAAAATACCAAAAATTTACCACTTTTCATTAACTTTTTTTTTTTTTTTTTGATACGTTGTAACATACATTTTCAGAATTATAAACTTTTGTATGTACTTATGACGTATTATATAGTGCATATACATTAGACTGTTTCAAAAAAAAAAAAATTTCAAAGAACATTGAAAAATCGTCAGAGTATGTCTAAACAAAGACCCTGTTCAAATGTGAGCCCTTAATATTAATATTTGGAGGTGGCGCTTTTCATTTTTCTATTTCCATTTAAATAACATGGGAAAATTTTTTTCTGAACTTCCGAATTTTATTACTCAGAAACGAACTATCTTACAATAATAACTAAGATAGCTTTTTGTAGCAAATTTGACGCTCTATAAAAAAGGTTTGAATGAAAATTTGCGTGAGGCGAGCCGTTGCGGAGTTATCAAGCCTCAACCATTGAACTGTTCAAAATAATGATAATTTCTACTTATACGCGACAAAATCGACTCATGTAACTTAAATACCCACTATTATCAACTTTAAAACCAATATCCATAAATTTTCAATTCAATGTTGATCAAAAAATTTTATTAATCAACAATAAGTGAATAATTTTTTTGATCAATAATCAAAAATACGGGTATATCACAAATAAATGATGAAATTTCATCATAAATTTTATTTACAATGCATCAATAATTCATTTCAATTTAATTTTAATTTTGATTTTAATTTTCAACAGTTCAATGGTTGAGGCTTGATAACTCCGAAACGGCTCGCCTCACGCAAATTTTCATTCAGACCTCTCTTATAGAGCGTCAAATTTCCTACAAAAAGCTATCTTAGTTATTATTGTAAGGTAGTTCGTTTCTGAGTAATAAAATTCGAAAGTTCAGAAAAAATTTTTCCCATGTTATTTAAACGGAAATAGAAAATTGAAAAGCGCCACCTCTAAATATTAATATTAAGGGCTCACATTTGAACAGGGTCTTTGTTTAGACATACTCTGACGATTTTTCAATGTTCTTTGAGAAAAATAAAATAATCGCTTTTTTTGAAACAGTCTAATATACATATGAGTTAATTCACAAATTCCCGGTGTGGTTTTGTACCTCAAAATTTTCGACCATTTTTTTTCGTCATTAATGGGTCATTTCCGTGGAAATGAGTCGGAAGCCACCGCAATATAATTTTTATCAGTGCAGCTCATGGCATTTTTGATATTTCGCGTTTTCAACTGTTTTTTTGAGAATACCCGAGACGTTGATAGTCTAACACAAAAATTTAAACACAGTTTTCGAAGGAAATTTTCCGCTCTTTTCATTGCAAATATTTTCATGCACCGCAGACAACCGGAAGTTCAAAATACATACGGCTGAACCTTCTTCCGCAAGTCCGAATTCGATTTTTTTGTAGCCATTCGACAACTTGAAATATTCCCTGTGACTTGTCAAAAGTATAGACTGGGCTCTCACATACTCGAGTATGTGGTTATAGACTGTTAAGTAAGTGTAACTTAAGTATGTGAGAGCCCAGTCTATACTTTTGACATATCACAGGGAATATTTCAAGTTGTCGAATGGCTAAAAAAAAATCGAATTTGGACTTGCGGAAGAAGGTTCAGTCGTATGTATTTTGAACTTCCGGTTGTCTGCGGTGCATGAAAATATTTGCAATGAAAAGAGCGGAAAATTTCCTTCGAAAACTGTGTTTAAATTTTTCTGTTAGACTATCAACGTCTCGGGTATTTTCAAAAAAACAGTTGAAAACGCGAAATATCAAAAATGCCATGAGCTGCACTGATAAAAATTATATTGCGGTGGCTTCCGACTCATTTCCACGGAAATGACCCATTAATGACGAAAAAAAATGGTCGAAAATTTTGAGGTACAAAACCACACCGGGAATTTGTGAATTAACTCATATATACAAATGTGGTTATTTTCGTCCCCTATAGTAACGAGCTTTTCAAGTTTCCCTGACTTTAACATTTGGTGATAAATGTTTGGGTCGAAGTGTCTCAATAAACACAAGTAGAAAATCTCAAGAAACTAATTCGAAGTATTTTCCGGGTTCTGAAGTATGTCTCGCCTGTACATATTGTACCTATGTGTGTCAAAAAGCATACAAAGAAAAAAAAAAAAAAAAAAAAAAAATGATTTCTAGACCGAAATATCATAGTTATATACTCTCGAATTACATAATTTTCAGATTTCTCATTTCACCCGAAATTTCATAATATTTAAACCTAAACTCGGTACCAGAATTATCAAAAATGATAAAATAATTTCTTCTTTTGTTTTTCAGAATCTTTAATTCAATCTCTCGAGTGATATAATTAAATATATTGAAATCGGTTTATATACCTCTGATTACATCACAGCATATATTCCATTATACAAACACGTAGGTGTTACACAGATGTATATATATATATATATATATATATATATATTCCGTTGTTGGCACATCTGCGAATGTACATCGCATGACAAAAATAAACTGGATAGATATAGATACACCGTATTGCTGATTCTGAAAATATACGATAATCAAAAAATAAAAATAATAAAAATCGGCGACATCGGGTTTCTTCTTTGAAATCGCATATTTGTATCACAGGAATGACAATTATTTGTCATTCGAATAAAAAAGATGTAAGTATTCGTCAATATCTGTATATGAAATATATATCTTAGTCACTATATGTCATACATTATACCTGGGTACATACATATGTCATATACCTATATATGAGGTATTCCATACCAACTCGACCAATGATTTTCCCTCACCATTTTTGATTTGGTTCATAATTTTTTCTACGGTTACTCCAACTCTAACAACCACTCATGAATTTTTTCAGATTTTTTACATTAACCGTTATTTATTCATGATTTTTCGAAACTTCAAACAGTGCGACACCTTCGATTTTTTTGAAAAAAATCTCAAAAATTCTACTTTCGAAGACGATCATTTTGACCCCCCAGTCGAAAGTGGAAACTCTTTTCCTTATGTTTATATTGCTTATTTAAGAAAAAATTATTTCGTAAACGTGGTGGATAATGGCTCCCAGAATTTTTTCAATGCAAATGAATTGTATCTTCAGTATAATGGGTTGTAACCATCAGAGATACGTTTCATTTTATTTTCGAAAATTATTATTTTTATTATTATTATTTTTTATTTTAATCGTCGTTCGTTGGAAGGATTTTTTTTTTGTCTCACAATGAATTATTGAAGCACTGTAAAAAAGAAAATTGTTTTTCGTGTTTGAAAAATATTTAAAACGCCCCCCCAAAAAAAAAATAACCCAGAAAAAATAATAATAATAATAATAATAATAATAATAAAAACAACAATAATAGTAATAATAATTTTCGAAAATAAAATGATACGTATCTCTGATTGTTACAACCCATTATCCTGAAGATACAATTCATTTGCATTGAAAAAATTCTGGGAGCCATTATCCCACCACGTTTACGAAATAATTTTTTCTTAAATAAGCAATATAAACATAAGGAAAAGCGTTTCCACTTTCGACTGGGGGTCAAAATGATCGTCTTCGAAAGTAGAATTTTTGAGATTTTTTTCAAAAAAATCGAAGGTGTCGCACTGTTCGAAGTTTCGAAAAATCATGAATAAATAACGGTTAATGTGAAAAATCTGAAAAAATTCATGAGTGGTTGTTAGAGTTGAAGTAACCGTAGAAAAAATTATGAACCAAATCAAAAATGGTGAGGGAAAATCATTGGTTGAGTTGGTATGGAATACCTCATATATATATATTAGACCGGTTCAAAAAAATAGACTATTCTTTTTTTTTTTAATTTTCGCATTGAAATACTTTCGGAGGGGTGAAAAAAGATGCCTGTTAAAAGCGGAGCTTTTAATATTAAGATTTAGAGGTCGCTCATCGCGGATTTCTATTTTCCATTTAAATAGCATAGGAATTTTATTTTTTTTTTCTTCAGAATTTCGTACTTCACAAACCAATGAACAAATCCAAATGACTCTTACATATTTTGATAGGGGATTGAACACTCTACAAAATGTATCTATCATTGTGGAAAAAAAATCACAAAAAAAAAATAGTTTACTCAACTATAAATTGAAATTTGAGCTTGAATAACTTTGGAAAGAGTCAATTTATCAAAAAATGATAAGAGAAGCTTTTTGTAGAGTGTTCAATTTCCTATGAAAATATGATTGAGTCATTTGGATTTGTTCATTGGTTTGTGAGCTACAAAATTATGAAAAAAAAAAAAAAAATTTCCTATGCTATTCAAATGGAAAATAGAAATCCGCGATGAGCGACCTAAATCTTAATAATAAGAGCTCCGCTTTTAACAGGCATCTTTTTTCAGCCCCCCGAAAGTATTTCAATGCGAAAATTGAAAGAAAAAGAAAAGTCGATTTTTTTGAACCGGTCTAATATATATATATATATTAGGGTGGTTTTTTTTTGGGGACTATTTTTTTTTCTTTGCTCCCGGCCTGAAATTTTGTTGAAAATGCCAAAAAAGAAATTCCCTCCAAATATAAGCCCTTAATATTAATGTTAAGTACTCGCCCAGAACGTGAGAAAATTTCCCATTTAAATAACATGTAAGTTTAGATTTTTTTTTTTTCAAACTCCTATAACTCAGGGGCATTTTGTGTTATCGTAGCGCCCAAACTCGGAAATTACTCAGGATTAAACGCTCTTCAAAAGTGCCCATGATATAAAAAATAAAATAAAATAAAATAACAACAAAAAAACAAGAAATTGTTCTTGAAAATTTGATTTCAGTGACCTGTACTACCTCACCGGTGCGAGTTACAGTTAAGTCGCCAGGAGCACTTTTGTAGAGCGCTTAATCCTGAGTAATTTCCGAATTTGGGCGCTATGATAACACGAAATGCCGCTGAGTTATAGAAGTTTGAAAAAAAAAAATCTAAACTTACATGTTATTTAAATGGGAAATCTTCTCACGTTCTGGGCGAGTACTTAACATTAATATTAAGGGCTAATATTTGGAGGGAATTTCTTTTTTGGCATTTCCAACAAAATTTCAGGCCGGGAGCAAAGAAAAAAAAATAGTCCCAAAAAGCGACCAGTACAGCGACTTTTCGAGAAATTATCATAATCCGAAATCAATTTATTTCATAACCAAAGTTCATTTCACATCAAAATATTTTTCTTTTTCAAAATCATGTGTCGTAAGGATTTCAAAGCACTGTTGGACCGATTCAGGTAATCTTGGATTCATTTTCTTCAAAAAACAAATCCTCATCATGTGAATGTAGGAATTTTAAAATAAAAAATTATATCATAAGTTATGATCAATTTACCAAATTTGCAAAAATTATTATCACTCAATTCTTAAATAACTTGGCCAAAACGAAAAATTTTCAAATTCCTACATTCACATGATGAGGATTTGTTTTCTGAAGAAAATGAATCCAAGATGACCTGAATCGGTCCAACGGTATTCTGATATCCTTACGACACATGATTTTGAAAAAGAAAAATATTTTGATGTGAAATGAACTTTGGTTATGAAATAAATTGATTTCGGACTATGATAATTTCTCGAAAAGTCGCTGTACTGGTCCGCTTAATATCCATATAAAGTATATTAATTATATACATGTATATATATTAGGGTGTGCCAAAAAAAAAAAAAAAAATTCAAACGCACATTAACATTCCGGTAGAGCATCTCAAACTGAATATCTCAGCCAAATATGAGCTCTTAATATTGATATTTAGAACTGCCTAACTCAGTTTTCCCATTTTTGATTTGAATAACACGTGAAAAAAAATCGGAAAATTTTCGAATTGCTTTTCCTCGTAACCGGCTTGATTTAGAAACTATCTGAATACAGATTCTTATAGGAAATTTCACGCTCTACAAAAAAGTACTGATATAGAATTTTCCTAACTCTCACCGATTAAGAGATATTCACCTGTAAACATTGAGTCATAGCGTCATAGAGTCATACGACTCTGCGAAAATCAATTTATTTTTCAACCGCGCATCAAAATTTCGGTAGAGCATCTCAAATAGAACATCTCAGCCAAATGTGAGCTCTTAATATTGATATTTAGAACTGCCTATTTTAGTAACTAAAATTAGTAACTAAAATTAGTAACTAAAATTAGTAACTAAAATTAGTAACGAAATTAGGCAGTTCTAAATATCAATATTAAGAGCTCATATTTGGCTGAGATATTCTATTTGAGATGCTCTACCAGAATGTTGATGTGCGTTTGAATTTTTTTTTTTTTTTTTGGCACACCCTAATATATATATATACACCTGTATACCCTGTACCGATACATAGGATATAAAATGGTATATAAATATATACCCCAGGTATATAGGTATACTTCGTAGGTGGTAAGGTGGACAAAGGAACTTGGTCTGTCCGCGGTAAGCCAGGTGGGCCGTTTCCCGGTGGAGAAAGACAGCTGTTTCCGGTCCCTGTCATCCCTTCGAAACCCTCTCCACCTCCACCTCCACCTTCCTCTTTCTTCTCGTTTCCTCTTTGTCTATTATCTTTCGTCTCGTTTTACCCGACCCGAGTTACATCCTGTGACCCGTATATATATCGGTGAACACACCTGTAGACTCCCCTTTACCCGCGTCTATATGTATATACCATAAATATATATGTATTTACGAAAGATGTTAATTTTCATATGCGTTTATTGAATAAATGACAATTAGCTATATGAATTCGTCAGCCATATAATCTTTATTCTTTTATTTTTCATACCTCATCCCTCATACCCCAAAGACACCCCCAGTAGAAACGAGTCTTTCATTCTCCCCCGGCTCTTCTCCTTCCTCTGGCATCCTGCAGGGTTTAGAAGGTCTTAACGGTTATGGGTTATGGCGGCGCGTGCCATTGACACCCTCTCGCGAACGCATTTGCAAATTCACACTTTCGCGTCGCGTCGAGTAGAGTCGACGCGCGATGATGTCGGTTATGGTGTTAGGTGGGTAGGTATAGAGGTCGATGGGTGGGGGAAAAAAAAAGAATAAAAAAAAAAAACTTTTTCACCCCATCTACATAGAGACACCCTTCCACCTCTGTAGTCCTCCGCATCGCCTTCGGGGAGGTCAGTACCGCGACGCCAATTCCCAACGCGATAGGTACAGAATATATCTTCCCTTGCGATTTCGTTCAGAAATAATTCGGCTTTTTGTTAAAAAAAAAAAAAAAAATTCATTTTTTATAAATAATAAACAAATTCGTGAATATCTATTAATACGATGAAGGCGATATAATTATTTGAAAAATCACCTTGTCTCGCCTCGCCTCGCCTCTAACACCACAAATACTAAAACGGACCCATGTCCAGTTCTGCAGCGCCGGTTAACGTAATGTTATATGCAAATTCCGCGTAATCCCCCAGCCGAGTCCCAAACACGTTATTTCAACGGTCATTGAGTATCGAGCGAACGGCTCTCTTTTTGTACCTAGTCGACTCTAATGGATGCTGCTGCAGCTACAGCTAGAACTATAATACTGGTACCGTTGCTATGAAGCATGTAGCATTCGTGTAGTTAGCTGCCAGACTGCACCGGCTCCGAGGGACTTTTGTTGTTTGTTAAATAAATTTAAAAAAAATCAATTTTACAAATTTTCCTATTCAAAATAATTTCATAAGATTTATGCGTCAATGATATTTTCGGTTTTGAAATCGATTCAACAAATTATTTACACGTTTGTATTAGATATGGGTGAAAATCATCGTCGTGGAAGACAGAATTTTTCAGATTTTACAAAAAAAACGAAAAAAAAAAAAAAAATCAAAATCGACGGTTTGGTTTACTTCCTATCGTATAGGAAATAATTTATTTTTTATAAAAATAGGTACGTTTTAACAGTATAATTTAACATATATACCTATACGAGTCACATAGGATAAATAGGTTTAAATAATGATTACGATATGTTATATAACCGAGTTTGTAATTGTTGCAAATCCATTACCTACGTGTACCTACACGTTGGTATATAAACGTTAAATACCTATATACATATGGTAATTATTTATTATATTCTCAAGGGTGTTTTTAACGGGTGTTAACATCATACTGTTGAAAATATTAAACCGAATGAGGGAGTAATGCGAATTATAAAATTTATTTAACACGAACATACAAATAGGTATATATGAGTATGTGCTTCGATTTTATTAACGAATGAATAAATTTCATATATGATTTTAATCATTTGTTTATTTATTTATTTAGTTATTTATTTATTTACAGCTATTCGAAAACGATAATAGATACTTGTGGTACCTATTAGCGAATCGTTATATTTATAAATAAACTGTATTTTAGATATAAATTGATTTAATCTATAGGTATATATAGAATTCTTGTATAAAATCTAATCTTAACTGAAAATCATACTAGCTGCAGCACATACATATACGATGTATGCAAATAAATGTAAGTATTCTGGCATATAACTTTATGTAGATTAGAAATATTTTAAATAACTCTGACTAACAACGAGCCATGGTCGGTCGTCTGGCGTATATTATATCTATGCGGGTCAATTTCATTCTATATACCGAGAATATATATAAATACGTAATATAACGTATTTATATATTACCTGAAGCACATAGAATATAAAAAAAAAAATCGTTTATATACCTGTGTAATACATAGGTATACATTATATATATATACAAATAGATAAACGGGGGCGAAGAAGAGACGGAAATTGAGGCTGTACAGAGCGAGAAACATGCGCGCAAGGTGCGAGAGGAAAGCATATGAAGGGTTAATTTACGAGTAAAGTTGTAACGCAAAATTAGAATTAAAATGCGAAATATGCGCTCGCCAGTACTCGCGCGGTGATTCATAGACGAAGTTTAGTCACGCACCAGGAAGCTCAAATATGTGTGTCTCTATAGCTTAGCTTCGGCGAGTTGTGTAGTAGCTAGGATAGCCCATTGGCTAGCTTGTGGCTACTCTCTGTCTTTACATATACATATTAATACGTATACCCGCATGTACTATGTTAAAAACATACTAAGGTATATAATTATTGCGGATATACGTACACTGAGAGAAAAAAGTGGTTGAATCAAACATATGGATTCTGTTGTTAATAAATAGTTGTTTCAACAATAATTTTGTCTGAATGAATAAGCCGTAATTACCATAACACCTCTTGTTCATTTAAATCAAACAAATTCAGTTCAAGCAACCAATATTTTGTCACATCAACATAATATTCATTTCGCCACCCGTAACCGCCGCGTTTAGTTGGATCAAAGAATATTTGTTTCATTCAACCACTTTTTTCTCTCAGTGTACGTCCATATCTGGCGCGTGTCCCTATACCAAACCGAAATCCCCTATACAAGCCTGTATGGATTCATTTTCGAATTCCAATAATCCCATATGACGTCTCGAAATATACACGGAAAAAAAAATTGTTGCTAAATTTACTACGTTGAGCAGCTGGTATAGGGACAACACTTTTTTTCAGTAAAAATTACCACAATTCTAGTATTTGGTACATTAGGAACAAGTGGATTTCAATGTTCTAATGAGTAAATGTTACCACAATTGTTGTCATTTCTACTGTAAAAATGTGTTGTCCCTATTCCAACTGCTCATTCTTTTCCATGTATACTCAAAATTTTAGCCAAAACAGCAGGTTCCTATTTCAATTTTGAGTAGGTACTGTCCCAAAACCTTCGGATTTTTACATTTGAAGAAAAACACGATTTGCCACATTTCGCGCTTGATTTTTTTCTTCCTATTGCAGTACAGCTCCAAAAAATTTCAAACTTGGTACACTTGTGACCTGTAATAGTAGGTACAGTAGACTCTAGATAAGTGGCCATCTCACGGGGCTATAGGAGAGGAAAATGGCTACTTACGAAACGCTCCTACCACGGCTGAGGAAGAGGCGCATGACGCGAGGTGGGAGAAGCTGTTGGTGCGCATACTGCTGTGGTGGGGGACATAGTGTTTGTGTGAGTGACAGTCCGTGTGAAGGGGAAGTCGCTCGCAGGGCCATTTAGCGGATGGCCACTTATCTAGAGTCTACTGTATTTTATGAAAATTCGACAGATTTTCAACGATATAATTTCCGGAACTACAGCTCACCAAAAAAAAATGTCTCGTCTCCAAATCGTGATAAAGAAAATCTTGTCCTTGAAAAAATCTGTTAATATTTCACGGATATCTACTACTGTAGGTAAGAAATGTGCGGAGTTTCAGATCATTCGAAGCTATAATGCGATAGGAAGTAAAAAACAACACCGAAGTACTAAAAATCGTGTGTTATTCCAATGAGAGAGTTCGAAGGTTTCGCGGCAGTACTTAGAATTGAGATAGGAACCTGGAATTTTTACTACATTTTTTTGTACATATTTTGAAACGATCTGGCCAATGAGGGTAATCAAATTCGAATATGATCGAATTAAGGACCCTAAGCTATACGTACTACTATAGTAGTCAGTATAGACACAAAAGCGAGCACACGGGCTTGTCTGCTGGGATTAAAACCGCAAAACCAAAATCCTCTCGCTTCACGATTAGAGTTGCTGCGCCCTATCCGACTTGCACCTGCAAACCCTGGGGGAAACATTTTTTTTTTTTTTCATAAATAGGTATAATAAGCCGTACGAATTTCTACAAATTTTTAAGAAAATTGAAACGTTTTATAATATTCGATGAAAAGTTTTTTAGTAGATTTTCTCGGTTTGCCACTAAAAAAATTGAAGTTTTTTTTTGTTTCTTTTACATAAGATTGTAAATTTTGACGATCAATTTAGAAAAAAAAAAACCACAATTTCTTAAAAAATAATTACGAAAATCTAAAATTTTTCAAATGAAAAACTTAATAGACATAAAACATTATACTAGATCTTTGTAGTTCCCCATGAAATATTGTGGGTTTTCGTAGTTTTCTACAAAAAAAAAAAAAAATCCGTTATTTTTGTCGATCAAACTGAGAAAAAAAAAAAAATAAAATAAAAATAACTACGATTTCTTATGAAAAATTACGAAAAGTTTCAATTTCTATCATGAATCGTAGAAATGCGTAGAATTATTTTCACCTGCAGGGACGTGAATCAAAAGTTCCAACGATGAACTGTACGGAGGTGAAGCTGATATTTTAGAGTTAAATACATGCGTGTATGTAAGAGACACATATTTTTAAGCATATGTATAGCGTGATCCCTAATTCGGTTCATGTTCGAATTTTAATGCTCACATGGGCCAGAACGTCTCCAAATATATACAAAAAAATGTAGTCGAAACCCCAGATTCTTATCTCAATTCGAAGTACTGCCCCAAAGCCTTCGAACTTTCCCATTTGAATAACACACGATTTTCAATGCTTCGGGGTTGTTTTTTACTTCCTATCGCATTATATCGCTTCGGATGATCTGAAACTCCGCACACTTCTTACCTACAGTAGTAGATGTCCGTGAAAATTTTTTACATTTTCAACGACAAAATTTTATTTATCACAATTTGGAGATGAAAAAAATTTTTTTGGTGCACCGTGGCTTCGGAAATCATATCGTCGAAAGTCTGTCAAATTTTCATGAAATATCTACTACTACAAGTAAGCAGTGTACCAAGTTTGAGATTTCTCGGAGCTATACTGCAATGGGAAGAAAAAAAAATTAGCCTCAAAACGTCACAAATCGTGTGTTTCTTCAAATGGGAAAATTCGAAGGCTTTGGGTTGGTTACTTAGAATTGAGATAGGAACTTCGGGGTTTTGGATAAAATTTTTAGTATGTATTCGGAAACTTTCTTGCACGGAAAAAACAGTGCTGTCGAATTTATTCTGGAGCAGTAAATATATGCACAGCACTTTTTTGCAGTAGAAATTATCACAATTCTAGTATTGGATACATTGGAGCAAGTGCCCTTCAATGTCTATAGAATGAATGTTACCACAATTGTGATAATTTCTACTGTAAAAAAGTGCTGTCCATATATTTACTGCTCCAGAGTGGATTCGACAGCACTGTTTTTTCCGTGTGCCCATGGGAGCATTAAAATTCGAAAATGACCAAATTAAGGATTACCTTAATGTAGTACATACATACATACATACGAGTCTACACGCTCATACAGTATCTGCTATAGAGCGCATATTTAACTGTATATACGTTATACTTATCGTGTATTTGTTTCTATCAATATATTTATGTATCTATGTATATGTATCCATCTGTGCATGTACAACGTGTTTATCTCGCTCGGTCCCCTCTTCAGCGAGACAGTGACCCGTGTGCGTGTCCGTGTTCGTGTTCGTCGATCTTGAGGCGCCACGTGCGTTGAGCAGCCCTCGTCACCCTACCTCTTCCTACTATAGTTTCCCATATATATATACCACATATAATGTGTGTGTGTGTGTGTGTGTTTCTAGCTGCTCGCTACTAGTAGCTGGTTGCTGCAGGCTGCTGGCTGCTGGCTGCTGGTTCGCGTTAGTTTGATAACGTCTGACGTATAAGTATAACGCACCGTATGTGGAAGCAGGTGGTCGACGACTGTCTATTCGCATACGGTGCAACGATACTAGGTGGGATGTAAAAGGGTGCTAAATTAAACGAGTGGCACATTTTTTCATCAATTTTTATTACCTATACCTACATAGAAAATTCGAAATTGATCAACATTTTTGGATAACAATATTGCCAATTCCCTTCTTCTTCTTCTTCATCTCAATCTTTCTTCTCGCTCCTCTCTTGAATGCGTTAATATTTCCGGAATTTGCTGATACACCGTTAATTACGTATTAATTTGCATACAGATATACGTATGATATAGTAACTCGCGTCCACTAGCCCGCATCTGCACAATCATTGCAATATATATACATATATATATATATAAGTATACCTATATACGTATGTAACATAGGTCGCTGTTAGCGCGATCAAGATTTTTCTCTGTACCTCGGCTTCCTTCCGGTCTTGCAGACATGCGGCTCTCACCGCGTCTCACCAATTAACGCAAAAGTTCAGCAACGTTGTTTAATTATACTCGCCTGCCCCGCGTTCTAGATATATCTCCGTCCCCATCTCTCCCTCTGCTTTATCGTTCTTTCTCTCTTGGCATTATATTTCCCATCTCGCCATGATATCCACATACCTATATGTACATCCATGCCCATGAGGAAGCCCCCAGATATAGATATATAGATACAGGTATGTTATATCGGTATATACCTATATGGGTGTAGTACGCCTGTATGAAGAATTCAAAAATATACAATTTGTTTAAAAAACGGTAAATTATAGAGTTTCCGATAAAAAAAAAAAATGTCGAAACTTTATATAGGGTTCAGAAAATCCCTTCAGGATCGAGAGGGAACTCCTGCAACAGCGTCTCTTCCTCATTCGCGACCGTCTAGGAGTACAACGCCTTTGGGAAATCTCAGGATCCCTTTGTCCTCGAAGGATGAAGTAATACGCAAGGTCATAGTGGGGGTTGAAGATCGTCCGTTTGACTTATCTTCCGAAGATGGAAACGACCACGACGATCTTAATGTCACCGGTTTGTATACTTGTGCAGTCTTAATACCCTGATGGTGGAAAATTTCTACCCTTACAAATTTCTGTGAATTTTTTGGGTATTTGGGAAATATATTTCATAGTTTTCTGTTACCAAAATAATTGTAGATCTTCGTAGTTCGTCGTGAACGATTGTAGATTTTCATAGTTTTTTCATATCAAAGTTGGAGACCTTTGTCGCTTTTCGTGTAGAAAATGTCGATTTCCGTCGTCTGACATAAAAAAAATTGTAGACTTTGGTAGTTTATCAACAAAAAAAAAATTGTAGATTTCGTAGTTTGTCGTGAAATATTGTAGATTTCCGTAGTTTTGTCATGAGAAATTGTAGATTTTAGTGATTTACCATAAATAATTGTAGACTTTAATAGTTTATCATGAAAAAAATGGTATAGTTCGTAGTTTTCCGTTACCAAAATAATTGTAGTAGATCTTCGTAGTTCTTCATGAACAATTGTAGATTTTCATAGTTTTTTCATATCAAAGTTAGAGACCTTCGTTGCTTTTCGTGTAGGAAATGTCGGTTTCCGTCGTCTGTCATAAAAAAAAATTGTAGACTTCGGTAATTCATCATGAAAAATTGTAGATTTTAGAGATTTATCATAAAAAATTGCAGACTTTGGTAGTTTATCAAAAAAAAAAAAAAAATTGTAGATTTTGTAGTTTGTCGTGAAATATTGTAGACCTCCGTAGTTTTGTCATGAGAAATTGTAGATTTTAGTGATTTACCATAAATAATTGTAGACTTTAATAGTTTGTCATGAAAACAATGGTATAGTTCGTAGTTTTCCGTTACCAAAATAATTGTAGTAGATCTTCGTAGTTCTTCATGAACGATTGTAGATTTTCATAGTTTTTTCATATCAAAGTTGGAGACCTTCGTTGCTTTTTATGTAGAAAATGTCGGTTTCCGTCGTCTGTCATAAAAAAAAATTGTAGACTTCGGTAGTTCATCATGAAAAATTGTAGATTTTAGAGGTTTATCATAAAAAATCACAGACTTTGGTAGTTTATCACAAAAAAAAAATTGTAGATTTAGCAGTTTGTCGTGAAATATTGTAGACCTCCGTAGTTTTGTCATGAGGAATTGTAGATTTTAGTGATTTACCATAAATAATTGTAGACTTTAATAGTTTATCATGAAAAAAATGGTATAGTTCGTAGTTTTTGATGAAAAACAAATTCGTGTCTTTGTCAATCGGAACTAAAATTTCTTGTTACAAAATAATTTCGTTACGAAATTCTGATTTGCTTAAACAATTCATAGAATTATTTTCACCAGATAAGACGCTGAGGTACGAAGTTCTGCTCATCCGCAAAAGAATGCGATTCGTATCGGTGTGTATCTCTGCGAGAAAATTTTTGTTACCCGAACAAGATTTGAATAATTTTATCCTTCTATAGGTCCTAAACATGTATTCCCATACTGTATACATAGATACTGGATCATTTCAATGCGGAAGTGTAGATCTAAATTCTTTTATGGCGCAGAAATTCACTAAGGTGCAAAAATTTGGTAAATCTATATACAGGATGCTGGGTATAAATTTGGAAAGTTTTATGAACAAAACGAAAAGAAGAAAGAAAAAAGAAAAAATTATTACGTACATTGTGTACCACTGAGCTCCGCAAGCACACGCGGTCTACAATAATTAATAAGCAGCGCGCGCATCGCGAGATCTCAGCTGATACTGCGAACCATTTCCGTCCCTCTGCGAGGGCGAAATAGAATGAGATAGAATAAGAGACTGAGAGAATAAGAGAAGAGAGAAATAGAGCGAGAGAGAGAGAGCGAGATGAAGGGGGGAAGAAATAAAAGATAGGTTAGGTATAGAAGGATGCTTATATTACATAGGATGGTTGAGGGCTAGGTGGCGCTAGGTGGAATAATGTAAAAGGGATGGGTTGGTTGTTGGAGAAGCGAGGATTCAGAGATCCGCCAACGGGACGTGCAGAACTTCGAAATAGCTCCGAAATTTTCCACCCTATACCCTACCCACCTACCTACCTACCTACCTACGCGTAGAATTTCGTTAGAAAATTATTTCGAGTTGGCGATAGTCGATTTGCTGCGGGGTATACTATATATGTATAATACATGTATATGCGAATGATACCGATTTCAAACGTTTTTCGTTGTTTTTTTTTTTCTTTTTCTCTTTTTTCTTTCAAATGTCATGCGACGGTCCCACCCCTGCGTTAACTCAGAGAAAATGTTGTTTGATTCAAACAAATTCTTGTATATTATTATGCCATTCGGTCAAACAAAATGTTTGTTTTATTCCAAGTATAATTCTTTGTTTATTTTTTCCATCTGAATCGAATGAATATTTGTTCGAGACAATCAATATAGTATGGTTCTTTGAATACCTAAATCGGCTCGATTGATTATAGAACAAAATATATTTTCCAAAGTAAACGAATCATTTGATTCATTTAAGAATATAGTATAATAATATAGCGTTCGAAAAAAATATTGGATTAATCCTAAACGCATAGAGTTGTTCGAATGAACAAAATATTTAGCTGAATTAACCAAATTTTATTATTTTTATGAAATAGAAAAAAAAACAAATCCTAATCAATTGATTAGATTTTGGATTTGGATTAAATCAGACAAATTATTTATAGAATTGTTCACATTTTTGTATTTGATCGAAAAATCAAGTCAACTTTTCTCTGATTGTATATAAATACGTAAAGAAATCGGAGAAACCGGATGTCATCGAATTTTCTATTTTTATAACAAACGATAATGACGAAAGAATTGTCTCTAGAGAAAAAGGCTCGATAAATTTCTAACGGAGAAACACACCCTAACTTCCGTTCCGCGAAATGACTCACCATATATCCGGTCTTACGTATATCGTAGGTAGACAATAACATAACAGGTAAGATATATAAATAATGTATAAAAAATTGTTTCTGCGTTGATTAAAATAATTAAATCAATTCACGGTAATAAATATATTAAAATAATCTATGTACCAAAGTTCGAACAAATATTAGAACGATTTAAACTGTCAAAAAGCACGTGGATCCGTTCTCGTTGGTAACAGTAGAACCTCTTATTGTGTGCGGGTATACGTAACAACGCGGGTATACGCAACAGCGGTATACAAACTACGAATCCAGATGGCGACAGTAGCCGAGAAATATTATTCATTCATTTTTCTAGCCAATAATTGGCGGGGAATAATAATTATATTTTTAAATTGAAAACTAATTTTCGACTCTGATATTATACACGCGCAGATTTTTATCATTTTCTTTGTTCCTTTTCTTTTTTTTTTTTTTTTTTTTTTTTGATGCGATTTAGCAATTTGAATTATCGGTTTTCCGCACATATATATGTATAGTATAGGTGCGTATGAAGCTAAACCTATTTAATCTATAACTAAATTATCGCCGTGCAGTTCTAAAAGCCAGTGAATATATTCGCTCGTATGGTATATAATGTAACAGGTGAGAAGCATTAGAAATTATATATATATATGGGAGTTAGTATACGTGATGGGGTACGATAGTTCGTAGGTGGTTATAATAGCCTGGTGAAGCCATGTAAAACTCGATTAATTCAAAACTGAATTTTCGCAAAATCCTATATTTCTCTCTCTCTCTCTCTCTCTCTCCTTCCCTTGCACGAAAATTTCATTCTGGCTTACAAAGCTCGTTGACTAACGTAAATTCTAGCAGATTTCGAAATACCATGTATCATCAAAGCCTTGAGAGGCCGAGTGAACCTTGATGTTCAATTTGTAACTCGTGTCGTCAGGTGCAAACTAATTTATTGAAAACTTAAATTAATTACTGTATCATGATTCGCTCGTGTGCACCTCTGACCACGATATTACATTAAATTCAGAAGCCTGCAATACCGACGCTGCTACTCAACTTCGGAACAGATACCTTCACTAAAACCGGGGATTCCCCCAATTCAAATAGCAATCCACAGTTTTCTCGCTCCGCTCAACTGCCACTAAGCCAGATTCAAATACCGACTGAAGATCAGTAAAAAGACGTGGGTCAATGCTCACCAGTTACACGAAGAACTCAGTCGATATCTTGAAATTTCTTTTGATTAATTCTGGTGAAAGATGGATAATTATTAATTTTCAGTCTCGATGGATCTTGTCTTGTGAAGTTTTACTCGTTTTAATCGATGTAGTTTTGAATAAAAATTCTTTTAGATTTAGAAACCTGATCGCAGATTTTTTTATTTTATTTATTTATTTTTTTTAATTAACTCTTCTTGACTCGTTCGTTAATACGGCGAGCCGTATAGTATTTTTTATATATTTTATTATTTTTTAATTGAATATAATTATTACGTTAATACTTGATGTTTATCAATTAATCCAGAGTGAAATCGATCACTGTTCAAAATTCGTATGGAACAGACTCGTCGATCTTAAAACGAGGCAGGCTAATGGGAGTGTTTCGTCTTCGTCCCACGACAGAAAATTTTTCAAATTATCTCCTATATAGGTACGGTACCTACATATATAACGTACACGTGCGCGATGATGGGTCACGGATGAAACGAAGCGTGAATTAATTGTAACACGATCTTGACTTTAGAAATATTTTAACAGCCTAGCTAATGATCAGATCAGCTGCTATATAACGTATTAAGTCTAGGATCTAGTCGGGGTGATCAACGCGATTGTAAATTCTATTAGGACCGTTGATTTTATCCTATACATATAATTTATTATTATTATTCCTGGATCGAAATGAAATTTTCGATGAGAACCGCTAAAAATATTCTCACCATTTGTTTTTTTTTATTTTTTTTATTTTTTTTTATCTACGGTAGAGAATCTTAATTCCCAACTTCAGTTCTAATGACATAATATTTCAATAAAATATGCCATAAAGAACTTGTGAAATTATACGATGTACCCATAATATTAGGATGTGTCGCGTTTCAGGGCAATATTGATTTTTTTTTTTTTTTTTTTTTTTTTTCTGCTTTCCACCTGAAGATCTTTTAGAATAGGACTAAAACGAAATTCTCGTGAAAGGATAGCGGTGAGAATGCATTTCGTAAAGTATAGCTGGACATGAATTACAAATTTTGGCCATTTGAATAAAATAGAAACGACATGATTATTTCTTTTTTTTTTTTAATTATTACTCAGCCGAATTTTAGGGTACAAAATTTTTCAGAATGCTGTTTTACAGAAAATTTAATTGTCCACGAAAAACGTAGCTGAAATTATCTTTACGAAGTCTATAGTTAAGGGGACCACTACAGCAAGTTTTCGAGAAATTATCATATAGTCCGAAATTAATTTATTTCATAACCAAAGTTCATTTCACATAAAAATATTTTTCTTTTTCAAAATCATGTGTCGTAAGGATTTCAGCGCACCATTGGACCGATTCAGGTCATCTTGGATTCATTTTCTTCAGAAAAAAAATCCTCATCATGTGAATGTAGGAATTTTAAAATAAAAAATTATGTCACAAGTTATGATCAATTTACCAAATTTGCGAAAATTATTATCACTCATTTCTTAAATAACTTGGCCAAAATGAAGAATTTTCAAAATTCCTACATTCACATGATGAGGATTTGTTTTTTGAAGAAAATGAATCCAAGATGACCTGAATCAGTCCAACGGTGCTCTGATATCCTTACGACACATTATTTTGAAAAAGAAAAATATTTTGATGTGAAATGAACTTTGGTTATGAAATAAATTTATTTCGGACTATGATAATTTCTCGAAAAGTCGCTGTAGTGGTCCCCTTAATTAGATGTCACAAGCGATTGGAGGTAGGTAACTTTCAACACTTTATAACTTGTATACCGTTGAATTTACAGACTTGCTTCTAAGGACGTTTTTTGTAGATAATTCAAGTTTCTATTTAATGACACCTTGCGAAATTATATGGCATAAAACCTCGCTGAGTAATACCAATTCGAAAAAAAAAAAAACCAATCACATATCTGTACTGCGTTATTTATATAATAAAAATTATAATTCGTTCAGCTATATACTTCATGGAATGCGTTCCTAGCGCTATCCTTACGCAAGGATTTCTTTTTGGCCCAGCTAATACTTCAAAGGATTTTCAGGTTGGCAATGTGCATCTAAAATTTCTTTTCAATTAACGTCGTCTGTCCAAATTTCCTCCTTTTTATAATTTTCTCTCTTTTCTCTCTGGAAAGTGTACACTGCATATCGCATACGTGGGATAGGGTATGGGTATAGGTATATATGAGAAAGGATAAATCTGATATAAAGCGGAAACCGCGATGCCGTAATACACTCGCGAAATAATAAATCGTCGTTATACGGATATAACTCCAATATTTATCACCCACACGTACGATTTGGTCCAGTTAGCACGCAACAGGTGGTTATATTCGACGTATCATATCTGCAGCTAGACCTTATGCGGTTCGGAATCTCTCGCAGATATTCAATCAATGAACAAATTCCTATTATTGTTTTTTTTTTTTTTTTTTTTTTTTTTATAATCTTCATTATACCTATGCTTGTATTTGTTATCAAAAAAAAAAAGGAAAAAATCTATATTTTAATATCTGAAAAAAAAGACTGATAAATCGTGTTTCGGTTTTCGATATTGATTTTTTTTATTTTTTTTATTTTTTATTTTTTCATCTTTCCACGGAAAAAGGCGGAATATATCACCGCGGCAAAATGAAATTTATATTGCTGTAGAAGATGCGATACCTCGCGAGATATATCGATGATAATTTGCTTCGATTTATTGTTAAGGGTGTGGTCCTCGCGATTTCGATCGAAGATTTAATACGGTAGATTCGTATCAGAGTTTGATATTATCAATTTTCACCAATTATACTTTATTCTTGTAACAGCTAAGGCGGCGAGGCCAATTTAGCTGCCAGTAATAAAACATATGATCGTTTTATGTCGTCCTAGTGCAGGTATAGGTGAATGCGATAATAAACGATCTTAAAGTCGCAGACGGTCAGCCATGCAAGAGAAAAAAAAAGAAAAAAAAAAAAAACGGCCGCACAAAAGTCAAGGGATCAAAAAATCGAAGCGATTTTTTCTCTATTTTCTTTTTTTTTTTTTTTTTTCTTCTCTTCGATATATCGGCGCAAAATTAATCAATAAATTTCGGTTTCTTAGATACTTTAGGCGCGTTTTGATCGTGGGAATCCACGACTATTGCCTAATTAATTTGCCGGATAATAATAATAATAATGAGTTTTTATTATTCCGCCAACGAAATCGACGACCCGATAGTTTCCCACCTCTGATATGGCCAGGATGGTACAGAGTACGAGTAAGGATCTCGGTGGACGATAGTATAAGACAAAACGTTAATTGCCGCACGTCCAATTTTTAATTAAGCCTTAAGCGTAATTAATAGGCACCCGTTTATAGTAGAAATTAATAATTCCGGTTTGCTGTGTAATTACGGGTTGTGAAATTAAGACATGACCGAGCTCCGGGGTTTAACGTATTTCCTTTCCTCTCAATCTCATATCTACTACCTATACCTCCTTATATATGAATTTTCTTTTCTCTTTTCTTTATTTAGGTATCCGGCGAAAGCTGCGCCTCTACTTCTTTTTCTTCGCCCCTATATACGTTGCTCTCGCAAAAAAGAAGATGTGCTGCATATAATTTTTTTCCTCCTTTTTTAAACCACTTCTTTATTTCGGATATCTACTATAATCGACTGTCCTGTTTGGCGCATGTGGTTTAGAATGAATAGGCAGACTTGAGAAGAGTTGGGAGACTAGGTGGGTAGGTAGGTACCCTTTAAACACCTGTATTACCATATATTATAAATATGGTCAAGATTTGCTTCACCTTTATAATGCGACTATAATAAATTTCATACTTTGATAGAAATAACTTCTCGCTAATTTTATAGCTGTAATATATGTATAATTGCAATTCGCACTTGCGCGCGGTTTGTAATAACGTTTGTTATAATAGTTCGTGGAAATTAGCCAATACATATATGTATACCTATGTATCTGTACGCTACAGGAGTAAGATTTATCACCAGGACGCGTCGACAGTTAATTAAATTTCATTTCTTCGTTGCTTATGTGAGCATGGGCCTAAACCGACTGCAAGAGATTCTCCAAGCTGGAGAAATTTACCTATACGACAATAATTAGGCATCGTATATAAGATGCTAAGGACCTTCTTACAGAGTCAATACTTACGGATTAGCTGCCTGCATCGCCTATCACGTTGTTCTTAAGACGAGAAATTCTTGTTCGAGTTCGAGTTGCTGTATGGTTAAGCTGGAATTAACTCGGATAAATAATTACGTCAATTTCTCAACGAGTGACGGACGTAAGAGAGACAAACAGACGCCACCGGGTCTTCAACCTCTTTTTGCAAAATCTCGTAGCTGCAGATCTCTTATGGAAGATATAAGTGGGAACATGGACGAAAAATCGAATCAAATGGTTCACTGCTTGGCCGTTTAGGTTTATCGAAATTTTTTGTACACTGGAAGACAAAGTTCGAAGATCTAGTCTTTCGGGGGCCGAGCTGAAGTTCCGAATTTAAATATTAAGTAGATAAGATGAGTTTTTTGTAAAGAGGTTCTCGATTAGAATGAACTATTCTTTGCCTTCACATCCTGAGGAATAGACCAAAATTTTTAGATCCTTGGGCCATCGGGGGTCTGGACTTTCGGAGTCTTGAACTGTCAGCATCTCTGACAATTCGGGATTTTATTTTCCAAACGAGATCGTTTCTAAAAATTGGAAATCGTCTAGCAAGTCCCGTTTTATTTTTATGATTCAAAAACGTATACAAAAAAATTGCGATAATTTCTCACTCGGGAAAAACTGTCTGATGAATTATACTCATGAGAAACTGACACTGAGAAAAAGGTCTTGTTGAAACAACCAAAATTTGGTTATTATACGGTCAAAGAAATTTTTTTGTTCAGTAAACCAAAATTTTGTTGTGCTAACAAGAAATTTAGTAGTATCAGCAAAAATTTTGGTTAGCCCCACAAAATTTTGGTTGGCCCAACAAAATTTTGGTTGATTGAACAAAAAAATTTCTTTGACCGTATAATAACCAAATTTTGATTGTGTCAACAAGACCGTTTTCTGAGTGTGCTTGTGGTAAATTTCTTCAAAAACACATCTTGACATCCCATTGCTGAATTCCTATACCGATTTCTCTCGAATCGAAGATATTTCTCCGAATTTCGTTCCTGACATATAGAAACGCGATATTCGGAACAAATTTTTGGTAAAAAGGACCAAAAGAGGCAATACACTTTTTCCGAGATGTAATATATTCCCAAGTTCTTATCCTTTACAGAAAAATATGGTGCAGCTAGGTGACTCGATATCGCGTTATAGTATAAAGTTGTATAAAACCTCTAATATGTTTGGGACTATCGCGGAAAGATATGTACGAAGGTTGGTTCGAAAATCCTAAATCATTGATAGCGGTGTGCCTATACTACTCGGGATTCAACCTTCTCTTCGAGGAGGTAGGTAGGTAGGTAGGTAGGTATAGGTAGGCATATCGCGTGGGCACAAGAATACGGGGTTCGCGATTTAAGAATTTATTTATTTCTTACTGGACCCTCGACTTTCGGATATAAAAGATTAACGCACCTCGCCAAATCTTTAACACGACTCATTTTCTCACGGTCAACAAGACCGACTACAACACTTCTGGCAACTTTCGATCCCATTCGCTCATTCCTGCATTACTTTATTCTCTCAATTACCACCTTTTTTGTTTTTTGTTTTTTATTCTTTCTTTCTTTCTTTTCTTTTCCATTCATTTTTTTTTTTTCTCCTACATCTACTATACACGGATACGTATACGTATAGGGCAATAAACCTCGGCTTGTTATTGGTGACAAGTTTAAAAATCGACAAAGAGGAAAACGAAAAGAATTGTTACTACAGCTTAGAGCCTAAATGCAGTTGAATTAATCGAAAAGGAATGAAATAAAAAAAAAAAAAAATAAAAAATGTGAGAATATCGTGGGTTGTAAAAATAAGTGTGGGTCTATTAATAAAAAGACAGTGTTTGAGGATGTCATTTTCCTCTATCTAAAAACCATTCGGAGTTTTAAACGCACGCACCTTAGCTCAGCACCGATCAACGCGATAATATGCAAAACCCTCGATCCTTCGTTCCTGACTACTTACACGGTCGGTCGTCGCTCGATTTGCATACCAGGAGAGGAGAATCATCTTTTACTCTTTCAATTTAACTGGGCTCTTATATATCCGACTACATGAGTACGTATCTGTTATACGTCAGTCCGTCGAAGAGTAGTATAACGAAAGACGTACCGTTTGATGAAAAAAAAAAAAAAATTGACGAGATGAGGGAAACGCAGTTTCAAATTTGTCGAAAATTGTATAAGAAGATGAAATAAATGATTTAATGAACTACCTATCCCTATCGATCTAAAAGATATCTGAATCGTTTTCAATTGCGTGACACGAAATTGGCCAATTAAAAATGGTAACGTAAAGACGGAAGGGCAAAGGCAAAGTATTCCACTCTCGTTAACTGCGCAAAAGTGTTGACTCAGTTTTATCGCTTAGTTATAACAAACCGAAGACTTGCAACTACGCCCACGCTGCTTGGTGCACAGATGCAGTGTGCGCCTCTTATTATTTCCTAACGAATTTCTTTTACGAGTTTGAAGCAATTAAAATGAAAAGAGATCAAATACCTATCTGATTCAATTATATACTAGTTTTTTTTTTTTTTTTTTTTCTCCTTGGAATCGTTGAAGTTTAGAACATGAGCATTCTGAAAAGTTGAAATGCAGACGTCTCAGAACTCCGAAAGTGATCCAGACTCCCGCAGGTCCAGAGGTCCAAAAATTGGTAGGATTTCGAAACTTTTTTTGAAAAAAAAAAAAAAAAAAAACTGAATCGGTATAATATTCAAATTTGGAATTTTCACCGTGCGGGACTTTTGAAATCCGGAACTTGAACCCAGTGCCGAACGTTGCTCGTCACTTCTTATTCTATCTGCTCAATTAATTTTCTTTTTTTTTTTTTTTTTTTCATTTTTGTAAAACTTTCTGCGAGGCTTTATGCGAAGGCTTCGCGAAGGCATACAAATCGATCGTCTGTAAAATCGGACGGGTATGGCATGACGAATATCGATGAGACGCAGATGATCGTGTCGATAGCTACAGGGAGATACTATACACGAACTGTCGTGGTATGTACCACCGAAAACATTCCGTTACATAAAACACCAGGATAACAATAATAATAATACTAATTTCAACTGTATCACTAATTTCAAATTAATAGTCCAATAAAACCTTACCTTTGACGTTAATGATTCCTCTCTCGAGATCAGCTTCGCTGCACACAGTAATAATAAATCAAGAAACACGTAGTATAGGTATTAATGTATAGTACGTCAATTAGATCGTTGATCTACGAAGAAAAATCTGTTCTCTAATGTTCTTTGATTACGATTTAATGTCGAGAAGAATTTTCAAAGAATTATATAATTTTCACTGATTTTATACGAGTGTGTTGTATCCTTATAGGCATGTATGTACCTACTTTGCTAATTCCCGTGCAGTTAATTAGTCAAAATCGATTACAGATCACGATCGCCACGAAAGAGTGGCGTTATTAATTAACTAAATCGCTGCACTCCACTAATTTGTAAATTTTTAGTTCTTGTATGGTTTAGACCACTTATAGTGTGTTAATACGGAAGTGTGGATGTTGGTGTGTGTGTATGTATGAACGCGGATACTTTAAAAGTGATTTAAATGAGTGTTTAAAACCGATTGACATTAACCAGAAGAGATGCGGCTGTTTGTCCAGCACTCTGCGCGTGGTACTGAAGCTGAAGCGCGGTAAGTTTTACGCGGGAATAACACGTGGGGACCCTCTTCGAGGCCGTGGATAAACGCGTGCAGGAATACTGAAGGCACTGCAGTGTAAACCGTATGAACGTAAACCGTGGCCAAGGTGTTGCTGCCTCGAATACACCATTCGAACTGGTAGAGATGGAAGATGGAAGATGGAAGATGGAAGATGGAAGATGGAAGATGAAAGACGGAAGATGCAGGCTCATTTTGCCCCTTCACTCTCTCTCTCTCTCTCTCTTTCTCAATTTTTCTCTTTTTCGTTTTCTCTCTTCAACCTACATCAGCTGTTACGACTCAAGACTCACCTTTATTTCTATGCGTCAACCAAGTAGTGGTTGGTACACTATAAGTCACGATGCACTGCGCATGGTAGAAATTCCGTCAAAGTTTCTCGAACCAGAAAGCACAAGGACGAAAAACAAGGGATTGTGTTGGTCCAAGTTTCAGAAAAATCTGTCCAGTCTCTCGTGACTCCAAAACGTAAAACCAGTCTTTGCAATTCCTTCGTTTCGACATCCCTTCCGCAAAAAAGAAAATTCATTCTTCCATACAAGATCAGAAATTTGTAAGAGGGACTCGGCTGTCATTTCCGAACGATTTTCTATTCAATTTGATACAATTTTATTAAAATTTTGAAATTTCATCGAATTTAGAAAATCCTGTAACTTTAGTTTCAAATTTGGAAACCGAACTGAACTTTTTTCAGCTTTTGAAGGCTCCCAAATGCAGATCGTGTATACAATCTCATCACTTTGCCATTTCATACTCTTTTCACGATTGATGATCAGAATAAACTGGAAAGTTGAAGTCCTACGGTTGATCGAGCCCCTGAAAATTCATGTCTAAATCATTCACTGCTCGTTACTCCAAAACGTAAAACCAGTCTCTGCAATTTCTTCTATTCGACATCATACAAGGTCAGAAGTTTGCAGGATGGACTCGGCTGTCATTCCTGACCGATTTTGTATTCAATTTGATCCAATTTTATTGAAATTTCAAAACTCGATCGAGTTCACAAAATCCGGTAACCTTGGTTTCAAATTTGGAAACCGGACTGAACCTTCTTCAGCTTTTGAGGGCTCCCAAATGCAGATCGTTTATACAATCTCACAATTTTGTCATTTAATTTTCTCTTCACGACTGATGGATTAGAATAAATTTAAAGGTTGGAGTCCTGCGGTTGATCGAGCCTCTGAAAAGTCATTTTTGAATCATTCTATACCGGAGATTTTTTGCAGCTGATTTCACAAATTTCTATTCGCAGATTCATGACTTCTATACTTGTGTCGTAGCCATAAGCTGTAAGCGATTTCGCTTCGAAGAATCACTCAGCTCATTGTCAGTCTTTAAACGCATTCGAGTACATATTGCAGGTCCTTTAACGCGCGAGGGACAATGACTCGAGAAGATTGCAAACCTCTCAAGATCGCAATACTGAAGTACGGGTGAATACTTGAACAGGTGTATGTGGTTATATAGGTTTACTTTCTGAGTGAAATTCTACGAGATTTCAACCCCGAGCAAATCGTCGAGCTTGGAATACCGCGTGGTTCTAGTCGACATAAAGGAAGAGTCTTAAGCGAGAATAAAAAAATCAAACGTATGCCAATTTTTCTGAACAAATTCTATACGAAATTGTATTTCTATATTTCATAACGCATAGAGAAGGCCGAGCTTTAAAAAAAAAAAAAAAAAATTTGATATTCAACTGAGAAACTCCAGAGTTGGTTTCATCCTGAAATTTTTCTGCGAGTAGCATTTCTCTGAAATCGTTGAATCTGGTGATTGGAAGTTTGAAGGATACCTATCATAAAAATTGGAGAGAAATTGCCAACATATTTCTGTTGACTCAGTTTCTTGCCAACTGCAGATTACTAGTATTTTTGGACATAACTTAGAATCATTTGAAATTTTAGGGACATCGTGATTTGAAAACATGAAAACATGACAACATGATATACCTGAAGTTTGGTCGTCGGCTTTCTTTGAAAATTCACTTGACCGAGGTGACATGGGTAAGGGCGTTATTTTGACTCCTTAAATCCTGCCTTTTGAAGAGCGTGATTTTCTCCTTAGTCTATATATATTCTCGAGCTTGTAATTCTTGCATGTGTAAATCAATATTTCCTCTATTTCCTCCTTGCACGATGGTTTCTTGCTGCAGTCTTCGGGCACAGTCTGCACTTTTCTTAGCCAAATATACCGATCAAGCATCGCATCGCGTCAAAAGCCGCAATCCTTAAAACCGACGCTTTTGTACATATACCTACCTCCCATAGGTATATTTGCGTTAGACAAACCGTCGACTGCACGACGACGCAACGGTTTAAACTTATTACCTTAGTTTCATCAAATAGTCTTTAACTAGAAGTGCATCCGGCGATGTGACAACCATTATCATATTTACAGGTCATTTGTGTTTAACGACGTGTTAAAAAAAACGGATAACGATATACCCGCACGCAATCTGCGGATAATTATTACAAAAAAAATAAAATAAAATAAATAAAATAAGAAGAAATGAAAATGATTTAAAAAAAAAACGGTGAATTATTATAAGATACAGATTTCTGTGCACACATGTATATACGTAGGTATATTACACTTTTTCGTTGTGGCCGAGGACAAGCGTCGTCTCGCGATAAAAGAGAATTATTACAATCATCGTACTACGTTCGATATACGATTTAGCGTGTATTTCGTAAATTTATTCGAAACGACCTTCGTAATAGCCGTAAGATATATTAGTTCTCCGGACATTAATGGACGACTTACAAAGTACAAATCGGCAATCGATGGCGCCTCGCGAAAAGGAGCTATGGCTTTGATAAAAGAGCAAAACGAAGAGCGCCGTGCCGATCCGTTTTACACTGGTAAGGGTATCAAATAAGTATATCGTGAAAGTGCTTGTATGCATATATACGTATATATGTATATGTTGTACTTTGCTACACGAAGAAACCTTGCTGCAGATGATATAGGTATATGTTACCTATATCCTTTATACACTACTATATAAATGTAAAGAGCATATATATGCCTGCCTTTATGTATATGTAAACCAAGATAGAGTGAGCTGCTCAGTACGCATAATAATTTTTTAAACTCTTCGGGAACCTGGGTGGATTAAGTCCGTAGCATTTTGCTTCATCTTACGCCCTGATAATCCGAAGGACGATTAGTGATCCTAACGATAAATCAACCGTATGCAAATGAAACGATTTCAATGTTAAACTCTTTTAACTGGTCCCATCTTCGATGACGCTTACTATACACTATATATATATATAGTATATGTATAATATACCTACTTTCTTAAGAAGATATATTCACATATCATCTCATCAGATGCTGTAATGGTATGGAATATGTTTGTGTATGATACTGCAATGCGTATGGATGTATTAGTGTTACGTACTGTTTTGTCATCACGAAGATGTTGGTTTGAAATTCTTATGCGCAGCGAATGAAATATTAAAGTATAATAATATTCGTACATATATAGCAGTAGAGAAATTTGATGGAAAAATAGGCTATAAATAACTGCATGGGGTGATAGAATAAATGAGTGTAAACGTACGACTGATGTGGCGTAAGAAAAATTCGATTTATTTACAATAATTGAACATCATAAACAGGATTATGAACAAAACACACAATATATAATTATATACCTACATTAGTTACAGAAAATTATTTCCGTTTTATGAAGCAATAATTTCCTGGCTTACAAGATTTTTAGTAGGAATAGTAAAATCAATCATGCAATAAGCAATAAAAAATATGAATCTGCAATTAGATTATAATATGTAGATATTGAGCTGGAAGTATAATATACCATATTCAGTAATACGAAAAATATAACTGAACGTATAAGAGCAAGGACAGAAAATACTGAAGCCGTTTGAATAATATTATAGTATAGGTATACATATATGAGCTAATTCTTTTACGACTACATTATTACCGGTTCATTATCGATAAAGCAATCAAAGAAAGTCACACACTTTGATATGCAGTTAATCTTCCCGAGACTTCCAGAATCGCTTTTCTCTTACTGAATTCGAAAACCTCATGTTGATCAAGTTCAGTACTGAAATCTAAATTTTTCAGACGCTGATATTCACGTGAATAATTCGATAAGTGCACGTGATCTACAAGTAGAGAAATTTCTTCTGTTGTTCGTTCTATTAGAAAAGAGGATTGATCGCCTCCTTGTTGTACCGAGGAGCGTACAACCCTTGAATATTTTACATCACCGAGGCCCCGTTCTTTCGCAAGTTCGTAATGTTTGTTATACTCGGTTAAAACATCTACATTATTTCTATACATTTCTCTTGCGTACTCTTCTCCATTCTCATAACCAGCCGGGAAATTGGCATTTTTTGGTAGCTGAATGTGAATCGCAGCAGATAACAACAATAGTTCTTTGAGATCTTCATCATCCACTTGAAGTCCCTTCGTGCTATTGGCACTTACGTTATAACAACTGAAGGCAATTGTTGGTATCTTCTTCTCATAGTCACTCAACTCTTTTTTATAAAAAAATTTCTTTTCGTTTTCTCGAAACTCATAAAAACGAACCTCATTACTATTCATATTGTATTCAGTAGTTTTACCTGTGACTTTTGCGTTGACACTTACCAGCGTCAAAATAATTGGTAATTTCCGCCCTTCGATATAATCAATGACTGCCAAATAACTGGCGTAACAAGGTAAAAACGTGAGACGCAACAGTGGGGAGACAGCTGTACATTCAGACAATATCATTTTAGTTTTTTCACTTGCGACACTTCTTATGTAATCTACGGAATGCGAATTGAGTTTTTTTTTTTGCTTGTTCAATGCAATACGTCTCTCTATTCCTAGAAGGAAGTATTGAACCGTAGTAATGATTCATCGAAACTTGATGAAGTATAAAATCAAGTTCATCTCTGTACACAACTTTCGATAAACTGAATAGAACTGCATATGATAGTATTTTCTGATCCCTTTCGTCTAACTCATCAATACCATAATAACTAAACTCATTATTTTTATAGCACTTATGTAGTATATTGAGTATGAGTACGGAATGGAGATGACATTGAGTATCCGATATCAGTGGATCAAGAAGTTCAAAGTAGTCGCTACCCTTATCAATAGCTCTAAATAATAACTGTTTACAACGATCTAGGATCTTGTCGAATATCTCTTCGTCATTCTTTGCCTCTTCCATTTTAGTCGTATGCGGCCATCTCTGCCGTCTCTCCATCCTTCTTTCCTGAGCTCGAGTCCTTCTTTCGAGTTCTGCTGCAGATTCCATTTAACCAAATTTATTGTTCTCGAAGGACTTATTGATTGCCACAATTTCGCACTGGTTGAATAACTGCCAAATATAAATATTATATAAGTATTATAGCATATCTGGGTACGTCCTATCAAGGCTTCCTCAACAACTCAACGTATGTGGGTATTCCACGCGAAATCAGCACCCTTTCGACTTAACCATTTATGATTTGACTAATTTGTTTATTAGACTGCCTCAAACAAAAACTTTATTTGTTTTTTTCGATCTCCAGCTTTATCCCTAGCAAATTCAGTTACACCAAAATTACACCAAAAGTACACGGTGTAGGTTTGCGGTGTAATATTGGTGTAATTTTGGCAAAACCCTATAATGCGTACAAAATTACACCAAAATGGGTCGAGTGTGAAATTGGTGTAAAGGTGGTGTGAAAAATTCTGAGATACACCGTGTGATTTTGGTGTAATTTTGGACGCATTATAGAGTTTCACGGAAATTACACCAATATTACACCAAAATCAAACCACACCCAAAATACACCAAAATGACACCAGAAATATTGGTGTAAATGAATCCGCTAGGGATAATATCATAGTTTTCAACATAATATTGAACTTGATGAAAGGAAATGGCCTTACAATTTTTTGAAGCGGTGGCACATCGAGATTTTGTATTCGCCATTTGATTAACACGTACACGGAAAAAAATAGTACATTGTGCACCAAGGTCGTAAAGTGAAACTTTTAAGGCCGAGTGCGATGTTTTAAGTACGAGTCGTAGACGAGCGCGCGAAGCGTGCGAGGCGAAGACGAGTACTGAAAACATCGTGCGAGGCATTAAAAGGCCCACCTCCATGGTGCACACGATACTTTATACAACGCAAGCATATTTTTCTCGCTATTTGATGCCTCTGTATAGGACCTAAAAGTAGTACTTTTAAAGTCCGAGGACTTAAAGTGGTACTTTTAAGTCCTAGGACTTAAAAGTGGCACTTTTAAGTCCTAGGACTTAAAAGTACTACTTTAGGTCCTATACAAAGGCATCAAAAAGCGGGAAAAACATGCTTGCGTTGTATAAAAGTTATTTGATTCAAGTAAACCAATTTACTCAAGTCATATTTACTCATCACAAGAAAAGTTTATTTGTTTTCGTACTATATTTATCATTGCGCCTATTAATTAATTTTCTTGACTGCATGTCTTTGATACAAATATTCTATTTCGTTGCCACAAACATATTTTTTTTTAAACAAAAAAGCGGTCAATCCTGAAGTAAGACAACAAGATTATTTGATACGAGTAATGACATTTTTCGATTTCAATCAATGATCTCTATATAAACTGGATGCGGGGTCGACCTTTTTGAGTGATACCACTAGAAGCTCGAAAATCGCCGGTGGCACAGTCTGACGAGAAGACTCGGTACTAGGTTTCTATGGTAACCGCGCTACAAGCAGCGCAGCGGGTGTTTTGAATTATTTGAATTATATTTGATGCGCGCCACGGTTTTATATTTATTATTCGGCTGTAATGCAACAGAATACTGGCGAGCAGCCGTGTTTACTTGCAAATTAGTGGTCCATTTTGAACCAAATCTGAGGACTATGGTTCTGTCCGATATCCTGTACCACGAATGACGATGAATATTCTTACAGATGTCATTCATCACAGAAATCTACGTTCATCAATCTACCACAGAATTTGGTGAAATTGAAGTTACAGTACCTTTTTTTATTATTTCTTTTTGCGCATTTTGGAAATAGCTGCTGCGAGTTTTATTTGTCAGAGGCGACTGATCAAAGTAATAATCTGAATATGCGCTGTTGTTTATCTTGTAAAATGGTTGAGAAGTTTTTTCACTATAAAGGGAATGACGAAACCGTAGCGGAGTATCGGCGAGGGAGTTTTCACCAACCAACAACTAAAAAACTACCTCAATCCATTCAAAAAAAAATTTAGATCTCGTCAGCTTTATTCGGCTATTTTAACTACATGTCAGTGTATTACAGTAATTATTGCATCCTACTGATGAGACGCTTTTTGAGATATTGTGAATATAATAATATGTATAATCCACCACGAATTGAAAGACAATTATTGGACATTCATTGAATGCGGCGTATATTTGTCTTCGACTGAGACGTAACAAAACAGCAAAGAAGACATTTGCGGAAAGTAGTAATCTACAAAATAACCTGTATCATACAATTTGGATTGTGATGGTAAGTATTTAATTTATCATGTAGTTTGTCTATCACGAAGAGAATAAAAACCACCGTACTAAGATTCATCTATCTGTTCCATTATTTAATAACAATTCAAACTAATCCAGATAATTCAAAGCTTTTAATTAAATAGTAATTAATTGTTGCGTTTATGATTGACCCAATTCATTATTCGTTGAAAATTGAAATTTTTTTAACTAATTCAACGCTGTTTTTTGGGTTGAATTTTGCAATTCTAATTTGCTTTAGGTATCGCCGCAAGAAAATTTTGTCGTGTGAAATTCAAGCCAAAATAGTCTGAATTTAAAAAAATTGTAATTTTTCAACATTCAAATCACTGGTTCAAACCCTTAATTCAATGACAGCTGTTTTTACGCGCGCTTCACGGACGGGGCTGTGCCATCGCCTGTTTGAAACGGCTCGCGATTAAATTAGTATCGTTGCCTCTCGTCATACAGCGCTGATAGTACTTAAGATGGCTTCTATGCATCACAGCCTACTGCCTATGCCAAGCCCACTATCCCGCATCCAGTTTATATAGAGATCAGTGATTTCAATACTCTATTTGGTTGTTGCAACGAGATATTGCTATGTTCAACGCAGTGGTTGCTTTGGATGGAAGAACCAAGACACATACGTCATCTGTTTTTTGTTGGTAACAAATTAATTTCTTGAGTTGAATATCTCCTACTTGCTTGTATTACGAAGGAATATTTCGATCGATAAGATATTTATTTGATCTTAATACACATTTACTTGCTAATAGACAAGTAATTATTTACTTGGCGCAAAGCAAATTTATTGGCTAACGACTAATTATTTTTTTCCGTGTAAGAAATCCAATTCTGACAGTTAGAGTGAGATGATAATTCTTCTACACAACGGACGGAAACTCTTCATGGTAGCCTTCGACAACTTAGATGTCTTCTTCAAATCGGCGTGTCATTGAAAATTTTTAACCGCACCATCTTCGAGACATTCGGAATGCGTAAACGTGGTTTTTCACCTTTTCGAAGAATGGGTACCTAATTCGTATTTTTATGGGGATAGCCACTCGTTGCACTGAAAATCCTTAGGGTCCCGCACGGAAATATATATATGCGAAAAATATATGCGACATATTTGTTTTTTGCGCTAAAATATAAGTAACATTTATTTTTATAAGTTTGATATAAATGTCAACATACATGTTGCGACATGTATATCGACATAAATGTCGACATAGATGTCAACACTATGTAAAATTCATCAAACATATGGGATACATATATGTATATGCGTACATATATGTTATAATATATGCGACATCTTTGGATTTTGCGCACATATATGTTATAAGTGCGACATATATGTTGCATATATTTTTCGCATATATATGGGGAATTCCATACGAAACCGACCAACCCGAAACCCCGACCATTTTTAATTTTGTTGAAAATTTTACATTTTTTTGTTCCTACCGAAAGCAGTATTTGGGAATTTTTTTAGATTTTTGTCTCAACCCGTCCAAACACAATGAATTTTTCAAAATTTATAAACTTGGACCATTTTGATTTTATTGAAAAAAATCACAAAATTTCAAGAGACATTTTCACAAGTACTGGCCAATTTGTAGCGTGTGATATTCATAACTTCTATTTTTTTTTTCTATTTTTGAAGTAATTAAACAAAAAAAAAATAGAAAAAAAAAGAAAATAGAACTAACAAAGTAAGACAAATGACCGCTGCGGCGCTGATTCACACTTGATCCGTCTGCAGCGGCATCTGCTATGCTAATATTACATTAGTTGGGTTTGTTGTTTACGTTAGTTGAAAAATATTTAAAAAAAAACAAATTTCAAGAGACATTTTTACAAGTACTGATCAATTTGTAACTTGTGATTTTCATAACTTCTATTTTTTTTCTATTTTTTTCCGCGTGTGAACCAAGGAATCGTGCTTCCTTGAATTAATAACGCAAGTAGTGATTTAATTCCAAATTATTCTTTTTATTTTATTGAAGTAGCTTGTACACATTTTTTTTTTTTTTTTTATTGTAGCTTGTACTGATTTTATTTAAAAAAGTTTTATAGACGTTGTGGATCGTTGAATCGTTTGCACTGAAGTACCTTTTTACTTGTATATTGCCGTTATTTTGAGGGATGACGCAGTGAATTTTGCGTATTGCTGGAATCGGCCTAGCATTGTTGAAACGGTTTGTCAATTCAAGTTAAAATAGAAGTTATGAATATCACAAGCTACAAATTGGTCAGTACTTGTAAAAATGTCTCTTGAAATTTTGTGATTTTTTTCAATAAAATCAAAATGGTCCAAGTTTATAAATTTTGAAAAATTCATTGTGTTTGGACGGGTCGAGACAAACATCTGAAAAAATTCCCAAATACTGCTTTCGGTAGGAACAAAAAAATGTAAAATTTTCAACAAAATCAAAAATGGTCGGGGTTCCGGGTTGGTCGGTTTCGTATGGAATTCCCCATATATTTCTGTGCGGGGTGTTTTGTTGCATCAACCTCGGGCCCAAATCACCGGGGGATCGGTCCATTCGGTTTCACCTGATTGTCACGGTATAAGTTGTCAAATGCTACCATACCGAGTTCCGTCCGTTGTATAGAACAATTATTATCTTCCTCCGGCCCAGCGCCGGCGTTAGCAACACTGGCGCCCCGGGCAAGATTTAAGTGGGGCGCCCAGTTAAGGGGGGGGGGGGGGGGGGGGGGGGGTCTACTCGATTTTTACAAGGCTGTCTATTCTCTCGAATATCTCGGAAACGGGGCTATCAATTGACTTGCCCTTTTCGCAGCCGATGTTTGACGAGTAATGAGTTCGAACTGGTATGTTTGATCGGAAGAAATCGGGTTTTGTTTTTGGTTTTTTATCGAAAAGTGTGGGCATGCCGTTTATTTCGACTTATATCACAGCCTACGTATCAAAAATGCAAAATCGGCCTCTGTAGCCCGATTCTATTATGGAATTCCGAACACAACCATCCAATAACACCTTTGTTTTGACAACGATGAAGGGGCAAAATGTATTCCGAGATATTGTGGTAATTTGTGCGATTGTCCACGGCTGATCGCGGCAATGGCCGCTATGGGCTGCTAATATAATAACAATTAGCCCAGAATGTCGGTGAGATATCGCCACGTGCCACGTTTCAAGCTTCTCTTTTCACCACGGCTGCTACGTTGATACACCTGGTACCACGCGACTCGACCTGTAGTCCAATCATCTCTGACTGAGAAGCTGGGAACGAGCGCGTGGCGACATCTCACGGACGTTCTGGGAACTAAATGAGCATAGATGAATAAGCGCATATGACTATGAAAATTCTAAACTCTAGGAACTTTCTTTTAGCTTTACCCAGAGCCAACGACGTGGACGTGGAAAGTTTTGTAGCTCCTTTGTTTTTTGTTTTGTACCTTTTTTTAGTTTGATTTTTCGTCTTTTTTTGTATTGTTGTTCGCATGTTTTTTTATATTGGGAACACCGAGCAGGCAGCAGCGCCCCTGAAAATTTGGCGCCCCGGGCGGTTGCCCGGCTCGCCCTGCCCTAACGCCGGCACTGCTCCGGCCGTCAGAATTGGATTTCTTACGTGTTAATCAAATGGCGAATGCAAAATCTCGATGCGCCACCACTTGAAAAAATCGCATGGCGATTTCCTTTCACGAGGTTCAATATTATGTTAAAAACTATGATATTATGAAGCTGGAGATCGAAAAAAAAAAAAACCACAGTCTTTTTTCGAGGCAGTCTATTGATTATATGTTTTAGTCTATGTGAAAATAAACTTAGATGATTTTTTTCAGATTTTTATCTCAATCCTTTCACGCGACATAAATTTTCGAAGAATTCTACTCTCAAAAATTACAAATCCATATTATATAACTTAGTGAAAGAAAGAGATGTTGACTAAAAAAAAAGAGAATCATTTATTTTCTTCTTGAAACGTATACTTTCGTGGAACAAATCTTCAAAAAATTATTGGAAGCTTATCTGTACTATAGCATTTTCAGTTCATATATTACAAAATACATATTTGTTTTCAATCCTGTATGTGATGTTTGATTTTTTTTTTTTTTTTATTTCTACGAAATGGATCACGATAAAAGTCTCCGTAACATTGTAACGGGAGGTGTTTGGAAGATTTAATTTTGATTAGTCCTCTGCATCCTCCTGTGCCGAATTCCTCACTAGTCGATCATTGGTGGAATTATTTAATAAAGCTCTTATCTGTTCTGGCTCTTGATGATAATTGAATTTATCCGTTTGTTTATTTAGGTTTATAATTTTAATTAGGTAAAGTTCTTGGTTTTTAGAAGTATATTAATTTGCTGACTTATTATATGTTTTTGATGAATTATTCTTGAAGACACATAACTTGTTCAATCAAATAGAAATGTTTACCTCTCATGGCGTACAACAAGGAATAACTCGATGGATCAGTTTCTGACTCGATAAAGGAAGAAAATGTCCGTTTTGATAGTACGATTGATGTGAATTATATAGTAGGTGTTAAATGCAGCAAACTTATTTATAATAAAATACACGACCGTACAGTTCCAATATTTATTCTCGAGTGCCTTCTCTAGCAACCTCGCAACATCCAGTTAACAAAACAAAACAAACATATTCAAATCGAAACAAATTACATATCAATTCACCCTTGATAGAGTGGTTCTTCTCAACATGAAGGTTCTATTGAAGGTTCTTATGATTTATAATAAAAATGGAAATAATATGATTTATGCGACCCGTTGTTTGAAAGTTCACTTTTTGAGCATCGGATTTAGGCCGCAAAGTGACCAATTTCAGGTCACTGAAATATAGTGAAATATTATAGGACAGGAGCCTATAATGAAAATATTATCGTACAATATGAATATGTTTCATTAAAATAAACATAGTCAGGTTATTTTTTACTACGTTCACACATTATAAACCAAAATGTCTGAAAATGTCAAATGTCTGAGTCTAAACGTTTTGATACAGAAAGATGCAATAACACCAGTAATTTTAGAAACTAAAGTGAGTATAACACTGATTTTCCAAAAAGTGAACTTTCAAACAACGGATCGCATAAAATATTGTATGTGCCAAGTCCGAGAAGTGTCAAATCCGGTATGGGTAATTTCCAAAATTCGCCTCTGAGTCTGCTGTGTCACAGAAGAACTCGTGTGACACAGCACACTAGATCGGCTCACATTAGAAATTACCCATACCGGATTGTGACACTTTTCGGACTTGATACATAAATAGCTATTCCAATGACTCGACTACATAATAACTAAAATAAATCTAAATATTCGAATTCAGTCGCCAATAACCACTGATTGAGTAACTCCTAAATCTTATAAGTCCTATATAATCTTTGATGTTACCCTCCTTTCTCGATCAACTCGAATCAAGTTATATTACGTATAATTGAAAGTTGCCACTTACGGTATAAATTTCCACAGTGCGTAGATTAGACAGCTATTTTTCTTAATGAACACTGTTTCACTCGCAAAGTTCGATTCTGAACTCCTACTTGGTGAACCAAAAGAAACGGTGGTTTCAGATGATATGCACAAAGTAAATCCGAAAGTTTCGAATCAGTTTTGAAGCAACTGAGTATACTCTGTTCCGCTGCCCTTATCGCCTACGAATGTAATAATAGATATTCTAAGTTCTGAAAATTATACGGACATTTGCCATTGAGCGAAACGAAATATCAGCGGGTCATGGACATACAATTAGAAATACTATCGGGATGGAACCGGATAATTCCACTTCTCGAAATTTTTTGACCTTACGAAAATGACCTTACGAAAATGTCACCATTAGATCCCACTCTCGTACTTTTCATTTCTTTTAGTCAAACTCCAAACATCTTACTTGTTTTACTAGTTCATTTAATATTGAAATATACGGGTTATTCATGGCAACATAATTATACTATATGGGAATTATACGATCTCGAATTGGCAATGTATCTTTGGGAAGCTTCATTATAGATAAATATTACTCTTTGGTTGAAAATATCAGTAAGATTTCAAAATAATCAACAAATTCAACGATTAACGCTCAGTTTGGAATAGCGAAGATACAGAAATACATTAGTACTAAAGTGATCCATAAAAAGGTGCAGATTTTTTGAATTTTCAAGGTCCACCTCGCAATCGGTTCCAAATATAGAAATACAAGTTTGTCTAAAATTTCTGCTCTTAATTTCGACGAGAACACGTAACGCAGAACTTTTTTCTTTTAAATAAAATTGGTTGAAAAATCAATAAATAAATGATTTAATTGATGATAATTATTTTGATATTTCTTGAAATATATTCTAATACAAGTATAGATGAAGGCTTTTTTCTTTGATTTTTGATAGCTAACAGTAAATGAAAACCTTCAGCTAGAAAATCCATCTGAATAAAAAATTAAATTTATTCATGCCATTTCATCTAAGTTGAAAATTGCACGTAATAAAATTAGTTTAATAGATATACCATTTGGAAGCACTTGAAATTTTTTCGGCTGGTACAAAGTCGGAAAAAAAAATCTGCGGTACCTCTGTATTTTGAACCAATTGAGAAGTGGACCTTTAAAATTTAGAAAATCACCCGTTCAAGGATCACTTTAAAACATACAACACATAAACCTACACTTTATGAAACTTCCGTTCTGGATTTCAAAACATGATTTAAAGTTGATTGAAGTGCTTCCTTCGATCGTAAGTATGAGGCACTTTATACGAACAGCCGTGCATCAGAATTGTAAACCGGGTTATAAGTACGCTTTGAAACATTGGCAGATAATATTCGAGCCACTAGATGCAAGACAAAAAATTAATTCGCTAATTAAAATCGATGAACACAATATGAACCTCGTTTTGAATCAACGACTGGATCTTCAGTCATGAATACCCAAAATTAAAATGATGCGCCTATATGTATATGTAGACAAAACGTTTCACATTCTACCTTTTCTTGTTGTTGAATAAGCATATTTTCATAATTGCATTCTGAATTTGCTTGCTAAGAATAAATATGGAAAACACTTTGTACTACGAAGAAAACTATTTACGTTTGCAATAGAAAAATTATAATCAACATGATGGTTTTATATCACATGTCAAATACTGTAATTTGGAATGCTTATTTGTCTCTGATACATGGACAATAATAATCTGTAATTCAATACATACCATTGTGTTGCGTTGAATCTAAGAAAAGAAAGATCTCCAGAGAGTCGGTCGAACGAATTTATCATTTTAGTGGGCATTTATACATATAGGTACCTACATACGTGCTCGTGTGTTATGACACTAAAGTGAGCCACTGTCAAGATTTTTGTGCAAATTGTTTTATAAAAATACGAATTGCAACTCCGTCTACAAGTTTACTCTTATTCCGATGTATTAGCAACAGCCTGCAGAACTCAAAAATGGACCATTTGTCTTCTCACGTCATGGGTGTAGAAAGCCTAGGGCTTCCATCGATTGTTAAAGGCGATCCCTCATATTACTGGGAATCTGATCTATTTATCAATAATCAATTATAAGTCGAACTAAAAAAAATAATCTGAACGTGGGCCTTATCGAAAAAATAGATACCTGGAGACCTGGGACCCAAAGCAACAGTGATCAGTAAAAAAGTAATTTACTTCATCTAAAGTTGAACCAATGGCGAAGATTTACTCGAGGATTATAACCGGGCATATGTAGATTCCAGTCATAACGTGGCCTGCATTTAGGCAACCAATGACACAGACACGAACACTAAGCTGTATGGCTTTGGGCGCGCTCGACAACTAAAGAAGTTATAACGCTTTTTCAGTTCAATAATGACAAAAATCAATCACGGGCTCCGTGAACTCTTAGGTTTGCTGTTTTCATACGTCAATGACTTAGTCCAACAATTCTATATAACTCATAAAGTGTTGTGACTCGCTTCAGCGATCGCACGCGCCTGATACCAGACAATCCCATGATCGTATTGTGTAGTTAGGTGCCTAAAAGCAGGCGCGAAAATTCGAAAATTCGAAAATTCTAGATCAAACTGAGCATTTCTATGAATCGGAATATTATATCTCAGTATTTTTGTTCGGGCCCTTTCAAAAATAGTTAGTGTTTGATATGACAAAAATTGTCCCCAAAGCCCAGCTATGTAGCTTCAACACAGGAGCGGCGCATTTGAAAATAAAATTTCTCATGTATTTCAAATTGCAAAATTTGTTTATTTCAGTTTTATCTGTTCAACTTTTTTGATCTAACTGATGAAAATAAAGTTAATACACGCTTTTGCAGAGACGGTAATATCTGAGAAAATGTATATAAAAATTAATTTAAATTAATTTGTGGAAAAGTAATCAGTAATCAAAAATAAATATGACTTTAAAACCACTGTAATTTGTTAACGGTTCAATTGAGCAACTTGAGTCATAGGTCCATTTTTGTGGATCATAATAGTATATTGTGTACCAAGGGCGTAAAGTGGGCTTTTTTAGACCGAGTGTGGAGTTTGCAGTACGAGTCGGAGGTGAGCTAGCACGAGTCGAAGACGAGTGCATCTGCGAGCCGAAGACGAGTACTGCAACCACACAAGGTCAAAAAGCCCACTTAGCCCTTGGTGCACACCATATTTTTTGTAACAGCACGATTTTCGCGTTTTTTCTTCATTGTTGATAATTTTCTTGAAAATATGGAAAGATATTTTAGCGGGCGTTTTCAGTTTATTATTGCCCGCTTATGTTCGAGTAGCGGGCGATAAAAACTCAAAAACGCCCGCTGCTCAATTTAGCGGGCGATAAAAACTGAAAAACGCCCGCTGCTCGATTTAGCGGGCGATAAAAACTGAAAAACGCCCGCTGCTCGACTAAGCGGGTGTTTTCAGTTTATTATTGCCCGCTCGTCTGAAAACTGCCACTTTACGCCCGCTTAATGGGTCAAAAAAACGTGAAAATCGTGCATGTGTTACAAAAAATTCTTTACAAAAATGTCTAAATGTTTACTTCATTTTTATCAGTTTCGAATGAAAAGAGTTGAAAGAATAACACGATTTCAATGAAATTGCAAAGGGAATTCGAAAAAATTGAAGAGAACTTTCTGCGCACAGAAGTTACGATGGACTCTGGGAGTAAGGAAAAGAGGTTAGTAAATTATCGTACATGAGATGGATGAAGTGATATAGAGAGACGGGGCGGTCAGAGGGTGCAGGGGGCAAAGCCCCCACTGGGGGCTTCCACGAAACATGCAAATAAATTAAAAATTCATAATTGAATAAAAAAATGTTGTGCAAAGTTTGATCACAAGGGCAATGAAAAATAACAAAATACAAGGTCGCTAAGCAACTTGAACCTTTACTATTGACAATCAACAATTGAGGGGATGGGCGGAATAACGGTATAAGTCGGGTTATACCGTTTTTCCGGAGATTGCATAAAAATGATCAGTGATCATAGATCTACATTATATTTTTATTTGATAAAAAAGGGTTGAATATTGAGGATTGAACTGAACAACATTCATGGAAGAACGGTATAACTCGAGTTATTCCGTTATTCCAAATATCTAGATGAAATGAGATGGAAACGTCGGAGTGATGTTTTCGGATGATCACTTAAAACGCGAAACATTTCGGGTATGGAAACGTATTTTCGATAGCGCAGAGACTATCGAAGAGATATCGGACATTGCTTCAGCATCATCTCAGCTTATCATCGACAAAAATAGATGACCTACGAACTTTGATGAGAATTGTGTCAAACGAAGCGCAGATAGACTAGAATTAAAAAAAAAAAAAAACGATATAGCTGGGGATATTCCATGCCAAATCGACGTGGTCCTGACCCTCGACCTCTCAGATCTAGTCCGCGATTTTTTGTATCATTCTTCTAGTCCGGGCGCCAGGGGTGGTCTCGTGTACTTTTTTAGGTCCCCTCGGTAACTTGATGTTACTTTATGTTTTTTGGTGTGCTGAATCGAATTCTCGAGGTTACCAGGCCCAATTATGGTCAGATTTCGAGATATGGCCCATTTTCGGCCAAAATTAGTGGTTTTTCTGAATTTTCCGGGAAAATGGAGAAATTTTCGTCTTGTACTCAGACTTATCGATTAGGTCTTTCAATTCTAAACACTTATCATCTCTTGTACATTTTTCGTAAAGTTGATATTTTGAGCGCAAATCGTTGAAAACGTCAAAAAGTCGTATACTTACGGTCCCACGTACTTGCTCTAATTATAATATCAGGCTTCGACGCTTGGCGGCTTACAGTTATGATATTCAACAACTTTTACATATATTACATACATATTCACACATCAACAATTGGAATAAAATACTAGACAGCTTCTTGAACATTTTTTAATTGACAATAAGTGACAGTAATTTCAAAATTTGATGCACATTGATGCTCAACTTCTTTTGGATAGTTGGCCAGGCATAATATTATTATTTGTAAGGATTGTTACAAGAATTTGTTGAACAACAAACGCAAAAAGAAATACATGGTACTCCCGCTGATTTACATACACAAGATTTTGTCGCACATTTTTTACAATTGCAATTAGGTATGAGTTCGTCGATTGGAGGGAACAATGAAGTTATTTTGTTAGGAATCAAATTGTCACCTTCTCGTGCGTAGCCATAATCTAACGGATCTAGCTTCACACGATTGGTTCTTAATAAATTAATTTGTTCATGCGTTACATAAAAAGCTCTGAGAATATGAAGTCGAATTGAATTGCTGGTAGGTGGAAGGTTTGAAACTGAAACAGTATTATTGTAATGATCAAGGCCAAAGAGTTCGTGTTGGCGGGAAATTTTAAGATCGATAATATTACCACAGAAATATGTTCAGATCGTACACAATTTCAGATATGACTTGGTATACTAGACTGAAGTTGCTGACTAAATGTGGAACACGGAATTGGACCGTAAATATTTGAAATTGAGTCCTCAAAAGTGTGAGATAGAGTGCGCCACCGACAAAATAAAATATTTGCTATTAACAAGCGTGTTTTGCACAATTAGTAATCCAATCGGCGAAAAATGTTGAAATCTAAACCACTAACTTCAGCGCTTATCGTTAAGGACAACATTTATTGCTACATAAATCTATCCAGCTTTAATAACTAGGATTAGCAAGCCCATGAAAAACTGAATAGAATTGAATAAAGCGTCGAATTAAATTATTCCAATTTAACTAGAATTAATACGAAAATCAAGACTAAAATCAAGACGGAAAATAAGACTAAAATCAAGACAAAAAATAAGATAAAAATCAAGACAAAAAATATGATAAAAACCAAGACGAAAAATAAGATAAAAATCAAGACTAAAATCAAGACGGAAAATAAGACTAAAATCAAGACAAAAATCAAGATAAAAATCAAGACAAAAATCAAGACAAAAATCAAGACAAAAATCAAGACAAAAATCAAGACAAAAATCAAGACAAAAAATAAGACAAAGAATAAGATAAAAATCAAGACAAAAAATACGATAAAAACCAAGACGAAAAATAAGATAAAAATCAAGACTAAAATCAAGACGGAAAATAAGACAAAAATCAAGACAAAAATCAAGATAAAAATCAAGACAAAAATCAAGACAAAAATCAAGACAAAAATCAAGACAAAAATCAAGACAAAAATCAAGACAAAAATCAAGACAAAAATCAAGACAAAAATCAAGACAAAAAATAAGACAAAGAATAGGATAAAAATCAAGACAAAAATCAAGACGGAAAATAAGACAAAGAATAAGACAAAGAATAAGATAAAAATGAAGACAAAAAATAAGATACCAATCAAGATAAAAATCAAGACAAAAATGAAGACGAAAAATAATACAATAAATAAAATAAAAATCAATCAAGACATAAGATAAAAATCAAGACAAAAAATAAGATACCAATCAAGATAAAAATCAATACGAAAATCAATGGATACTTCCAATAGATAACGTAAATGGATCCTTCTTATTCACAACAAACAGAATGACGGCAAGGAAAACAGGAATACAATTATTAAGATTGCTATTTCTATACTGTCATTGACGATTTGATAACCTTACTGTATTTCTTCAAAATAAAGATAAGAAATCTGTAGTAATAAAACGAATTTTTTATTTTCATTTATTTCTGTACAGCTTTTTTTTTTTTTTTATTTCTTTCTTACTTCAGTCTAGTATACCAAGTCATATCTGAAATTGTGTACGATCTGAACATATTTCTGTGGTAATATTATCGATCTTAAAATTTCCCGCCAACACGAACTCTTTGGCCTTGGTAATGATACATCCAATACCGAAGCTCATCAAAAGTCAGTGATGTATTTTTTTTTCCTCAAAACTTGAACCAGAAATTTTTCAGCATTGATGACGGAAATTTCAACTTCTAATTCCGAAGCACCTGAAACAAGAAAAGAAGTTTTCCAATATTTCTAAATATAAACTGTAAAGTTTAATTCTTATCCAAATATATATACAGTGCTCCCTCACTAATTTTCACGGATCCGGGGTATAGAGAATATTAGCGAGGTCCCCCACTATGTCCATGGGCGAAGTTTATGATGTGTGCACGGGGAGCTGAGGGGAAATAGCTGACAGCTGACTTGCTAGAAAACCACAGGTTTGTTGAGTGGGGGAGCCTACTTCCCTCCGACGGCGGAGAGGTAAAATGTTAGAGAGGTTAAAATTAGTGAGGGAGCACTGTACTAAACAAACCGTGTGCGAATGTTGGAAGATGAATGTCCGGATAAGCTTGCAGCGCACTGTGCTTAGTATCAACTTTGCTGGTATAATCTGCACCAGTAAGATGATGCAAGGCAGGCAGTACTGAGCAAAGTTGATGTCCACATTTCGTAGCTAAAATGTGTAAAGGCGAAAATCTTTTTTTTGTGCCGGCACCTATATGCATCCACAGTTCCTGAAGTGAATAAATATTTCTTATAGTTACTGAATAATTCGTGAAAATCGTTGAGGAACAAAATGTAATTTTTTACCTTCAAACCATTTTCTTCAAACGTTATCCAATAGTAGGGGAGACCGGGTATGGTTGTCTCACGGGTTGGTTGTCACAGCGGTCATAACACAGAACTGAACGAACGAATAAATTTATCTATCGGCATCGGAGGATCACAAGAGCAACACCACCCTCCTTACTTCATTTTAGTCTGCTCCGAAATGCCGTGACGCAGATATGTGCGTTTGATTTTTTCACACAGTGAAAGTAATTTTTTATGTATCTGTGTCGAGTCTCCTAAGTATACTTAAATTTTGTATATTAATATAACTTTTCGTGTATTTATAACGTTAAATGTGTGTTTCATGATATCATTATATGTTTTTTTGAATATACATTAAATTGAATTCTTTTTGGAAGGTCATGTTCTAAAATTTGTATTGGGGCAGGTTGTCTCAGGTTGACGGGGGCTGGTAATCATATGTGACGACCAACACCATACACGTCTGCTGTCTTTTTTTATTGACTTTTTGGGTTTTTGCTACATGAACGTTTTTTTTTTTTAATATTTCAATTTTTTTGATTTTTAATTTTTAATTTAATTTTTTTTTCTTGGGTAAAATTAGCTACGTACACCATTTTGTTTTCCACAAAAATATTTATTTTATTTTATTAAGCGTTTCTTTTTATATTCCCCCCTTGATTTACCATGTGACTACCTACCCCAGACAATGTGACAACCATCCCTGACACGGGGTTAAAAGTCACACTTTTCTTTTTTCACAAAAATTGTAATATATCCTCGATAGATAATGTTAGAGAAAAAGTCTTTATTTCTTTTTAAGCTAGAATAAATACACTATCCATTGATACATACATGTCACTGCTAAACTGAAAACATGGGTATTAAAAATGCAAAAGAAAAAAAATGTGACAACCATACCCGGTCTCCCCTATAATAATAAGACGACAACATCTGTATCATTTGATAAAACTGATATTTTTTCTCTCCCTTCTTGACATGCTTGAAATATATGTAATACTATTCTTGAGTCAGCCTCTTCGATGTCATTCCTTTGTAGAATATCCGATATTTCAATATTGATAGATACATTCGATTGACTAGGCATTTCGTCTGTCGCACTACATACTATTTTTATGCTTGGCCAAATTTCTTAACCGTTTTTCAAAACATACCGCCGAATGAAGTTTTGCAATGGTATTTTGTTCTTACTTGATCCCCAAAAATAATTCTCTTGTTTTGGCATAGGCACATTCTCTTCGATCACATGCATATCTATAGCTTGATCATTGTATCTTTGCAATCTTTCTCCATCTTTTATAGAATTTTCAACATACGCATCGAAAACTAAGTCTATTCTAGTTACACCTCTTTTTGACAGTAATGAAATACGATTACAAAAAGTTTCTGCGAAGTCCTCGAAAGTATGCATATCTTTCCATTTCAATTGTCGACAATAATGCATGACATCAACCATTAAAGTGAAATCACTAAGATCACACAATTCTGCGATACCTTGAACTTCAGATTTCGTTTCGATTTCTTTGATAAGATCACTTTTAGATTTCTCTTTTTTCAACAAACCATCTTCGTTAAATAAAAAATTACTTTGAGTAAGTTCAAAAGAAAAGAGCCGTCGTAAATCATAATTTCTTTCTTTGGCTAGTTCAATTATTTTGTGAGCAATTTTCGTCTGTTTGTCGACAGTAATCTTGGAACTCGAAGCTTTTTTATTTTGTTGAATCGTTTTTAAAGTTGGCAAATTCACTTTACTAATCCTATCAGATAGACTTTTCGTTTTCTTTATAAATCGTTCGTTATAAAAATCTGTGAAATGAAGACAACTTCTTTCAAAAACATTCAAAAGTGCGTCGCTACATTCCGAACTTGTTAATTCTTCGGTACTTATATTTCTTAGAGGTTCAATACCATCTTTGAATGGATTCACATGAGTAATAGTATATTTCATGATTTTGTCGACTTCTTCCTCGGAACGTTCAGTATTTGTGAAATTATAATCATGATGTGTTTGCAACTCATCATTTTCGGTTTTAACATTCGTAATTTCTCTGTAAAAATTGTACACGGACAATATCTCATGATAGTTCAAGTTCCATGCTGCAACGAACTCTTTCTTTTGTGTACAACCTATGATTCCTGACGTACTTTTTTGAGAACGATTTATTGACTGTTCTAATCCTTGATCGGTTGGAACGGATGTAAATGGTACCATCGATTTTTTATTTACAAAATTGCCATTCAAAAATTCTGCATACAATTCAGGCTTCATTTCAGGCAATTTCGAAATATCATGATAATAAAGAGGGGCCCAACGTGAGTAGTTAATGCGATCAAAAATTAACAAGATAGCAAGTAATATTTTCATTTTATTGACGTGTAGATTCCAGTCACCTGATCGATCTGCACGAATCAGATCTCTTAGTAATTGAATTAGAATCAATACATTACTCCAAAATCCGAATAAAGGTGATTCTTTGCTTCTTCTCATTACAAAATTTCCGAAATCATTCACAAGACGATCAGAACTATGCATAAACTGATTGAAAAGAGATTTACATTCGTCAAAACTTTCTTCAGCGAAAGCTTCTTGTAAAGCTTTTATAGTTATCAAGTCTTCATCATAATCATTTATGTTGCATTGATTGAAAAAAGCTTCCAATTGAAGACGTTGCAATGCTTCACCAAGCATAAAAAACCCTCTGATTGATCTTGCGTAATGTGAGCCGTTCAAAACTTGTTCAACAACATTTACTCCGAAAGATTCAGTTTCTATGAAAATATTCTCTACACTACTGTCTTTTACATATTTTCCTATACACGACAGCAGAATCTTCACCGTATGAAAGCTTCCAAGCATTAGAGTTACATTCTTAAACTGTTCTGGGCGAAGTAATTGTATGTGTCGAGCAATACGATAAACACCCTCATCGCAAAATAATGGTAAGTACTTTTGATCTAAACTAGTCAAAATTTCATCAAAATTACACATAGCTGTATATACAGTCGCGTAATCTGTAACAGGGTGTGGGAGAATTGGAAGAAAGGCTATTTTTTGAATTTCTCTATGGTCATCACATACAATGGAGTTGAAAGCCGACCACATAGGAATTACTTGATTCTGTTCATTACCGTATAAATCAGGCTCATTCGAAATATTCATGCGACACATGAGCCATGCGAGATCTTTATTATTTATTATTTCAAACATTTCCGGTGATAACGATATATCGTCTGATATTTCAAATGGAATGATGAGATTTCCAACAGGTTTATAAAATGTTTTCAATTCTTGACATTTCAAATTTTTCTCGAAAGATCGTGAGCGGCTATTTACATTCGTAGACGAAATGTTTGGCTTTTTAAAATATTCATCCGAAGCAATTTGAAAGAGTACGCACACAGTATCATGCGTAGTATTCAAATCAGACTGCTTCACTTCATTGTGATCGAAGTTGTCAAAGGCTGCCAAAGTAAATTTACTTTTATCGAAATGACTGGGAAGTGGCATTGTATTGGAGCACGATTCTAGTGTATATAGCGATAAACTATTTTTTGCTCTTAGAACTTCATCATATGATATGCTTAATCCCATATGATTCATACTATCTATGAAGTTTTTACACCTATTCGTATGATGCACAACTAAACCATTCATAATACTTAATGGAGTTTTAACTTGACCCTTTTTCAAAACGTAACACATATGTTGAAATAAAGATGTTATTTTTAGTTTTCTATTTTCAGAAATATGATTTTTCTTGTTTTTTGTTAAGGACATCGTGTCACTGTAAAAATCATCCTTCGAAAAATTATATATTTTACTAAAAAATATCAGCACTTCATCCGGGACTTTTGTATTTTGCCATGAATACCTCAAGGTGTTTTCATCATAAAATTTATCGTTTAAATCGAAATTCACATTCTCTAGTGATTTTTTAATAATGTTTCCGCTTTCTTTTAGGATATTGTCTGGCTGAAGTCGATCAACTACACTATCTAAAGATATTGCAGAACTGTAGAATAATGTACTCCTTTTTTTATTCGAAGGTATAGAATAATCTATTTTGTCACCAAAATTTTCGATTAGGTATTTTTTCACATCTTTGTTAAGGACTTTCAAGTCTGCTTGTAAAATTTCATTTATTTGATCGCGAACTGTGGATAACACGAATATTACTCCGTCATCCAAACGAGACATAATACTGTTAATAATATGTGCTATAGCCTCTGTTTTATTTCCGATAATGTCATTTTCTGGATCGTTTATTGGAACAGGTTGATTATTATTCTCCAAATGGCAAGTCGCATCTGCGGTATATTCTCGCTGATATTTTTGTTCGTAATTGCGTAAGCAATTTTTATGGTAATATATATCTGCGGCAAAAACATCCCTTTCATTTTCCAAGTGACTATTACGGATATAAACTTCATCTTTATAAAATCTAGAAATCTTGAGAAAATTTTTGGCTCGCTCTACTTCACATATTCGTAATAATTTGTAATCTTTATTGTTCGAAGCTGCACCACAAATACTACAAATGCTTACTGTTATATTCGCGTTAGATGGATTCAATTTAGATCTTGTGATTCTTTGGGTATCACTAGAAGCACTATAATCTTCACCCGCTGTCTGCGTATTACCTTCACTTGATGGACATGCTTCCGTAGTTTTTTTAGTCGCTCTTAGAACTTTATTTTTATCAGTGTATGTTTTATAACAGTCATTCGTTACATGATAAGAAAAAAGCTCGTCATCTGCCAACTTTTTAACCCGATCATATACAAGATCTTTTCTCAAACTTGCAGCCCATCTCACTTTTTCACAACCATTAGTTGAGCTGCTTAACTTTCCACCCGTTAAACAAAAGATACACGCGTTTTTAAACATAATTGTAGCTACATAGTCACATGCGAGCACGGACTTCTCGAATCGAGTGACAACTGAGGAAAGTCTGTTAGTCAAGTAGATCTCGAGCGCGTATCGAAGGCGTGCTTTAACACGACGCTGCTGCGAGTTGAAACCTGGGTATCTATGCAATTTGAATATACTCACAAAGTAGAATATACCAAATATGTATGATTGATATTTTATAACTCAGAATAAGAACTGTAATATTTCATTGTGCATAATAGTTGAGTCACTTAAGCTATAGGGCTTATCAATATTCTCAAGACTTCGTTCTTATTTGCATCACATTTATTTTGAAACAACACATGAAAAATCATATGTGTGAATTTGTATCAAATGTTTTCGGGAATTGATAAAAATCATAAATAACTGCAGAAAATCATAACCGTAAGCCGCCAAGCGTCGAAGCCTGATATTATAATTAGAGCAAGTACGTGGGACCGTAAGTATACGACTTTTTGACGTTTTCAACGATTTGCGCTCAAAATATCAACTTTACGAAAAATGTACAAGAGATGATAAGTGTTTAGAATTGAAAGACCTAATCGATAAGTCTGAGTACAAGACGAAAATTTCTCAATTTTCCCGGAAAATTCAGAAAAACCACTAATTTTGGCCGAAAATGGGCCATATCTCGAAATCTGACCATAATTGGGCCTGGTAACCTCGAGAATTCGATTCAGCACACCAAAAAACATAAAGTAACATTAAGTTACCGAGGGGACCTAAAAAAGTACACGAGACCACCCCTGGCGCCCGGACTATTCTGACTCTAAATACCCTGATAGAAGGATTTGTTAATATTTAATTAAATTTATTCATATTTAACAAATGATTTATCAACTCATGTACTACTTAATAAATATTTGCTAACTGTTAATAAATATTTGTTGTGCACAAAGATGATTTGTTAAATGTTACAAAATATTAATTTATAATTAAAAAATCAAAAAAAATTCCAAATAAATGTGTTTATTAATAGTTAAGAAATCCTTCTATCAGTATAGCAATCAGATTTTTTTTTCAGATTTTTCGTAATAAATTTGAAAGTCGTATGAATTTTCAAAGTTTTTTTTTTTCCAACACCTTTATGGCCGTGATCGAAAAATCTAGAAAAATGTTCGACAATTCTGTGTCAAAAATGAAAATTTTTAAACCGAAATTCCTAATGTCTGGACTTTTGCTCCAACGTGTTTTTTATTTATTTTTTTTTAATTTCTTAATCATAATTTACATTTATATTCCAGAGATACAAAATATGTTTAAAAAAATCTGAAAGAATTTCTAAGAATCCTTGGCTATCGTTCGAAATATTCAAGCAGCAGTCCACGGTGTATTGATCACCGCTTCTATTTTTTTCAAATTTTTCTTTTCTTTTCTTAGAAAAAAGCTAAAAAAAGAATAGTTTGAAGCGAAAGTCCAAACATTATGAATTTTGGTTCAAAAATTTTGATTTCTGACACAGAATTTTTGAGAAATTTTTCATATTATTTCGATCACCACCATCGAGGTATTGAAAAAAAAAAAAAAAAACTTTGAAAATCCATGACGTGCTCAAATTTATTTAGAAAAATTTGAAAAAAATTTGGATTGCTATTCAGAATCAGAAGAATGATACAAAAAATCGCGGACCCGATACGAGAGGTCGAGGGTCAGGACCCGGTTGATTTGGCATGGAATGCGATGGAATACCCCAGCTATAAACAATTTCTTGTATAATTGTTTTTAACTGTTTGTACTCATTGTCAAATTTTTTTGTGACAATAAAATTTGAGATAAGTGAAAAACAGCCTTGTTATCTGGAAGAACGGTATAACTCGAAAACTTAATTGTTCGTTCATTGTGAAGGATTTGAACTTTTTGTGGTTCTACACTGAGAGAAAAAAGTGGTTGAATCAAACATATGGATTCTGTTGTTAATAAATAGTTGTTTCAACCATAATTTTGTCTGAATGAATAAGCCGTAATTACCATAACACCTCTTGTTCATTTGAATCAAACAAATTCAGTTCAAGCAACCAATATTTTGTCACATCGACATAATATTCATTTCGCCACCCGTAACCGCCGCGTTTAGTTGGATCAAAGAATATTTGTTTCATTCAACCACTTTTTTCTCTCAGTGTATTTATATAATCAGAAGCATTATTATGTACTACCATGCTATGTTAAATTATATCAGGATATGTTGAGTTGATCTTGGTTTCCTACGTTTTTCTCATTTATCTCAAAACTATGTTTTCCGAGTTATACCGGTATTCCGCCCATCCCCTCAATTGAACTTAAGCAAAACTAGACTCTGTGATAACGCCAACTAGCAAATGGAATTACGGTCATAGCAAAAACTAATGGTTAAAATGTATATTGACGACGTCAAAATACAAAAACAATTAAAGTACGAGGTACTGAAGTACTTCTCAATGTTTTTACTGAGAGCAGCGTCGATTCCTCTGACTGTAAAGCAATACAAAATGTCCATCCTGTATTTTGTGCAAAGCAGTGTGCCATAGCCGCACGGCTATTTAGTTTACACACGGCGTTAAGAAAAGTACACTTCACGCATCGAAAATTTAACTTTACACACGCACTTTACGCACAGCCGTGCATGAAAGTATTTTGCGATGGGCCAGTTGAAAAAAAATCGCACGTGGACCTATTGATAGGTATTACTATTGACTTCATACACTCACATTTCCAGGGGGGGGAGGTCAAATTAAAAAATATGGACGACTCAATGATTAGCCCTAAGATATGACATTGAAATTTGAAAATTTAGTGCATAATAAAGAACAATGCAAAAAATGAAGTCGATATCTCTTTTGCTTCTTTTTTCTTATAGACATTTTAAAAAAGGTTACATTTTTCCCATTTTAACAGTAGCTTCATGTACTTGGCGTGAGACTCTACCGAGTCTCTTGATCTATATACCGTGGCACAACCACGCGCAGCCAAACGTGCCATATTATTCCTATTTCGGGGCTAGATAAGAAGGGACAATTATAAGCAGGGGAAGATCACTCGTACAGCTGCGGTTCATTGTCGACTAATAACGCGGTCACCGAGAAAACGACACAAATCCGAAACTAAATTCCTCCGGTACGGTCAGGCCCCGCCTGGCACAGTCTTTTGGTGCAGGGAGCAAACAATACGATAATTTAGCTACGGTACTAAGCAGCAAGCCCCATCACTTCCATCCGTATACCGTACCGGACGAATTCAGTTTCGGACTTGTGTCGTTCTCTCGATGAACGCAGTATAGGGGCCATTCAACAATTACGTCACGCTATTTTCGACCATTCTTGACACCCCCCCCCCCCCCCCCCCCCCCCCCCTCCATCACACTTCGTCATACATACTTTGACCACTTTAACCCAGAGCGTCACGCTCTGGAGCCCCCCCCCCCCCCTTGCGGCGTGACGTAATTGTTGAATGGCCCCATAGATAGTGGAATGTAGATAGTCGAATAAGTGTCCGCAACCGAATTGGACGCTGAAGGTTTCGGATGTCAGGAGGTATGTTGCTGTTGAAATAATAATAATTGGTTCAGAATTTTAGTTAGCTATACCTTGATTTAGTATAACGTTAATCGCAACTGGAACTCCACATTGCGTCAAACGCTGATATTAACATATTAATATACATGGTAAATTCAACATATTCGAGATTGGATATTAGCCAATATAATTAGCAACAACATTCCAGTACATGTTTCAAGTGTAACGTGGCGTTTTTATTTTCATTTTCTGTGACCCTACTCGAGCTAATAGTATTTCGCGACGTTTCCTTATTCTCGTTGAGTACAGAACAACGAAAAAATTGATCGAACAAAATCAGGGCAACAATACGAACATACGGTATCTGAATTTCGAACGAAAGCCCAATCTGTTGTAGACCATAATGACGATACGAGACTAAATTATTTCAAAGTCAAAACCTTGGCCAGACTGTCAATTTCATTGCAAATAATCAATTTCCATAGTAAATGATTTACTTCAGAGTTCACGGTAAGCGATGCTTAGTAGTTGTACGAATGAAGTGTGAGTTTAGAATGAAACATCTACAAGTGGATTATGGACATTAAATTTGGAAGTTGGCAGCCGAAATAGTAGGTATACCTAGAATTATATTTTCAGAATATATCCTTATGGCAGGATATAATAAAATTGAAAATATTTCTTAAGATGAATCAATTCAACAAGTCCACTCTTCAAACGTTTTGAATAGACTCTGATTCTATTTGTTGTATAGTAATTTTGCCAAATTTCAATCAAATATTTTTAAATCCTTTTTTTCTTCATGAATTAACCCTAGAACGGCACACTTCACTAGTCGATCATTAACGGTACACTAGGGTTCTAGCGGACCCCAGTCGACTTTGAGCACCTGCCGTTGTAATCGATATTTTTCAATGCGGCTTGCAGCATTTAAAACTTTGAACAATGTGAAAATTACTGGCGAAGGCTTTTTCTAAATTGACCGGACCATTTTTTTTTAGGCCGCTATCCGAAATTCGACCGACATCGAACCTTTCTACGCAGCCGACATTTTGGCTGGGGTCTATTGGACCCCAGTGTACCGTTCTAGGGTTAAGATTCTTGAATTCGCACTCGATTCGCACATTACCATTATCATCATATACCTAAATGTGAAAGTTTACAAGAGAAATAAATATTGCGACATCTTCCGGAGTAGAGTTGTGCTCCATACTTTATTATTGCTTTTTATTTGCACAAAAATAAGTGACTCATCTCCGATTGCGACGATAAAGCTAGGGATGGTGAAACAGTTGAATTTAACCGTACTAGATTTTGACCGAGTTTCTTGATGGGTAAGCAAAAAAACATGTGGAATTTTTCTCTCATCCTCAGTTATATTTTGCATGGGCATTTCACCACGTCTCAAACGAATGGGTTGCTCGTTTACTTGGGTTTTTCGTTTACTGGGGGGCTGTTTTGACCAGTTCAATTTCTAGGCCACTATCAAAGATGCGTCACAGGACTCTAGCAACAATAAGCTGAAACTGAGATTGCCACGTTACACAAGCTATCTTTCAAAAGTATTGAAATCAAAGTAGCATTAGAATTCATTGGCACAATCTCGTTCAAAAAAATTTTGTTTTAGCCGTAAGTCAAATATATCAAGACCAACATGTTGATCAACGTTGCCCTGCTAGTAGGGATGCTGCTGACGGGTGTGTTAACGCTCACTTATTGGCATGTCCGAAACAAGTTGTCGTTTTGGGCCAGGCGTGGCGTTGCGTTCAGTAAACCGCACTGGCTTTTTGGAAACTTTGAAGAACACATAAAAGCCAACATTCCAATGACACAGCTTCTCGTAAATATTTACAATGAATTCAAGAGCGAAAGATTCTGCGGAGTTTGGCGCTTCCTCTCACCGACCTTATTTGCCATCGATCCGGAACTGATTGGCCGTATCATGGTCAAGGACTCTGATACGTGGTCTTCGCGCGGGCTACCCTTCAATCCGGACCACGATCCGCTCTCTGCAACGCTCGTCCATCTGAACGACAAGAAGTGGAAATCGGTGAGGGGAAAGCTATCTCCTACATTCACTCCCAGAAAACTGAAAGAAATGTACCACCTTCTGCTAGATTGCGGCAATGACTTCGAGAAGTACCTCGACAACCTGGCGGCCACCGGGGGGCTCGTTGAGGCCCAGGAGATGAGCACCAGATTTCTTACCGACGTGAACGGCTCCTGGGCCCTCGGGATTAAGGTGAACTCGTTTGGTTGCGATAACACGTTTTATCAGAGATTCAAAGAAAAAATGTTGGAACTAACACGCCAGCAAAAGATCACTGCACTGCTGCAAATATTCAGCCCATGGTTATTCAAGCTCCTTAGGCTTAGGCTGCACACGCAGGAGTTCACTGACTTTTTCTTGGACACCGTGAAGCAGAATTTCCAGTATCGGGAAGAGAACAACATACAGAGGGACGACTTCGTAGATCTTTTGAGAAGTTTGAAAAATACCGGCAAACCGCTAGGTGAAGGCGAAGTTGGTAAGTCGTGGCTTCGGTTTGACTCCATCGGGAGCCGTGAACTTTAATAATAGAACTCGAATAGAACGTTGAATCTATGATCAAAAGATCAAACCAACTTACCTGGAACGAAGTTCGATTGTAATTATATTAAACATCTCGTCCTCTAGATCACACTGCAGTATAACACTCGTACCCATAGTTGGTTTTGTTATGAATAATGAATATTTGAATTCGTATTAAGTTAGAAAAAACTTCAATGTTCAAGACTTGTTTTTATTTATGACATGAGCTTACGCCATTTTTACATTCGACTAAAACAAAAGACTTACTGCCTAAGAAACAATCTAGTGTGATCCTACAAAAGCTTTAGTGTCTTTTCACTTTAAGTTAGCATTCTGCTTTAATGCTTCATCGACTTCAAAAGGTTTGGTCACAGCTTTTTAGAGAACGAAATCAAAATCACTTTTTCTCCGATGAGCGTAATTTTTTAAATATCTTCGCAGCTGATAAATTACTCGGCTTCCTTCTATGTTCCCTGCGACGATGTGGACTCGAATATGTTGAGTCGATGCTTTTCTTGTCGTTTGACATTTGTTTGAATGAAAATAAACAACTATTTTTTGTGAACGACGCGTAATTTGTGTAAAGCCTGGCGCACAAACCTATTCGTAGTACGGAGTCGGAGTCGGAGTCGTAACACGTGCATAGCGACGCGTGTCTGATTGGCTGGCGCTATGTGTGCGAGCACTAAGGACGCGCGTCGCTTTGTACATGGTACGACTCCGACTCCGACACCGTACTACGAATAGGTTTGCACGCAAAAAAAAGTGCTGTTGAATTTACAATGCAAGTAGTAAGTATATGAACAGCACTGTTTTGCAGTAGAAATTAGTGATAACATTCACTATTATAGACATTGAAGGCCAGTTGCTCCGATATGGCCAATACTAGAATTGTGATAATTTCTACTGCAAAAAAGTGCTGTGCATATATTTACTACTCACATGGTAAATTCGACAGCACTTTTTTTTGCACTGTTTTTTGCGTGTGTGCACCAGGCTTAACTCAAACCTCAGAAAAAAATGTAGGTAATCAAGGTTGCGGTGCTAACTCGAGCAGGATAGTTATCACTGCTATTCATTTATATTCTAATTATTTTCTTTAACAAGCTGTGACTAAGACGAGCACACGGGTGCTATCACCATGTGATGTAGAGGACGAGATGTGGATGTACTATTAGCTCACTTTTAGAGTTTGACGACAAACTTCTGGCCGCACAAGCCTTTGACTTTTTTCTTGGCGCTTTCGAGAGCACCACCGGGCTACTCAGCTATTGCCTCTACGAGCTAGCGGTCCACGAAGATATTCAAGATCGACTCCGCGAAGAAATTCACCTGACCAAAGCCGCGGACAGTGGGGAAATCGCGTGGGATGACCTGAATGACATGAAGTACCTCGACATGGTGTTTCAAGGTGCAGACCTGTATAATCTAGGCTCATAAAGGCGCAATGTCTTTGAACTTGAATCTTTTTCCAGAAACATTAAGAAAATACCCTATCACTGCAATGCACAAACGGATGTGCGTTAAGCCCTACCGGATCCCAGCTACGGATGTAGTGCTGCCCTCCGGAACGATGTGCTTTATCCCCACCTACGCCCTTCATCACGACCCAGACTACTACCCTGACCCAGAGAATTTCGATCCGGAAAGGTTCACTCCTGAAGCCAAAAGCCGGCGACCGGCTTTTACGTTTCTCCCGTTCGGGGCTGGTCCCAGAATTTGCATAGGTGATTCACTCCGATATCAATCGAAAACTAAGCTCAGTTATTATTGCCAATGATAGCGGAAATCGATTTTCTTTATACTGCTTCGACTTAACCGTTGATGTATATAGAAACCAAATTCGGAAGGCTCACGAGGTCATACTCGTTCAGTCTTCTTATTTTGCTTCGATGTGAGTGTTCGTCATGTTACACAAAAACAAATGATGTCTATGCTTGCAGCTCCGCGGTTTGGCGAATACCAGATAAAAGTGCCACTCGTCAAACTCCTCGACAACTTCAAAGTTTCCCTCTGTGAGAAATCGGAAGTTCCCCCAGTGCTGGACCCAGCTTTCCCAGGTCTTGTTCCTAAGAATGGGATTTGGCTTCGAATATCCCAAATTTCGTCAAACTAAAGAGCTACATAACGGATCAACACGCAATCAAGAGATCATGATGAGTAGTGAAATGGTTCGAGAGTTCAGCCATTATGCCCTCATTGAAGAAATCAAATTATTTTATATTTTTCAATGGGTAATTTCTGAATCTATCTCATATCAGGTGATAAATTAAGTATGATCCAACAGATAGGTTCAATTCTTCCCTCATATTTCAGAGTGTATAAACAATAAATTATCATCGATGATTATTATGTCTATTCCACAAATTAGAGGAATGAAATGAGGGAGAATTGTATGAAAAGAAACGAAAGCTGAATCATTCGTTCAATCCTATTTATCAATTTGTTTCGTTTTCCAATCATTGAGTGGGAATTGATATTAAAATTGCAAAGAATGAATATCATATTGTATTATGATGAAGAATTTTTCTTTATTTTATCATTTTTGGGCTTTCTAATAAACAATTACAAAATATTCATGTTGTGTGTCCATTTTCTAGACTGCATCGATGCAAATTTCACCTGTGCGACAGAAAAAAAAAAAGATGACACGAAACGAATTCATTATTTTTGTGGGTAGTCGGGTACTTGGTCACCAAAATGGGATGACTATAGTATATCGAAATTTTTATGCAAGCTTTGGTTAAAGACAAATGCAATTCTTTCTACGATGAGAGATCACATTTGATGAACTGATGATTCGACGTTTTGCGCACTATTTTGTACAGAAAACCTCCCTGATCTTTCTCAATATGGTATTCGCATTAGGATTGTGCTCGTAAGTAATGGCGGAAAAGTGAATTTTCTGGAAAAGAAATACTGCTGCCTTCTAAGTAAGAGCAGCCCACTCAACGATTCAGTGTTGCAAGCTGTCTGTACTGTGGAATGTTCCGACGTAAGCTTTACTGGACTATACAAAATTGACCATTAATATTCTATGTAGTGGGATTCTTGGAAATGTAGGTCGAATAAAACGTTAAAAGACAAAGCTTCAGTAATTGCCCAGGCAGCAAACTTAGCATATTTACGTTACCGTGATATTACACTGTAAAATTGCTGGTACATACCAAAGTTTATGTAAGTTTTATGTAACATTCATGTATCAGTAATCTTTTGATATAACAGAGATGCGCTTGACATATAACACTGCAATATGGCAAAGACAGTACATTGTTATGTAGCGTTGACATCACCCAGTTCTCTCTTTGAGCAGTGCCCAAGTTTGATGTAGCTGTAGTATACCAATGATGTTGCAGTGTTATATCACTCAAAAAGCACAACCAATATGTAACGTTGATATTTTGATATTACCAAGTACTATATCTTTGAACATTGCTCAAGTGTGATGTAGCTGTAATATAATTAGGATGTTGCAGTGTTATATCACCCAGAAAGCACAACCGATATGTGACGTTGATATCGCAAACTTCTATCTCTGTGCTTTCCATGAGCTTGCAACTAATTTGGAGGTTATGTGTATACTGGATGTCTGGAAATCTGTGGCAAGTCATTTATGCTCGTGATCAATGAATATATTATATACTTCTACTCATAGTTATATGCATGCATGTGAAAGTGAAACTTGATGAGTAATTTGAAAAATTGATTAGGTCTATAATAATGTGAATTGCACAACCCGATACCAGCGAGAAAAACTCTGTATCTGTTCTAACCCAACTTAACCTAACAAATGTAATCTTCACCATCCACGTGAGTTTCGACGTTGCCGTATTTGTCACCCTAAGTAGTTCTGATACTTCGACCATAATATTTGAAACTTAGTTACTGTAATAAAACCCAGGTAGCACACACGCGCATCGGCTTATTTTGGCCTTCTGGTCGACTGAAAGATGACTAACCGTCGACAAATGTCCGCTTTGTAGTCAATCTGAAGGCATTGACAAAAAGACGACTAATCGAAGTCTGTTAGTCGTCTTTTTGTCAATGTCTTCAGATTGACTACAAAGCGGACATTTGTCGACGGTTAGTCATCTTTCAGTCGACCAGAAGGCCAAAATAGCCGATGCGCGTGTGTGCTACCTGGGAAATACTAATAACCAACGATCATCGCCTGAATTATCGTTAATTATTTGAGCTTCAAACTAAAAACTCAACTGTGTTATTCGTATAACGAGAAATAGTATATTGTGTATCAAGGAGGCAAAATAGGTCTTTTAATGCCGAGCGTATATTTGCAATACGAGTCGTAGACGAGTCGAAGACGAGTCGTAGACGAGTATTGCAAAGACGCTCGGCATAAAAGACCTTTTGCCTCCATGGTCCACACGATGCTTTATACAACAAAAGCATGTTTTACAAGTTCATGCTCGATCCGGTACACAAAGCAGACGGACTACATACAATAACAACACGGGTCTCCAACGCTACGGCGCATGCGCGGAGTACGTCAGAGACCACTTTTAACTCCTAGGACTTAAAAGTAGCTAAAAGTAGACTCTGCACATGCGCATTCGCCGACCCGCTCAGCTGTCGCTAAAACGGCTACTTTGTGTACCGAAATCGAGCATGAAAAACGCGTAAAACATGCTTGCGTTGTATAAACAATTTAGGTTTTGAATTACCGTTTTACTTTCGGTATGTTGATGACATCTTAACCGCGGCACCTAGAGACTCTGTGATCCACTTAATACACGTCTTCAATGATTTCCACCCTAGACTTCAATTCACGTGTGAGACCGAAAAACAGGGTCGTATTAGTTTTTTAGATGCACTAATCATTAACTCAAACCAGACCATTGAGACGGATTGGTACCAGAAACCTACATGGTCACAGAGATATTTAAATTATGATTCACATCATCCCAGATCGTATAAAATTGGTTCCATCACTAATCTTGTTGATAGAGGTATCAGATTGTCAAATCCTCGGTTTCATGAAAAAAACTTGTCTATTATTCGAGAGGTTTTAGCAAAAAATGGTTACCCCACAAATGTAGTAAACCGAACTATTTCTAAACGTTTACTTAAGATCAACGCTTTGAACAACAACGTTGCACCTCAATTGGATCTTAACAGATCTACGTTTATTTTGATCCCTTACATCGCGGGGTTGTTCGAGTCGCTAAACCGTATTTTTAAGAAATTTAATGTACAGTTTGTCGGTAAGAACCATAATGATTTGAGGCCGTTGTTTGATTCCGGTAAGGACAACCTACCGCTGGAAAAACGTTCTAATGTAGTCTATAAGATACCGTGTCTCGATTGTAATAAGCCTTATATTGGTCAAACGTCTCGACATATCTCGCAAAGAATTAACGAACATAAAAAAAAACATCAAAGAGAGTGTTGACCACTATACCGCTTTAACCAGACACATTGTTGATCACGACCACCGCTTTGATTATGACAAGGTAAGCGTTTTACACGAAGAACCTGTGTATTATAAAAGGATGATTCTTGAGATGTGTAACATTGTGAGTCATTCTGATTCGGTCAACTTACGACAGGACGTTGAGAAACTAAGCGATACGTACGTAAGACTTATTTCGAACATCTAACTACCTTATGATAAGTGACCGATACTGACTACCTTTATTGTTTTTGCCTCTCTATGTATGTACGACCTAGTGACCGAGTTAATATTTAGATTTCCGGGGGATATAATGATCGATATCAACAATCCAGACTTCCGTTTTCTCCTTCGCTGCCATTGTATTGTTAACTGTTGCCAGTACAAAAGATCTTTCGATCTCTTAATCTGTTAATCTTTCAATTAGTTATAATGGATAAGTGGAAGGTACGCAAAATTAAATCTCAGCGTAACTGCGTTTGTTTATGTTTTGATTATCTCTAGAATCCCGCTGTATTATTATCATGTGTCTATAAGGTTAGTACTGTCATCTTTAAGCTAACCGCTAATCTATAAGTTTGAATTTTAATTCTGTTTTTATGTCTTAAATCTATAAACGAAATCCTTTGTATTGTAGAATAAAGAATCGTTCTGTCCTGAGGACGGCCCACACTTGAGGCCGAAACGTCGACAATTACTGAAGCTTTGTCTTTTAACGTTTTATTCGACCTACATTTCCAAGAATCCCACTACATATTCACTTGAGGTCAAGAATTTTGTTTCTACATTAATATTCTATGTGAATATGATGAAACTGTATGGTAGATAGGTACTATTTCTAACTTCATGGCGAAAATGAACTTCAATCCAGTTCGTATTCGGATGAATTTTTCATAAACGTGTATTTTGCATGTGTCAGGAACGTATGTTGGACGAATTGCGCCAGAACTCCGAGAAAAATCAAGGGTGAGCTCAATTTTATTGGAAATCAGGCGCCTTCATAAGAATAAATAAAAAAACTTGAATATCTTCAAGTGAAAAATCTGTTATTGTAACCTTCACGAAAACACTGATGATCAAGTACCTATATACAGTGAATATTCGTATCTGCGGGTCGCTTGTTGAATGAGTCTGTGTTCAATTTATTGTGAATTCGTTGTCAAGCATCAACAAGTGACCCGGAGATAGGAATATTCATGGTATATGCTTGTGTGAATGAGTGTTTGCGTGTGTATGTTTCATTTGTGTCCGTGTGTATATTTCATTTTACGCCACCGTGTCCTCTTTACCCAGCGTTGTATATTTCTAAACAAATTTTTATAAATATTCATTTCCGTCTCAGACTTCTTTTTCCTGTTTTACAATGTAAATTCGCGGAATCAGATTCTCTTCGAAAATTTACCTTTTTCTCATAGTAGGCGTAAAGTCCGCGGAGAGTATGTATTGTAGGCGAAATGCAATAGTATATTGTACAACAAGGGCAAAAAAGGCCTCTCACCCTTGGTGCACATCATATCGACGGCAAAACATGCTTTCTCAAATTGTGCTAGAAGATCTCGAACTCTTCTCACCTCGCCTTTTCATTGATACGGCACTGGGATTCGAGGTGCCTGGAGTATACAGAGCACTGTTTCTTAAAAGATTAATCAATTGTCCCAATCATTTCCTCATTCATTTAGCTCCTATTTTTTTTTTTTTTGTCCAATCTTCTTATCTTAAATTTTCTGTTTCTGCATTAAAGGAGCTAAATGAATGAGAAAATGATTAGAAAAATTGATTGATTTTTTGAAAACCATGATTTGTATACTCCAGGCACCCCCAATTATATCACATCGCGTCACTAATGCCATAAGGTCGTAAGCGCCAAAAAAAAAAATTTTTTTTTTTTTTTCATGGCAAAATCTTTTTCATGCCATACAACATCGTTTGGGCATATCCGCAAAAAGAAATAATTTTTTGGCGCTTACGACCTTATGGCATTAGCGACGCGATATGTCATATTCTGTTCCGAAACTTCAACTTTCGATGATTGTTCAGTGAGTGACATAGACTCTATGTCATAGAGGACGAAACATAAATGCATGCGCAGGTGATGTAAGCCCCCGCCTTCGGATCAGTCATCACGAGTTTCGAGGGCTGCTTCGCAGATCATGTCAGATCACTGTCACCTTATTCTGGTCATTATCTCGTGTTGCCGTTTCTCGTCAAATTCAAGACAGATGTGAGTCTGCTAAAAGTCGACTTCTTGAGTCGACTGTGTGCCGCCTAAAGCTGGGTCATGAGTCGACTCCACGGTGACTTTTTGTCGACAAGTAGTCAAAACTTTGTCGACCTAAGGCAAGTTTCAGACGGCTTATTGCCAACCTATCGTCGACTGTGTGTTGTTTGGGGGATTAGATGAACTAATAAGGAAAATGAAAACAAAATGAGTTTATGAAAACTACTGAGAGATAAGAGAGAATCGATAAGGAATCGTGTTCCCATTTTTGTGGTGTGATACACGGACTGCTGTAGAGAGTAAAGTTGACTGGTATCAGCCGGCATTCATCGTTTCCTCGATTGACCGTATTATACAAATACCAGATATAATGAGGAATTGTTTTTCGGTTATCCAATAATTCAGCTTCAAGTGCATCTCCAAGGTTTTTCCAAAAGCCACTGCGACTGGTTGGTCTTGTGACTGCAGCAAAGTGGAGTCGATGAGCGAACCAATAGTCAAGGCATGCTGTAATATTTTGATTCGTGTTTAAATCGATCCATTTCATACATCATATATGTAACAGTCGCAGAGACGCGTCGAAAGAGCAATTGAATTCCCGTATGGAATAGCAACCGTAACTTGGGCAGAAAAATTCCGGATGATCTCTTCTTTTGTCCCATTTTCAAAATACTTACTTTTACATAGAGAAGATTTTGAGCGTCCTAGCCTTGTTACAAATCGTTCTCTTTGTTCATACACAGAAGGCAGAGACCGTATCGCAGGGGAGCTACCAGGTCGTGGAGCTGGATTCACTATGTGCTCCGAAATCCAGGGCAACCAGACAGGGACGGTGCCAAATTCCAGTATGAGCCAAGAGACTTCTAGAGCCCTCAACACAGAGAATAACCAAGACCCAGATGGAAGCAATGAGGTTATCTTGAACTTGCTCGGAGGTGATCCATTAAAGGATAACGTAAAAGGACCAGAGTTTTATACGGTGGTGGCCGAAATGTGGACAAAAATCTTGAGGTCAGGCCTGTCCAAGGAAATCAAACAGGAGTTAACAAATAAGTATCCACCAGCAGAAAATTGTCCATTGCTAAAGGCATCAACTCTAAATCCAGAAGTAAAATCAGCCATGGGTGGAATATCTATTAAAAAAGACCAATTTCAAACTACCTCGCAGACCCAACTAGCCGCAGGGGTGACTGCCGTTGGGTTATGGGTCAAAATCATGGAGGTGGAAAATTCTGGTATTCAAACTCCGAAAAATTCAACTTGGTTTTAGAGTCAATATTACTTGCTGAAATCATAGCTGTATTCTTCATCAATCATTACGTAAGCGGGCAGCGCACAAAATTATCTTTTAAATAATTTATTGACAATATTAAGAGCAATGGTGTAAGAAAGAATCATTTCGGGAATGTCATTTAAAATACAAAATGAAATGTTCGATTTCGTTGGGAGGGATCCATTTTACGTTATTTCAGTTTCAATTGGTAAGAATAATAGTACATTGGTCAACAAGGGGGGGAAATGGGTAGTTTTTAGCAAGGGTCAGATCATGTTGCACAAGTCGGAGTCGAGAGCGCCGAAAACGCTCAAGACAAAGACGAATGCAACGTCATCACCCGAGCTTGAAATTAACCCCCCTCCCCCCCCCCCCCCCCCCCCTCTTTGCTGCAAACCGTATTTTTTTCGAAGAGTGCATGTATAGGCCTTTTTTCGTGCATGTACGATAGAAATTTTTGAAATTTTAAAAATTTCGAAAAATTTGAAAACTTTTGAAACGCTTCCTTCCTTCAAAAAGTTCCCTCCCTTTGGAAGTAAATGTACTCAATTACCTCTCTAGGGAGATAATATCCAATATTTCCTTTGGAAGGTAATGGATATTACCTCCCTTTACAAGAAAAGGACTTATCATCTCCCTAGGGAGGTAATATTCATTATTTTCCTTGGGAGATGACAGTACTTTTTGATACTAGTGCGAAAGTGTTGATTCTCGGACGAGTGTGAAGTTCTTCGCCCTAGCGAAGCAAGGGTGACAATCACACGAGTCGAGAATCATCTTCCGCACGTATATCGAACTTTATTTCTTAACACAATGCGCATTAAGTTGAATTTCATGTACTTATATTATATTATATTAAATCGAATTTTGCGCACGCAGTGTGGAAATGAATATCAACTCCCTAGGGAGGTCATGAAGTCCACGCTGGAAATTAGTAATTTTCTATCCGCTTTACATGCAAGAAAAAGGGCCTATTACATGCACGTGTTGAATAAATATTATACCATGAAAAGTTCAACTAACATTTTGGAGTTTCAGATTTTTTAACAGATTTTCACTCAATAGTGCCTTCATGGCAAAATGTCCTAGTCTAATCTTCAATTTATTTTATATTTGTGAGTTTTGATTATCTCATTTGTGATTGAATTTTATCAGTTTCTTGCAGCACACTAAATTCGTGTGAATTGAGTTCGGGAAATCAAACATTTTTCTCATTAATTTAGATTTTGCATCGTTTTCGGAAGTGATGGTAGCGTCCCCTAAGTGATGGCAGTGCATAGCATGTAACTTGATATGTATGAGTGAACTATTATTATTTTTGAGAAATTTTGATTGCACAAGAAATATTCATTCCTAATACAATTTTTTGTCAGAAAATGATTTTTTCTGAAAAATCATATAATTGAACAAGAATTTGCCTCACAGAGTCGTTTCGGGAACGCAGGCGTCATTTCGGTAACGCTCGTCATAGTCCGGGAACGTTCCCGAAATGACCGTTCCCGAAATGACGTTTTTACCTTTCTACACACAAAATTTCTACACACATCGTCGTATGCCGTATTTCTGAGGTTATAGGGGAAGGTAGGGCAAAACGGACCGGGAGGGCAAAACGGACCGCCTGAAAAATTCCTTTTAAATTGTTACAAAAAATCGAATTATTCTTCGTAAAGGTAACCCTCGAACTTAGTAATTTTTTGAGGAAGGTCTCAGTCAATCAAGTCGAGTCAGACTCAGTGAAGTCATCGCAAACGACTAAAAACGAAAAATTAACTCGACTTGATTGACTGGGACCTTCCTCCAAAAATCACTAAGTTCAAGGGTTACCTGCACGATAGATCATTCAATTGTTTTGATAATTTAAAAGGAATTTTTCAGGCGGTCCGTTTTGCCCTACCTTCCCGAGTCGAAATTTAGCGCCTACTTTAATACTCATAGCATCCAACTCAACCTCTCTAGATCCTATTTAGACCTCAAACTCTTATTTTGAACCCACAAGTCCTCAAGAGTCGAAATTTAGCGCCTACTTTGATACTCATAGCATCCAACTCAACGTCTCTAGATCTTATTTAGACCTCAAACTCCTATTTTGAACCTACAAGTCCTCCATAGTCGAAATTTAGCGCCTGCTTTGATACTCATAGCATCCAACTCATAACGTCTCTACAGATCCTGTTTAGACCTCAAACTCCTATTATCAACCTACAACTCTGTAGTCGAAATTCAGCGCCCGCTTGAGTACTCATAGCGCACAAATGAACGTCTTTTCAATCCGTAATAATAATTTAGCGCCTATTTTGATACTCATAAAGTCCGATCACCATGCAGCCGTGCATCGCTACGCGGCAGGGCGCAGTGAGGGTTTTGCGAGGTTCTCGCGAGATCCTCATTTGACCCTAAAATGCTGCATTTGTCTGGTAACTACGAGTTTTAGGCGCTAAAGAGGGTTTCAATTCCCATACAAAATAAACCTCTCTAGACCCTCAAAAACCTCCCAACGGTAAAATTTTGAGGTTCTAATGAGGCGTTAAATTTCGACTCGGGTTCCCCTATTGCGAGGGATTTTCATTATTCATCACACTGTTAAAAATGATTGTGAATTTACAACATGCCTTACTAAACAAAAGTATTGGAAAATTACAAATGTGGCGTAGCAAAAGTAAATTGCTAAGCTTGTTCTGTAAATTTACAAATAAATTCTTGATTTTACTGAACCTTCATAGGAAAAACACAAAATTGTATTTGAATTTTCTAATAATTGTTTAGTAAATTTGAAGTATTTGTGAATTGATTTTACAGGAAATGTCTTGTAAATTCACTACTCATGTATCTGCCAAAAAACTTCCAATACAATTCCAAATGTATAGGAAGTTTCACACAGAAATTTTTAACAGTGCATAATTACTATAAAAAGTCTCATCATTCGCATAAACAAAATGTTTGACAGCGTTCCCGTGATGATGCTGTATTGATGTACGGTATTCAAATATCGAATTGAAATGTACTTATCAATTAAATAATTAATTCAATCCGGAAGAACGATAACACGCCGGCAACCTGTTCACTGTCACTTTACATGACTTCTAGTAAGCATCATCCACTACGTTACACGCGCAATATTTTCACAGATTATGAATGCGTTCCCGGGATGACGAATTTTTCGTCGGACAACATTTGGTAAAACACAAGAATATGTTTTTTTTTATTTATTCCGAAAATTTCCCATTATCCTAAACATTATATTTAGTATATTGTTTTCACTAGAATAGTTATCTCTGCAGAGTTGATTTCATTACATTTTTTGCCATGTGAATAGAAGAAAATGTAATATGGACGCGTTCCCGAAATGATATTACGACCATGTTAGACTGAATAAAAATGAAAGTGGAGAAATGTTATGCGGAATTACTTGATGTAGCATCAACTACCATCAATATTGATCGATCAAAGTAAAAAAGTCCATGATATTATGTAATTTCAATAATAAAAATCCTTTCCAACCCAAATTTTCCACCTCCATGATTTTGACCCTTATGTCTGTCAGAAATGTTAAAGCAGGAAAGGTCTCCTGGAGTACAAAAAAGCATGCCTGAAATGATTGCCTTATTAAGTGATGCCGGAAAGATTCTTACAGATTTGCATCACGACCTATCAATGACCAGAAGATCCTTTATCACTCCGGGTCTTAACCCCCTAATTAAGTCTATTGCGGATGGGGGCACGGTGGATACGTTACTGTTCGGAGAGGACTTAGCAGAGAAGCTCAAGTCGGCTAAGGCAGTAGAACAATCTGGAAAGGAACTGACAAAGCCACTACCGAACCCGGGGGCAAAGAAAGGACAGGCTTCTGCGTTTAAGACATCCGCAGGTGAAAGGGCAAAACAGAGTTCAAGACCTCTACGTTTAAACTTGAGGGGCCTTTCCCGAGGGAGCTACATGGGTGCTCGTCAGGAAAGGCAAAAGCCTCGTTACCAACACAATCAATCCAGAACCCATCATCGGAGGTAGAGGTAAGTGGCGTATCAGGAAGGCTCCGATACTTTGTCGAAGCCTGGAAGAAACAGACATCAGACAAGTCCATTCTACAGTACGTCACAGGGTATAAAATACCGTTTGACCAAGCGGTTATTCAAAATAAAACCCCTATCGAACCAAAGTGGTCTTTGCAGGAGCAGGCCAACTGTAAAAGAGCTGTAGGCAAACTTAAAGAAAAGGGAGCAGTCTCACAGTGTGTGCCATGCGAGGGCCAGTTCGTATCTTCATATTTTTTAGTCGACAAACCTCAAGGAGATAAAAGATTCATCCTTAACTTACGAAAATTGAATGAGTTTATCACGCCTCCACATTTCAAAGTAGAGGACGTCAGAACGGCCCTGCGTTTGATTATAAAAAAACTGTTATTTGGCATCAATCGACCTTAAAGATGCATATTTCCTAATCCCAATTGCTCCAGAGTTTGAGAAATATTTGAGATTCTCTTTCGAAGGAGAATTACTAGAATCCAATTGTATGCCGTTTGGCCTCTGCACTGCTCCTTATGTCTTCACAAAACTGTTAAAGCCAGTCGTCCATTACTTAAGATCAACAGGACTAAGTTCGGTAGCATATCTAGATGATTTTTTGTTAGTCGCGAGATCTGAATCAGAATGCCTACAGAATGTCAAGTCAACACGAGAGGTATTCGAATCATTAGGATTCACTCTAAACATAGATAAGTGTCAACTCACTCCGTCTAGACAATGCAAGTTTTTAGGATTTATACTAAATACTGAGAGTTTTTGCGTTTCATTACCACCGAATAAAAGAGAGGCTATTTTGAAAATTGCTCTGAAGTTTCGAGATAAGCAAACCTGTCGAATTAGAGAATTAGCGCAATTTATAGGCATCCTAGTGTCAGCCGTACCAGCAGTAGCCTATGGGTGGTTATGTACAAAAGCATTGGAAGGAGAGAAGTTTTTAGCCCTCACAAGATCAGGCGGGAATTTTGAGGAAAAAATTGCACTTGCTGATAGGTTAAAGCCAGATTTAGACTGGTGGATTGCGAACATAATGGTAACTAATAACCCAATCAAACAAAATAAGTTTGTGTTGGAAATTTTCACGGATGCGTCGTTATCGGGGTGGGGAGCGTATTATAACAAAAAGAAAACCCACGGTTGGTGGAGCCTCGAGGAACGAGCAAACCACATAAATTACTTGGAATTGATGGCAGCCTTTCATGGCTTGAAATGTTTCGCGAAGGCGTGCCACTCTTGCGAAATACTCTTGCGGATAGATAATACGACAGCATTATCATATATTAATAGAATGGGCAGTATTCAGTACCCAAGACTCAGTAGCTTGAGCAAGCAGATTTGGAAATGGTGCGAAGATCGTTGCATTTGGATATTCGCGTCATACATTAAATCAGGCGATAACACAGAAGCAGACAAAGCATCTAGGGTGTTACCGGGTGAAACAGAGTGGGAATTAGCTGATTGGGCATTTGACCGTATCAAGCAACAATTCGCGAAGTTTGACATAGACTTATTCGCGTCCAATGCTAACGCGAAATGTCGTAAATTCATATCTTGGCATAGAGACGCAGAGGCAATGGCAGTTGATGCCTTCACCATACCCTGGTCGGGTTTCTTCTTTTACGCATTCTCTCCGTTTTCATTAATTCTACGGATGTTACAAAAAATTCAAGTAGACAAGGCACAAGGTGTAGTAGTAGTTCCATATTGGCCTGCTCAGCCTTGGTTCCCTCTCTTTAAATCGTTAGCATTATCAGAGATTATCTTTTTTCAACCACAACAAAAATTGTTAACCTGTCCTTTCAGAGGATCCCACCCTCTGGAGAAGACGCTTACCCTGGTTGCTGCACAATTATCAGGAAGGCGTTCATTATGAAAGGAGTCCCAGAAAAGGCGGCTACAATCATGATGGCATCCTTAACGAAGAGTACAATGAAACAGTACGATAAAGCTATTAAGCTATGGTGGAACTTTTGCGAGCAAGCCAAGGTCTCTCCCTTTGATTATTCGATCCCATGTATTATGAAGTTCTTCATGGAGATATACAAAAATACTAATTCATATAGTACAATGAATACTTACCGATCAGCCTTATCGCTATTAATGTCAAATGACCTGGGTAAAGACGCAAGGCTACTGCGATTCTTTAAGGGAATTGCAGTGCTGAAGCCCCAACAACCTAGATACTCCACAAGCTAGGACCCTGGTCCAGTTTTAGATTATGCAGCTTCTCTGTACCCTAATGAAGATCTGTCATTACAGAATCTTACCAAAAAATTGGTTACCTTATTAGCACTAGTTACTGCCCAACGCGTACAAACACTTTCTAAAATTAAAATCGAAAATATAACAATTTCCGCAAAGTTAATTCAAATAAAAATACCAGATCGCATAAAGACATCAGGAATTAATCGAAATCAACCACTTTTGAACATTCCGTTCTTTGGTGAAAAACCAAGCCTCTGTGCCGCGTTGACTCTTCAATGTTACATTAAACGAACGGCTAGCCTACGTTCCAAAGATGATACTCTGTTAATCACCTTCAAAAAACCTCACAAGGCGGCTTCTTCTCAGTCTATTGCCCGCTGGATTAAGCAGTTTATAGAAAAAAGCGGAATCGATACAACAATATATCGATGGCTGGGCGGAAGAAGAGCCTATCTCAGAAATACCGCGAAGAAGAGCCTAACTCGGAAAGTGCGCGCAGAAGCGCCTATCTCAGAAAAACCGTGAAGAAGAGCTAATCTCACATAACAGTTCGCTTTGAAAATTTCGTAGTGGTACCCCTGGAAGCGGCGACTGCAATTATTCAAAAATTAGGTTCGCTTCACTACCACTATCTCGTTTACTGCAATGTATAAATGTATTTTGTAGGGGTACCACTACAAAATTTTGAAATGGAAATGTTTTTGTGAGATAAGCTCTTCTTCACGGTTTTTCTGAGATAGGCGCTTCTGCGCGCTTTTTCCGAGTTAGGCTCTTCTTCACAGTATTTTTGAGATAGGCTCTTCTTCCGCCCAGCCATCGATATAAGGCTCATAGCACGCGGCACGCAGCAACTTCAGCAGCTTCCCGCAACGGAGCAAATATCGAAGTTATCAGACAAGCGGCAGGATGGACTCAAAAGTCTAGCGTGTTCGGACGTTTTTATAATCGTCCACTCGCACAATCAGCCGATTTCGCGTCGGCTGTTGTTAATGTTAACTCAACTCGCCCCAACGCTTAGATAAAAAACGTGGAGCGGAGTTGTTATATATATAATAGTAGCTATATCTTATTGAGAATAATTGTTAATCTTATGTCAAACAATAAATAAAGAAGTTTAACACGAGGATGGAAGAATAATTAAATCGCAGCGCTTTAAACAACTACGTGTTGATCTAGAGGACGAGACAGTGAAATACAATTAAACAATTGAACGAACTTACCTTAAGTGAAGTTCGATTCAAATTGTATGAACTGTCTCGTCCGAATAGATCAAGTCCCACCCGAAAAATATAGATTTCTTATCCCTTCCCGAATGAATGCAATTCGAGCTGCGATTTTAAAGCTTTAAAATATAATGGCTTCACGTATCGGGGCGACATCTGCCAGGAGTCCCCAAAAAACATTTAGTTTTAAACTTAACTGTGGTGGTAAGTAGTGCAACTAGCGTGACTACGTGTTGATGTATTCGGACGAGACGGTTCATACAATTTGGATCGAACTTATCACTTAAGGTAAGTTCGTTCAATTGTTTAATTCGACATCTGAATCATAAGTTTCGACAAATAGGAAAATATCAGACTAATATCCATAGGGTAGTTTGGCGTAGTAGGTAGAGCGTGCGACTAGTAATACAACAAATACGAGCGGACTTGAGTTCAAATCCCGGTTAGGTAGAAAAAATGGGATGTCGTTTTTCTTAGCGAATTGGTGATGCTTCTCGATGTACACTAAACGTAATGGATTCTGAGCCGGACGAGTTGGACAGTTCTAGAAACAGCCAATCGGCGCTCTGGATTAAAAAAAATCCAGAGCGCCGATTGGCTGTTTGTAGAATTGTCCAACTCGTCCGGCTCAGAAACCATTACGTTTAGTGTACGTGTGGAAGGTATGAAATGTGAATTCGAATATTCACACCTGCGTAAGTTTTTTGGTTTTGTTTTTTTTACAGTTGGTTTTTCTTCCTTCATCAGGGCCTGGTGGAGAACCTTGGCCAGGGCCTGACTAAGTTCGTTCGTTCGATCACCGAATCTGATCAGGGCTTGACAAATACAGACTGATCAGGTGATTCTAGAACGCAGCATTACATTCTTAATCAGGGCCTTATTAGCGAGCCTGACGGCAGCCTGATTAGGCTGTCAGGTAAGCCCGTGCAGGGTCTGATCTGCGCCTGACGTCAATTTCCACTCGGGGATATGTCCGGTTGCTTTGGCCTGAAACTCGTCAGATGTTTGATAAAATAGCTGAATAATCAATCATCGAGCAGCTGGTGCTAATAATAATAATAATAAAGAAGTCTACGACATCTCTGACGTCTTGAAGTCGTCTTGAGGACTTGCGACGTCTTTAAGACGTCAAAAAGTGGCGCATCTGACGTCCATATGACGTCCCCAAGAACACCCCAATTCTTTTTGCTGTCTGGGGACTTTACGGCCCGATAGTAGACATTTAGCTGACAATGAGGTGAATGAGGTAGTGAGGTATTATAAATTTAGACTTTCGTAATTCGTGAAATTAAGGGGACCTGTAACCCTTTCGGGCGTAATTTTAATGTCACATTAGAGAGGCTGGTGCGAGTGCCGTGAGTAATGGATATTAATGATATCATACACTACTGAAAGGTCTGTTATTTTTTTTCATTGTCATGTGCGAAACATTTAAAAAAGTTCAAAAACACTTGAGTTATCGAGGAGCGAAGTTGGGGTTGCGACTTTCGCTTGCCTGCACTTATCACAAGATTGCGTTGAAGTCCTTTGCCTGAAATACAAAATCAACATGTCTGTACACTTAGCACAATTGTAGTTTTATCCTGAACTAGGATTATGTTCGTATTTGCTGTATTTTGGAAGAAATTACTTTCTGAACCCAGTTTCTGAATTTCGGCCCATTTTCATCACTTTTTTTTTTACTCAAAGTCCGAAAGTCTAGTTCGGATGTTGGCGGTTCTAGGTCAGGATATAGCCACGTATCAGGAAAGAATGTGTGCCAAAGGGCAAGTAAATCGTACGACCGGTTCAGAAAATATCTTGTGATAAGTGCAGGCAAGCGAAAGTCGCAACCCCAACTTCGCTCCTCGATAACTCAAGTGTTTTTGAACTTTTTAAAATGTTTCGCACATGACAATAAAGAAAAATAACGGACCTTTCAGTAGTGTATGATATCATTAATATCCATTAATCACGGCACTCGCGCCAGCCTCTCTAATGTGACATTAAAATTACGCCCGAAAGGGTTACAGGTCCCCTTAACTACCTATTGCAAATCAGTTATTATTCAGAGGAAAGTAATAAAAAGTGATTAAAAATTAGTAATATCCGTCACTTCGTAACAAAGCGATTCAAACTCGTCATTGAATTAAGTAGTCATCTTCTCCTTGATTTGAATAATGAGTCCCAAACGGAAGGAGAGATCAATTTTAAAAATCACCAGAGACGAGAAGGAGAATGAGTTCTCATCGTTTGGCAGCGATTTGTGATAAATTCAACGACACTGGGAATTCATACTGATTGCCGCTGGCTGTTTGCGGTAAAAGTAGTTTGTGACTGTGCCGCCGAGATGACAGCGTGGCGCCATCGTCCCGGTCAAGTATTGACGCCACGAAGTAAGAGGGAAGGAGACCGAACTCTGCCGAGTCCACATCCCAAAAGTGGGGCCAGTTTTCCAGCGATAAGTGAGCAGTTCGCTGCGAAGAATACCGAGATGACGAGTCACGCATGCGCAGTACGACTTAGCTGCGTCTTTGTCTCTCTCGCATAAAGTGCGAGTGAGATAGTTTTGTTGTGACAGTGAGGTTAGTTTTTACCACGTTTTTACCACGAAACGGTAAGATGTCAGCGTGTCGAGTACCGCAGTGCAAAACGAAATATAAAGATAAAAATAAAAATACTTTTATGCCAAGAAATTACGCACCATAACCTCACTTGCTGTCGCAACAAAACTGTCTCACTCGCACTTTCTGCGAGAGAGACAAAGACAGCTAAGTCGTACTGCGCATGCGTGACTCGTCATCTCGGTATTCTTCGCAGCGAACTGCTCACTTATCGCTGGAAAACTGACCCCACTTTTGGGATCAGAGTTCGGTCTCCTTCCCTCTTACTTCGTGATTGACGCTATTTATTCGACCAACTCTGAGCATTAAAAAAATAGCAAGTTGCATATAACAAGGCGTGCTATGCTATAAGGATCGCTTGAACATTTTTACTAATATACAATCAACAAACTACTTCACGGGGCCATACTTACCTCTCTAAGTAGTCGCGAATGCGCCAGGAAGAAATCTTTTAGTGGTTTGCCTTAATGTTTCGGAGGAAAGGAACGTGCAGCTCGATCGGGATCTTTCTGGATAGAATTCTCCATTTAACGGGTTTAGTGTTACTATTGGAGGTAGGAGAGGGGATGGAGGGAGGGGGGCCACCCGCCCACCCACTTCCCCCCCTTCCTCCAGGGGGTTACTTGGACTGTGTCCACTGCTTGAAAGATTATTCATCTCTAGAGATTGGACACAGCCCAAGTAACCCCCTGGAGGAAGGGGGGGACGTGGGTGGGCGGGTGGCCCCCCCTCCCTCCATCCCCTCTCCTACCTCCAATAGTAACAGTTCATCACCATTGCTTTTATCTTTCAGTCAACAACTTAACGGGTTTAGGTGCATCGTGGAAAATAATTACCTCGTATTACAACTACAATCTGTATAGGTTCTTATTGAAATTTCATTGCACTTTCAATTCGCATCGAGTTAAAGGAAAATACGAATATGTAATAATCAGATACAGGAAAAAACTGTTGCGTATAGATAGTGAGCATTGCAGGGTGAGCCAGATCCCGAAAGCAGATTTCCGTTTAATGTCTTGCCTTATATCACCAATCTATACAGGATTTTCTACCAGTCGGCGAACCATGGAGGAGCTCAGAAGCACATAGTCTTCCGCAGATGCAGTCTGTTGTGTATTTACACTGGAAACACAGAAAATACGTTATTTGGGAGTCGCCAGTATCGACTGTCTGACTGTTCGAACTAATTCATAAATTCGCGTAATAAATAATTATCGCTCTATTTTCAGCACAACATGTGACACGCATCATTCACAAAATTGTTACTCCACAGGGTGCGAGCGTATAGCGATTCCAAACAATCTGCACTAGCATTCGTTAGTATACAGCGAGTATTTGCGGAAAATTTCTGTTTATTGAATTACGGGAAAACCTGCAATTCAGAGCTTCTACGTTCTCAGTGACGAAATTCAAATACGAATCAACTTGTCAAGTGTCCGTACATTTCGGCAAAAGGGTTGAAGCCTATACTTACAGGTGAGCCTGGGGGGCGGTGACAAGGCTGGTTCGATTCCACAAATTCCGATATTGCGGCGATTACCATCATCGTGATGAAGATTTTGACCATGCAGACTTTCGCCATTGTACAGGAGCTTCTTTGGAATTATGAAATCAAAGACACAGTTTACACAATAGCTGGATAATATTTTCAGCCGATGAACGACTTGAATAATATTCAACAATCTCGTGCAAAGTGGGTGCTAACGGGTCCAACTATGATAAACGATGCTAGATTCAACGCAAAAATCCCAACTATCAGTAACCAAAATTTCAATATTTTGAATCACTCGAAAACGAAGATATTGAATCGAATTTCACTTTCGCGTTCAATGTTGTGTGAAGTATGGAGTGACAAAAGACAGAGGAAATCGTTGAAATTGGGAAAAAGAATTGAGTACCTGGGTGCAAGAACAACCTAAGTCGACTTAGGTTTTGACACCAAAACCGTTGATTGAAATTTAAAAACTGAATTACATCCACGAACGAAACCACAATGGACTTTGTTGAATACTCATTTTGAAGGGCGATTCTTCCGGAATACGAAGCCCGTTTTGTTTTTGCTCTCAAATAAATAGGAATCTCTATAATAAATAAAACACGCGCGCCGGCTTAGGTCGTTCTTGCTAAAAAACGAAATTTCTTGCGAATATTCGGTCCGTCTCGACACTTACGACTTGAATTTTGTTACTTTTCATGTCGAAACACATATTTTACGCAGTCTTCAAGAATTTGAATCGACCAGTGAAATAATAAATAAGACAGGAAATTGGAATAATGTTTTTTTTTTCGAACAATACACCAATCTTTGCAATTAATTAAATAAATAATATTACATAAGGCATATTTTCGGAAATATATAAAAAGGGATTGATGAGCTCTCAATATATATAGGGGAGCGTGGGGCAAAATGGACCACCGAAAAAAAACTATTGACGATTAAAAAACTTGAATATGAATAATATGAACTTTTTGGCCCTAAGGGGTCCATTTTGCCCCACCCTAAATAAGAACTTGAGGAGTGAAGTATGGCAATTTTCAGACAAAAATAAAAAAAAAAGTTGTCCCCAATATTAGACCCAACAATCGAATGTCAAACAAAAAATCGCAAGATCCTGTGTTATTTCAACGGGAAACTTCAAATCTCTTTAAAATGGACATTTAAACTTCAGAAAAGTATTATATTCAGAAACTCAGTAACTGCCACAGACCTGATTTTACCAGGCTGGCGAATGAGCGAGCACTATACTTCATCGGACTCACGCGCTCTATGCAATAACAACCTAAGTAGTAGCGTTAGGTTGTTCTTGCATAGATCGCGCGTGGCGGGGTTGACGCTCCGTACTTAAAAAATACTTTTCACTAAAATGAGACATCCCACAAACCTGAAACTCACAGGCTGAAATTTTTTTTTTTTTTTTTCTGAGAAAAAAATTAATAAAGCATATCTTCCAAACGATTGCGCCACCCATCTCAACCAAAATACAGGGTTGTTGTCTACACTTGAGAGTATTTTCTGTGATTTATTGAGGCAAATCGAAGGTGACGTATTGATTGAAAAATCGATTTTTGTGTATTTTTGATAAAAATTGGTATTTTTGGGATTCGATAAATTCCCAAAAAATTTTTTTCAGAAAGTTGATTCGAAACTGCAACTTTTGTGTCTCACAAATTTTCTTGTAGGATCTTATACTTTTGAGATACGGAAGTTTGTAGAAAAAGTTGGAGTTTGGAAAAAATCCACAAATGCAATCCGAAAATTCTGAAAAAATTCACAAAAATTCTTTCGATATAGTTGTGTTCGAGGACCAAATTACGATTTTTTCGGAAGCGGTGATTCTTTTGACCGTTCGAAACGGCGTGGAATACCTCATATAATGACTGGACTAGTGGCCGGGGGTTTTATCAGATTGAAACAGGCCACGTGACCGAGAACTCTAATTGGCCGAGATCGTAATGTAGGAAATAATCAATGTAAATAAACTTTTGAACTGCATTTATATGAAATTTCGCAGCCACTTATATTTTATCTCAAGTAAGAGAAACGCGGAGATCGAAAATTATACTTGTGAGAAGAAATTCGAAATGGACTACCATCTAGATGGAGTAAAGTTTAAATATGTTCGTATAAGATTTCAGAAAATTCCGAAATTAGTTCATTATAGATTTTATAAAAGAAAATTACCGAATTCCAAAAGAAATCTGACATTCGTTCCTTAATCAATTAATTTAGAGTTATTTCGAAAAAATCACGGTCATCGGTAAGATTCAAAGAAAATACAAGAAATGTATGAAAAAGTTTACAGAAAATTTTAGTTAAAGTGATAACCAGACAATACGGGATAATTCAGAATTCGTAACCGATATTTGACTGCGTCAATCGTTGTCAAAATTGGAATCGACATTTTTTTAGCCAATTTTCGGGAATGCTGATTTTTTTTTTTTTTTTCATCAACCGGAAGACTTCGTCCAATTTTTGTACTTTTTTTTTTGCCTTCTCTTTCCGTATTATCAGTCAATTCGACAGAATCCAGAGTGAAGCCACTGAGGTTCGTTTCTTGTTATCAAAAAATTTCTCAAAGAAAGTATTATTAGGCCCGGAGAAGAATTAATGATTGAATAAAATGACAAATAATCTCGAAATATTCTGTTTCTAGAACTATATATAATCAATGGAAAAAATTACCGAAATTTCAAACGACTGACATGAGGATCATCTCAATACCCCTCACATATGTACATAATCATTCGCTTTTCAGTTTAATTATAATTTATAATAAATAATTTTTTTTTTTTTTTTTTCTCACTTTTCACGAATGAAGTGAATATCACCAAGCAATTTCTCCAATGTCAAGAGAACTTCCGTGGCAACTGTTGTGCCGTGTAGTACGATGATCGAAGATGAAGGAGGACTTCTTCAAATACACAGGATCGTTGTACGTAGGGCTGGGTTCGATGTGTATGAATGGTCTACTCAATAAACGATCTTCTATGGAATTATATATATATATACTTTATTGTAACAAGCGTAGTCTTGCTTATTATTAAACCTTGCAGTCCGTATAGGTTAACTGCGCCAGGACAGTATACGTTACTGAACGGAGATTATGAACTTATGAACTAAGGATCATTCGCAGATGAGTCCTTTATATAGAGTCTACATATGTTTGAAGAAGATAAGGGCTCGCGTCAGAAGCGAGGATTTGTAAAGTTAGAGAAACATGATGTTTGTAGTCAAAGTGCATTTAGATTATGGAAATGAAAAACATGATGTATACGGACTTATGGCTTATTTGTTAAATATAGACAAATGTATGCGTATGGCATAACACAACACACAGAATTCTGTGAAATTCATAGGTCATAGAACAAAAATGGGAAATTGATTACATAAGTCAATAAATTCGAATAAAAAGTTCTTGTAAATTGAAAACATAATACAATGATTCCAGACAGAAATGGCTAAGGAAATTCCGAACCCAATTTTAATGATCGATTGGAAGATTGAGAGAAAGTAAAAAAAATTGAGGTACACGGAGAGACTTTTCCTATGAAAGATTACAATACTTGTGACTATAACGTTCGGATATGTCCGCAATGTCGGCAATATTACCAGCGAGTATGGTAAACTTTGTAGTCGGATCTGGATATTTCGACCATACGTATGGGTATGGTACACTTTGTAGCCGAAAATTGTCGAAATATCCAGATCCGACTACAAAGTTTACCATACTCGCTGGGAATATTGCCGACACTGCGGACATATCCCAACGTTAGTCACAAGTATTGTAATCTTTGCTAGGAAAAGTCTCCCCGTGTAGATAATAAAGCTGATTATTATTTATTATAGAGAATTGCAGAAATTTGGCAGAGAAAATCAGTAATTTCTATGCAGATATTCACCGTGAATTTAAATGATCGTTCTTTCATATTTAAAAAAAAATTCGGTAATATTTTTCTTTAACAGTCCCCATCCTTCTGAAATTAGCTCAATTTATTATTACAACGTTTAAGGTGCTTTCCTAGGCAATTCCATCAGTCCTGAAAACATCGTGAAAAAATGTGCTATTAAACGGAATATCTCTGCCTGGGCACCGAAATCAATGAAACAAAATACGTCGCGCAATTCTGTGGGCAATTGCGAACACGCACGGCCCAAAACATATGGATATGTTTTTGGTAGGTATGAGTGGGGATATGCAGTGGGGATATGCAGGTATGAAAAGACCTCGACGATCTAACGCAGTTATTGCCGTCCCAAATAGACCGCACACCCCTCATTTCCGTTTATTTCTCCTGAACGCTGCTCCTACCATCGCACTTCCAGGTGAAGACGAGTGACCGTTTTCAGGGTAGACCGAGGGGATTTACGGTCGCACTAATTGACACTTAGAGCCGGCTGGCTCCGGCGAGCCCGGCGAGGCCGGGGTATGCCCTATTTAACGGGTGTATTGGTATATCGTGGAAAATGATTTACTCGTACAATTACAATCCCCGTGAGTGAACGATGAAATTTCATCGCACTTTAAACTCGCATTGAGTCGAAGAAAAATAAGAATATATAACAGGTAAGAACTGTTGCGTATAGATGGTGAGCTTGCAGCGTGAACCAGATTCCGAAAGCAGATTTCCGTTTAATATATTCCACTATACTGATGCAGCACTGGATTGAGGGGGGGCTGAGGGGGATGCAGCACTGGATTAAAGGGGGGCTGAGGGGGCTGCAGCCCCCATGCTCGGTCTACCTGAAAACGGTCACTCGTCCTTACCTGGAAGTGCGATGGTAGGGGCAGCGTTCAGGAGAAATAAAAGGAACTAAGGGCTGTGCGGTCTATTTGGGACGGCAACAACTGCGTTAGACTGTCTAGGTCTGTTCATACCTGCATATCCCCACTCATACCTACCAAAATCCAAGAAATGGCGTTAAAAGGATTAGTGCCGGTGAACGGGTTAAGTGGATTTACAGCTTAGGGTCTTTCGACCAATTAGTGTGCCGGGGTATGCCTTAGGGCTCCTTAGCCCCAGGCCAAATATGCACTGAATCCGGCGCTGCGTTACAGGTTCCAATCGACACAGAAATAACCACCACGACCACGAAACGAACGCTGACACGTTCTTCCGCAGTCGCAGTCTGATGTATATGAACTCTGAAGACACAGGAAATAAGTTATTTGGGAGTCGCCAGTACCGACTGTCTGACCGTTCGGACTAATTGACAAATTCGCGTAATAAATTGGTGCGATATTTTCAGCACAACATGTAACGCACATCATCTACAAAATTGTTACTCCTCGAAGCTGGGCGTATAGCGATTCTGAACGATCTGCCCTAGCAATCGTTAGTATACAGAGTGGGGCATCTAATGCGTTACCGAGCAATAGCACTTAAACTATTGATGATATCTTAAAAAGTTTCAAAGAAAAGGTATATTGTTCAAGATCGCTGTCATACTGGACCATCCTATTTTTTTTTTTCGGTGGAGGCGCTAAAGCTACGTCAAGGTCAAACTCCACTTCTTTAAATGGAACCATGCATTTTTTATCACTTAATTTTATTCTACCATGGAAAATCAAACGACTTTGGTCTGAAACATTTTTTTGTGAGCCATGACACCAATTTTTTATGATATTCAGCTGAACAACTACAGATTTTTGAAAATTTGAACGTTCAAGAGCTTTTTACCTCTGAACTACCAAGTTTGGAGAAAAGTCGCTGGAGCCAAGAAGTGTTTAATTTCATGCAAGAAATTTTGGAAAATAATTGCAGATTTTTTTCCTGTAACCGTTCATCGCAGTTTATTCAATTGCGTAAAAAAAATTAAAATTTTTTTAAGAAATTCAGAAAGATTATTCTTCAAGATTCTTTGCATGAAATTAGGGAATTTTCGTATGTTGCAATTTTTCTCAAATCTTGATAGTTCAGAGGTAGATACTGATTTAACGGTTGCGTTTGGCCACCCGAGTATATATTGGCTATTGAGAAAGGGGATGTTTCCTTCAAATATCCATTTCGTAACTATTACCAAATCTTTATTTGTGACAAGAAAACAGCTCAAATGGATGATTCGTTAACTCTGACAAGACATTCATTTTGCCATATCGTCGGTGATAATGCAATACTGCGTAACTAACATTTGCAATACCGCGTAAGTACAAAAAAAAAAAAAAAATGAGATTGTGTGCATTCGATGTATTTTTTATTTCTACATCGAATGCACACCAAATCTCGTTTTTTTTTTTTTTTGTACTTACGCGGTATTGCAAATGTTAGTTACGCAGTATTGCATTATCACCGACGATATCCAACTTTACCATTTCTTAACAGTTAACAAATCCTGGTACCTACAAATAAACTCTTCTCTCCGTGTACTCCATATTGCCTTTGCGATAAAGGAGTCTCGGGCGAATCTGGCGTCGCACTTGAGGGGTAAATCCTTGTCAAAATCAAGATTGAAAGTTCCTCAGTCTTTTTCCGAAAAATAATTTTTTTCCTTAAATAGTATATTGTGTATCTAGGGGGGGGGGGGAAATGGCCATCCCCCCCTAGATGCACACTGTACTTTTTATAATAAGGGCACGATATGGGCCTTCTTTGATGCGCGTCGATCGGATGGGGAATGGCGCGTGTTGAGTCGTGTACCACACACTTATAGATGATTGAATTGAAAAAAAATTGAAAAAAATTGAAAAAATTAAAAAATTAAAAAAATGAAAAAAATAAAAAAAAATTAATAAATAAAAAAAAAAAATTATTAATAATCAATAATAATTTATTGATAAAAAAAGAAAGATCCAAGATTTGCCGTTGGAGCGGGAGGGAATATACGTTGGATATTCGGTACTCACGGTCGAAACACGTGATTTCCCCCCCTCTCGACAAGCATGAAAGAAGGCCCATTTCATGCCCGTGTTATGAAAACAATTTTTTTCTGACGAACGATTTTTTTCAACAATTTTTTTTTTTTTTTTTTTCATATCATTTGTCACATTTAAAGAATCCCAAATGATGTGAATCAGTTTTTTTTCAATATTAGAGAGATTTCTAGAGTGTTGAGAAATTTGGATTTTCCAATGTTGAAAAGAGCTGATGTGGTATCGCAACCGCTAAAAGCATAGAGGAAAAGTATGTTGTCGACAACTGACTTATCATGCGTGATACCTGTGTTGGTGCATGAAGATGACAAATATTTTCAAAGTTCAACTCGAATAAAACGTGGTCTGTATGTATTACGTGAAAGCCAGGTGGAAATTTTCGAAGATTCAACCAAATAACAGGTTGGCTGTATGAAGCGGATACTTCGCCGTCCAGCGTGAAATATATTACGGTCTTTCTTCGCCGATTCAACGATGTTCTGTAAAATGAATGATATTTTGTAGCAGACGGAAGCTAACAGGACAGAACACTGTTCAAAACTCGGCACCCACCTTATGTTGCTGCTGAAAATGATCAGTTTGAGATCACAGAGCAATCGCAGGGATCAGATTTTAGCTGATGCTGATAATCCTCATACACGGGCATAGCCTACTTTAGAACAAGGTAGTACGTCGCCATAAATTCTAATATCTGCGGTGTAATAATTTTCACTAATTGGAGACACATTCTGTTCGATGTGGAGACATGAGTAGGGTTCTGATCGATGTACGTAGGGTTCTAAAACCGATTGAAACAGCAAAACTGAAGAGTACTTCACAAGCTAGTTCCAGGTCAATTGACCATGTCTCTTCAAGTAAATGTCAAAGTAACCAGAAGCTTTACGCTCAATGACCATAATCCAACATGTTATATTCACCGAAAGTAAAAGTGTAGAATCTAATGAGAATAATCCAAACGCCGTGAAATCGACGTCTTCATGCAGCAGTTGCAGGGAGAACGCCTTGAGCTGAAAGAAGAAAGAAGTTGAGATTACTTCGACATTTATACCTTCGTCCTTATTTCTTGTCTTATTGCCGCATCCAATAATCTGTGAACGATATGTCCGGTTGCTTTGGCCTGAAAATCGTCAGATGTTTGATAACATAGCTGAATAATCAATCATCGAGCAGCGGGTTCTGTGATGATATCATTGAAGACAACATTGCATTACCTCATTCTTGGTTCGTGTAACGCTGAAGGTCAGTGAGGCGAGAGGATAAGAATACATAAAAGCCACAGCAAAGGTGTGGGCAGTGATGGCATTATCTTTCAGCAAGGTAGTGAAGAAGTAATAAATTTCATTAGGGATCGCTAAGACGGAAATAGCAATGCAGAATAATATTGACAGCGAAAGGAAGTCTGCGGTTTCTTCGCAGACTTCAAAAAGTGTCGTTCGAACATTGCAAAGTAAGTCTAGAGACGGTAGGTGACTGCTGTCATAAGTCGGTAGGCCTGGGACCGTTGTAAGCCCGTTTCGTACTGGCGCAGGATGAGACAAACAATTTCCGAACTCTCTGAATTCTAGCAAATGATTGTTTACCGTGTGCAGACCCCGGCCTGTGAGGTTTACGATTATGAAATATTGAAGAACCAAGCAGTAAGTAATAGCGAACGGTAGATAAGTTGAAAACATGTATCCTTGACTAGGGAAAACGATGTATATTATATTTATATAAAACAAGGTAATCCACGGGCACGCGCTGAGAATCACGCGTATAAAGAAAAAAGTCAGGGTCTGTGCGTCAGATCCCGGTTTTTCTAGACTGGAAAGTTGCAAATCCACTTCTAACAGACGATTCATGATGCAGGCAGCACTTTTTTGTTTAAAACTCCATGAAATAATGACAATGGCGATTGTCAAGCACTGGAGAACCCGTCTCACGATCTGAAGGACTTGTGAAGGCCACCCGAGTCGAAATTTAGCGCCTACTTTAATACTCATAGCATCCAACTTAAGTTCTCTAGATCCTATTTAGACCTCAAACTCCTATTTTGAACCTACAAGTCCTCAAGAATCGAAATTTAGCGCCTACTTTGATACTCATAGCATCCAACTCAACGTCTCTAGATCTTATTTAGACCTCAAACTCCTATTTTGAACCTACAAGTCCTCCATAGTCGAAATTTAGCGCCTGCTTTGATACTCATAGCATCCAACTCATAACGTCTCTACAGATCCTGTTTAGATCTCAAACTCCTATTATCAACCTACAACTCTGTAGTCGAAATTCAGCGCCCGCTTGAGTACTCATAGCGCACAAATGAACCTCTTTTCAATCCGTAATAATAATTTAGCGCCTATTTTGATACTCATAAAGTCCGATCTCAATTAATGATGCAATTTTCCTTATTGTGCATTATTTTAGTAATTAAAATTGGGACGCCGCTGCATTATTCATTACATCATTTTGCGACATTATGCATCATTTTGATAAATATCAAACTCGATGTTTTCGAAAAAATCCCATAGATCCCTCCGATGTCGAATTCGAATAACCTCCGTTTGCAGCCCATCTTAGCTTGTTCTGTACAAAATTATGAGGTGCTTTTAAGAAGACTTTATTGGATAATTATAGGAATATATGTATTTTCAGCAGTTTATCGCTGTCGTTGCGTAATCTGAAGATGTGGAGGGGGCGGGGATAGCAGCTTCTCGTGAGATCCTCATTTAACCCTCAATGCAGCCGTGCACCGCTACGCTGCAGGGTGTAGCGAGGGTTTTGCGAGGTTCTCGTGAGATCCTCATTTGACCCTAAAATGCTGCATTTGTCTGGTAACTACGAGTTTTAGGCGCTAAAGAGGGTTTCAATTCCCATACAAAATAAACCTCTCTAGACCCTCAAAAACCTCCCAACGGTAAAATTTTGAGGTTCTAATGAGGCGTTAAATTTCGACTCGGGCAGACCTTAGAGCTACCGAACATACGCAGTTGAACTACATACTGACATGTACGGTTCACACCCAATGCCGTGATAAAAATTAGAAATAAAATATTATAGGCCAATCCACCCTTGGATGAATGAAAGGCCTGGACTCTAGTGAAGCGAGGATTGACTTGGGCCGAGATTTTCTTACTAATCGAGAATGGAGCGAGCCCGATCATTTTCAGACCATAAACGGTCATTCTGACAACGAAGAACAACTTTTTCGATCGCACTGTAAGCACTCTCATGTTTACTACCGATACAGGCAAATAGTTGTTGAAAGCGGATATTATTCTATACGTGAGAGAACGACATGGTAATTAACTGCGAATTTCCTTTAATTTCGTGCACGCGAATAAACGAACGGCCTTTTTTTCGTCCGGACGAGCTTGTCGCCTGTTGTTATGAGCTCGCAGCACTAGGCATTAGTTTCACCCGCAACGTATGACCGACTGTAAATTATTAATGAGCTGATGAAATAGTATATTGTGTACCAAGGGCGTAAAGTGGGCTTTTTTAGACCGAGTGTGGAGTTTGCAGTACGAGTCAGAGGCGAGGTAGCACGAGTCGAAGACGAGTGCGTCTGCGAGCCGAAGACGAGTACTGCAACCACACAAGGTCAAAAAGCCCACTTAGCCCTGGTGCACACCATATTTTTTGTGACAGCACGATTTTCGCGTTTCTTCAACATTGTTGATAATTTTCTTGAAATAATAAAAACGCCCGCTGCAGCGGGCGATTTTATTATAATAATGAATTGCGCCCGCTGCAGCGGGCGTTTTTATTATTATGGTAAAAAACGCCCGCTCGTCTGAAAACTGTCACTTTAGGCCCGCTGAATGGGTCAAAAAAACCCAAAAATCGTGCATGTGTTACAAAATAGTATATTGCGTACCAAGGGCGTAAAGTGGGCTTTTTTAGACCGAGTATGGAGTTTGCAGTACGAATCGGAGGTGAGCTAGCACGAGTCGAAGACGAGTGTATCTGCGAGCCGAAGATGAGTACTGCAACCACACAAGGTCAAAAAGCCCACTTAGCCCTTGGCGCACACCATCTTTTTTGTAACAGCACGATTTTCGCGTTTTTTCTTCATTGTTTATAATTTTCTTGAAAATATGAAAAAGTGTTTTTTTCGGCATAGGCATTGAAAAGTCACTTTTTGACGCCTGTTTTCGATCCACAAAGTGTCACTTTATACGGTTGATTTCAGAACTGCCCTATAAAGTCTTTATACGGCAGTCTGGATGCGCAGTTCGAAGTGCACATTCCAAAGCTGCCGTATAAAGTCTTTATACGGCAGTTTCGATGCTCGGTTCGAAGTGCGCGACAGATCGCACCATAACCTCACTCTTCGTCTAGTGAATCTCAACAGGCGTCAAAGTGACTTTTCATGCCTATTTCGAAAAAAATACAGTATGGGGCGCAACCGTAAACCGTTTTTGACTCGAATAATGATTTCAGAACTCGCTTCCGGCTCGCCTTCGGCTCGAAAAACACTTGGTTTACGGGCATGCCACATAATATACTATTAGCGGGCTCGAGTAGCGGGCGATAATAACCTAAAAACGCCCGCTGCTCGAGTGGCTGGCGATAATAACCCGAATGCGCCCGCTGCTCGACCTAGCGGGTGATAATAATCTGAAAACGCCCGCTGCTCGACGTAGCGGGCGTTTTCAGGTTATTATCGCCCGCTCGTCTGAAAACTGTCACTTTGGGCCCGCTTAATGGGTAAAAAAAAACGCAAAAATCGTGCATACAAAAACGCATTTTTAGCCTTGTTCTGCGAGCGTTGAGTTCGACTATACGCATACGCCCGCAAAACAGGGCGCAAGGGCATACTTTACGCCTACTATGACGAAAACTATTTCGCAACGTACCCCACGCATCGGATCGCCGCCTATCTACTCAATGCCAGTGGCTGAGCATTTGAGAATTCCCCGCGATTATAAATCAAAATTTTCAATAAATTAAAAATTTTTTCTCATTCCAATAGGTATGAGCCTCATATATCTATATAGTATAAGTAATGAGAATGAAGTTTTTTCTTGCAAACGATGAAAAATTAAAAATGCAACTTTATTGGTGGAGTGAACAGAAGCCCGCGACAAATGATTTAAAAAAAAAATGAATTTAACCCTAGAGAGGTACACTTCCTAATTCTTACGCTAAGGGTATACTGGATGTATGATACCTGAGCGTTTTCAAAAAGGTATCATTCCGGCTGTAATCGAGATTTTGAGATTTTCAACGGTAGAATTCTCCTTTTGAGTGTTCTGAATACGATCGAGTTAGAAAAAGCAGATTTCGATAATTTTTCTTTATAAATAAATCGTGTTTTTCAGAGAACCAGGCAAAGAAAAAAAGACCTGGGATGCGATTCTGTAACTCTCGGCTAACTCAGCTAACTCCGCGGAGACCATTGGTTGGCTGATGAGCATCCAATCAGAGATCGTTTCAGGTCGTCGGTACAGTAGGTAGTACAGCGTAACCATACGTTAGTCGTATCTACTGTACCGACGACCCGAAACGATCTCTGATTGGACGCTCCTCAGCCAACCAACGGTCCCCGCTGAGTTAGCGGAGAGTTACAGAATCGCAACCCTGGGTGTGAAATACCCAAGCGTGTACCCCTCTAGGGTTCGGAAAGAAAAATAATATGTTCTCATTAATACTGCAAATAAAAAATAAGGTAGAATAGAAGTACGGAGTAAGAGTATTTGAAAATAGGTTACATAAATATTGTTACGTAATTTTGCGATTCTTTCCTCTCATTTTTTTCACCTTTTCAAAATCATTTGAATCGCAAAATTTACTTTCAAGTAACTACCTTCAGTCATTCGAAGAAAACCGAAAAAAAAAATTATGACACAAACGATATAATCGGTGCACGTGCCATGCATGTGATATTCAGAGGTTATGACAAAATTATTATTTGCGTTATAGTCGTTTACGTAAATCGATGATATGAACATATTCCCACCAAATAAAACACATTCATATCATAAAAAAAAAAAAAAAAAAAACACTTTTTGGCACAAAGAAATACGTAATCAGCAGATAATAAAATCTTCTACTCATCGTCAACACATTTCGTGGCTTGACCTCAGTGATACGTAATCAGACGGGTAAACAGATATCTTGACAGTCGCAATTTTATCATATATATGCGAGTATGCGACCATTTAAATATTCACATTTATTGAGGGATATAATGGAAAAGCTCAATGTAATATTTATTTTCACGCCAAAAAAAATGTTTACACAATTTTTTTTATACAAAAATTCCTTTCTCATGAAAAAAAAATCTGAAATAAGATGCTACCAAACATAAAGAAATGAAGATAAAAAAATTAAAAAAATTAATTTTGAGTGCGTGGTACTTGCCGGGCCTTATATAGACAGGTTACGAAAAAACAGCAATTCAACCATGTCAATAATTCTATGGTGACATATGGAAAATCGGCCAGCCAAGTATACAACTACCTCAAAATTTTTGACTTTTTTTTTTTATTCCGACTTTTTATTTTTTTATTTTTTTTTTTTTTCCATGTTTTCTGTTTACACCAATGAAATTGTCAATTGCATATCGCTATTCGCTGGGTGCACGCACATTACTACTTTAAAAAATAAGTGTACACGTATTGTGTTACGTTAAGCATGGAAAAATGCTGAGCGTGATTTTAGATGGCGCTGACAGTATGCATGAATATGTTACACAATGATAATTAAATACACTAAACAAAATTTATAGTTAAATCTACTATAAAACAACTATAAAATATCGTGCTCTCACGGACCCCAGGTAGAAATTATGAATTGGCCCACGGAAGGTACTGTCCAGTTTGCCTAGTTTATTTCTAGGCGCTGTGTGGGAAAACTCTTTAGGGCCTAAACCGATTTGAAACGGTCGAAACAGCTAGCGCCTAGATCGGAAATCTAGTTAGGCGCTAGCTAGCCATTTCTTGGCCCAGCCTAGCATCTATAGCTAGCTTCGGTGTGGGTACTATATTTTTTCCTGTAAACGCAGGGTTCTCATAATGAAGCGATTTCAAAAGTATTGACAAAAACATATGGTCGCGTTATCTATATCGCATTTTATTAAATATCTCAAAAACAAAATAGAAATAAATATTCAGTACATATAACTTTCTAAGGTAAGGTACACTGATAGAAATATCGAGTTCCCCCAACTAAAATTGGAAAAAATAAATCTAGACTGTTGTATTGAATTTTATTACAATGTATGATGCCTTGAGCAATACCTACATTGGTAATCAATTGCATAATTATAGAAAGAAAGGAATTTTCGATTAGAAAAAGATCGCATCATTTTGGCCGGGATTCGATCCGGGACGCACGCATTCGCTCGCATTACTACTATTGGGCGAAGTATTCCGCGTTGAGTTTTCGGGGAAGTATCTCGCGCGCGACGCCTATGGCTGCAGGAGCAATAACTGTTGAACAATACATCGAGCATATTAAATCACAATGGCAATTGCTTACCATAATTATTCCCTAAATTTTCAGCCGAAAGTATCGTTATACTGCCTGTTCTGAATTTTGCGTTTCGCTAATTTTGAAATTCGAGATTTCAGCCAGTTTACGTTTTGGATTTTCGAAATTTTAACCCCCACCCGAATTCTAGTAAGTCCCAAAGAGAATAGTGGATTGTATTATTTAACAAATATTTTTCATCATCAGAAGCGTCAAATGATGAATAATCCGTTTTTTTTTTTTCTATTGTAACACGCATGATTTTGGCTTGTATTAAATTTTGCAATCAATCATCACACTTTCAAATTGAAAATTCTAACGATCTGCATTTCATGTACAACGTGATCGAACAGAATGCGAATAAGTACACACGTTGCTAAGTAAGAATTATCCTTGTATGATTTGAGTTAGCCTATAAATGGCGGAGAGTTCTTCGTCCAATCTAATTTTCAATTTTTGATAAACCTCATGATATCAAAAATGACAAAAACGAGAGAAACGAATAAAACGAAAAAAAACATCGTCAGGAGGCTTATGACATGTCAAGAATAAAATGATTCAATCTGAAACGCACTGCTGCAAGCAATTTACATCAGATTGCCATCTAGGTCGTTATCCTCGAAGTTCAGACAAGGACGTAAGATATACAGAAAAGTGTTGCGCCAGTTCACTTCTCCAGCTTCTTGCGCTACGCATGATTAGCTTCGTGTAACATGGACTGAATCACTAAGTGCAAATCATGAGAGTGAAATGAAACCAGAGTACAGAATGAGAATAGTAACTGCTCACTCATGAACGAGTTGTTACAATGATGACAGATTATAGCTTACAAAAGGAAATCGCAGACGAACCCAGGCATGTGTAGGCGTCATTACTACCAGAGAGTGGGGAGTGTGGGTCAATAAAATGTATAACGCTTCGAGGCAATAGGACGGGTAATTCAGTCATCCTACTAGCTTGCTGGAATCAGAACGTCTCAATTATCACCTAAGGCAGCAGTGAATGAGCATCATATTGTTGTGATCTACTATAAACTTTGCATAAGTTGAAGATTGTTGTGGGAAGTAGTAAACAGTAACGTATATATACGATGAATGTCGAGGTGAGAACTTTGTGGTCCATGGCCTTGGCCGTGCTGGCGATACTGGGAACTATCTTAGTGTTCTTGATTTGGAAAAGCTATCGCGGACTAAGATACTTCGAGGAGAATGGTGTGCCGTGTCCGAGGTCAATGCCGATTTTTGGAAACATGTTTCCCATGATAATGAAGAAACTCTCATACGCCGAATTCATTCGTAACCTGTATCAGGAGTTTCCGGACGCTAAGTACTCCGGTGCTTTCGAATTCAGCGATCCCGTCTACGTCCTGCGCGATCCTGAACTGATAAAATCGGTAACTGTCAAAAACTTCGATCATTTTCCCGACCACAAAGCATGGGTTGACGAGTCAATCGACCCTCTGTTTGGAGGTAATTTGGTCTTCACGAAAGGTGCACGGTGGAAGGAAATGAGATCTATAATCAGCCCGGTGTTCACCTCCAGCAAAATGCGAGCAATGTTCGAATTGATGTCCAAGTGCGCCGAAGACTTAACAGATTACTTGGAGAAACAACCGCTGCCGTTGACCCTGGAGATGAAGGATCTGTTCACTAGATACACGAACGACGTAATAGCCACATCGGCCTTTGGCGTAAGCGTCAACTCACTGCTGAATAGAGAAAACGAGTTTTACGTGATGGGCAAAGACGCAACAAACTTTGGCGGGCTTAAAGCAATAAAAATGTTTCTCTTCAGGTCGAGTCCAATGGTTATGAAACTGTTGAAGCAAAAATTTTTATCGACTCGAGTGTCGACGTTTTTTTGTAGCCTGGTAAGAGACACGATTTCAACAAGAGAACGGGACGGGATTACCAGACCAGACCTTATTCATCAGCTGATGCAGGCGCGGCATAAAGAGAATGACGAGAAACTGACCATCAACGAGATAACCTCCCAAGCTTTTATCTTCTTTTTCGCTGGTTTCGACACCTCTTCAACCCTGATGTGCTTTGCGTGTCATCAGCTCGCCGTTCATCCAGAAATACAGGAGAAACTCGTCGCCGAAATAAACGCCGCCTTTCAGGGAGAGGACTTATCCTACGAGAAGGTTAACGACCTACAATACCTCGAAATGTTTCTGAACGAGACCTTGAGGTTTTATCCACCAGCAGTTTTCACTGATCGTGTGAATACGCAAAAGTTTGAACTCCCGCCGGCCAATGAGAAAGGGAAGCCGGTTCTTGTGAAACCAGGCGAGCGCCTGTGGATTCCGATATTCGGCCTTCACCATGACCCTGAGTATTTTCCAAACCCGGAGAAGTTCGATCCGGAAAGGTTCAGCTCTGAGAATAAGGGCAGCATCAACCATTTTGCTTTTCTACCGTTTGGAGCCGGTCCAAGGAACTGCCCAGGAAATAGGTTCGCTCTTATGGAAACCAAGCTCGTCATCTGCAGCCTTCTTAGAAAATTCCGCATTCAGATTAGCGCCAAAACTCACCTACCACTAGTACTGAACAAGAGCTCGCCCGCCATGACGTCTGAACATGGATTCTGGCTTGATCTCGAACCCAGAGACACGACGATTAGTTAGTTTCGATAAAACTGTACGATACCTACTTTTCGACTATTCAATAATCAATAATTCTCTAACTATAACGACAAGTTCTCAGTAATAAATTAGAATTTATACCGCTGTTTCATACTTGCGATGCTATTGTTACATCCCCAGGATATAACTCTACCAGCCAATAAATTTCTTTCTTTTTCTTTATACTTTATACCTATATTCATACCATAAACTAGAATAATAGAAGGGAAACTCCTATCTTTAGATATATTTAGAAACTAAGTCTTTGCAGAGCTGGAAAGGAGGCAACCCAACATACATGGAAGTAAACGAATACTATAATATCAACCCCGCACGGAGAGACCGTTTTGGTGATGATTGTTAAAAAATTGGTACTCATTCCTAAAAAAGTTGGTAAAGTGGTGACAATGCATGATTTCTAGTAGCGGTTTGTTCTGAACAATAGTAATGGCTCCTAGCAACGTTTCGAAATGATTAACAGTCCAGCTAAAAAGTTGGAAAGCTGCTGTGAACATTGTTCGCAAAGCCCCGTGCAGAAATTGAATTCTGGCGCGACCCAGCGCCTGCCCAGTTTGCCATGAATCTGGACTGGCTATGGCCAGACTAGCTGGCCTGAGCCTAGCCTGGCCTGTAACAAAAGTCTCTGCAATGCCTAGCCAGCGGATCTGGCTAGGCGCTAGCCAGAGAATCTGACTGGGGTCTGGCCAAAATTCTTGAAATTAGCTATTCACATAATTATGAAAAAGAAAATGCAGTACAAGTATTTGGCAATGAATGCATGTTTTTATTATTATTAAATAATTTGTACAAATCCTCATCATTTATAATAAATATTATAATCAATTTCTAGTCATTATTTTCTTCATTTTATTAAAATGATTTATCATTTATCATCTGACATATTAATAAGCTTGGTGCTTTGACGAATTGCAGAGTCCTATATCGATGTGACGAAGCGGTGTCTAACACTGCGCTTCGTACTTTTGTACCCACGTACAATACAAGCTTGGCCTTTCTTCATTTGCGTCAATGTATATTCTATAAATGTATTAAACCTACCTTACACAACTATCCTATAAGACTCTATAAGAACAAAATTTTGCCTAACCCTAAGTAATATGTTATCTAATACTAGATCTCTAATTTAAAATGTCTAATACTGTATTCAATATCCGAAGTGTAGAGCTAGGCTCACGTTAACTGACCTATCAATTTCATGCTGAATATCCACCTTGAGATTTTAAAGCTATATTCAATAAGTGAATTATAAAGCTACAATTACGTGTACTAACCTCCTTATTTGATACCAAATCTCTTATTTGACATGGTCAATAATATATCTAATATCGAAAGTGTCAAGCCAGAATTACGTGACCAATCTACAAGCTTTATACCGATACGATTTCTGAATTTAACTTAAATATTATTGTACTTTTATTATCAAGATTAGAATAAAATTCACTTTAAAGCCTAAATATATAAAGTTGATGAATATTTCACTCGAAGCACAAGTGGAATTTTGGAGATTCAATGCTTCAGATATTATTTCACAAGTCCTTCTTCTTCTTCTTCATGTATGGTTATATCCTCTTGAGCCAGACCTCGAGGCAAGTACCAAATTTCACAAGTCCACGTCAACAATTCTATACGAAAAAAGTATGGCGACTAGAATCGGCGTCGTCTCGCGTCGTCCCCCACCCGTTGTCGGTCAACCATCAGCGCCCCCAGCCCTATGACCCAGTTTCAGTAGGAACTAAAACACAGGACTGACCGCCCCATATCAGGACGTTTCACCCCCTGGCCAGTCCTGGCCAGACCTGGCACTGGCCAGGGAACGCGGAATTGGCAAAACTAGCTAGCGCCGAGGCAGAGCCTGTAGAGATCACGCTAGGCAGTGAATCTTTTCAGGCGCTGGACAGTAGCCTGGCATTCCAGTTCAAATTTCTGCACGGGGCTACGCATTCGCGAGGAAGCAATGCAATACATAATATAACTGGTTGATATCTGTACTAGATATGAAGCTGAACGTGGTATGGTCTCATTACTTTGACCAATTTTACAATCGGTACTTTGCATAGTGTTAGGAACTACTACCAGACAACTATTAAGGAGTGCTGTACTCGTATGGAATTGATTACCATTTTTTTTTTTTACGAACTGTAACTATGCAGTTTAGGAATCATTAAAAATTTTTTTTCAAACAGTTAAAAAAAAACATAAATTTCTAAGAATTCCGGGGTATTTCTTAGAAATTCTCAAAATTACTATACTGGTATAGTCAATATAATATAATAAGATATGAACCGGATGGAGTGGGAACATGATAATAGACACCTTTAAGAATATGAAGTCTGCAAAAAGGTAAAAGGAAGCTATGTACATCCTTATCTTAGTAAGGAAGCCTTATGTAAAACCATTTCCCCACTACCACCGAATAGCAATAATAATTCAAAAGACAAATAAGGGGGAACGATCTCAAGTAAATACCGATATTATAAATATGACGGCATTAGTCATTCAAGTGCGTTGAGTGGTTAGTTGACAGCAGACAGTGAAAAGTTAAGGGTAGACAGTTATACAAAAGAAGTTTGAAGTTCAGTTACAGTTCATTAACTCAGAAAAGTTTATTCGGGATCAACTCCTATTTTGTCATTTGAATTTCACTAAAGTAATAAACTAAAAACCAGTGTAAACAACTATAAACAATTTAAAGAACAAACCATTCATAAATATAGAATCAAATCTGTTTTTATCCAGAATCATCGTAAGTTACAATTATTCATAATTAACCATAATTGCTTCTTTAGTTCTCCTCATTTAAAACACCTGATCAAGATTTGGACTCTAACGGTTTTTGTGCCAAAAATCCGGCACTTAAATACCAACTACGAGAACCAAATACTAGATCAATCTATAACCAAAATTCCTGATCAAGATTTGGACTCCAACAGTTTTTGTGCCAAAAACCCGGCACTGAAATACCAATTACGAGAACCAAATACTAGATCAATCCATATCCAAAATACCTGTTCAAGATTTGGACTCTAACAGTTTCTGTGCCCAAAACCCGGCACTCAAATTAAACCCAGAGAACCAAATATTTGAACCCAATCAATGAAAACCAATGCCTTTCCCAGAACCAACAAGGAAAACTAAACGAGCAAGACGTGGTGGTAAAAAGGTGAAAAGACGGATTGCTCGTGCAATTGCAGTTCAGTCATTAATGAAATTAATTGATTCATTGCCTGAATCAACATCCATCAAAGATTTATCAATTGATGAGTTAATCAATAATTCTTCAAATCAATTAGATACAATTGAAGGTTTAGAAACTTCAACAGTTCATAACAATCAAATTAAACTCATCTCAGAATCAAAACCTAATCCTTCAGAAACAGATTAATTAATAATCAATAAAGAATAAATCAAGAGATTTCACAAGATAACTACAGTAGAAGGAACATTCAGACCCAACTCGCCCGAGTTCAACAAAGGTAAGATAAAATAACAGATATTTACAAACTATTTCCCTATAAATAGATCTTTTTCTAAAACACTCCTCGTATCTCCGTACATGTGTACTTTAATAGGAGTGATTGTGAGTTGCGAATCGAAGTAAAGATAGTTCAAAGAGAGGAACACTAGCGTGACCTATATGTTTATTTCAATACTAATAGAGTAAACGCGAGTTTCCAATCTGAGTAATTATTTGACTCGGGGACGTAACACTATAAAGTTTATTTGATGCACTAACGTCTAGACTACATGCCCGAAAGGGCGATAAGTCGAAACAAAAGGAAGAAGAAGAAGAAGAAGAAGAAGAAGATGCACTAACGTCAAATCTGGGACCTTTTGTTCAATGTGCAATATGCTTAGGAACATCTTAATAATTTTGCTTCATGAATCCTTAGACAGACTTATTTTGCCCCATCATTTCAAGCTGTATTTTTGTAATCAAGAATAACTATGCAAACTTAATTTCGGTAAGTTTCGACATAGACCAGGCAATAGAGATTTTTTCGTGACAAAAATCCTATCAGCAAACCGCGAGTGTGGGGGTGCGTCGGGTGGTCCGTAGATGTTTAGTGATATGTTTTCGACTCGCAAATATGATGACTTTTTTTTTAATTTCGAAAAAACACCAAAAAAACGTTTTTTTTTTTCAGTTTTTTGCTTGTAAAATCTGAACCAATGGAGCGATGCTGACACTTTCAACAGACGAATTGTAGAGGATGAAAAGACGAAGAAAATGAGTGCTAGTGCAACTCGTTCGGGTCATTATTACCGGAGAAAAGCCGGAAAAACCGTAAAAATCAGCGTTTTTTTCAAAAATTCATAACTCCGCCATTTTCAAAGTTGTAGCTCTGGCTTTCCGGATGAAAGTAGTGGTTGATAGGTACTCTGAGTGTGCACAACCCGGACGTTGTCGGATAAATAGTTTTTGCATAATTGCGATTTGAATTATTTTAGGCACTATTTTGCGGAAGGGCTGAATGCGTCGGAAGTTGTCCGATTTTGATTTACAAAACGGATTTTCAAAGTAAAAGTATAGTACTACAAAACGTCAATCTTGATTTTTCGTTAAAATGTTGCAAAATAGGTGAAAAACACGTGCAAACATGACCAAAACCGGCCGAGCGCTCGATCGCGGTCGAGTAGTGAGGGTAGCCGGCCGTCGCGGGGACGTGCGGGGACGAGCGCTCGGCCGGTTTTGGTCATGTTTGCACGTGTTTTTCACCTATTTTGCAACATTTTAACGAAAAATCAAGATTGACGTTTTGTAGTCAATTTTGGTGGATAACGCCATACTTATGGGACTCGATGCCATAGTGTATAGGAATATCTCGGATACCGTTTCAGTATCTGCGTCAATACCATACCAGTATTGTGGTAAACGCCATACATTTCTTTCCGTGTATATCTGTGGAAACCAGTGTAATACAGATAAATTAGAAAAAAAAAAAAAAAATAATCAAAATCTTTTCGACATTGTCTTGATATTTTTTCAGCTCGAGTTCCCCTTGTGAAAATTTCTGTTTGGGTGGAAATCAGTTCGATAAAACTTGAATTCAATTGATCCTTTCCAAAGATTATCTAGTAAAGAATCCCTCGAATAATCACCAAATATATTCACTCACTCAATGTACATAGGATATTTTATTGATATCTAAAAATACATCTATTCGTGAGTGTGACGATGAATATTGCAAATAGGTGTTGTGAATTTTATACTTCATTCCTGAATCATGTTTCCGCTACATGTTGTGGATGTGCGTTTTGTATCTACAGTAAATCTCCTATATTAATATTCCATACTTGCATTGAATTGAGTCTGACGTTTGCGTACAACTATCATAAATGTATAATTCTTACAAGGGAAAAGAGAAATTGGAGGCATCTGAAAAACTCACCGACAGAATGTTATTTGAAAGATCAACTCAACTCATTCTTCATCCATGTCCCACATGTCTTCCACTTTGTTAAATTTGCTGCCATAAGCACGTATATCTGAAAATTCAACACGTGAGCCCTTCTGGCAGCATCCGCCGTTTTCGTGGGTCACGCCCGTCTGATCCTTAGCCCTCGATATATTCATCATTCGAACAAATATTTTATAAAATTATATCAGACCCAGTGTTGTGAAAATTGTAATTAAATTTTTTTTAATTACTCATTACTTTTGTAATGTGTAATTGAATTTTTATTTAATTACACATTACTTTGGTAATGTGTAATTAAACTCGATTTAATTACACATTACCAAAGTAATGGGTAATTAAACTCGGTTTAATTACACATTAGCGAAGTAATGGGTAATTAAATGAGTAATTCCATTACAAATGTAATTAGTGACTCGCAACACTGATCAGACCGTACTGAAAATTATCGTTGGCTGAATTAAATGACATCAGATTTGACATATAAAAACTGGTATCAATATAAGCTCCAATATGGGAAGCTGTGGGAAACATCATCCCCCCTACGCCGTATTGCCTTTGCGGTAGAAGAGACTCGGTCAAATCTCGCGCCGCACTTGGGAAAAAAGTTGTTTTCAATTTTCATGTGCAATTGATTTTCGATCGTATGTTTGAAATCGGCGGCACGCTAGCCATTAAACTAAAATTCAATGACGCTAGCGCTAACCGAAGCGCCATCTAGCTACTATATATACCGAAGTGAAAGAAATGAGTAAATAGTACATTGTGCAACAAGTGCGCAAAATCGGTGATTTCCGCACGAGTGTAAAGTGGAAAAACGAACTTCACGTACGCCGTTTAGAAAAATCATTTTCAAATAATGTATTCAAAGAACTAGAAGTTTCGTTGTACCGATTTTTCGACTGGACTAAACAGATTTCGAGTTATAAACGCGTTTGAAAACTTCTAGTCAACGAGAATTTGGAAATTTCAATATTCTGCCCCGTTTAAAAGATTCGACTGCAGACCGTCAAATGAAATGGCATCAGTCTATATAGGTAACTTCCATCGTTCGGTACGACATGTTAAAATTCTGAGTATAAATCGTAGGATGATACGATAAAATAGATTTCCGATGATTTACAAAATTTCTTCTTTATTGATGCATTAGACAACGTGGGCAGAATAAAGCACACGCGCATTCACACGTGGCATACAATAATAGTAATATTGATAATAATAATAATAGTACTGATGTTGAGGATGATGATGATAAAAATAATAATAATGATTATAATGTTGATAATAATATCGCTGCAGGGTGTATATATTTTTTGTTGTAATTTTTTTTTTTTTTTTTTTTTTTTTTTTTGTCTCCTTGTTCCAAATAAATCATCATTTATACGCGTATCAATTTTCTTTATGTATAATCAATATATCGACATCCTTATATTTATATAGTTACAATAATATGCGGCGCAGGTAAGGAATACAGTAGGTATTTTTATGTATATAATATAATATATTATATACATAGATAAAGGATATGGACACTGCAACGACCTTATAATATAATATACAATTGTTTAAAACAATTATCTCTCACACGTACCTCATACCTCTAAATAGTGTAAATGATTTAGGACAAAATAAGAATGAAAAATTGACGAAGCTATAAGTTATACATAGTTATAAATTCAAATGAATCTATAAATTATAAGATTTAGTGCAGCATTCATGATTCAGAAAAATGAAAAATGAAATAAAAATATTTTACAGTCTTGTTCTCATTTAATTAAGCAAATTTTGATATAACATTATATACTAGCCAGCTGCAGATGTTGGAATTGAAAATATTTACCACTGATGAATGTTGATTCGCTAATATATATATACAGGGTGAGTTATCTCTTGGGTCCTGAGAGGGTGTGGCTTAAATCAGCTGAGACTCCGCCTTCGTCTATTCACACTTGTTATTATCAGAGGAATGATTGCCTTCAGATGATAAACAATCCATTTATTAATTAAGGTGAATAGTAGTGTCTCGATGTTTCGACGAGGCTACATGAATTTTCGTTTATTATGTAGATAACGCGCCAAGAGCGAATTGAACAGTAGCTGACAATGAGTGAGAATTGTTATTCTGACAATTACAAGTATGAATAGAAGGAGGCGGAGTCTCAGCCGATTTAAACCACACCCTCTCAGGACCCCGGAGAAAATTCACCCTGTATATATAGGTACGTGTTTGAAATGATCAGTTTAGTTGGTGTTTCTCTCATTTATTTGTTTATTTATTTATTCATTTATTTATTTATCATTTTTCGAATTCATCAGGTCGTTGCAAATTGGGAAATCGGAAGTCTGGTGCTAAAAGGATGCGAACTACACAAGGTGTGGGTAGGTATAGGTGTATAGGTAAGGTAAACTCTCCTAATAGACTTTGCATACGGACATAATAGAAATAGTTAATATAGCATCGTATATTAATATAATATTCAGTAATAATATATTCGTTATCTATTATATATATTAATATGTATGATATATTTTCAATATATTACTTTTTTTAATCTCTTTTTTTCTTCTTCTTTCTTGCTTTAATTTTTTTTTTTTTTTTTTTTTTTTTTTTTTCCTTTAATGTTCTAATTTTTTATTATTCTGAGGTGATATTCAGGAGTAGTTTGATTCAGGAGTTCACAAGACGTGCATTCATTTCAGCCTTGTTATGTGCTACTCGTATAGCGCAATAATGATAATGATAATAATTCGATTTTTACGTCAAAAATCTCATTCGCTACTTGAAACAAATTAATTTTTCATCTCATATTATAAGTTCAGAGAGAAAAATAGAAAGAAAAAAAAAAAAAAAACCGTTTATAAAATCATAATTTATTGACGAGAAGAATAAATGATAAAATTCCATATTTTTTCAGTCTGATATCAATCTAGGGAGCAGCACGACACACACACATTAAAATATAATATATAGACTTAACATATATACTGTATCAGAGCAATGAAAATTTATTGTTAATTAATTACCGAATTCAGGCAATACTATGTTAAAAAATATTTTTCACTGAAGAGTGTTGATCTTATATTTTGTACGAATTTATTTTTTTAATAAAAATAAAATTGAAAATACTATATACGATATATAGGAAAAAGGAAAATTAAATAAATATAATTAACAGATGAGAATTAAAAAAAAAAAACTGATTAAAAATAGAGAAATATATATGTATGTATGTATATGGGGAAGTCCACCAATTATAGGCAAACGATCCGGGGTCAAAATTTCGATTTGTCTGCAATTTCGATATCTCATAGTGTATATTGAGATGTAAAAATCCACCAAGTTTTAGACCTCTAAATCTTACCGTTCAGGAGAGACGCGCTGATTAGTCTTTCAACTTTGAGCACATTGACTTTTACATTCGAATTTTTATCCCATCTCTATCGCAAAAAAGAGAATTTAATCAAACGTGTTTTTCGTGTAAAAATGTCTGATCTTTCCGAATATCACATTCATTTCAAGCTAGATTCTCAAAAATGGTGAAAAAAACATGTTTTTTCGAAAAAAAAACATGTTTTTTCAACGTTCCCCAAACTTTTTTTTAAATTTGATATTTTTATCTGAAAGCTTGCAGTTTTTCAATAAAGAAACTGATTTTTATTTTGGGTGCTCGAAATGGGATCAGGCGGAAGTTACATTTATGTTCATTAAATTAGGTGTAAAATTTGTTTTTTCTTTTTTTCAGCGATGTATATTCATTTTATTCACATTTGTGGAAGTGCTATATTTTTTACATACTATAAAATAAGGATTCTTCGCTGATTGAAGAAAAAAAAATATTTTATACGTAATTTAATAAACAAAAATGCAACTCCCGCCTGATCCCATTTCGAGCACCCAAAATAAAAATCAGTTTCTTCAGTGAAAAACTGCAAGCTTTCAGATAAAAATATCAAATTTAAAAAAAAGTTTGGGAAACGTTGAAAAAACACGTTTTTTTTCGAAAAAACGTGTTTTTGTCACTATTTTTGAGAATCTAGCTGGAAATGAATGTGATATTCGGAAAGATCAGACATTTTTACACGAAAAACACGTTTGATCAAATTCTTTTTTTCGCGATAGAGATGGGATAAAAATTCGAATGTAAAAGTCAATGTGCTCAAAGTTGAAAGACTAATCAGCGCGTCTCTCCTGAACGGTAAGGCTTAGAGGTCTAAAACTTGGTGGATTTTTACATCTCAATACACACTATGAGATATCAAAATTGCAGACAAATCGAAATTTTGACCCCGGATCGTTTGCCTATAATTGGTGGACTTCCCCATATATAAATTAAATTAAAGTTACTCTCTAAAGGCTTAATTTAATTAAATTTAATGTGATACATATGCAATGTAGTTAATAAAAAGGAACGGTCTCATGTACAAGGGTTATTATTTTTCGACACTCGGTCTTGCGGTATTGCTAATATCGTATATATGTAGGTACACGTATTATTTTACAGAGGATCAGAAACCTTGATGTACAAATTAATATATAAGGAATACCGGGGCACGACGGCACACCCTAAGCGAGTGCCTTGGGGTGGGCCGTCGTGCCCCGGTATCTCCTACATACATGTATTTCGCAAGAAATTTATATATCTATATGTTATAAATATATATGTATATTAGGGTGGTTCTTAATTCGGTCATATTCAAATTTCAATGCTTCCATATGGACCAGAACGTCTCCAAATAAATAAAAAAAATTTACTTGAAACCCCAGGCTTCTATCTAAATTCTAAGTGGTACCCGAAAGCCTTTGAACTTTACCAATATTACATAACACACGATTTTTAGTACTTCGGAATAATTTATTTACTTCCTATATCGTATTATCGCTTCGAATAATCTGAAACTTCACACACCTCTTACGTAAAGTAGTAGATATCCGTGAAAAATTTACAAATTTTTAATGACAACATTTTATTCATTACAATTTGGAGATAAGAAATTTTTTTTTTTTTTTTTTTTTTGGTGCGCTTTATCTTCGAAAATTATATCGTTGAAAATCTGTCAAATTTTCATGGAATACCTACTACTACAGGTAAGGAGTGTACCGAATTTGAGATTTTTTGAAGCTATAACCGCAGTAGGGAGAAAAAAAATAGCCCCGAAATGTCACAAACCGTATTTAATCCAAATAGGAAAATTCGAAGGCTTTGGGGTTTTAACTATATTTTTTTTATATATTTGGAGACGTCCTCGCCCATGGGAGCACTGAGATTCGAAAATGATCAAATTAAGGACCACCCTAATATAAATGTAATATTTAATTAATTCTTATTATTATAATTCTCTCACACATTAATTAATTCTTAACTCGGAAGCTTGCTCATGCAGCAGCTACCTACTCCATGTACAATATAATATAATATAATATGTAGAAATGAATATATATATTGCATGTGTGTTTGGTGTATATATGGCTCAAACCATGTGTCTTGTCTTATATATTTATATGTATTTATATAAACGATCAATATAGTATAATATATATTAGGGTGGTTCTTAAATACCAACTTGAGGAGTGAATTAGCATGGCAATCTTCAGACAAAAAAATTGTCCCCAAATATTAGATTTAAAAAAAAAAAAAATTCTAATAGGTGCACAAAGAATTTTTTTTTAAATCTAATATTTGGGGACATTTTTTTTTTTTTTTTTTTTTTAATTTTTTTTTTTTTACTTTTTGTCTAAAGGTTGCCTTACTTCACTCCACAAGTTGGTATTTAAGGACCACCCTAATGTACATAAATATATACATATGTGTACGCGGGAAGATGAAAGCAGGAGATGACAATATTAATTAACTACGCGTAGAACTTATACACCGTTTAACCACAGGAGGGAGTTTCAGAAGCTCTATAGTTTATTATATTACGTAGACGTGTGTGTGTGTGTGTTTTTTTTTTTTTTTTTTTTTTTTTTCGGTTTTTTTTTTTTTTTTTAATATATACTTATATATATATTTTTTAATTTTATTTAATTGTATTTTCAATCGCTGTATTCCATCGTAACGCGCGATCATACCTACGAATACAATTATTTATTATTTACTATATTATGTATATATATATATATAATGCAGCTGGAGTACGATTTAACGAAAATAAAATTATATATATATACCTACCATATATATATATATATGTCATACGCGGAACTTATATAATATCGAAACAATTATTATTAATTATAATTTCTATATGTAATAATAATATGATCGGTTTTATTAATCAATATTGTATATTATTATAGGAACGAAAGCTCGAGCTTGGAGAATTTACAGACATTTACACGCGTTAATTATTATAGTATTATATTGGTATTGATGTATTGTTCAAATTTTATTTACCAATTATTTATATTCTCTGTATAATATATGAGGTATTATACGCAGTTTCGAACGGTCGAAAAAATTACCGCTTCCAAAAAAATCAAAATTTTGTCTTGTGACACAACTATATCAAAAGAATTTATGTGAATTTTTTCAAAATTTTCGGATTGCATTTGTGGATTTTTTTCCAAATTCCAAATTTTTCTACAAATCTCCGTATATCACAAAAGTATAAGATCATAAAAGAAAATTTATGAGACAAAAAAATTGCAGTTCCGACTCAACTTTCTGAAAATTTTTTTTTTTTTTTTTTTTTGGGAATTTCTCGAATCACGAAGATACCAATTTTTATCAAAAATACACAAAGATTGGGTTTTCAACCAATACGTCACTTTCGATTTGCCTCAATAATTTACAGAAAATACTCTCAAGTGTTGACAACAACCGTATATTTTTTTAGGATGGTTGGTTCAATCATTTGGAACGTATGCTTTATTAATTCTGTTTCGTTTTTTTTTTTTTTTTTCGAAAAAAAGAATTAATAAACCATACGTTCCAAACAATTGAGCCAACCATCTTAAAAAAAATATACGGTTGTTGTCAAGACTATTGAGAGTATTTTCTGTAAATTATTGAGGCGAATCAAAAGTGACGTATTGGTTGAAAAACCAATTTTTGTGTATTTTTTATCAAAATTGGTATTTTTGGGATTCAAGAAATTCCCAAAAAAAAATTTTCAGAAAGTTGATTCGAAACTGCAACTTTTTTATCTCACTAATTCTCTTGTATGATCTTATACTTTTGAGATACGGAGGTTCGTTGAAAAAGTTGGAATTTGGAAAAAATCCACAAATGCAATCCGAAAATTCTGAAAAAATTCACATAAATTCTTTCGATATAAATAGTTGTGTCACAAGACAAAATTTTGATTTTTTTGGAAGCGGGCATTTTTTCGACCGTTCGAAACGGCGTGGAATACCTCATACATGTATATATATTATATATAACGATTTTTCGTATTCCTATATACACATAGTATATATATGTATGGAATTGCTTTGCAGTTTTACATATATTCGAAAGTTTGAGTAAACCGTATAAAAAACTTTTTCTATTTTATTTCCGTTACGCATATAGGATACATAATATTTAAATAAGATAAAATGGACTTTCTTCTTCCTTCTTTTTGGTTATCATATTATATTATATATATGGTTACCGAATTTCCTAATAGATTCAATGTTCGTATTTCTGTTTTATTTTATTTTATTTTACTTTTTTTTTTTCTATATATATAATATCATTTTTAGTGAAATAAAGAAAGGAATGCTAAATGATAACGATCGATTTCAATTGCTTTATAATTTAAAGGATTAAACGGGGCGTCCAATTGAATATAATGCACGTATATTTAATTAGCGTAATTATATTTTCAGGTGAGAAAAATTATTTTCAAATCATTTCTTGAGTTCAAAATATTAAATTTTATGACGTTTCTGTGTGTGTGTGTGGGTGTGGGTGTGTGTAGGTGTGTGTGCGTGTGCGTGTATACGTGTGTCAGTGTATTATCATACTTACGCCACTAACAATTTCATATTCAATCATTTCTGTATTTATTTATTTATTATATTATATACTTTTTATTTCCTACGCATTATTATACCATTTACTTTTCTTAAATATATATATATATATATATATATATAATATATAATATAGTTTCCAGAAAATAACGCTTGTACAAAATTGACTATAGCCGATTGCTTCTACGATGTGTGTGTGTGTATTTATTTATTTATTTATTTATTTATTTATTCATTTATTTATTCATTTATTCATTCATTTATTTACTTATTTATTTATTTATTTATTCAATACGTATTGTTTTTTTTTTTTTTTTTTTCTTTTTTTTTTTTTCTTTATTTTTGTTTTTTCTCTCAAATTTTTCATTCATTTGAATTACTTTTCTGTTTCCTTTTTTTTTTTTTTTTTTTCTTCTTCATTTTTCTTTTTTTCTTATTCGTTCTTTCTTTCTAATTATATATTAGGGCCGTATTCTTAAATAATTTCCTTTTATTTATTCATTTATTTATATATTTTTAATCTTTTTTTTTTTTTTCTCTCTCTCTCTTTCTGTCTTTTGCAAAATCGAAAACTTCGTCTTATATCACGCGACTATATAACTTCTTATACATCCAATACGCATTCTCATTTATAATTTAATTATATTCTTCTCGATATTCTCTCTGCATTCACTCAGATATGGCGTGTATATACGTATTGACCTGGGGATTTGTCCGACCGGTTATTTATATATGTTATCTTCTTCTTCTTCTTCTTCTTCTTCTTCTTCTTCTTTTTCTTTTTCTTCTTCTTATTTTTTTTTTTTTTCTTCAAAAACTTTACACTGAAGGCGAATAATTCATATAAGGTGTATGTGTATTAGGTATTTTCTTTTTTTTGTTCTTCTTCTTCTTTTTTTTTTCTTTTCTCTCTTTGATCAATCTAAAAATACGTGAAAAAATCTACGACATATAAAAGTGGCGGTGGTGCGGTTTTGGTAAAATTCGCGTGATTATTTATTACATATATAAGTATATAGGTATACATATTAATATCATTTTCATAGGTATAATAATTAACTGCGACTTTTGATCAAAATTGATGTTTTTTTTTTTGTTTTTTTTTGTTTTTTTTTTGTTTTTTTTTTCAACTATGTGCGCGGACGTGCTTCTGTGACAAATAGGTATACATACATATACATATCTATATAGTATATGCACTAGACTGTTTCAAAAAAAGCGATTATTTTATTTTTCTCAAAGAACATTGAAAAATCGTCAGAGTATGTCTAAACAAAGACCCTGTTCAAATGTGAGCCCTTAATATTAATATTTAGAGGTGGCGCTTTTCAATTTTCTATTTCCATTTAAATAACATAGGAAAAAAATTTTCTGAACTTTCGAATTTTATTACTCAGAAACGAACTACCTTACAATAATAACTAAGATAGTTTTTTGTAGGAAATTTGACGCTCTATAAGAAAGGTCTGAATGAAAATTTGCGTGAGGCGAGCCGTTTCAGAGTTATCAAGCCTCAACCAGTGAACTGTTCAAAATTAAAATCAAAATTAAAATTAAATTGAAATGAATTATTGATGCATTGTAAATAAAATTTATGATTAAATTTCATCATTTATTTGTGATATACCCGTATTTTTGATTATTGATCAAAAAAATTAATCACTTATTGTTGATTAATAAAAATTTTTGATCAACATTGAATTGAAAATTTATGGATATTGGTTTTAAAGTTGATAATAGTGGGTATTTAAGTTACATGAGTCGATTTTGTCGCGTATAAGTAGAAATTATCATTATTTTGAACAGTTCAATGGTTGAGGCTTGAAAACTCCGAAACGGCTCGCCTCACGCAAATTTTCATTCAAACCTTTTTTATAGAACGTCAAATTTGCTACAAAAAGCTATCTTAGTTATTATTGTAAGATAGTTCGTTTCTGAGTAATAAAATTCGGAAGTTCAGAAAAATATTTTCCCATGTTATTTAAATGGAAATAGAAAAATGAAAAGCGCCACCTCTAAATATTAATGGCTCACATTTGAACAGGGTCTTTGTTTAGACATACTCTGACGATTTTTCAATGTTCTTTGAAATTTTTTTTTTTTTTGAAACAGTCTAATATGCACAGGATGGCCCGCTTTACCCGGAAAAAAACTAAATAAATAAAAAAATTTACTACATTTTTTTATAAATCTACATATAACTTTTCGTCACGTTATCATACAATGCTCCTCACAGTCTCATTTCAAAAAGGAAAGATCTATCTTTCAAATGACGTCTCAAAAACTGCTTCCACTTTCCTATGAGCCGAGTTATCGAACTTTAAAACGTAAACATTGAAAAAAAAAAAAAAAAACTACAATGATCCAAGTGTACCGAAATCACATCATATTTTTCGTTGATTTATTGATTGCGTTTATTTATTTATTTATTTATTTTTTTTTTCTCTCAGAGGGTTCAGATTGAAAATTATTATACAGAAATCATTCAACTTTTTTTTTTTTTTCTAAAATATTTGATCATTTCTATAATTCTATCTGCGGACCACCCTGTCAAGAGTTGTTGCTGCGTTGGGACTTTTGATAATTAAAAATGCTCAATAATTAAAAATTAATTAATAAGATCCGGCTTGAACATTTTCCGGTCGGATAGTGTAGAACAAGGGTGTAAAAAATTGACGCGAAGGGGTTGTATTTTATTATTTCATCTTCCGTTTTCCTCATTTATATATTAGGCCAAGCTAGTCGTTCAATCGTAGCGCAACTCGAGACTTTGCAAAATTTCTATTTTCAAAATTCTCTTCAATTATTAATTAATTTATGTGTTTTTTTTTTTTTTTTTTTTTTGTTCAGTATATTATATTTATTATACTCACGTCAATACGAGTTGCGATAGATAAAACGCTACGCCGACTTCAAAAGTTCAATTGCATATTATATAATATTTACAATATAATAAAGCTGACTATACTAACCGCTCCTCAAATTATTCTCGTTTCATCGTCGTATGTTAATATAGTTATCTAAGCGGTAGGTGTTCGTCATCGTAATTAGAAAATCAAAATCTTCGATACTGAAAGAGTCGCATTACCGTTTCGCAAATTATTCGCACGTAAAATCGCTAGTGGAAAGGGTGGAGTCCTCGAGGGTTGAATCAGACCGTCACCCTCGTCACAATTTCCTTTGATATTTTTGGGGAATAATTGTATAAATGCGAAACAGAAATCTGTTCTTCCTCGTAGACGAGGATCTCAAAATTTCTAATCAGTGTTCAGCCCCCTTTCCTCTTATTTTCTCTCCGTTTTTTTTTTTTTTTTTTTTTTTGTTATTTTTTTCATTTAATTTAATTTTTTTTTAATCTTTTGTCTATTTAATAAATGATTATTTAATGGCTGGTTTAAAATCCGCTTGAACTTTCGTCAATTATTTCATAATATCCTAACAGTTTACGTTCTCCTATAAGACGAATGGCTGGAAAACCTCAGGGAATACAGGAGTGCGTATTAGTCGCTTGTCCAGGCGACGATAACGCGACTGAAAAGTCTGTGTCTAATACAAGATCGCTTACGCATCCCACGATACCGTGAGAGTAACGACCACCCGTCGTCCTCACCACGTCTGGAGCCCCACCTGAAAATATTCATTCTTTTTTTCACATTTTTCATGGTTTTTTCAGTCGCTAATTTATTGGTCACTTTTTAATCCGATTGGAATTTTTTTCCATTTTTTCTGTTTTTTTTTTTTTCTCGAATTTCTTGTTACACCTAGACTTACCAACATAGAGACCCGTGTCTGTGTTGAGTTGCCTCAGCTGACCTGGCGAGGAAACAGACACCCCCGTCCCGCTGTCTACAACGAGAGAGGCCCACTGTTCGTTTCTAAAATAAAATTAGAAAAATTTGTTAAATTCATGAAATTTTTTGAAATTTATTTATTTCACTTTTTATGATTTTTGGGTAAAAAAAAAAATAACTTCTGTCCCGTCAAGGCGTTATAAAACGCTAAAACAAGTCGTTTAGAGTTGCAGTTTGACAAGGAGCTGAGCATTAAGGATGTACAGGTGGTACAATCGGCATCAAAACAATAAGACAGACAAAAACCGAATTTGATAATTTTTGATGATATTGATGCGAAAAATGATTGAATAATATCGAGGAGCGGATATTCCCACAACTTAGGAAAATCAAGAAACCCTCAATTTAGTGACAGAATTTCGAAAATACCAACAATCACGAAAAGTTGTAAAAACATTTTACAAGTATGTGCTGAAAATGGTTAAAATTGTTCAGTTTTGATCCGATTTCAAAATTTCAGGGTTTGTTATACTCAGTGATAAAATCTCTACGAACTCACTGAAAAAAGTTTTGCATAAAACACTCATATTTGAGTAAGAATTCAGTTGTTCACAATCCGAATGCATTCCGAGATTCATATGATACATATACTGTTACATTTTTGACTTAAATATGAGTGTTTTATGCAAAAATTTTTTCAGTGAGTTCGTAGAGATTTCATCACTGAGTATAACAAACCCTGAAATTTTGAAATCGGATCAAAAAATGAACAATTTTCACCATTTTCAGCACATACTTGTAAAATGTTTTTACAACTTTTCATGATTGTTGGTATTTTCGAAATTCTGTCACTAAATTGAAAGTTTTTTTTATTTTCTGAGGTTGTGGGAATATCCGCTCCTCCATGTTATTCAATCATTTTTCGCATTAAGGGGACCAGTACAATTTGAACCAATGAATTCAACATACTCCAAAAATCATTTATAACTTAACCAAAGTTCATTACACATCAAAAAAATCATGGTGCCCAAATCAGTTGTCGTAAGTTCATACGATGTAGGATTGCGCTCCGAAAAAAATGAGACGTCAAAATGTGAAATTGGACCAACCGTGTGGCTGAAACCTTACGACAACTGATTTGGGCAACATGATTTTTTTTTATGTGTAATGAACTTTGGTTAAGTTATAAATGATTTTTGGAGTATGTTGAATTCATTGGTTCAAACTGTACTGGTCCCCTTAATATCATCAAAAATTATCAAATTCGGTTTTTGTCTGTCTTATTGTTTTGATGCCGATTGTACCACCTGTAAATCCGTAACATGTAATTAGCATTTCTTTAGTGCTTTCGGTTCTTCCTGTATTTATGCTGCTTTTGAGTAATGGAAATACAACTTTTGAACGCGGCATGGTATCTTTTAATATCAACGACACTATTCAACTCTTCTGCATATTTAAAAATAGTCTGTTCATTTTCATAATCAAAATCTTCTATCATTAATATCGAAAGTGTTTATGCAAAATATTGAAACGTTCGGCTTGTCTGCTATCTAACCTGATGATAGCAGATTCAGGGATGAATTAAACGCGTAGATATCTTCGCAGGCTATTTCATCGTGAACTGAATGAGTGATGAATACGTCAAGTTACATCTACTGTGAGAAAACGCCAGAGGGTCGTTGAACGTCCACCTATACGCAGCTTCGGAAACTATTCAAAGCCCGTAGTATCAAAGTTACATCTATACTGTGAGAAAGCGTTACAGGGTAAATAGACTTGTTGTCCACCTATCGACAGTTCAAATTTGTGACGCAAGGAGCTTTTTGGGAAGCTCGCTATGTGAAAATCTTTCAGAAATTTTGACTTCAACCTGATGGTACATCGATTTGAGAAATTATATAGTGAAGTGGATGCGGTATAGAACAAATTTATTAAAAATTTTATTCAGTACTCAGAGTGGTCTCACGAGTGGGTTCGAAAATATGTAAATATATATGCCTGTGCTCACTTTTGAGGATTATATTCGTATATACCTACAAAGTTGAAAACCTTCTCCTCGTTACTCGGAAACGTAGATTTGAATAGGATGAAAAACACTCGATTAAATCGAGGATTAGCCCGAGATTATACGTCACTCTTTGTGTACATAGCGGATTTAACGGGCTTTCAGAGTTTTGCGCTGATTCTGCAGACTTCAAATAGCTACAGTCAAAGTGTTTAACCAAAGCTGGGCAAAGACCCGGATCGATTGACTATAGTTGACAAAATATAGAAGGAGCTACGGCGTCATACAATAAAAAAGAAAAAAAAGGTCGAATTTCGCTAAAATCGCTCAGCCAGCGATGGAGTTGTGAAATTTCAAACTGCCACCCTCACCACGGTTGATTTTAGAATTGTGTTAAATTAAGGGAGAAAGTTAGTTGTTTCAAGAAGTAACAGCTGCCAGAATTTCAACGGAATCTTACGAACGGTTTCTGAGATATTCACATTTCTTTAAAAAAAACGTTCTTATCTTCTTTTGCGGTAGCCTTCCGATCGATTTTGGTAAAATACAAAATCGGATGTAAAAATCATTCGAGTTATAGAATTTCGTTGAAATTTTCTTCATTTCTTATCTTTCTGAGACACTGAGAAGAAAAAAAAAACGAAAAAAACTCACCTAACGGCTCTGACTCGATGCCAAAGATCGTCGTCTAGTCTCGTTAGATTGTATCTTAGCGAGGCTTCACCGGAGCCAAGATTATAGGCGAGTGTAAGATACCCCTGGTCCAAACCAAGGGCGAGAAAATCGCCGTTGGTATCCGTAGTCTCTTGAGGATCAAGTTGTCTTCCACTCCATAAAAGGAGTCCGCTACTGCTGCTCACCCTGAATCTCATGTTGATGTCCACTCTGAAGCTGATTATTCTATACCGAAAATTAAGGGCGTTAGATGATTTAAAAAATGGCGAGTTAAAAAAGTAACCAAATTCACAAGATTTTTCATTCAAATGATGAAAATGTTGACAAAAAAATCGCCATGTTTCGTTGAATTTAAAACATTTCATTGTACGATATGAAAATTGGACTTTTCAGTTTCTATTCTTCACATACTTATATGATAGTGCATCTATGATGATAATCAAGACAAATTTAACAGTTGATGAATAAAATTCATGAAAAAAAGTTGGTCTGATAAAATATATGGGAAATTCCACGTGAACTCGACCAATGTTTTTCCCTCACCATTTTTGATTCTCTTCACGATTTTTTATACGATTCTACGATCTCGAAAAAGCACTGCTGAATTTTTTCAGATTTTTCCCTCCAACCGTTACCTTTCAATGATTGTTCGAACCCATTTTGAAAACGGCATTTTTTAAAAATCTCGAAAAATTCTCAAAAATATTATTTTTTATTTCGATCATTTTGACACCTCTCTCATGATGGGATCATTATCGCTTCTTTTCTTTCAGCACTTTTAACATTTTGATAAAACGAAACACCATGTTCCAACGTTTCGAAAATTCTTGAAAAATTATCGAAAATTCTGTGTTTAATTCTGAATGTTTTCGCGTGAGACCCACGATGACGGACGGAAAATGCTTTTTTCTTTCGAAATATATACTTTTTTTTGTCCACCATCGTGGGTCTCACGCGAAACATTTAGAATTGAACACAGAATTTTTGGTAATTTTTCAAAAATTTTCGAAACGTTGGAACATGGTGCTTCGTTTTATCAAAATGTTAAAAGTGCTGAAAAAAAAGAAGCAATAATGATCCCATCATGGGAGGGGTGTCAAAATGAGCGAAATAAATAATAATATTTTTGAGAATCGCTGGGCTTAATAATTGCAGTCATATCAATGGCACAAACCCCTGCATGGGTTTCTAAGGTGGTGAAAAAGTGCAGTGAAACAAAAAAAAAAAAAAACATACTGTCTTACGTGATTTTCGCTTTGAAATTCAAATTTTACTTTCAATTTTGGAAAACAATTTCCGTCAATTTGCATTCGAAATTCTAACTTTTTTGGGGCAAATGAAAAAAAGAAGAAGTCCAAATAAATCAATTCGCAAGTTTACCTCTTCATCGTGTCAGCGTCACTGAAATGCAGGTAGCTATCAGCGCCAGAAAAGCTGGGAACAGCTCGTTCGTATCGACTGGTTTTTGTCGCCTTTGGTCCAGGTCCTGGCATTGGGGTAGCCGGCGACGGTTCGTAGCCTTCAAGTGCTGGGCAAGGATGCGGAAGACCTGGGCGACACCGACAGGTAAATCGCTCGCGTAGGGGACGACATTCAGCGTCACCGCAAGGTCGAGCTTCGCAGGCGTGACCGCAATTGCCAACGTTTACGCCACCCAAAGCTTCGGCGAGAATCCCTACCTGAAGAACAAAAAAAGATAGTGAATTTTCTATAGATTTCAAAAATTGGAAAAGTTTGCGGTGAAATATTTTTTTTTTTTTTTTTCGCGAAACGGAATATTCGTTTCTTTTCTTTATTTTCTTTTAGTATATTTTATTAATCGCCGAAGGAAAAGCGAAACGCGAACCATTGTTGAAAATTTTGGGAAGGAACTAGACCGACGAAAACCCTCGTCGAAACTTTATAATGGAACCAAAAAGCGAAACTTTATATAGTATACCGTCGGTTTACATCGAAAGTTTGATATAGATTTATTCTCAAGATAACTTACCTCTCTACGGTTCAAAGTAACGGATTGTACGCAGCCGACAAAACTCGTGGTAGTTTTTAATTTCGGTGAATATACGTCAGTCGCCGGAGCACCACCAAGATATAAATTCAGGGGTAAAGAAAGTTGCGTGAAAGCTCCAGGAGCAAGGATCTCTCGAGATGGTTCATCCTCAACCTCAAGCGACGCTAGGCGTCCTGTTCTCGAGACTCTGACCTCGAGCCACTCGCCAAGAGGCACAGGATTCTCGCTTCTGAAATGACAATCGTGGGTGTCTTAATCCCCAATCTTCACAAATTAAAAATAAAAGGGAAAAGGGAAAAGACTAAATCGAAAAAGTATATAAGGAGATTCTCCCCTCATATCCGTAAATTAGAAATCTGATCAAAGATCAATTTACCTGAGCGTAGCCGGTCCCGTTCCCAAGTCGAAAGTGAACTGAACGTGTCCAGCAGCTAGATAGAGAGCAACAAAGTCCCCAGTAGCATCGCTGTGATGTCCGTTGTAGAGGATGACCCCATCGGGAGCAGTAGGTTTGAGAGTGACGGCAAGCTCGAGCCAGGATAGAGACGTGTCGCCAAGTCCAGGATATCTCAGATAGGAGGATCCGTTAAACGACGGTACCTAGAATTTATAAATTCCCTAGAGAGCCCGAATCTTCTAGACTTCTAGTTAGAGCTATAGCTTGCAGACTCCCAGTTCTCCCATTTCTCCCATTTCCAATTCCCTGACCCCGCGTTTCGTAACGGAAACAGTCGATTGCAAACGTCAAGGTCTGTTTAACGGTATATAAGGTAGAGAAGCCAGCCGGGATAAACTCACCTGAAGATCGACCCGGGTTTCGCAGAGGTCACCAGTGTATCCCAAAGGACAAAGACATACAGCAGTGTCACCGCCAGTCGTCAGACATTTACCACCGTGAGAACAAGGCACCTTGCTACACCTGTCCGCCGTACATTCCTCTGAAAATAAATCAACTTCACTTGTATTTACTTCTCTCTATCTCTCTCTCTCTCTAACAATAAGACAAGGGGTGGTTCAAGATACACTAACAAGGAGAACGGAAATAACAACAACATCATATCTTCAATAATTATTATAACGATCATGAAAGGGGTGGAAGCTCGCGGTGAAGTTCAGAAGAAGAATATTGTCTTCTCCTGAACTCTGCTGAACAATTACTTCTATATGTCAAAAGCTGTGACACTGACGATTCAAAGTATGAACAAGCGACAGATTCTCACCCTTAAAACGTCGATTTTTACCTCCGACGTGGACGGATACGTAGCGGAGGGATTTCTCTTTGGTCACTTTCGCGCTGGATATAAAAATCACCATTGGGTCAAATTGAGTTTTTAACCGCTGATTAATTTCCTTGAACAATTTCCTATAGAATGGGTAGTGGAATTTGGACTCACGCCACACTGTTAAAAATTTCTATCGGAAATTTACAACAAAATGTACAGGAAGCATTATTCGGGTTCGGGATTGTGAATTTACTACATATTTGTGAAAGTATTTTAAATACTTGCATCTTAAATTTACTGTACTTTTGCAGCGAAGTTTCTGAGCAATTTATAGTGTAGTAATTTTAGCAAACCTGAGCATTATGAATCAACTCATGATTTGCAAATTTGAAATGTAATTGTCTATCAATTTTGATGTGCATGTATTTTGAATATGTCACACTGATCACGCAATTTTACGAGGCATGTATACATTAAATCTAATGTACTCTCACAGTCAAGTTACTGAACATTGCGACGCCTCAACGTAGAATTATGATATCTCAAATTGTGGTAGAAAATCATGATATCTCAAATTCTGACTGAAAAACATGATATCTCCAATTCTGGTTGAAGATTTATGCTGCAGTCATCAAGTCGGTCAAAAGAAACACATTCGGTAAAGAATGTGGTCTGACTCGTGAGCTGAGAGTGTCAGGGTGAATTTGCGATGCATACTTCTAGTCAACGGGACAGAGATTTACTTGCGAGAGACAGGCAGGCTTTGAAGCATCTATCGGTATAAGGCAGTACTAATCACTGGGGCACTGAAGTAAAATGAGTAAAATTCATAAAAGTTTTGGTGATTCTGCTGTCCAGTTTTGTAAAATCGAAAACTTAGTTGTGAAATTGAAAGAAATGCTTACCGAATTTACTTTACTAGCCACATTTGTAATTTCAATATACTTGAGCTCAATTTTCTTTAACGTATCTGTAGTGAATTCAGCAAACTGCTCAGTAAATTTCTATAGTAATGTGTAGTGAATTTACAAAACAAATGATAAATATGCATAGTAATTGACTTTCCTATACGTGAAATTAGTAATTTCGCAAAATTTTTGTACAGTAAATGTATTGTGAATTCACAATCATTTTTTACAGTGCAGTCCTTAAAAGACGCTCCAACTTGATGTGTATGTACTCCTTGAAGGGGTTGTTAATAATTCTCGCGATGAAACATCTCGTTTATTTTTCATAAGTTTTCTTTTACAACGAAGATAGAATATGTGCCGACTCTGTGCAACCATATGTAGGTATATCTTTGTGATGGTGATCTGGTCGATTGAAATGTTTCGGGTTAGGCAAGGGTTTCCACGAAGGTTGGAAAAAGGGTCAAACTGTTATTCATTGTGTCTCGTAATATCAATCGGTTGGAAAGGGTTGGGCGTAGGGTAGTTGGTATACGGTTTGGTATAGGGTATTATTACCCCAGTTCGAAAGACAACTGCGTTATATCGATCTGAGCTGTTGAAAGCATCAAGAAACGAAGAGAAACTTTCATGCCAGTCTCGCGCCAGTCGCGTCTTCTCCGTTATTTGGTAGCTACGATTCACCCATTCAGCCAAGCGAATGTCACTCTTGGGGTGACCCTGAGGGGTGTACAATGCCCTAGGGCTTAGACACAGTACTGCGGTGATTCGAAACTTCGATTTATCGATATCAATCGATACAAGCTGTGTATATAGAGCCTTTCGGAATGATACGCGGTAGTATCGAAATGCAAATAAAGATAGGGGTTCGGGAAGGATTTCATTCCTCCCTCGTTCCCTTCTTCTTCTTCTTCTTCTCCTTCTTCTTCTTCTTCCTCTTCTTCCGTGTCATTTTTTTTTCTATTTTCTTTTTTGTTTTTTCTTCTTCTCAACTCATCGCGAGACGTTATATACGCGTCCCTGAACGAAATTCTCTTCTCTTGATTATTATCTTCGATCTGTATATATACACCCCCGCTTCACCGATAGGAGTATAAAGAATTCTCTTCTCGTTTATCAGAAAATTGAGTTTTCCTTTCTCTTTACTTTCACCAATTTCATCAACTCCCTTAGCTTTCTCAATTTTCCTATCTTATACCTCATATATACCTCATATAGGTATATCTACCTTTATACCTACTCGGATGAGATATCACCGCAAATATGTATGTATGTATGTATATACAACCATATCTTAGAACTGCGGGAGGGACTTTTGAACGCAAGAAACTCCGCAGCCAGTTATTATACATCATGCACGTGTTACACATAGTTATTACAGTTATTACAGTTATTCTACTCTTGTTATAGTTCCAGACGGTTTTTCCGGCTGAAAGTTCATTACCAAAGTTGCACTTTATTAGACCGTGTATAAGTTTTACTAGATCCCGCGAAACGAAGTTAACAAAAACTTGTAACGACTGCAATTATCATTATTTGAAATCGTATATCTATGTGGTATAATATGAACACTGTTTTACATTTTCATCTCGTAGTAGCTGTAATTGCTGGTGAAATAGAATTTTTCAGAATTAACCAGAGGATGGAAATAAAAAAGAAAATTTTTGCCTATACAAGTTTTCGATCAATTTTTCACACAGAACTTCAACCGATCAGATTTACTATCCTATACAGTCTATTGTGTCTCGGGACAGAATAAACCAGAATTTATTGCAATACGATGGCCGAGCTAGCCTCAGGCGTTCTCAAATACGATACGGAGGTCTTAGCGTTTGAGCGATCTTTTGTGTATCTCGCGATTGCCAAGTTTTCCGAGTTTCCTAAACTTTTCCAAATCTCTCCTTACCCTATTTTTCTCTTACTCCTTTCTACTTCTCATCCTCCTCCTCCTCCTCCTCCTCCTCCTCTTCGCTCACTCGCGTCTATATCTCAACCTGATCCCATTTTCTCTACTCGTTCATCCACGCCGGTACAATACGTTAAGAACTGCACAATACGATCTGATATCCTTATATACGACATCTGCTCAACAAAGGTCTACCCCAACTTGACTGGGATATAAATTCGGATTCATATATGAAGTGGAGAGATTTTGAATACAGAATTAAGGTCAGTTGAAACAATTGTGGAAATTAATGTGTTTTCGCGATCATTTCGTCACTAAAATCATTCAAAAGTCATTTTTCGATCGAAATTCATGAGTATGAATTCATGAGGTAATGAAAAAGTGTTAAAGTTGACTAATTTTCGATGCAATGATTAATTTCGCGTTTTAGTCTTTCGCCGGAAACACGCGATTTTTGTTGATGGTTGCTTCAACTCACCGACATCAAATCCGTTGGCAGCGTCTCCCAAAGGCGCGAGCGGAAACCGATAGTGATGCTCGTTGGCCTCCAAGTGCCGGACACAGCCTCTGAACCCAGAGCTCACCGGAAGCCTTTCAAGCCCGGTTGTATTTCCGGGACCTCCAACAAACAGGGGCTCTCTGAATGTGATCCTAGAGAATAAACCCTGTAGAAAAGTGGAGAAAAAGAAGGTAAAATTTTATCAGAAAAACAAAAAAACAGAAAAAAAAAAAAAAAAAACATTGTAAAAATAAAAGCTGTTTATTGTAATCCCTGTATTGTTTATTCTTGAAACAACTTGTTATACTTTTTATAACTGTATAACTACATCACACGATAGCGTGCACCAGGTATTGTGAAACTAAAGCTCTGTTACTCTCCCTGGGGTTCTATTCGTAATCCTTAACACCTAGAACTCTGTTCTTGGTTACACTGGTATGAAATAAGCTTCTCCTAGGAATTAAGTTTCAACAGAATTCCGTTCCATCCTTATTCATGCTTCATAATATCATATTGTTATATATTAAGTACAAGTGTTATTGAATATTCAATTTTCATTCCGAGCTTATGCCCCAGTCTTTTTTGTTTTTTGTTTTTTTTTTTTTTTTTATACAAAGAAAATGCGGAGTTTGACTGCAAATATTTGACTGCAAATATATATATTTGTAAGGGTGGTCCGGTATTTAATAAATAATGCAAATAATATTGCAAAAATTATTTTCGAGTTATCTGGAATCGATTTTTGGGGGCGCCTGCTGAAAAATTCGTCCGAATTCTGAATGAGGAGCACCATGAGATGTATGTATGCACATATATAGATAATGAAGTCGTGGGCTAGTCGCCAACTTTTCTAGGATCAATTGGCCCATCAAGCATCCACAAAGCGGAAGTGTAGCTGTATAATGCATGAACTCAAGATTCGATAAGAGAAAAATGTATAAAACTAGGGCACGGGAACGTCTTGACCTTGTCAACGTGCCAAGCAGCCTGTTCCGAGAACGATTACATCGTAGAAGAGGTAATTAAGAAAATCTATATAGGTATATATACATCAGCTCCAGATACTGAATTTTCCAGCTCAATATATACATCAGCTTGATTTACTCTTGAACGAAGCCGACGTGACCTTAAAATGAAAATATACTCAGGATATAATCAAAGCTTGTTAACGTGGCGTTAAGACAAAGAGAAGGGATTCGTAAAGTATAAAATTCAAATTTTCATCCTTTGCGTTGAATAATATTTAATTAAAAACACGAAATTTTATCAATAATTCAGCAATTATTAACAATACGAAGACAAAAAGAAAGAAAGAAAAAAAAAAAAAACTCAACCACAACGAATTGAAACTTTGTAATTAATGTCAACTGCAGTTTCTCTCCCTCGCTAATTGAGTCTCGGAAAGCTTTGATAGAAACAATTAGAGGTAAAGCTCTAAAACGGAGTACATTTAAACACGAGTAACTTTGATGTAAGTAAGTAACAGGGAGATGGTCTAACATGGTACCTTTTACTCTCAAAGCAGTCTCTCTATTTTTTTTTTTTTTTTTTTCATATTCTCAGTTTCTGACTCTATAACTGTAACTACGGATGGTAGCTTTTAAAGCTCGTAGTTTTTTCTGCCAGACAAGAAAAGGAAAGGATTTTCTCTAGTCTGAGTTGATATGCGCGCAACAAACTTTAATCGCAAAATATAATTCGCATGTCTTAATATGAGGCTCTGCAGAATCCAAGTACCACTTTCTGCACCGGCATACAGAAAAAAAAAAAAAAACTAGAGCAAAGAGTAGTCAGCAGTCTTTTCAGTTTTATCAGTATATAAAAGTAGAATCGAGGAGGGACGCCGTGAAAAAGAAAAAAAGAACAAAATAACAAAAAGAACAAAAAAAAAGAAAGAAGTAAAAGCCGAAAGTATAAGTGGAGGAGCTTTTAAAAACGTTTAGTTCACAGCGAGATGCCGGCGGGACACTTCTCCGAGGATTTTCCCCTGTATGGTATCCCCGACACTTCATCGGTCAGGATTTAGTCCCAGTTTAGGGTTGAAGAGAAGTGGGAAGGGTGACTGTGAGAGAGGTGGGTGACTCCTCCTTACCGTTTTCGAGTTAGTCTGCAGAGGGTCCTAGAGTAATGAATTTTCTCGTTGCAGTGAAGGGAATTAGCAGAAAAGAGGGAGAATTCCTACACCTGTCTCTCATATAACTGGACAATCGAGCTTAATTGGAATTTCAAATTGAAAGCTTCGAATCAGGCTGGTAAATGAGAGAAAATGAAAATGGGAAAAAAACAAAGAGAAAAAGGAAAAAGGAAAAAGGGAAAAGGAAGAAGGAAAAGCTAAAATATGATCACGCTACCGAAAGCTTGCATACTATACCACGAAGTGTACGAACTATAGGCATACGCGTAAGCCGTAAACGCGCGAGGATCAATACGCTTGTCGACAACTTAATAATTCAGAATCTTTCTCTGCGAACTTTTCGAAACTTTCGACGAGCTTAGGAAAGACGTTGTGACAGGGAGGGGGTTGGATGGGGTAGCTTGCGACGTCGTTGGGTAATAAGTGTAAATACGTCACCGACAATCCTGAGCTGCCTTCGAAGAACGCGGTTAGAATATATGATTTTAATCGTCAACATGTCAGAGTTCAAGCCAAGAAATATAGAATGTTTCGTACAACGCGTATACATACACGAAGCAATATAAACCGGGTTGTATTACATTATGAGACAAGAAGATTAGAATTCCACCGTTTTCTTATATAACTTTTATCTCCTCCCTAGATTCAGTGGGGAAATAAAAAATTTTTAAAACGTGACGAGTAACATATTTATATGGGTACACATATAGTATACACACGGGGCCATTTCATACCGAATCGACCTGGGCCTAACTGACCCTCGACTTCTCGAATTCGGTTCACGATTTTTTATGTTATCACCCCAACTCTAAAAATGACTGAGATTTATTTTTTTTTTGAAATTTTTCCAAAATTGTCTGATTTACTTGTGATTTCTGAAAATGAACACATCATTGGCCATCAGAGTGTCTATACAGAGTTCTGATTTCTAAATTCCATGCCATTTCCATAGGATTTCCAGACTTACGATTACCAAAATTCAAGGCTACTTGAATATACTATCCTACGAACAACTACAAAATGGATTGTGAATAATTTATAGCATTTTTGGAAATCAGAATTTTTTTTTTTTTTTTTTTTTTTGCGAAATTGAGAACAAGAACTCAATACCTGTCGGAGAAAGTAAAAAAAGTCAGAAGCAAAAAAATGTCAAGGATTTGAAAAAATGTCCATGCTATTTCCAGGATTTCAAGGCTCTAGAAAAATTCCAAGCCAATTCCAGGCTTTCCAGGAATTCCAGGATCTGTAGACACCCTGTTCTAAAATCTGGGAAAATTCTGAACAAAAAATACATACTGTGTCAAATATCAACATTTTTAAAACAGTCCGAAAAAAAAAAGTCAAGGAAACGCCCGCAGGCCCTTTCTGGATGAAGACTCAAAATGTTGATATTTGAAACATAATTTTTCCGAATTTTTGACAGATTTTATAATTATGGCCATAACGATGTGTTCATTTTCAAAAATCATAAGTAAATCAGAAAAATTTGTAAAAATTTGTAAAAAAAAATCTTTAGAGCCATTTTTAGAGTTGGGACAACAACGTAAAAAATCGTCAACTGAATCCGAAAGGTCGAGGGTGAGATCCAGGTCGATTCAGTATGAGATGTTCCATATACACCCACGCCCACGTACCCTTCGTCTCTTCCTTTTACCTCGCGAAAAAAAAAAAAAAAAAAAAAGGAGAAAGTAATATTTTCGCTTCTCGTTCAACCGTGTCGCATCGCGGTCGCGACGTGGGACCCTGAAGGCGGTGCGCGCAGATTATATCGGGAAAATTAATTCGTCGACCTTTGAAATAGAAGAATTGCGGTTCTTGTAAGGCTGCAGACAATAAAGGTCTCATTTTTATTCGTTTTTACTCTCAATATCATATCGGTCTCCAGAGATTCGAAACACTTGCGATTCACTAACGCAAAAATATACCCTATATATATATATATATATATATACTTACACTGTTACACCTTCACAGATCGGTTCAATTCCTATCGCATACCTTATAGTATACTTTGCGTACTTGCGGATTCCGCAAGATCTCTTTCTCGTCGTTACTCGAACGTACACGACCATCTCCCCAGCGTCTTATAGGTACACATTTCTGTATATTCTCACGTTGGAAAACTTTTCAACTCTATTTTTCTAGTCTATTCTCATCCTATATACCTACTCATTCTTCGCGTGTTTATCAAAGCGAAAATTCTTGATAAAAACTACCTGGAAATCAACCGCAACTTTCTTATACAGACTCGATTTCACGCCGTTCTGAACTCGTATTATACGATATTGATCGATTCCAATTTACTGTTTGTATATTACCCGTCGATTTCTCGCAGAATAAATGAAAAAAGAAAATTATTCTTCAAGGTGGAATGAAGCTCGTGTGGAAATTCAAACAGGGTGATCGTTAGGCATACTGACTAGTATGCCTAATTATAAATAGGGTCCCCATCATGCGAACGCATTACTCTATAAATCTGAATCAGTGAAAACTATTGACCAATCAGTGACTATTCACTGATTCAAATTTAGAAAATTTAGAGAGTAGGACCCTACTAGTTTTGTGACGCTGGAAACGATGAGGTCCCTAACAAGGGATCTGGCGTGTCCCTGATCAGGCCATTTTTTTTACCATTCACTTGTCTTATTCTTTCCTTGATCGTGATTGGATATCGACAAAAAAAGACGAAAGACTCCGGGGCCAAATTCATACCGGTCACATTATCAACAGCTGAGATCGCGCAGTTTATTATAATATCTTGTAGGCAACGGATCGGAGCCCTAAGAACGGACCGCGTTACTGTGCCACAATAATTGAAAGGGCAGCCTGATCGGGACCCTACTAACGCCTTTTCATAAAAATGGATTAAAAAGGCAATTTCCACACGGAAGAAGGTTGAAATACCGAAGAATCTCTCGACTCATTTTCACTTTATCTGTTTTTTCTTTTTTTTTTTTTTTTTTTAATTTTTTGAATTCATCTTATCCTCGACGATTATCAGCGACAATAATTATCGTGACACCGTTGGGATTCGCTAATTTTCACCTTTCGTTATACTAAGAACGTCTTATCCTTCCTTTATCCATCAAGAGTATAGAAGAGAGGGTGAAACGATGGTATAGAGAATTTGAAAAGCGGTGTGCGATAAGGTTTCGTCCTCTGACCGTGGGGTTTCCCGCTTTTCCTCTTTCCACAACTTCCTCTCCTTACTACGGCCGCACGGTGCTTTCTTCTCTAATTTTCCAGTACTCTAGTAATTAGGCTATCCTTACAAAGGATTTATCGCCCCCGCCAGCTATCGACCTATCTCATTAATAATCACAACCCTCAATTTGCTCTTCCTTAAATTCGAATGGTTTATAGCGTCGAATGAGAATATATTTCTAAAATGTAAATCCTGCGGAAGTTTCTCACCTAATTCTTATCCATCTCGTCTTCGTGATATGAAATTCGGTGGTTAATTATTATACCTATGCCGAATTTGGTAGTAGGTATATTTTCAATATTTCATTCAATTTCCGAATTTTTTAGTAATTTTCAACCACCAGATAGCCAACGGTGGTAAAATTCGCATTTACACGTACCTTCGATCTTCCCTGCACACGTCTGCCCCGGTTTAGCTGGATCCAGGCGTCCCAACGGTGCCTGTAAACCGCCAGGGTGTTCCACTCGTTGAGCTTCACGGTCTCCGACGTCCGAGCTATTCCCACTCCACTACCACAGTCAAACCTTGAATAAAAATGACCAGCTTTATAAAATGTTTAAAGAAATTTATGGGGTTCAAATGATCGCAGTAAATTTGAATGAAACGCTGAATGTTTTTTTTTTTTTTTTTTCTTCTTCTTCTTCAGAAAATAAAATCGCATTTTAACATCGACGGATAGCGAGAGACACAGTTTATTCGACGAACTGTGAAAACAGGTTGAAATCTTGTTTACGTATTCCGAATGACGCAGGCAGGAAGGAGGTTGCAGAGTTGGGTTAGGGGAGGCCTTAGTTACTCGGCTTTGTAGGTCGTTATCTCGGGAGAGTCGTTCCAAAATCTTAATCAGTCAGTGGTAAGGCTGGTGGTGGTTCGAAGTTGAGCTCTGCTCTCCGAATAGCGAGAAATTGCAGAAATGTGAAAATCCAAGATGGCGTATCGGGGAAAATCAACCAGCAGCCGTTTCGCCCCTTATGTACATCGAGAGAAAGAAGGAAATAAGAGAGAGAGAGAGAGAGAGAGAGACATGCGTTAGCTAATCTCAATTAGTATTAGGGTTAATTAATTCAATTTTAAGGGAAAAGTCCTCGGTGTCGACAATCAACGAAACCTGTGACCACCAGGACTTTATCCTCTTCGTAGAAAGTCGTCCTTGGTTTTATCGTCGCTACTATCTCGAGCTGAGGTTATACAGGGTGAGTCTTCTCAAGTGTCTAAAATGGGTGGGACTTACTTACAGCAAAGGCACGCATTCAGCCAATCAGTTAAACAATTAACCGGGTGGGGATAGGGTAGCAATGCTTAGTCACGATTCAAGGCGTGCCTTTGCTGCAAGTAAATCCCACCCATTTTAGACCTTTGAAGAGACTCACGCTGTATAATAGGCCGGGCATGCTTATACATCACGGTTTGTTGCCACTCGGCTATAAACGACTTGGTAAATGCAGTGTGACGAGAGATTACCGTTCCTAAACTTTGCCAACCAGCAGAATGGAATGGTATGGAAAGCGTCTCTAATTCTTGGGTGCATTTTAGCACCGATGTAGATATATTTTATGCAGAATTAAAACGGCCCCAAAGTCAAGGTGTTCTAAAACACTGAAACAACTAGTTTAGCGTTGCAGTTTAACAAGGAGCTGAGCATTAACATGTAATTAGCATTTGTTTTGCGCTACTCTCGGTTCTTCCTGTATTTATACTGCTTTTGAGTAATGGAAATGCAACTTGAACGCGGCATGGTATCTTTTACGATTAACGACACTATCGAACTCTTCTACGTATTTAAAAATAGTCTGTTCATTTTCATAATCAAGATCTTCTATCATTATTATCGAAAGTGTTTAGACAAAATTTTGAAACGTACGAATTGTCTGCTATTTAACCTGATGATAGCAGATTCAGAGATGAATTAAACGCGTAGATAACTTCGCAGACTATTTAATCGTGAACTGAATGAGTGATGAATACTTCAAGTTACATCTACTGTGAGAAAACGCCAGAGGGTCCTCGTCCATCTATCGGCAGCTTCGGGAACTACCCGAAGCCTGTAGTACCAAAGTTTGGAGTTGATCGAATACGGAAACTACGTTGTTTGCTACCTTAAGGGAACCAGTACAGTGACTTTTCGATAAATTATCATAGTCTGAAATCAATTTATTTCATAACAAAAGTTTATTACACATCAAAATATTTTTCTTTTTCAAAATCATGTGTCGTAAGGATTTTAGAGCACCGTTGAACCGATTCAGGTCATCTTGGATTCATTTTCTTCAGAAAACAAATCCTCATCATGTGAATGTAGGAATTTTGAAAAATTTTTGTTTTGGCCAAGTTATTTAAGAAATGACTGATAATAATTTTTGCAAATTTGGTAAATTGATCATAACTTATGATATAATTTTTTATTTTAAAGTTCCTACATTCACATGATGAGGATTTGTTTTCTGAAGAAAATGAATCCAAGATGACCTGAATCGGTCCAACGGTGCTCTAAAATCCTTACGACACATGATTTTGAAAAAGAAAAATATTTTGACGTGAAATGAACTTTGGTTATGAAATAAATTGATTACGGACTATGATAATTTCTCGAAAAGTCGCTGTACTGGTCCTCTTAAGGGTGCCTGTCCAAATACCGTTGTCATGAGTATAAGATAATTTGTACTTTGAGAAAGCATGAACTCATTTATTCGAAGCTCTTTAAATTATATTCACAAATAAGCTAGAGAATAGTACTTTTCGATACTAGTGCGAAAGTGTTGATTCTCGGACGAGTGTGAAGTTTTTCGCCCGAGCGAAGCGAGGGTGACAATCACACGAGTCGAAAATCATCTTTCGCACGTGTATCGAACTTCATTTTTCAACACAGCGCGCGTTAAGTTGAATTTTATGCACGCGAAGCGTGCGCAAAATCAAACTTTGCGCACGCCGTGTGGAAAAGGAGCTTTTTCAAACTTGAATTTTCGAAATATGATCAAAATGGTTCCTGCATCACAGATATTAAGCTTTTAGATAGAAAATTTTCTGTCTCATTCGTAGACATGATCTGAAAAGATTCACTCAGCTTTTTTTTTTTGTCCTTTCGAAGCTTCACTATACCGATAAGTAAAAATTATTTTGAAATATTATTATTCTATAACAGATCCGTTTTGGTGATTGAAATTTTAATTTTTGTTCTTCGACAATAAATAGAATTCCTCTTTACTTCTAGGTATATATACCAATACAATAAGTATTTGTAAGGTACTCTGAAGCTTTACTATACGAACTCTATCACACCAAGTATAACCGATGATTGGTTCAATATACCGGGGATATAAAAAGGTCGACTAGGTCGAAACAGCTGTTACTACAACGACCCACTGTACCACCTCTTGTTGCTTTTCAGACGCTTATTTTTATTGCCTAAGGTATTGCCTATAATAATATCATTTTCATTTTAGCATCAAGCGAACGGAACGCCTATATAGCCGCGACTAGCCTCGCCTCGCCTCGACTCTGAAAATTTATCACCAATAAAACGAATTTATTCGATGTATTATTATACCTGTTAAAATTATTATTATTATTATTATTATTATTGTTATTATTATGTCCTTATTAAGGTTATCATTATTACCATTATTATTTATGCCTGCAAATATAAATTGACGTAATAAGAGAGAGAGAGAGAGAGAGAGAGAAAAAAGAGGAAGCAAGCTATTTTTCGTACTCGAATAAATCGAGAATATTGATAACGATATTGCGATGAATGATTATTAAAATATTTTCTCTTTTTCTGAGATACCGATAGATCGGATTAATTAATGAATTTATATATGGGGAATTCCATACGAAACCGACCAACCCGGAACCCCGACCATTTTTGATTTTGTTGAAAATTTTATATTTTTTTGTTCCTACCAAAAGCAGTATTTGGGAATTTTTTCAGATTTTTATCTCCACCAGTCCAAACACAATGAATTTTTCAAAATTTATAAACTTGGACCATTTTGATTTTATTGAAAAAAATCACCGAATTTCAAGAGACATTTTTACAAGTACTGACCAATTTGTAGCTTGTGATATTCATAACTTCTATTTTTTTTCTATTTTTGAAGTAATTAAAAAAATAAATAAATAAAAAAAAAAAAGAAAATAGAACTAACAAAGTAAGACAAATGACCGCTGCGGCGCTGATTCAACGATCCACAACGTCTATAAAACTTTTTTCAAATAAAATCAGTACAAGCTACAATAAAAAAAAAATGTGTACAAGCTACTTCAATAAAATAAAAAGAATAATTTGGAATTAAATCACTACTTGCGTTATCAATTCAAGGAGGAAGCACGACTCCTTGGTTCACACGCGGAAAAAATAGAAAAAAAATAGAAGTTGTGAATATCACAAGCTACAAATTGGTCAGTGCTTGTAAAAATGTCTCTTGAAATTTGTTTTGTTTTTCAATATTTTTCAACTAACGTAATCAACGAACCCAACTAATGTAATATTAGCATAGCAGATGCCGCTGCAGACGGATCAAGTGTGAATCAGCGCCGCAGCGGTCATTTGTCTTACTTTGTTAGTTCTATTTTCTTTTTTTCTATTTTTTTTTTTTTTTTTTTTAATTACTTCAAAAATAGAAAAGAAATAGAAGTTATGAATATCACAAGCTACAAATTGGTCAGTACTTGTAAAAATGTCTCTTGAAATTTCGTGATTTTTTTCAATAAAATCAAAATGGTCCAAGTTGATAAATTTTGAAAAATTCATTGTGTTTGGACGGGTGGAGATAAAAATCTGAAAAAATTCCCAAATATTGCTTTCGGTAGGAACAAAAAAATATAAAATTTTCAACAAAATCAAAAGTGGTCGGGGTTCCGGGTTGGTCGGTTTCGTATGGAATTCCCCATATGTATTGGATGGAATGATTTTTTCGAAAAATTATATGACAAACCGAAGCTTAATATTATAAGTCTCGATCGTATTTCGAAAGTAAATTAAAATAACTTACGTGTTTATAAACGACCGGAATTGACCACACTGCAGTCGTATAGAATTCGGATGTAAAATGAGAGAGAATCAGATTGGTAGAGGGTTGATTATATAGTAGAAGAACAAACGGAATTGGACGTTGGACGTTTGCCAAAGCTGACGCGGATTCCTGGCCCGAAACAAAACCGCGACAAAGGTTCAGTGGGTGTCCTAATGTCCATAGAAGAAAACCAAAGAAACGACTCGAAGAATGGGGGGACGTTTTGGAATAATGGAGAACGAGAAGTCAAAAGCTTCGACACAACGTGCGCTAAAGTAATTAACGAAAATATCACGTTGGCTGATTATAGCTGTACCTACCTATGTACACAAAATGTACGTATATTAGATATAAGGCATTTCATGCCAACTCGACCAGCCCGTGACCTCGACCTTTCCGATTTGGTCCGCGATTTTTTATATGGTTAATCTACCTCAAAAAGACACTCCAGATTTTTTTCAGATTTTTTCTATTATTAGGTTATTTTTAAATCGACTCAAAAGGTAAACAAAGAACGCCCCTTCCAAAAAATCTGAAAAAATTCACAAAATTTCTAAAAAATCTAACGAATTTTTTCATATTTATTCCAAGATGGAGAAATCGATAGGTAGGCTTTTTATGGATAGCACTTCTATGGTATTAAAAGAATAAAATTTTTTTGATATACTTTCTATATGTTTTTTGGCGCGCTGAATTCGAATCCGAAGATGGTTTTTAGGTATCATGATTTTACAGCTCTTCGAATCAATTTTTCAATTTTTCTATCCAATGAAAAATAGCTGTAAAATCATGATACGTAAAAACCATCTTCGGATTCGAATTCAGCGTGCGAAAAAACATATAGAAAGAATATCAAAAAAATTTTATTCCTTCAATACCATAGAAGTGCTATCCATAAAAAGCCTATACCTATCGATTTCTCCATCTTGGAATAAATATGGAAAAATTCGTTACATTTTTTTAGAAATTTTGTGAATTTTTTCAGATTTTTTGGAAGGGGCGTTCTTTGTTTACCATTTTAAGTCGATTTAAAAATAACCTAATAATAGAAAAAATCTGAAAAAAATCTGGAGTGTCTTTTTGAGGTAGATTAACCATATAAAAAATCGCGGACCAAAATCGGAAAGGTCGAGGTCACGGGCTGGTCGAGTTGGCATGGAATGCCCCATATATATTCGTATTTTCATTTATATTTCTATCTATATGGCAGAGGGATGTATAAACGCTTAACTTATACCCAGCACCTGAGCCTCTCTGTTATTAGTTATTGTTACCACTGTGCTGTGCTCGTTTGAGAGCCAGAAAAGCTCCATTAAAATCCTCATTAAAGCTCCGCAATCAGCATAGCGCGATATACCCAATGCGAAATATCATGCGACTTCTCGTTAGCCTCCTGTTGTAGATTGTGTTCCAGAAAAAAAAAAAAAAAAAAAAATGAAATGAAAAAAAAAAAAAATGTCTCTTTACCTCCGCTGTGAAACCGCGAAGCGAGAAAAAGAAAAAAAAAAAAAACAGAAAAAGTTGGCGTAAGTTGTGAAATGAAAAAGAAAAAAAAAAAGAAAAAAAATTCCACTATTTTTAAAGCTGCGTTCAATCGATCGATAAATTCGACTAAAGTGAGAACGTATATAGTGACTCAACGACCCAGCCGAAGTAGATATATACCTATACATATTTTCCATGAAATTTCATATATATATATATATATATATCGAACGTCTGCTACGAGGGTAAAAGTTCTTTGGTAACGCCCGGGAAACACGGAAGCGGGTGCGCAGCCCCCGAGTTCCCCGATAGAATTTCATCTTGTTCGACATCGATCGTAGCGCACACGCACGCAGTCCACCAGGCTATGCGCCAGGATACCACCACGACTTGGACGCGGACGCGGATAGGGACGCGGTGTGACTCTTGCGCTTGCTATCCGCCACGTTGCTGTTGCTTAGCTGATGGTTACTGCCGCTGTCCTTCTTTTATATATACGACTCGTAGCTTTTCGAGGGTTGGAAATCCTGTAGTCGCGCAGGAGCTTTCGGGAACTACAAATAAACTTTCTATTCGACCCCTCGGTGGAAAAAGACTTTCGGAAAAGAAAATATGACGGAATTCGGAGATGAGAAAAATCTAGAAGGGAATTGAAAAAAAAAAAAAAAAAAAAAAAAAAAAACAAGCTCATGTCTTTTAAAACCAAATTTTGCCGTTTTATCGTCACGGTTTGAAATTCTTTGTTTCATTCTGTTTTTTTTTTTTTTTTTTTCCTTTTTTTTGTTCTTATTTTTATTTTTATTTTCATCGCTATATAACGTTCAAAATGAGGTAATAAAAAATAAAAATAAAAATTCAAATCGTTGTCATACGAAACATAATTTTTTATCATTTTTCTTTTTTTTTTTTCTTTCTTTCTTTCTTCGCTTACCTGAACTCAACGAAACCGTGATGAAGTATCAAAGCCATAAAGTCACCCTGAAGATCATCACGTTCACCGGCAAGCAGTAGAATACCGTCCCATGCTTCAGGTCGGAACTCCAATTCCAGTTGAACATGTTTGTACGCTGCTCTGAGCGCCGGAAATGCGAGCCAACCGGATCCAGTGAAACGAGGAGATCTCACCTCGGATTCTGTACAAAAATTATCACCGTTTTTTTCAAACAATTTCTCCTATTTTCAATTCAATTTTTTTTATTTTCTTTCTTTTTTCGCGAATTATTCCCCCCCCCCCCCCCCCCTCCCCTCCCCCCTCCCCGAAGTAATTAATCGAATTTGAGAATCGAAGGTACAGGCAATAGAAGACGAAGAAGTAGAAACTTTGAGGAGAAAAAAGCGTGTGAATCGTAGGTATACTTAAGAAACTTTAGCAATTATACCTACCCTCGGAATTTATTCGCTTCGGTATGAGGGGGCGAATTTTTTTTTTTTTTGCTCTTTTTTTTTAATTTCAACTAATATAGGGCACAGTTTATAGGTATGCCTATCCCCCCCCCCCCCCCCCCCCCCCCCCCCAACTACCAACGTCGCGAGATGTGATCATTATACCGATAATCCTTGAGAATGATGAAAAAAATGAAAAAAAAAAAAAAATTTACGTCTGAACGAGGATCGGGAGAGAGACGGAAATTATATACGCGGGTATTTCTAAGTAGTACATATATATATATATATATATACGAAACCATTTTGCACAGCTGTGCACCGCGTATTCACACACATTTATTCGCAGCTAAGCCATATAAGTAAATTTATATCATTATCATTATTATTATTACTATTATACGCATAAAGGTTCCCATTCTGTAATCTACTGTATACCCATTTATGTCGCCTAAGAATACCTCTTACTTTTTTATCAAGCGTATTTTGCAATAAAAAAAAGACCCTACTGAAAGTGGCGAGAGCATGGAATTTTTTTTTTTTTTTTTTTCAATTTATATCAGTTTTATATTACATGTATAAGAACTGTTTGAAACTAGGAAGGTCTTGCTTTGAGATTGAAAATCAACTACGAAATCAAGGAATTTAATCAACCATTAGACTCTGCGAGGTAGAGAATTTCGAAATGCTCTTTGCGCGTCAATAATCTTCGCAGGACATCCAAAACCTATAGAATTATGTTCAGATCGATAAGATGAGAGGATCCAATCATTCGATTTAAAATCGGATTCCTTTTTTCTTGATGCTCGGACATATTTAGCATCGAATTCTGAAGATCACCCTTAAACATGGATGTCCTGGAAACGCTGTTAATGCCCGAGCAGCATTTTGAAGCTTTTTTACTTGTGCAATGGTGGATAATTCCTGCATTCAATCATTTCAGTCGATGTCGAGATTTACTCAGTTTCAATGATCTGATGACTATGAGTTTCGACGCGATTAAAAGGACGAACTTTTCAGTTTCAGTATACCAGAGTTCCTTTTTGTTAACTAAATTTTCTCCTCAATATGACAAGTGTTAAATTTCACATACCTAAAGTATGTAGAGTATAATGTATAACAATAATAAGGGATGGTATAATAACGTCGAAGAAACGGGAATCCATAAAGCTATATACAGTGAGATAAAGTGGTGTTTTATCCTCTACGACGTACGTGAAGACATTATAAAAAGATAAATTCGAAAATCGTGAGTCGACAGGCTAAGGAAGGAAGCCCTGAATCTGGAGGGTGAAAGGGCAGGAAATATGGTATCTAAAAAGAAAGAAAATAAAAGGAAAACAGAAAAACGTGGATTCTAAGCCGGCCAGATGGCACCCAGCGCTTGGCCCACCCTTCCATCCCTCAGTTCCGTATCAATCACAACGGGATACTGCGGGCTTGGAGCTTGGGAAACGCGCTATGTTTCGTGTCCTCGGGGGCTGCGAAGGGGGTTGCGATAAATCAGCTGGCAATGAGTTGGGAATCCTAACGCTGTACCGCGGTATAAATTTCTACAGAAATTTGTCTCTTCGTAAGCAGAAGGCATGGAAATTATTTAGAGTGGAAATTAGTCGTATATCTGATTTAGAACACATTTGTTCATTTAAGGATGTTCTGGAGGTACAATCGGCATCAAAACAATAAGACAGACAAAAACCGAATTTGCTAATTTTGGATATTAATGCGAAAAATGATTGAATAATGTCGAGGAGCGGATATTCCCACAACCTCAGAAAATGAAAAAACTCTAAATTAAATGACTGAATTTCGAAAATACCAACAATCATGAAAAGTTGTAAAAACATTTTACAAGTAAGTGCTGAAAATGGTGAAAATTGTTCATTTTTGATCCGATTTCAAAATTTCAGGGTTTGTTATACTCAGTGATAAAATCTCTACGAACTCACTGAAAAAAGTTTTGCATAAAACACTCATATTCAAGTCAAAAATGTAACAGTATATGTATCATATGAATCTCAGAATGTATCGGATTGTGGACAACTGAATTCTTACTCAAATATGAGCGTTTTATGCAAAACTTTTTTCAGTGAGTTCGTAGAGATTTTATCACTGAGTATAACCAACCCTGAAATTTTGAAATCGGATCAAAAATGAACAATTTTCACCATGTTCAGCACATACTTGTAAAATGTTTTTACAACTTTTCATGATTGTTGGTACTTTCGAAATTTTGTCACTAAATTGAGAGTTTTTTCATTTTCTGAGGTTGTGGGAATATTCGCTCCTCGATATTATTCAATCATTTTTCGCATTAATATCATCCAAAATTATCAAATTCGGTTTTTGTCGGTCTTATTGTTTTGATGCCGATTCTACCTCCAGAACATCCTTAAGGATGTGAATTTCAGGTGACCGATACGAGCGAGAATAAACGAACCGATTTCTTTCGCCCGCTGATAATTGAAGGATAAATTATGAGGATATATAGTATATACCTCTCTGAATCTTCACCTGATATATCTGATTTTACCAAGAGGAAGAAAATCCAATTTTTCACTCTTTAGTCCCCCACTCGGTCCCCCAGTGAAAAAGGAGTGAATAAAAAAAAAAGGAACATAAAAAAAAAATGTTTAAAACGTGAAAAGGGGTGAAAAAAACTCCCCGCACACAGATTTTTTCTTTCTCCCCCAAGCACGAGTCGAGTCCCACGAGGAGTTTGATTCATGGAGCTGGTATAATTACTAGGGCTGCTGAAGAATTCTAATTATCTATCGAATTAATTATCCCACATACTTTCGACCCTTCAGTTTCTTGTGATCTGTGACCCCGATCAGAGTGCCAGATGTACATATCGGGGACATACATGTATATATGGGGCATTCCACATCAAACCATGGAGTCATCGGTCTGACCCCCTAGGATTCTGATGACCATTAATGGATTTTCGGTTTGTTTCGGTCAAAAATGATACCTCTAATTTTCCGAAAAATTTTCCCGCCATTTTGTAAGGGTGTGGTGACCTCGAATATCTTTTTCTGGAAGTTGGACATTTTTAAAATGGGGATGAACAAGCTCAATTTTTCTGGGAATTAATTTTCGATAATGGTTTCTCGCGTAGTGAAAAATGAAATAAAACTGAACTTCTCTGTGGTAAAATTCGATTTTCTTCTTAGGGTTCAAGAGTAAAATGAAGAAAACGATGCTTAATTCGAAAAAAAAAAAAAAAAAAATACTAGAAACTGAATGAATAGCAACCTTGAATAAGATACATAATTTATTCATGGAAATTACGTAAATGTTATCATATTTCAATATTATTTTCATATAGAATTAATTACTTCAAAAATTAATAACTTTCATTTCATTTTTTACTACCTATAAGAAACCGTCATTAAAAATAAGTTCCCAGAAAAAAAAAATAGAAAAAAAAAAGAAAATCGAATGCCCCATATATGTTGTACACACCAATACCTATACCTATGTAAATGGAAATGTCGCTTTTTTCATCCGGAGTACTTTCCGCCTTCATTTCACCCCTAATATCGTAGCTAGACGGGCCAACACGTAAGACTTTGAAGATTTAAACGAGGGGGTTGAAGCCGGGTTTCCCTCTTCTTGTTTGCGGATGTTGTTTCGTAACGTACAACATGCAAAGTTTTCTATAAAATTTATCGTCTAAATTTACCTCATCTTTCGTGTAGCGGGTAGAATATATACTATAGATATACCTACATAATATTCCTCGACGCGTACCTAAGTATGAAACAAATTGCCGTTACTTGGTTTGAAATCATGGCTATTGAAAGCCATTATTCCATTCGCTATACGCGCTCGAACAAATGTTAATTTCGGTCATGCCTAGTCATTTTCTGATAATATTTTTATTAGACTCAATAAGCGTCGTAAAATCCGTGAAATTATCGATAAGACATATCCATTCGAAAAACAGATGTATGAGCAAATTACTATGTTACAGGTCGTATTATAAACGATTTGAACGCGTATCTCGGAGTCAGTTGAAACCAATTATTAAGGGGACCAGTACAGCGACTTTGCGAGAAATTATCATAGTCCAAAATCAATTTATTTCATAACCAAAGTTCATTTCACATCAAAATATTTTTCTTTTTCAAAATCATGTGTCGTAAGGATTTCAGAGCACCATTGGACCGATTCAGGTCATCTTGGATTCATTTTCTTCAGAAAACAAATCCTCATCATGTGAATGTAGGAATTTTGAAAATTTTTCATTTTGGCCAAGTTATTCAAGAAATGAGTGATAATAATTTTTGCAAATTTGGTAAATTGATCATAACTTATGACATAATTTTTTATTTTAAAATTCCTACATTCACATGATGAGGATTTGTTTTCTGAAGAAAATGAATCCAAGATGACCTGAATCGGTCCAACGGTGCTCTAAAATCCTTACGTCACATGATTTTGAAAAAGAAAAATATTTTGATGTGAAATGAACTTTGGTTATGAAATAAATTTATTTCGGACTATGATAATTTCTCGAAAAGTCGCTGTACTGGTCCCCTTAAGCCAATTGGTTCCAGAATTTCGTCACTAAAAACGTAGAACAGTTAGTATTTTTCCGCTTACATTATCGATTGATGTGTAAAATTTCATTGTTCTAAGTGTTTCACAAAGGTGTGTCACGTGCTCACTAAAATAGAAGACCTAGGTCTCATCTCTTTGTATGTTTGAGCAAAGGAAGTCGAATACAAATTTTGTCATACTTTTACTTGAATTTGCTTGTCTATCAGCTAATCAGCGCTTTTTATGACTTTAGAAATAATCAAAGGTTTCGAGTTTCCTGTATATGTAGCATTTTCTGATTTGCCTATAAAGCGGCAAAATACCTTGAGTCAGCCAGCTGCAGGGTCGAATACTTATTATACTGAGGAAATGGGTTTGAACGCGTGTGTGGAGGTGCAAGACGACGTTAGCTCGAAAGTATGGAATCGATTATGATAATGACGAGGCGTATTATACGCCTCATTTAGTAACCAATACGAAATAGGCAGGTATACTTTGACATACATATAGTCGAACATCAGTTCGTGTGTTCTGACTCGATCGATATGCCGAGTGCGGACAAATAGGTTTTGGGGTGGCGCCGAGGGGATGAAGGAGGCAAGAAGGGAAGAGGCGACACGCCATTTGCTCGTTTCGTGTCGAGTGCTCCGAAAACATTCCAAGCCCGCACCGTAGGTAGTCGCGAGACATTCAGGGACACCCTGCACAACCACCCTCCAACTCTCTGGTACATGAATTTTCTATAAATACTAGGTATATTGTATTGTACAGCTACATGCATCCTTAGATGCATGAAGGCAACCAGATTTGATAATAATACGCCTTACAATAATAAAGAATAATAATAATAACAAAAAACAAAAACGTTAGAAACCTGCTGCATGCACTAAAATGCACGCAAAATAACCATTAAGGATGTGACATAGGTATAAGTATGAGAAGATAAGGTCAAGAAAGCCAGACAAGTTCGGATTTTATAAAAATCAACCTTTTCTTTTTTCTTTTTTACCTTTTGTCATGCTCTTAGAGTCAATTCTAATGCGACATATTCATTTTTGTGTTCAGTCTTATTCAGAGATGTACAGATGCCCTTCAGAATGTAGATTTGAATCGTTATTTCAATGTTCATTCAGCACTAGACTTGTCATAAACAGAATCCGACGGCTGAGTAGAACAATATCGTAACTGAATCTTTGATTCAATAATTCATCTCAGAATTTTGTTCCATAACATCGTATCACAAAGTCTGGTTCAACAATATCGTATCTCAAAGTCTGGTTCAACAACATCGGATTCCGAAATTTAATTCAACAACATCGTATTTCGAAACTTAATTCAACAACATCGTATCACAGAGTCTGGTTCAACAACATCGTATCTCAAAGTCTGGTTCAACAACATCGGATTCCGGAATTTAATTCAACAACATCGTATTTCAGAACTTAATTCAACAACATCGTATCTCAGAGTTTGGTTCAGCAGCATCGTATCTCAATGTTTGATCCAATAACATCGTGTCTCAGAATTTGCTTCCATAACATCGTATCACAGAGTCTGGTTCAACAACATCGTATACCAAAGTTTGGTTCAACAACATTGTATCTCTAAATTTGGTTCCATAACATCGAATCTCGAAATTTAGTTCCAAAACATCGGATCTCAAAATTTTGTTATACAACATCGTATCTCAAGATTTCACTCCACAATATCGTATCTCAGAATTTGGTTCAACAATATTATCGTATCTCTGTGTGTGAAATATTGGAACTACGATGTTGTTGAACCGATTCCTGATAATGTAGTTCTGTTCAGCCGTCGAACTGTCGTATTAGACATGATAATGTTCATTCGAGAATAATGATGTTCGATTATTTTCGATCCAGGCTATTTTTTGATACAGAGTAAGTAGGAATATTTCAGTAATACATGTTCAATCGAAATGAAGTTGAAATCGTAATCTTCAACTCATACCTGTCGAACGTGTTATGGTTTTTTTCAACAAAAACGTAATTGCGTTATTTTAGAATTGGCAAAAACGACCATGAAGCTTAATCGATGTAGGAAACATGTTTTATTTCTTTAAAAATGGTTTCTTGTACAATTTTCCTGAACTGCGTGCATAGTAGAATGAATTTCGTCGACTTATTAAGCTTTTCGATCTATATAAGAAGTAGGGCGAATGTGTCAATAAATGAACTTTAATCAGAACGTGATTAAAAATGATCGTCCGGACGATGAAAATGACATCGTAGTCAACTGCTAGTAGTTTTTATTTCAATATTACCTAATGATGAAAGTTTCGTAATACATGATGAATAAAATCATCGGAAAAATTATGTTCACCGGTGTATTTGCGCCACAGAAAAAAAATGTATGCATAATATAATTACGATCAATTGAACGAGGCGTGATTATATCGAAACCACGAGAGTGTACAGTATAGAATTTACCGTTCAGGTAACGAATTCCATGAGTAAAGCTGAGCCTGGAAGCGGGGATTTCGATCCTGCGCTTCAGCTTCGGGACGTGGTATTGGGTAACTGGGTCACAGAAATGACACATTACTGGATCCGATTATACCCAGCTCCGCTTCCTTTGACATTCTTTTGAAAGTTTAAACAAAGAACAGTAAAAAAAAAAAAGAAATATTTTTTAATATCGAATTACGTGGGAGTAAAAAAAAAAAAATATAAATTCTGTTTTTATATATGAAGCTATATATACTGTGAAAAGATCAACGACGATTCAAATCATTTATATATACTAACTGTATTTCAGAATTTATACAGCCTGCAGCAACTTTCCCTAAATTTCACCCCTCAACAATATATATATATGCTCCTAATCTTGAAGAAATTCCACCCTTCGCAATACACGACTATTACCTCTGTCAAGTATAAGCGAAGGTCGGGAGGGTCAGAAGGGGGGGGGGGGGGGGGGGGGTGAATTTTCCACAAAGCGTTGCGCAGTTTCGAGGAAAATTTCTTGTGAACAGAGAAAATTTAGCTAATTAGTTTTCGTTTTCTCAAGTAATTGAAAATGCGGGCGTGGAACAGCTCGCGCTACCTGCGCGTTTCTCGCTCGTGATCCTTGCTTAGTGAGAAAACATTTTGCCTGCCTCCCCCCCCCCCCCCAAAGTGGAATTCGTTGATGTGGTACAAAAAGCCAGCTGCCTAATTAAGCCACGTTTTGACGTATTACCTTCGAATTTACTTGTCTTAATTAATTATTCGATTTTCTGTTCACCAAGCGCATAGGGTAAAGCGGGGCAAGTTGGAGACGGGGGCAAGATGACGAAATCGTTGTTTCGCTAATATTTCAAAAGATGATGCCAGCTAAGTCATCAAGTAGTGTTGAACAAACCCCCACGCAGTAATAAAACTGGTGTAGACTTGCATGACAAAGTCATATGGTTTCTCACAGAGACATAGTGGTTTTTGATCTGCGCGATGTAATATTTTGTGTTCGGAAAACGGTTTTACAGAACTACAGGTGAGCAAGATCGTACTTGTGAATTAATCCTTCATTTATGTAGGCATATAGATCCTACAGATCATAGGATTTCCAAACTGTCACCAATGTACTGGTTGAGGTTATTTTTTTTTTGAAAATAGCGACACACGGGGCAAGTTGGTGGGGGCAAGTTGACGATCCACAACTTGCCCCTTTTTGCTATCCCTGCATATGGTAGGTATTTAGGCTATATGCAATTTCAGCTTATTGAATACATCAATGAATAAATCAATGAATTGGTATGAAAGAACCAAGTCTTGAAAGAGCCACCTCCATTTAATCATATAGTTTCTGCATGCAAGCGGCTCTTTCAAAACTTGGCTCTTTCATGCCACTTTTCCCCTACCTATACATAAAAAAATGTAACCGTATGTGTGTTTCCTTTCTGGATTTCAAAGAACTGAAGTATTTTTTGACGAAAACAACATTTTTATAAGCCCATTGAACCGAAATCTAGCATTCGCCAACTTGCCCCGTGGTCGGGGCAAGTTGACGAGTCTGCAACATTTTGGAAAAATCGAAATCACACAGTTTGTAAATAACCGAATTCAACGTCCATTTTTTTTGTAACAGCTAACATCTCATAGTTTGCGAAAATACCGAAAGATTTCAAATTTCACTCACGATTGATTAAAAAATCGCTTCCAAAGCTTAAGGTCTTCAACTTGCCCCGCTTTCCCCTATACCTATATATATACTCTGCAGCAACACTTATAGTAGGGGAGACCGGGTATGGTTGTCACATTTTTTTTCTTTTGCATTTTTAATACCCATGTTTTCAGTTTAGCAGTGACATGTATGTATCAATGGATAGTGTATTTATTCTAGCTTAAAAAGAAATAAAGACTTTTTCTCTAACATTATTTATCGAGGATATATTACAATTTTTGTGAACAAAAGAAAAGTGTGACTTTTAACCCCGTGTCAGGGATGGTTGTCACATTGTCTGGGGTAGGTAGTCACATGGTAAATCAAGGGGGGAATATAAAAAGAAACGCTTAATAAAATAAAATAAATATTTTTTGTGGAAAACAAAATGGTGTACGTAGCTAATTTTACCCAAGAAAAAAAAAATTAAATTAAAAATTAAAAATTAAAAAAATTAAAATATTTGAAAAAAAAAAACGTTCATGTAGCAAAAACCCAAAAATTCAATAAAAAAAAGACAGCAGACGTGTATGGTGTTGGTCGTCACATGTGATTACCAGCCCCCGTCAACCTGAGACAACCTGCCCCAATACACATTTTAGAACATGACCTTCCAAAAAGAATTCAATTTAATGTATATTCAAAAAAACATATAATGATATCATGAAACACACATTTAACGTTATAAATACACGAAAAGTTATATTAATATACAAAATTTAAGTATACTTAGGATACTCGACACAGATACATAAAAAATTACTTTCAGTGTGTGAAAAAATCAAACGCACATATCTGCGTCACGGCATTTCGGAGCGGACTAAAATCAAGTAAGGAGGGTGGTGTTGCTCTTGTGATCCTCCGATGCCGATAGATAAATTTATTCGTTCGTTCAGTTCTGTGTTATGACCGCTGTGACAACCAACCCGTGAGACAACCATACCCGGTCTCCCCTATATATATAAAGATGCTACAGAACAAAAAAAAAAAAAAAAAAGGACGGAGGTATATATTCGAACACCAACAGAGAAAAGTAAATGTAAATGATGAGAAAAAAGAAAAGAGGCAAAAAAAAAAAAAAAAGAAGAAGAGGAAGAGAATATAGGGGACGTTTAAAACATTAAGAAAAATACAACTACGCTCGGTATTCAAATTAGCAACGATTACTTAATTAGTCGAATCTGTCAGGTGGGATGCTTTTCATTATTTTCTTACTTCCACCACAGGGAGTACGAATATCGTGCTACAGTTATACAGAAAGAAGGGAGGAAAGAAAACTTAATGCCAACTGTCTGTCTGTCTGTCTGTCTGTCTCTCTGTTGTTTCTATCGATTTTATAATCAAGTTGAACGTGACGAACCGCGCTTTCGAAGCTCGCGTGGCTTTGGAAAGGCATTTCGCAACATCACGCAGAGAAACATATATATATATATATATATATGTATATTGTATAAATGTATATAATTTATATAATAATAACGTGAAAGTCAAAAAGTTGATAAAGGCAAAGGTGACGCACTCTCAGCTCCAACGAGGTGAAATTAATTCGTATAATTTGACTAGCACAGCGTACGATTATAAGTACATAAAACGAGGTGTTCTTTGTTGAAAACTTTACTATAAAAACCCTCTTCAACACTCATCGGTACCGCGCTTTTATTCAAACACATTATATAATACACATATACACGTACTGCAGTAATCACTGTATAAATTGTTTACAAATTTATTTATTTATTTTTTTCTTCTTCTTCTGCGATTGTTTTTTTTTTTTTTTTTTACATTTCAACCGGATGACCAACTTTGACAAAATTTGATACAGAAATACCTGAAATGATTTCCCGACCGTGTATAGCAAATTCGAACAAAATTGATCCAAGCGTTCAGAAAGGGGATGAAAAAACGTGTTTTTTTTTTTTTTTTTTAACTTTTTATACCATTAGAAACGGTTCGTCTGATTTTTACGTACTTTTTGGAGTTCGTACTTCGTGATGAATCGAGCTTTTTTGATGAGTGATAAACTATTTCCACTTTTTTTTGGGGGGGGGGGGGGATACACGTTTTTTAATTGGATTCAAAAGGATAGTTCAAACTGAAAATTTCGTAATTGATATATTCCGACAGACTTTTTGGCTTTTTTAGTAAAAGCTGAAGATAATTAATTACAGAAATATGATTTTTTTTTTTTTTTTCCAAAAAATGTATCGTTCACGCAGCTACATATAACGTTGGAAAGTTTATTCTTTAGCGTCAGACGCACGCAACACGCGTTACTGTGGGTCGATATCATTCTGGTTCTTATACCGAGTGCAGACGTTCTGTATTTCTCTCTGCTATTCGAGCCGTTTTAAGTAACAGTTTCAAGGGGCAAGAGGGTAGAAATATTTCATCGTTTAAAGCCAAGCACCGATTCAAACAAGTCGTGCACAAAATTGACGCGATTTTTAGAACTCTGGATGTCAAATACGGTATTATATAGTACCTACATTCCCGACCCTCACAATTCACCTTATGGCTTACAATATCACAAACTGGACTTTATCTACTCCGCGTCAGCGATATATATGCAGTAGTAGTAAATCGAATTGGTCAGACGTAGGACGATACACCGCAGAGTTCAATCGCTTCATATTCTACTAATCAGTGAATTAAGTTTTTACGATTCAAACGACTGAAGGGAAAAAAACTCATCTCAGAATTCTGCTTATTCTATATAAATTTCACGGAATAAAGTCGAGGCGAAAATTCGTGCGGTAGATAAAGCAGACACGGTCTAAATTATCCTTATTCTGTGTTTCTTCTTCTTTTCTGTTTGCTTTCGGTTTTTTCTTTCATTTTTTTTTTCTTTTTTCGCAAATCTAGTGGTGTAATCGCTTCATCGATATTTTGTCGCTCACAATTCACCTTGAAGTATCACAAGCCTTTCTCCATCTACTTCGCGTCAGAATAACATGCAGTAGTAATAAACCGAATTGGTCAGACGTTGGACGATACACCGCAGAGTTCAATCGCTTCATATTCTACTAATCAGTGAATTAAATTCTTACGATTTAAGCGACTGAAAGGAAAAAAAACTCATCTCAGAATTCTGCTTATTGTATTTATATAAATTTCACGGAATAAAGTCGAGGCGAAAATTCGTGCGGTAGATAAAGCAGACACGGTCTAAATTATCCTTATTCTGTGTTTCTTCTTCTTTTCTGTTTGCTTTTGGTTTTTTCTTTCATTTTTTTTTTTTTTTTTTTCACAAATCTCGTGGTGTAATCGCTTCATCGATATTTTGTCGCTCACAATTCACCTTGAAGTATCACAAGCCTTTCTCCATCTACTTCGCGTCAGAATAACATGCAGTAGTAATAAACCGAATTGGTCAGACGTAGGACGATACATCGCAAAGTTAAATCGCATCATATTCTACTAATCAGTGAATTGAGTTTTTACGATTTAAGCGACTGAAGGGGAAAAAACTCATCTCAGAATTCTGCTTACTGTATATAAATTTCACGGGATAAAGTCAAGGCGAAAATTCATGCGGTAGATAAAGCAGATACGGTCTGAATTATCCTTATTCCGTGTTTCCTGTTATTTTTTGTGGTTTTTGTTTTCAAATTTCGTGGTAATCGCTTAATCGATATATTTAGTCATGAAAATGTGTCGCAGTCACGTGAGCCCATAGGATTCAGGAATCAGGTAGGTATAATTCTCCTGAGTAGCCTACCTGCCCACCCCAGGATATCTCTGGGACCCCCGACCCCGACCCCGACCCCAACCCCAAACAGCGACGCCGTACGCACAGGGAGGCTCATTAAAGAGGAACAATCTGTGCGAGGAGAGGGCAATACGAAACCTCCTCTATTGATTTTTGTCGGTTCCGGGGAGAACCTCGCGGTGGACGAAGCTTTCGGCTTTCGGTTTTCGGCTTAGCTTCTTAATTTCATCGAGTAGAGACCCACTTTCCGGTAACCAAGAACGAGGATAAAGCTAATGAAATCAGTCAGGCGGATCAAGAAAGAAAAAAAAAAAAAAAAAAAAAAGGAAGAAAATAAAATACAAAAATACCGTATCGAACAACAGATACCGTGCCATAAACCCTCAAAGCATGTAAAACAAAAAAAAAAAAAAAAAAAAACTCTTGAAAAATCAATTTTTATACACGATATTCGATTGAAAAATATCATTAGTTGCCCAATGGTAATAATTAGTATACTGTAATGGCTTGTGATAGTGTATAAAATTTATTAATCCTGTATGCATTATATCGCGATTATAATAACGACGTAATATAATTCTAATCATCATTTCGCTAGGGGTGATAGAGACTATGAATTCTACTAGCCGATATGATTTCAGTGAGTCAATTGAACGGCATTAATACCACGATAAATATCGGTATATGAAAATTTCACCCCAAATATATATGTGTATGATAATATAATAATTGTTTCACAATTTTCATTACGATGTGTTAAATCGTTAAATTATTTATTTATCTACTAGCTGTTCCGTTTTCCTTCGATTTATAAGAAACTGTATAGTGGAAATGAACGAAAAACCCATACATCTGTAATAAATAAGAAACGACGCGTAACAATACAAGCGAGACAAACTGTCTGATCGGTTGAAGCCTTCGAGACATATTTCACGTTTTGTAAGTTTTTTTTTTTATCTCTTTTATTCTTTTTGCGTGTATGTGAGTATATGTAACACACACGTATCTAAATCTCATGTCTTCAAGACTCACAACCCCTCTTTAACTTCCTTGCTCTTTTCTTCTCCCTCTTATTCGCAGGTCACGCATCTCGCGTTTCATCCAACGATTCATTTTGTTCACGCGGTACTCGCGCGACCATCGCCTCGTCTACGAGGCCGAGAGACTCCGTCACCCCCAAGCCCCAACCCCCAATTCCTGAGTCTCAACCCCCGACTAGAAACGCGACGGCACGCCATTACACCTAGCACGAAACTCGAAGGTAATTCATATACATAGTCGTATGTGTCTGTGTATATACGTAGCTATGTGTATTTAGATGGTATGGAGCCACTGTTATATCGTTGTCGTATCTCTAGCTTCATCCCCTAGCCCTGTCACCCTGTAGCGGCTTCTCGGCCAGCAAGACCCGGGCACTTGGCCCCTTGCCGTTGTACGTCTTCCGGCTGCTTGAGTTTGTCCCAGGCCGAGGGAATCCTTGCGTGCACTTTAGCTATTTACATAGGATACATACCTATACCTATAGGTACGTATACCTACACTATATGTGTATTCAACCATCTGGATCTGATATAGCTGTTCCGAAATCCGCATTCAACGGTAATAATTTCTTGCATGCTTATGTATACAAACACATACACATACATATGGGGTATTCCACGTGAACCGGGTCGGTTTTTGGCAAAAAAAAAGTAAAAAACGGGAGGCTGGAAATTTTATCACTTCTTTGTGACACTTTAAAGTAATTTCGGTGAAAATTTCAAGGTAATCCGGGTGACCCTTCAAGTAGAAAAAAAATTAAAACACATATTTTCCAAGTTTTACATGCTTCGCCGGTTTTTGGAAAAAAAAAAGAAGAAAAACGGGAGGCGGAAATTTTGATCACTTCTTAGTGCCACCTCGAAGTAATTTCGGTGAAAATTTCAGGGCAATTGGTGTGACCCTTCGGTAGAAGAACAAAGAAATCGCATATTTTCAAAGTTTTACATGTTTAATAATTCCAAAAATAATTGAAGTGCTACATATTTCGAAGGAGCTCATTTATGCGCGTAGATATGCACTATGGGAAGTTATGATTTTGTTCATGCATGGCTGAGATAAGTGGAGTTGAAAATGTGGTAATTAAATTTTTGGCATAATTATGACAGCGATATAAGTTGAACCAATTATTTTCAAGCTCTGTAACTGTTGGGGGCATCTCATGTAGTAACAAGGAATCTGAATCTGCATTGGCGTCAAATTCGATGACCTCAGGCCAAAAACTGATCCGGTTCACGTGGAATACCACATATATACCTGTATATAATATAAACTAGGGTGTCCCTTAAGGGGGTATGTACACCTTTGGAGGAGTAGAAATTGCCAAAAAGAAATTAATTTTTTTCTGTGACTTAAGGACTCTGACCAAATCCAGAAAAATCATGATGTTTAAGGAGGGTTTGACCCTCATTACGCATATTTTACTTCATGTATTACTTTCAGTCTGATAGTGGCTACGCTAAAGATAAAAAAATACAAAATGACTCGATTGTCGTAAGGAATCAGGACCACCGTTGGATCAATCTTGAAATGTTTGGTCCTCAATTGTTCATAGGAGATGCCTCTATGGTATGAACGTAGGGATTTTTGATATTACAAAAATTACTTGAGTAATTCAATTTTTTCGATTTTTTTTTTTTCATTTTTCAAATTCTTTCCACTTTTTTGCCAGTATCTCAATCAAAAATGAGTTTATCAAAAAATCCTACGTTCATACCATAAAAGCGTCTCCTACGAACAATTGAGGACCAAGCATTCCAAGATTGATCCAACGATACTCCTGATTCTTTACGGCAACCGGTCAAAATATTCATTCTCCAGAAATCAACTTTTAAACTTTTTTTTTTTTTTTTTTTTTATTCTCTACTTCTCCCAGAGAAGAAAATGTAGCTACAGAAAAGTTCTAAGATTTTGCTAATGATTAATATGCATATGCTGGATCCGCAGCTGCTCTCGTATCGATGTGTTATGAGTCGAGTCTAGACACATGTGCCAGGCGGAGGTTGGTAGTGAGTTTTTACCTGTTCTGTCCAACAACAGTGTCCGGTAGGTGTCCAGTAAGACTGCTAGAAAAAGAATAAATTGCTTCAGGGAAAATCTGACAAAAATTTTTAAAAACATAAAAATTCTTCATAATTCTTGATCTTCAATATTTTGAGATTCAGAAGATGCTAGGTATTGACAATTTTTGTCAATACTCCGAAAATTCTCTCATCTTTCATCAATCATACCTTTTTTCTTATAATATTTATCAAACTTTCGCAATTAATATATGATAGAAATACTCATCTTCTTAGTAGTAGTGTGTAGTCTCCTGGCATCGATTTCAACTGCACTTTTCGATGGATCATCTTCTTTCGATTCCGAAGTCTCATCTCAGACATATATACACTGTGTTTGTTCAATATTAAAAATTACTATTGGCTTGAATTCGTAATAAAAGCACGACATTTGACAAACAAGTGGACACCTAACCTCGAAAAAATATAGATCGCAGCCATGTGTTCTGTCAATGATCACAATTCAAAAGAATATTGAAAATGAAATATGTATAAAAATCATAATTACAAAGAATTGAAAAATCACAGAATAAAATTCAAAAGCAAAATATATGAAAACGTCAAAAAAAGCGAGACAGTGGTGCTGGCGGTACTGTAGATAGTGAACAGTGTAGAATATTTACGAGACCAATAAGAGCGTCCGCGCGCCGCGCGGCGGGCTTTTTCACAACTCGGGACTGTCATGGCTATAACTTTTTAAATCCTCTAGATTTTCTGACGCCAATTTATTTGCAGGTAAAGTAGGTCAATAGCATTCCAAAAAAAATATGAAAACAAAAACGATTTTTTGAAAATTCAAAGGTGTACATACCCCCTTAAAATGGGTGTTTTTGAATGTCATTCCCATACGGGTGAATCAATTGGTTCCAAATAAATTGAAGAAAAAAAAATTCTGCCGAAGGATTTTCCTTAATTTTGATTTTAAGTGGTGCCGGTAAGCTCAATCTTTTCCTTATTTAAATAACATGGGGTTTTTATAGTAAGTTTAGTTATTAGATTTTTTTTCTGCACTAGATTTTATAATCTGTTGCAGCCATCAGATCGGGAGATTATAAGGATCGATTAACCCCTTCTTACACGAGAAGTGGCGTGTTCAGTTTATTTTTCATCCATCCATTACACGATGTGGAATCGTCGCATTTCATAAAACCCGAATCCGGTACTATAAAAGGTCACCAGATCCGAGAGTAAATTTTTGGTGACAGCGGTGGGATTTTTTGACAAACTGAAATTCTGTACAGCAATTATTATCGTTCTGTTTTTCACATTTATGTACAACGTTTTGGGCGTCCTGTTGATCCCAGAACGACAGTAACATTTTTTCTACCCTCTAACGCAAGACTGGGGTATATATCCACCCCACGCGGTTCTTCTTCGCACAATCGTTCCTATCAGCAGTAAAAAGACTTTCTAATACATGTATCTTTTCGGTTTTTCATGATAAAAGACGATGGTGTGTGGAAGATTCAATTCTTCGGAGTTTAGCTGGTAAAAAAAACTCATTCAAAGATCGAGAAATTATGAAAATCAGCACAAAACGCATTTTTTTTTCTCTCCGACTGATACCAGCATTCTAGGATTGATATCTTTATTTAAATTGATTCGTGTGACTATTATTTGTCTGCAGAACATTGAAAGAGGTCGATAAACACAATTAATTAATGATTTGATAACGATCGTTATTGTTTCAAATTTAGGGGTTGTGAATATGCGAGATAATTTGAAATAGCAAGTCTTTAGACTTTTCTGATTCGAAGACAATGATGCAAATTCCCTGATTACAGGGACTGAAGAAATGAGAAAAGGGGATCAGAAATAAATATATTATCATCCAATCAAAAGCAGATTTTTATAGCTTAATTCCAAACTTCAAGATCGCTCGTAACGTCGTTAAAAGAGAATAACTTTCATTCCTTCTTCATAAATATATAATTTTTAATTTTATTCCGCGAGTTATAAGGGTTGAACATTTTTTCGGCATTAACGAAGGATGAAGTATTAAAAATCGTAGAATCGCAAGTTCTGTAACAAACAAAACAAAACAAAAAATGAAGTAAAACAAGGAAGAACAGAAGAAGAAGGCAAAAAATAAAAAATAAATAAAAATAGAACAAAAAAAAAAGAAACAAAATGAGGCAAGATTTTACGACTGTATATAACAATTGACGGAAGTTGCGGACGCGAACGCGAACGCTGGCGTTTTATTGGCGGCAATTTAAAGCTGTTGTTTTATTTTATTACCGCATCGTATTTCCGAGAAGTGGAATATCTACTTGATATTCATGCGATTTTGAGTGAGTGTAATTAAATGCCGATAGCAGAGCGCAGAGCAGAGAAAAGCAGAGGTATCTATCTACTACCCTTGCCGTTTTCGTGGTCGAGTTGCATTTTTCAAAGGCAAATATCTGCCAGCCTATACCCGCACATAAACCCACCTATAATCCGCGTGTTTTCATCACCGTCGTTTTACTACGGCATTTCATTGACAGAGTTTCCACCGCGCACATATATATATATATGGATATAGAAAGAAGGGTCGTCTGCAAATTTTTCGCTTCAACGAAGCCGATAGTTCAACGAAGTGTATCGCCGCAGATCCCCCCCCATCCCCACAAACCCCCACAGTATCTGTATAGTGACTCTAATATGTCACAAACTCCCCACACCGATCTACCCCTCAGAGCTTTTCGTCTTTTCGATATTGCTGCAACGGCCATGAACTCTTTTTGCTTTTTTACTCATATCCTTTTTTATATTCTTCGTATATATGTCGGTTCACACAAAATTATTCCGCCTGAGTCTTCCCCTTTTATAGATCTATATACGATTATAGTAAAAACTGTCGGACAAGACCGCGGGGGATATTTATTTACCAAGGGGGTGGTAAGAGTATAACTGGGCTTTTTTTCTCAACTTTATCCTTGCCAGTTACTTTTTTATGTAAAAAATTGTTACACTTACGATTTACAGTGTGAACAAGCTCGCCTCGATCTATGGATTCTCACCCTTAAGAAATCAATTTTTCAACTTCAACGAATCACACGTAAGGAATTTTACTCTAATCACTTTATGCAGTATTCTACGAGCATTCTCTCTAAATTTTTTTGAGTGAAAAATTCACTGCAGATGTTGCACGATTTTCAATCCAAGGAAGTGAAAATTCACTCTGCTTGGAATGAAATTCAACTCCTTCAGAGTGAAATTTCACCCTTTTTTCTCGGAGTTGCACGATTTTCACTCCAAAAAATTAAGAGAGTTACTTCAATACCCCATGAATTAACTATTGGAATTCTTGATGAAATGAAAAGTACAAAAAATATTCCACGTTTTGTGTCAAGTTTTGTAAAAAAAAAAAAGGAAAACAAACAGTTAAACACAGTTTGAATCATAAAAAGACCCATATTTTCTAAAAATTCGTGAATATAAAAAATGCAAATGGTCATTGTTGAAGGAAATTAACCATTCGAATTGACCCAGCGGCACTCTTTATATCGTGCGTGAAGTGACCCAAGCTAAATCCCTTCGTTGTGGTACGTCGAAGGTAAAAATTGACTTTTTAAGGGTGAAAATCTGTAGATTGAAACACGCTTGATCATACTTTGGATTGTCCCTCTGAATTGGATGGTTTTATGTATTCGCGTTTAATCTGTTTTTTTTTTTTTTGTCTCGTTTTCTTTAATTTGGAAACAACGCTCAATCAACGGTGATTTCCAAATTTTGTGAACAACGCGCTTAATCAACACTGATTTGAAAATGTTCGATTGAAAATCGTTCGACCCATGCAAACCTGCAGCAATCGGTAATAACAGCTCTATATATACAAGCAGAAACCGCGGGGGCACAATGAACGTGCACGTTGCAGTATATTCCATTCTACACGTTTACTGACTCCGACCATATATATGTGTACATATACTATATATACAATATACCTACATGTGTACGTTATACGTAGTATAGTGGAGGAAACAACCCTCGGAATTGGCAATCAGCAATGATTAGGAAGGAAGAGAACAATTTTCGATTCGGGTAAACAGAGGGAGGGATAGGTAGGTAATAACCGCCATTACGCCCGATAAAAGGAAGCTCTGGAAAAAATTATATACACAAACGTATGTTGCATATGGGGTATTCCACGTGAACCGGGTCGGTTTTTGGCAAAAAAAAAAGTAAAAAACGGGAGGCTGGAAATTTTATCACTTCTTTGTGACACTTTGAAGTAATTTCGGTGAAAATTTCAAGGCAATCCGTGTGACCCTTCAAGTAGAAAAAAAATGAAAACACATATTTTCCAAGTTTTACATGCTTCGCCGGTTTTTTGAAAAAAAAGAAGAAAAACATGAGGCTGAAATTTTGATCACTTCTTTGTGACACCTCGAAGTAATTTCGGTGAAAATTTCAGGGCAATTGGTGTGACCCTTCGGTAGAAGAACGAAGAAATCGCATATTTTCAAAGTTTTACATGTTTAAGAATTCCAAAAATAATTGAAGTGCTACATATTTCGAAGGAGCTCATTTATGCGCGTAGAATGCACTATGGGAAGTTATGATTTTGTTCATGCATGGCTCAGAAAAGTTGAGTTGAAAATGTGGTAATTAAATTTTTGGCATAATTATGACAGCGATATAAGTTGAACCAATTATTTTCAAGCTCTGTAACTGTTGAGGGCATCTCATGTAGTAACAAGGAATCTGAATCTGCATTGGCGTCAAATTCGATAACCTCAGGCCAAAAACTGATCCGGTTCACGTGGAATACCACATTTGTATTTACAGAACTAGAGTTATAGTAAAGAAATATCAGAAACGATGATAAATTTTCAAAAATCAGACATTATTTTCTTTCCTTTTTATTATTTATAGGATATGGGATAGCTTTTTGTCGAGTAAAAACGACACAAGAATAGAAGTAATAAACATTCTTCTTCCTCTTTCTCCCCTTTTCATTTTTTATTTTATTTTTTTATTTTTTTATTTTTTTTTCATTTCTTATTTTTCCCCGACGAAGAATAGGGTCATCTTTCAAATTCCAAACGATTGAGTTCGGGGTCGATGATCCGGGGGCGAACGAGGAGGTCACACTTTCACAGTGAGCATCCTCGAAAACTAAGGCGATCTGGCTAACGGCCAAAATCGTATAAAATACTTGCCATTAAATTAAGCCAATTAAGCAGAAATCTTCTGCTATTGCACCCGTTGCAAACGGCTACTCGCCTAAGACAAAGTCACCGTCCTTATGGCTCAGAGGAATTTTGCGGGAAAACATCTGCACCGGATTACCTAAACCGTGAATATCTTCCTCTGGAGATCACAATCTTCTTCGACTCTCGTTGTCTTTTTTTTTTTTTTAACAAAATTTAGCTTTACTGCTAGTTTTGGTTCGAAGACAGTGTTTTTTCTTTCCTTTTTTTTTTTTTCTTTCCTTACAGTCGAAACGAACAGTCATTTCATTTCTCATAGTCCTTTAACCCTAAATAGACTTATTTCCTCGCTCCTGATAGGCGGAAATATTTTGTCCGGTTCTTGTTATCGGAGCAGGCCCTCGAGCTTTAAGTTTGAATGCAAATTCTTGACTATAAGAATTCTTCTGTGGCGATAGTAATATTTTTTTCATTCTCTTCCTTTTTTTTTTTACAGAAAATGGGGGGTTGCATGGACTACTTTGAAACGGTATGAAAAAAGTATAAGGGAAAATATCTTCATGCCGCTATAGTATATATATCCACTTGCGAATCTCGCGGCAGTCTAAAGGAAATTGAATTCCCGTAGAGCATTGCGTGCCCCGCGTTTGAGATAGGGATCGGTACCTTATATCTACGAGCCTACTTCTTTTGAATTTTATGCGATATGTGCGAGGCATGAATTACGATTGGCGAAAAAAAAGAATTGACCGAGCAGCGCCAAAAAGGAAATCAAGAAAATTAATATAGCCACACGAATAGGCGATGAAAGTAATGAATTTAGACCGAAAGTTCTTCGGTTATTTCAGATGGTTGCGACAAAACTGCTTTGAATTATATTTTTTGTACTTGACACGGTACCGAATTTGACATTTTTTTTTTTTTTTTTTTTGCAGTAAGGTATCAGAATTTTGAAATGAAACAAATTGAAATGGAAAAAAAAAGACGATTACTCAGTCGTTGGGAAGAAAATCAGCTTATTAACTATAAGCATGAGACGTGGAATTTCGGATTTTTACAACAAAAACCGGAAAATCGCAGCAGGTGCGCACAAAGCTGCTTTATGAAAGTCAAAGGATCAAGTAACGGTGCATTCTCGCTTTTTCTTTGAAGAACGCTATGTAAAAGACGGAGCCACCCATTGTTCCCTGCACGCCGAGAAGAACGTGGTTGAGATAATATACATATATAGTCTCGTATACTGTATAATAAATATTATATAGAGCTATGATTACTCACGGTCTTCAGTCATTCCGCTGAATAAAAAAAAAGAAAGCTAGTTAAAATCCGCGAAACAATCAATTATACGCAAAAAAAAAAAGAACAGAAAAAAAAAGAAGAAACAAACGCAAGGCTAATTCGATTCTAATTTTTTCATTTTTTCATTTCGTTCTAGGATTTTGTAGTATATCCCCGAAATATTTACGGATGTAATTGAGTCTGAAATAAATTTCATCGAAATTGTACCACAATTTTTTTTTTTTTTATTTATTGTTACCGCGTTTTTCCACTCAACTAGGTATATATACGTCCGTATCTATAATATACTATATACCTACATATGGCATACTATGATACAATTTCGATATTCCGATATCAATTTAAATTTTTTGTTTTTCAACCCTTGCTGTAAACAACATCTGGCTGTGTATCGAATCACGTAATTCCCCAAAAAATCTCAAAACCAGGATGTGTGAGAAAAATTCCCCAGTAGTAACCGCAAGCCTCATGAGCTTGCAGGGGATAACCGGAGTAGTTATACCTGTACGTTCTGTAACCATAATCCCTAAATGGTTTTATTACGTACAAGGAAAAAGACAGTCTCGGTTAATTAATTTGACGAGAAATTAAAATGTTTTAAACATTTTTTATTTTATCCCCCGTTTATTTTTTTTATTTTTATTTTTTTTTTTTCAAACTAATTTTTCCTCGCGTTAGGAGGCGCGCGGTCTCACCATGGAAACGGTAACGTCGCATCGGGTTATGTTTTGAAAGCTGCTGCCCCGAGCACTTTTTATAATAAAGCACCATTCTCATTAGACAGTCGGGAGAGAAAAGAAAAGAAGAAGAAGAAGAAGAATAAGAATAAGAATAAGAATAAGAATAAGAATAAGAATAAGAAGAAACTCTTACTAATTTTAAACATATACCCTTTGCGTTTCATAAGAGTCCTGTTACACCCGCGGGTAGACTAAAAGCTATCCAAGAAAAAAGATGTTAATAGAAAATTTATATAAATTTCATATTAAAAGTTGAATGAAAAACTATGATTTTTTCTTCATTCTTCAAGTAAAAAAACAAGTTTTTTATCTAGTTCTGATAAAATCGGATGAAAAACTCTGTGAGTAGTTTCAACGATTCGCTATAATATCATCCAGCTGCGGTCTAGCGTTCTTTACGCGAATAAAACTTTACGAAGGACTTAATAAACCGCTGAGCTTAACGTAAATGTCCGTTTTCTACCCTTCAGGGGTGAAAGAACGGTGTCATAATTAATACCGCTAACAGAAAAGCTGCGGAACAAGAGAGGGAGGAAAAAAAAAAAAAAAGGAGGGAAAAAAAACCACCCAAGAAGATCGAGATTTCAATTAATGAAAAGAGAAATAACAAAGAAACCCAATCAACCCTATACATAGGAAATAATGAGAAAGGAATAATTGAAATTGAATTTTCTTTAAATGAAATAAAAATGTTGAAAAATTATAAGTAGGTACGAGTATAAAATCACGGAGGATCAAGGGAGTCCTGTAGTTATCATACCGATTGTAAATACTGAACGTGATTTGAAAGGTGCGTAAACGTGCGTATAGAAGCTTTAAAAATTAATGAAACAGAGCGAAAGGGCTGAAATCGGAGAAAGCTCGGGACAAGAGAGAAAGAGAGAAAGAGAGATGGAGATAGGAATAGAGGGTGAGAAAATCTTCCGAGGGTGTCCTCCCTGTCGACTGGGTTAATCCTATGGCAGTTTGGTCTGGGGGTTGTCATCGCGCGGCGGGATTCTCAGCGGGGTTCCCTGATGGTAGACCCATGCGTCAGGCTTAAACCAACAGGAGCAGATCTAGCCTGGCTACTATACGAAGAGGGATAGTATAAAGTAGGTATATGGGTGTAGTATAAACCGTTGGAATCGTTCCCAACTTATATTAATAGCGCTTTCAGATATACCTTATATTTCGTTTTTTAGTACTAGAAACTTATCTCTATCTCTCTCTATTTCTCTCTCTTTCTCCGGAAAATATATTGGCAAGTTTAAATTGTACAAAGTTTATAGCAAGACGAAGAACCCTCCAACCAACTCTGAAGAAGAAGAAGAAGAAGAAGAAGAAGAAGAAGAAGAAGAAAAAGACAAGAAAAAAATGTTAAAAATACGTTACTTTGCCTCCGGGAATGTCTCCTTATATAGTAACAGGCGAATACACTTCGGAGGCACTTACGTTCAACTAGGTAGAGCATTATAATTATACCAAGACACGAAAAAGACAATCGAAAAAGCCCGAGATTTTACAGAAGAAGAACTATCAACTGTCGTTATAGAGCAACTGCTAGAGGGCAGATTTTCTCATAAGCAAACTCAAACGATCGTAACTATAATGTTCAAACCTTGAATAAAAGCTCAAGACTCAACCTTATTACTAACTATTCTCATATGTCTTGTGTTTCAGGGATAAAAACAGTGGAAATACTAATCCTTGAAGTATTTTTGAGTCACTGAAGTCTCATACATGTCTTGAAAACTACAAAGGCCATGTTAAGACATCATTGGGAGACTAAGGTTTCGAAAAGCTCCGAGATCCTCGCAAAAAAGAAATATCAACTGTAGTTACAGTGCGACCACTAGAGGGCAGATTTTCTCGTAAGCAAACCCAAACGATCGTAACTATATGTTCAAACCTTGAATAAAAGCTCAAGACTCAACCTTATTACTAACTATACTCATATGTCTTGTGTTTCAGGGATAAAAACGCTGGGAATATTAATCCTTGAAGCATTTTTGAGTCACTGAAGTCTCATACATGTCATGAAAGCTACAAAGGCCATATTCAGACATCATTTGGAGACTAAGGTTTCGAAAAGCCCCTAGATCCTAAAAAAAAAAAAAATATCAACTGTAGTTACAGTGCAATCGCTAGAGGGCAGATTTTCTCGTAAGCAAACTCAAACGATCGTAACTATAATGTTCAACCCTTGGAAAAAAGCTCAAGACTCAACCTAACCGCCAACTATTTTCATGTCTTGTGTTCTAGGGATCAAAAATGTTCGAAATAATAATCCTTGAAGCATTTTCCGAGTATCGAAAGTCTCATACATCTCATGAAAGCTATAATGGCAACGTTTAGACGTCATTAAGAGACTAAATCGTCGGATCGGATATTTATGACGCCCTTGATAGACTTCAGGTATCATAAAGCTGAGGACATTTATCGTTACTTTGTTCGTTATTATATGTATCACCCTTATTCTTTTCCGTCAACATATCTGTAGGTTGATATGGAAATAAAGGTCCGACATTGGTATAAATAAATACGTATATTTTCTCACCGTACTGACATCGATCACCGCCTCTACCAAGCGGACATTGACATCTCTGACCTAAGGAGCCTTCGGTCTTTCTTGTGGTGACGGTTGGGGTCGCACGAAGACCACCCTGACCGACGTGACCACCATCTTCAATGCGGAGTGGTTCAACGTAGCAATTTCCACCCGGACCACATTCCAGAATGCAGGCTGGATCTGTACCTGCTACTGCTTCGGTTGTGAACGTAAATTTCTGCTCGAGAGTCAAACTCTGGAATATAAACATCTGAGTTACTCGAAACGGGAAGGAAACTTGCTGGAGGGGTAGTTCCCGGTTATTATACATGTTTCATTTCATTAGATGAAGCAATTCGATCTAGGGGATCCGGTGTGTAATTAAATAGTCAAATGCCGTCAACTCTATACCATCAGCGGAAGTTGAACACTTTCAACAAACACCCAACTCGGTCAAATAGCTAATATTGTCAGTATCCTTCACTGCTACACTCCGAAATTAATTTTCACAGAAATTAATGTCCCCGAATGATTGTGAGCCAGCATTTGCAAATGGTTTATTTTTTATTTTTTATTTTTTTTTTTCCGTCACCCGCTGCTGAAGGCTGAAGTAAGTGATGCTGGATTAAGGAAATCCCAGTTTTCTTTAAGCGCGGAAATAAGACCTTTTCATATTTATTTACCTGCGACGTTGGCGAGGGACCAAAGCGGCTTGGAATCTCGTTCGTGTCTCCGTTTCCGTATGGATTTGTATCGTTTGATGAAGAGGAAGAGGAAGAAGATGAAGAGGCTGAGGATTCGTCCTCCGGGCCCGGGTCTAGGTGTATGACGAATGACGCTCCTCTCATGTAGAGGATATCCTCGACGGTATCCTCGTCGTCCGGGTCAGGGCTTAACTCGTCGCTTTCTGTATCCTCGATGAACTCACCGAGGTCGCCCATGGACGGTGACGTGGAATTGAGCTCTGCGACAAAAAATGTAAAACTAGTATTACTATCTCCTCGAAGATGATTTTAAAAATCGGTGATTATAATTGGGAAATATATATCAACCCCTAATATCTCAATTTTTCAATAGAATAAAGTCATATGTCATAAATGTGAAACGTTAGAAGTCACGCAGAATTTCCTAATTTGACATCTGACGTGTAGCCTTTTTGTGTCTTTCTCAAAATTTCAGGTGCTTTAATATAGAAACAGAAAAGCACTTCTTTCGATGAGATTGAATTTATTTCGACATATGATTTCTGATCAATTTTTTCCGAGTTCTATTTATACTGATCAAATGAAATTCCGATTGAGTGCATGAAAAAATTCTTGCCAAACCGTTCTTTGCTCTGTTTATTCAGAATAAAATTGAAAACGATGATTGTAAACAGAAAAAAAATGTGAAAATTTAAATCCTTTGGTATAAAATCGCGTTGCGTTGTGTGCGACCAACAACTGGGGGGTCCGAGGTTCCGCAAACAGAGTGAAAACTCGATCGTTTAAAGGTGAGAAAAGGTCGGTTACTGGTCGGACGCTGGGGATGTTGAATGTGAAGGGCCCGTATGGCATTATAGAGGTTTTAAGACCGATTAATCTTTGTCAGGAATGAGAGTGGAGCGTTTTGGCCACGCCCGAGACAAAGCGCAAGGGTTGAAGCCCCGCGGTTCAATGCGTGAGGAGAGAGAAGGTGGAAGCTGGAATTATTCTATTTCAACCTGGGTTATAGCCCGACACGGTTATTAAATTTTAAGTGGTAGAATTACCGCCCCTCCCCTATTACTATACTGCAGGAATCTCCCCGGTGATCCCCGGGAATAATATCTCGCGCTCGAGTTATACTCACCGTATTGTCTCGAGGAAGAAACAAACCTCCATATACTGAGAGCTTAGAACCGTTTACAAATTTGTTTCGATCCATATCATCCATTTTATACAATTATCATTATCATCATCAAAAAATATCACTGCACGTATCTTCAGGAATTAAAAATTGGACACATTTTCTACTCTCTAAATTTTTTGGAATGAAAAATTCACTCTTTGTCTTTGCTGCAGTTGCACGATTTTCAATCCAAAGAAGTAAAAATTCACTCTGCTTGGAATGAAATTCAACTGCTTCAGAGTAAAATTTCAATCTTTTTTGTCGGAGTTGCACGATTTTCACTCCAAAAAATTGAAAGAGTAGAATTTTTTAGTTGGAATAAAGGCCTTAAACAAGATATCTGCGTATCGTTTACCTCAGTCGTTATATGGTCCTGAAAAATCTGTGTAATTTTCTCATCACGAAAATGTCGGCATAATATGTACTCCCTCGGGGGTAATATTATTTTAAAAAAGATTCAGAAAATGTGTGACATTTATGCTTGACGGTATTCAAACTTCTCGTTTCATGTTAACTATAGTACCAATCCTGTGCAGCATCCATATCGTACAGCTCTGACTCGATAAATAACTTGTTGCTGTCACAGAACGCCCCGAGTTATACGTTTTAATGACTATTCCATAAACACATATAAAACTCGTTGAAGTTTGAAGAGCAATCGTTCAAAGATCCGTGAAATTTCGCGATCTGCAGTGATGGAATAACGTCGGATTACTCGGTGATGATTTTTCATGCTAATAAGGAGCACGAATGAGCATTTCCTCCTTTTTTTTTTATATAAGTGGTATTCCACGTGAACCGGACCAGTTTTTGGCCTGATGTCATCGAATTTGACGCTAATGCAGATTCAGATTCCTTGTTACTACATGAGATGCCCCCAACAGTTACAGAGCTTGAAAATAATTGGTTCAATTTATATCGCTGTCATATTTATGCCAAAAATTTAATTACCACATTTTCAACTCCACTTATCCCAGCCATGCATCAACAAAATCATAACTTCCCATAGTGCATTCTACGCGCATAAATGAGCTCCTTCGAAATATGTAGCACTTCAATTATTTTTGGAATTCTTGAACATGTAAAACTTTGAAAATATGCGATTTCTTTGTTCTTCTACTTAAGGGTCATACCAATTGCCCTGAAATTTTCACCGAAATTACTTCGAGGTGGCACTAAAAAGTGATCAAAATTTCAGCCTCCCGTTTTTCTTCTTTTTTTTTTCAAAAAACCGGCGAAGCATGTAAAACTTGGAAAATATGTGTTTTTATTTTTTTTCTACTTGAAGGGTCACACGGATTGCCTTGAAATTTTCACCGAAATTACTTCAAAGTGTCACAAAGAAGTGATAAAATTTCCAGCCTCCCGTTTTTTACTTTTTTTTTTGCCAAAAACCGGCCCGGTTCACGTGGAATACCCCATAAGTAACAAAAATCGTTCGGCCTGATCGATACGCATCATTGAAATTTTGATTCGTTTTGATTTTCAATACAGAATCTTGCCGAGGTTAGGGAATAAAGGGACAGCGAAGGGAATAACGAAAGAAGAAGGTATACCTGCCCCAGGGACATAGCTGCTGAGGCTGAGGTAGAGTTTTACAAGTTTTCGAAGAACATTAGGCGAGCCGTAAAAGGGTCGGGTAAAATGAGGAGCGAAACCCGGTAGCAAGCCTGAAATATATTCGAGCTAGATCCGAAAGCCAGCTTGGTCTGTCTCTCACCCTTTCACCACCCCCCAACCCCCAGGCCTCATTCCCATCGCAAATCCTTTAAATCCCTCCAAGTTTCGTCAATCCTTTCAAACGCACGTCGATCTACCCGTCTGAGTTCTCGATCCAACATTTGTCGATGACCCTCCACCCTCTCTTTGTTCCGTATCCTATTTAGCCTTCGAGTCAAGTCAACAGAATTCTCTGTATAAATTGGCGATGTGTACATATTTTTTTTTTTTTTTTTCATATATACCAAAAATTTATGCGAAAAATGCAAGATAAATGGCTTTCAAAAAAGAATGAAGAAGATCTCATCCACGATTGTTGAATTGGGGAAGGTGTGATGCCTAGATGGGTATATACCGATACCGGGAGAATTATCAGAGTCGAAGAATTTTTAATACCATCTCCAAGCCTGAGGGGTTATTTTGTTCGTGAGAATTTCGGCGCGTATAGAGATGAAAGATTCTGGGTACGATATCGTAAAATTGGAAGTTGCAAGGGCGGGAGCCGAGCCTGAAGGAACTAATTTCCTTTCGATAACGAACCGGCTTATTATCGTCCGTAACTAATACCAGTCTGTTCAAGGTGGGGGTTTAACCTGGGCAGAAAGTGTGTGGGAGGGTAGTGGGTGTAGCTACGTGATCGAGTCTTTGTCACAAAGGTCACTATGTCCTCGTGAATGCGAGAGACCCAAAATTCATGGCATATTTTGTGAAATTCTGACCAAGTTCAAAAAAAAAAAAGAATTGAAAAATTGAACATCAAAAAGCGCACACAAGAAGAAAGGATTTTTCGAACAATAATCCACCCCAATTACTTATCGGGCTTAATACTAATTTGCTCTTCGGTAACCAAGCGGCTTATTACCGTCGTAACTAATACCCACCCGCCAAGGACTAGGTTTCGGGTCACAGGATACGTAAGGGTGGTTACACGCTCTAGTGGTTATCACCAAAGTCATTGGTGTTTGATAGCGGTGGTTCTATGTCGTTTTTTTTTTTTCGTTTTTTTTTTTTTTTCTCTTTTCTTTCAAATTGATTAATCGTCTGGTTGGATTAATTATCGGAAAACAATTCGAGAAAATGGATCTACTCTTCTAAACAAGTATGACGATTTTATTGTAAACCGCATAGAATGAAAGCATTCGGTATTTTATATACGTGCGTAAGGTATTGGATAAGATGTTTTTATATTATGATAAAGAGCTGCTGTGAAGAGCGTCTGCTCCTTACGAATCGTCGAATACGTCATTTCGATAGGAAATGTAAATGAATTCCATTCGTACGTCAGTCACTGTTTGCGGAAATCGTTACGGAGAACTGAAGAGTTCGAGTATAAAGAACGTAAGGGCGAGGTACTAGATATACTCAGGGTAAATTTAGACCTTGAAGTAGGTGCTAGTACTTTATTTGACACACACACACACACACACACACACACACACACACATATGTATACACGATTCTTTACCTTCACTCAGAATTCGGGTTAAAGGGATTTCTAACAAATTCCTCCATACTATGTCACGTTTCGTATTACTCATATCCTATAGAATATACTCCATACTTTTTTTTATCAACAAACGCCTACCTTGAATTTGCAATTTACATATATATATATATATATTAGAGTGTGCCAAAAAAAAAAAAGTTCAAACGCACATCAACATTCCGGTAGAGCATCTCAAATAGAATATCTCAGCCAAATATGAGCTCTTAATATTGATATTTAGAACTGCCTAACTCAGTTTTCCCATTTTTGATTTGAATAACACGTGAAAAAAAATCGAAAAATTTTCGAATTATTTTTTCTCGTAACCGGGTTGATTTAGAAACTATCTGAATACAGATTCTTATAGGAAATTTCACGCTCTACAAAAAAGTACTGAGATAGAATTTTCCTAACTCTCACCGATTAAGAGATATTCGCCTATAAACACTGAGTCATAGCGTCATAGAGTCATACGACTCTGGGAAAAACAATTTATTTTTCAACCGCGCATCAAAATCTCGGTAGAGCATCTCAAATAGAACATCTCAGCCAAATATGAGCTCTTAATATTGATATTTAGAACTGCCTATTTCAGTAACTAAAATTAGTAACGAAATTAGGCAGTTCTAAATATCAATATTAAGAGCTCATATTTGGCTGAGATATTCTATTTGAGATGCTCTATACCGGAATGTTGATGTGCGTTTGAATTTTTTTTTTTTTTTTCACACCCTAATATATATATATACACTACCGGCCAAAAGTTTGAGTACACCAGTCGAAATTTCTTGCCGCACTAAAAATTAGATAGCGGACTCAAAATCAAAGATAATTAGATTTTCCAAGCGGCGTTTTAAAGAGGACAAATTTACCTTCATTTTGCTTTTTTGGGAAATTCTCTACGACTTCTTTTGGTTCCGGTACGTACTTTTGAACATAGCCGTTTTTCGTATATTTTTTAGCCACCGCAAATTATCCCCACAGCTTGGGGAAAAATTTTTCCTCCATTTTTTCTATGGTAAACTTAGAAAGGATATAAAAACCTACATTTTAGTTTTTTATAAAGTTTCGGACGATCTTTTTTCGCCCGAGTATTGCATTTTCAGCTAAAAAATACATGTTTTAGAAAAAAAGGCGCAGTTCAATAACTATGGGGTTTCAGAGGAAATGTCAAAGGGGTAAAAAGTTGCATTGGTTTACACTGGAGTAGCTAGAATTTTTTCAGAATTTTTTTGTGAAAATTTTTTTAGAAATTTTTTTTCACAAAGTTGAAAGTTTTTTCTTTTTAATATTTTGTCTTAAATCCGATAATTCCGATATTTCTCAAGACACAACGACTCAACTGACGATGATTTTCCGAGTTCCAGCCGAAAAAAATTATAAAATAATATTTAAAAAAATTCTGAATAAATTGTTGAAATAATTTTGAAAAATTTTCTGAAAACATTGTAATTGATTGAAAATGAAAAAGTAAACCAATTTTCTTTCTCGATATACAGTTCTAGACGTCAAAATTCCCAAATAGAGCCCCCCGCTCATCAGAGTCCCGATAAAAAATTGTAAAAAAAAAAGTTCCAAAAAAAATTTCAAAAAAAAATTCTGAAAAAATTCTAGCTACTCCAGTGTAAACCAATGCAACTTTTTACCTCTTTGACATTTCCTCTGAAACCCCATAGTTATTGAACTGCACCTTTTTTTCTAAAACATGTATTTTTTAGCTGAAAATGCAATACTCGGGCGAAAAAAGATCGTACGAAACTTTATAAAAAACTAAAATGTAGGTTTTTATATACTTTCTAAGTTTACCATAGAAAAAATGGAGGAAAAATTTTTCCCCAAGCTGTGGGGATAATTTGCGGCGGCTAAAAAACATACGAAAAACGGCTATGTTCAAAAGTACGTACCGGAACCAAAAGAAGTCGTAGAGAATTTTCCAAAAAATCAAAATGAAGGTAAATTTGTCCTCTTTAAAACGCCGCTTGAAAAATCCAATTATCTTCGTTTTTGAGTTTGCTATCTAACTTTTAATACGGCAAGAAATTTCGACTGGTGTACTCAAACTTTTGGCCGGTAGTGTATATATGGGCAAATCTCTGAAACCTCGAATTTTTTTAAGGAATTTTTTTTTATTTTTAATTCTTGAGCACATGCCTGAAATTTTGAGTATACGTCCCGTCAGCTGTTAGAATACAGAATCTAACGTGGTGCAACGTTTTGAAGCAACGCACCAATCGTTATCAACTTTTTTTTTTATATTTTTGTGATTTTTATTCGACCTCTCCAAAACCGACGAAAAAAAAATTGAAATAAACGTTTTTTGTTTAATTAAATTTTTTTGTATGAAATCGCATTCTTTTACGAACAAAATGATTCCAGGATCAGTCTGCTCCGATGGATACTTTCGGAGATATGAATTTTCAAACATAGCGGTGCAACAGCGGTTTACAAAAATTAACATAGCTCTAAATCCGCCATTTTTTAAATTTTTTCGAAATCCTTGAAGTTGTATTTTTTTTTTTTTTTTTTTCCATAGTACTAAAGATATTTTGAATGGCACAAAGTTCCGTGACTTGACGGTTTTTTTTTTTTTTTTGAGTGACGTGACGTGGATCCGCTCACCTAACGCGTGCAATTGTATGATCTTGGATTTTCCGCATTTACTTTTCGCTCCGTAACTTCTTGAATAATTGTTAAGGAGATGGTGCGGGTGAATTTTGATTCAATAGTGTACTAAAAAGCAGTGCACAAATGTATTCAGCTGGATTTTTCATCAGCAGGCGATGTGCCAATAAAAAGTATACGCTTTTACTTCGGTGCACGTATTGTCTACTTTTCAATAAGTTGTATTTTAACTACCCCCTCATACGAGCACATAATCCTGTCACGTCTAGATTTATTTCTTTTGTGCCCTAGAACACCATGGATGTTGTCTGATAACGATTTCAGATACGCACCAATCATGGTGCGCTATAAAAGTCATAAATATTACAAGTTTCAAAAAGTAGTGACACCACTTTGACTCTTCATAACTTTTCTCATATTGTGAGCACATACTTCTAACATGTTGCATTTCATTCTGCTCTCTTAATGCTTTCAATTCATTACCAATTCAAACATCACCAACTAGTGCACCAAATTTTACAGCATAAAAATAAAATAAAAATGAGGGAGTGACATCTTCGAATGTACCAATTTCGCTATTTTATAATGTATATCATAGGCATTTTTGACTTGAAAATTTGTGCGCTACTATTTTTTTTTGTATTCACATGATCTACACAACATATACAATCTGATTTTTCACTGATAAATGAGTAAAAATGATGTATTAGTATTAAGAATGTAGAGTGACACAAAAATTCGAAGTTTCAGAGATTTGCCCATATATATATATCAACGAACGATTATTAGCCATCGATTTTTAGGGGTATATAGGTAAAACGCGGATTCATACGGATTCGCGAGTTTGCGGTGTTAAAAAAAGTCCGAAATTATATCTCTTTGCGATTTTTCTTGCTAATAATTATCTCTACTTCAACAGACTCCTTCGTTTAGCTTCTTCCACCCCTGCGTACGTCTAGGTATTCCTATATTTTTCTCTCTCTCGAATTCAACGTTATGCATATATCTTCGATAGCGATTATAGCCATTGATTTTTAGGGGTATATAAAAACGCGTCTGACGACTGTCTGCGGGGTTCACATTTCCTCCAAAATTTCACCCTTCGCGATATTTCTTATAACCAATAATAATATTATCCGTATGAATATTCGGATAATTCATGTGAAAGAAGAAGAAGAAGAAGAAAAAGAAAAAAAAAAAAAACCTTTGATTTATAGTAATAGTAAAAATTTCTCGTGTGTTTGCTATGGATCGGGAAAACTGGCTCGTAAATCAACTTGTTTCGACTTTAATCGATCAATCAGTGAAAACGATTCTTCTAAACACGCAGCGTTTTTTTATACTCCCTTGGCTATGCAATGCTTATATATCTTTATTTACCATTTTACCTGTATGTGTCGACCTCTGACCTAAGGATAGATATATCCTCGGCGTATATCTCCACCTACACTCCCCATTGCCACACTATTGATTAACGCGAACGACCGCTACGCGGACCCAACTTTAGCCCGTTCAAATTACGACCTACGCGTAGTAGAAGGGCCCCTCATCCACGTTGAACCCTCATCCAGAAACCCCCATTCGTAAACCCAAGTTCGTAGATAAGAATTCAATCAGGTTTATTAGTACCCAATTTTGTAGCCATCAGAGAAACGCGCGATTTAATTTCCCCCTTGCAATACATTTGATTGTATTTATCCCTAATCGAAGACTTAAATGATATATAGTGATTAATAAATACTGAAAAATCAACGGAAATGATTGTTTTATTTTTATTTTTTTATTCTTTTCTTTCTGAAATCCGCACCCTCGTCTTTAACCTTCTATATATATTCTAGGGGTAGAAAATCGTCCTTGTCGCTATCGGCTGCAGCCACGCCTTCCGGCGCACCTTGTACGCCGCACCTTGTGCTTTTTGCGGTCTTATGTTTACCCCTTGTTACCAACCCTTAGAGACTTTGATATGAATTGATGGAATGGATCCATCGGCGAATAGGTGGTAGAAATTTTCTTCATATTTTTATACTTGAAAATAAACGTCGGTTTAGATCCAGGAACAAGAAAAAAAAAAAAAATTTAATCGCTGCTTCATTGATTCGAAAGTCAATTTCTGGTAGAACAAGGTGCTTTTGTATCTCATCAGAGGGCTCATTTTTTATTCTCTTTACTTTCGTAAACTCGTCAATTAACTCGTTCTCTTCTACTTACGAAGGGGAATCAGTCATCCGATTGCCGAGAGGTTCGCCAAGGTAGCTAAGGGTAGGGTGGCCACTCGGCGAACCACTTCAAAAAAACAATTGCAAAGAAACTGATTCGGTCCGGTGAATCCTTTTCCTTCGATTCGATACGATTCTGTCTGAACTCAATCATCAGTAATGCAAAAATTAATTTTATGCAACCCTTGTCGATTATGTACTTATCCATTTATTTATTTGTTTTGTTTTGCAGTTTGCAGTTTGCTATATATATATATATATATATGATAAATCGATGAAAGAACGAGAAATAGGGTAAAAATAAAAAAAAAATAAAAAAAATCGACTAAACCCTAGAGACGAGAATGATTATCGTCTTAGCTTAGCTACTTTACTACCTGGGATTACTTTGATGCGAATAAACGAAAAATGTCAGCTTGGCTTTCCGCTGTTATCGAAGAAGCCCGAGAATTTAAAGTCATTCTAGATTAGTGCCGAGTCGTTGAGCCGGTATATTATTCTAAGGGTCCCGGTACCCACGCTATTCGCAGGGTAAAACTATCGCGAAAAACAGAGATCGGTGAAGAGGGAGTTCGGTTCTTCGTTGAAGCCGTTATTTCATGCAGGCAATGGAAAGACGTGAAAGGCCGAATATTGTACGCGGGAGAAAGAGAATTTACATTTTTTTTTTTTTTTTTCTTCTTTCTTTCTTTTTTTCTCACAAATCGAAAGAAGAGGGAAAAAGAATTCCTGTAGCAAAAATTCTATCCATGCGCATGTCACACTTCGCACCCTCCTATATAATACGAATATACGTATACTGCTATGGAATGATAGGGAAGTTTTCAGAGAATTTCATTTTCGAACTATATTAGACTGAATGTCGCTGGAATCTACCTTTTTCTGTATTTTATTTTTTATTTTATTTTTTTCTCTCTTTCTAGTTTCGTCCTTATTATCAACATCAAGTATTCAGCTCCTTCGTACCTTTTCACGTTTTTAATTTCGCGGAAGTACAGATTCTCAACGATTGCTTTCCCGCCACGCTATACACAGAATTCTGCAATTTATATTTCGCACAATTCTCTCGACACTCTATTTCACAAATTTTTCACAATAGCTTCAGAGACTGTTTAAACATCGTCAAGCTATATGCCAAACAATTTTCAAAATCACAATATCAACGCCTCGTTGCAATTTTGCAACAAACTAAATAAAAGTCTCTAAAACCCTGAACAAAATTTCATATGCAATTTTCGATCTAACAAAAATTCCTATAGACTCTATACTGATTCTATAAATTTTCACTTGCTAAAAAAAAAGAGTGTATCAAAAATGTACAGTTTCAACAAAATTCAAACGGATGTGCGGGTTTAGAATTTTTTTTTGTAAATTACTGATTCAATCTGAAATAACGTTTGGTCCCATGTGGAAATCTTTCGAGGCATACCCGATTTGTGTTTGGGGCCCGGACAGGAAGCCCCTATGTAGGGTTTCTAGTAGGGCCCTGATGGGACGCCATCGGGGGCCTGACTTGGCCCGCCCGACTAGTACCCCAACAAAACTGAGAGATGGCTCTGTCAGGGTCCCGTCACGTGATTAGGGCTATGGCTGTAAAAGCGTTACATTTCCCCAATGGCGCCCTAATAGATAAATGGGGAAAACTATCAGGGTCCTCTATGCACCCCCAATAAAATTTCTGCACGAGGTAAAAATCTCGAGAATTGTTCTAGAATTATTTAGAACCAATTTGGGGGGCGCCTCTATATATTATTGAGCCCTTAAGGCAAAGTCCATAAGATCTGAAATAGTTTTCTAATCATGTCCCAGAATCGAAGTAGTATATATATAATCAGCTTGAAACCTGGTTAAATTTTTTTTTTTTTTTTTTTAATATGCCTTCTGATCAGCTTTCACTAAAACTTAATTCCAATCGTCACTAAGAGCTCTGCCTACGTTTGACACCTCTTATATTATATAGAGAGGTTCGTAAAGTCTACATAAAGTTAAATTTGGTTATTCTCGAAGCACGATCCGTCATCATCGTCGGTACGATGTGTCAGAAGTCGACGAAGAGCCGTCTGTCATGGAGATCTCGTCTTCCTCTTCCTCTTCCCTTTCCTTTTCCTTTTCCTCTTCCTCTTCCTCTTCCTCTTCCTTTCCCCCACGTTATTCTTCAACTAAAGAAGACCAGGTACAATACTGAGTCACGCGACTCCTCGTGAAGTCTTTTAGCCGAGTGACGGAGCAGGACGTGACGTACCCACGTAAGTAGGGAAGAAAAAGAAAGTGACTAGACGCGGAAGGGTAGGAGAAGCTAAACGAAGGAGTCTGCGGAAGTAGAGGTCGATAAATTCTTGCACTTTATACCAGCAACTGCCTCCTCTTGTTATGTACTAAAGAACCTGAAGAAGGAAAGGAAAGGTGAAGAAGGAGAGTTACCTAATTACGCGATCCCTCTCGCTTCGCGCTCGATTACACTCGCGGTGTCACATTTTTCGTCCCTCTAATTCTCATCGTCGCGACGTACCATACCGACAAACCTAGCGTGGGCGTCTCGACGACGACAGGAGCGATCCCGCTAACTCATTGTGTTATATACCCAAGTAATACCTGTCTATATCTATATATACCCATATACGTACCTATATATGTATACATATGTATTCTATTACACGTCAGGTACTACGTACACGAAGAGAAGGAAATATATAATAGCTACTGCAGCCGACATAAATATACTATATAGACACCTACACGTGGAATATGTACATATATAACACATCTTTGTCGTCTGTCTCGAAACTCGATCGCTTGGGAGATGAAATACGATGCCGAAGACACGGCCCACACCATATCCTTGCACCTTTACCCCAGCATAGAGAAAAAATTTAACCATGTTGTTCCTGAGCGATTTGAAAGGTTACAGAATATACGGGAGTTTCTTCTTTTTTCTGTTACTTATTCGATTTATCGACGGGTGTGATGTATATAGGTAGATAGTATCTGGAATTTCATTCATTTTTATCATCTCGTTATAGGAATTTCAGAAATCTTACGTATTCATTAATTTTAGAGATATTTTTTCAGGCGAATATCCCGTTGATACAGTAAACAGAAAAATGTTATCCTAAAATTCACTCATTTTTTTTTTTTTTTTATAAATACCTCAATCCTTTATCTTAAAAATGACCCTGTTTTTTTTTTTTTTTTTTTTTTTTTTTTACACTGAAAATGCTTCTTTTTACTGTATTAATTATAGGGGAAACAGAAATCCAGTTTTAATTAAGCTACAGGTCATTCCGAGTATCACCAACAAAAAAAATGAAAAAAAGTTTATTTTCGACATGCCATGTCAGTGTACCTTAGGGTGGTTCAAAAAAGACCTAATTTCTCAGATGTTGCTGCTCATCCGTGAATATGTTATTTGTGATTTTTTAAAATTATTCCATTTTTTTTAGCTCTATTGCACAATATTTAGTACTGCTTCAGTGAAGTTGAAATTTCGAAATTTTGCCATTTTTTGCGATTTCAAAGTTCTCAGATCAAAGCGCTCATCTGGCCACTTCGAGATTCTCATTCAATGAGCATGTTGGTTCAAGATGAGACTCGTACGATAATATTTAGTACTGCCTCGGAGACATTGGAGTTTGTTCAATATTTTGCGTTTTTTCGGAGATTCGATCGCCAGGTGCTGCTCATGAGACAGTTTCATCTTACTAATATAAGGAAGAAATCCAAGCAGTTTGCAGTCTGCGGGACCATTTTTACTACTGCCTCATTGAGGGCGACTTTCCTTCAAGTAAAATTAGCAACATGAGGCAGTAGTAAAAATGGTCCCACAGACTGCAGACTTCGTGTACTTCTTCCTTAAAATGGTAAGAAAAGACTGTCTCATGAGCAACACCTGGCGTTCCAATCTCTAAGAAAGCCCCTAAATAGTGAAAAAACTTCAATGTCTCTGAAGCAGTACTAAATATTATCGTACGAGTCTCATATTGAACCAACATCCTCATTGAATGAGAACCTAGAGGTAGCCAGATGAGGACTTTGATCTGAAAACTTTGAAATTGTCAAAAAGTGGCAAAATTTCGAAATTGCAACTTCACTGAGGCAGTAGTAAATATTGTCCTATGGAGCTAAAAAAAAAAAAAAATGGAATAATTTTTCAAAATCACAAACAACTTTTTCACAAATGAGCAGCAACATCTGAGAAATTAGGTCTTTTTTGAACCACCCTAGTGTACCTATAACAATGTTGAATATTTTTCTTCTACACTCAGAGAAAAAAACAGTCAGGTTAACTACAAAATGACAGTTAAATAGCGCTTCAACTATATATTATTTTGTTTTCATAACAATAATATATAGTTATGATAAGAATCTAAAAATAGTTGAATTCACTACTTCTAGATAAATGAATTTTAAAAATATATTTATTTATATTAATATAAACATTGATATAGTATTTATCGCCATGTTTTGTAGACATCAGTTGTAACTTCGGACTTGTATATATACGAAGCGTAGTCCTAGTTTGGTGCTAGTGGGAGCGAAGCGCTGCGTAGTGAGCGTGAAGTGAAACTCAACTCAACTGTTTATTCAATTTTTTTAGTTACGTCATCAATTTTAGGTTGCTAAAAAGTTTTTGCTGTAATACGTTCTACAATAACTAGTACTAGCAATTATTTTCAAATAGTTAACTTTTTTTAGTTAATATCACTATCGACTTTTCTCTGAGTGTATGGTTTTCAAGTTATTCCTCAATTAATTCAGTTCCAAAAAACATCCTTTAGGGAGTTGAGACTTTTTTCGGAATATCAGCGTTTTTGTAGCGGATGAATTAATTTTAATAAAACTCGGAAACACTGCACCTTCGAAATTGCGTTTATTTCGGATATAATCCTACGTGTTGGAGAATTTGGAACCTGCGTAACAAATTTTTCTCGTAATTTATTATAAGCGAAAATGATTTATTTCATGGGTTTTAAAACCGAGGAAGGAGACATCAAGTCTAGTGCACATTTTATATATTTTACGTCAAACGGTATGAAAAATGGAACAAATAAAGCCTGCGGTGTTTTTTCGACTAAAGTAAGCTAACATTGCGGAAATTGATTATAATCAGAAACTCTCTACATAGGTATTTAGTACATGATTCATATTCCCGCGATTATTCATTCATCAAAACTCTCTTAATTCCCTTTCGCTCTTTTCCCGTCTCTCCCGGGTTTATAAAAATAAACGACGCGATTCTCTGCATTTTCGCATTTTCACAACCCCACGTTGCACGGGCAACATATATTATCATTACAGGACAAAACGTTAATTAAAAACTGTGCCACAAGAATCTTATACGTAACCCTATATATACGTGCAGGAAAAAATAAAAATAAAAATGGAATAAAAAAACTTCTCATTTCTCTCCCATATTTCGGAAAGAAAATTTATTACGAATCATGAAAAATGAACGCGAGAACGAAACTCGTTATTATATTTCTCTGAGACACTATCATCAAGATTATAATCAGTCACTCGCCTGCACAGCTGTATCCATTTTTATGAAGGATGTATCCGTCCCTACAATCGCACTCGTACATCCCATCGTGGAGTTCGTAGCACAGCTGTTCGCATGGTGACCCGTGACCGCACCTTCCTGAAAAATGAATAAAAAGACATATTTTTTCTGTAATAATTATAATAATATGATATAATTATATATATATATACATAAATACAAACAAAATTAACAAGATTTTTAATTTTTGTTCTCATTTTTCTCTTACGGAATACTGAAGTTTTTTCATTTTTTATTCACACAGTGCAGATAACTCGGTAACGATGGATCGTAACATTTTTTTGTTTTTTTCTTTTTCTTTCAGTGGCTGAAACGACGTAGAACATCCCATATAGGTATATATTAGACCGGTTCGAAAAAATCGGCTATTCTTTTTTTTTTCAATTTTCGCATTGAAATACTTTCGGGGGGGTGAAAAAAGATGCCTGTTAAAAGCGGAGCTCTTAATATTAAGATTTAGAGGTCGCTCATCGCGGATTTCTATTTTCCATTTAAATAGCATAGGAATTTTATTTTTTTTTTTCTTCAGAATTTCGTAGCTCACAAACCAATGAACAAATCCAAATGACTCTTACATATTTTGATAGGGGATTGAACACTCTAAAAAATGTATCTATCATTGTGGAAAAAAAATCACAAAAAAAAAATAGTTGACTCGACTATAAATTGAACTTCGAGCTTGAATAACTTTGGAAGGAGTCAATTTATCAAAAAATGATAAGAGAAGCTTTTTGTAGAGTGTTCAATTTCCTATGAAAATATGTATGAGTCATTTGGATTTGTTCATTGGTTTGTGAGCTACAAAATTATAAAAAAAAAAAAAAAAAATTTCCTATGTTATTCAAATGGAAAATAGAAATCCGCGATGAGCGACCTCTAAATCTTAATATTAAGAGCTCCGCTTTTAACAGGCATCTTTTTTCAGCCCCCCGAAAGTATTTCAATGCGAAAATTGAAAAAAAAAAAAGAATAGTCGATTTTTTTGAACCGGTCTAATATATATTATATATGTGTGAAGCATATGTGTTCTTCTTCTTAAAATTAAATCGATTCGCTTTAGGTATATACTGCAGCTCGAGCTAGGAAATGAGAACGTGGACTAGATTTTCGCTCTAAGAATAGTAGTGGTTCGTCGTAGAATAGAATCGCGAAAAGTAACGGAAAACGAGCCCTATGAGACCAGGCGAATATGGAATAGCCGAGAAAATTATCAAGAATAAGCTGCAGCACATAGGAATAATATCTTGTCGGAAAGTTTTTAATTACTTTCATTTTCCACGATAATTTCCGATCTCGGAAGTGAGCTTCTTCTCGTTTTATACAACTTTATACCTGTACTACCAGTTACCATCCTGCGAGTAACTGGTACCCGAGCTTCTTGGTACCATATTCCAATATCAAAAGTAGGTATAGCTGTGAAGCTTTTTGAAGTTTTTGAAGTGTGAAATTTTAATCACAAATTATTTTCTACGCTCTTCCGACCATATTATTTTCGCGAAATTTTAAGCCTAATTTAATCGCCCCGGAAATTAAATCCCTATTTTATTTGATAAGAAATGATATACGACAACGTCTTCATTTCTACGTGTAAAGCGGAGATTCTTGTTATTTTTTTTTATTTTTTTTTATTTATTTTTTTTATTTTTTTCGAGTATAGATAAACGTGGGAGCCGAGCAGCGATGATATTTATTATTTTTATATTATGAAAGACAAAAATGAAGGTAAAATGAACGAAACGCCAAAAAACACTTTACGAATCGCCTTATTAGACGGGTGTAGGTGGTGTAAGATATAGGCTAGACACGTAGGCGTATCTTATCCCGTTTCAATCGCGCCTCTCTGGATTTTTCTTTCTGTGGTAAAATGAAGCAAATGGCTGCCCGTAGCAATGGGAAAGGGGAGGAGGTTCTGGGGGAAAAATTGGAAAGGAAAGAAAGAAGAAGAAAAAGAAAGGGAAAAAGAAAAAGAAAGAGAAGAAGAAAAATATATGAAAGAAGAAGAAGAAGAAGAAAAATAAAAAAAAAGAAAATAAAAAAAGAAAACTAAGTCTAACGATCGATCGATCTCTCGAACACCCCCTATTTTTTCTTCCTTTTATCAACCAACCCACCCACCCCCCTTACCAAGAGCAAAGGACTCGTTCTATTCTAGAGAACGGTCTTAACTCGAACGAGCGAAAAGTTCAATTGGCTAGAGGGGAGCTCGAAATGTAATCCATAATTTTTCTACCCTTGCAGCAGGCACAGCAACCCCCTAGATATAGCCATTTCGCATCAGTGCAACGCGGCGGGGTAATTGGAATTTTTTTATCACGAATTATATAAATTTTATAAACGACACGTAGCCGAGGGTTGGCTAAATTTTTTTTTATCAAAAATTACCAAAAGTGATATTTTTGGCGCACAAATAAAATCACGAAGCAAAAGCAAAGCCGGGGATATATTGGAAATATATTTTACTCTCTGGTTTTTTTTTTTTTTTTTTTTTAGCAAAAGTAATACATCACTCGTTTCGTATATCATATTCGCAAGCTTTGAGAAACGAAGACGTGATTTATAGAGCATCAAGGAGTAGTGAACAAACACTAATAGCTATCTTATTGTTTAGTTATATTTTTTTTTTTTCTTTCTCTCTCTGTTTCCTCTTTGAAAAATTTATCTAGTCGGACTGTAAGCTGCTCGAAAAGTGCTTCAGTTGTATTATATTCGTTTTGAATACCTACCAGCTAGCCACTTTGACTCGGGCGTAATATATTGTGTTGGAATAATGAACAGGGGTATAATTATTACAACGTGTTGTTCGTTTTTTAGAAACCAAAAACCGAGAACAATGGAATGAAAAAATTCTATGGACGTCGTGTATTGAAAATTTAACTAATTTATACTATCCGTTCATATATGACGTTCAATTCTTTCATTTTGTATTTTAGCAGACCCGGTGAGTTTTTAATTTCACAATCATTTTCAATAACGCGAGAATCACTGTAAAAATGATTGAAATTTTTTTTAATATCCATTCACGGATTTTTTTTTTTTTTTTTTTGTTTTTTTTAAATCGTGATAAATTGCCTGTAGAATTGGCGTATACCTACTTTTATTTACTCGATAAAGTTGATCAACTATTTTGCAACAAATTTCAACCAAACCGCGTACCCATAGGTCCTATGTTACGTTTGTAGAATAATTATTAACACCCGAGTAACGAGTCAATACGAAATGGTCGCGAAGGGAGTTTCATTCATTTCCAGGAGCGTAAAATTTTACGTTTAATATTAAAAATGAAATAAAAGTTAAATAATGTAAATTCAACGAAAAAAGAGTCGATTCAATTTCGTAATTCATTCGAGTCCCCAAATCCTCATGGTTTCACTTGCTATCCAAAAATTAAATCAAAAATCGATATATTTTCAATTAAAACACTTCAGAGTCTCCGAATCTGAATCCTCTCCTTATATTATGACAAATGCGTGCGCAGGCCGTTATCAGTACGAATCTGTAACCCTTGTAGTATATATTCGAATGCACTCGGACCGAGTGGTATAGCGAAATACATACTGCAAATTTCTTTGTACTTTGGCCATACAGGTATATACACATATATAGTTATAGTATATATGCAAGAGCGAACAAGCGAACAAACAATCTCGCAGCAAGCAATCGCTTCCCTTTGTACAGTTGTTCTCTTCAGAACTGTACCTACCCACCAGGTCTGCATGTTCCACCTCGATTGCTACGCGAACCACAATTCATTGTAGTTTCCTCGTTTTGGTTTCGTAGTTTTTTTTTCTTTTTTTTCGTTATTTTTCTTCTTAAGATGGAAAAGAAAACCTTTTATTCAAAACTACATAGGGCTTGTTCTTTACCTTATGTCTTTCACATATATTCTACGTCAGTCTAATATTCATCCCCTACTTCCTTAATTTTTTTTTTTTTTTTTTTTTTTTTTTTTTTTTGTTGTTGTAGAAGAACAAAACATTCTTCAACACTTTCTTTGTCTTGAATTTTAACACCTAAACATTATAATTCATTCTCTGCTAATGAACAATCGAGCTTCATTATATTACGCGTATATCTATATGGATAAGAATGAGTGTTTTATTAACTAAATTGATTGCATTGAGTTAAGCTTTGAAAAAAAAATGAAAAAAAAAAGAAAAAATGTCTTGCGCTGAAACGAAACCTTTGATAATCCTTTTGATGTAATCTCTTTCGTTTTACAGAAGAGTAAACGAGTCTGATGAAGTATTCTCTCATACAATTGTAATTGCAACGGTTCGTTGCCTAGTGTAGAGATAATCGAGAATTTTCTAAATTGTATTCTTTGATCTACAATTATAAATAATTATTTGATCAACGCGCTGTGCGCACATTATAGTAGGTAATTACCACCATCCACCAATTAGGCGGTAAATTAAACTCTAAATTAATCGAATCTTAGGTAACTAAATTAAGACAAGGCTTAACTTAACCCCCGTTGAAATTTGCGATAAAAGATGATCCGGTATCTTCACCCTTTTTAAACCTATTTATGATACACAAGGTATTAAAAGACTTTGTAAATATAGAGTAAATAAAAATTAATGAAAATTAATAATATTTTTTATATAAATTTTCTAACATCGCTACGTGTCAGCTGTAAGGATTATAATATATTTCACGATTTTAAACCGAGTCTCCCGGTTGTTTCGTTCGATATTTTCAATGGTGATGCAAATTTTATTCAAAGGGTATATATATGTGTGTGAATACATGTATGTCTCTCTCTCTCTTTCTCTCTATTATATATAAATATATATGTATATATATATATATAATAATAATTGAAAAACAATATTAATAATTCATCCGTTTTCCATTCGAAATCCCTCGGTGCTCTCTCCTGCAAGGATCGTTTCACGTTTGGTAGGCCAAGGACCAGGTTTTCGATTTTTGAGTTGGGAGCCCCTGCGTCGCGAAGGGTGCCCAGGGTGCGTCTCCATGGTAACCTGATACTCGGACACGAGGTCGACCCTGCAACGGGGACGAGTGCCACCTCGAGATTCGGCATCGTAGGGAACATCCTCTTCCTCTTCCTCTTCCTCTTTCTCTTCCTCTTCCTCGCACCCCTCTTCACCATACCTACCTTCTACTCAAGAACAGACAACCCTTTTCATACCCTGTCCCTCTCGAACTGACAGAGTGCTTGATAAGCCGTACAGAAATGCACGGTGTTAAGACACTCTGCCTTTGGCGTATGCTAATCAACTTTAAGGGTGGGTCACCTTTTCTAGTTATGCCCTATAGAATTACACCATGTTTAAGGGTCGCAGTCAATTCTCGGACTAATTGCGTGAGGGTAAAAAAGTTTCAGCGAAATGTTTTTTAAACCTCACTTCAATCGTGTAGGGGATGTTTAAAATTTAAATATATAGAGGAAACCCGGCTCATGTCAATCAGAATTTTTATGACTACTTCACTGAGAAAAATGTCTTGTTGAAACAACCAAAATTTGATTATTATACGGTCAAAGAAATTTTATTTGTTCAGTCAACCAAAATTTTGTTGTGCTAACAAGAAATTTAGTAGTATCAGCAAAAATTTTGGTTAGCCCAACAAAATTTTGGTTGGCTCGACAAAATTTTGGTTGACTGTACAAAAAGATTTCTTTGACCGTATAATAACCAAATTTTGGTTGTGTCAACAAGACCTTTTTCTGAGTGTTTCTTTCAATAATTAAATAACCGTACCTACCTATTCAAATTGTGTTATATTTTTGAAAAAAGCTGGCGACTTCTCGAAATTTTTAGTTCTTTGCGAAAAGATTTTTGTCTTTTCTTTTCAAATCCCTTGATCAATATTCTTGTCTAAAATTAATAACAGGACGAACGGCCGAGAATGGAGTAACAAGTCTCTCATTTTCTTGGGATACTCGCGGGAGGTTGTTTTCTTTTTTTCTCTCTCTCTCTCTCTCTCTCTCTCTCTTTCTCTCTTTTTGGAGACGAATATTCGCTGAAAGAATTTTTCAATAACCCGACTTCTTTTGAAGTCTGAATAATCTCAGGTACAGAAAGTAAGAAATTGTCTGTCTTATGGAGAATTAAAGACCGAAGAATTTTAGATCGAAGCAACAACGGTGATCCGAGCACTTTCAGAGACAATCTTGAGAATCCTGACTTTTACTTTGTTGAACTTGGGAGATTTGATGAAAATCGAGTCATTAAAAGATCCTTTTGAGTCACGTAGACATGGTCTTTGAGAAAAAAGAAAAATACCCCTTTGACGTATACCTATATACCTACCCAGTTAAAATATCGAATCGACAAACATCTGGGTGCCAATTAGCGACAGTCACGATTCTATCCTGGGTAAAAGTTTCCGTAAGAAAAAGTTCTGTAATTGTATATAAGAAACGTGCCCGGGAAGACCACCTTCTGTCGTTTCCTTCCCCATTTCGCTATAGACTTGGTATAGAAGATCTGGCAGAATTGTATATCTAATCGAGTGTCTCTACTTTCCTATCGCAGATTCCCATTTCTCTATATTTCTAAAAGCCTGAGAGGTGCCGCTAGTTTGTAAAATTGTTCGATTTAATTTAAATCAAGATAAAATGAAAATGAGAATATAAAAGGGTTATATAAGTGGTGAATAAATATGAATGGCGTGGGCCACGTCGGATTTATAAATCAGAGCTGGTGCAGTGTGAATAATAACTCAAGACTGTTGAAACACACACAGAACGCCTAAAATAATTCCACGAGCCAAGATTACGGATTAAGAAAACAGAGAATTTCCCCGACTTTTCACGAGAAACGAGAAACGAGACGGCAGGTGATGGACGTGCCTTGAGAAATTAATTTAGCTTAGATTCCGGCCAACACCTGAACGTAACAAATGAACCAAAACGGCGTAGCACATGGCACAGGGGAAGCAAAATTAGGAAAACTTTATACATACAAAATATATAAATAATGCGACTTCAAAACTGATACAATTTCATTTTACTTACAAACTTTGATCACACGATTGATTATCAATCCCTACCGATTACCGATTTCAAATACTATAAAGTGTTAAATATCATATTATGATCAGGGTGTTAAAATTCGACAAATTTTCGAGAATTCTGGCGTCTGTGGTAAATAATTTACCTTAGTCGCGACAATTCCCAATATTGTGTTTAATTTCCACATATGTGTACCCCCTGAAATTGAATACATCCTTCATTTTAATAATGGAAAAATAACTCGAGTTGCTTTTTTTTTTTTTTTTTTTTTGTCGGGATAATTTTAGCTAACCACTAATCGACTGCTATTATGATTTACGAGTGAGGGATGAAGAAGAAAAAAGAAAAATGAAAAAATGAGAAAGGGTGGAACGTTGTTTGAAATATTTGGGTGAACCCCTCCGGAAATTTAGGGGTTCGATTGAATTTACTCATCGAGCGAAGTGACAAGATGACACATGACGACAACTTGATTGTCGTTAACCGTCGCGGTTGAACGAATTGATGCTGCACTGTCCCGTAGCCAGTGGCTCGAGTTAAATTGGTTTCATTCTACCCGAGCGTGCGATACATATAGAGGGGTGGTTAAATTCTCGTCTGTACACATATGTACCAGCTAATATAATAAAAAAAAATAACCAATTTCATCCTCGCTATTACATAAAATCGCGTGCGAAGGCCCAGATTTTAAATATTCATAATGTCTTCGTAATATATATATCGAACCCTCTTTATCCCTTGCCAGTATAACTACACATAAACCTAAAACCTAAAACCCATACGGTGTTAAATTACCTAAAGGGAATATCGCCCAGGTGATAGTCAAGGGTTAATCCCGGTAACTTAAGCCCCCTGCATACAGAAATTCAACGATGCACACTTCAGGGATGTATATTTCACCCCTGTTTAAAATTGCACCGGCTTCACTATGCAACGCGAAATTCCCTATCAAGTATAAAGTCAGGTATATGGATTACGGCCAAAGGCACTTAATATAGAAGCACTAAGGCTCGCCTCTATGTACTATCGAGCAACGTCAGTTGTGTCGATTCCACAACCATACGAGCATCTTTATTCAGGTATTTGCTGATGTAGATAAGTCTTAGAGGGGTGGCAGAAAGAATATACTATAGGTACGTGAAAACATAAAGGCAGCGTTTGCGGATAATGCCACTCCGATTTAGATCAATAAATACAGAGATTTGATGAATAAGATGAAAAAAATTTGGTTCTCTGAAATGGATGAGGGTGAAAATCTCTTAGAAACAAGAAGTATTATTGAATTCTTGAAACTGGAAGCATCTGACTCAATTTTGGCAATCTGTGTATCGAAAAACACCCGTAGATGTTGAATTTCCATTTTATTTTTCAAATAACTCGAAAACTGCTGCACCGATTAAACTGAAAATTCGATCAGTTTCAAGATACATAAAAACCGCATCGATTGATCTAAAGAAAGTTAAAATCCGTGCATTCGTTCTCAAGATATAGTCGAATGAAAAATCGATCAGGTCAATCTAAAAATGGTTGAAAGTGCATTTCAGGATCTTGAAACCAGGAGATCTAGTAAAATCCCCGAACTTTTGTTTTCGGGGTGTTATAATTGAATTTCACACTGCAGACGCCGACGATCTGTTTCGTCTCTGTCCGATCATCCGCAGATCATAGCATTAGGTGAATGGCTTCGGTATATGTTTGGTAGTGTTGTTCGTGTTTGGCTTCGTTTTCGACGGTTGTTTTACCGAAATTCGTTTCAAGCTCAGTGCAGGGGTTGGTGTGGGAATCACCTTCGGCGAATCCTTGCTAGTGTAGATACCCACGGTTCAGAATCTCAGCTCAAATATTTATACGATGTAAAAATCGTTGACGTTATATATATGCCGTATATACGTTTTCAGAATTCTACTTGTTTTCAACTTTCTATCTATGGCGAAGGTACTAGACAATATGTTCACCCGGAAAGAGTAATATAACTCTAAATAAAACCGGGATCCCAGAATAATAACAAGTTACCTTTAAGCGCGTTGCTGCTGCTTCTGCTACTGCTGCTGCTACTACTGGAACGCCAAAAACTTGACTAGTCTCAAAAAGCTCCGACTGCTTGCCTGCGCTTCTACACTTTGACACGTTATACGAAAGTAGTAGACATTCATTTTGCTACCTACATGTAGGTTCATGTGGAAGTCCATTAAGAGGCAAGGTAAGTAAGTAACTATGTAATATATCCATCTACGTACACATATATATTGGCACAGTTACAACCCGAGCCCATGCAGGGTAGATGTTTATACTCATATAAGGCAGAAGCGGCTGCACCTAACGTCGAGGTGAAGACAGGGCGATGAACTTGCATCACGTTATACGACCAGGTAACGAAGTCAGAAATGACAAATAAGAAGGGTCTAGGCCTCTAAGGGCACATAAAACACACCTACGCACGTTAGTGTGGCATTATGTACCGTTCTATATGAATATAACACAAGGGTGAATCATTTTGATGGTATCTACCATATGGTATCGTTTTCCTTGATTTCGAAATTGATTATGAGTTTTTTGCTTCTCTTTTCCTTCATTCTTTCTCTGAGCATTTGAATCTATCGATTGATAACTCTGATTTTTATAACTCAGAGACATTCGTAGAGGGTAGTTTTTTTTTTTCTTTCTTTCTTTCTTTGTTTTTTTCTTTCTTTTTTTTAGATTGATTTCTCAGCTTTAAAATGAGACCCACCTCGGAGGTTGTAGATTGACGTGATCAGAAGTTATTGCCCTTTAAAAAAATCCAATTTCTTTTCAACCACCCCTCTTACCTCTACGTATGTATACATATACATCCTGTGGATATATATATACCTACCTACGTCTACGATTCTTTTGGGGTAGAAAAACTTTTCTGGATTAATATATCAAACGAATACAGTAGGGAATTCTCTGACTCAATTAAATATCTATATGACTACTCGACTCTGCACAGTTACTTTTTATCTTAATGTATTTTTCAGGCTCAAATAAAGTACAGTGTGATTTTACTTTTTAGTAAAGAAATGTCTTACTGACTCAGGTTCTTTTTTCTTTTTCTTTTTTTGTTTTTTTTTTTTCACAGCTGATTATTATTAGTATACTTTGAGACATGATTGAAAAATTTTATAAATCTTATACAGACTTCGCCTTACATAGATTAAGTCTACCGAAGTAAAAGTAGTTACTGCAGGGTACAGGTCAGATCGTTTATCGAAACTTTTTCAAATTTGGAAGGAATATTATAAAATGATGTAATTAAAATAAGAAAAAAAAAAATGACATAAATCGAAAGAATTTCTTATCTAAAAATTAAATTCGTCAAATATTATCGATTCGCTTCGAAATCGGATCAACGTAAAATATTCCCTTCAAATTTAACAAAGTTTCGATTAACGATGCGACCTGTATAATACCCAAAGACAACTGCTTTTTTTCAGTGCAATCGATCTATGAAAAATGAAGCAAAAGCTTCATAAGATCTTAAATAATTATAAATTGTGTTTGAAAAAGGCCAAAAGGCCAAAAAAAAGGCCTAGTAATGATCAGTGAGAAAACCGAATCGACATAATATTTATTTGAAGGATGCCTTTAGTGCTTTGAAGAGAAAAAAAAAATTGCAAAAATCACAGCCTGATCATCCCTTACTCGCTATAATCAACGGGTTAATTATTTATAGAATAATACGATAGTTTGAACATGTGAAATATTTCCCAAGTCATAGCTGTATGTATCCAAAGTGATACTGGGGAGGATCAAGATACACCGTGTCTAGGTAATTAGCTAATAGTTAACGGCCGAGTAAATTATTCGAGAGGATAATTTCGAACAACGGTGAGTCTAGCTGGCCTGGCGTCGTTAATTTTCCATTGAGTAATTACGCACGCCTCGTCTGATACTGGTCAATTGAATTTTCCTGTATATACATACCCACCACCTAGGTAGTACATAATACACATATCCACCTACCATCAGAGACAGGATCCCCCTGACATATCTCGAGCGCCGGCGCGCCCCGCTATTAAATAGACGCAAAAGATAAAAAAAAAAAACGAAAAAAAAACAAAAAAAAAAGAACCGCACGCCCCTGGAACTTTGGCAAATGGGCCATTAGGCCATATTCAATTGTTTTCACCCGCGGTAAAACGATTTTTCAAAAATTTATCGCTGCCCCATTCAATCCGGGTGAAATCACATCGTCTATTTCATATACGGTCGACAGTTTTTCAATCAATAATAGTATTAAATAAAATGACAAAAAAAAAACAGACATTTTCAGTACTAATCTTCCCCTGATCCATGATAGGGGAACATACTACGTATATGTACATCAAGTTCTGATAATTACATAACTTTAAATACATAGAGAAATAGTTTCCATGTATACATGGGCACTATATACGGTATACAAGATGGGTTAGACGATTCGCGGTATCCCTGGAACAAGAGGCGAAATGATCAGGTTGAATTTCGCCCCGCAAGTTTCCCGCTTCCCATTTCCCATTTCCCGTTTCCCGTTTCCTGTTTCACGTTTCCCGTTTCCCGTTTCCCGTTTCCCGATTCTCGTTTCTCGTTTCTCGTTTCTCCTTGATCCCGCTGAGAAATGGTCAGCCGCCAAAGTAAATTGCTATTGCTATACTAGCATAACGTTAATCTTGTTAATTTGAAGGCTTCTGTTTAGTAGGTAAATGTATCCAATATCTATCTTCAGATACGAATCAAATTCCGTTAGGAATTGTTTGTCAATCACTGCAGCTTTCATCAATCTATCTATATTCTACCCCTTATTCCCTTATCTTCCTTTGATTCGGGATCATCAAGTGTTTGACAAAGTTGTCGGTTTCCTCGCTCAAAGCCAATACTCAACTTCGTATTCGGCCAAATTTCAGAGAAGATTCTCACAAGTTTGGGGGTCCAAATATTTGTTCGTTAATTCAAACGGCAAGAATTTACCTAAATCTGATAATAATTTTATGTCAGTATCGGGTACACTCAGAAAAAGGTCTTGTTGACACAACCGAAATTTGGTTATTATATGCACAATCATATTTTTTGTTCGGTCAACCAAAAATTTCGTTCGGATAACAAAAATTTTGTTGGGAAAACCAAATTTTGTTGGGACAACCAAAATTTTTGTTGGTTGACTGAACAAAAAATGTGATTGTGCATATAATAACCCAAATTTTGGTTGTGTCAACAAAACCTTCTTCTAAGTGTAGGTCAATTCGTCCTAGGAATTGATACTTGATTAATGAAATTTGCGAATGCGAGAAAAGTGGAAGTTCGCATTTATCTCAACTCTCACACGTCAAGTCTAGCCTGCACGTTTCTACCTCGTTACTCGTTCCGGATCTAAAAGTGGAGACTCGTTCCTGATGTAAACGGTCCACTACGATCAACCGTATGGCCAGTTCAGCCATATATTTTCCATTTCCACCGTCGCTCGTTGCCCTCTAGGGTCTGGCAAAGTAGTATTGAATTTATCGAACGAGGTTTCAAAATGCACGGTCCAAATTTCATTTCCTTGGTCGAACTTTGACTCGAAAGCTTCCTTCCTGACCGTACCCATATTTCACGCAACTTGGCCACGTCTCTACAACATCGAGGCCCTGCAAAGACTACCATTGCTACTACTAACACACCCAAAATCATCATGATTTGGTCAATTTTACATTTCACATTCTCTGAACTCTGAACTCCGCATTCAAGCCCTTGGTTCCATTACCCCAGTTCGACATTTTTTTCTTCTTCTTCTTCTTCTTCTTCTTCTTTTTTCGACAAAGAAAATCTTCGTGTAAATTCAATTCGCAGATGCACGATCAAATACACTTATATTCACCTTATTCAAACCCATAAAAAGGAATTCAGGAAAGCAGCTCAAGTACCTTTTTCTCGCCTATATTTTCACTCATTTTCCTCATTATTTATTGATATTTTTGATTCCCCTCGGAAAATCACTCATGCCAATTTCGACGAATCTTAACCCCCTTCGAGTCTCTGGAACCCGTAAAACAGGTCAAAAGAAAAATGGAAGGTGTAAAGAACGGCGAGATGGAGAAAGTCTGAAATTTACAGGATCGAATCCGTACAGTCAAATGAACTTCGACGAGAATATATTCGGCATTTCATTTTCCAATAACAGACTGAATTCTGATCACTTTTGATAGTATTTTCGTCAATTGGGTGGATTTCTGAGGTGATGAAAAACACCGTGAAGAATACACTTTTCACGTCTCATTTCATTCGTTATATTATATTCTGCTGGGTGTAGAATATGTAGTTGAAAGAAAATCCATTATCGGAATTCTATAAGCCTTTGATGCGGATCTCATATCTCGTTCGATGTTCACAAATCCTCGTTTATTAGTGCACACAAAATATGACGACGAGATGAATCGCGGATAATGAATAATTTTGTACTCTGCATCTCATAATACTCAATATGATTTTATCCCTGCGGCGGCGGCGTCCAATTGATAGAAAACAGAAACGAATTCAATTTGGAAAATATTGAATCACTGAAAATTTTGGCAAATCGTGATGACCCAAAAAGAAAAAAGAAAAAAAAAACGACGTGTCAGATATTTCGAGTATCCTATGTGCACAGAACGGTTTTTATTAGGGTAGGTATCTATCTATTAGTGCCAGGTTTCGTTATGACATTGGACCACCCGAGTTGATATCGGTTCGATCTTTTCCGGATGACGCACTCATGGAATTGCCAAAAGACGAAAAAGAGACCCTAAGCCCCCTTGACTTACGCTGAAATAATAGACTCTGGGAAAGTCTTTGTTTCTCAAGAGTCAGCGTACCGTCCGGGTCCTTCCCAGATCCAGTTAGACGTTAGCTAGGCTCTCGCTTCGTTAGTTTAATACTGGGATAATTTTATTCTCGTCATATTCGTATCGATGTGATATGAAATTTCGTATTTCAAGTAAAAGTAAAAAAACATGGTGCAGTATAATTTGGGAATGAAATACACTCTATACTGTCACGTCGTGTGAGATCCCATCTTTTCGAAGGGGTTTTACTCATTCATTCTGAACTCACTGATGACTGATAACTTTTTGCAAAAATAAAATGTGCAAAGCTCCTCGAAGCTCGCTACGCGTATCGAGCACGTCTCGTACTTCTGAATAGTAGACGAGGGGGTTTTTCAGTTGAAAGACGAAAGACGAAAGACGAAAGAACTCTCGAGCCGTGTACCTAGTCTAGGAAAGTACACGAGGTACAGACTTCGACGAGTATTTCCAGCACGTATTTCTGTATACCTATTTTCAGTCTTCGTTATTTGTGTGTTTAGGCCCGAGGTTAAACCAAAATGAAGAACAAAATGAGATGAGGGAAAAATTTTCACAAGGAAAATAGACGATGAAAATATACGTGTAGACAACTAAGTAGTCGAAAAACGGATTCAAACATACACTCAGAAAAAGGTCTTGTTGACACAACCAAAATTTGGTTATTATATGCACAATCACATTTTTTGTTCAGTCAATCAAATTTTTTGTTCAGTCAACCAAAAATTTCGTTCGGATAACCAAAATTTTGTTGGGAAAACCAAATTTTGTTGGGACAACCAAAATTTTGGCTATTTCAACAAATTTTTTGGTTGACTGAACAAAAAATGTGATTGTGCATATAATAACCCAAATTTTGGTTGTGTCAACAAGACCTTCTTCTGAGTGTGTCCTTTAAACGCAAAATCATTGAACTTTTTTTTATACCTGGGTAAAGACACGCGAGATCGATGATAAGCTTCAAAAAATTCTACCAAATAACCAGCAGCAGCTTATTTAACAGGTGATATAATGTGGGGTGTAGCAGATCAAATGAGACGAGAAAAAGATTCATCAATTGAAGGGCCGGATCGAATAACGACTTCCACGCTCGTGCCAGTCGGACAAGCCCCTGAATGTATGCAATCGCCGCTGAGCGCGGAGCAAACTTTTAGGATTAAAAAGACATTAACAAATCTTACACTTATACGAAACTGTCAGCGAGAAAGTTGTTCATAATGGTTCAAAGTATATGTTTGGTAAGTTACAATAATTTTCATACTATATCTTCGGAAATATGAGAAGTTATAGTGCCGGCTTCGTTTGTGCCGACTATGGACCAGTCACTTTATGCAATTTTAGGGTTTCAAATTACACTAATTGTGGAAGGCTTGAAAAAAATACTCTAATGTAGCGATAGATGAGAATAATATACCCTACCGTTTGTGACATCTAATTTTCACTCGTTTTTGAATAAAAAAATTAAAAATCCGAAAAAATCTCGAACCAAACACGTTTCTGTACCTTTCGCGTCGAACGCTACTTAAACGAAGGCAGATAGACCATAACTTGACTGGACCTTTTTTGTAGAGCGTTAAATTCTATACAAAAAAGTCCGTGACGGCATATATCTATAGTTGATATCCGATGCGTTTGAGGCGATGCAAAACGTACCTGTGAAACGACGCTTTTCCGTTGACTGACAGCAACATGGCAGCCGTTGCCATGGCCATGGCCTGTAACTTCTCATATTTGCGAAAATATAGTATGAAAATTATTGTAACTTACCAAACATATACTTCGAACCATTATGAACAACTTTCTCGCTGACAGTTTTGTACAAGTATAAGATTTGTTGATGTTTTTTTAATCCTAAAAGTATGCTTATCGCTCAGCGCCGATTGCATACTTTCAGGAGCTTGTCCGACTGGCAGGAGCGTGGAAGTCGTTATTCGATCCGGCCCTTCAATTCTTGTTAACGGAGTTGACGATAATTGACAATAACTGATTGCCATTGCCATTGCCATTCCATTTCCATCTCCGATACTAGAAATGAGAACATCATCTCTCCCCGCGATTTCCCTCTTTCCTATCATTTTTTTGCCCAACGTATTTGGGGTGAAATCTTCCGCCATGATAATCAACGGATTTTGTCAAAGTCACTTTTGATCAACTTGCGGAGATCAAAAAACCATTGTGTTTGGTTCTAAACGATTAGTGCTATTTCAACGAACCTCCGTGTACATTCTCCGGCCTTTAAAAAGATAGATGAAAAGTATGTCCAAAAGATTCGCCGAATGATCTCAGTAACTCTGAGATAAAAAAATCTCAAATTCAAATGATTCTACAAACAAATAATGGGCATGAAAAATTGCCATCTGGACATTCGCTTGTATACTGGAAAAAAAATCTACTTTCAATTCTTGACTGATCGAATTCACCTGGATGAAAGAATTCGCAGTCACAGGATGATGAGCATCGAAAATTACTATATATCCATCAATTTGGACGTTTCCTCTCGATTTTTGTAATTAAATGGGTTCACATGGTACTGCAAAACGGATGTAAGGTCTATCGTTGATTGCATCCAGTTCCAACCTCGTTAAATACACATGTATCTATCTCCTGTTCGCTTTTGCGAGGAAGAACTGATTGTCTCGGTAGTGCTCTAGTATTAAAATATTAAACAATTCCTGGCGGAAGTTCACAGTCTTGTAACTCGCGTTGTCAGATAGTCTTGACTCTTGCCTTAGCACGTGCCACATCATGCCTGCGTTAAATATGAATTGAGATTCTTGCGGGATCTTTCTTCGGGCTTAACAAGCCGCTCCATCTTTCCACTTCGCCTCTTTACCTTCTCTCTGCGCACTCTCTCATTTCGTCCTTAACCGGTCCTATAAATTTATGTATATATTATACCCTCTTACAGACAGAGATTTAGAAATTCAAACTCATTACTCTCCGCGCGTTTCTCTGTTACAAAGAAAAAAAAAAAAACCAAAAAAAAAACGACCCTGATTTTGAATTTATGTCATTCCTTTTTGGAATCGCATTAGTTATCTGATAAAATTCTTAAAATAAAAAAGGACATCTTTTGCTCTTCGGATTCACGTATTTTAACACAACTAAACTTTTCGTTATATAAACAGAAAAATAACTACCAAAATAATAAAAGGAAACCCCAAACTTTTTGTATTTCATTGTGGACACAATGCGGAGGCTCAGGTGAAACTGCAGCCTCCTCGAGTTGACTCGTTATAAACTTCAACATGTTTGACTATCTGGACGACTAGGCTAACAATGAGACGACGAGGAAGATTAGTATATTGTTGCGACATACGAGTTTACTTTTATCAAATAAAACGATAAATTTTAATATCAAAGAGATTAAAAAAAAAAAAAAACTGGCTGTATGTTAAAAACAAACTGAACGCTTCTTAATATTATCCGACAACTTTTTTTTTATTTTTTTTTTATTTTTCATTTCTTACCTTCACCCGTTTCACTTTCCTCAAAATCCGAATATCCCGCGTGTATTATACGTATAGACACAAGTCACGTTGACAAACGTTTCACAACCCTCACCCATTGTTATTATTATCTTTTTTTCTCCCTTACTGCCCTCCTTTTTTTCCATCCCATGACGAAAACAAGCAATTATTCTGTGCTCTCGATTCGCCGATCACAAAGTGATGATGGAAATTTTATTTGAAATAAAATGATTATTCCTCATCTTGAGATCAGTAATTTTCAACACATATAATATGATGGACGATAACAGCATGTAAAAATTTCTTCATTTCAACCCTTCCAGTTCATTTCAACTGCATGCGCGTTTTTCGATATCTAAAATGATTTTTTTCGAAAATCTAGCTGTGCGACTGTGAGGTTGAATAGATTCGTTACTCTCTAAATCTGAATCAGTGAAAACTACTGACCAATCAGTGAATATTCACTGATTCAAATTTAGAAAATTTAGAGAGTACAAAAAACATCTGAACATTTTTTCAAAAAAAAAGTGCATAGTTTTCGAGATATTTCAAGTGGAAAATCACTCGGGATCAATTTAAAGGATATTTGCTACGATGGTGTGTTAAAATCCGTCTTCACTGGGTTTCTTTCATGTTTCTTTTTCTCCGGATTCTGGGAACGGGTATATAAGAAGCCCAGGTGCTTCTCTCTCAGGTCTTTCACTTATCGTTAATTCAAGGTGTGTGTTCGGCACGTCTAGAGAGAGGATCTCTCCGAAGTCACAGCTGCACAAGCACCGTCCATGAACCACCGTAGTCCGGGAGTCTTGTCTAGTCGCAAGTGTCCCATGTAGTTAGGTTCCATATATAGTACATACGTAGGTTGAGATATATATATATATCCTATATAACCTGGAGAACCCTTCAGGGATTCATGTGAGCCGAGGTCTCAGTCTGACATTTACCTGCTCACCTTTACATTCGACATTTATATCCACGTCTGGGTGCTCATCAGCCTGAAAACGTATACCCTGCGCAGTATACTGCCGTGCTAAGCACAAAGGTGGTAACTGACTTTTTCGTCAAAAACGAGTTATGACTCTAAGATGGTATAATAACAATCGACGAATATTTTCATCATATTATTAAACATTCTAATTCATTTCATCATAGTAAAATTACTCAATTAAAGTTGCCGTATCTTCGTTAAAGTTGTCAATTACTAGAACAATTAGCCGTATTTATCAGTAATATTAATACAACAGTAACGAATAAGATAAGCTTTTATCTTTTCGATTCAAATCAAATTTTAAAATCGTTCGACTTTGAATATAATTCTTAATTACTGTGAAAATTGAAAATTGAAAACTGTCAATATCTCAAGATGGCCAAACATGCAGTTACCACCTTTGTGCTTAGCACGGCAGTATAGCAAAGGTGCTTTTATCAAGCATCAATAGCAAACCTCTGCAGATAGAATTTTTGTGTCCATTTAATATTGTTATCATTATGATTATTATTTTTATTATTATTATCTCTTTTCCTACTGGGTAATAACAAATTTTCTCGTCTTTTATATTTAACACGTGTAATCTTTCCTCTGGCTTAAACGTACTGCATTAAAATAAACGCTATAAGTCGTCGGCCTATGTTAATCCAATTTGTATAATGTGCCACTATATGGATATCAATATTTGTGAATTTTGGGTGGAAAGATCTTAAAAACCTTGAAAACTTTAAAACCTTAACAACCTTAAAACCTTGAAAACCTTGAAAACTTTAAAACCTTAAGGGGACCAGTACAGCGACTTTTCGAGAAATTATCATAGTCCGAAATCAATTTATTCCATAACCAAAGTTCATTTCACATCAAAATATTTTTCTTTTTCAAAATCATGTGTTGTAAGGATTTCAGAGCACCGTTGGACCGATTCAGGTCATCTTGGATTCATTTTCTTCAGAAAACAAATCCTCATCATGTGAATGTAGGAATTTTGAAAATTTTTCGTTTTGGCCAAGTTATTCAAGAAATAAGTGATAATAATTTTTTGCAAATTTGGTAAATTGATCATAACTTATGACATAATTTTTTATTTTAAAATTCCTACATTCACATGATGAGGATTTGTTTTCTGAAGAAAATGAATCCAAGATGACCTGAATCGGTCCAACGGTGCTCTAAAATCCTTACGACACATGATTTTGAAAAAGAAAAATATTTTGATGTGAGTGAACTTTGGTTATGAAATAAATTGATTTCGGACTATGATAATTTCTCGAAAAGTCGCTGTCCTGGTCCCCTTAAGAACCTTAAAAACGTTAGGACTTGAAAACTTCAAGACTTCAGAAACCTTAAAACCCTTAAAACCCTTAAAAATATTAAAAAATGTTAAACCTTAAAACTTCGAAAAACGTTAAAACTTTGAAAGCCATAAAACCTAAAAAAAAACCTGAAAACTTTAAAACCTTGAAACCCTCAAAACTTAAAAAAAACCCGCGAATCCTTGAAATCCTTCAAATCCTTGAAAACTTTAAAACTTCGAAAACCGTCACACCCTTAAAAACCTTAGAACTAAAATACCTTCACACCCTTAAAAACCTCAAAACTAAAAAAGCCTCACACCCTTAAATACCTTAAAACTAAAAAACCTTAAAAACCTGAGAATCCATGAAAACCTTTAAGCCTTTTCTTAGGTGAAAAAGAACTGAAAATTAACTGTTTGAGGACAGCTTTTATAGTAATGATTATTTTTGACGAAAATTGAAACGTACAATGAAACTATAATCATCTTTGGTAAAATAGAGGAAGAGGAATTCAGGAAATTTAATCTGGATAGTGGAACTTGATGCCAGATACATATGAGAGAATGTGTAGTATGTATATTGTATAGTGTACATATGTGTACAGTGCAAAACGGATAGAATGGTAAAACAGCGAAACAACAAAAGGCCGAGCGTTAACGAGCTATGATATTAATTGCGCTGAGGCCATTAGCAAACGAAGCCACGAATTCGCCCTTCCTAAATTCCCCAAAACTATACAGGGGTCATATTCTGCCCATTTACTCTTAATTTTAATACGTTAAAACCACCCCTAGCACATCCGATCTATAACAGAAAGACCTACTATACGATTGAAATTTTCCGACGATTCAAAAATCGTCATTTTTCCATCGTATACTTCGAATTTTTTCGTTCTTTTCTTTTCTTTTCGTTTCGATAGAAATTTTCAAAACCTTTCGACAAGTGATTTGTTACCGTCGATTCTAGATATAGGTATTCGTCAAATGATTAACTGTAAACAATTTTCAATTCGGTTTTTGCTGCGTCGGAGTGAAACAGGATATGGCAAACCCCGAGGGATCTGAAATATATATTTTTTTCTTTCATTCTTTCTTTCTTCTTAGCTTCTCTCGTCAAAGGAATGCTACTATACGTATACCTCACCTACTCTTCGAGAATGCCAGCCAAGTCACATTCATCTTATTTTCAACGCGATTTATCATCATCTTGTTGAGTAATACATTTCAGGGTGAAATTTTCGCCGTTGTATATATATATAATACATAGTATTATTGATAAACGTGTAACGGTTGAAGTAGACGTTGAAAAAAAAAAAAAAAAAAAAAAACTTCTTTTTTAACTTTCCGAATTTGGAGCAGGATGTACAGGTACATGTATATATTTTTTTTTTTTTTTCGTTTATTTCTATAGATCAACAAAATCCGGCACCCCACGTAGTCGCATATGTACTTTTGATATAACGTAAACCTTGAGCTTTTTTTTTTTTTTTTTTTTTTTTTCTCGTATTAATTACAGCAAAAGCAGTAAATGCCTCGTTAAAAATAATCCATCCCCTAATTGGGTTATATGAACGACTTGACGTCTCGTTTTTCAAGAAATAATGAAAAAAGGAAGGGAAAAGAAAACTTTGCCTTTATTTCATTTCACTTGATTATGATTCATACTTTACTCACTTAATATATTATACAGCCGAGATTCTTCGTCACAATTTTACCAAAAATGTAAAATAGGGATCGACTACTGGCTTGAGGAACTCTATTATCGCGGGTAGAAACTCACCCTGAAAAGCTGCCTCGAACGTGGTCTTATCCTCCACAGGGTTTTGGGCGCGTACGGCGATAGCCAGGTGCCCAAAAATCACAAAAAACCAACACCAATGTCCAGACATTGTCCCGAGTATAACATACACTCTCCTTACTTCTCTCACGCGGCACTAGCGCATAATTCAAAAAAAAAAAAAAAAAAACAAACAAACTTGCGCTCACTGAACGTAAGAAAAAATTATTTTTTATCTATTTTTTTTAAATTTTTAAATTTTTTTATTTTTTATTTCTTCTCCCTGCAGCTTTCTAAACATATGTATAATAAAAAATAATAAAAATTATCTTTATTCACACATATATATATATATATATATATATACCTAAATATATTATATACTCTTGTATGCGGTTGAAATTTAATTTAATTTCCATCCCCCATGTATCTCACTTTCGCTTGCTATTTCACCCAACTATTTTACTCTATCGCACAACATGTACTACTACTATTGAGCTTGACGCTTTCAGTGCCAAGACTCGGAAAGCACTGGAGTAGGTATAACACTGGAGTAAGTAGTAACACGCCGTATGTCAAAGGCCCTCGTCGCTTTCCCCTGAACTACGTTATTACATTACAGCTAGTCTGCTATATTATTCAAATCTAAAGTTCGATCAGTATAATAGCGAAAAAAGAAAAACGTTAGAAAAATGTTCCTTTTTTTTTTTTTTTTTTTGCGAAAAAAACGGTATAAAAAAAATTTAAATCTGTTTATTTGAAAACGAAACAACAAAAATCAATCGATTTATCGAACAAATCTAATTTTTGTAATATCGGGTAATTTATATTTGGTGAATATTTGGTTTAAGGGTAAGCGACGCTTAAAGGGTTTTGAAAAATCCGTAGTATTTGTACCTGGTTCACGTCGTCGGGGTATGTTAAAACTTGTATTTGTTTAATTGTATAATGTGACCGCGTATCGGGTTTAGTTTAATTAGTTAAACGACGAGTAAACCGCGAAAGGGGAAAAAAAAAATTTCACGTTTAATTTACTCTAATGCGATCTGCGATATTCGCAGCACCCCGAGAGTCGTGGACGCCGGCCGGCGACTTCAATCGAACTGCGGGGGATGCTCGACTGTGGCGCCCTCGACAGACGCTCATTGCGTCACGGTGGACGCCTTCGATCCAGCCCGCCATCTTGGTTTAAATTTCTAGGATACTACTACGTACGCTGAACGCTACTACCCTTGGATCTACTACCCCTGTACGAAAACATCGAACGATCGACGACGAGCTCGTCTACCAGATAAATCTATATATATATATATATATATGTGTATATACCTCTCTCTGTATATATATGTACCATATACAGATATTATACTTATACCCTCTTACCCTCACTCTCGAGCTAGGGTGGTTTTAGAGCTATAGAAAGCACCCTTAGACTCGCCTGCCTAGACCTATTCTCGACTCGAACCCCAGCTACCCTTCGCTCTTCGAAATTGTAGCTTACGTATTATATTCTATGTATATAAATAGTATACGTGAATGGGGTGGTTTTTTTATTCGAAAAAATTCTACACGGAGATATAATAAGGGATGGTTTTCGATACGGTAGAAATCGGATTAGTGCTTTCGATTCCAGGAAATATGTTTCAGGGAACACTATAACAATTATTTTACAATTCTTAGAAATTTTATGATTAAGGGGACCAGTACAGCGACTTTTGAAGAAATTATAATCATAGTCCGAAATCAATTTATTTCATAACCAAAGTTCATTTCACATCAAAATATTTTTCTTTTTCAAAATCACGTGTCGTAAGGATTTTAGAGCACCGTTGGACCGATTCAGGTCATCTTGGATTCATTTTCTTCAGAAAACAAATCCTCATCATGTGAATGTAGGAATTTTAAAATAAAAAGTTATGTCATAAGTTATGATCAATTTACCAAATTTGCAAAAATTATTATCACTCATTTCTTAAATAACTTGGCCAAAACGAAAAATTTTCAAAATTCCTACATTCACATGATGGGGATTTGTTTTCTGAAGAAAATGAATCCAAGATGACCTGAATCTGTCCAACGGTGATCTGAAATCCTTACGACACATGATTTTGAAAAAGAAAAATATTTTGATAATTTCTCGAAAAGTCGCTGTACTGGTCCCCTTAAGAGTTGTTTCTCAATCTGTGATAACCTTACGTCAATCAATATTGAAAAATGATACTGATCATCAAATAATTCACGATTATACTTACCAATCATGTATTTCGCGAGGCATAGAAGAGCGAATATAAACGAGTTTTGAAACCGGGAAAATCGAATTCAGCAACAGACTAAAAATATACAAAAAAGCTTTCACAGCTTTTCGAATATATTGTATATAATATATTATATATATATGGTAAGACAAAATCGGATTCAATCCCTAAACGGATTGTCAATTTATTATCTTCTGTCTACGTCTCGTTCAAGATTATATTTTCAGTCTGCTCGCTGAGTTTCAGTCTCTCTAGATATACGAAAGTTAAAAAGCTCGATCGATTTTGCAGGAGCTACTACAATTCAAATTCAAAAATAAGAACTCTTATAAAACATCCCTCAAATATTCATAGTATAATCCCTAATGTATATTAATGTCGTTGTTTTTTGGTATTGTAAATGTTTTTTTTTTCATCGATCTCTTTTTTAAATTGTACAACTATTTTAATGATATTCGTTTTGTGACGTAAAAACACTTCCGGCATAACAGACGCGTTGAAAATATAATAATTGTCAAGTTTATCGTCTAGGGATAAGTATACGGTGTCTTTATGTCGTTCCATAAAAAAAAAGCACTCGTATAATCCGGAAATACTGTGTACAGAGTATGTGTGGAAGATGGGGGGGGGGGGGGGGGGGGGGTCGATAAGACTAGAATATATAGGTATACCTGTATACATATGGCGGATATATCTCGTTTGTAAATTTTTATTCTTTTATCAACAGCATATTATACATATATGATAAATATATTATACATGTATGAAAAAAAAAAAAAAAAAACGTGTACGACGATAATTAACAATATACCTTTATTTTTGTATTATTTATTTATTTATTAATTAATTATCAACCGTTAATTTCATATAGCTTTGATTAGAGACAGCCGTAGTTGTTATAATGATTATTGTTAATTTAATTGAATTACAAGAATGAAAAAAAGAAAAATTTATTTATTTTTTAGACAATTTTATGGTATATTATTATTATTCCTCGTCGAATATCATTTAGATACGCTAAAATTTATTCTACTCTATGAATTTTTTTAAAGATGTGAAAATCCAATTTTTTTTTTTTTTTTCAAACTACATTTAAATATAAGCTGAAAATATAAAATGAGGAAAATAATAAAAATGGTAAATTTTTGTTTAGTATTTCATAAAAAAAAAGTTTCTATTTATAATCACCCACATCGATTTTTAATAAGCTACATACATGCGCCAGAGTAGTTTGTAATGATTGAAAATTGAATTTAGGAAGAATACAATCGCTTCTTTAAACTATATTCGGTATAGAGTTTATTGCTACGATAAACCGCGCGTTGGATTATTTATTTATTTATTTTTTTTTTTTTTTTTTTTTATATACAGTAAAATTGATAAATTTTTAGTGAATATGTGAACAGATGATAAATAATTTCGTTGATATATATATACGACGTAATAGCTGGTATACTACTATATTATTATATTATTAAAGTATAAAAACTATTATTTTTTTTTCATACAAATAGAAAATATAATTATTGGAATGAATGTAAAAACTAATACTGTTTACGTATTGTTATAAATAAAATAATAATAGATATAGATGTATAGATGTATAGATGTATGTATATATTATTATTATTATGTATATTTAGATATAAATAATGGTTTGTTTTTTTTTTCTGTTTTTTCTTCTTTTTTTTTTTAAGTTTTAATTATTACATGCAAAAAGCACCTTTCTCTCTTTCTCTCTCTCTCACACACACACACGCACACACGTGTGGTGATTTTGAAGAATTTTGAGGGGTCGGATTGAAGTTTAGAATTTTCAAAGTCCCAAAGGCCAAAACTCCGAAACTCAATTACTTATCAATTCATATCAACAAAAAAAAATATCGATTATTAATGACAACATGAAGTTGGTGAATGATTTAAGTAGATAAAATGGATTTTCGTAAAAATGCATTCAGGTCGTCGATTAGAATGAACTATTTTTTGTCTTTGCATCCTGAAAAATGGACAAAAATTTTCGGATTCTTGAGCTTCCGGAGTTTTTAGATCTCTGCACTTAATTGACCTTTCCAAATTTTTTATATTAGTATATATATATATAAAACTTCAACGTTCGCGAAAATTCTAAATCGTCTGAAACGAATGCAGAATTCTTATCGCTCGCAACTATAAAAATTCAAAACTTTAACCCGGCCCTTATATACCGAGAAGTTTCGTGGACGCGGAACGCTAGGGGTACCAACCCGAAATTTTTGCTATTCCATAGGCGTAGGTCATACAGTAAACTGCACCAGCAGTTTGGTAACTTACTAGATGTTTCTAGTAAGATCACTAGAAATCACTGGAAATCTAGACACTAGATGATCACTAGATTTCTAGTGATCTCTAGTGATTTTACTAGAAACATCTAGTAAGTTACCAAACTGCTGCTGCAGTTTACTGTATGACCTACGCCTATGGAATAGCAAAAATTTCGGGTTGGTACCCCTAGCATTCCGCGTCCACGAAACTTCTCGGTAGATAACAATATGATTAAACATACTATATCAGCGAAACTTCTCACGACGGTAATATCAATTTTTTTTTATTTCTTCATCTTTTTCGCTTGCCAACTGCTTTAAGTACACTTAAGTGAATTTTATCATAGAGCAGGTATATAAATATTAGTCGTACGAATAATTTTCTTTCAGAATAGAGATATATATATATATTTAATTAATAAAAATTCGTTGGACGGCAGTAATGATTGTGAGGCAAAATTTTGCCAAAAATCTCAATTTTTTCTTATTTTTTTATTTTTTCTACCCCTTTTTTTCGTTCTTCACCCTTGAATACCATTTCGAAATTGATAAAATGTGTAAAAATATTCTATACGTATTCATTTCTATTGTTTATAGCCGTAAAAGTTTTTTTCTTACTTTTTTGATTCCTTCTTCTTTTTTTTTTTTAATCGTCGTTGCAAGAAAAAATAAAAAAAAAATAAAAATAAGTATAGGTACTGGCTATTATTATTAATACCGTAAAAATCTTTGCTCCTCTGTCCATCTGAGATTACCGCACATATAATAATAATATCTTCCTTGAATTTCTCCAAAAGAAAAATAACGGAGAAATTGAAGAATCGTTAGGTACGTGTATATGTATATCATTTATATATATACTATTATATATGATCGATAATTTTATATTTTTTCTTTCAGAGAAGTCCAAGTTTCTTCGATCGGAGCGAGAACAACGATGACGACAAGTACGGCACTGAAGCCGAAAATTATCAAGAAGTAAAATCCAAAGATTGTCTTCCTCAGTCCGGCTTGCTGTAAGTAAAAATATCGGTTCGATTTATCGTTTAGAAAATGTGGAAAGAAAAAAAATAAAAAATTTTTCACAAGTGATCGTTACACCGCGCGCGCAGGAATAATAACGAGCGGGATAAAGTTCCGTTAACAATCCGGGACCCATTAAATGTCGCATAAATTAGATCAGCCCTAAAATCCGGGTCATATAGGCAGAGTTAATTAAAATAGGAATTTAGATTTAATTAAACCGAATTAGCAAATGAAGATCGCTTATCCAATTTACTGGGGGGGACCTATGCCGATTCTATACTATGTTAACTCCTCAAATTCCCTCGGGCACTAAATCTGCCGAATTGTTTTAGTCGAAACTTCATTATATCTAATATTATACAAAGGAATACTTACAGGTGCGTCTCGCCTGGCATCAGGATGGGACATGGCACTTCTCGAATGCATGTCTTTCATTGGGAATGAATTGACACGGTGACTCGCCTGTCTGTCAGAAGCACATCCGGCGAACTATGGAAACAAAGTAAACCTCAGATTCGACAAAAACCGATAGTGAATAAATTAAATAATTCTCTTTCAAATCATTGTTCAACAAATATTCTATTCAATCAATTTTTTTCTTTTTCTTTTTTTTTTTTTTTTGACACCATTTTTAGACATTCCTCTTCAACTTCGTCTGATATACATTTGGTTCATCGAAAAAAAAAGTTGAATTCAGATCGTATCGTTGATGTAGAAAATGTTTGAAAAAAATTTCAAGTATAAAGCCTATGTGGTATTCCACGTGAACCGGACCAGTTTTTGGCTTGAGGTCATCGAATTTGACGCCAATACAGATTCAGATTCCTTGTTACTACATGAGATGCCCCCAACAGTTACAGAGCTTGAAAATAATTGGTTCAATTTATATCGCTGTCATAATTATGCCAAAAATTTAATTACCACATTTTCAACTTCACTTATCTCAGCCATGCATCAACAAAATCATAACTTCCCATAGTGCATTCTACGCGCTTAAATGAGCTCCTTCGAAATATATAGCACTTCAATTATTTTTGGAATTCTTGAACATGTAAAACTTTGAAAATATGCGATTTCTTTGTTCTTCTACCGAAGGGTCACACCAATTGCCCTGAAATTTTCACCGAAATTACTTCGAGGTGGCACTAAGAAGTGATCAAAATTTCAGCCTCCCGTTTTTCTTATTTTTTTTCAAAAAACCGGCGAAGCATGTAAAACTTGGAAAATATGTGTTTTTATTTTTTTTCTACTTGAAGGGTCACACGGATTGCCTTGAAATTTTCACCGAAATTACTTCAAAGTGTCACAAAGAAGTGATAAAATTTCCAGCCTCCCGTTTTTTACTTTTTTTTGCCAAAAACCGACCCGGTTCACGTGGAATACCCCCTCATACTGTGCAGTTTTACTCACCGTAAGAATGAGGTGCGAAAATATGTGGATAATCACGTAACCCACCATGACCCAGGTCACCCAATCTGGCAATTTTGCCTTGGTAGTTTGCACCGCGAAAAATATGGCGATGACTGTAAATTTGAGGAAAGAAAAAAAGGCAGTAGATAAGTATCAATGTATAGGTGAATTAAAAAATCGAAGGATGAAGCTTTAACTTACTTCCGCAAATGTGAGCAGCATTTCCGACGAACCAATGACCCCAGTTGAATACGGTTCTACTTGGTGTACCGGGATGCGGCCTTAACGCTGCCATAAAAGGTTGAACGAAGCATAGAATCGTTGTGGCCAAGCCAAACGATGCATGGATAGTTTCACTGCTCCAACTTCCAATTTCAACAAAGATTATTACAAAGGCAGCAATGGTTAGAGACCAGGTGAGAATCATGAAGAACCTGTGCCACTGCGAAAGAAATGCGATGTTAAGGATAAGTGGATAAGTTTTGTACTTAGTAATGGCCCGAAGATTTGTCCTGAAGTTTTCTGAAGTTGCGTTTCTCTCGTATTATATTTGAGCGCAAGAAGAGGCGAAGGAATAAAGCTTGGGGAAAAAAAAAAATTTGCGCTTTCCGTGGTAAAACTAAGTCCTACAAACTCATAAGATTTCTTACTACGTTATGCCAGTCTCCTAGTATACTTAGGGCTTAATAATCAAGTCTGAAACTCTAACTAACGATAAGGTACAAGGAAACTCACAGCGAACCACTGATCCTTTCCGCAAAGCTGAGAATCAACCCAAGTCTGTTTGTAGTATCTTGCTAAAAGGATGCCAACTGATGCTGTACCGATCCAAGCAGCTATCATCAAGGCTCCGTGAACTCGGATCATGATATCGCTGGCCACCGCAAACCCACCGACATCGGACAGCAGTTTCGCTTCACCAGATCCGTCCCGGACGCTGTGGTACCCGACGCCGTTACCTGAAATCCAATAAATCGACATTTATTATTTATAGCAAAGAAGGATTCGCCATCTGCTCATTAATTATTCGAGAATATAACCGATGTAAGACCTCGTTATGACCTGCAGATTTCCTCTAATGTTTAGTGATTCAGTCAACGACTATATTCGAATGCAAACGATGACTTTCAACATGGTTTTACTATTTAGCACCATGTGTGGATGCTAAATGCGTCATTTTCGGAACTTGATCCCATGATGACTTTGAATTGTAATATAGAATCAAGCAGTTTGCCTTTCAGCACCCATTGATAATGAGAGAATTACTATTTGTTGGGTGTGAAGATCATTTCGACGAATCTTCACCTTTTCGGGATTCTAGGATCCGAAAAATGGATTTAAAGAAAGATAGAGGGTCTGTCTGATGATGGGAATACAAAATTTCCATATCTCGTTAGATTTGAACTTCTGCTTCCAGAGGAAAGAAATTGAAGTTCTAATTTCTTACTGATGGCTTAAATGCTCCACGTTGTTAATATTTCTAGAAATTTGTTTTAAAAAAATCCTAATTTAGTGTCAGTCTTGTCTAGGATCTCGATGTTACTCTCAAATTTCGTTCAAATCGACGCAGAATTACAAATAGCGCGAAGTAATAGTTGATACCATGTTTTACTCACTGGACGCTTTTGATCCTGCAGCAACCAACAAGTGGTAAGGCGTGTTCACCAGATTGTACTCCCGTCCTCGAACAGTGGTCAACTTTTCTCTCCAGAATTTACAGGACAACGTGTCCCCGGTGGCTGAACTAGAGTTCAATGTTATGGCTCCGGATGGCTGTCGATAAATAAAACAAGAAATAAAACTAGGGTCAATAGCAGGACGATGATGACTTTGCTAGCAAGATAATCACGGCTATTATACACAAAAAAAATTCATACTAACGGTTGGAATTCTCGCGTTTGACTGGCCGGTATTCCAGGACATAAAAAGCCCGATTTTGGTCCCATCATTGACACATTCGACAACGCTATCGTCACCCTGTTGAAAAAAAATGATTACGAATTTTTGGATCATTGAAAATTAAATTTCATAAACCACTTATGCACTCAGAAAAAGGTCTTGTTGACACAACCAAAATTTGGTTATTATACGGTCAAAGAAATTTTTTTGTTCGGTCAACCAAAATTTTGCTGGGCCAACCAAAATTTTGTTGGGCTAACCAAAATTTTTGCTGATACTACTAAATTTCTTGTTAGCACAACAAAATTATAAGGTAAAGGACCCAGTACCGGAACGAGACCCAATATCGGAACGATTTGACACTCAATCATTTATATTTAATCTCGTACGCGATGGAATTTTTCGAATCTTCGTTTATTTGGTACCTTAATCTTTTATTTACATAACATATATAAATGTGAGTTGAAAGTATATTCAAAGTATGAAATAAAAATTGTTAAATGTAGCAGAGGTATCAAATCTACGACTTATCCAAGTTCCTTAATGGTTTTGTTAAGAAATCAGTCGATGATCTTAAGCTTGTAGAAAGTGCATAAAAAAACTTTTCGGGTATTTTTTTTTTTTATACGCTTATAGAAGTATTTTGGAATCAGAATAATTTATTTATAATGTGAGCAAAATTCCCTTTTCATTTAAATTCTACCGTTCCTTTATTGGTCCCCTACAAATGAGCCATACCCAGTGTCGGAACAGCTAGCCATGTTGCTTTTATCGCATGACATATGCGATGCATTTGACTTGGTGTAGAGATCGAGTGGGGACAAAAAATTAATTTCTGATTGAATATTTAATGCAGTAAGTACGTTTGTTATAAAAAATACATAAAATATACATAAACTTTAATTTAGATAGTAAAAATTAATCTCTGTGTTAAATGTTTTATTCGGAAACTACTTAATTCTAGCATAACCTTAAAATCATTTGTTTTTATTTTATTAATATTCACCTAATAAAATATATATTATATATATATTTTTTTTTTTAATCAAATATGAAATCATTAAAAATATAAAATGCTTTTTATATTTGTATATATTAAATAATTATTGAAACTCACTAAAAAAAAAAAAAAAAAAAAATGAAAAAAAAATGCTTCTATCACTATAATTATTATTGCCTTAACTCATTTATCATTAATTATTTCTTATAATTAACTGCAATTATTCAATCACTTTTACGGTAAGCATAATTCTTTCATTAAAATGAACTCATTTTATTCACTGTTCCGGTACTGGGTTAACTATGTTCCGATACTGGGTCTGGGCTCTTTAGGTGTTCCGGTACTGGGTCTTTTAGACTCATTCGAAAAAAATTTTTTTAACATATTAAATTTCGGTAAAACTAATCAATGTAATTACGCCTGAATAGCTAAATGTCCATTTCATCCAGTGGATTAATTTTTTTTTTTCATCAGCTACTCAAGTATTTTAAAAATAAGAAAAATCAGTCATATACCCTTCGTCGTTCCGGTACTGGGTCCTTTACCTTAGTTGACTGAACAAAAAAATTTTTTTGACCGTATAATAACCAAATTTTGGTTGTTTCAACAAGACCTTTTTCTCAGTGTGGTAGAAACGAAACATAAGCCCAAGTCTAGATGAAATTTAGGAAATTTGTGACCAAAAAATGATCTATAAAATTAATAATCTCTACATCTTCATTCTTTTTTTTTTTTTTTATTTAATAATTAAATCATTATTTACCATACTCTTATCTGTCGAAAGTCCTACAGCTACGTAGGCACTCTGTCGTGCATATAGTTCGAACAAGTATCGTTCTCCACGTACAAGTACAGAGACAGCAGCTTTGCAGGTTTTTTTATCGATACATCCGTCCGGGGTACCGAAACAATTTTTTGTTATTTTACAGCCATTATAGAACGGATCACCAGACACTGGAGTCTAAAAATAACGAACTTTGAGATCTTTTGTTCGACGTGAATCAACGAACAAAGGATAAATTAAGTCACGCATCATCGCGGTGCTAAAGGGGTATAAACCTCGCTCTAAGAGATTTTACCCATCAATTTATCGGCTGGGTCTAACTCATTGTCCTTATTATTCAACCGCAGTAAAAGTCATCTCGCGTTTGCTATAATAATTAATCACGGTTGAAAAAACTGAAATTGATGATTTGACTACAATATGAGAATAAACCTTCTGGATTCAAAAAAGCTGCGTATGCATATAATCTTTGAACCTCGTTTACAAATTAGTCGGAAAACTTTTAATTGAAAAGCTGAATATCTGTGTGAAGCATAAGGAGCGTTTTGATTACATTTAGAATAATGAGGTTTCGAAAAGCTCCCCACGTCACGAATTCTAAGTTATTTAGTAAGTCTGAACATTTCTATCTGATATCATATTATGTGGATATAATTTTAATAAATTTGCGTATCTTTTCTCAAAATCGATCCTTGCTTTCTCATTTATTATAAGGTATATTACCGAATTTTGATTCCATTTTTCATAATCGATTCGTTAAAAATGACTAATTATTCGTCTACTCACAATGTCTTGTACCACAGGGTTGAAAATCGGTGGTGTAGTTGTTCTTGGAGCTGGTGCTGGGGTTGGTACCGTATTTATGTCAATGGATCTTTTCAGTACGCTTACCCTTGGCGATTCAATGCCTACCCAATACGTGGCATAATCTTGAGCAAAGGTTGAACTGAAAAAAGTGAATGGCTAATTTTATAATTTATTGAATTTTTTCAAACTGATTATTCCGAATCGTGCGACTATTACACAACGTACTTTATCATATTTCGTACACGATTTACTATACTATTCGGTGGAAAATTATTTATGTAATGATGTAAAGATACTCACTTGAAAATTATTGTACCGATGTAATCTGGCGGCGCCTCCCATTCGAATTCAAGATTCTTTTTCTCCGTTTTATCGGTGTGAGTAACACCGCTCTGAAAGCAAGGTTGATACTGTTTCAAAGGACGGACTATACTCGTTATTTTACATCAAGGTCAACTGGCCCAGTAATTTAGTAACGGCAATGAAAAATGCGGCATTCATCAATTTTTTAAAGTATCCTACATTTTAGGTGCCATGACTATATAATCAACACGAAAACATTTCAACACACAACAATTCATCACAGAACAATTTAAACACATACAAATTCAACACGTCTTATGTAAATCTCAATTTTGTGCAGGTGTCCCCAAATGTTGAATTTGTTCTGTGTCAAATTTGCATGTGTTTTGAATCGACGTGTTGTGATGAAATGACTATAATATGGTCAGCAGTCCTGTCACTAGATTTTATACTATACACAACGGAGGAAGGACGTCTTTCCGTTTATAGGTATATATGAAACCTTGATATTAACAAACCCAATGAAATTCTTCATCAATCACTTCACAACTTATTTTTTCTTCGCAGTTTATTTTTCATTCGGCTCTTTAATAATTTCGGAAGAACCCAATTTTTCGGGTTCAAGTTCCGAAATTTCAGAAAACGTTGAAGTCTAGAATATCAAAATTTCGACCGAAAATCCGAAGAATTTTGTCTATTTCTCAGGCTTGTGAAGACAAAAAATAGCTCATTCTAATCGAGAAACTCATTTTATCTACTTGAATCGATATAACTTCATGATGTCATAAATAATTTATGGGATTTTTAGACTTTTTTCCGATAATTTGACTACTTAATGGTCTCGATACGATCAATACAGCCCAAGTTATTAAACACTGAATGAATACATCCAGGAATTTTAAGTTTCGGAGTTTTTGCCTTTCGGATCTTCAGCCTTCGGAATTTTGAACCTTCGGTGTTCTTCTTGCGAAAATTTTTTTAAATCAGCTACGTAGACTTTCGAGACTTTCAAAATTTGGAACCCAATTCCTCGACGAGCGAATAAAACAGGACGAATTTTGACAAAAGAAGAAATTTTACCATCTACCAAGTGGCTGATTTTCGGAAACATTTATTAACCCCAATTGATCGTTAATGCAAAGATTTCACTAATCACTTCCGGTTACCTTCACTCCTTCGACACACTCGAGGGCCTTCGAGCCATCCGGCAGTCCGACAAACTCTCCTACGTAAGCCCCGGTATCAATGTCTCTAGCGACCAGAATAAAGCCTTGGTAAGCCAGACCCTGTGGACTTCCTAGAATTAGTCGAACTCTGCCTTGACCAGCGGCTGGCAAAACCCGATATGGTGGAAGCGAATTTTGGGTTGAAGCACCCGGATGAATTGGCGTCAAATTATCACAAGCTTTGGTCGGTGCTCCGCTTGGAAAACTCGTTATTCTACCAATAAATAACATCATCACCATCATCATTCGTATTACAAGAGCCATGGTTGATCCTTGTGTTGTATTCCGTATATCGATTACCAGTTTCTGTGAACAGAGAGAGAAAAAAAAAAAAAAAAACAATAAATTCTCTTCAATATTCTTACCTTATAGTTATTATAGAAAATTTATTAGCAAAAATAAAACAACTTTATATTAACTTGTCGATGTATTTTTATTTTTTATGAAATTTTCCTTAACTCATGACATCACAGCTCTTATATATTATGTTATAGAGTATAATGATCGGTGGGATCGATGCGTAGAATGACCGCGATTAAATTACGTAACGAATTGAATACTGGTTTTCTAAAACCCACTGACGATTTTTAATCTATTCATTAATTATCTTGGAATTTTATTCGCTCACAGTCATATTTTTCTCTTTAAGTATAGTAATATGGAACTTGAATGAATGAATCATTTGCTACGATTGCGGGTTCGGGGATTACCACAGGAAGTCGAATTACGTTAGTGGGATGCTACGGGATATATTTGGGCTTACTCGAGCAGACGTTACGGTCCTTGGTGTCTCGATTATACGTCCAAACAGTTTAGAGAGTAATTGAAAGCGTAAATACACCAATATATTACATGCGAATCAGTGTTTCGGTTCGTTTTACATCCAACGATCTGTTCACGGGGTGTATAGAACTTTTCTTTCAAAATCACTTATACGATGTCGAAAAATATTCTAAGGAGTTACGTTTTTTTTTTTCAAGAAATTATTCATGATTTCACATTTTATTGACTTTTATAGAAGAAATGGTCGGCGTATTTGAGGGAATATTTTACATCAATGTAATTTCGAGGAAGAACGATGATATTTGATGAATTTTATTTTTAGATACGAAAATTTTTGATTTCAAACGATTTTTATTTTTTTTTTTTGGTTTTGTTTTTGGAAACGTTGAAAAATAAAGTGCGTTGCGTGCTCACAAGGATAGAAGACTTACTGGTTCACACCGAAATTACATCATACTTTCAAATTTGAAAAAGTTTCGACAAACGATGCTACCTGTACCCTGCGACGACAACTTTTTCTTCGGTATAGACTGTCCATTAAATATGTCAAATAATTTCTAATCATGTCCCACGCTCCAAGTAATAAACTGGAAATATTTCATCACAGTATACGGGGCTGGGTGAGAATTCCAAATTCTCGAAACTCCGAGCGATAAAAATTCCAAAATCGTTTAAGACGGTGACGAATTTTTCGAATCGTCGAAGTTTAGAATAATATTAAAATTCCAAAAAAGTCGAAATCCCAAAAATCCGTGAATTTTAAGTTTCGCAGGTTCGGCCTTTGGGATCTTTATAGCTTTCGGAATTTTGAACCTTCGGTGTTCTTCGATCGAAAGTATTTGAAATCGGCGAAATACGCTTTCCAAAAACTTTGAATCGGTAATATTAAAATTCGGAATATGAATTCCCGGCACACTAGTGATTCGAAATTTTCTGCAACCAATTACCGTCTGGTAAACTAGTCTACGAATTATTTTTATTTCAGATAACCGATCGAGTGTTGAAAAAAAAAAAAAAAAAAATGAGCTAAAACGTTGAGGAATTCGACTTCCTTTCCTTTCTATTTCCTTAACGAATTACGTGTATTTCTTTTTTTTTTTTTTTTTTATTTATTTATTTTCTCTAGGTAATGTTATTGTTACAGTCATCGCGATACTCGCGGTATAACATATAGAATCACGCAAGGTTATACCGATCACGATATAATACGCTTGGGTATTTCGCACTAGTTCGCTATACCATGCGTCATTCGGTACATATACGACACGATTCATATATACCTACAAAGTGACTAGAGAATTAAATCAGCGATAATGACCAACACAAATTTACCACAGACCGCAGCACGCAGCTCTTTTTACTACTTGCAGGGTCAAATTTTTCCACCTTATAGTAACATGAGTCGAAAGAATTGCTGAATAGCCATTTCATACATATATTTATAGTATTATAGTATTATAGGTACTATACACCTACATAAGAAACGAAATTGTAGCTGTTTCGATAAAAGGCAACGGTTAAATTCTCATATACCGATAACATTCGGTGAGACTAAACGATCCCCTTCTTCTTACGGCAAACCCAACACAGGCGCACACCGCGTGCGCGATATCATATCGACGCCTGATACGAATAACAGCACATTTCAGATTCCGGGTGAAAAAGAGCACGTTTCAAATTCCGGATGGAAAAGAGAACGTTTCAGATTCCGAGTGAAAAAGAGCATGTTTCAGATTCCGGATGGAAAAGAACACGTTTCAGATTGAGAATGAAAAATAGCACATTTCAGATTCACTCGAAAACTAGCACAATTCAGGTTGAACCGAATATTACTTATTAGCAAGTGTCAGGTAGGTTTATTATAAGATTGAATTAATCATTCAATGATAAAATTGAATCGATTTTTTATGCATAATTGTGCATTTCCAATTTCATAATAAACCTACCTGGACACTTACTAATGAGTAATATTCGCTTCGCCTGAATTGTGCTAGTTTTCGAGTGAATCTGAAACGTGCTATTTTTCATTCTCAATCTGAAACGTGTTCTTTTCCATCCGGAATCTGAAATGTGCTCTTTTCCACCCAGAATTTGAAACGTGCTCTTTTTCACCCGGAATCTGAAATATGCTGTTATTCGTGTCGGGCGTCGATATAGGCAATGCTACTGGCACCTTATCCCATCCCGAACGAGCCTCACGCGCCTGTGTTGGTTTTGCCGTAGGATGGGGATCGTTTAGTCTCACCGAATATTCTCGGTATATTGATATGATCGGTATGTATGCTGCTTTTAAACGATAATAATTATACTACCTATATAAATAGAAATGACGATTAAATTCCACCAACAATTGTTTCAATTGATATGATCTATCGTACCATTTTTCAAAAAATCTTCATTTATCATAGTCTATAATAAATTTAGGGAAATATGAATATTTTGTTCGCAAGGTCTTCCGCATCGGAGTATATAATCGGGTTTTGTTGAACAAGGTTCAACTTTTCATACCCGCAGCTATACTACGTCGATCTGATATTTGCATATCTTCGACTATATATGTATAGTATTATATATATAATATAAATGTATGTGTATACTTTATTCTCAGTTTTTTTTTTTTTGTTTTTTTTTTTTTTTTTAAAGATTCTATAAATCACACGCAAAAGTCGTACACGCACGATTTAACATTATATAGCTATATACTACGTATCGTACATACCTATGTACCTGAACCAGTGCGATTTATTTATACGTATCGAGATCGAGGTCGACGTGGTATGTACATAGTTACATACCGAGAACAAAAAACTACATCCATAATCGGTCATTTTTTAAATATTTTTAAAAAATCGTTTTAAGATTTTGTTTAGGCTCAGTTACTCTCTAAATTTGAATCAGTGAAAACTACTGACAATCAGTGAATATTCACTGGTCTCCAGTTATAAGTCAGCCACTGATTGGATCAGTGGCCGACTTATAACTGGAAACCAGTGACTATTCACTGATTCAAATTTAGAGAGTATGGACGAGAAGAGATGGTAATCGACGAATCTAAGAATTCCCCAAGGTTGCGTATTACACGCACAAAACTAAACGGCGATTTGGGAATACCGACGTCTTTTTTTCAACAGACCTGAAAACGAAATGAGGAAAATAGTAGAGCTCGATTCTTTCGCCTATCTTACACCTACCTATACCAAGTTACGAACATAATTAACCAAGTCGATTATATTGAGGTGAAAGTCAGCCACGAGCTACTTCCCTGCATACCATCCCACTCGTGGCTCATGCTTTCTGTACGTGTAAACCGCATTTACATTATACACGCAGTTTAGGTATGCATTAGGCTATTCGAGCCACTAAATTCACAGAAATTATACCTACGTGTTTCAGAATCCAACGAAAAATTTACGCAAGCTAATCTTTTCGTTTGCATATTAAATTTCGCAATATTCGATCCATTTGGGGGTAATTTTTTTTTTTTTTTTTTTTTCATTTTTTATTATAATTATTGGAGAAAACAGCCGAATTTCACAAAATAATTAACGTACACTAAAATTTTCGTTCGTATAAAATCAGGAGACTGCCAGCGAAAGACGCGATAAATATCGTTATTATACTGATGCATGTCACCCAAGTGCACCGAGCAGAAAAATTATTAGCTTCCGAAGTGCAGCTGCGACGATATACCTACTCCGTAGGAATTTTAAAGCCAATAACTATCGGTTTGGTCATTGTAATAATCTTTTATTGGACATCGATGAACGTATGTGGTATGCGAGCTTTATAATATAGCGATATGCGATATTGAGAAAATCGCTTCCCTCTGAGAGGAAATAATTTGTACACTGAGAAAAAGGTCTTGTTGAAACAACCAGAATTTGGTTGTTATACGGTCAAAGAAATTTTTTTGTTCAGTCAACCAAAATTTTGTTGTGCTAACAAGAAATTTAGTAATATCAGCAAAAATTTTGGTTAGCCCAACAAAATTTTGGTTGGCCCAGCAAAATTTTGGTTGACTGAACAAAAAAATTTCTTTGACCGTATAATAACCAAATTTTGGTTGTGTCAACAAGACCTTTTTCTGATTGTAAAAAATAAAATTCGCTTCAAATTGCGAGAAAAAAAAACAGCCAGTAATCCAAATCGCCGATTTTTCTTTTCTATTTTCTACCAGCTCTCTCAGGCCTCGTTTTAGCTAACATTAAGTGTCGATAGAACCTGGAACAACGGTGCTCTACGATTCACTCGAGGAAGTATTTTTAACGAGGGTATTCTGCAGTAGTAGCTTTCAGAGAACATCTAGTTCCAAACTACTCGAAACCGTGTCTGAACTTGAGATCGAAACTCGAGGTACAAAGTGATGTTCCGACAAACTGAACAGCTTTGAAGATGCGAAAATCCTTTTTCGTCGAAGGCGATAAAATCTCGTGTCATTTTTCTTATCGCGGGAAATAATTTTGGAGAAATTTTTTTTTTTTTTTAAATAAGGCATTTGGGTATATATCTCACTTCAGAACACCTACGACATAATTTTTTTTATCTTATAACTTTTTATCAGAGAAAATAAGTTGCAAAACGATATGTCTATAAAATAGCAACTATAGTAAGTATCTTTAAAAGCCAACGATTAAATACCGCAATTACTTAAGTCACCAGTTTTATCGCAACTGGAAGAAAACCAACGAGTCCACCTAATTCAGAGCCATTTAATTCGAGATAACACCTTCGCGATTATTCGCGAGATCTTAATTGTTGGCGAAAGAGAAATTGGATAATTAAATATCTCCGCTGCAGTTGAACAGCTGATACGTATTCACGTTACTCAAACGATCTTCGTCTTCATCGAATAACACATAATATTCAATTAGTATCGTTATACAAAAACAATAATCAAATTTCTAAGAATTTAGATTTTTCGAACTGATTTGTTAATAGCTTCTATATCTGCTGTTTACGTGAATGCGGTTAAAGTGATCGCGCGTTTGAAGGAAAATCAAATTTTTAACCATACATCCGTTTTTCTTTAATATACAAATATTTTCAAAATATATAGGTATACACAGATTTATGACGAAATATATATATTATGACAAATAAAACGCTCTGTGATGTCTATTGTCTACTCGAACGAGGACAAGGCTTTGCACACGGTATTTCTGCGATTCCTTATATGCTATATACTTGTGTGCCTGCCTATACAACATATATACGTTTTTTTTTTTTTTTTTTTTCTGATTATCTTAGTTAGTTATTTAGTCGGTGGTTAATCGCTGCACTCAACTAACACACGAACAATTATACTTATGTGCGTGATGCATATATATATATGGCGAGGCACATTGTCTCGGCTCAAGTACTTATACAATAATTATCTACGCGCGATTCCAAGGAATGGGGAAACCAAATTTATACAACTATGGCTATCGAGACCGTGACCTAAACAGATAATACTATCTCTATACCTTCGCCATTGATGGAGACATTAAACTTTGCTTATCTTGTATACAGATTTCCGGACCGCGAATCAAATTAGCATCTATAATATTACCGGATCAATTCAGAAACGTGATATGCTCCGTATGTGGCAATTGAATTCAGGGGATGGACGGAATAACGGTACAAAGTCGAGTTATATATAAAAATGATCAATGCGACCATAGATTGCATAGAAAATGATAACAAATTTATTTTCTATTTTTTGACCCAGATCAAGAATTTTTAATTATTCAATCCTACGCTCATCTTTGTTATACAATACACGGACACATCTAAGTGATATTTTCGGATGATCACTCAAAACGCGAAACATTTAGAATATGAAAACGTATTTTTAATAGCGCGTATAAATTATCTAAGAGATTTCGGCATTGCTTCAACAGATGATCTACGATCTATGACGAAATTTGTGTCAAACGAAACGCTCTTGTGATATAAGAATATATTCGAATAAGCATCTGCTGAAATTCGCGAGTAAATTTCACTGCGTTGATATGTAATCTACAGAATTTAAGAAAACGATGTAGCTATATACTTATAAACAGTTTCTTGTATAATTATTCTTAACTGTTTGTACCTAGTAGGTACTCATTGTCAAATTTTGATGTGAAAATAAAATCTGAGATAAGTAAAAAAAAAAAAAAACAGCCTTGTCATGTGGAAAAACGGTAAATGTAACCCGAAAACTCAATTGTTCGTTCATTGCAACGGGTTTAAACTTTTTCTTATTCCATTTATATAATCAAAACCATTATTATGTCTACTAGGTATACCATGCTGTGTTAAATTATATCAGGACACGTTCAGTTTATCTTATGTTAGTTTCTTACGTTTTTCTCATTTATCTAAAAACTATGTTTTCCGAGTTATATAATTATATGTACCGTTATTCCGCCCATCATCCCCTCAACTGTTATTCTTAGTCATAAAAAAGTCCTTGTTCATCTTCTTCAAGATGTCGAACATATAGCTGGGATCAGATTAAGGGGAGACTTCGGTGAAATTTTTGGCAAAAACAGGTTTTTTAATTATTAAAACTTTGAAAAGACGTGTAAAAAAAATCCTTGCAGCAGTTTTTGAATAATGTCAGTATAGATAGTGAAAAAAAGTTTCAGCCTCCTGCTATGAAAGTGTATGCGCAAGAAATTTTTAACAGCGGTGAGAAAAATCTTCTTCGCAAGATTCCTTGCGCTTACATTTTCATCGCAGGAGGCTGAAATTTTTTTTCACAGTCTATACTGACATTATTCAAAAACTGCTGGAAGGATTTTTTTATACAACATCTTATAGCGATTTTCAAAATTTCACCGAAGTCTCCCCTTAAACTTCCGAATTTGAAAAATTTGAAGAATTCGAATATTATCGACTTACAGTATTTAGAAAGGGTATTTTTCCGATGGTCTACATAGCAAATTCGAAAAACCTTCAAACGAAGAACATCGGTGGTTAAAAATTTCGAAAGCTAAAGATCTGAAAGGCCAAAACTACGAAACTTGAAATTCACGCATGTGTTCATTCAGTGTTTAATTAATGAATCGGGCTGTACTGAACGTATCGGAACCAATGAGTGGTCAAACAAATCGGTTTGAGATTAACTTTTTGGAGAAAAAAAAAAAAAACAATTTCAAACTCCTATCAATTATTCATGACATCATTAAGTCATCGATTTAGGTGGATAAAATGGGTTGAACTATTTTTTGTCTTCGCATCCCAAGAAATAGATCGAAATTTTCGGAATTTTCAACTCTGCATTCCAACGATTCGGAATTTAAATTTTTTTTAAACTTCAATGTTTCAAAAACGAATTCTGAATGTTTACCGTTCGCAATTTTTTCAATTTAGAACTTCAACCCAGCCCCAACACGAGTGAGTATAAAGTCAGCTTGAAAATAGTTCTCAGTTTACTAAATTCGCTTAAGGGGTAACACCACTCTAGAGTTAGCAAAAAAGGCCTAAATTTTATGATTTTTTTCTAGAATATTGGAGAATCGATCGGGTTTCTTTTTTCAGGGCTTATTAAACACATATTGAAGTATGTAGAAAAAATTTGTAATTGCATTTTTGATACAAAATGGCGGCGACAGAGCCAGTCTTCAAGAACACTTTTTTTTTCGATACCTCCACGGGCGGACGTGTAACTCCGAAAGTATAAGAGGTGAAACAAGAAAATCAATTTTTTCCCAATCTATATGTCATTGGCTAGAGAAGTACATAGGGTTTTTCTTTTAAATCCATTTTTGCAAAAATGGTACGAGTTTAAAAAAATTTTCATTTTTTCGGCAAAAAAATTTGCAGTAAATTGTTTATAAAGAAAAAAGTTTACATTCAATCGAAAAACGGCTATGTACTTCTTTAGATAATGTGATTGTGAAGCTACAGTCAAAATTTCAAAACAATTCATCGAACGGTTTTCGAGCAGCGTTTCCGCCCAGTTTGAAGAATGTGATTTCAACAAAAACCCGTTCAAAGTTTTATAAGTACTTGCACATACACGTATATTAAAGTGTATATTATAGCATCAGAGCACCCTGGTAACCTACGAAGGTGACTTAATGACCTTCTACTCTGTAAGTAAGAGAGGCACTCATTATTTCGACAGGTAAAAACAAAATATCGAAGCGTTACCGCAGAAACGCGGAACGTGTGCTCCGAGGCGTTGCGGCGAAATTAAAAATTAAAACCTCTGAAGTTCCTTTTTTTTTACCATAGGACCAATTGGTTATTGTTTTTATGACCCTAAAGTATTGTTTAGGCAAAAAAACAAAAATCGATTTTTTCAAAATCCTAGAGTGGTGTTACCCCTTAAGTTTGTAATTTGGTGTCAATGTTGTGTCGCAGCTCAAGGTGGTTCCCATAGTTACGCCAGGGCTGTCAACCGATTCACAAACTTATACAAAAATACTGCGTCTACCAGTCTGAGGGTCCTAATCAGTGGGTAAATTTCATTTCATGACAAACATGACCTGTTTAGAAAAAAAAATCGATTTCGCTAGTTTTTCCTACGGTATAGGTAGCCATACGTCATGGGTTAGGCCCAACTTGTCAGATACCTAATCAGTCAGTATAAGAGGTCGTTGTACACAGCGAAATCAATATACACACTCGCGGGTACATACATAATATAATTCGAAAGTGGAGAAAGGTCCTCGGCCGACCGCATGGAACGAAAACCGCATTTATAAATTCATTATAACAACTTGCTGGAAATTCTATACCTACGCATGGAAAGAAAAGAAAAATGGTGAAAAAAAAATGAAGTTAATGAAACTTAGTGAACAAATTATCGATTACAAAATATATTCTATTATTCTAAGTTGACCGTCGAAAATAGCTAATCTGCCTCCCACTTCCTGTGACCTACACAATTCTTCCTATAATTCAGCCCGACGTATAAACAAAGTGGAATTAATCCTTGTCGTCGTTGACGGAATGCAAAAATTCAAACAAGTTTTGCTTTTTGTTATTTAAAATGATTTGGATCGGTGCTGATGGAATTTGCATGCATGTAAATTTGAACAGAGCTTTTATCGACGCAGGAGTGTGAAGAGTATCAATTAAGAAATACGAAGTTTTGTACACAAGATTTGATCAAGGGGTTGTTTCTACTTTTTCGTTCATTTTTATTTTTCTTTTATTCGTCGTATCGACACTCGTTGCATTATTCATCACTCTTCCTCTACAACCTCTGGTCAATTGTGTTTAGAAAATCTGAGATCATGCTTCGACTACAAATTATAGCATTACACATAGCGCGTTTAATATATGTCGAAAACCGCGCAGATAGAATATTTTGAACAAATAAGAATTTAATTAATTAATAAATTTGAAGTCTTATATATTACTTACCGGAAATATATTCGCCCAATTCTGTTAGCACCTTGACGATTTATTCCCACGATTCTCGAAGATATATTACAACGAGAAAGTTCGTTGTAGGAAAGATGAGGTCAGTCGAACACCTGTGCAAATAGTTTCTGTTAAGACTTGTATGTCTTTGAAAAAAAATTATACCAAAAAAAATATGATATGACTCCAAGTCAGTTTCATTCGGTTTTTGGGACACTTTGATAGCTACGTTTTCTGCACTGTTGAATGTTCAATTAAATCACGTAAATTTACCGAAACAGAATTAAATATATAAGTTTAGTACTATTATAGGGGGCTGTGCGATTATCTCGGCAAACGAACTTGTCTGGTCCCAAAGTTTGGAACAACTTTGATCCCGGTATTAGCCTGTTGTCGTATCTGTAGGTCAGACTGGAGCCTCGGTAATTCAACTCAACGCAACGTAACGCAACGCGACGTACTAATCCATTATTTCCCACTTTGTCTCATAGACTTGACCGATGTTACGACGTTGATTTAAACACTTGTTGATTCGATCATTCGTGCCGTCTAGATTTTCAGAAGTTCAACTTGAACCACACCTCGACGAAGACTGCATGGGACGCGGGCCGAGTTGAAAGGCCCTCTCTCGCGGCTCAGAGCCGTAATAAAGAGGGGGTTCCCCCGGGATGAGATAGAAGGATCGGTGATCTACGGTTTTCCGGATTTTTTTCAATTTCAAAGACCGGTTTTTAGCCGTTTATCAAAAACTCGGCTCTGTAACGAATCGATCGTTGATTTGGATCGAAAATTTATTGATTTAAAATAAACTAGGTTTAAATAATCCGCGGATTCTTCACTGTAGAAAAATTCGGAGAGAGGGAAACCGACGCGGCCTCCAAACGCGGTTATTATTACCGTTCTCCGACGTTCTCCTTCCTCTCCACTCCTCTCTTCGATCACTCTCTCACTCTCTCTCTCTCTCTCCTTCCATTTTACCTCTCTCTGGTTCGCCTCGATTCTCCTATTCCGAAAGTAAGCATTGTGTATATGGTAGAGAGACGTAATACATATACGTCCGCACCATGACCTGGCTGAAAGATATTCCAGGTAGGGAAGTACGCGCGTTCATATTATGGGCCGTGCAATCATCGCCTACATCAGCGTCGCGATCGCAGAGTGGTGGAACACCGTAGATTCCAATTCCCTACGGAATTGGAAAATCCGCGATACAAGTAACGCCCCAACAGTCAGCAAACAGTCTGCAGAAAAGACTTCCTGTCGTACCAACCAAAACCATCGATTTTTCACGCCAATTTACGAACTTCACTGCAGGTTCTACTTTACCTGCTTATAATTCCGCGAACCGATATAAGCGCGCACGAGATTTTTATACAAAATATATTTCGTTCCTTTTTAGATTCAATATTTCTTCTTTTTTGTTGATCCTAATCCGCGGATTCTTCAATCTAGTAAAACGAGTCGTGAAATAGTCCGCGAAATAATTTTGCGACAAACTTTTACCGTTCTTTTCATGGTTTTGTATTTTTTTTTTTTTTTTTTCTTTTTTTTGGTTTATTTACAGTGGGTTCTTACATTTACTAAAAAACTGTAAAACTACATTCATTCGCATAGCAGAATCGCCGAATTTGAATCCTGGATTTTTTATCTTGATGGCATTGATGATGGTCGTTGGTCGTCGCTTCTTCTCGCAACGGTATGTACCAACAATCGCTCACACCTGTAAGATAAAGATGTTACCTACAGCCAGATGTCGTCGCTGGTACATAATATCTACCTTTATGTCCAAATCACGAGCACAATATAAGCGCATGCGTTGCAAATTCAAAGAGAGGTGATAGCGTGCCGTTTAAATCTATTCGTCGTAGACAACGTTGAGTCAACCTGAGACTCGGGTGTGAAAAGAATCTCATCATTCAAATAACGAGAAACAAAAAAATAGTTTGATATAAATTCAGTGGAATGTCGGTTTTCTCCTGCTGCGTACGACGGGTGAGTCCACTATCCATTATTTTAGATAATTATAAGAACGAATAGTACAATAAAGTAAATTCTTCGCAATTTCAATGTTTTATTACATCACTTCAGTGTAACACCTCGACATAAAGTAAAATTTTGTACAATACTCGACGGAAAAACTTCTTCTGATCTCGTGTGATTGCAAAACTCGCCTTTGGCTCATGCTGCTCATCTCACACTCGTTAGAAAAGTTTCAACCGGACTCGTATTGTAATGTACTAATTATTTCAGAATAACAAGGCTGAATTTTTTTCTATGACAAATAATAAATTGCATATTCTCCGCAATGGTATAGTCATTAGGAACCTAGGGGGTTACCTTTTCCCTGTCTGAATCACATCTGACTCATTTATAGCAACCAACAAACCTCAAACCTCAAACATGCGTCGATCATTCGGTGAAATAAGTTATGAGACTGTCTGATGCGATGTCACGATCTCACTGAATAACAAACATACTACATTTTCCATATTTAGAAGTGATATACAGATATTTTCTTATCATTTCATTTCCTCAAAGCTATAATGAATAACTAATAACAAATATCTCTGTGATAAACTAAACACTCATCAAATTACATCTGGTCAATTGTTGTATGTACTGAAACGTGAATAGAACACTTGTCGGGTGTAGGTGATAAGCCATGTCGACATGCAACAAAACGTTCATTCAAGAATGATTATCTTCGTTATTTTCTGATTCTGATGAGCTATATTATATGTTCAAGTTCATTTTTGATATAATCTACAACCTATGATTAGATGAAAAGGTTGATATTTACGGAGCGATTTTTAACGATGATCAAATACCGTTCATCAGGGGCGGATTTATTGGATCAGCCGCCCTAGGCTTCAGAAAATTTACCGCCCTTTTTTACAGTACAAAAGCGGGATAGGTGACTTAGTAAGCACGTATTAACAATTCAGCAAAATCGACGAATTGTTTTATCAATATTTTTTTTTCCACCGTTTCATTTTCGTGCAGATGAAATTCGCCGCCCCAAAAAAAATGTTGAATCTCAAATTTAGCGCCCCTCCAATATCTGGCGCCCTAGGCTCTAGCCTACTTAGCCTAGTGCTAAATCCGCCCCTGCCGTTCATAGAATAGCAGTAGAATCTCTTTACATGGTACTGCGATCGTTTCATGTTGGTATAATCACTCTTTCGCATAAATGTGTACTATACATATGTATGCGTGTATACAGTGTTGTGAAAATTGTAATTAATTTTTTTTTAATTACTCATTACTTTGATAATGTGTAATTAAATCGAGTTTACCAAAGTAATGTGTAATTAAACTTTATTTAATTGCCCATTACTTTGGTAATGTGTAATTAAACTTCATCTAATTACACATTACCAAAGTAATGGGTAATTAAACTTCATCTAATTACACATTACCAAAGTAATGGGAATTAAACTTCATCTAATTACACATTACCAAAGTAATGGGTAATTAAACTTCATCTAATTACACATTACCAAAGTAATGGGTAATTAAATGACTAATTCCATTACAAATGTAATTAGTGACTCGCAACACTGCGTGTATATATATGAAAAATTCCACGTCAACTCGATGAACAAAAAACATTGACCCTCTTCGATTTTTTCAGCGATTTTTCTTGGTTTTTTTTTCTAGTGAAATCTTTAGAAAACACTTGACTTTAAGTGATTTTAGTATGAAAATCTAGTAAGTTACTAAACTGCTACTCACAAGTTTCGTGTCGGTATCCCTGGCGTTCCGCATCCAGAGAATGCCACGGTATATATTTAATATTAAATATTCTTAATGTATGCATCATTTGATTAAATAAAATTTTCGTTCCCTTTTGCTGTTTCCTATGTAAAATAAATCATCAATCGAAGTTTTGGAAGAAAGAATTGTTTGTAATGACGAAAAAAAAATAGAAAAAAAATAGAACAAACAATGGTTCTCCATAACCGAAAAATGTTCGTCGTTGGCCATAATATTTTATAGAATTTATTTTAAAAAAATCGATCACGGCGCTGTTTCGAGTTTTCGAAAATTCAGAACTCAGAAACGGTTGGATGAAAAAATTTGAAAAAAATGAGAAAAGTGTTTTAAACCAAGAGCTGTCGTAAGAAAAATTGCTGAAAAAATCGAAGAGGGTCAATGTTTTGAGTTCATCGAGTTGACGTGGAATTTCCCATATATAGTACCTTGGTTTACTGTATTTCACGTAAACAACGCTTCACAGCCTATTTCTGCAGGCTGACCTCCGAGCGCCACCCCTGCCTACGATGTGGCAAAGTCGTTGAACAGCAAAATCATACAAGACCGTTAGAGTGGACGGATAAATTTTCCGCTATTTACGAGAAGATTTCATACCCACTAGCGTCAAAGGAGCGAGGCGGTGTCCTTGCTCTAATCAGTTCCTATACCGTATTATTAATAGACATATATTCCGTGTGACCGCAACGTCAGTGAATGATAATGCAAGACGAAGACATCATTCGGAGATCCTTACAGCTATCATCTCATAAAAATACACTAAACATGCGGAAGTGATTAATAATTTTGCGAATTTTTTTCCCGAAATCTAATTACAGTCGAATCGCAGAGGAAGTGACGCAGATCAGACACAAGAATCCGTGACCCTTGAAGCCCCTGATATTTCTTGGGAAAATACCCTTGGTGCTCCTGGCGGCGTACCGATCGACGAAGAGACGAAAGAACTCCTTAAAAAATGCCTCGAACTGCCCGTACCTGTGCCAGTGACTGTGGAAGAACTAATCGCTAAGAGTGACGATTTTCCAATGTCCATTCCAGTGAACGCAGTGCGAGCACGTGCCCTGAAGGAACGTGGCATCAGTTCGGATATACTAGAGGTTTGCACGATTAGACATCACGAGAATCTCGGAGTTGATTAGAACCGAGAAAAATGGTGAAATTTTGGTTTTTAAGGTCAACATCAACTCCACGTATCCTCTGATTCATGAGGCGATGATCCCACTCATAGCTGATTGGCTGAAGTACAAAAGGAACCATGGAAGTGTCTTGGAAACTGCGCTGTACAAGGAAATGGGATTGATTGAACTGATACAGCGTCTTCTGGAGCATAGAGCAGTCTCGTTTGTTGGTCCTCGTGATAAGTTTCTTCTTATTGACAAGAGCACTGGAGTTGATGGCTGGGAATACGTCGGTACCGAACAGGAAAAGGAACCATTGGTGGGTACGAGAAAAATGATACATTTTTTTTTAATTTCCCCGGTACATGTGAGCTTTTTGCAGCTCTAAACGGTTTTTCAAACTCCCTAAAACGAGTCTGCAGACTGTGTTAAATAGGCTATAAAATTCATTGGCAAAGGGTGGTTCTCGATGAACCATACAAAGTCTACACTGTGTAGAAAAAATCGTTTCGAATTATCAGGTGCTGGCCAAGTGTCTTTCCTATGATGAAATCAAGCTTTCTGCTATGATGACCATGTCCTCACACACGGAATTCATCAATGACGGATCACGGGACAATAAGGGTGTAGTTTCCAGTGACCCTGAAGCGGTTCAGCCACGAGGTGTCATCATCGGAGTCGTTGGGTCAAGGTAAAAAACCAAACTGCAATTTAGAAGCTGGAAATCTGTTGCTTTCAAAAAACATCGAATTATTCTCACTTCCGGAAAAGTCGACACATAAAGCTCGAATTCCTGACATAGAAGATACAACCCACTCTCTGGGGGTGTAGGGAAATACATTCCTGAGAATTGCACTTCTCCCACTACTAAAACTCTAAGCTTAAACTATTCCGCATAGAGAGCGAGTCGACTCTAAAATTTAATTATTGTTACGCAGATTTCAACGTGCTGGAGTCATGGAATACCAGGACATTGTGGTAACACCGTTGCAGAACAACATGGACAATGGGTGAGCGTCTAAAATATGATATAGGATCCATAAACGTATCCAGAATCTCGATATTTCCCTGATTTTTTGAAAAAGAACTTTTCTTGCATCAAATAATGAGGAAATTAGAATTAGACGAGTAGGAGGAAGGAGACATGTCAACTAACGTTGAAAACAGGAAGAGGGAGATCAGATATATAGTTTTCTTATCATTAATTGGTTCTTAGATATGGTCCAGCTACGGAAGGAACCACAGAAGATAGACGAGGCCTTCGAGTAGCCTGGGCTCGGTTTTATGGAGAAGAATATTTGCCACTTTATGAGGAAGCAGTCAAGCGATTGAAGTCTAAAGAGAATAACCGATACGTGATAGTCCCGGTCTCACGGCAGTATGTTTTCGACCTAGAAAACTACATGAAGAGAACACTCCTGTCGGTGGAGATGATTCTGTTGGAGGCAAACTCCAGGGCAGAGAAGCAAAACACTACGGCCTTCCTCCACGTGGTTGGTTTCGGACTTGGCGTTTGGAGAACGCTTCAGGACCAGGAGATATACTTTCTAAAAACCTTCGAAATCGCTATAGGGAAGATGAAGAAGAAACTGAAATTCGTTTCTGATGTTATGTTCGCATACTTCAGACAACAAAAGTGTGGTGGTGCTGGAAACGGAGATTACTTGGGAGGTTCGTGTGCGTCTAATATCAAAAACCACTTTTTAATGACCTCGTAGCTTTTTTGAACCATGAAAAACTGCCTGAACAATTTCAATGTGGTAAGAAACGATTCGGAATAATATCACAGCGACTCGAAACGGTTTCGGTCGAATACACCTCAAGTCATTAAAATATCGACTAACTTCCAAGCAATTTCAGACAAGATAGCGTGAAGATATTCCCTCGGATAAGATCCACTCTCAAGTTATTAAGCATGTCTTGTTTCAGACATAAAGGTTCACTTTGCTCTAAGAGAACCCCACAGCAGATTATTCCGACCTGCTGACTCGAACAAGCTTTTGGTGGTGACCTACGCTTGGGATGGAAACGCACTACCGGGTAAGAAGAACCTCTTCACTTGTTCAATCAATGACGATGACTGTACGTAACGATTCGTTCATTATTATGAATACTTATACGAAACTTGTATACGTAGGTAATGAATTTTGGTTTGGATCATTGGCCACGAGTGGTGACCCGGCTGCAGCTGCTAGTACCCAAATTGCAGAACTTCACAATGTTCGAATTAACCCTCGTTCTTCAGCGAATAGCCTCCACGTCGCCTCACCCGAACATGGTATTCTTCACATAGCTGACTACGCCAGACTCCATCTAGCTTAGGTATGGATACGATGGAAGCACATTTCATTTCACTTTGTACAAAGAAAGGTGTACTGAAATAACATATTCTGCACCCCTGAATGAAAAGAAAAAGAGAAGTACGTTCCTTCAATTTTTAGTCCGAAGAATCCCTTTAATCGTTTGCGATTTTTTCAGGACAGGATTGGTGGCCCATTATTGGCCATCAGTCAGCAGCGACAATCCAGATCACCTCGTAGCCAAAGAAGTTGTAGCGCGGAAATCGACTGTATGAATATAAGCGGTGTTAGACGTTTCGAAGAACGACGTCACACCGATACGAGTGACGTAGGACGTTGGGTACCCACCTCAAAGCAAGTCTCAAAGGCAAAGAGGCATCCCTTCGTGGCCCAGGATTCGATAGAAGAAGAGAGCTTCGTTCAAGCGGAGAACTCAATACGGAAGAGCGATCAAAGCCAGACGAGCAGCAACCAAGATCAAGAAAAATTGAGGAGTCAAAAAAGTCCGAGGGGTCAAAATCCCGACATTTTTGACACCAAAAACCACGAGTCATCACGAATGATGAAGAACCCGAGATATCATGCCACACGGAGTCATAGCGCCGGAGCAACCTGCTCCAGGAGCAGAGACGCTTATCCCAGATCGACTGCACCATCCTCAAAACCAACCAGAGTACGAAGACACACAGACACTACCCTGGACTCGCCAGAATGGGTTTCTTCGTTGACGAATTTCACCCGGGAGGATGTTTTTCAGCCACAAGAAGACCCAGAAAAGGCAAATCCATCTTCTCTGGGGTCGACGCCGCAGAGTGGAGTTCGCCGGAGTATTACAGACCACCGAGACCACAAATTCCAGGATTTCGCCAGACGATCTAGTGGCTTAAATCAACGACTTCGTGACTTGTATGATTTTAAAGTAGAGACCGAGTGGCCTCGGAAAGTCAGACATCCACCGAGGCGAAATATTTGGATCAGCAAAAGTGGCAGCGAAGAAGATGATCATCGAGGACTTCCGGAGACGAGCTCGCAATCTGGGGCCAGAATAGCAATCCTGAGAAACATCAGCCAGGATTTGGAGTTCAACGAGAAAACCGCCGCGCGAAGAGCCAGCGATCTTCAGGGTCCTGGGGAGCAGAAAACCGCAAAGTTGACCCTGGATGAAGAGGAGAAGGAGGAACGGCTGCGATTATTTCACGAAAAGCTGCGGTTCAGCGAGGATTTTGGGCAGCCCGTTTATCGTCGTGAAAAAAGGATTCGATCTGACGACTTAGACTCAAAACGTCATGATGCCTCGGAGGAGAGAGTTAGAAGGACAGCGAGCAGCGAAGATCAACCGACGATTGCTAAACCCCGAGGAAGTTTCGGGGATAATTCTAAGAGACCCAGTGCTACTAGGGAGTCCTGGGTTAGCTATGCAGAAATCGATCAAATGAAGAGAAAATCGAGAGTTAGTGACGCCAGCTACGTTAGCATCGACGTGTTTGAAAGAGGCGTTGAACTTCCACCACGAAGATCCTTTAGCCAAGGCGATGAGCCATCATCGTCGTCGTCGATCCCACCAACTCCGCCATCTACCCCTTTGTCGAAGGACTCACCTGAGTCGAAAATATCTGGAGGACAAAGAGCCCCTCATCCAAAACCCGAACGAAAGGGTTCAAAATTCAAAATTTATCTTGTCTAGATGAAAAGAGGAGCTTGAATTTGTGTTTGAATTATGAATCGATTGGACAAATAACGAAAAAAGGAGTAGTTCTTATATAGCTAGATAAATATAGGTGCGATTTTCCCGTGACAGCAACAGGTTAATTAAGAAATTAAATGATAATAAGTTATCTAAACTCTTTTTTCTTCGGTTTAAGAAGCTAATTTTTTTCTTGTTGTATATTATTTTTCAGAAACCTTGTAATGATAGTAAAATCGATGAAAAATGTTGGAAAATGTTGGAAAATAATTTTTTTTTTTTTTTTCATTACTATCCCACACAACACAGAAACGTTTTTGGGACGTTCATAAAACGTTTCTTCTAGCGTGCGGACGTCCCATTTCATCACAGTTTAGTCGTTCCTTTAACGTCCCAGACATGTCCAATGTCCCGATTTGAGACGTTTATATGATGTCCCATTTGGGACATTGAAAGAACGTTTCAAATAAGACGCTTTTTGAGAAGAACCGGTTATACATGGTGATTCAGGATTCGTGACGAATATTTTAAAGAGTGAATCCTTGTCAAAATTGAAATCGGAAGTTCTTTAGCCATTTTTCTGGAAAACGACTTTTTTCATTAAAAAAAATATGCAAGTTGAAGACAAAAAAAATTTCATTTGTTTATTTCTTTTTGATGAAAAAAGTCGTTTTTCAGATAAATGGCTATAAGGAACTTCCGAGATGAATTTTGACAAGGATTCACGTTATGGAATATTCGTCTCAAATTCCGAATCACCTTGTATATAGATAATGAAGGAATATATCGGTCATCGAACTTTTCTCAAATGATAGGTAAGTATGTACATATTTCTATGTGAACAAATATAAGTACAGAGAACAGAGGAATATATATTTTTACTTTTTATACATTTATATTTATTGTATAATTTTATATTAGCTTTTTATTTTGGCCGTCTGCTCATTTTTTCTCAGAGATGGTTCGAGCCCAGCGAACCCCCACGATTTATAAGATTTTTTATAAGATTTGTGAAAAACCCTCGAAACGCGAATGAAACAATAGTATGACACTAAATGTTATCAATAAAAGAAGTTCATCTCTTTATCTACTCCGAATACACTTCACATGAAAAAATATAAGTGAATCAATAGATAACATGCTGATCCAAGATAAGCTGTATACTAGCTAGAATAAACTAACGTTAGCAAGATAGATTCACAGAATTATTATACAGTCGAGTTATTCATTCATAAAATTGTAACAGAAAGCACAACATTTGACTATTCTTATCGGCAATTCTTATTAATGAAGAACTTTACTTCATTCCCAATTTTCCGAGTTCCGAAGAATCGAGGAACGCATTTATCGTATGAGAAAATAAGATCTTATCAGAATGACCCACAATCGGTAAATTATCAGAAATTCAAAAGCTGCGATCGGTACTTCAAACTGCCAGGGAATGCCATGCACTATTGCGCAACAATATTTATACTGAATATAGTATGTTGTCTGGTAGTGACGCAACGTAGGCGACGTTGATTGGTTAAACATGACATCGCCGTATCTGTGCAGCAATCAAGCATGAGGAAAAAGTCTGAGAATACTCTGTAGTCAGTAAAGTGGTAGACTTGAGGCCAGTGTAAATGTTTGAACCTGACTCTGTATACGCTGTATACTGACCTTCATGAATAGATCAACAATCTACTCGGTCGATGTTCGCAATAAATTCTCATACGTTTATTTTATTAGCTTCTATTTCAAATTTGCTTTGTTTGGAACAACCCCAAGAAAATATAGTATCAATATCGAATTATAGCACTTATCCGTCGCAGAGATCGACTATGAGTGAGGTAGGTGAATTCAGTAGCTATTTACACGTGAGATTTGGAAATTGAATTGAATCGATGAAAGTGCCACCAAAGCAGAATCGGACTTAATTTCACTATATTATAAAAGATTGTAATTTCTAAAACGCAAGAATGCGGAGACCCCGAAAAGAGAGATTCCCGATGTTTCCTGGAAAAATAGACTGAGTGCACTGGATGAAGGCCTTCTTGATAACGCGACCGCAAAGCTGCTTCAAGGATGTTTAGGGACAGCCGTTTCTCCGCCAGTAAACTTGCGAACGCTTATTGAAAACAGCAACTCTTTCCCACTTCAATTTCCTGTAAACAACATGCGCAATACAGAGCTCCAAAAGCGAATCTCGGAAGTAACTCTCCAGGTATACCTACTGAATGATGATTAACGTCCTGCGACCAAATATTATGCTCGTTAATTTTATTCATTCAACAGAGTCACGCTAACTCCGTGTATCCACTAATTCACGAAGACATGCTTCCACTGATCGCTAACTGGTTGGAGCACAAGAAAGAACGAGGAAATGCTCTGGAAAAAACGTTCTATAAAGAAATTGGGCTCATCGAACTTGTGCAGCGCCTCATCGAACGTAGAGCATTCTACTTTTTGGGAGGGGAAGATCAGTACATGATCATCGGACATGCGGGATTCGGTGGATGGGAGCAGATCGGTACTGACCAAGAAAAACCGCCTTTGGTGACGATCGTTTAGTAATCATTAAAAAGAACTCGCGGAATCTTACGGTGAAAGCCTAATCTTTTTTCCGCGAGATATTTTCCAATCAAGAGTTGCACGCAGTTTATGACCAATCTATGTTGATATACGAGACTGCACAATCTCTGAGACAAAACTGCTTCTAGGTGTTGAAAGATTACATCTCCTATGACGAAATCAAGTTGTCAGCCCTACTGACGATGTCGTCTCACACTGAGTTCATTAATGATGGATCTCGGATGAACAGAGGAATACTAGTGACTGAGTCTAACGAAGTGGAGCCAAGAGGCGTTATCATAGGAGTCGTGGGATCTAGGTAAATCTAGAAAAATGTGAATTCCACAAATATCGTTGACCAAATTCAGGTCTGAATCAACCCTTATAGGTTCGAAAGATCGGGTTTCATGGAATACCAGGATATAGCTGTAACACCGGACCAAAACATTGCAGCAAATGGGTGAGTTCACAGGTTCCGATCTGCACCATGATTTTTTTCGTTCTCTTGTTTATTTCATTTTTTAACGTCGATTTTCTTTTGCCCGAAAACCGCAGATACCTCCGAAATCTAGATGCTTCATCGACTGTTGAAACGGCGACTAGTCTTCAAAGTCTGCGCCAAGTCTGGGCGCGATTCTATGACGAACCTTTCTTTCCTTTGTACGAGGAAGTCGCACAACGTATTCGAAAAACACCAGGAGACCCAAAATACGTACCTGTGGGAAGGAAGTACATCTTCGACGCGGAAACTTACATCAAACGAACCTTGATAACAGCGGAAATAATTCTACTAGAGGCAAATGCACGCGCGCTTGAACTTCAAACTACCGCATATGTCCACGTCGTTGGATTTGGATTGGGTATGAATTTTATTAATACTATAATATGAAATTACAATGCTTTCATGGAAGAGCGACGATATTGTTATATTTTGGTAACTGAGGGAAGAGCGTACAGTGACTAATTGAACTTGGTATGGATTCGCAGGAGTCTGGAAAGCCTTGCCGGAACAAGCAATCTACTTTATGAAAGCCTTCGAGATCGCCATCAAGAATACGATGAATAAAATTCCACATGTGTCTGACATAATGTTCGCCTATCTGAGCGATGTGTCTAATTGCGGTGGAGTGACGGACGGTGGTCTCTTCGGCCGTAAGTTTATTGTGCAACTTTTAACCGTTCTCGCATAAATCCCTTCATTCGATTGACAGACTGTTGGAAATTTCTTTCAAAGTCGTTTCCTGAACCTCGAATCTTGCGTAATTAATCATTTTGTTTTATAACTTTTGCATGATGCTGAATATTCAGAAAACGGGATTCTCTATCCTGTATCATATTTCTTTCATCCGCAGACATAAAGATCCATTTTGGAAACCGAGAGCCACACACCGCTCTCGAGGGTGACAAACTGCTGGTGGTCACCTATGCCTGGGATGGAAACGCGTTGCCAGGTAAATTGAACTTTCTTGGACGATCCCGCATCGATCTTGTTTGCGACGTTTTTCTGGCTGCTTTCACAATTCGTCTGAACAAAATGAGGAAAATCCTACGACTCAAAAGATAAAGAAATGACTACTGCAGTTTAGTCTAGAACCAACCGCATATTCGAAAACCTCGTTATTGATACGGTAATTTCTGTACTTCAGGAAACGAGTTCTGGATGGGATCATTAACAGGCAGCGGGGATCCCGCAGCGGCATGTAGCACCCAGGTTACAGAACTCCACAATGTTCGAATAAATCCACGCGCATCTGCAGCAAATCTCCGGATCGCTTCACCAGAATACGGAATTTTACATATAGCTGACTACGCTGAGCGAAAATTACAATCAACTACTTCAGTCAGCAATTCTTCCTGTTAAACATAAGGAGAATCTCTAAATGCATCGTAGCTGTAATCAACCTGCCTTTACCTTGAAAACAACTGCAGTAGATCTAAATTTCAAAATGCTATTGAGTTTTCAAGGTTTTCATGAAAATATTGATTTTTCACAGTTTGCCGATAAAGTTTTTAGTTAGTTGCACCTAAAATCTGATTACAAATACAAATAATATTGATTCTTGTATGTCGGAGTATTCATATAGTTTTCAAATTATCACTCATGAGTACAACTTATGTATTACTGATTTATACGTCAGCGATTGATCTTGCATTTTTTCATCTCAAATTCGTAGGCAATTTTCTGTTGATTGAATAAAGCTCGTTTGCCAAAATCGTAAACGGCGAAAACCTCTCGCCAAGTACACGGAAAGAAATTTTACGCGTATATCACTATGCCAGTATGGGCGTGAAGGCCATGCTGTATGGTATCGACGATTTTCATTCATTTTAATAGTTCCGTCAACAGACTTTTATTCATAACTTTTTTGTATATTCACCAAAAATGATGGACAAGGTGTCATTTGGTTCGGAAAGGCATTTAGAAACTTTTCGAAAGGGTCCCAAAAAGGGCCGAAAAAAATTGCAAAAGTTATAAACAATTTATTAACAAAAAAAGAGGGGGAGTTCGGTTTTTTGCGAATATCTCAAAAACCATTTGAGATATTCAAAATCGCAAAAAAGATCCTAAAAGAGCAGAAAATTTCCTACAAAAATGCCCCAGCTCCCCAAACTCTACAACCAATATTTATAATTTTAATTGTGCGGTGAAAAAAGAACTAAACATAGGTTAGGCGGCGGCCGCGCGCGCGATTTCAGTCCTTTTTTCACCGCACAATTAAAATTATAAATATTGGTTGTAGAGTTTGAGGAGCTGGGGCTTTTTTGTAGGAAATTTTCTGCTCTTTTGGGATCTTTTTTGCGATTTTGAATATCTCAAATGGTTTTTGAGATATTCGCAAAAAACCGAACTCCCCCTCTTTTTTTTTTTTAATAAATTGTTTATAACTTTTGCAATTTTTTTCGGCCCTTTTTGAGACCCTTTTGAAAAGTTTCTAAATGCCTTTCCGAACCAAATGACACCTTGCCCATCATTTTTGGTGAATATACAAAAAAGTTATGAATAAAAGTCTGTTGACGGAACTATTAAAATGAATGAAAATCGTCGATACCATACAGCATGGCCTTTACGCCCATACTGGCATAGTGATATACGCGAAAAATTTCTTTCCGTGTACATTAATGCGATCATTACCTACGAATAATCGGGCCTAATAATTAATCTAACTGAACCCCCACTCAGGGAGAAGTTTACTCAATTTAAAAGACATCTGAAATAGATATTGCGATGATTCTTGTTCTTGTCGGCTGATTTTGCGAAATTATTTTTGAAAAATGGATGAAGAATGGGTTGAGCTGATCTTTCAAATAACTCTGTCGGCGAGTTTTTCAGATACCTTCAATTTCTCTTTTCCCTTGCAATTATACATATATGATAGTTTTATTCAAACGTCAGACTCAATTCAATGCAAGTATGGAATATTAAAATAAGAGATTTACTGTAGATACAAAACGAATATGCACAACATATGTAGCGAAAACATGATTCAGGAGTGAAATATAAAATTCACAACACCTATTTGCAGTATTTATCGTCACGTACGCACGAATAGATGTATTTTTAGTCTACATCATGCATGAAATATCCTATGCACATTGAATGAGTGAATAAATTTTGTGATCATTTAACGGATTATTTACTATAGATAATCTTTGAAAAGGATCAATTGAATTCAAGTTTTGTCGAACTGATTTTCACCCAACAGAAATTTTCACAAGGGGGTGAACTCGAGCTAAAAAAATATCAAGACAATGTCAAAAAGATTTTCATTATTTTTCTCTAATTTATCTGTATACACTGGTTTCCGCAGATATATGATAGCTAATTGTAATTATAGAAGTGATAATGAGCATAAAATATAATAAAACAGTTCTATGAACTGCGAAGTATCCAAGTGGACGCGTGCTTCACCATTATTCTATTTTTGCCAAGAACTATGTGCCCCTCGAGCCTCTGACACGCGACACATTTATTCCGCCGCCTGAACAAGTGATTTGACACGGAATGCGAGCACGATTGAAAAGTCCGACCTTCAGATTTATTTTTCATTGGCTCATTATTAATTCAAAATCGGTCATACATTGTGGGTGAAACTAATGCCTAGTGCTGCAAGCTGATCACAACAGGCGACAAGCTCGTCCAGATGAAAAGAAGCCCGCTCGTTTATTCGCGTGCACGAAATTTCAATAATTTCGCTAAGTTCATTACCACGTCATTCTCTTACGTCAAATTATATCCGCTTTCAACACATATCTGCCTGGATCAGTAGTAAACATGATAGGGCTTACAGTGCGATGGAAAAAGTTGTTCTTCATTGTCAGAATGACTGTTTATGGTCTGAAAATGATCGGGGTCGCTCCATTCTCAATTCGTAAGAAAATCTCGACCCAAGTCGATCCTCGCGTCACTAGAATCCAGGCCTTTTATTCATCCAAGGGTGGATTGGCCTATAATCTTCTATTTCTAGCTTTTATTACGGCAATGGGTGTGAACTATGAATATCAGTTCATAGTTTCTCCACGTTCAATCGGTGAGCCTAAGATCCAATCCCCTCAGCATGCCCAACGTAAATGACCCCTCTACATGCCTTACGGATAAGTCGAATAGTTCTCCAGTGGTTCACCATCACCGTTGTCACTATTTCATGGGGTTTTAAACAAAAAAGTGCTACCTGCATCATGAATCGTCTGTTAGAGGTGGATTTGCGACTTTCCGGTCTCAAAAAACCAGGATTCGATGCACAGGTCCTAATTTTTTTCTTGATACACGTGATTCTCAACGCGTGCCTATTGATTACCTTGTTCTATCTGAATATAGCATACGACCTCTTTCCAATTTACAGAGCTATAACTTCGTTGTATCTACCGACCACCATTACTTACTGCTTTATTCTTCAATATTTTATCATCGTTAGCCTCACAGGCAGGAGTCTGCAAACGGTGAACAATTATTTGCTAGAATTTAGAGAGTTCGGAAATCGTTTGTCTCGTCCTGCACCAGTACGGAACGGGCTTACAACTGTCGTAGGCCTCCCAACTTATGACAGTCACCTACCGTCTCTAGACTTACTTTACAATGTTAGAACGACACTTTTTGAAGTGTGCAAAGAAACCGCAGACTTCTTCTCGTTGTCAATATTATTCTGCATTGCTCTTTCCGTCTTTTCGGTCATCAGTCGAATTTTCCTGATCTTGAAGGACATATCGGTAGGTGTTTTTTGTTACAAGACTGCCCACGTTATTTATCTGGCTGTAATGAATCTTTATCCTCTCGTCTCATTGACCTTCAGCGTTACACGAATCAAAAATGAGGTGAAGGAACGTTTTCTCCGATGATATCTTCACAGCAACCGCTCGATAATTATTTAGCTATTTCAATAAACATTTGACGAGTTTCAGGCCAAAGAAACCGGACATATCGTTCACAGATTATTGTATGCGGCGATAAGACAAGAAATAAGGACGAAGGTAAATGTCGCTGGTCTTCTTTACGAAGTAATCTCAACTTCTTTCTTATTTTAGCTCAAGGCGTTCTCCCTGCAGCTGCTGCATGAAGACGTCGATTTCACGGCGTATGGGTTATTCTCATTAGATTCTACGCTTCTACTTTCGGTGAGTATAACATGTTGGATTATGGTCATCAACGTTGTATAAAGGTTCTAGTTACTTTGACCTTTATTTGAAGAGACATGGTCAATTGACCTGGAACTAGCTTGTGAAGTACTCTTCAGTTTTGCTGTTTCAATCGGTTTTAGAACCCTACGTACATTGCTCAAAACCCCACTCATGTCTCCACATCGAACAGAATGTGTCTCCCATTAGTGAAAATTATTACATTGCAGATACTAGGATGTATGGCAACGTACTACATTGTTCTAACGCAGGCTGCGCTCGCGTATGGTGATCAGGCGCATCAGCCACACTGTGATCCCTGCGATTGCTCTGTAATCTTAAACTCATCATTTTCAGCATCAAGATAAGGTGAGTGCCGAATCTTGAACAGAGTTTCGTCTCGTTAGCTTTCGTATACACTGTATACTATACAGAATATCATTCATTCTACAGAATATCGTTGGATTGGCAAAGGAAGACCATAATATATTTCACGCTGCTCGGCAAAGCCTCCGTTTCATACAACCAGCCTGCTACTTGCTTGGATTTTTGAAAATTTCCCACTGGCTTGAACGTAGTCCATAAATACAAGGTTTTTCGTCACTGATGCCCAATTGACAGCCATTTCCGGTCCGATTTGGCGCCCATAAATGGCACTTTCTCGTATCATTCGTGAAAAGGTGACATGTGACTACCTAGGCAGTGAAAACCACTTTTTTCTGCCTAGGCGTCCAAAAATCGGACCGGAAGGCTGCCATTGTGCATTTGTGACGAAAAATAGTATATGTCATTCGACTTCGACTTCAGGTTTTCAGCCTAATGACATAATGTAAGGGAAGGTAGGGCAAAACGGACCGCTTGAAAAATTCCTTTCAAATTATTATACAAAATTGAATGATTCATCGTAAAGGTAACCTTCGAACTTAATAATTTTTTGAGGAAGGTCTCAGTCAATCAAGTCAAGTCAGACTCAGTCAAGTCATCGCAAGCGACCAAAAAAAAAAAATTGACTCGACTTGATTGCCTGAGACCTTGCACAAAAAATTACTAACTTCGAGGGTCACCTTCACGATGAATCATTCAATTTTTTTGATAATTTAAAAGGAATTTTTCAAGCTGTCCGTTTTGCCCTCTCGGTCCGTTTTGCCCTCCCAGTCCGTTTTGCTCTACCATCCCCTATACTATTGTGCGAGTTGAACTTCAAAAATATTTGTCTCTCGTTTGTCACAGGGATTTTTGATAACAATGAAAGGCCGAATACGTACTCATCTGATTGCTTTCACGGACTTCCACACGCTTCCATCACTTCTGTTCCACTTCCGTTTTCTTCTGTTCCGGTAGGTTCCGGCTGGTCTGAACAGGCCTTTACCGTACAGATTTTGTTGAAATTTAATACATATGCTCGTAGATGTTGGCTCAAAAATGACTCAGTTACATTTTTGTAAAGATTAGGAGCCCGAGAGAAAAGTTCTGAGCATTTCCATTTTCACGTGTTTACCACGTAGTCTTACGGAGAATCACGCCTTTGGCAATTTCAAACTAAAATTATGTAATGACTACCGTTCAGATTCGAATGAAATTGCACAAAATGATAGTTCAATATGAACATTTCAGATGCTTGAAACACAGTTTAGGAGCGTGTGATAAGAAAGATACGCAGTTGAAAATTGAAAACTACGAATAGCTGACAATGATGAATCGTATGTGGCAACGCCGTAAGGCGTAAAAGAGGTTAGGACGCGCGCGGTCCAAAATGCTATGGGCTGGGTACATGAGTAAATCTTGACATAGGTTTCGTAATTCCGTTTTTTTTTTTTTTTCAATTCGGCAACTGATGTTGAATATGAACGAAAATCATGTTACTCTGCTTGAGTGTAGTGAAAACATCATGCGACGTTGCCACATCTAAATACCAACGGACTCAAATGAGAGCCAGAATGAACTTGATTAGCCATGTACCGACAGTACTACCTTAAGGATGTTCTGGAGGTACAATTGGCATCAAAGCAATAAGACAGACAAAAACCGAATTTGCTACTTGTGGATACCCAGACAGCAAAGAAATAGAACTTGTCTTAAAGTTGTCTTAAAGTCGTCAGATAGACGTCTAATGCGCCACTTCAAGACCTTTTTTCGTGTATAAGATGTCTTTAAGAAGTAGTACGTCTTATAGACGTCAGAAAGTGGCGCATAAGACGTCCATATGACGTCTTCATAACAACTTTTATTTCTATGCTGTCTGGGTAATATTAATGCGAAAAATGATTGAATAATATCGAGGAGCGGATATTCCCACAACCTCAGAAAATAAAAAAAAACTCTCAATTTAGTGACAGAATTTCGAAAATACCAACAATCATGAAAAGTTGTAATAGTATATTATGTGGCATGCCCGTAAACCAAGTGTTTTTCGGCGAGAATAATGATTTCAGGACGAGCTAAAGGCGAGTCGAAGGCGAGCCGGAAGCGAGTCCTGAAATCATTATTCGAGTCAAAAACGGTTTACGGGTGCGCCCCATACTGTATTTTTTCGAAATAGGCATGAAAAGTCACTTTGACGCCTGTTGAGATTCACTAGACGAAGAGTCAGGTTATGGTGCGATCTGTCGCGCACTTCGAACCGCGCATCGAAACTGCCGTATAAAGACTTTATATGGCAGCTTTGGAATGCGCACTTCGAACTGCGCATCCAGACTGCCGTATAAAGATTTTATATAACGCAAGCATGTTTTCCTCGCTTTTTGATGCCTTTGTATAGGACCTAAAGTGGTACTTTTAAGTCCTAGGACTTAAAAGTGCCACTTTTAAGTCCTAGGACTTAAAAGTACCACTTTAAGTCCTCGGACTTTAAAAGTACCACTTTTAGGTCCTATACAGAGGCATCAAATAGCGAGAAAAATATGCTTGCGTTATATAAAGTATCGTGTGCACCATGGAGGTGGGCCTTTTAACGCCTCGCACGATGTTTTCAGTACTCGTCTTCGCCTCGCACGCTTCGCGCGCTCGTCTACGACTCATACTTAAAACATCGCACTCGGCCTTAAAAGTTCCACTTTACGACCTTGGTGCACAATGTACTATTATAGGGCAGTTCTGAAACCAACCGTATAAAGTGACACTTTGTGGATCGAAAACAGGCGTCAAAAAGTGACTTTTCAATGCCTATGCCGAAAAAAAACATTTTTCAATAGAAAATTTCTAACACTCCGAAATAATCACTGTGCTCGACCGCTCAAAAAAGAATTAGTTGTGGGTGAAAAAATCTCAATGCGTTTTTTTTTTTTTAGTTTTTTTTTTTTGTGCTAGAAGAAACGAATGGAACCGATAGAATCCTATATACAAGATGAGAAACTTAATTGGGTAACACCGATACGAACGAATTGGAAATATAATTTGGAAAAGGGCCTTTCATTAGGAAATAACTTAAACAGAAATCCGATTACGACCCATACAAAACCTTCTATTGGTTTGGATAATTTTTTTCAAGCAGGGAATGTTGCAGGAATATTGCAATGTTATGCAATGAAAAGCGGACATAGAGACATTGCACCAACATTGCAGGGGCATTGCAGCAACATTGCGCAATATAACTGCAATATTGCCAATATTGCAAAGTTATGTTGCTGCAACGTCTCGGTGCTGTTAGGGAAGAGTTTTTGTGGAAATGCAACATAGAACAATCATACGATTGACGATTGACTTTTGTTACTCGCGTGGCCAATGGGCTCGCGACATTCCTAATAAAACTAATAAAAGCATTGTTGTATCTGTATGACACTGGATACTGTCGATAAAAAGAAGTTTATCTCGTTATCTCGACGGCAGTCTTCTGTTCTTCTGGCACAATTTGAGATAGCACGTTCTTCCATATAGTCCAGTAAAAATAGGTCTGAAATGCATGTTTCATGCCAAAGAGCTAATTTTTTGAGGGAAGTTGCATTTGAACCCCCCAAAAGTTCGTGCGAAGCGGTAAAGTACTCAGCCCCCGGGAAGGGGTTGAAAAACATTGAAAACTACCCCGAAAATGCTCTTTCGGCAAATAACTAAAAAACGGGAGGAGATATGGAAAAAAGTTTCGAGAGAAAGTTGTAGATAACAAAATTTTTCACAAAAAAGGTCTGAAGGGTTTTACCTCTACTCCCCATAGTTTAGCCGCAGGGGTAGACGCAAAGCGTAGAAAGCGACAGATGTATACGTTTGCCTCGCTCCCACTCACTGCAGCCTTCGGCATGCTCGCTTCGGCATGTGTCACTTCGTCAATCAAACGAATGCGAGTGAAAACGATGTTTTGTTTTCTCAATGACTGCTGAAAATCTCGATCGAAGAATGAAATATAGGGGAAGGCGGGGCGAGTTGTGGCAAAATAAGAAAACATTGGATTATTCCAAATTCTTTATGAAACCCAAACATTTAAAATCTTAGTTAAAACAGGGCATATCATGGCCCTTAATTGGTTGGTAAGTTGAGATTATAGTGAATTGGATTAAACGAGAATACATTTTTTTCTTCCATACGGAATTTGGCACAACGTGCTCCTCCTGAGGGGTTAGTTGTGACAGGGTTGGGGCAGGTTGTGACAATGATATTTTGGCTGTATTAACTGAATATTCTGAAATAATGACTAGTATTTGGCACAACACAACACAACACAACTATATCGAAAGAATTTTTGTGAATTTTTTCAGAATTTTCGGATTGCATTTGTGGATTTTTTCCCAAATTTCAGCTTTTTCTACAAACTCCCATAGCTCAAAAGTTTAAGATCCTACAAGAAAATTTATGAGACATAAAAGTTGCAGTTTCAAATCAACTTTCTGAACAACATTTTTTGGGAATTTCTCGAAACCCAAAAATACCAATTTTTATCAAAAATACACAAAAATTGGTTTTTCAATCAATATACGTCACTTTCGATTTGCCTCAATAATTTACAGAAAATACTCTCAAGTGTGGACAACAACCGTATATTTTTTCTCAATCGTTTGGAACGTATGCTGTATTAATTATTTTTTTTTTTTTTCGAAAAAAAGAATTAATAAAGCATACCTAAAAAAAAAAAAAAAAATACGACCAAAGCATACGTTCCAAACGATTGAGCCAACCATCTTAAAAAAAATATACGGTTGTTGTCAACACTTGAAGTATTTTCTGTAAATTATTGAGGCAAATCAAAAGTGACGTTTTGATTGAAAAACCAGTTTTTGTGTATTTTTGATAAAAATTGGTATTTTTGGGATTCGGGAAATTCCCAAAAAAATTTGTTGAGAAAGTTAATTCGAAACTACAACTTTTATGTCTCATAAATTTTCTTGTAGGATCTTATACTTTTGAGATACGGGAGTTTGTAGAAAAAGCTGGAATTTGGAAAAAATCCACAAATGCAATCCGAAAATTCTGAAAAAATTCACAAAAATTCTTTCGATATGGTTATGTTCGAGGACCAAATTACGATTTTTTCGGAAGCGGTGATTTTTTTGATCGTTCGAAACGGCGTGGAATACCTCATATATATAATGCGTAATATAGTAATTTACTATCCGCCAAGTTCGTTTTATTGAAAATGATAGATCGTCACGCGATTGAGTGGCGTATGGGGCTAGTTGTGCCGTCACAACTCGCCCCCACTTCAATGACACAACTAGCCCCATACGATCATTTTGAATGAGAATAGCCATGAAAGTAAACACATTGACGAATTTATTCGGACAACTGTTGGAATATCCAGGCAAAGATTACAAAAGGTCGACCATAATACCACAAATGACTTACCACGTACTGATAGGGCAGAAGACTCATTCGAATACAGGCCGGAAAACTAACTTTTGTATCTGAAAATCACCTTTGATGGTCTAATTTGAACGATTTCAACGCAGTTTCGCCATTGCTTCGTTAGCAACTAGCGCTGAGGGGTTAGTATAAAATGTAATACTAAAAAGAGCGCTAGTTGTAATAAAAAGTATTTTAGAAGCATTGTCACAACATGCCCCTGTTACAACTCGCCCCGCCTCCCCCTACATACAATTTTGATTCTTCGCCGATTCACGGAGAGAAATTGTATTAGTATATTACTCACCTAGGGAGGGAAAGTAGGCTAACCCAAACTGCGTGTGAGATTGACACCCGAGCCGAAGGCGAGGGTGGTAAAAACGCAGTTTGGGATGGCCTTTTTTACTCCCGTGTGAGGTATACTATTTTTCACCACCCCCTGCATCGGAAAGTACGACTTCCTGCTCACGCGAGGGGCCGAAAGTCGTACTTTCCGTGCAGGTGTGGTGAAAAGTATATTTCATTCTTCGATCGAGATTTTCAGCAATCATTGAGAAAACAAAACATCGTTCTCACTCGCATTCGTTTGGTTGACGGAGTGACACATGCCGAAGCGAGCATGCCGAAGGCTGCAGTGAGTGGGAGCGAGGCAAACGTATACATCTGTCGCTTTCTACGCTTTGCGTCTACCCCTGCGGCTAAACTATGGGGAGTAGAGGTAAAACCCTTCAGACCTTTTTTGTGAAAAATTTTGTTATCTACAACTTTCTCTCGAAACTTTTTTCCATATCTCCTCCCGTTTTTTAGTTATTTGCCGAAAGAGCATTTTCGGGGTAGTTTTCAATGTTTTTCAACCCCTTCCCGGGGGCTGAGTACTTTACCGCTTCGCACGAACTTTTGGGGGGTTCAAATGCAACTTCCCTCAAAAAATTAGCTCTTTGGCATGAAACATGCATTTCAGACCTATTTTTACTGGACTAATAATGCCGTCGAGAATCTGTTCCGCAGAAATTGACTGGCAAAAATATATACGTGAACCAATAGATAACATGTTGACCCAAGATAAGCTGTACACTACCCAGAAAATAAATTGGCGTAAACAACATCGATTCACAGAATTATTAATACAGTGGAGTTATTCGTTCGTAAAATTTTAACAGAAAGCACAACATTTGACTATTTTTAACGGCAATTCTTATTGAATAAATGCACGTTAAAATTTATTTGGGACCTCAGCTCGGCTGAGATACCTCGTAAAAATAAAATAAATAAAAATGCACACCCTTCTGTATGAGCCTAACTTTACTTCTATTCCCAAATCTCCGAGTTCCGAATAAACGATTGAATCGCATATCTATGAGATCTTATCAGAATGACCCACAATCAGTCAATTATCAAAAATTCAGAAGCTGCGATCGCGTTATACTGGGAAGTCCAGCGTGTATCTTAAACTGCCGGTGAATTGGATGCAATATTGTGCAACAATTCTTATACTGAATATAGTATTTTGTATGATAGTGAAAGGACGTAGGCGTCGTTGATTGGTCAGAAATGACGTCGCCGAAGCTGTTCACAAATCGGGCAAGTGGACAGTGTAGTTTAAATAGTCAGTACGACAGTGCGACCGAAGCCAGTGTCAATCGTTGAACCTGATTCTCCACACGTTGTATACTGACCTCCATAAATATATCAACAAACTACTCGTTCACAGTTCGCGTTAAGTTCTGACCCGTTTATTTGCTCAATTTCTATTTTGAATTTACTTCGTTTGAAACAACACCAGAAAAATATGCTACCAAGATCGGATTATCGCGCTTCTCCGTCGCAGAGACAGACTATGAGTAAGGTATGTGAATTCCAATTTTAGTATCTATTTACGCATATGAGATTCAGAAATTGAATCGAATCGATGAAAGTAAATTCAAAGAATAATTGAGCTCAATTTCACTATTATAAAAAATTCTAAATTTCAAAATGCAAGAATGTGGAAACAACGAGAAGAGAGATTCCTGACGTCTCTTGGAAAAATCGACTGAGTACATTGGATAAAGGCCATCTTGATAACGCTACCGCAAAACTACTTCAAGGATGTGTAGGTACAGTCGTTTCTCCGCCAGTCAACTTGCGCACACTTATTGGAAACAGCAACTCTTTCCCACTTGAATTTCCTGTAAATACTGTATGCAACTCAGAGCTCCAAAATCGAATCTCTGAAGCAACTCTTCAGGTAGGTACCTACTGAATGTTCAAGAACGACGTGCACCCTCATCTTACGCTCGCTAATTTTGTTCGTTCAACAGAGTCACGCTAACTCGGTGTATCCCCTAATTCACGAAGACATGATTCCTCTGATCGCTGACTGGTTGGAGCACAAGAAAAAATACGGAAATGTACTGGAAAAAAACCTCTATAAAGAAATGGGGCTCATCGGACTTGTGCAGCGCCTCCTTGAACGTAGAGCAATCTCTTTCCTGGGACGGAGAGATCAGTATATGATCATCGGGCAGCAAGGCTTCGGTGGATGGGAGCAGATCGGTACTGATCAAGAAAAACTGCCTTTGGTAAATATCGTTTAGTAATGAGGAAAAAGAACTCGCGGAATCTCGTAGCGAAAGTCCCATTTCTTTTCCGCGATACATTTTTCAATCAAGAATTACGCGAAGTGCACAACCAAAGTAGTTGGTATCTGAGACTCCACAATCTCTGAGATAAAACTGCTTCTAGGTGTTGAAAGATTACCTCTCCTATGACGAGATCAAGTTGTCAGCACTGCTGACGATGTCATCTCACACTGAATTCATTAATGATGGATCTCGGAAGAACAGAGGGATAGTAGTGACCGGGTCTAACGAGTTGGAGCCGAGAGGTGTTATCATAGGAGTCGTGGGGCCTAGGTAAGTCTAAAAAGATGTGAATTTCATACAAAATTTTGGCTAAATTCATGTCTGATTCAACCCCAGATTCCAAAGACCTGGCTTCATGGAATACCAGGACATTGCTGTAGCACCGGACCAAAACATCGCAGCAAATGGGTGAGTTACAGGTTCTGATCTGCACCATGATTTTTTTAGTTTTCTTGTTTATTTCATTTTTTAACGTCGATTTTCTTTTGCCCGAAAACCGCAGATACCTCCGAAATCTAGATGCTTCATCGACTGTTGAAACGGCGACTAGTCTTCAAGGTCTGCGCCAAGTCTGGGCGCGATTCTATGACGAACCTTTCTTTCCTTTGTACGAGGAAGTCGCACAACGTATTCGAAAAACACCAGGAGACCCAAAATACGTACCTGTGGGACGGAAGTACATCTTCGACGCGGAAACTTACATCAAACGAACCTTGATAACAGCGGAAATAATTCTACTAGAGGCAAATGCACGCGCGCTTGAACTTCAGACTACCGCATATGTCCACGTCGTTGGTTTTGGATTGGGTACGAATTTTATTAATTACTAATACCATGAGATTGAATTGCAACGATTCAATTGAAAATCGAAGGTATCGTTGTATTTGGTAACTGAGGGAAGAGCGTAAACTGACTAATCGAACTTGACTCGGGTTTGCAGGAGTCTGGAAAGCCTTACATGAACAGGAAATCTACTTCATGAAGGCATTCGAGATCGCCATTAAGAGTACAATGAATAAAATCCCCCATGTATCTGACATAATGTTTTCATATCTGAAAGATGAGACTAATTGCGGTGGAGTGAAGGACGGTGGTCTCCTCGGCCGTAAGTATATTATGCTTACAACTTTCAATCGTTTTCATAAATCGCTTCATCTTTTGCCTATATGAGATTGTTAGGCCGTAGCGAAATTATAAAAGATGTTTTTTTCAAGATTTTTATCTCAACGTCGGATCTACCGTTACTATAATCATTTTTTTCTTTAACTTCTGCATCATGCAAAATATTCAGAAAACGGGATTCTCTATCATGTACCATATTTCTTTCATCCGCAGACATAAAGATCCACTTTGGAAACCGAGAGCCGCACACCGCTCTCGATGGTGACAAATTGCTGGTAGTCACCTATGCCTGGGATGGAAACGCGTTGCCAGGTAAATTGAACTTTCTTGCACGATCCCATCGATCTTGTATGCAACATTTTTCTGGTAGCTTTCACAATTCGTCAGAACAAAATGAGGAAAATTCTACGACTCAAAAGACAAAGAAATGACAACAGTTTAATCTAGAACCTACCGATTCGAAAATTTCGTTATTGAAACGTCAATTTCTGTTCTTCAGGCAACGAGTTCTGGATGGGACAATTAGCTTCTAGCGGGGATCCCGCAGCGGCATGTAGCACCCAGATTGCAGAACTCCACAATGTCCGAATAAATCCACGCGCCTCTGCTGCGAATCTTCGCATTGCTTCACCAGAACACGGAATTCTACATATCGCTGATTACGCTAAGCAAAAATTACAATCAATTACTTGAACGAGAATTTTTTTCTGCCAAAGATAAGGCGAAGCTCCAAGTCCATCGCATTTGAGAACAATCGGTCTTTACCCTGTAAGACAACAACAGATATATAAATTCCAAGATGCTGTTGAACTTTCAAGGTTTTCTGAAAATTTCAGTAGGTTATAATTGAACGCATAATCAGGTGCAATAATATCGAAGATTGTATCAAAATATGAACATCAAATTTTACTGTCTTTGTACTATAAATTCCAACTTGGAAAGTTAATCATACCAACGTTTTTAATCCCATTCCCTGGTACAAGTCCTTTTTGTTTTTCAAGTGAAAATGCCTTATGTATTCCATATATTACCTATAACACACAAGCAAGTATGTACATGTATGTATGAGACTTATGGTATCCATGAAATGGCGAAAATTTTAATTCTGTAACAAATTCACATAATCCATCAGCAACTTTACAAAACTGTTCCAAAATTCACTCTGAATGACTCATCCAATCTTTGGCCAAATGTTTAGTCAACTTAAAATCGGAAATAAAGATATCAACGGCAACGATTATCATTTCATACTTCAGAACATGGATTGCATTTCCTCCATACTAACGGATTTTGTTCAGTGAATGATAACATTTTCCATGAATTTTTATGTTTTCAATTAACATTTTATCGTTTGAGATATCAATTTCCGTTTCGTTTTAAGATAAGGAATATACACCGGGTGTAACAGAACTTGCACCCATCAATGTAACCAGACAAATTGTAGTTAAAAATATGGGATCGAAATTTCATGTGAAATTTTTTCCTACAGTTCATAAATTTCACATGATACGTAATCCAGAATTATCTATACACGGACATTTGTTGGTGAATTAAAATTTCAACTCCAAGTGAATTTTTCGATGCATAATATTGGCTGGTTTTTGGCGGAATAATTGATCTACGTATTTGTATCAGTTTCTGTTTATTCTTCTATATGCACTCTAGTGAATGATCATCAGTTTCAGAAATACTCCAAAATGCAAGACGAAAATACCCGAATCAAATCCGACGTTGTTCAGAAGTTAAGTGAATCTGCTGAAATAATGATGCCATGTGTTGAATCAAAGTTATCCAATGTTTACCACAAAATATCTGACCCTGAATGCTATCAATGAAAAAAATTTGTATCTCCTTATCTGATCGAAGCAGAGTTGTCAAAATAAGACGTAAATCAATACACAACATCATTTCGATGAACATCATATGCCAGCTGGGGTAAACTGTAGGAAACATGATCGAATCCCATATAATTATATGAAAGGAAGCACAACATTTTAGTACTTCACTGTGCGGACGTAGTCCTATCTCAACACATACTGACATTGATTAACGTGTGGGTGGCGGGGAATCTTTATTCGACTAAAATACACCAATATCTATCCAATTTTTTGTTCTTTTCTCGAATCCTCCGTGTTCCGGATGTTCCAAAAGTGAAATCCATCATTGCGAAATCACATGTAATCGAAATGACGCAGTAATTTACCAAGAACTCGGAACCTGCATGAACCTGCACAAACCTGCGTACGCGAATTGGCAAGTCTGGCTACTAGCGCATGCCGGCAAACTCAACTTCACGGCTAGGTGGAGTTGTTGTTCACTCAGTAGTGGGAGGAATAGTATGCTAGGAATTACGTCGCCGAAGCTAAGTTAGTACAGCGGTGAACGTGAGGCCAGCGTTAATCGTTGAACGTGACTCGCACACGCTGTATACTCGCCTACGTAAACAGATCAACGAACTGCTCGCTCGCTATTCGCGATAAGTTCCGATACGTTTATTTCACAAGATATGCCGCCTAAATCGAACAAGCGCGCCTCTACGTCGCAGGGACCGACTGTAAGTAAGGTAGATAATACATATAGATGCCTCGCTCGATTCTACATCTATGTATATAAAATATGTTGGATACCTACAGGAATTAGAATGGATCGATAAAAATGTAGCGAAAGAAAAAAATTAAGCCGATAATGAGTTTGAATATTGTAAAAAAAATGTAGATTCCAAAACGGAAAAAGAAGGAGATCCTGAAGAGAGAAATGCCATATGTCAACCAGGGAGACCGACTTAGCCCTGTTGATAAAGCAACTAAAAATCTGCTGGAAGGATGTGCAGGGACGATCATTCCTCCGGCAGTTAGTTTGCGCAAAATTATTGAAAACAGCAACTCTTTCCCGCTTAAATTTCCTGTTAATACCATGTGCAGTTCAGAACTCGAAAAGCGAATCGCGAAAGGAACTCTTGAGGCAAGTACCTAAACGATGTAGAATTATCTACGATCCCATTTTCACTTACACTTCTCGATTTCTTTCGTTCAACAGAGTCACGCCAACTCGGTGTATCCCCTGATTCACGAAGAGATGCTTCCACTGATCGCAGACTGGTTGAAGCACAAGAAAAAGCTAGGAAGTTCAGTGGAAAAAAATCTCTATAAAAAAATGGGGCTTATTGATCTTGTGCAACGCCTCCTCGAACGTAGAGCATTCTGCTTCCTGGGAAAGAAGGATAAGTACAAGATCATCGGGGTCAAGCAGGGTTTCGGCGGATGGGAGCAGATCGGTACTGACCAAGAAAAACCGCCTTTGGTAAAAACCGTTCAGCAATTATGAAAAAGAATTCGCGGAATCTGGTGGCGAATCTCGTCCCAATATTTTGTTTATATCTCTTCTAGGTGTTGAAAGATTACCTATCCTATGACGAAGTCAAGTTGTCAGCTATGCTGACAATGTCATCTCACACTGAATTCATCAACGATGGATCTCGGAAGAACAAGGGAGTTCTTGTGACCGACTCTAACGAGTTAGAGCCGCGGGGTGTTATCATAGGCGTTGTGGGGTCTAGGTGAATTTCAAAAAATGTAAATTTCACAAAGAATCTTGGCCGAATTCACATCTTATTTAACCCCAGGTTCCAAAGACCGGGTTTCATGGAATACCAGGACATTGCTATTGCACCAGACCAAAACACTACAGCAAATGGGTGAGTTCTGGTTTCCGATCTCTTCAATAAGTCTTTTTTGTTCATAATTTTTAATATTTGTTTCCTTTTGTCCGAAAATCGCAGCTATGGCGAAGCTCAAGAGGCCTCATCGAGCGCTGGAACCGCGATTGGTCTTCGAGGTCTGCGCCAAGTCTGGGCGCGATTTTACGGCGAATCGTATTTTCCTCTATACAAGGATGTGGCAGACCTTCTACAAAGAAAACCAGGACATCCAAAATACGTACCTGTCGGACAAAAATACATCTTCGACGCGGCGACTTACCTGAGACGAACCCAAACAACAGCGGAAATAATTTTGCTAGAGGCAAATGCACGCGCGCTTGAACTTCAGACTACCGCATATGTTCACGTAGTTGGATTTGGATTGGGTATAAATTTTATTATCACTATATAAGATTGAATTTTAACGCTTTAATTGAAAAAGGAAGGTATTGTTGTTTGGTAACGGAGGAAAGAGCGTGAACTGACTAATTGAACTTGACTCGTGTTCGTAGGAGTCTGGAAAGCCTTGCCAGAACAGGAAATCTACTTCATGAAAGCCTTCGAAAACGTTTTTAAGAGAAATATGCATAAAATTCAACATGTCTCTGACGTTATGTTCGCATACTTGAAAAATGAGACTAATTGCGGTGGTGTAACTGACGGTGGTCTCTTCGGACGTAAGTGTGCTTGACTCTTAATATTTTCGATCAATCGCGCTGCGTTAGCAGTTACCAATAATCGACGAATAGTAGAGAAATTGTACAAACGATCTTTGCAATAATTTTGCCAAATGACTTTTGTGTGATGCAAAATATTCGAGAACTGGATCTTCCATTATTTTTATTCGTCCATTTAGTATTACGTTATTTTTCCTATCCGTAGACATAAAGATCCACTTTGGGAAGAGAGAACCCCACACCGTTCTCAAGGATGACAAACTCCTTGTGGTAACCTATGCCTGGGATGGAAACGCGTTGCCAGGTAGACTGCATTTTCCTGTACGATCGAATCAAGCCTGCGATTGTTAATTCATTGCAACACACTCAGAAAAAGGTCTTGTTGACACAACCAAAATTTGATTATTATATATGCACAATCACATTTTTTGTTCAGTCAATCAATTTTTTTGTTCAGTCAACCAAAAATTTCGTTCGGATAACGAAAATTTTGTTGGGAAAACCAAATTTTGTTGGGACAACCAAAATTTTGGCTATTCCAACAAAATTTTTGGTTGACTGAACAAAAAATGTGATTGTGCATATAATAACCCAAATTTTGTATGTGTCAACAAGACCTTTTACTGAGTGCATAATGTAAAAATTTATAAAATTATAGAAATGAGAGTAAAAAAAAAACCCGTTCAACGTTCAATCTCGAGCTTATTGTGTTTGAAGACTTAGCTAATGACCTCTTTCGTTCTTCTTTTTACCTCCAGGCAACGAGTTCTGGATGGGAAAATTAGCTACGAGTGGAGATCCAGCAGCTGCGTGTAGTACCCAAATCGCAGAACTGCACAATGTACATATAAATCCGCGTGCTTCTGCAGCGAATCTTCACATCGCTTCGCACGAACATGGTATTCTACACATAGCTGAATACGCTAAGCGAAAATTGTAATAGTCAATTATTTAAACGCGAGATTCTTCCTGTTAAGGGGACCAGTACAGCGACTTTTCGATAAATTATCATAGTCCGAAATCAATTTTAAAATAAAAAATTATGTCATAAGTTATGATCAATTTACCAAATTTGCAAAAATTATTATCACTCATTTCTCAAATAACTTGGCCAAAACGAAAAATTTTCAAAATTCCTACATTCACATGATGAGGATTTGTTTTCTGAAGAAAATGAATCCAAGATGACCTGAATCGGTCCAACGGTGCTCTGAAATCCTTACAACACATGATTTTGAAAAAGAAAAATATTTTGATGTGAAATGAACTTTGGTTATGGAATAAATTGATTTCGGACTATGATAATTTCTCGAAAAGTCACTGTACTGGTCCCCTTAAACAGAATTCTAAACTCTAAATTTAGCACAATTATTAATTTTCCAAAGTTTCCCTATACGGATTTTACTTAGGTAATATCCTGAAAATCTAATTATTGGTGTATATGTAATATGATATTGAATATTGCACCCATGTGTACGGATTTACAATTTACATACGTATGTATAATCGACAAATATAATTATTAATTATCAACGGTATCTATGACGAAGTATACATAAACTTTATACAAAAGTCCAACTTGGAAAGTTAGAACGTAACAACGTTCCTAATCACGTATGACACAATTCTTTCTTCATTCCTTGAACGTGAATAGACTCAGAAAAAAAAATTGCAGTCGTGCTAGCCAAATCGTTTTGTTGGCCATCTTTTGGTAGTTGCAACGAAAAATATTGTTGGCATTACGCATCATATTGTTGGCACAACAAACCAACAAATATAATTCGCCTACCTTTGTTGTGCCAACAATATGATGCCTAATGCCAACAATATTTTTCGTTGCAACTACCAAAAGATGGCCAACAAAACGATTTGGTTAGCACGACTCCAATTTTTTTTCTGAGTGTACCTTAAGATTTTCATATTATTTTACATTTATAAAATGGCGAGGACCTTACTCCTACAAAACATTCACACAATCCATCAATATAACTCTTCGTTAAAGTATAATAAAGCTCTTAGTAAAAAATTGTCAATTATTCATTTTCACCGTCAATCGCACTCGATCATCAATTTTCGTCAGAAAATCAGGAACAATTAATATAATATCAACGCAAACGGTTACCACTTCACTCTTCGCAACACCAAAAGTCTTCAGTGAATTTTGAAGCAAACATATCCTTCAATAATCATCTCCATGATATCCACAGCGCTTTCGGGGACGGATTGAAGGAATACTCAAAGACGGTACAATATTGCCTTTCTCAATTCATTATGCAGCAATTTAGATCACAACACAATCCCCAAAGATTCAAACTAAAATTGAAACTCCATTAAGTTTAGAGGCGTCGTCGTTCTCAATTCATTATGCAATTTCGATCACAACACAATCCCCAAAAATTCAAACTAAAATTGAAACTCCATTAAGTTTAGAGGCGTCGTCGATGCTCTTGAGACTGACACTTCGATTATAAGTCCTGCACCTTTTTTTCTTCAGCCAATTTTAATTGTTTCGATCAAAGATATGATGCGGAATACCATCGGAGGTTCCTTTCCCATTTATTTTCTTCCAGTGTTTTTAAAATCCGAGGACCTGAATGCGACCGCGTCCTTGACCAATGTAATTCGTGCTCTTTTCCGCACTGCAGTACCAAGCGATAAAGGCGAAGGTCCTTTGCTCTGTGCGGTTTGATCTTCGTCCACAGCTTCAACTTTCAGTCTTTTATGTCCCCCGCAGTTCAACGCACTAGTGTGACCATTCACAGTGCCCGTTACAGTACCCGTTGAAGTTCCAGTTCCGCTGCTAATTCCGTCTCTCAAAATTGCGTTTCCGTTATTTCCGGTAGATTTTCCGTAGCCAATTTGTCTCGGGCCATTTGAAACGGAGGAAGTACCACCCGCGGAATAGGAATTCATAGAACGTTCTCTTGCAGAGTTACTTCCTGCGACGTTGACAACGTTGCTGACGGTTCCGACGTCGACGGGAGCGATCATCAACAAATTATTACCGTTTCTATCGCAGGCGAGGAAGGAATGAGGCGGACGACGCTGCGTCGTGTAACCCGGCTTGTAACCACCGTCGGACGTCACGTCACCGGTCATTTTTTCCTGCTTGAAAAACGCTGGACTTACAGGTTTCGCCAATTGCGGGCCGAAGTATGATGGCTCGCTTTTTATTCGCGACTGATCGATAATTGAAGAGTTGTTGGATTGCAGCGAGGATAGCGATTGCAGTCCGTTACGGTCTTGGCCCTTTTGCCAGTCTAGGACGTTGCTTAAAAGCCGGATGTACCTGGAGCGGATAATGAGAAGATAAAAGTGGCAGAACTCTTTTTTGCGAGGGATGAAATTGATTTTTAATACCACGAAACCGGGAGGATACCTTATAGCCATTCGCAGGATTTCATTCTTTGAGAGTTTTTTGTCTGGCGGATGGGTTGGGACCAGCTTTCGCAGTTCTGCAAAAGCTCCACTAACGTTTTGCTGCCTCCATCGCTCGCGACTGTTTGTGAAAAGCTTTCGGACACCCAGACCACCAGTTCGGGGTACCGGGGAACCCAAGCGACTTCCTCCGGATCCGGAAATTCCATCCAGCTACAAAGACAGGGATTAGTTAATCCGCTTTTTTTGAAATTGGAAATCGTTTTTCGAAAAATTCGGCATCGTTTATCATAAGTGGCAAAAAGCTCTGTCATGAAACATGCTGTGAATTTTGCTGCAATTGGTCCACTTATCAATGTGCGATGAAATTTGAAACTGTGATTTCCCAACTCGATTTCCGAACTTTTAAATATTTGGGGGCAAAGCTACGCGCCTCAACACTCAGAAAAAGGTCTTGTTGACACCACCAAAATTTGGTTATTATATGCACAATCACATTTTTTGTTCAGTCAATCAAATTTTTTGTTCAGTCAACCAAAAATTTCGTTCGGATAACCAAAATTTTGTTGGGAAAACCAAATTTTGTTGGGACAACCAAAGTTTTGGCTATTCCAACAAAATTTTTGGTTGACTGAACAAAAAATGTGATTGTGCATATAATAACCCAAATTTTGGTTGTGTCAACAAGACCTTTTTCTGAGTGAAAAAGCACCAATTGCACAAATTCAATCGAAATCGTACAAGCAGTAACCATTAAGATATGACCACTTCTTCAAAAACCCATTTTTCTCTCCCGATGCCAAACCCCTTGATGAAATTGTTTCAAATTCAACACCGGATCTAAAAATTGTTTGGAGTATTCATGTACCAAATTTAATTGGAATCAGTAGATCCATTCGAAAGTTATTCAGCGAAAGACCAGACGACGTAACGATACTAAAAGAGTGAAGATACTCACAGAGCTGGTGGCTCGCCGTCGCTTTCCGTGCTCGTCCTCGTCGTCCGTATCGTGGGAGTAAAATTCATCGGAGAAAGTAGCTTCTTCTTCTGTGTCCCGGGGTGTACCGGGCGAATCTCCTATATCGCCAATCTCGCCATCGCCAGAGATTAGCGAATCGGCAGGAGAACCGTTTTCCGTATCAGGAGCCGATCCGTTGCTGTTTCCGTAAGTTAGCATCGGCTAGAATAATCAGTGAATACATAGGTCAACGTTTTTATGAATTGAAATCAAATTCTGCAGACTTTTCTTAGCCATGAATCATGATTTGCAATTTTTATTCACTCCCTATAAAAAATCGACGTAATAACGGTACGTTTCGAAAATACGAAAAATTTAATGCCTGCGAGGTCCTGTGAATTCCGGGTCTTTTCATCTCGCAGTTCTTGGGATCAACTCCCAGCTCTTTTTCGACCTGTTTTTCAGATACTAGAAGCTGAAGAACGTATAAAGATTCAGTGAAACTAGTAGAAGTCATTTTTCAACCGAAACCAATGCGTTCATCATCAATCATCATCAAGGCGACGAAAAGTAGAAAAAAGTTACAAGCCACGCAATTTTTTTTTACAAAGAAGGAAACGGCGGAGTCCGTGATATCATATTCTATATCCTCAATTTGAGACGATATACTAAACATAATTTGTTATCGCTATTTCACGTCCCTGACATTTGCTCGCTTTTTATCTTCACTACATTTCCGTCCGACGTGACACTGACAGCAGCACATGGGTCCTGCCTAATATTCAACTCGAAATTTATCTGGCTACATTCTTTTTCCCCAAAATGATACATATTATGTTATTTCACATTCATTTTAGCCAGTCTCGTAATTCTTAGCTCGAAATATTCTCGATTATACTCACTGATACTGCACAACATCTAGAACTTATATATTGAACTGAATCATGCAACGTGGATCTTCGCTTTAGTATATTCATATCACAAGTCAAGTCCTTCTTATCGGCTACACACTCTGGACTAAACGACAGATCAAGTTCAACCGCAAGAGATGTTGAGAAAGATTATTAGAGAATGTCTTAGGAATTATTATTCTCGGATTAATTATAAAATCGAATAATAAATGACAAGGAATAAAATTATTCCAATAACCTTGGTTCATTCTAGATGAAAATAGGCAACTGCAATCACGTTTTCAAGTTTATGGTTCGAAACTACGTTTTTACACACGGCATGCATGATTACTCACGAACCAAGATCCCTAGGAGGCTAAAATTTGCACAAAATCTTCGAAATAACCTTCTCCACGTTGTGAACAATATTTTCAATGAAGTAAAATTACTTCAACGGATTTTACAAACATAATAAAACTTTTTTTTGCTCAAATCGTGAAATTTATCCTTAATTTTTTCTTCCAATATCTTCACCAATTATTTTTCTAAATTAATGGAACTGATTCAGATCGAAAGTATACATAGAGTACACTGAGAAAAAGGTCTTGTTGAAACAACCAAAATTTGGTTATTATACGGTCAAAGAAATTTTTTTGTTGGGCCAACCAAAATTTTGTTGTGCCAACAAGAAATTTAGTAGTATCAACAAAAATTTTGGTTGGCCCAACAAAATTTTGGTTGACTGAACAAAAAAATTTCTTTGACCGTATAATAACCAAATTTTTTATGTGTCAACAATACCTTTTTCTTAGTGTACTCAACTACAACGATTTTTTTTTCTTTTCCTTTCTTTCTTCTTAGATCACTGTAGAGTTCAGCCCAAGGAATGCAAGATGAGCTGTATAATTTCCGTATATTTGTTAATATTTTTGAAATTTTGTTTAGCTCAAAATATATGCGACTTAAATACAGCAAATATGTTCCAAAATTTCCCTTACCTTGTTCAATTATTTTTCGTGTAATTTTACTCGAAAAAACATGAACATCTTCGGGGCTCCAGACAAATCAGTAGACACCCCCATAAGGGAGGATTTTAGAGTTAAGATTCGGACCATAAAACGCCACTATTACACAAATATGTATGTGATATTATCGTGATGTCATGATAAAGTTTCGTGAATCAAAAGCTCGGTTTTAAGAATCCTGAAACTCCTCTGAGATTTCGGTATGAAGTTTTTTTCGGTAGGGCTACTTTTTGCTCCGGAACCTTACTCGGTGATTCTATTTTTATGTCACACCGAGAAATGTACAAAAAAAATGAGAAAATCTGGTTTCTCAATTCGCTAAGAGTATCAGAAACACTATAGTTAAAATTTCGAGAAATATCGTCTACTCATGGTTTCAGACTGATCACAAAACTATAACACCACCCTTTACCGATATCTTCCACCAAACCACACAGCATCAAAACTTCAGATTGCCATATCACAAATATTTTTATTCAAGACAATTCCGTTCAAATTGCATTCTATTCCTCAAATACTGAACAAGTGTCAGTCTGATAGCCATGCTTTATGGTAAAATCCCTGTTTTCTTAAAACCACCCTATACAGATGACTTCACATATACCGTAGAACTATTTGTACAATTAGAAAGTATGAACTGATTTAAAAAAAGCTCTTTAACTGAGTTAGAAAAGTTCAAACTGAAGATCTTAGAAATTTATGTCACGAAGTATGTTTTATTAATTTAATTTAAAAAAAAAACCTAAATATTTGCAATAGTATATAAAAATTCTCCTCGCATCGCAGACGTACAGTATTTCGACTCAAAATTTTCCGGCTCATTTTTCGACGTGCACGCAAAAAAAAGTGCTGTCAAATTTACTATGTGGGCAGTAAATTATAGGGACAGAACTTTTTTGCAATAGAAATTATCACAATTGTGGTGACTTTCACTCATGTAGACATTGAAGGCCACTTGCTCCAATGTACCCAATACTGCAATTGTGATAATTTCTACTGCAAAAAAGTGCTGTCCCTATATTTACTGCTCACATAGTAAATTTTACAGCACTTTTTTTTGCGTGTGATTCGAACAGTTTTAACGCAGCTTTATTTGAATTCCAAAGCTTTATGTGCGGAAAGAACGAAATGTATTATTCATCTCCAGCCCTAGAATGACCATTCCGCTTCGACCACATCCCTCAAAAATCTCCTTACCATGATTCCCCCGTCTTCCTTCTAGCAATGCGCACTCGTAAGTTGTAGTGTAAAAATGAACTTTCAACACTGTCCATCCACGGCGATCGTAAAAAAAAAAATGGCTAAATCCTCCTATGAAAGAATCCCAAAAAATTTGAATTCCGAAAATAAAAAATTGAGGGGATAACGCGGTTCTGCTTTACTGCAGATCTGCGGGCGCAGAATAAAACACAGTCCGCGTTCTCGATGCGACATTTGAAGAACCTCCGAAGAATACAAGTGCCCCGATTAGACTGAACCGATCCTACTACCAGGACAAACTACACCCTAGTACCACGGGCAAAATTCGCAAGTCGGGGCGGGGTGCTGTGTACTGCTGACTGACTCCTAGGTAGTGACGTGGGTGGAGCCGCGCGTGATCCTGACGCTGCTCGTGGTCCAGCGCCATTCGCTCTGCCAGAATCACCATCCGTCGTACACACAAATGACTATGGAAGCTTTTTATTTCGTTTATCCATACCACGACGATAATAAATATAATTACTGAGAGATAAATGAAACGCCGAATTTCAAACCGCCTTCATATATTATTAACTGAGGGAGAAGATAAAAAAATGTACAAAACAATTTTTTAAAATCGTATCTTTTTTCTTCTGCCATATTTTGACGTTTCATCAATTTGTTCAAAATTTGATATTTCAAATAATTTGCTATCAACAATTTTTTTTTTTTTTTTAAAAAGGAAGATTTTGTAAATTATGAGTAAAATTGAAAGCAGATTTATTGTGTAATACATAAGAAATTAATAAATAATAATTATAACTATGAGAAGAAATGTTTGAGTACATTTATGGTATGTATATGTATATATTATAATAAGAATTTTCTTATCTTTCGATTCGTAATAATAAACTATGTATACCTACGTAATAATAATATATATATTCTCGCATTTATGTATTATCATCGTAAAGTGACGATACTCTGGACAGGACATGAGTGTGTTCCGTTTTAATTATATAAAACATATATAAAATACAATGTGAACGACATATATATTGTACCCCTTCCGCGAAAGCTATCGGTCCTGAAGAAGATTAGAAGAAATTATTACATTTTATTTGAATATAATTAATTTTTCATTTTATGAGATAATTAGTTACGAATGAAAACTGACAAAATGAAATCAGATTCATGTCAGAACTGTAGCTATAATCCAATACACACAGGTAAAACACTTTTTTTTTTTTTATTTTTAATTTTTTTACTTTTCAGGGAAAATCAAACGTTAATATTTTAACACTAATTGGTTTCATTTTGCATTCTCACCATAATTTAATTATTACGACCTCGCCATCAAATTTCGGGACTTTAATCATCGATTATTATAGTTACATGTCGTACTACACTCAGAAAAAGGTCTTGTTGACACAACCAAAATTTGGGTTATTATATGCACAATCACATTTTTCGTTCAGTCAACCAAAAATTTTGTTGGAATAGCCAAAATTTTGGTTGTCCCAACAAAATTTGGTTTTCCCAACAAAATTTTGGTTATCCAAACGAAATTTTTGGTTGACTGAACAAAAAATTTGATTGACGAAACAAAAAATGTGATTGTGCATATAATAACCAAATTTTGGTTGTGTCAACAAGACCTTTTTCTGAGTGTATACGCGGACGTAATAATCAAACCGGGAAGTGGAGTAACAAGTTAATATCATTTTACAGATAAATCAAATTCCATTGACAAATGATAACATTGACATCTATACATTTTATATAAATTGGTATACTACAGCTCCGGGAAATATCGAAACGAAAAGACAAAATCATTCTTGAATTTGAAAAGATTTCAACGCATTACCTATAATTATATAAAAAAAAAAATTAAAAAAAAAGAAACCTATTACTATACAATTTTCTTTACCTTTTTTTTTTTTTATCAATCAATATTTCCTCTCTGTTCAATTATTACGAAATTCTATTTTTTCTAGATGACAAAAAATTAATAGTTTATCGCATAATAAAATTGAAAAAGACATCTTTTCTCAATCGAAAATTAATTTTGTACTCATTTTTTTTTTTTTTTTTTTATCATTTCCCAACCAATCAAAGTCATATTAGCTCCGGTAATCGTATCACCGCACCGCAGTAGGGGGATGATCGTGGAGTTATAAAAGGCAAAAAATAAAACAGCCCTTTCATGCATGCAGTTTGGTAAAGCAGCTTATTATGGTGACCCCCTGCTGTCAAGTGGCATCATACGTAAACTTTCTATGAGTATGAAACAGGAGAGACTGCACGTGTGTATTGTGACAGTTTCGAGGGTCGAATTTTCGCCGGGGGATGATACCGATTAAATAATCACGATCAAGCTCATTGGACCGTCATTACAGGGTGATCTATACCCGCCAATCTGCGTGGGAGCCACATAAGTCCCAGAATTCATTTCTATATGATTAAACAATTAGTACGTCTTTTCAGTGTTTTCAATTTATTTTCCCTCAATTTTCTTGTGAACAAATTTACCACCAAAAACTAACGAGAAGGGTTTTGCGATAGGATCTTTGAGACCTTTGGGTTTCAAGATTTGGTTATTCTGGGCGTGGTTCTAAAACATTCCGAATTTTCCACTCTGCGAACTGTTCAGGCAGATAAAACGATCAGAGAGCCTTTCTGCACTGAAAGACAACAAGTCTTGCAGATAACGGGTAAACCAACAAATTTTGTTGTTTCATCAACAGCTGCATGTAATTAGGTGCGGGTCGAATGTTTTTGGGGGTAGTAAGATAGCGGGAGGAATAACGAGAATTTTTCTTCTCGGTCGTTTGTCTCTCTTTTTTTTCTCTTCTTTTGTTTCTTAATAGGATAAATATTGAATGACGACTATTATGTAGGTTGCAGTGTTGGTCAGTAACTGAAAATGAAAGATATATATATATTTTTTTTTTTCTTACTCATTATCGCACGTAATTAAAATCTGAGATAATTGGATTAGCTTTTATTCGAACACTCTAATTTTTTAAGATGAAAATCTTACCAAATACAATGTGGCGTAGTCTATAGAAAATATGTTGCTTGCCATAAATCGAATTTTTCTGCCATCGATCTCCTCGAGGAATTCCAATAACTTGAAAAAAAAAAAAAAAGTATTCATCGTAAATAGGCGAATTAATAGAACTGCTTTCAAATCCATGAGTCTCAAACCTCTAGTTTTGATCCTAGGTCGATTTCTGAAGCATCTATTGTCGCGATGTAATGCGTTGTTACTTCGAGCTGTAAAAAAAAAGGATTTAGATAAGACAGAAGGTCTCAAGCCAAATCGTGGCTATCTTAGTTATCGAAAGTCTGAAGCTTTTGGGGTACGTTAACGAGAAAGATTAAGGGGACCAGTACAGCGAATTATCATAGTCTGAAATCAATTTATTTCATAACCAAAGTTCATTTCACATCAAAATATTTTTCTTTTTCAAAATCATGTGTTGTAAGGATTTCAGAGCACCGTTGGACCGATTCAGGTCATCTTGGATTCATTTTCTTCAGAAAACAAATCCTCATCATGTTAATGTAGGAATTTTGAAAATTTTTCGTTTTGGCCAAGTTATTCAAGAAATAAGTGATAATAATTTTTGCAAATTTGGTAAATTGATCATAACTTATGACATAATTCTTTATTTTTAAATTCCTACATTCACATGATGGGGATTTGTTTTCTGAAGAAAATGAATCCAAGATGACCTGAATCGGTCTAACGGTGCTCTAAAATCCTTACGAGACATGATTTTGAAAAAGAAAAATATTTTGATGTGAAATGAACTTTGGTTATGCAATAAATTGATTTCGGACTATGATAATTTCTCGAAAAGTCGCTGTACTGGTCCCCTTAAGTGGTATGACGTGATTCTCATTTTATTGTTTCACGATTAGTGAATTAGTCTCGTATTTGAGGAAGTATAATCTCCTCGGTCCCTATCAGAGAATTACCATGATTGTTTAATAATACACCAAGAAGTTAGTACGACGATGAAATTCGCTTTCCCGAATTTCTCAGACAACATAAATAAATTTTATTACACGAAATCCTATAAGACACAAGAGATTCAAACTAATTCGAACAAAGACGGAAACGAGGGAAATTCTGATATTTAAAAATGTCCTATAATTACCTCTTTGATGACGATTTCACAGCTGTGACAAATCACCGATGCTCTAACGAAACACCAAACGCAGTAACACCCAAAGGAAATCAGCATCCTCCAGCCTACTTTGTCCAAGGTTTCTACCTGGCTTTTGAGGAACATAGAAATGAAGCAAAAAGCAAGCAAAAGGCACACTAGCTGGTTAAAGACAACGTATATCAGCTGAAGACATCCATACACGGAATTCATCCGGTCAACAATATTAGCCACTGTTCTATACGTGAGCCGATATTCTTCGAGATCAGACTTTACATCTGACCGCGGTCCTTCTTGCCGGTTATTTTCCTCAGTGCAGGGCACGGGCCCCCAGTATTTGAAATCCCACTCATCAACGGAAGGAAATTTGATCTTGATTTTGCGGTTCAATTCTTCGACAGCACTCTTCGAAATAATTTGGAAATCAAATAGGGTTTTTCAAATTAGGATAAAATAAGTCTAAATTATGTTGGACAATTTGACTTATTATCGAATGGCTGATGAATGAAAAGTCGATGGCTAAAGGATCGAGTAATCGATCTTGGAGAATGGAGATCATATTTCATAAAATCCTGCAACTCTTGTAAATTCTTTTAAGCCTTACCTGAAGATAAATGCAGATTATACCCAAAATTATCTCCACGGACAAAACTGTGCAGGTATAAAATATCTGCCAGAAGTTCCGGATATAACTGTCGAAATAAAACCACTTCAAAAATAATACCTAGTAATAATGAATTTTCATAAGATTGATATAGGGAGAAGTGTGCAAAGATGGACTAGTTGGGCATATAGAATTTCCAAATTGTTCCTCTACTATACGTTTCGAGAAATCGCATCTTCCGATTTTTATATCCGGTCCATTTTTGTCGACTTTACTCTATATAATTACACGTACATAGATTTCGTGATACTCGAACTGATGTTTTCACCCGTAGATGAGATTGCAGATAAAATGAAGTAGACACTGAGGTAGGCGAACCTACGCGCCTTTGGAGGATCAGTACATTTAAAAACGTTAGTATACAAGGAGCAAACGCTGTTCAGAAGTCGTTTTATCTCTTGGCGACGCATCACCGTTATCAGAATGGAGCAGACGGTCGAGATGACGTTTACCAATGCGATTAGCTGGATGACCAGCAGCTCAATATTTCCACGATTCCAACTTTGTCCAATTAGACCATCTATCCTATAACACCCATGTGACCAATTTCCGTTGTTAAAACCAAATCCAGCACTTCGTTAGACGAAGCCATAGCTTTAAGTTTTAAGTTTTTCGCATTTTCTTTTTACATATATCTTTGCAATTTATCATATTAACTGAACTTGCAAACGCACCGTAAAAGCCACTCATAACCACCATACAGGACAATGGATATCTGGCCAAGTCCTATCAAGATAGCACGCGTGCTCGATGATGTCCATGGTGTCCAAGAAATTCTTCGATCGAGAAAAGACACAGGTGCCTTCTTCGCCGGGGTCTTTAATGCAACTGGAAAAATTCCTATCATATGGACGAACCAATATCCTAACAGGAATATCCAGCGCTTCATTTTCCTCCCAAATTTACTGCAGTAACAAAAAATCGGAGACACACTCAATGCCAAAGAGCTACTGCAAATAACCCTGAACTACATCATCGATATAAAAGTCCCGTCTCTATATTGAAACGGAGGTTGAATTTTGACGGTAATCACCAGTCGTATGATAAATTATACCATAGTTGAGTTAATTTCGAAAATTCTTTACTGCACAATACAGTATTCACTGTCGAAATCCAACGCATATTAGAGCTGGACTTATTGTCGAATGGAAAAAAAATGATTCTATGCCAAAGTAGAAAATTGTGGCCGTTAGACTATCTGTAAATCGTTTAATGTGCTGTGGGTACAAATTACCCCCAATTTTGTGTTATATATGAACCCATATAGTATCCCTTCATATCGGGGCATAGCCACGTGTCTAAAAAAAAGTATAATATCCCCATGAATTTGTAACGTCGAAGAGACCGCGGGCTAAAGATATAAAATACCCAATTCCCACCCCGTAATCGTACAGTTATACCATTATCATTTATTCTCGACTTTCGTCGTGGGGAGGGTGACTAGCTGACCATTCCACGGACTTTAATATCTCGAATTAAGGCGTGGGACCTTAGCCCTAATACGACCCTAATTATTTCCTAAAATCATTGTATCAAGTTATAAATAAGGTTCTGCGGATTTAAACACACGTTACTACTGCGGTTTCCCACAATACGATTAGAGACCCCGTATATGGTAGCTCGTTGGTACGTGTCTTTGAATTAGTTCTTCGACTTATCATCCCGCAAGCCCGAAGGGATGAGCTATTTGCATTTTCGGAATGCATCGATATGCCAGTGTCACATTCATGTTGCAAAAATGTCATCTTTCTTCCTCATTTTCGGTCTGTATTCTAATTTTTGGCTTAGGGGTTGATGAGGAAGTGCCATTTCTGTTCGTATTTTCGAAACTGGTTCCTGCAGACTTCCAGTGGACCGTGTAAACCTCCCAATCTTCACACCCCATCGAAACGAGTGTGTGTATACAATCAAACGAGCGAATAAACCAGTAACGTATGCCATCATGATGCACGTCCCTCTTTCCCTCGACCCCATTCAGAATGGCGCCACGATTGAATTAGCACAGTGGTAGAGAGGTGTCGCCGCGACCTATGCTTTCATATACGTATTTGTTATATACATGTATTCGTATTGCCAAGGGTTGGTTATACTCGAGATCAGAGATTAGGGAGGGTGTGCCAAAAGGCAGAAGAGAGGCGTGCCTCATAGAATCGCGCACTGTCCCATGAACGTCAAACCACCACCACCAACACCACCATCACCACCACCACCACTACCACCCGGCACGAGGCGCCTATAATAATACCGGGTTGTAGGTAGTTGGGGGTGAAATCAATTTCTCTTATCGCCCTCAGGCAGCCACCGACACCTACCAACACGTAACGATTCGCCATCCTGGTTCGCACTGGTCGTATTAATTCCGTTACCTGATGCACTGTTTGGTTTCCACCAAGCCACAAGTATAATTATTAAATTTAGCATCGTTCATCGATGAACCTGTCCCTTCCCAGACAGCACGGAATATTGCCCAATATTGTAGCAACATTGTAGCAACATTGCGATATTGCTGCAATGTTGCTACAATATTGCAATGCTGCTACAATGTTGCTACAATGTTGCAATGCTGCTGCAAGGTTGCTACAATATTGCAATGCTGCTACAATCTTGCTACAATATTGCAATGCTGCTACAATGTTGCTACAATATTGGGCAATATTCCGTGCTGTCTGGGTTGTTCACACATCACTGACCAATCTTAGGGAAAACTGCATAACGTCGCCGATACTGATTTCGAGGATAGATCCATTTCACCCTGAATCTTTGAATGCAGATCAATTCCACATCGAGATTTCTTGTTTTTCTCTTATTTTTTATCATGGATATTAGGGTGTCCTTAATTCGGTCATACCAAGTTTGAAATTTTTCGGAGCTACACTGCAATAGGATGAAAAAAAAATTAACAGCGAAATCTGACAAATTGCGTGTTCTATTAAAATTGGAAAATTCGAAGTCTTTGAGGCGGTACTTAGAATTGAGATATGAATCTGGGGTTTTTGCTGAATTTTTTAAAAATATATTTCGAGACGTCCTGGCCCATGGGAGAATTGAAAATCGAAAATCAAAACGGACCACCCTAATGGATATGTTGTCTGAATGTAGGAATCATCGAGCGAGTAAAATAGCGGGAAGTAAAAAGAGGGAAAAAATAAAAAAAAAAAAAAAAAAAACCTCTACAGCCCTTGAGAGGCGCGCGGACGGGTAAGCTGGGAGTGTTCAGTGCTGATAAGAGACTCACCCCGCCTACGCGCACCCTTACCATGGAGGTCAATGTATTAGCAAGGATGGCAATGCAGACACCATGAAAAATTAATCTTTAGGATTAAACGGGAAAACAAGACGAGGGATTAATTTTTTAAGACAGTGTGAAAAGTGAAAAGTGGAAAAGTGGAAAAGTGGAAAATTTAAGGATATACTAACTTGAAAGGATTACCCTCTCGACAGACTTTTATTAATAAATTAGTAACAATTGTTTCAATATCACAGTGCATCACATTATTCTTTATAAATACGCAGTTTATCTTGGACAGGTTTAGCTAATGATTACGGAATAAAATTATCGATATCTTAATAACATACGTTATAATATTAGCACCCTGCATTATACCTATATATTGTCTATACACAATTTATTTTATTTTATTTTATTTCTATACGTAGATTTATGTACATATCTATACATTTAGGAGTAACACTTACCGTACGTATTTTCATATTCTTCTACGCAATTATTCAAAAAATAACTGCCTTTTAAATTTTGAGATCCACGAAACCCCCTGGCGCCGTGTAACTTCAACATCTTTTTGTTCACGGCGCCTCGATCCTCCGTATGTATTTATCAGAGTAGAAATATTATCCCCGCTCAAATAAAATGCTGCGAATAATTCACAGCGTCGTTAAGTTTTCCACGAAAAAAGAAAAACCCTTAGATTTCAGTGAAATGCAAAAATCAGCACAAGTAGGGGTACTGAAATGATACAAATCACGTAGATAGCAGTCCTTGGTTCACACGTTGATACCACAACGTATTCCTCGTTCCACTGGGAGTCATTTCCTGTCAATGGTAACTCTAGCACTGCCCTTTGATCGCTGAAAAATTTCAAAGGCAAAGAACACTCGCCGGTACTGTTTTTGCACGACTGTGTAGGGTTGGATGTATCATACTCCGTTTTTTCCAGGTCGAACCGTATCCGGACGTAATTTGGCTGAATCTCGTTCTCGGAATTGAAAATAAAAAAGTAATACCCGTTCGTTGGAACTCTGAAACACGAATTCGACATATTTTCACTTTCCAAATACCTGGGGGATCGAAATAGGCAAGAATTTTTGGCAAAATACAAACCTATAAGTGACGGTGTTGGCCAAAGACGCAGCGTCATGATCATTCTCAAATTTCGGAGTACATCGGACATTTGGTGTCAAAGGAAGATTGAGAATCAGACCATTGCACTCCAAGAGACGTTCTTCAGAGCTGCTGAATGAGCTCCAAAATTCGCTGTTGCTCCTGTCATTGAGGGTGGTTTCGTTCACCGTTCCACGATCCTCTGCTATACCGTCAGGGCTCAGAGGCAACCCCTGAATTATTCGATCGTTTAATCCCTTAGTAATTATACTAGAAGATACGAGCACCGTGTTATTGTTTTCTACCTCACCTCTTCTATGGCTGCATTTCCCTCAGAATCGTCTTCATTGAAATCTGCGTGTAAAGGAGATGAAAGAATAATCTCTCGCCTCTTCCTAGCCCGTTCTTCGTCGGTCATTTCATTCCCGTTATCCCGAATGGCGTTGTTTACAATTTTCCTAAGACCGTCGCTCTCGTCGTTTTCTTCCGTTCCAATTTCGTCGATCAGTTTCCTGAGCACATTTTTACCCCTAACTCCAAGGGCTTCTAGCTTCCCAAGTACGTCTTCGAAAACCTCGTCCGAGGTGAATGCAGGCGTAGTTTGTTCCGCAGTGTCTTCCGTCGTCGAAAATACTTCCTCTCCAGACTCCCTCCGGACAATAGGTGGCTCCGAAATCTGTGTAGTCGTCTTCGGTTGACTCTTCGTCGGCTTTTCCTCCCTAGCCATGAAGGCGCCAAGACCAAAGTCATCAGAGAGGAGAATAGGCGGTCTATCAATGTTCGATTCCTCCCTGAATGTACCTTCGTAATGATGATGAGGATTCTCCTTCTGTTTGTTCTTCGTCTCCAAAGTTTTCACGAAAAGGTGAGTCAGGATATTCCGCATCGTCTTTGCGTCCAATTCGTGGCTTGTCAAATGGTGAATGCCTCCACTTAGAAGCGTGTGATTCGCATCTGGGCCGCTTCCTTCATCTCGGAATTTGACACCTTGCCGGACTCTCTTCAACTTCTCAGGCTCGTTGCTGGGCGAACTGCCATACTGAAAAATGAACAAGTTCAAGGATAAAATGCTACCCTTATGCTCCCTCGATTCAAACAATTCAAAAATCAAAATAATGTTCCAGAATTTTCATCACGAAATCCTTTATTACGAGAAAATTGTGATTAAGGATATTCTGGAGGTACAATCGGCATCAAAACAATAAGACAGACAAAAACCGAATTTACTAATTTTGGATGATATTAATGCGAAAAATGAATGTTACCGCGAAAGTCATATTGAGTCCCTCCTCCTCCGCAATCTCGACAAGTTCTTCAAGTTCCTCGCTGCTGTCATCCCCGATGAAAGCACACTCATGGAGATGTTTGTGGCCTCGTATTATCGTCAAAGAAGCACCTGGCCATCTGTGACACGGATCAAAGTTGGACTTGCGATTAATTGCAGATATTCAATGACTTGGTGCTTTATGGTCACGAAAATGAGGATCGTGGCAGGCCTACCTCACGCAAGTTGATACTGTCACGCTACTGTTTTGAAGAAGATAAAATCCCCAGTACTCTTTCATGTCATCCTCAAGGATCAAGTGCCTCGTCATGGACACGGGCACTTTCTCGACTCTGATTTCTGGCTGCTGGTTCAGCAGGTAAGCATTGAATGTTCCGTTCACCTTCACCAATTGACTCTGTGAAAAACGAGCAGAAGGAGGATTGGGTTATTCCCAATTGTAACCAAATGTAATTTCGTACCATAATTCCGGCAAAATTTAATGCAATTAATCCGTCTTCCGACACCGTATCACATATTATCAAGTCAAATAAGACACATGCGTAGATGTGATTATCGCGAATAATTAAACAAAGGAATAAACCTTGACAATGCTGATTAGATTATCACCGCGGTAAGTACAAAAGTCATAAATATTAACCCAGCAATAAAATGACGGTGTCATTTGAAATGCGGACATTATCCCCCTCTTGGAAAAATCTTCGGGATAAAATTATGCTCTGTCTTCATTATCTGGGTTAAAAATGATTTTTGAACCAACCTGGCACCAAGTAGTTGAAACTTTTCCGTCAATCAGTCGCTGATCAGATGCAGCCAGAGGATAAAGCTGCTCGGAATAAACACGGTAGCGCAGATACATAGGACCTGTGATTAAAAATGCAGGCAAAAATGTCCCCAGGACACAAAGACGCAAAATTTTTAATGGACCTTTCAGAGATCCTCGTCGTGGCTCCCAGTCTCTAGGTCTCGCACCTTTCTCTGTAATAAATGGAGAACGAAAATAGTACAAATGTTAAGAGTTTTTATACGATGATGCAATCTTTTATTCTCATGGTGATTAATCGGTTTATAATTAATGCTATTACAACTTACAACCATACAGAACAAGTTTTCAAAACACACATTGCGCCTCGTTGAACATATATTTTCCGCATTATTATTATGCCATTAATGTACTACGTAGTTGTATATCTATGTATCTGAATACATAGATACGCATAGATGAATGCGAAATACTCCGCAGTCTTTGCAGAGCATAAAATTAAGGTGTGCAACTATCGCAATTTCAGAGCCCTCGTTCAATATTCTCTGGAAATTTCCATACTCTATATTCTAACTATAGATCTATGAATTGAATGACAGTGGTATTTCTACGTCAAACATTTGAGCTACAAAATGATCTAATCCGTGACATTCATGCAATTATTCAAACGCCTGGCAAGATCCATTATCGATCAATACATCAACCTGCATAATATCGTATACTAGCAATACTTCAGTAGACACAAATATTTGTCGATATCGCGATTGAACGCTCTCTGATTGGGTACATCAACCCTTCAGCTTATAATTACTGAAATCACTAGAGCTTCGTTATCTCAGACTTTCTTATCGCGAGAATCGCTCAATTTTTACGAAAGTCGACTGATATCATCAAGTATTGCAAATATTGATATATACAATGTACCCAAAGCAGTAAATTTACCAATCGCAATGTGTGCAGGTAAAATATGTATGTATTGAAAAAATTGTGTATTCCGCACGGAAAAAAATGAGCAGCTGGATATAGGACAACACTTTTTTGCAGTAGAAATGACAACAATTATTGTGGTAACATTTACTTATTAGGACATTGAAATTTACTTGCTCCTATGTACCAAATACTAAAATTGTGGTAATTTCTACTACAAAAATGTGTTGTCCTATATGTATATTAGGGTGTGCCAAAAAAAAAAAAAAAATTCAAACGCACATCAACATTCCGGTAGAGCATCTCAAATAGAATATCTCAGTCAAATATGAGCTCTTAATATTGATATTTAGAACTGCCTAATTTCGTTACTAATTTTAGTTACTAATTTTAGTTACTAAAATAGGCAGTTCTAAATATCAAAATTAAGAGCTCATATTTGGCTGAGATGTTCTATTTGAGATGCTCTACCGAAATTTTGATGCGCGGTTGAAAAATAAATTGTTTTTCCCAGAGTCGTATGACTCTATGACGCTATGACTCAATGTTTATAGGCGAATATCTCTTAATCGGTGAGAGTTAGGAAAATTCTATCTCAGTACTTTTTTGTAGAGCGTGAAATTTCCTATAAGAATCTGTATTCAGATAGTTTCTAAATCAAGCCGGTTACGAGAAAAATCAATTCGAAAATTTTCCGATTTTTTTTCACCTGTTATTCAAATCAAAAATGGGAAAACTGAGTTAGGCAGTTCTAAATATCAATATTAAGAGCTCATATTTGGCTGAGATATACTATTTGAGATGCTCTACCGGAATGTTGATGTGCGTTTGAATTATTATTTTTTTTTTTTTGCACACCCTAATGTATATAGCTGCTCAACATAGTAAATTCAGCAACAATTTTTTTTTTTCCCGTGCGAAGGCAAGATTATTTTTTTCAATAAATTTTGCTAAAACTAGAACAGCGATCATAGGGTGAGGCATAGAGCGAACCGAGTTTAAAACTGCCACGTGTATGATCGAAGATTAGCACTCACTTGCGTTATCGTGCGAATTTTTCCACGCACGTTCTAAATATCGTTAAGTCGAGTTCACGATTGCGAGCTAGATCATTTATAACCAGCAAGTATTAAATAATCCTTATACCGCACGTTACCAATTTTACGTACATTGCATTTATATATGTACATATATCTTGTTATTATCTTATCATCAAATGATCGGGACTTGAGTTTACACTAACACTTATGTTACTGTGCGATATCATTACACCTATTGCTGTACCACTTTATAATAGCGCAGATAGTAACATCTCGAGTTTTATTGACTGCAGATTGTAAATCTTAGCAAATTTCAGTCTGACTAAAAGATCTCATGTAGACAAATAGAACTTATCTGACTATATAGAATTGATCTAATCTAATTATTATACAAGCTTTAGTTGATAATATATTTGTATATCGTTGAAAATGGAAATTTCATCTCTAATTTTATCCATGTGTAATAGATATTGTTATCAATTAATTATTGCACCAATCCCTCTGAGCGTAAGCATCGATCATTTTTTGTTGTACCAATAGGAAGTTTAATATTGCTTATGTCGATGGGAGATATTAGATGATTACTTTCCGCTTTATATACCTACAGTGCGCGGTGTGTAGCCACTAGCACATTTTATATAAACAAGAAGTGTTTTCCTATGGTGACGCATTGCCGCTTCCTTACTCCTTCAACCTTCACCCTATATAGATATATATAACGTAATACTAATTTACGTACAAATATAGAACAAAATATGTGTTTTTCGAGATTGCTGAGGCTTCCTGCTGAACTTGACCGTGAAAAATAAAACGTGGTATAAAATTTTCTGTTCATTCATTTATACCAAGATTCACTCAATGGGTTACTTGTTTTTCATTCATATACACATATCGTTACGTATACAAAACGTTACTGGCATGCATAATTTTCGATAAGAGAAAAAAAAAAGAAACAATAATAATAATAATAAGCAAACATGTAAAACGAGAAACAAGTATCATCAGTATACGATAATCCATCTCTACGAAGCCTGATTAGATTTCGAATCGCTTCAGGCGGCAATTTAATAATGTATACAAACAAATCCCCTCAGATTAATAAAAAAAAAAAGTAATGAAATTTAAACGAACGTGCACGTGCTCGAAGCAAAATCGTTTAACCGCGTGTTTCTAATCAACACATTCTCTCTACTTCAAAGTACATACATAAATTGAAAAGGTATTAGAATCGCAACGTATAGAAGATATATTAGCATATACATACCAAGGATATCTGCGGTGAGTGGAACAGATGCCATTTAGTTGAGTACTATTTAGAAATTTCATAAAAATTTCCACTTCCCAAAAAACGAGTCGAGTTATTTAATAAATATTATTATTATTTATTATTTATTATCATTATCATTAAATTCTTTCTTTCTCTCTCTCTCTCTCTCTCTTTACTCTTCGCGCTATTAAGCACCGATGAAAGATTTCAGTAGCGTTTGAAACTCGTCTCTACAACTATCCGCGCGATTTCTCCCCGCAGTTATTATTATCTTTTAACAAACATATACGCGGCCGTACCAAACGGATACATTTAATTCTCTGATCACGTGCCAGTTATTTGTTCATGCAATATCACTTCTTTGTATTAAAAATAATTCCTGTACTGTCCTGTCCGTCTGTGCAGAGAAACGATAGACAAAAATTTTTATTGTCGATTTTCTAAATTCATTTAACAAAACGGTATATATATATATATATATTAGGGTGGTCCTTATTTAGGGCTCGGACGAATTTTTTATCAGACGCCCCCCAAATCGACTCCAAATAATTCAAAAACAATACCCTAATTTTTTCAGATTTTTATCTAGACTCTAACCCCTCCCACCGAGAGGGTGGATTTCCCCATTGGAAATACACGTGTTTTGGCCATATTCTCAGGATATATTTTATTCTAAAATTAAAAACTTTTAGAAAAATCTGTAACTGCGAGATTTTAGTGTTCATTGGTGCTACTATTTGAGAAAAAAATCACATTATCATACGGGTCAATCTAGACGAATTGCACACCCTTCATTTGAGAAAAAAGAGCAGATTAAAGGGTGTGCAATTCGTCTAGATTGACCCGTATGATAATGTGATTTTTTTCTCAAATAGTAGCACCAATGAACACTAAAATCTCGCAGTTACAGATTTTTCTAAAAGTTTTTAATTTTAGAATAAAATATATCCTAAGAATATGGCCAAAACACGTGTATTTCCAATGGGGAAATCCACCCTCTCGGTGGGAGGGGTTAGAGTCCAGATAAAAATCTGAAAAAATTAGGGTATTGTTTTTGAATTATTTGGAGTCGATTTGGGGGGCGTCTGATAAAAAATTCGTCAGAGCCTTAAATAAGGACCACCCTAATATATATATATATTGTGTGTTCGTTTAATTCCGAACCTTATGACTTAGGTAATACTACAGCTAGCTCTTAGCTGTATATATATCAAAAGATAATAATGAAAATATTTCTCATTGTTGTACATTTGATCGTACTATATGACGTTATTTATTTTTAAACGATAATATATAATAGTATACGTCGTTCGTATTATTCTATTCAATATAACGTAGTATATAATAATATATTTATTTAATATTTATATTATGCAGATAAATAGTATTTAAAAGTAAATATTAATATATCGTTCAATCCGCAATTGAATATGCTTATAAACACATTATACCGACAGACAGAGACTATAACGCGAACAGTCTAATAAATCTATATAGAATTATAATGATTGTTTACGCGATCGCTTATCGTATGTCGCGCGGTTCGTATATACTTATAATATATATATATATATATTATAGTTTTGTAAAAAAATTTAGATGCGCACCGAACGCTGTCTACGAGCTGACTGACGCTTTTATTCCAAGCCAACTTATTTACTACTATACCATTTTTTTTTTTTTTTTTTTTTTTTTTTTTCTCTCTCTTATCAACATTTTAAAATGTCTGTAGATTGCGCGATATAGCTATATATATATATATATATATATATATATATATATATAATACACAATGATAATCCCCAGATGATTTTCAGATTATTTTCTTCATCGTAATCTTAACGGCAAATTTACTCCATGGATCTAAGGGTAGATATATATCTGCCGTAGTTTGCATTAACATTATTTGACAGTTTAGTTCGATTTTTTTTTTATGCATATAATACATGTATACTAGGGTGGTTCAGAAAAGATCTAATTTCTCAGATGTTGCTGCTCATCCGTGAATATGTTTTTTGTGATTTTTAAAAATTATTCCATTTTTTTTTTTTTTTTTTTAGCTCTATTGGACAATATTTACTACTGCCTCAACGAAGTTGAAATTTCGAAATTTAGCCATTTTTGGCAATTTCAAAGTTCTCAGATCAAAGCGCTCATCTGGCTACCTCGAGATTCTCATTCAATGAGCATGTTGGTTCAAGATGAGACTCGTACGATAATATTTAGTACTGCCTCGGAGACATTGGAGTTTTTTTCAATATTTTGCGTTTTTTCGGAGATTCAATCGCCAGGTGCTGCTCATGAGACAGTTTCATCTTACCAATATAAGGAAGAAATCCAAGCAGTTTGCAGTCTGCCGGACCATTTTTACTACTGCCTCATTGAGGGCGACTTTTCTTCAAGTAAAATTAGCAACATGAGGCAGTAGTAAAAATGGTCCCACAGACTGCAAACTTCGTGTACTTCTTCATTAAAATGGTAAGAAAAGACTGTCTCATGAGCAACACCTGGCGATCCAATCTCTAAGAAAGCCCCTAAATAGTGAAAAAACTTCAATGTCTCTGAAGCAGTACTAAATATTATCGTACGAGTCTCATCTTGAACCAACATCCGCATTGAATGAGAACCTAGAGGTAACCAGATGAGGACTTTGATTTAAGAACTTTGAAATTGCCAAAAAGTGGCAAAATTTCGAAATTGCAACTTCACTGAGGCAGTAGTAAATATTGCCCAATAGAGCTAAAAAAAAATAGAATAATTTTTCAAAATCACAAACAACATATTCACGAATGAGCAGCAACATCTGAGAAATTAGGTCTTTTTTGAACCATCCTAATGTATAGATTAAGCTACTGGTCGTTAATTTGATCATTTTCGACTTTTAATGCTTCCATGGGCCAGGAGTCAGGACGTCTTCAAATATATACGAAAAAAAAAAAATTTAGTCAAAACTCCAGGGTCTTATCTCAATTCTAAGTTTTTTTTTTTTTTTTTTTTTTTTAGACGTTCTGGCCCATGGGAGCATTGAAATTCTAATATCTACTCCATATATCTGGATAATAATACGAAGAATGAAAGATTAGTTATATCATTTGCGAAATTATATTACACTTAATTTAGTGTGGCCAATCTTTTTAGCCAGTCAATGTAATATAACTCTCTCTCAGGTGTTTTTTATTGAACTGGCGAATATAACTCCCACACATTAGCAATAAACACTAAATAAGAGATCGATTGAACAATGATAACTGTGTTTTAATTGCGAGATACGCAATACGTGAAGTCATCATTCTGCGCTTAACCCAAATACAAAGATAATAATGACCATAATATAAAAAAAAAAAAAAAAAAACAGCAATTAAATGATAATGCGTTATATATCTAAAGACTGATTACACGCATACCTATACGTACTCAATGGCGAATTACTTTTACCCCTATATAGTTAAGGATCGAATTTGCAAACGTCTTTACCTATAACTCGCTTCAAAGTCTTAATTATCGCCTATTTAATATCCCAATTTCTGATAAGCAATTTACTATATACAGTGCGAGCTCTCAATAAGAACGAAAAGCCGCCAAGGGGAAGCGGTTTTCCAAGAATTCGAGTACCCCCACCATGCGTGCGCTCTTCACTGACTGACTCTCTCTGTCTCTCTCTCTCATTCGCACGTGAGTGCGATTCGAGCTTGGAGTGGGGGTAGTGCTCGAGTGAGAAGTTGGGGAAGTGTTCTTATTGCGGGCGTGCTTATTGAGAGGTCGGACTGTATCTCATATTCAAATCTGTATTACAGTACTACCTCGTTATAAGCGAACTCGTTATAATCGAATTTCCCCTTCGTTCCGCTTGAGCGAGCTTTATAGCTTCCCCCACTCTACCTGTATACGTAAGGTTCGCCCAGTGGTGATGCTCACCGACACACTGACACATGTGCGATTTCCCAGTAGTGGGGGAACGCTTCAGCGACGAATTTCTTGGCATTCTATTCCCCTAACCGCCCTAACAGTCGCTTATAACGAGGTAGTACTGTATTAATTATTTCGATAGCAATTGGTGTTCTTCGCAGCCCCTATACTCTGTATTCTGTGTATATCTCGTTCTAAGTTCATCTACTAAGGCCGTGTTCCGATATTTGCTTGAAGCGCTGAAAATCTAGAGGGAGAGAGACGGAGTATGTGGAAAATCAAGAAATGTGACAGAAACACAAGATTACTGACAGCGCTTCCAGCAAATATCGGAACACGGCCTAAATGGTAAACCCTCTCCCTTCTAATTTTTACAACGATTCAGATTTTTTAGTGGTGGGGGAAGCCAGCCGCTCAGTCGTCGCTGAACGCTGCATCATAGCGGACACAGACGAGCTAACTAAGAGCTTTATAGGTTTATCGTAGCATGAATCGACAGCCACTGCTTGCTTTTGGGACTACGGACGGATGAAATATCGCTTCATTCTTATGATTTAGAAATATTGGATAATCTAGATTTCGAATAAATAGAGTAGAATAAGATTGATGTAGATGCAGCATTGTATGTTGTATCTAATGAATAACGTAATATTAATGATAAGGGAAAATATAATCTATAGCGCATAAGATCAAGGAAGTCCGCCCGTCTTGTGTATTCATGAAATGTTTTCTTCTCATGTTTGTTTGTTACTCTTTTAATTTATAGGTTTTCATACACACACACACGCGGTTACGTAAATATAGAATATTCTATTATACCGAAGTAACTTTGCATTGTAAATAAAATATCATCACGATTATCGCGTCACACATTCCTTATGTGAATTTAAACACAATGAAATTTCACCACGAATATAAAGTCGAAGATAAAAAAAAATAATCCCAATATTCAGTATCCTAGACTTTCTACGATTTACTATTCAAACAGACACTCTCTCTCTCTCTCTCTCTCTCTATTTATCGCGTTTGTACGATAATTCATTACTAGAGTACATAAAAAACAAATTAGAGACGTTAATCTCTAGCAACTTTAAAACTTTTAGACTTTAAATTTGCAAGAAATTATAATATATATCCAACGCGCAATTAAACTTGAAAAAGAAAAAAAATTCATTACTTTATTCATCAATAGACGTATACAGTTATTGTTAACATGATTTTATAACGTTAATTATTAGTAAATTACAGAACTGTAAATTTTTCATAAAACACAAATTCGTAGCCTAATAATATAATCGCAAAATTATTTGGCGTATGAGCTACTATCGCGTCACTAATGCCATAAGGTCGTAAACGCCAAAAAAAAAAAAAAATTCGTGTTTTTGGTGGCAAAATCTTTTTCGTGCCATATAACATCGTTTGGGCATATCCGCAAAAAAAATAATTTTTTGGCGCTTACGACCTTATGGCATTAGTGACGCGATATCCGAATTAAAAAATCGGATACATGCAATTTTTTTTTTTTTTTCTTCTTTTTTTTTTCTAGTAAAAAATCTAGTAGTAAGAGTAACACATCGGTTAAACGATCGGCAAACAATATGACGATTCGATATTTGCTATTAATATTTCATCAGCAAGAGTATTACATACAAACAAACAAACATTTGCGTTATTCAGAAACCGCCTCGTAACGGTGGAGAATTTAGTTTGCAGATAGTAAATATTATACTTAGTTAACATAATCCACAACTAGTCCACAAGCTTGTTTTTTTTTTTTAGCCAAGGCCTAATCCTTATTCTCAGCTATATTCAAGAAATTCATATCACTTGGACTAGGTAGTTGTAATAAATCTGTAAATTGCAATAGAACCAAATCTTCGATTCATTATTAAATGCAATCTCCGAGAGATAATTGGCAGAGTTTATTAAATCTCTACTATTTTCTTCGAGAGTGTTCTCCGTCCTTAGATTTCGGAGTTTTTTCACCGCGTCTTCTCTTGTTCAAAGGATTTCTCGGGTCGTAAATTTCGAACCAATCGTCGTCCTTGGTACTAGCGTCCTTGGCTAAAACTGGGGTCTTTTCTTCGAATCGTAAAGTGTGAGCCATCCAATTTTCGTCGTCAATTTCTTCGTCAATTTCTTTATCTGTTACTTTTTTATTTTCAGTTTCCTCAGTCTCTTCGGCTTGTTCTTTGGCGCTGTGGAGTTTCTTTCGAAAATTTTGGAGTAACTGTAGCGTAAAATCTTCTCTGGGTCGACCCTTTTTTGGCAATTTTGATTTAGCTTCCTTATATTTTTCCTGGGTTTCAATATACTCTCTCAATACGCTGGACTTCTTCTCCTTCTCCACTTCCTGTTCAACTCTGATCTTAGCTTCGTCCTCTTTCGCCTTTTTCTCACTTCTTACATCGCGTTTCAAATCTCTAATTTCCTTACGAATCTCCTCTGCTTTCTTCTTCCTTTCGTCAACGCGGTCTTTACCAAGATAATACGCCTCTTCTTCCTCTGGCTCAACCTCGTCGACAATTTCCTCGATGATATCGTCGCTCTTTTTAACTTTCGATTTCTGTTTTTCCAATGAGACTTTTTTCGAATCTTTCAATTTGTTTTTAATCCTCTCTTTCATGGCCCTTAAACAACAACAACAACAACAAAAATATAGAATTTAAAGAATTGTCTTAAATAAACTGAAAATAAAAGTATTAAACATTTCGAGAAAAAAATTTATTCACTGTTTTTCTCTACTAGTTGAAGCATCTTCAACAACAGGTTTAATCTCCCCTTCGCTCTCCTCGTCACTATCTTCGTCTTCTTTTTTTTTCTTACTAGGCGGTTCGTCGGTTTCAATCGCAGGCTCTGAGCTCAATTTAGGATCTGTTAAATTATCATGAGCAGATTTTCCCTTGCTACTAAACTGTTTGCTTAAAACAACAGACTCCTCTTCGTCCTCCGCCGCTTCTTCGCCAAAAGAAAGTAGCTTGAAATTTCTGTAATCAAGAGTATGATATAATATTGATTTAAATATGAGCGAAGATACGTTTCATCCAACGTTAAATTTTTGAAACAAAGATATTGTTTACTTGACGCCAGATTTCTTATCCTTCTTTTTTGGTTTATCTCCAAGAATTGTTTTCGCCTCGGTTCTAGGCTCGATATCAGTAAACGGATTGTTCAAAACTTCAGTTTTTATTATCTTCTGAGGATACAATGGGCGGTCATTCTGAAAACGGTGTAAAAGCTATAAATGTAGAAGAAACTAATTTCCTATGCTTAAATCTCGAAAATTTTCATTTTTTAAGAATCGTAGCTACATCTGTGTACAAAACGTACCAAAGACTCTAACTTCCAGATGGGAATAAAGCCTGTAGTTCGTAAGTCGATAAAAGTCCGAGTACCTCGTCGACTAGGGCGTCCTCCAGTTTAAGCATATTGTAAATTGTTTCCCCCGTAACTTTGCCAAATATTGTATGTTTATTTTGTAATTCAGGCGTAGCTGAAAGTGTGAAAAAGAACTGCGACCCATTGTCGTCCTTTCCGGCGTTTGCCATGGCGAGCAAACCTCGGCGACAAAAACGCAATCTGCTGTGGAATTCATCCTGGAAAAATGTTAATTATCAAATTTTTCAATCAGCTGTAAAGAATATTGCGAGAATAATCATAAGGAATGTAAAATTTTTGGTATAGATTAAATCTCACCTTGAAAGTTCCATCGTATATACTTTCTCCTCCTTCTCCAGTCCCAGTCGGATCACCGCCTTGTATAATAAACCCTTTTTCAACTCTATGAAATATGGTATCGTCGTAATAATTTTCTAGACAAAGTTGTATGAAGTTTCTGCACGCCTTAGGCGCCTCTTTAGTCCATAATTCCAAATCTATTTCACCTACGCTCGTCTTTAGTATCACCTGAGCATAATTATTCAATTTATTCGTTGTTTTCGAGCTTTTTATTGAACAAAAACCGAGATTTTAGGTTATGAAACTCGCAAAATGTATTTTTATAAGACAAAACAGGATTAGTTTCGTGTAAACTAAACTATTAATTGAAAATATCAGTCTTTACGCTTCTTAGAGACTTTAAGACAACAGTGATAAACTATTTTTTAACGAATTAATCGAGTATACAAAACCGAGGTGATTATAGGTTAAGTTATCTTTCGGGCTGTTTAGGGCTCAATTATCGTTACAAAAGAGGATTAGTTTCGTGTAAACTGAACTATTAATTAAAAATATCAGTCTATACGCTCCTTAGAGACTTTAAGACAACAGTGATAAACTATTTTTTAACGAATTAATCGAGTATACAAAATCGAGGTGATTATAGGTTAAGTTATCTCTCGGGCTGTTTAAGGCTCAATTATCGTTAAATATTGCTTTAAGATAATTTTTTTACATACCTTTCCTGTCGTAGGCGGCTCTTGTATGTATATATTACTCATTTTTACCCAGAGTACCGAAAATTTTTAAGTTTTATTGAAATATTGACATTTCTGTCAGTCTGGACTGTCTGCGACACTCGATTACTCTTGCGTGCTCTCATTGACACTACTACAGCGACATCTATACATTGTGCGAGTTTCTTGTTTTGAATTCTCAACTTTGATTGGCGGAGATAAGCTCATTCAAACTTTGCCGCCAATTACGATTCGATGTTTTACCAGCGTAGTCAAGCGTAGTAGTACACGATAAGTTCATTGAACTATGGATCTTGCCCTTTAAATTCATTAATTAGCAAAATAAGAGAGAATTGAGTGAACTATTTCGCTTTTTATTCAATTAAATATGCAATTTTTGAACCAATTTCTTCTATACACAATTTATACACTTGTTGTAAACTATTCAAATATTGAATCATGTGTAGATTTACTCAAGAATAAATTTATTCTAGTGTATGTAGCAAGCAATGTAGCATATAATCAATGAAACCATCACACAGACAAATTTTATTGATAAAACATTGCTGTGCCAGTTTGACTTGCAAACTATAGTTTCTTTCGTGATTAATAATAAATTTATCTATCAGTGGAAAACGCCAAGATGATTTTCGGTGTATATTTGAATATTATTTATTCAGTAAAGAAAACAAATTGGTGAATTCCATTGTTAAAGATTCCGCATTGATATGAAACGAAAAAAATTTCTGAGAACTGATTTTGAGGCAAAACTTTTGTAATTCGGATTATATCGAATTTGTTAGAAACTTGAATTGACCAATTTGTTTTAGCTTTTTGAGTAGTGAAATCGTTGTATCCACATCGGTAATATTATAAGGCTGAAGACACAAATAAGATTCAGTATTTTAAAATAAAAGAATATCATGGAAGGGCAGGAACTGTATAATCTGGTTTACGGAAAGACAAAGGTGCCTCGACGAACTCCTATACCGGATTTGAGTCAAATCGAAAATGACACCTTTGAAAGAAGCCCATTGGTTAAATTCAGTATGGAAAAAGTGCGAACTCGACAAGTCTATGAACTGATTGCAAATTCGTCGGGAAAATCACAGATCGAAAAATTGGTAAAAAGAACTGCAGACGATGCTGAAGAAGCAGAAATACAATACCCGCAGCTACATCCACCAGATTCATTCTACATAAAGATTACGAAAATTTACAGCAACTCCATACCCACCGTTGGACTTCCGGTGGAATGGGAGAAAAATATATTAAATCTGATCCCAGTAACAATAAGATTAAAATACTCGAATATCGTGGATAAAATTATCGAAGAAACGAGGCAAAAGTACGTCGAAGAAATGCACAAATTTGGTGTAAGCACCATGCTGCGTCCAACCACACCGGAAAACGACGTTGAACCACTACCCACCGAAAGTCCATTCCTGTACGAAGGACGAACTAAAAATTATGGAAAGTTTTTAAAAAACCGTGACCTGATTAGAAGGCAATACTTCCTTTCCCACAAACTTATTAAAGTCATCAAAGCTAAAGCATACCTTGGACTTCCAGAAAAGTTTTTAGATCTTTCCAAACACCATAGCATTGGACTGGTGGAGCTAAACGAACTAAAGGACGCCGTCGGGGTTGATCTGCGAAAAAGTAGCCTTTCAATAGCGAGACGCTACTATAACGAAGTAGCTAAATTGATAGCGAGACCAAAGTACCTCGACTTTACCAAGAGCAGAAATTTTACACAATTCTTACGATGTGCTAGCAGACTATTCGTCCAGGAGATCCTAAACCGGATGATAACGACTGTGGAAAGTCTTGTGGAAGTTTTAGGCGATCCACATCGGTGTCCGCGTCTTAAACTCGAGTTTTTTTGCACGGAATATGAGCTCGTTGTGAGACCATGCGTTGAGGAGATCTACCAGAGTTATCACCAGATTGTAGAGGACGTCGCAAGTCTTGGCCAGGAAATGACACCTTTTGAATATTGGCTGGGAATAAAGATTAAAAAAAAGTACATTGACGTGAGGTTACCAAAATGGTTCCGGGACGAGGCGCATGAGAAGCTGCAAACATCACTTGAAAAAGTCTTTCATCCACTAAACTCTCACTGCTCGAGAATAAAGAGCAAATTCGACGTTGTTTGCAGACCGGAAACTGAGGCGGACATGGTAGAATTTGTTGCTGAAGACCGGGGGTTTCAGGAGTGCTGTGTTCAGGTGAAAAAATTCAACGGATTCATTGCAGAAGCCAACGAAATGGTGGCAAATGAGTATTACGCGGTTGGCCGACTGGCACAGTTAACGGCAAAGTCGACCCTGAAGAAAAAAGCTGCAAATATCGTCGCCATTGTCGTCGAAGAACTGGTGCGGCACCATCAGGACTACAACAAATCAATTTGCGACACTTTTGAGGAGCTGGAAACGAAGGCTTTGGACGTGCCGAACAACGCCAAGGACCTTTTTCTGCTCAGCGAATACATGGCGTACGCTTCTAGCGTTCTAGTCAAAGAACTTGAGGAGAAGATTCGACGCTCAATCGAAATGCTGGACTCGTTGATACGGATCGCATATTTGGAAGAGTCCCACCTGGACCTGAACAGACAGACAATAAATTGGCTGATGAAGATCGGTCCGGTTTTCGAGCGAAGTGCAATACTCTGCGAGGCCACCAAGTGCGAACTTGAAGACGAGCTTCAGAGACGTATAAACGTCCTCAATGGAGAGGTCGACGAGTTTTTTCCGAAACTGGTCATTCTCGACGATATGGACGACGCACAGCGAATCCGAGAGTACGCCGACGATCTCACAATGCTTATGAGACAGGTGGAAGGAATAGACGAACAGATACAGTGGATAAACCTTGAAGAAAGACTCTTCAAGTTCCCGGAAACTACTTTTACCAAGGTCGACGAGGTCAAAGAGACGATTGAGCCTTTCCACACCCTAGTTCGCCTGATATATCGGTGGAAACGTGACAACGACGTCTGGTTGGACGGGCCCTTCGATTATCTAGACGCGAATTTGATCAGAGAAAAAACTGACGAATACCGAGATCGGTTCGCCGAAATCAGCAGATCCTATCGCACAAAATTGAAGGCAGATCTGGCGGCCAACAAGTCGTACCGATTTTCTGGGATCGTCGACGATCCAGACCCGATGCAGCAACCAGCACCGCTGAAACTCTGCTGGCAAGTTATCAAGGAAGTTAATGATTTCAACCAATACGTACCACTGGCGATTTGCGTCTGTAATCCAGCCTTGGTGAAGCGACATTGGGACGAAATGTCGGTAATTGCTGATATCGATCTCGTTCCGAACGCTGGAACCACCCTGCGGAAGATCATTGGGTTCGACCTGATGCGTGACATCGAGAAGTACCAGGTGATCAGCATTGGGGCAAATAAGGAACTGGCTCTTCAACGGCAGCTGGCTGCCATGATCGAGGAATGGAACCCTTTGGTTTTGAGAACCACGACAGTTGCGGATACCGAATTGAGGATTCTTGTCGAACCAGACGATGTAGAGATTCTGCTCGCAGAACAGCTCATCAAAATCGAAGAGATGCGCGGTTCGTACTTCGTAAAGCCAATCGAGCGTGAAGTCTCGAGTTTTCGAACAACCCTGAAGACGATTGGAAAGGCTTTGGAGCGTTGGATCGCGCTTCAAAATCGTTGGCTAGATCTTCGCCCGGTTTTCATCAGCCGGGGAATAAAATCGGAGTTATCCAGAGAGTCGAGACTTTACGCATCGGTTGGGACGGTCCTGAGCAACGCCCAGGAAAGAATTTTGAAGGACCCGCGCGTACGCACCGTAGCGGAAAGCCAGGATTTCCTTGTCTCAGTAATGCGGAGTGCTGAAGACATGGAAAGAGTCAACGAAGGCATTCGCCGCTACCTCGGTATCAAAAGAGTCCGCTTTCCACGGTTCTTCTTCCTCTCCGACAAGGAAGTCCTTCGAACTTTGTTCGACTCTCACGATCTCTTTCGCGGCCCTCAACCCTGTCTCACCAAGTGTTTCAATGGACTCGGAAGACTCGCCGTAAATTCAGACCCTCAAAGCTACTCCCTGATCGGTCATGACGGTGAGGAACTTCGAGCACAAGGATGTGGACTTCGCTCATTGATGGAGTCCGGCCGTGCCGAGGACTGGCTCATACGGGTAGAACGTGACATTGTGCAAGCCCTGCAAAATAACGTCCGGTCAAGCTGCCTGGACCATGACGAAAATTCGGACACTAGAATCGCCTGGATTTTCAACTGGCCTGGAATAGTCTCGCTATGTGTGTCCCGCATCTTCTGGACCTCCAAAGTCACCACTGCCTTATCGAACCGTAGTCTCAAGGATCTAGCTGAGTATCAGAAGGATCTGGAACTACAATTACAGGCCGTGGTTGAGGAGACCAGGAAACCGATGTCACGTAGAAAGCGGCTCATCCTAACAGCAACTATCGTTGCTGACCTCCACGCTAAGGATGTCGTCGCGCTCCTCATCGAGAGAAAAGTCGATGGAGAACTGGACTTTGACTGGCAGGTCCAGCTGCGGTATTATCTAGAGGGTGACGACCATTTGACAAAGACTGTAACTATTAGGATGATGGACGCGACGATGAGCTACGGCTATGAATATTTGGGAAATCAGGCGACGTGTCCGATCATAGTGACACCTTTGACGGACAGATGCTACCGTAGTCTGGTTGAAGCTCGAAGCTGTTTGTTGTACGGAGCCCTTGAGGGACCTGCGGCCACGGGGAAGACGGAGACAATTCGAGGACTAGCCAGGGCGATTGCTGTCCAGTGTGTTATTGTAGGGTGCTCGGAATACCTGGACTACGTCTGTACAGGGAATTTCTTGAAGGGTGCGGTTAGCTGTGGTGCCTGGATATGCATCGATGACTTCGACCGGATCAACCCAGAGGTCCTCTCCGTCGTAGGGCAACAAATTTACGCGATAACTCGCGCGATTCGTACGAGAGCGAAGCGGTTCGAACTCGAAGGAAGTAGTCTGAGGCCAAACTCTGCGTGCAACATTTGCGTGACTTTGCATCCTGGGTATGTGGGCCACTTCTCTCTACCAGATAATACCAGAACTCTTTTTAGAACGACGGCAATGGTCTTGCCAGATTTTCTTCGGATCTCTGAAGTCGAGCTGTACGCCGGGGGATTCGCGAATGCGAAAGATCTTGCAGTGAAGCTAGTTACTGTCCACAAACTCTGCTCAGACCTCTTGGCCACTGAGTTGTACTACGACTTTGGGATGAGGTCGACTAAGTCCGTTCTGAGGACCGCCGCACATTTGAAGCTCCATTTTCCTACAGAAGATGAAACTGTACTTTTACTACGATCCCTGGTGGACACACATCTGTCAAGATTCATCGAACGTGACGTTGTTGTCTTTCAGGGTATCCTGCATGACCTCTTTCCAGGTATCGTTCTGCCTCCACCAAACTATCAACCGATCATTCAAGCCCTTCGTCGAGTCTGTGAAGATCGGAAACTCCGCTCGCACGAAACCTTCGAGTTGAAAGCAATCCAAATTTTCGAAACAACATGGGCTCGTCGCGGTACCATAATCATGGGTGAATCATTCGGCGGTAAAACTGCAGTACTTTCTTGCCTGGCTACTGCACTAGCCTCTCTGGCAGCCGAGGGCGACTCCATCTTCGGTCGGGTCATAGAAATTCGAACGGTGAATCCAAAGGCCGTTGGAATTGGTCGCCTCTTCGGTAAACTAGAAGGAAAAACGCGTGCATGGCGAGACGGAATAGCATCATCTGTCATCCGCGAGTTCGCTGAAAAACAAATTGGTCCTTATCCCAAGTCGTGCTGGTTGGTTTTTGATGGTCCCGTGGAGCCAGAGTGGGCAGAAAGTCTCAATACGGTGCTGGACGATACTGGAACCCTCTGTCTTGTGTCTGGCGAAAGGATACAGCTTCCCCGCGGATCGACGTCCATTGTCTTCGAGACTCTAGATCTCGAGCAGGCGTCCCCTGCAACAGTGTCACGCTGTGGTATGGTCTACGTTGAGCCACAGTCTTCCGGGTGGAGACCACTGGCTGATTCTTGGCTGGAAACGTGGGAATGCCGACAGCGAGCTTCCGCTAACGGATGTCTGAAGATCCTTTTAGAGTGGCTGATGGATCCTTGCCTCGACTACGTACGAGGTATACATGGTATAATTTTCAAGTGAAAGTTATCATCCCCTCACTAAATTTTGCGCTCGTATTTTTCTATTAATATACCATACACTAAGAAAAACGTCTTGTTGACACAACCAAAATTTGGGTTATTGAATGCACTATCACATTTTTTGTTCAGTCAACCAAAAATTTTGTTGGAATAGCCAAAATTTTGGTTGTCCTAACAAAATTTGGTTTTCCCAACAAAATTTTGGTTATCCGATCGAAATTTTTGATCGACTGAACAAAAAATTTGATTGACTGAACAAAAAATGTGATTGTGCACATAATAACCAAATTTTGGTTGTGTCAACAAGACCTTTTTCTGAGTGGAGTGTAATGTGCTAGGTAACTGCCAGCAAGTTGTTGAGGCGAGTGCTCCTCATCAAGTAAACGCGACCTTGAATCTCATCGAGATGTTCGTGAGTGATGCGGTCGCGGATAACCCGGATGTTTCGCGAGATCACGAGGTGACGTGGACGCAAGCAGCGACAGTCCAGGCCTTCACGTGGGGAATTGCCGGCACTTTCAATCAAGACTCCATTATGCGCTTCGAGGAATATTTCAGCTCTTTGTGGAGTGGTGGAGTTGACCAATTCCCAGTTCCCACACTGCCTGTTGGTGCAGTAGACGTTCTTCTGCCAGCTGAGGGTTCCATTCGAGATCATTTCTACATGTTCAAGGGTCGCGGTGTCTGGAAACACTGGACGGACGTATTAAAGAGCGAGAAAATCATCGAGACACGGTTTCTCAGTCAGATGGTGGTACCCACTATCGACACCCTGAAGTACGCGAGCCTTTTCGCACGCCACATTCATCACCGCAGACAGTTTTTGGTATGCGGTGATCCTGCGGCTGGAAAAACTATCTGCATGCACAATCTCCTCCGCAATGGCCCTCAGCGCTCCAGATACCTTTCCAACTTCATCACCTTCACCCAGAAGACAACCTCAGCCGAAGCTCAAGAGCTGATAGTCTCACGATTGAACAAAAAAAAGCGAGGCCACTATGGACCTCCGGGCGGAAAATTCTGCGTCACATTTATTGACGATATAAACGCGTCCGCTAAAGAAGAGGACAGGGCTCAACCAGCCCTGGAATTGCTGAGGCAGTTCTTCGACCACAAGCATTGGTACGACCTCGAAGAACCGGATAAGGTCTTTGTGCAGGACACAATATTCATTGCGGCAATGACTATCCGGCGTGGAAATGGGGGGCGGCTACCGCATCCTAGATTTCTTCGACACTTCAATATTTATTCGATCTCAGCGCTGAGCAGGGATAGCCTCTTCAGGATCTTCACCAACGTTTGTCTGAGCGGCTTGAAACAGACTGGTTTCAACGCCGACATACTAGGACTGGTTCAGAACTTGGTGAATGCAACTTTAGATGTGAGGACAGCTGCCGTGAACAGGCTAAAACCGACGCCTGATAAAATTCACTACCTCTTCGACGTCAGGGACATATCTAGGGTAATTGCTGGGTGCATGCTTCTACGGAAGGAATCTACAGACTCTAAAGTGATCTTCGTGAGACTTTGGGTGCACGAAATTTTACGGGTCTTCCGTGACCGTCTCATAGACGACAGCGACTCTAGGTGGCTGTTTTCTAAGATCAAAGAATCCGTCAAGATCTTCTTCAAGGACCACTCGTTTGATGCGGCGTTTGATCATCTACCCAAACACAGCGACCAGATCAATGAAGAGAGTCTGAAAGATCTGATTTTCGGAAACTTCATGGACGGCGATGCTACCCTCGCAAATCGAAGGTATGAAGAAATCCCGAGCGTTGAAAACCTGAGAAAAAGGATAGTGCATTACCTCGCAGAGTATAACGAGTCTAACGCGAAGAAAATGGATATACTCCCGTTTCGCTGTGCCCTGGAGCACTTGGCACGACTCTGCAGGGTCCTCACGATCCCTGGCGAAAGTCTCATCTTCGTCGCTGTTGACGGTTCAGGACGGAGATCTCTGACGCGATTAGCGGGCCACGTGATGCACCAGGTCGTCCACGAGCCTGCAGCTGGGATATTTCGCGACTCACGTACTTGGCGAACCAATCTTGCAAAAGCCCTGAAGAGCTCGGCAGGAACCGGCAAGGATTTTGTCTTTCTGATAACCGACAGGCAAATGAAAGACGAGCATCTTCTCGACGTGGACAGCCTACTGAATACTGGTGAAGTACCGAATCTCTTCACGCCCGATGAACGCCAGGAGATAATCGAAACGATTCGTCTTCCCGCCCAGGATGGTGATCGCAACATGGAAATGAGCGGCGTAGCGGTAATGGAGTACTTCGTCAACCGGTGTAAAGAGAGGTTACACTTTGTGCTGTGCTTCAGTCCAGTTGGAACTGCCTTTCGAAGAAGTCTGCTCGCCTACCCAAGTCTACACAGATGTTCTGTGAACTGGTTCAACGCTTGGCCAGAAACTGCCCTTGAGGAAGTGGCCACAAAGTACACGAAGAGCGTCAAGGTATAATAAGAATATTGATTATATGGAGTTTAAATTGGAATATTTATTATCCCATAGACAGGGAAGTGTAATGGTTGCACATTTCTGTAGATTAGGAAAAATCCGAAAGAACTATAAAACAATAATGAACACATTTTTTATCATTTATGTAGATTCCAGATGAGATTCGAATGAAATGCGTAATGGCCTGCAGGTACTTTCACAACTCTGTCAAGGGAATTGGTCGCGCCTATCGAGAGCACAGTGGCAGACTGACTTACGTAACGGTTCCGGCTTTTTTGCACCTAGTACGGTCTTTCGCTGAGCACACAGCTCGGAAGCAGGAATCGATTACCACCGCCAGAAATCGGTACGTGGCTGGTCTTGAGAAGTTGCAGTTTGCCGCTGGTCAGGTGGCTCGAATGAAGACAAAATTAACGGCGCTGAGGCCTCAGCTAGAGTTGTCAGCTAAGGAAACCATCGCTACGATGACAGAGATCGAAAACGAGAACGTAAGCGTTGAAAGAGCGACGGTGTTGGTCAAGCGAGAGGAGGAAGTCGCAAACAAAAAAGCAGAGATCGCGGGGACCTTGAAAACTGAGTGTGAAGCTGACCTGGCAGTCGCTATTCCGATTCTCGAGGATGCCATTGCAGCACTGAACACCTTGAAGCCAGCTGATATCACCCTGGTCAAAGCAATGAAGAATCCACCTGATACCGTTAAACTTGTTATGGCTGCAGTCTGCGTGATGTTGAATGTCTCTCCGGATCGTTCAATGGACCCGGTTACGGGAAAAAAAACTACTGACTATTGGGGACCCAGCAAAAGAGTACTTGGCGATATGAACTTTCTACAAAATCTTAAGGACTATGATAAAGACAACATTTCCGTAGCCCTGATGAACATCGTGAAGAAGACTTACATGACAGACAAAAGCTTCATGCCCAACATTGTTGCTAAAGCTTCGAGTGCTGCTGAAGGTCTCTGCAAATGGGTGAGAGCAATGGTTTCCTACGATGATGTCGCCAAGGTCGTAGCTCCGAAGAAAGAAAAGCTAGTAGCAGCTCAAAAGGAGTGTGACGAGACGGAGGCGTTCCTAAACGAGAAACGGAAAACGTTGGCAGATTTAAATGCGAAACTAGCCGTTTTGAATAAAAGTCTTCGCGCTACACTGGCCAAAAAGATGGACTTGGAAAAACAGGTCGCTAGCTGCACAGAAAAGCTCATCAAAGCAGAAAATCTGATTAGCAGTCTTGGGGGAGAGAAAAAACGCTGGATGAGAAATGCGGAGAGACTGGAGCGGTTCCATGACAACTTGGCGGGCGACGTGCTTCTCTCATGCGGCATCATCGCCTACCTGGGCCCATTCTCAGCGGACTATCGTCTTCAAATTTTGCAAGAATGGCGCAGTCACGTGACAGCCTCAGAAATTCCATGCTCGGACGAATTCAGCTTCGTGGAGATTCTTGGCTCCGAGATAAAGATCAGCTCCTGGAACGTGCACGGACTCTCGAAGGACGCCTATTCCACTGAGAACGCGGTCATCCTAGACAATTCTAAAATGTGGAGTCTGCTCATCGACCCTCAGAGCCAAGCAAACAAATGGATCAGAGAAATGGAGGCACCGAATGGTCTTCGAGTAATAAAACTCTCCGATGCAAGGTACATGGAGATCCTTGAGCACAGCATCGAATCAGGGAAGCCAGTTTTACTCGAGAACATTGATCAGGAACTTGACACTCCTCTAGATCCCATCCTCACCAAGGATACCCACGAAGTGGATGGTGTCACGTTTCTAACTATCGCCTCGAAAACTCTCAAGTATTCTGATCAGTTTCGATTTTACGTTACGACGAAATTGCCCAACCCACGATATTCGCCTTACATCTTCAACCTCGTCTCGGTAATCGACTTTTCTTTGACCAGTGAAGGCCTCGAGCACCAACTGCTGGACATGGTTGTTGCCAAAGAACGCCCGGACCTACAAGAAAAACTTGAAAATCTGCTTGTGCAAAGCGCAGCGAATAAGAAAAACCTGAAGCAGGAAGAGGACAATATATTGATAACGCTTTCCACATCTACGACGAACATCCTCGAGGATGACAACGCTATAAAGTTGCTAGATTCCTCGAAACACCTTGCTGTTAGTATTGTTAAGAAACAGGAAGCCAGCAATGCAACCGAAACCCACATCGATACTTTTCGGCAGAGATATCGTCCATTCGCTGCACACAGTGCTGCGATTTATCGCACACTCGGTGGACTACCGATCGTCAATCCAATGTACCGATTCTCTCTCGAATGGTTTGTACATTTATACGTGAGGTCGATTGAGACTTCTAACAGAAGCATCATACTGCAAAAACGCCTTGACTATCTGAGACAAGCTTTCACAAATAATCTCTACGAAAGTGTATCACGCGGACTTTTCGAACGGGACAAACTGCTCTATTCCCTAATTCTGTACGTAAAGATCCTTTTGGATGCTGAATCCATAACTCGCGAGGAAGTTGACTTTTTCCTAACCGGTGGATCAGGCGGTAGATTAGATTGTACAACTTCTTCAGTTTCAGAAACAGCGCAACCTCATCCTGGCTTTGATTGGTTGACCAAAAAATCTTGGGAAGAAATTTCCAGAGCCAGTGACGTCCTACCGTCCTTCAAGAATTTTCCAAATAGCTTTTGCACCGATTCGTCAGCCTGGAAGTTGTACTATGATCTTGAAAGCCCTGAAGAGTTCCCCATACCCTCACCATGGGGCGAAAAATTAACACCGTTTCAGCAAGTGATCTTGATGAGGATCATACGACCGGATAGACTCGTTGCAAAGGTCGCAAAGTTCGTTAAGCTAGGAATGGGCGAAAGATTCGCATCTCCGCCATTCTTCGACGTGGCCAAGTCATTCGTTGAGTCAAACTGCCTTGTGCCATTGATATTTTTACTCAGTCCTGGATTCGACCCGACAACATCCCTCGCGAAGCTAGCAAGCAAACTGGGTTTTTCTGCAAGATTTGTTTCTCTCTCGTTAGGACAAGGCCAAGAGAATCACGCAAAGTCGATTATAAAACGAGGCCAGAGAAAAGGTTGGTGGATATTCCTTCAGAACTGTCATTTGGCTGGATCCTGGCTTCCGGTATTGGAAAAGATATGCGAGAGCTTTGACGCCTCTAACACATCGTTGGAGTTTCGGTTGTGGCTATCAAGTTATCCAACCCGCGAATTTCCAATCGCAATACTTCAGCGCGGCGTCAAAATGACCAACGAGCCTTCGACGGATCTGAAGAGGAACCTGACGAGCCGCTACAACACGGATCCCGTTGGTAGCCGCGAATATTTCGAGGGCTGTCCGGGGAAAAATAAAATATTCACCAAGCTTCTTTACGGCTTGTGCATGTTTCACGCAGTTCTTCAAGGAAGAGCAACATTTCTCTATCGCGGATGGAACCTGAGCTACGACTTCGACGACTCAGACTTCCAAATGGCGTCACGTCGGTTACAGATCTTTACGAACGACTATGACCCAGTGCCTTTCAAACCCCTCGCATATCTCCTTGCCGAATGCCACTACGGTGGTAAAGTCTTGGACGACGGGGATAGACGCAGCCTATCCGCGATATTCGAGGAATTTTGCAGCCAACGAGTATACAGCCAGAACCATTTCAGGTTCATGGCTTCTCCGGCCTACGGATTACCCAGGAAGTGCGAGTATCGTGACTATGTAGACCAGATTCTTGAAATCCCCGATCATCCATCACCGGAGATCTTTGGACTTAACGGTAATGCTGGTATAGTACGTGGGCTTCACGATACCAGAGTTTTCCTAGACGCCATGCTATTGGCACACACCCAAGGAAAAGTATCCGCCAGCAACGATCCATTGCCAAACTTGATGACGAGTGTATTCTCAAAACTACCACAAGCATTCGATGTTGAAGAGGCTCGGAAGAAGCATCCAATAAGTTACAGTGAACCATTAAGAGCCGTTTTGTATCGCGAAATGGACCGTTACAACATACTAATAAACGAGATGAAGCGTTCGGCAGATCTGTTGGAAAACGCATTGCAAGGATGTTTCGAGTGGACGCTTTCGCTTGAAAAATTATCTCGAGAAGTGAGTTTGGGAAGGGTCCCTTCTTCGTGGAGTAGATCCTGCCCGTATAATCCTCCTTCTAAGTCGTTGATCGTTTTCGTCGAAGATCTACTCCGAAGACTCGACTTCTTGAATGAGTGGCTCGAGCGAGGAGCACCGCGGACATACTGGCTAGGAGCTATTTCATCAGGAACTGCATTTCTGGCCGCAGCTCGTCAAACCTTTGCAAGAAGTCGGGGCCTTCCGTTAGATGATGTGCAATTCGATTTCGAGGTTCTTCAGAACTTTGAACCAAATGAACCGCCGAATTTATGCAACACCGATGACGTCTTGGTCACTGGTTTATTCCTCACTGGTGCGAGATGGGACGCTGAACAGATTATGCTCGCTGAAAGTTCGCCAAAGGTTCTCTGGGATCGGATGCCACTTCTACGCTATGGGATTTGCGAGATTAAGGAAAAAAATCAAACCCCAAAATACGAATGTCCGCTCTATGCGTCAATCATAAGACATACCGTCTTCGACTCCATGAATCGCTTGAAAAATTATCTCTTAGATGTTCACCTCGATACGGACAGACCTGTCGAACATTGGAGGCGAAGACGAGTTGTGCTTTACTGTCAACGCGATGAATGAAAGTTGCCGAAAAAACGTTATAAATTAAAAAAAAAAAATCAAAGTTGCTGCTGACGCGGCGAAGTTTGATTTACAAAACCTCCGATTGATATAATTTGACGATATTATAAATCATTATATGAACTTCATTGGCGATTAGTCGTACATCATTTTTAACAACTAATTTGTAAATTATAGTAATAAAATATAAATCTGCAATAGGGATTGCTGAGGCAGCTGGGATTTAAGAAGAAACGTAATTGGTGATTGACTCCATAGTTTGGAGAGCAGTTACTGCTTTTTTTTATTAAATAATATATAAGAACAAGAATATGATACTATCAAATCCTAATTCATGTGTTCCATTGCTCATGGTACCTACTTATTCTTTTATCATCATTCAGTCATCTTACTATTGACGGGCCTTGACAAGTATTGCATCCCATTCCCTAGGGTAATTTGCTCTCACGTGGGCAGAAATCTTATCTACATTAGCACGTTGCACTGGTGTACATTTACGGCATCCATTGACTATTGCATCTTTTAGTCCAGCTGTAGAAATGAGAAGTTGTGTTTAGTTCAGTAGACGTTAGAATCTATCGAGCATAAGCTTGATACACTCAGAAAAAGGTCTTGTTGACACAACCAAAATTTGGTTATTATATGCACAATCACATTTTTTGTTCAGTCAATCAAATTTTTTGTTCAGTCAACCAAAAATTTCGTTCGGATAACCAAAATTTTGTTCGGAAAACCAAATTTTGTTGGTACAACCAAAATTTTGGCTATTCCAACAAAATTTTTGGTTGACTGAACAAAAAATGTGATTGTGCATATAATGACCCAAATTTTGGTTGTGTCAGCAAGACCTTTTTCTGAGTGTAAGCTCGGACTTTATTCAGACACGAGTTGCTTTTTTCTTTATTTAATTCTATTGTATAATAGAAAATTGAATAGTCGCAGCTTTCGCACGTCGCAACTCGCAATGACGCTATACTGCACTATCAAATTTTCTCGAAAGGATTGATCATGCTTATTAGACGCGTTTTCATATTCTCACCTTTTGCAGCCTTTCCAACTCTATCACACGGTCCCTGGTCCAAAACGCATTTAATTTGAGCCTGAACTGCGGCTGGATTTCTGAGGGTATCGTCGATAGCGTCTGCCTGGCACAACGAGAAGATTCCAAACATAACGAAAACGATTCCACAAAATTCAGCAAACTTCGCCATTATAGAATAATAATAATAATAATAATAATAATAATAATAATAATATTTATACAATCGTGAACTGAAAGACCGGAGGGACTCAATCGAACTGTGCCATACGATGACGAACGAGCGAGTTTAAATACCCCTGTCCCTGAATGTCACACCTGAATGTCCCATTCTATATAATGCAAACAGCCACAGGCCTCGAATGGCCCGAAGATATATTTGGATTTAGATTCTATTGCAACTTGGGGAAACTTTCGGATAATTTTTGGGATTATAACTAGTTCTCGTTTTCTAAGAAACCTTCACCTCGACTTAATTACACTTTTATTCTACATGTATGCATAAACATATATCCGAGTCATCACTATATAGAACAAGACAGGAAAAAGACTCCTAACTCGTCGTTATTATTATTATACTTTTGAAGAATTTTGTAAAAATAATAATAAACCGTAACAGCTTTCACTGCGTTTGGTAAGAAAATGTTTTTCGAAAGAATTCAGAAGTTTACTCAACTATAAGTATGTATTATAGGTATACATTAGACCGGTTCAAAAAAATCGACTATTCTTTTTTTTTTTCAATTTTCGCATTGAAATACTTTCATATGGGTGAAAAAAAGATGCCTGTTAAAAGCGGAGCTCTCAATATTAAGATTTAGAGGTCGCTCATCGCGGATTTCTATTTTCCATTTAAATAGCGTAGGAATTTTTATTTTTTTTCTTCAGAATTTCATAGCTCACAAACCAATGAACAAATCCAAATGACTCTTACATATTTTGATAGGGGATTGAACACTCTAAAAAATGTATCTATCATTGTGGAAAAAAAAAAATCACAAAAAAAAAATAGTTAACTCAACTATAAATTGAAATTTGAGCTTGAATAACTTTGGAAGGAGTCAATTTATCAAAAAATGATAAGAGAAGCTTTTTGTAGAGTGTTCAATTTCCTATGAAAATATGTTTGAGTCATTTGGATTTGTTCATTAGTTTGTGAGCTACAAAATTATATATAAAAAAAAAAAAAAAAATTTCTTATGCTATTCAAATGGAAAATAGAAATCCCGCGATGAGCGACCTCTAAATCTTAATATTAAGAGCTCCGCTTTTAACAGGCATCTTTTTTCAGCCCCCCGAAAGTATTTCAATGCGAAAATTGAAAAAAAAAAAAAAGAATAGTCGATTTTTTTGAACCGGTCTAATATACATATATTACACATTAGAGAACAAACTGATGTCTCAGATGTGCAGTAGAAAAGAGTTATACATATATTTTTAAAATGAAATCCGAAATAAAAATAAATATAGTAAATAAAAAAGAAATAAATAAATATAATGAATGTATATTTTATTTTATAATCATCACAATACAATATTTCACAAATTTTTCAATACTACAACTTGCCCCCGCGATTGAATATGAAAAACAAAATCTTATTTACAGAGCAGTATGTATTGTATAAAAGTACCTGAGGCTGACCTCACAGAAGTCGGATTATCAAACATGTTACAAGTATAAATATTATGTTTAGATTATAACGGAACAAATGATGCGTAGGTATGGGATGAGGTCGAAGATTGTATTTATGATATGATAATAGCACGACAATCACAAAACGTTAAAATTCAAATTCATTTGCTTATCCATTCATTTTTTCAACAGAATTAATGCGTTCAAGGGCATTTTCGTCGTATTTTAAAATTATTTCGTACCAGGTCGATCGATGGTGTTTTTCCATAAAGTTGATGATTTTAATTGCGTTGGTTAATTGTTGTGAGTTACAGCGACGACAATCATTGCTCAATATCTCTCTGAGTGAATCTGTTGAAATTAAAAATGTTTTGTAAGATAATTTATGAAATTCGAAAAAAACGCGCATAGGAAGTATTTTGTACTAATAATTAAATTATTACCAAGGCATAATATCTAATTTTCGAGATAATATGATTACTCGGTTATTAATTCGTTAATAATTTCTCACCTTTTAGGGAATTTCCAATTTTATCGCATGGCCCTTTGTCTAAAACACAGTTGATTTCCTTTTGAACTAACATTGGATTACCCATAAGTTGTTCGATAGCCGCCGATTGGCACAAAGAAGATATTCCGAAAAATAGAAAAACTAGGGCAAAACCATAGTTTGCAATCTTCGTCATGATAAAATGATCAAATTTATAGAATCTTTGCGAAAAATTCGCTTCTATAATTTACTTGTTTACTTATATAGGACAAAAACTGAACTGCGTCTTGTATAATTGTCAGGAATAATCCTCTCTACAACTTTTCATATACGTTTATATACCCTCGCTGAACGACACACGATGTCCCGTTCTAGATAATACATATAAGAAACTAACAGCCGCACAGAGCTTCAGCAAATCGCCTAGAGGTGTTTGCATATGCGGCACAGAATTCATGCGAATTCGAAAACTGTTTATGGTGACTGTTCAGCTGCTCATACGATTATGTATTTCAAATTGGTTCTACTTTCCGATATAGAAACTAGAACCAATTTCCCTAATTCCTTTCTCTAATAATTATAAGCATATAGAATATGTTGAAAAGTAGAAATATTTTTATTTTTATACCGAATACAAAAACACAAGGTGTACATTACTCAAACTATAGTTTGAAGTAGAACAGGGTTTACGAATCACCTCGGACTGTGATATAATACGTAATTTCCGTGATAAAAGTAATCTATAGGTGCATTAATAATTTTCTCAGAATTTATACGATTTTAGAATTCCGGAAAATTACAGTACACTCATACAGCCATATAAATCTTCCGTACTTTAAATTATGGAAGATTTGGGAAAAAAAAAAAAACCCTGGTAAAAGACGTTAAATTGAAGAAAATAAACGTATCGTCACGTTCATAATGCGATTGTATAATAATTAGTGAGCATTGTAAACTTGTCTCTAATAGTATTAACACGCAAAATCCTTTGACTCTGATTGTTGGCTTTGAGGGGAAATGAAAGGTGGATTATACACCTCGAATTTTTGGCAGCCCGTTTCCCAGCTAAAACACCTCCGATCGATGTGAAATTGATATCAGTGACGCAGAAAAAGTGAACGGAGGGCATGATGCTCTTGGATTTCCAAAAAGCGAAAAATATTTCGGGTGTTTTCATATTTATCAAGTACAACGTCAGCAACAACGATTATTCGTTACAGAGCACTCTTGATATAAAATTGTACATTTTATTTTCGCTTTTTGGAAATCCACGAGCATCATGCCCTTCGTGCACTTTTTCTGGGTCACTGATATCAATTTCACATCGATCGGATGTGTTTTAGCTGGGAAACGGGCTGCCAAAAATTCGAGGTGTATAATTAACCTTTTATGTCCCCTTAAGCCAACGTCCATAACAACTATTACTATTTACACCTGATGTGTACTGGCGTAATGTTCTTCCTGCTGATGATAAATCGGCAAGTGAACAAATACTATATTACATAAGAGGCGTGATTCAAATATGAAAACAGAAAATAAACGCAATACAAATCGACGCTTGAAAATTATATTCCGCGATAGAGCACGTTTTTAAAACGGTGTATAGTAATTCACTATTTTCATACCGCATGATCGTTCTAGCTGTAATAATCAAAATCACGGAATGAAACAATCTGTACTTATCCAGTTCCGAGATGAGATGAATCTCTCTTGTAGTCTGTATTCCAAACGCTACATTGTGCAACTAGTGCGCAAAGTTGGTGATTCTGGCACAAGTTGCTCATACTATTTTTTGGAACAGTACGAAAAATCCGAAATTTCGTACCTTTTGCGTGTGCAAAGTGTCCGTTTCTCGCACTAGAGCGCAAACTAATTACTTTGCGCACTAGTTCGTGAAACGGGTACTTTGCACACGGAAAATAGGCACGAAAAGTGGAATTTTGCGCACCGCGTTTCAAAAAATTATCATACTATGCGACAAATCAGTCGTGAAGAATAAATCATATTATATTAACTCCACAAAAAAAAATCTAAGTTTTATATAGATGAACGTTTAAAGGATTCTCGGATTTTAGGATATCAGAAAAGATAGCATTGTCGAAAGTGCAATAGTACTTATACAACGATAGTTATCAATAATAATTATTAGTGATTTTTAAATTCGGTTATTAAATACAATATACTATTTAGAATGTTAAGAAAAAGAAAATAAAAACAACGGTACAAGTCACATTATATATGCGTTACCTATTTACACAGAATTTGTAAATTAATCTTTATTTTTACGGATCTGCAGACTTTGTGGTCGACTTACATTCGCGGTCTGCCAAACTTAATTATATTATGGTCGTTTCAATATTATACGATATGTGACTTGAATTATTTATTTTTTTTTTTTTTTTCATCTGATGTAAGAAGTACTAAGTATAATAAATTCGTAATTTGCTATATGGAAAAAAACGAAAGAAAAAAATATTTGAAACCTTAGATGTTTTTTTTTTTTTTTTTTTTTATCGGATTTTTTTTTTTTTTTACCTTAAAAATTTAATGAAATGAATTTTCTGGTGCTTATTAAATCCGCGACTAAATTTAATTCGATCCCTTATTTATCATTACGTTAGAATACATACGTAAATCTTAAACTAAAAAATCAATTTCAATTTAGACAGTAAATTCCTGTACATTAATATTCGTCGATTTAATTCGGCAACAGAGACTGCCTCTTATCCTACGATCAGTTTCACTCATCGAATAAATCCACATAATTTTTAACTATAAAAATATATTAAAAACCGTCTGGCTTCCGTTCAAGCAACACATGCCTATCCAATATTATACAGTCAAACCGTGAATTAGAAAAGCAATAATCACAAAGATGTGAAAAATGTAATGAAAAAAACAGATTTCGTTAGATCTTAATTTAGAGCTTATTTGCATTATTTAGTTCATAATTTGTCGATTTATGGTCCGAAAATTCATTATCCATGGTTTGACTGCAACAATATATAAACCTGGCGTATAACATTATGAATTATGAATAACGTATTTATGTATTAGCAGCCTCTGTTAATTTTCATAGAATTTATATAAGCTCAAAAATCGAGCAAATTCAATGATAATATTATTATCGACTTATACCTATTTATTTATTTATTTATTTATTTATTTATTTATTTCATTATAATTAGTTTTAGATATTTAATTTTAGAACAACTCCATACTGTCCACGTCTACCCCTATATCCAAAAAATCATCTGTCGAATAATCTTGTACTTGTCTACGCGAAGATGGTGGTGTATGGTCCGGATCGTCGGTGACTGGACTAGGCGGAGGGTTTGTTACCGGCCGGTCATTATCAGGTGGAGTTCTTTCCCTTTCTCTACCCTCGCCTCTTCTCAGTCGTGCTTCTTCTGCTATCTGTCTTGTAGAAAGTTCTGCTCGTGTTAGTAGAGCCGGAAGATCCTTTTCTGAACCATCTGAAATTTTGTCCAAAGATATTAAGCCGATAATTTATGGTTTACAAAAAGTTTTCATGTGAAAATTAACTCGTTTCAAATATTTTTAGACCATCAAAGATTTTCAAATGCTACTGTAAAGCATAAACTACATTGAAGACATCCAAATGTTTAATTTGAGCCCCGACTTGGCTAGGCGAGCCAAAACCTCCTTACTTTCAAGGCTCCGCATAAGTTCCTGAGTCTTTTGTCTCCTCGTAGTAGCTTGTGCCTGTTTCCTCTGTTCTACAGTCTGCTTACGATCCTCTTGAAATATAGCGCGTATTTTTTCCTGCGGAATGTGATCGTCCTTTTTCAATAAAAGTAAAAACACACCGCCAGGTGTTCTCCGTCTAGATCCGTTCATTATCATCATTCCCCCATCTTCTTCTATCTTTTTAGTCTGTTCAAAGAACTCAATAGCCTTTTCCTTTCCAAGTATACTCACAACTCTTTCTAAAAATGGAAACAAATAGAAAAAAAAAAAAAAAAAACACAAGATTAAACTCAAAATTTCTTATCAAAATTCTTATCAAATCAATTTTACCATCTATAATATACAATTACTGCGCTAACTTATTAGATCGTCTTTCTTTTCGCATAATTTTTCAGCTATATCGGCGGCCACATCTCCGTCTTTAGAATCAGCGTTTGTACGTAGTTCTAATATCTTTCTTGCAACTCCTCTTTGTCCGTCAATTTCCATCGTATTTCTTCTCTTACCAAGCCTAAGCTTAAAGTTTGATCTGTCTTCGTTTGTTCTCTTATTAGTCAGCCTGGGTTCAGCTTCCTTTTCATTATCCGAACTCTGATCTGCGGCAGGAGTTTGTTGTTCGCTCGGTGAATATCTTAGCGTAAAATCATAGAATTCAACATTTCTGTCCTGATAATCTCGCTTTGTTACTCCGCACGATACCAATTCTTCTGTTAATGCTTCTTCCTGTACCTGCATACACCATACTTTGTATTTGTCTTGACCATCGTTTTTCTTTACCGCCTTATTAGCTTTCCAACGTTTTAACTTCATCTTTGGTTTCTTTGAACACGGTATAGCGGAATCTGAATCTGAATCAGAATCTGTATCGCTTTCAGATTCTGTTTGATCCGTTGACCATTCGTCGCTATAACGCATAGAAGTTTCTTCGACTCTAGGCGCTGCGTGTGGACGCTGCAATACGTTGTAAGCTTCGAACGCGTCGACGACCTGTTAAAGGTAAGGAATTATATTTTTTTTTTTCAATATTTCTAAATTTTTTCCTATTAAATGAGAAACAACAAAAAAACTGTCCTGGCGATAGTTTTTGGTTCTTTTTTTAATGAATTTTTATTATAACGAAGGTTAGCTTTCTGTCAAACGTAATTTTGTTTAACCTCGTCATCGACGACTTCTCCATCCTCGAGTTCGACCGGTTCAGTTTCCATTATTGTTGAAAACTTTATTAATCAAATGTTGTTATGCCCGAACGTAGAAATATAATTTTTCTATGAAAATTATTATTTTCAATGCATTTGATTTTACGAAGCATTTATGGCATCTCTAGTATTAAGAGGAGCAGTTTTATACATGCAACGATGGTATGCATGTGTGTAGTGTATAGTGTAGTATATTAGTACTGCGATGTGCGATTCTTACACAATACTACACGGTTGTGTATGCATGTATATATAATGGTATAATCTATGAATTAAACCATTAACTATGCATACACTAAAAACTAACTATATGTAGTTTATTTTTCTGACCGCGTATCACACCCTTACCTACAGAGATTATAATACGCTGTCATGGGTCGGATTCAACAGAAGCAACCAAACAGAAGAACGCTTGCTTCTGTCCTCTGTGTCTATAATGCCTGATTTACGCAGCGTCGTAACTTGACCTAATTCAGAGATCGACCAATCAGAAGGCTGCTTTAGCCACGCGCCAGATGAATCGAGCTTTCTGATTGGTCGATTCTTAAATTAAGTCAAGTCACGGCGCTGCGTAATGCCTGGTTTACACAGCGACGTAACTTGACTTAATTTAAGGATTGACCAATCAGGAGGCTCGATTCACATGGCACGTGGTTAAAGCAGTTTCCTGATTGGTCAATCCTTAAATTAAGTTAAGTTAAGGCACTGCGTGAACCAGGCATAAGCGGATCTGAGTGATAAAAAAAAAAAACAGACGAACATCGATGGAAGCTTTCCAATTAAGGTACTATTTCATGCATGCGACTGCGACAATTGTCGCGCGACAAAACCACGCTAATTTGTTAAAAATTGGTGTACACCCATTCCCCGCCAATTTTTAACCAATCAGCGTGGTTTTGTTGCGCGACAATTGTCGCAGTTGCATGCACGAAATATCACCTTTACGTCAATTTTCATGCACAATGCGACACAAAGCTGTGTTATTGGTCACTTCTTTTGGATCGCATCAATCACAACAGTTTTGTATCGCACTATGCCTGAAAATTGACGTAATTGGAACGCTCCCGGTGTAAATTCATTAAATTCAACCAATCATATCATCTCGCATGGATCTGTGACTATAGCCAAAAAATAAAGGCTGCTTTCCAATAAGCTTTTTACACGAATCGGGCAACACTGGACTGCACTGAACCAATCACCTCAAGCTTGGGATGGTATTCACCAATCGAAGACTCCCAGTGCAGTCAATTACAGCCCGATTTGTGTAAAACGAACGAATAAAATCTATAGTCTGCAGCTTGTGTCTATTTTGTGTCTGTTTTATTTTATTTTTTTTAATCTTTTTTCATGAAGTAATATCCTCCTATGCAAATTTCAAATGATTATAACGGACCGATGATACATGTGAATACAAAAAGTTGTATTGAGCGCTAAAAAAAAAAAAAAAAAAGTGTTTAAAACAGGATCAGGTTAGGTTATAAGGATAAAGTTAAGAGTGCAATTCATTGATTTAACATACGTCAATTTTGATTAGTGCCAACGAAAGATATTTATACACGTTATATTATTATTTATGATGAGATTTGATCGTTAATTAATATAATATACGATAAATAAAAGCAAATAAAAACAATTGACTCAACGTTCAGAAACAAAATTTGAAACAGGCAAGTTTTAAGATTCTATTATTTAATTAATATACCAATTTAGAAAAATATTGTTGAAGAAAAAAAAAAAAAGAAAAAAAAAAAAAAAAACAACTACATCTGATTATCGCAAAATAATAAACAAAAAAAAAGAATAAAAACAAAAATTTCAAACCCTTGCTTTAATTCTCAGAAAAAAAAAAAAAACCGCTCAGATTAGCATGCTCAAAGAAGCTCTCTACGCAGACCAGAAAAAACCACATCGTCACATCAATAACTACAGCTTAACTCCAATTACACAAAATCGTCGCACTGCTGCTGCTGCTGCTGCTGGAAGTATGAGGAAATATTATCACGCAGCGTTGTACGCAATCGCTCTACTCAGTCTGATGTCATTGTTATTCTACAGACATGAATATAACAGACTTAGATACGTGTTAGAGGTGTTAAACGTATATGGTAAACCTGGAATCATGGAAACTGAACTGAAATGTAAAAATCCTATCGATCAGGAGAAGATGGATCTTTTATTTGACACCCCTATACCATCTTGGCAAAGAATAAACGACGAATTATTCGCCTACTCTGCTTATCGAATTGGCAAAAACGAGATTAACATTTTAGCTTATGGAAAATTATACGAAAAATTGGAACTTAACTGCAAAGTATATTTTGAAGGAAAAACACCGACGCTTGGAACCTTCAAATTTATGAAAATAGACTATAATGTTGAGTATACTGCGTATTGGCTTATGTGCGAATACGAAGGAATCGGCATACCTGAATGCGTATCATTCTCCAACGTAGAAACCAGCTCTGCTAATCAGGCTGTTATTATGAATGTTAAAAATGCACCCGATAATTTGATGACCAATGAACTCACTTTGTGCGTAGCACCGCCGATGAATAGATCCACATCTCGCACAGATATGATCAGCTTCATTAACTATCATCAGATTATCGGTATCCGGCATTTCATTGTTTACGATAATGGAATACCGAGCAGATTTAGTCAGACTGTTAGAGATATCATAGTTAGTCAAAACCTGAATTTAACGTTCACAATTTTACCATGGAATTTTCCATTCGTTGGAATTCCCAATGATATTACGAAGGAAATGATTGAAATGGACTGCCTATTTCGTTCTTATAACCAAGTAGAATACAGCATGATTTTGAACTGGGAAGAATATCTAGTTTTAAAATATCACCATAATATATTCAGTGTTATAAAAGATTTTGAAATATCTATGCCCACAGCTGGACGCTACCTAATTCCACCCTCAGTATTTTGTACGGAACAAGAAGATGACAAATTATCGGTTAACTCGTTGCCTACTGTTTTCAGAAAAACTAATAAATTGCCTTCTGGTAGCGTAAAAACTCGTAAAGTTTACATATCCAAACCCCCCGACAATTTAATCATCGACAAATCTGTTGTTACCAAATTTGACGTAGACTCGATGAGTGTTAATCATTATCGATACTGTTCAGAATCGGTTAACAAATCTAACTCTACACCTGATAAATCGATTTTGAGACTCGCCCCAGAAATATTCAACACTGTTCTTTACAAGGAATATATTACAAGACAAGCTTTATCCGCCAACTAGTTACCTCGTTCATTTTTCAAACTCGCGTATTTCACAGATGAAACCATTGCGAGCTCAAAAAATTTTTACAGATCATCGGGTATTCGGGCATTTTTTTTTTTTTTTTTTTAATCAATCAATCAATCATTGGACCAACTATTTTACGCACCACTTTACAATTGATGATATTACTGCGATATACGTATTTGTATTTTGATAAGCATTGAATTTTTATACATTTGTTAATTTTATAAGAGGAAATACTGTCGTGGTGCAAAAATGATACAAAAATCACTTTCTTCATCATTTGGATTTATGCTACCCCACTGAGTGATAAGAGTTTCAATTTGTATAACATAGAATTTTATAATCATTAAATAAATGTTATTATATAAACTTAAATCTTGTAACTTTGAATAATCCTTAAATCATATACTACTTCTAATTAAAGCTAGTAGTCTACTGTATTCACTATAGGCACAATTCAATTGCACAAAAAATATAAACAAAATGAATTTTTACTGATTAACAAATTTCAAAGATATAAACGAAATATTAGTAGGATTATCATCGACGATGATAATTAAATTAATTAAGTGAATAAGTTTGCATTTGAAACGATGAAAGTTATATTCGTTAGATTAAGAATTACAGTTTTACAAAGTTGGGCAATTTAAACGTTCTTTACAAAAGAAAAAAAAAAAAAAAAGAAAAAGAAAAAAAAAACCAACTATCTACTTCAGTCGCTGCATTATGGCAGAATTTTTTAGTCCAGCTTCTTCAATAGTTTTACTATCCTCGGTCAATTCCTTACTAGGATACGAAGTCAGCAGACTGTAGCTACGAGCCGCGTACTGTGGTCTCATACTGATATACAATTTAGGAAAATTCGTAAAATCTGAAAACAAAATTCGTTCTACTATTTAAATCTCGTTATATACCATAGAAAAAAGGATACGTTGAAATGTATCGTCTAATATCAGCTACAGTATGCGTCATATTAAACTGGGCTCTGACGCTACTCCCATCGGCCAATCGAATCTGAATCGTCGTCACTGGTTGAGCAGAATCTAAATTCAACTCGTTTCTAGCTCGCGTTTCATTTGCTGCTTGATCCACTGTATCAACGGGAACAGTCATTCCTACCGTTGCTGGCGACGGGCTAAAAACACATGTTTCGATCTGTTGAATGATTAATTTCATCGTAAATAATGGATATTTGGAATAACAAATTTGAAGGAATAAGAAATGCCGTAAGAATTTAGCTGATTAAAAATATTCAACAACCTTCCTAGCATGTGTCCTTTCCCAGTAAATGCCTTTACTTTAACTTTTGGTGGTACAAATTCTTCATGACGATGATCTTCCATGTCCAGTCTTACCTCCGCGCCTTGTACCTCTTGTCTTATCTCCATTGGAACTTCGCCACGCTTAATAGCGGCCAAAAATTCTCTGTTACCAGCGTCGTTATAAGGTCTTATATCACCGTCGTTAAGGGTGAATCCTTCTCGCCATAATTTCAATGTGATTAACCCAGTGTTTCCTTGTTGTGTAGACGGCGACGGAGTTACTAACAGACGATATCATGATTTTTAGAAAATCGATCAAAGAAATTATGCTCTAGTCTATGTATAGGGCATTCCCTTCAAGGTTGTTAGCTTGTAAAAGCGGTTTTCGACAGATTTGTGTGAAATTTTACTGGTGAATAGCTTGAAACAAGTTCTACAACATGAGATGAAGTTCATTGACCTTTACCGTATATTAGTGATAACAAAAATGATTGAAGTTTACATTATTTGCATACGTACATAGGGAAAATGCCAACTATTATCACTCTCATGTTTTTTATGATTCAACTAGTCGACAAATTTCAATGAAAAACTAGTATGTTATGAATTGAAATTTAACTAACATTTTAAGACTAGAAACAAACGTATTTAGCGTGTAATAAGAAAGATATTGTTAGTTAAACTCAAGTCTCTTTTAGATATTTGCGTGTAAATCAAATGCTGATGTGATAGACGTGACAACAGCGCTCACGTAGCTCAAACGAACGGGTCGAGTGGATTCTTCCGTTATATACACACAATGTTGCCACGATCTATTATAACTTCGACTCAATGCGCGTGTGCCTATGCCTAAAAGAAATGTGAACTGTACCTTGACAAAAGTTTGACAACTTGGCCGTTCTCAAAAATTCTTGAAAAATATTAGAAAGAATTTGTTTGACCATCAAAACATTTTGATACGGCTTGCATATCATAGCATGTAATTGATAGCGTGTAATATTTGATTTTGTGACTTATTTATTACTGTAGTCATTCTAGAACTATCGTCAACTAAAATAAACTTTTGACTGTGACTATAACAAGCTAACAACCTTGAGAAAAAAAGAAAAAAAGACTGTGAGGCTTGAGGAATGCCCAAAGAGAATTTATACCTTCTGTATCGCTGCTAGTTTGTCCAAGCTTGTACCCAGTTCCGCTAAAAGTGCTAGGTCTCTGTTGCGCCCCACCGGCTCTAGGTTCCGAAGTTGCAGCCTGTTCCTGACAAGATTTGAACATGTCTCCAACAATATCGCTCTTTTTACCGGGTCCTAAAACCTGTTGACCACTGTGCTCAGATCCTCCGGCATAAAAAGCCTGGCCTTCTTCTTCCTCGGAGCTGCTATCCCTGTTTTGTAAATCTGATATTGTACCAAACCTGGGTTTAGGCTTTGACCTAAGATGCGATGACTTTATCTCAGTCGGCGTTGGTTCTTTAGGACGTGGCGGAGGGTCCTCGGTGTCATCATCAGCGCCAATTTCTTCGACCAATTGACTCGCGACATCGGCAGGTTCATCGTTTTCGTAAAAACTCGCCAATGCAACCTTTGGCACAATTCGATTCTCAGAAATGACAAATTTTTGAGGTTATGTCACAAAAAAAAAAAAAATACGTGACGTTCCCAAATTCTGATAAAAAAAATTTGTACGATTCTAAAAATCGTTTCTTAAAGGATTCAAACGCGCGGATTGTTATTATTCTGTGCAGATGATTGATCAGGGTTAACTAATTCCGCATTAAATATGTGATATATTTGTTTTTAGACGATACACATCTACAAATCTATTGTAGACAATTTTATTTACAAAACTCGCCAATGCAACCTTTGGCACAATTCGATTCTCAGAAATAACAAATTTTTGAGGTTATGTCACAAAAAAAAAAAAATACGTGACGTTCCCAAATTCTGATAAAAAAAATTTGTACTATTCTAAAAATCGTTTCTTAAAGGATTCAAACGCGCGGATTGTTATTATTCTGTGCAGATGATTGATCAGGGTTAACTAATTCCGCATTAAATATGTGATATATTTGTTTTTAGATGATACACATCTACAAATCTATTGTAGACAATTTTCTCCGAATATTTTATTTATAGCTAAAATAAGTTTTGTCAAATTGATAAATTTGCTGTCTCACCTCTAGCTGCCAAGCGGATGAGTCTAGGTAGAATTGTGCCCTCTCAGCATCGGAGCCGGTCACATCGCAAAACTGCAAAACTAATGCTTCGCGATCTGCCATGTCAGTGATAACTTTCAATATCGTTTGGTTTTATTAATCAAATGTAATTTTCTCTTCGGATTTTTATTCGCGAAAATATTTCTATTCGACTAGTTTCGCCAGATATCAAAGACACTAATTTACATCATATTTCAATTCACGCTTCAATCAGCTGTCATTCTGTCTGGTTAAATCGTGAAACTCAACATCGAGATATGAATCGATATCAGCATTGCCAAGTGTGTAAAATCGTATGTCACTAGTGAAGATATTGGAATTAACCATTTGGTAGAAAAAAATCACCAGATTAGTCAAAAAAATCACTTATATCTTGAACAGATATTCAAATCGTGTTATTTTATCAGTGAAACTAATTTTTAGAACAGATTTTGTCATCGTGTTGAAAATTAGTTGCGATTAATGAACAAATTAACGAATTTTTTGAATCGTTTTTTTTCTTTTTCTAAATTGGCAGCATTGAACGACTAAGAGTCGACTAAAATCGATCTTCGAGTTTAGGGATTTGGGATTGAGGACTGAATTTTGTTTCCGTTCTTGCGCTCTCGTCGCCGTTTACGCAACATAGGTGCTGTCCGTCGATGATCGGACCTTGTCGATTTTTTTCCAACGTAGTTTATAATCGTGTCATTTCTTCGAAAGTTTGTTAAAACCGTTGCATTAATAAAATGCTGCGTCTTGTAGCTGGCCGCGTTGGTTCGGCGATGCGAAATGCCGCGGCTCCTAAAGCAGCAGCGGCTACTAGTCTTCAAAATAGTCGCGCCTCTCATGGCGGGCCTAAAGAATCTGACGAGGAGTTTGACGCCAGATACGAAGCCTTTTTCAACCGCAATGATATCGATCACTGGGAAATTCGCAAGGCAATGAACGATCTTGCTGGTAATATTCAAACCCAACATTATTTAATACATTATTCACACTGCTTTTGAACTTCCCGCTGTGATCGCGAAAGTTGTGTAACCCATATCGTCAGATTGAATTTTCAATCCCGTCTCTACGTAAGATTTGTGATAAATTTACGCATTTACGCGTTCTTTATATGATTTAAAACAATAACGTTAGCTCTACTAATCCCAAAGTATTAATGCCAGTTCAAGTATCGTCGACTCTTGATTATGTGCAGCAGTGAAAAAATTTTCACTAGCAGACGAGATAAGATAGATTGACTTAGCAGACGAGATAAAGAAACAGATTTCCAGGTCTAAAACCGAATTTGACAAAAATTTAATCGCGATTACGTTCTAGTTACAGTTTTGGTAGTTTTCCCAAAATAAATATAATTTTTTCGGTGTTCTTTAGCACGAAAATTACTAGATTATATATATATTTTTTTTTTTTTTTTTGCATTTTTCTTTGATTTTTCTAGGTCACGATTTGGTGCCTGAGCCAAAGATCATCATTGCAGCGTTGAAAGCGTGTCGTAGATTGAACGATTACGCATTGGCAATCAGATACCTCGAATCTGTAAAGGACAAATGCGGTCCAAAAGTTAATGAAATTTATCCATATTTGCTTGAAAACATAAAGCCAACATTGGAGGAACTGGGTATCAATACACCCGAAGAATTAGGCTATGACAAACCAGAGTTGGCCCTAGAGTCAGTCTATGACATCCACTAACTCGAATCAACTCTTAAGTCTAGTCTATTAAAACGCATAGAAATTTCGAACTGCATATACATATTCGCAACAAATATTTAAATTCTAACATTCTCTTATTAAATATAACAACCACGATGTACAGTATGAAAATTTAAATAAATAAAAACTATTTAAATGATATGCTCCAAATGTTTCTATTCATTTCTACCATATATATATATATATATTATATATGTACTTTTCAGCAGCTTTACAATATTAGAAACTCCGTACTATCTGATACAGTGAAGCGAGTAGCCTGTATGCAGGCAGCCCAAATCACACTATAGTTTTCATATAAAAATAGAATGCATTTTCTTTCCTGCGAAAATATGAATAATAATAATAATAATCGATGTATTGACGATACGAGTTAAGAAAGAACACCTGTAAAAGGATATAATAATGCGGAACGAGATCAGATGAGACATGGTAGTTTAGATTTTTAAAGTAATTTTTTTTTTTTTCCTTTTACTGCATCATCATTGGCTTAAATTTTATGTATGTATAATTATAAATTGTTACAACTTGATTTACTTTTTGTTTTTTTGGTTTTTTTTTTTGTTTGTTTTTTTTTTTTTGTTTTTTTTTTTTTTTTACATTAAAAGTAAATAAAGCATATTATAATAAGATACAACACAACGACGACATATTTACAAATCACGTTACATCATACACGGCGTTATATTCATTTATGTATACATCTATATCTATATCTATACTAAACGTAATATCTAATCGTAAAACCGTTGATATAGATTTTGTTTGTAGTTTTTTTTTTTTTTTTTATTTTTTTTTTATTTTTTTACTATTTTCTTTTCTGCTTGTTTCTCTCAAATCACAATTACCATAACTATAATAACGTAAGTCTCCTTCTTTTCTTAGGGAAAAACACAAAAAAAAATCCTTTTTATTTTTTTTTTTTTTTACGTAACAAATGAAAAATAATAAATTTTACGCCTACTAATTTTACTATATACGAATATAATTAATTTTACATACAAATATCAACATATATAATAATCATCATTAATATTAATATTATTATTATTATTATTATTATTATTATTATTATGAATTCTCAGTGGCCATGGTTGTTAAAATAGTGTATACAATCAGTTTCTTTTTAATTGTTGGTAAGTATATAGGTAGGTAGATAGGTATGCTGTAGTTTCCCGTCCTATTGACAATCGTTACTTCTTACTTATCATTATCATTATCATTATTATTATTATTATTATTATTATTATTATTATTATTGTTACTATTATTATTTAAAACTACGCATTTCTTCATTATTATTATATATACGTATATGTATATATTCACAAATATATGTATATATAATACATATATATATATAAGAAAGAAAACAAAACCATCATTTTTCATTTCATTTTCATTGATTTGTTTTTTTTTTTTTGTTTTTGTTTTTGTTTCTTTTCGTTTTTTTATTTTTTGGTATCGGTTACACCTGCAGACACGTGTGCGTTTTATATATTGTTTCAACGTTATCATATTTCCAATCTATTTTATCATTATTATTATTATTATTATTATTATTATTATTGTTATTCGTTTTTTTGTTTGTTTTTTTTTTTTTTTTACTTCTATTTACGTTGAAAAAACAAAAAAATAATTAAGAAAACAGAAAAAAAAAATAATTAAGAAAACAGAAAAAAAAAAAAAAAAAAAAAACAACAAAAATTAGATATTAAAAATTAAACCTTTCAACGAGGATAAAAAAAAAAAAAATAAAAAAAAAAAAAAACGGGCAAACCTTTCTTTCTTACCGGTCATATACACATGTATAATACCTTTTGTACAATTGACTAATTCGTATTCAACTTATCAATAATAAGCCGCGTGTATACTTATTATATTTATATCAAATCGCGACTGTGTCAGCAATTAATAATTGTAGTATCGTAGAATGTTTTACAAAGTATTTTCTTCGGCTTTAAAATATATATATTAGACCGGTTCAAAAAAATCGACTATTCTTTTTTTTTCAATTTTCGCATTGAAATACTTTCGGAGGGGTGAAAAAAGATGCCTGTTAAAAGCGGAGCTCTTAATATTAAGATTTAGAGGTCGCTCATCGCGGATTTCTATTTTCCATTTAAATAGCATAGGAATTTTATTTTTTTTTTATTCAGAATTTCGTAGCTCACAAACCAATGAACAAATCCAAATGACTCTTACATATTTTGATAGGGGATTGAACACTCTAAAAAATGTATCTATCATTGTGGAAAAAAATCACAAAAAAAAAATAGTTTACTCAACTATGAATTGAAATTTGAGCTTGAATAACTTTGGAAGGAGTCAATTTATCAAAAAATGATAAGAAAAGCTTTTTGTAGAGTGTTCAATTTCCTATGAAAATATGTTTGAGTCATTTGGATTTGTTCATTGGTTTGTGAGCTACAAAATTATATAAAAAAAGAAAAAAAAATTTCCTATGCTATTCAAATGGAAAATAGAAATCCGCGATGAGCGACCTCTAAATCTTAATATTAAGAGCTCCGCTTTTAACAGGCATCTTTTTTCAGCCCCCCGGAAGTATTTCAATGCGAAAATTGAAAGAAAAAGAATAGTCGATTTTTTTGAACCGGTCTAATATATATATATATATATATATAGTATATACCGTACACACAACCAGAACCTGTGTTTTTTTTTTTTTTTTTGTTTTTTTTTTTTTTTATTTTACTACACAATTTTTTTTTTTTTAATTTTTTTTTTTTTTATCTTCAATATTCTTAAATATATTTACATGGCACGTTGTTACAATTATACAGATCAATGATTATCACTATATCATCAATCGACAATAATTCCGAAAAAAAGAAAAAGAAAATGAAAAAGAAAAAGGCAAAAGAACAAATTATTGTATAATACAGTATTAGGCTAATTTTCAAGTACGTAAAATTCTTACGGTTTAAATATGTGTATATATATAATTCGTAAGGCAATGTTTACAGAGAATATGTTTACCTATGCGAAGGGTTTGCTGGCTGGTAAAAAATAAAAAAATAGAAATTAAAATAAAAAAAAATAAAAAAAATTCGATTCATAATTTTTAGTATTTAAATAAAGCATGCTGAAGAGAGCAAAAGCTAGATAATAAAAAAAAAAAAAAATAGAGAAAAGGATAATAAATGAAATGAAAAACTATAAAAAAAAAAAAAAAAAAGATAACTGAAAAAACCCTGAGAAAAAGGTGTTTTACCAAAACGTTGAAACAAACTTACGCCCGAAAAGGAGTAATATTATGTCAGTCTGTGATGTGTTTCATCGATAGATAGAAATTCTCGAAAATGTTATTCAACGTTGAAAAAAAAAAAAAAAAAAAAAAAAAAAAAAAATGCTGTTTGATAATATTTTTAAAAAATATTTATGTTATACATAGATGATAGAATAACGAAACGATATTTTATTTGTACGTATATAGTAAGAAGTACCTAATCCTGTTTAGAATAAATCGATTTTGTCAATTAACAGTCTAATAACATAAATTTCGGGTATTTCTAATCGTTAATATATCGTAGCTCTAAAATGAGCCGAGACAGACGACGATACATTACATAATAATTATACTAAGAAAATAGGTACCAACTGATCAAGGGTCTATCATCTTGTTGATATATTCAATTAGTTAAATATAATTGAATAGATTTTTCATAATTCTCAACGTCAGCTTAATATATTGAATACGAATGAATTTTATTTCACTGTTTCAAACTGTGTCTAAGATGTAAAAAAAATACCATTTCTCAACGTTGCGCGCTTGTCCGATGTAATAATAATAAAGAAAAAGAAAAAGAAAAAAAAAACAACCGTTCGATCTTATAAACGGAATATTTATTCGGGACTAGACGCAGTTTGTTGTTGCTGCTGACTATCCTCATCCTTAATTACCTCGGCATGCATCGCCTTGGTCAAAGCGTTGGCGTCCTTAAGCGATATAACTTGAAGAACTTGGTGTTCACCAGCTGCATTGATCATGGTCATTGGATGACCCTGAATAGTGACTGCCTCGATGCTGTTCTCGCCATTTCCGGGCTCTACCTTAGGTACCTGGACCATTGGAGTAACAACCTGCATGGTACCGTCACTCTGGATGTTGGCAACCATCGTCTGGTACATGCTGGCTGAGACTGGTACAGTGATAACGCCAGATACGGAAACCGGATAGCCTGAAACACCGATATGAACCGTGCTGTGTTCTGCGGTCTGGCTATGCCCTCGTTTCAGGCACACTTAGCTGTATAGTAAACTGGAGAAGGTTTATCAGATTCTCAGTGCATCAAAATATCGGCTTTTATCATTTATTCATTATATCTGTTGAATTCTTTATAAGGACAATATACTAGATACCATGCAATCATACATATTGATGTATATCTAGTATCTACGTTACTTATATATTTCTTTTTTTTTTTGTTTTTTGTTTTTTGTTTTCTCCTATTATTTCTATTTAAGAGTTAAATTTTAATTATTTTTTAAAACATTCTTATTCTTTGTTTTTGTTTTTTAAACCTGAGTATATTAATTTAATTGAGTTATTATTTAATTTATTAGAAAATATGAAAATGACCTCCAGTTCACGACAGTTCGGATGCTTTCGTCGAAATCCATGCGAAACATAAGTCTTGTATCGCATGGCTACTACTAATTAGGTAATTAATATTAAATGAGGTATTGCGTAAATGGAATTAATGGTAAAACGTGCCCCGGTAGCTGGCTTTGTTGGGTGAATATTGAATATATTTCAAGCAATGAATAGTAGAATGATTTAAGTATTTAGAACGAACGAACGAACGAACGAACGAACTAACTATATAATGAGGATAAACGAAATTTAATCGTCACGAAATCGTACATACTACATGCTTGCAGAATTATTATTGAATCATTTATTTAACTGGTTATAATGTTTCGATTTTTTTTTTTTTTTTTTTTTTTTTCTTATTGTTTTTCAACGTTATTTCATAACGTAATGATGAAGAAAAAAAAAAATCTATATATATATACACACCATACAAAAATCTGCTTAGTAAGAAAGAAAGTTCTTTTTTTTTTTTTTTTTTTGTTTTTTTTTTGAAGGCAGTCTTCGGCAAGCGATTCGCTTTTCTGTTTTAATTAATTAATAAATACGTCGTTGAAATAGAAAAAAAGTAATATAATTTTAATATTTATAGTACGATAAACAGTGAATACAACAGATTATTTTATTTATTTATTTTTTTTCATTTATTATTATTTTTTTCTTTTCAAATTTATATTTAATAAATAATTGAGCAGCGTCGTCATAGACACGAAGACTGCCCTTTGAAATATTGAAACGTAATAATAAAGTCGAGAAAAAAAAAAGTAATGAAAGAATCAATAAAACAATACTCTATGTACAGTAAGTTTATTTTTATGTTTTTTTTTGTTGTTTTTTTTTTTTTTTTTTTTTTTTTTTTTAATCTGTGCTTAACTAAAGTCAATAATTAATATTCGATAGTAGATAATAATAATAGTAGTAGTAATGATAAAACGAAGATAGGTTTTATTGTTGTTGTTGCTATTTATTTATTTATTTTCTTCTTTTTTTTTTTTTTTTTTTTTTTTTCTTTTTTCATGGAAAAATTGTCTCTATTAGCTATGTACTCTCGGGTAGATTTGTGTTTTCTTTGATTTTTTTGTTTGTTTTTTTTTTTTTTTTTTTTTTGTTTTTTCTTCTGTTCTTGTTTTCAACTGTTTCGAATTTAAATTGTAACTTTGAACCCACTACCAAACTAAACTATCTGTTTAGGTATTACTATACAAAAGAGAAGAATAGGGTAATATTCATTAAAAATGTTCTATGTTTGTACATTAGAGGCATTGCGCAGATGCAAAATAAAGCAAAAAAAAAAAAAAAAATTAAAATTAAAATTAAAATTAAAATTAAAATAAAATAAATAAAATAATTATGAAGAAAATTGTATTATCGTCTCAGATAATTTTCTTTCCAAATTCTGAAGAATGCAGAAGAAGAATGATAAAAGGTAGAAAGAAGAGAGGAAAAAAAAAACAAAAAAAAAAAAAATACAAGAATTAAAAAAAAAAAAAAGATTAAAAAAGAAAGAACGAAACCGTCCCGAAACGTTCTATTTTATGTATATATATATCAGTGTATATACATAATATTATATGTAAACAGGTATGTGTGTTTATCCTTTGGTAGCAAGTGCTGAGATTTATTTATTTGTTTTTTTTTTTTTTCATTTTCATTTTTTTTTTTTTTTTTTTTTTTTTTTCTTACGGATTCTTACGAATAAAATAAAACAAAAGACCTGTTTCATTAATTCCACTTCCTTGTATAATTCATTGTTATCAATTTGTTTATAAAAAATTCGTTTTTTTTTTTTTTTTTTTTTTTTTATTTAAGTAATCTTGATGAAAGAATATTAAAGAAAACATAATTTGTTTATCTTTTTTTTTTGTTTCCTCATCATCATAGATAATATTATGATTAAACAAAACAAGTGATAATTATACGTGGAAGTGAAGAAACTATTACGTCGTGGTATTTGAAAAATAATAAACTCTTGGTTGGCCAGCTAATCGAGTCACTGCCCGAGTAGCTCCTGGCCTGGGACGGTGCAGAGCCTATAGAAAATTGTTTTACCGTGTCCATCTTCGCCGGTGAGAATAATCTGGCCGTCTTGTCCCAACGTCGCTTCTGTGACACTGTTTAGATCTACGGATACACTCCCTCCCTCACCACCCCCCGTTACCTCAGCCAGAGTTTGTACTTCACCTTGACTCGTGTGAATCTGAAAAGAGTGAAGATTTTCATCAAACTAAACAAAAGAATGGTGAATTGGAACCTGCTGGTGTTTCTGTTTGCTTTTTTAACAATAGGCTTTGCCTAAGCATTAGAGCACCAGGCATTTCACTTGGAATTCATCAATCTTAAGTTATTTAAGTTCTACAAATTTCACAACATCTAGTAGTTTCATTGGTAGCATAAAATAACTCAATTAACAATTTGAAATTTGAAATTTTCTTCCTTTCTCCATCCAGGAAACTTATCACTTACCGTAGCAACACCTTGGACCTGGGCGGTTGTCCCGTCAGGCAATGTGATGATCGGATTACTCGGATCAACTTGGATTATGGATACAGTTCCATCGGGATTTGTTATAGTTTGCAATACTGCTGTAGGATATTGTGCCGTCATCTAAAAGAAAATAGGAAAACATAGGGTTGATCAAACGAGACTAGTACTCTTTTCTATTTTCATTCAACTATCAATGTAACAAATATCCAAGTCAAAGTTCATCAATTTTTTTTTTCATACAACGTTATTACATAATAATAATAATCATCAGATTCCAAAAGTTTTAAAAGAAATTTTTTCCCAAAACTTAAGGAAGATTACATTAAATTTTATTTTATCAAGAAATTCAGGTAAAGACAGAAAGAAAAGCTGTTTTTTTTTTTTTTTTTTTGTTAGTACAGATTGAGACTGTTAGCCCATGATCCAATAACGCTAAGCTGTTTTCATTCCCATTTAACAGATCCGCAATCATTGAGAGACCAAAAAAACTGTTCGAATATCATCCACAAAGCTAAAATTTGTTGAACAGTTTAATGATTTCCCAGATTTTTTCATTTCTATTCCCTTGATAGATGGCAAAGCAGGAAATGGAGATAGTAGAGGAAGCATTTGGATGTTTGGTGTTACGAAAAAAATACCCCTTAGAAGAAAAAGTGGTTTTAACGCGTACAATCCCCACCGTCTGTTGTTGTTGTTGATTCGACTGACTGCCCTGTCCTTGATTAGAAGCATGCGATTGATGCGAGGATGAGTGTGGTGTCTGTTGTTGTATCAGGACCGTCGTCTTATCATCTTCTTCGCTAAAAGCAGGCAGCAGGTCTTCTCGTCCGTGAAACTTGTAGCAGTTTATCACTATTTGTCTTAGTGCGTGCGTCCAAGAGATCTGTAAACATTGAACAGTCAACGATAAGTAATTTTATTTGATAAAGAAACTATTGAAATATAATTTAATCTTCAGATAATGAAGAAAATTAACTTTTGTACAAAAATATCTCCGATTAGCAAACCTTTTGTTTCTCGTCTTCGGATCTCGCATCCATTCTTACATTGGCCCAAGGTAATTCCTTCGGCCACCAAGGTGGACGAGTACTTTCTCGTCCCCAGCCAGGCTTGCCTCTGCCAGTAGAGTACTTAAGCATCAAAGGTATAAACGCCCTGAGCTGGGCTTGGGTCATTTTTTCAACGGGTGTAGGAATACCGTCAATTATTAATGGCGGTAATTCGTATAGGGACGGGTCATCTTGTACAGGTGGCGGGGCTTGCTGGGCTAATGCGCTCTCCAGCTCTTCCATTATCATACTTCGTAGATTCTTGACGACATCTTCTAGCGGCTTAGCGCCAAAGACTTTATAGCTGCTATTTGGCTTTCCTGGCGTTGCCACAAGAACAACTGCTTGCTGTCCAACGCGTGTAGCAAATTCGTCTATCGTTTGCTGCAGAAATTAGAAGTAAAGATTGTTTAAAGTGGAGTCAAAGTTGTCTTTCTATTATTTTTATCATAGTTAGGTAGATAGTTGAAAAAGTCTCTCCTTTACTTTCTGGTCTTATAAATCTAAAAATGATGTTAGGCAAAAGAATAACACACCAACTGCTTACCCTTAGTTTTCGCAAAAGCCTGTTCTGCTGTCGTTTCCGAATACTAGGATTGGTCTCAAAACTGTGAGGACGCTTCCGCTTTTTTGCTGAAACGATGGCAGCGGCCGCAGCAACACCGACAGGCCCTAGGTGCACTCATTATCAGATACTGTCCAATTCCTTGAACTTTATTAATGTCGAGAAGCTATGCCAGTGAAATATTTCCGATGAAAGTATTGTTTGCTTTATTTTTTTTTTATTTAATGATCTTTGAGTTTTGTGTCCTCAAAATGTGGTGAAGGAACCTCGGTCCTCCGATTTATCAATCCTTTAGAATTCTTTGATAAAATAGAAGCGGGTTTTACAATGTGCGAAAAATTATCGGGACGGATGAAATGGAGATAACTTTGATAAATATTGAACTGGCACAGCGACTAGTTAATAACATTAAAATACAAAACACACGTGTGTACTTTGTACCACAAATGCAACGCACAAGCAACATTGGAACGACACGTACGTGCATTCGACATAAAAATACAGCCTAATTATAAGAAAGAGCTTTGGTGATGATCGAACCAATTTTAGAGGTGAAAAAATGCTTGAAATATACTCAAAGCCATTCATCGGCTATTGATAACGCTTTTTGAGCACGATTGGCGTAGGTGATAAGCCTTGAAGATTACGACCTCGAATATAATGCAGATTAATACGAGATAGATGATTTTTGATTTCAATATAGTAAACGAATTTCAATTATTCAAGAACATCTTGCGTCTCTTTCTTATCTCTTACTTAACTTAAGACTCTCATCTGGGAAATTGCGTTGACGAGTTTAGAACAATAAATAATAATATGAGATGAAAGCCTTGCAGTTTTATTTTCTGTACAACGCTGCTGCTACGAATCTTTGCACTCCGGATAAATGAGTGAATTTAAAACATCGATGAGATTGTATGTAGTTTTGTTGCGTTGAGATTGAATAATTGATGTTAAACAGTAAAGAGAATTAATAACAACAAATGATAATGATTGATCAGATATTATTAAGAAATATTACAGATTTCCCAGATTGAATAGTAAAATAATATCAAGCATTAATTATTTGAGATATGTAGTATAGCGGCACGCAAACGTAAAAAAAAAAACAATACATAATGCACTCAGCAGTAGCAGTGAATTAAAAGAAATAAATAATAATGATAATAATAATAATAATAATATCAACATTTATTTAAATAAATACTACGCAAAGAAAATAAACCAATTGAATTACTCTTTCGTGATGATGAAAAAAAAAAATATATAATATATATCAGATTATTAAATATTTGACTGTTTTCAATATGAGGAAAGTTTAAAAAAAAAAAAATTATTGTGTTAATTTACTTTCATTATTGTTTTCCTCAAAATTGTTTGATATTTTGATATTTTGATTATATAATATACAATATCATAGTATAATGGTGAATAATAGTTACCAAGTTACTTGTACTTCCCTCCGACACGTACTATTCATACAGGGTGTCTCTCGTCAAAGTAATAGCCATCTTTACAATTTATAATAGAACTTTTTTTTTTTACTACCGTCTAGTCGATTGAGAATAACTAGTAAAAAACTACGAGTTGAATGGAGACCAAAAGAAAGACTAGACCCAAGAAGTAGGGAAAAAAATTAAGTGTTCACGAAGAGCATAAATACAGTATCGAAAGATTGACCGTTCTTGCGACAATTCTAAAAATAATTGTTTAAAAAGAAGATCGAAGAGGGGTAAAAATCTCGCATATTCAAGCTTTGAACTTAGAAGATTGAAAACGATGGACTATTGACTTTGATCCAGAGTTTACACCCTGCTTTATCAAAACTTTGACGATTGAATGAAACGGGGATTACAATATTAGACCGCAGTAACTCAAAAGGTGAAAAAGCAAAAAAATGGAAATCACCATTAGCGTGTTTGTTTTGCCAACCTGCAGCGGCGAGCTGGGCGGTAACATCATCATCCATTGCAGCTGAAAGCAGATCCCCATCTTCGTACGCCTCAGATCCACTAGTCGGCTCGTCATCGTCGTCATCTGTAAGACGGTCCATTCTGTCCAGGGCGCCAGATTCTGCGCTGGGCAGCGACACCATACTTGATTTACTAGTCACAGCCAAACGGCTCGAATCGCTCTTGATTATTGCAATACCCCGTATATTTATATTACAAATTTCTCTAGCCTCCGATCTTCTACATCACCTTGGCTTGTATAGCTGTAAAAATATCATCCATCTTTAGTTTAATTAAGGATTCAAGTATAGTTATACTCCGCGAGAATGAAAATCACCTGAATAGCTTTAGTTTTATATTTTATATCATAAAGTACTAAGTCAGGCTTGACTATTTTAACTTTCGTCATTTTTCTCTAATCCTATATCAACTTTTGATCCGTAATTCAATATACAGTTTGAAATAACTGATAGCTGTTTTATCAATCGATATCATGGTCTCAAAATTCATGAAGTTGAAGTTCGTAACGTTAACGTAACACAATCTTAGGAAAAAAATTCACTATTTCATGACTTAAACGTTGTTAAAGTTGTCAAATAGGCAAGATAGGTGTGTTTTACTCAATTCAGGAAATTATGGATCGTATTTTGCTGTTTTAGAACCGTTCAAGTCATGAAATGAAGAAATTTGCACAATTGTTTTGTTGCGTTAACGTTAAGAACTTCAACCTCATCAAAATTCTATCTCTATGTACGATGCAATTTTCAAACTTGAAACTCCATTTTCCCAAAAAATGGTACTGCAATCTTCACTCAACATAAGTAGAGTGGATATTTAAAGTGAGATCTGTTATAGAGCCATGGTTTTGTCTATACATGAGCGAAACAAAGCTCAGATATCTTTTAATGGTATTGAATAAGAATGCTTTTGCAATTCTTTTGTTGCTTAGCAGTCATTTTATCATGATTTGCTTCTGTTTTAGCTGAAAAGTTGCAACATTATTGTTAACTAATAAATAAATAAACTAATTGATTATCGTGAGAATGTGTGAACAACAATGTTTATTGTCAAGGGGATATGAAAGGTGAATTATACACCTCAAATTTTTGGCAGCCCGTTTCTCAGCCAAAACACATCCGATTGATGTGAAATTGATATCAGTGACGCAGAAAAAGTGAACGGAGGGCATGATGCTCTTGGATTTACAAAAAGCGAAAATAAAATATACAGTTTTATATCAAGAGTGCTCTGTGACGAATAATCGTTGTAGCTGACATTGTACTTGATAAATATGAAAACAACCCGAAAAATTTTCGCTTTTTGGAAATCCAAGAGCATCATGCCCTCCGTGCACTTTTTCTGCGTCACTGATATCAATTTCACATCGATCGGATGTGTTTTAGCTGGAAAACGGGCTGCCAAAAATTCTAGGTGTATAATCCACCCCACATATCCTCTTAACCTGAAGTTTCATTCCGAAGTTTTCTCCTAACTTTGAAAAGGTGTGATAATAAAGACGGGTAAATGATAATTTCTAAAAATAAAAATAAACCATAATAGTAATTGAAAAATGTCTTTATTGAAAGAATAAATATTAAACATTAATATCGATAAACTATTTCTTTTGAGATAATAATAACGACATTGTAATCATTTTGAACAAAGCCAGTGAGACAAGGGGGTAGCTAGTAGACGTCATTTCCCTGTTGCAAACACTAGCAAGATAAATGCAAAAGGTAGGGTGGCCTGCGTGGTTGTTGTGGGGGAGTGGGCAAAGGGGTGAAGAGAGTGAGAAGGGAAGTAAACTAGGGGAGGGATGGCCAAAAGAAATCAATATGGCAATCTAGAGGGCCCAGAGGAGGAGGAGGAGGAGGAGGAGGAGGGGCTACACCCACCATGGCCTAATTCTAACATCATATTTCTTTTCCAAAATACTTTATGGCCAATAATGTAAACTGCCATAATAAAGTTACTTTACATTTTCTGACCTCAGAAATGACATATTTAGATAAGAAAAACCGGATTTTACTCCAGACTATAGAGAAGATGATAAACAGATATGACATCATAGATAGATATATGAAAGTACAGTATAGAGTTTGTGGAAGAAAAATATTGCGAAAAAAAAAAAGAAGCGTTTATGCTTTAAAGAGAGTTGGGAAGTTTAGCTTTAAGAAGGTATAAGGCAAGGAGCACAATGTCTTAAAGAGGAAAATCTGAACAAAAGGTTAAAGTTATAAGTTCGCGAATGACTAAAGCGTTTCATAGATCAGTTAGGCTGAACAGGAATCAGTAGGGATAAATTTCTGAGGGTTGATTTTTATAGACTTTGATCGTAGAATGCGTATACGAGCATGACGAAATAATAAAGGGGGAAAGAACGAAGCCACGTGAAATGTTTCGTAGAGATATGATGATAACAAGATGAGAATTTTTGGGTTAAGTTATAAGAGTCAGGTAAATATAAGGTTGATGTAAAAATTTTAGGTGATCTTTAAAAATTGAACCAAGGGGATGGTCTGAGAGAAGGAAGTTCGGGGTTCAGGTTCGGGTAAGGATAAGGGTAAGGGTACGTCGCGTGTTGACCGGGGTAACGCGACGTATGAAATGAGGTATGTGTGTATGTATGGAATTGTGATTTCTGCGTGGAATTTCCCGCGGCTCGTCGACGTCGGCGTCGTCGGCGTGGTGGTCGTCGTAATCGTCGTTCACGTCGAGTTTAAGGGGGCACAAAATGCGCAGGGCAACGTAAAAGAGAGCCCGGGATAGTCAAAGCTCATGTCCGAAGAACGATGGAGCAAGCCCAGTTAAAATCGCGAGTTGCGTACGCACCTTTAAGCCTGCGTCTGCGGGAGGACCGCCGTCGGCCGTCCTACGGCCATCGTCTCACAGTTCTTAGCGACGCAGTTATTTCACAACTATAACCGGTCCCGCGTGCGGGCTTTTTAAAGAACTTATTACTAATTTCGCCAGGTAAATATCACAATATCACGTCCCGTCACACGCACCATGGCATTTGCCAGGCGTATCGATCGCCTACACGGCCCTATGCCTCGGACGGCCCTCCATAACAAACACGATACGGCAGCCATTTTGGGCGAGCCTGCGCGTTGCACAGATAGCAGACGATACGAAATTCCCTTCATTTTACGATCTTAGGGTATCTAAATCGGGCTGTAACCTTAGGACTGTTAATTAAATATTATTTGGTAATGATTTAGAGAAGAAAACTTACCGATTTCCTAGACAAATTTACGCTAATAGACCAGCGACCATGGAAACACTAACACCATATACATATATACAAGCTTGTAATAATCTGATTGGATAATGGAACGTACATGTCATGGCGGTCTCTATTAACGGCTTCTTATTGGTCCCCGTATACCCGCGCCTCAAATCAGACGCCCTTCTTCGACTAACAGAGACCCCAAAGTATTCGATGATGCGAGCCGATTACATACATGAATGCTATGCCCGTATTTTAACACATTAAACCTCACTTTACTTATACATCATCGACTAGAACCGAGTTACTTACAACAAGGCGACAACAATTCAACCCCCCCTCTACCCATTTTCACCTCCACGTGACTGATCAGGAAAAAAATAAAAATAAAAATAAAAATAAAATATACATTTACATCATTTCTATAACCTCAAAAAATATCACTAAGTATAGATTTGACGTCTTTAGTTTTAACGATTAACGATTATACGTTATAAAGGTAATTTTTCAACGAACATCAATCTAATAACAATGATATGATTTTTTCGAATAATACTATCATAAATCTATAAACTTTTGCGTTAACTTTTCGTTGGTATAGATAATATTTATATTCATAATAATAGGTAGTAGGTACTAGCTGTATGTTACGATCATCTCTAACGTCATATCATTTTATAATTCTTTATAATCTATATTTAAATCTAAAATTTTCCATAATTATGCGTAGATTTGATTTAAGAATAGCGATTTTTCCCTGCATAGGTATAAGTTCTCCCAACGTTTTCAAATTTCGTTATAAAGATAAGGTAATTTGTTAAAATCTCGAAATTTGAATTCTATCTAAGAGTTACGTAGTTTTCAAAATCTGCTAACAAGGAAATCGCTTGTAGAGATGATAATGCATACTTGTTTGAAAACACATATTCTCCTCTCTCTCTATCTTTCCCAGTATCCCCTCCTCTATTGTTCATTGCCTGAAATCGTGCATAAATACTGAAAAAAAAAAAAAAAAAAAAAAAAAAAAAAAAAAAAAATGATGCAATGTAGGAAAATGTTAATAATTGTCGATAGTAGAGATAGAATAAAAGGAAAAAAGAACCTTTATTACTTGTTTTATACAATCGCTATAATAATATATCTTATAACAAACGAAAATAATAATAATAATAATTAATAATAATAAGAACAACAACAATCGCGTTATTATTATGAAAATTGGTGTAAAGCAGCTTTACATATCACATCTCTGGTGTACGTAGGATACAACAGTGAAATATATTGCAAAATCAGTGTACAAATAAAAACACTTTCTTTTTTTTTCTTCTTCTTCTTCTTCTTCCTTCCTTCATCTCGTCAAGCCCATGGCTTATTCTTATTACACAACTTTCCAAACCATCCGGGTTCACAATGGCAGGTATTATCCAGTTGGCATGTTCCGTTACGACAGGGTCTTGTACACGCAGATCTTTGCGGTGATCTTCTACCAATTTCACAATGATTTCCTTTGAATCCTGGCGGACAACGACATACGTTGTTTCCCTTACATTTTCCCCCGTTTAAACAAGGAATAACGCATTTCGCTGTAGCAATATAGAAACTATAATAATCTTAATTTCTGTTCCTGAAACTAAAAGCAGGACATATTCTGAAAAAAAAATATACTTACAAAATTCACAATGTAGTCCGAAGTATCCTTTGGAACATTCGCAGGTATCTTTTTGTACGCATTTGCCACCGTTCAAACATTTCTCTGAACATATACCTGGAAATAATTTCAAATATTTGGTTCTGATATTCGTTTTATAGAATCGTCACACCATGATAAGACTACAAGGTTGTCGTTTAGCCAGCAACGCAGCCTCGGCTGCAACATCCAACACTAAAGCTGGTAAAATATTGGATTCTATTATAAGAGTTGATCACGCAGGGGAACTTGGAGCTGATAGAATATACGCTGGACAAATGGCTGTCTTAGGTTCGATTTTTTACTACCAAATTTAGGTTTGAAAATAATTATTTGGGCAATGTTACATCGAAATCTTTGATATAATGTCCAAGTAAATACGAACACGGAATACTAGTAAATTGGAGTTAAATTTTCAGGTAAAACCTCAGCAGGACCAACGATAAAGCATATGTGGGAACAGGAGAAGGTCCACAGAGAAAAATTCGAGGAATTGATAAGGAAGCACCGTGTTAGGCCAACAGTTTTAATCCCAATATGGAACGTTGCTGGTTTTATTTTAGGAGCTGGAACAGCTATGATGGGTGAAAAGGCGGCTATGGCTTGTACAGTAGCGGTTGAAACAGTGATTGTAGAACATTATAACGAGCAACTTAGAGCATTGATGGAAAATAACGATGGAAATGTGAACAAAGAGCTTTTGGAAACTATACAAAAATTTAGAGACGAAGAACAGGAGCATCATGATACAGGAATTGATCACGGTGCTGAACAGGCACCGTTTTATCAGGCTTTGACAAACGTTATTAAAGCGGGCTGCAAGACTGCTATAGGAATATCTAAAGTCATTTGAAATTATTGACAAACTTAAGATTATCGATTCGGTATTCTGTTTGTCATTAATTTTTGAACACATCTTAAAGAGTTTGTCATTAGTTGACTATAGAGACTGTGAATAATAATTTAGATTATTATTAACAAAAACTTAAGAGTTATTGATAACTAAACGAAATACGATTCCTGTAAATAATATGTCTTGTATGTATGTTAGTGAAAATTGATTAAAAAATACCTAATATTTTTCTTTAATTAATCATCTTACATTAGAGGTCAGATTTAGACTTGAAATTTTCTAATCTCTTATTTTACCATATTCTTCCTTACCTCCTTCGCAATTTGGTCCTTGGAACCCTGGTGGGCATGAACAGACTCCTGGTGCTGTGCAATTACCGCCGTTCATACAGTTCGGGTAACATAATGCTTTCTTACAGTGGGGTGGTCCGAGGTAGCCATCTGGACATGGACCGGGATTTGGTTCTAAAATATATACATAGTCGCAACATATACCGCGTCTGTTTTTCAAACGGTCATTTTTTTTATAAATATACATTAGGGTGAGCAAAAAAAAAAAAAGACTAATTTTTTTTTCCTTAGTTACCATGAAAATATTATTTAGGATGACGAAAAAAAAAAAAATTCTCTGAAAGTTTGAGCTCTTAATATTAATATTAAGAGGTGGCTCATCGTGATTTTTGATTTCCCATTTAAATAACACGAGAAATGTTTTTTTTTTTTTTTTTTTTATTTGGAATTTTATTCCGTTCTAACGAATCATCGTGTTGTAAAAATCAATACATATTCTTGTAGGAAATTGAACGATCTCCAAAAAAAGGTCTGATACGATTTTTCGCTAAGTCGAAAAAAAAAAAGTCATATACCGTTTGAGGTTGAACTTTAACCTTGAATAACTTTCAAACGAGTGGACTTAGCGAAAAATCATATCATACTTTTTTTGGAGATCGTATAATTTCCTACAAGAATATGTATTGATTTTTACAACACGACGATTCGTTGGATTGGAATAAAATTCCAAATTAAAAGAAAAAAAAAAAAACATTTCCCCGTGTTATTTAAATGGGAAATCAAAAATCACGATGAGCCATCTTTTAATATTAATATATTAAGAGCTCAAACTTTAAGAGAATTTTTTTTTTTATTTCGTTATCCTGAATAATATTTTCATGGTAACTAATAGGGAAAAAATTAATCTTTTTTTTTTTTTTTTTTTTCTTATGCTTATGCTTTCGGAGTTAAAACGCGATCTAATTAGCCCGTGTGTATAAACCGCGTTGAAAAAAAAAATGAGTAATCCAAGATTTATCCTAATGTATATATTAATAGATTATATGAGAATAAAAATTGAGTATATCTTAGTTTAGTTTCCTTATCACATATTGTGATATAGATATAGGAGTTTACGTTTGATAAATTCAAATTTTTCGAATTATATGATTAGATATTAAGAATATTAGGTCTCAAGTTTAAATTTATTTGAATAAATTATGCGGTCGCGCCGCAAAAATCCGATATAAATATACTAGCGTACGATATCAATGACGCGTTTCATACACAAGATTAAATTAACGTACTTTATGAGATAAGAACTGTATATAATTGTTGTTTTTATTCCGTTGGTAACATTTAGTCATATAAAAATATGAGATTATAATATGAACACTATATAGCTTCTACAACTTTAAATATAGACATATGTGTACCTATAATAGTCTCAAAGTATTCCCGCGTGATTATAACTAATACTTCTATACTATTATCCGCTCTACTATTACCATCAGATTTATCAACGTGCTCGTAATATAAAATTCTTTTAATTTCACTTGGGATCAATCACTCCCGTGTAGTATAAGTATGCAAGGGCACGCGACCGGATGAGTGAGAGAAGAAGTGAGAGAGAGAGAGATAGAGAAAGAAAGAATGAAACCGTGTAGGTATGCATGTAATTATCTTCATATATAGTATACATGCATGAAAGCGACGACAGCCCGAATAATGATCAACCGTCAGAGTAGGGCTAGGGGGAAGGGGGGGGGGGGGGGGGGGGGGGACTTGACTTACCACGCACGGCACATTCCTTTCGCAGACTTAGACGGAGCGGGGTTCCGGTCAGAGGAATACCCTTCCGCTTCTCGATGATGAGACCAATGTTGAATTGAACTACACCCGAACTGTTACCCGAACATGGAAGAAGGACACTGAATTCTGCAATTATTATATTCTGTTTTCAGACATAGTATATATGTATTAGGATCGTGGTGGTCCCTAATTGGATCATTTTCAAATTTCAATGCTCCCATGAGTCAGGACGTCTCCAAATATATATATATATATATTAGGGTGTGTCGAAAATGAACTTCTTTCTTTTTTTTCTGCTCCTACCACCCAAAACCTTAGGTTTTGACATTGAAAAGGTCCTCGTTCAAGGAGGGCGCTGTAGCTTGAAGTTTAGAGGTCGCTCAACGAGGATTTAGGATTCCCATCTAATTAACACGTAAAAAATATTGTTTTTCGCTCAAAACGATGTCAGGCAACCAAAAAATCGGCGATGTCTGTCTTTCTCGGCTTATTTGAAAGCATGAATCATCCCCTAAACGATGGTGGGTCGTTTTTCAAATTACCTTGTTCCAATTTTTGCCTTGGAGACTTTGTAAATTGGAAAAAAGTGATGATTGTGGCCAAAAAACGAAAAAAAATAATCAAAATTAAAACAAAAACGACCCACCATCGTTTAGGGGATGATTCATGCTTTCAAATAAGCCCAGAAAGACAGACATCACCGATTTTTTGGTTGCCTGACATCGTTTTGAGCTAAAAACAATATTTTTTACGTGTTAATTAGATGGGAATCCTAAATACTCGTTGAGTGACCTCTAAACTTCAAGTTACAGCGCCCTCCTTGAACGAGGACCTTTTCAATGTCAAAACCTAAGGTTTTGGGTGGTAGGAGCAGAAAAAAAAGAAAGAAGTTCATTTTCGACACACCCTAATATATATACGAAAAAAAATTCAGCCAGAACCCCAAGTTTCCGTCCTAATTCTTAATACCGTGCCAAAGCCTTCGAATTTTCGTATTTGAATAAAAGACGATTTGCGAAATTTCGCGATTATGATTTTTTTTTTTCTTGCCATTGCATATAGTATAACTCCGAAAAATCTCAAACTTATGCGGCACACTTCTTTTTTGAAACCTTCTGGCCCATAGGATCAGCATTGAAATTCGAATATGATCGAATTAGGGATCATACCCCACTATGTATGATATTGGTTTAGAATTAACATAGAAACAGTCGAATAAAGATTTTCACATTCAAAATTCAGTAAGTTATAATCGATTGAATCCCTATAAAAATTTTAATATAACAAAACATTATTATAATTCATTCAGCTCCTAATATAATATACCGCGAATCTCGAACTGATCAGAAATTTATATATCCGCGCGTATATAATATTTACGAAACTATATAAATGATCGAATAGAAATAATTCAGCATTGAATTTGAAAGAAAATAATAATAATAATAATAATAATAATAATAACAACAAACGCACACAGAAAGAAAGGTTAACTTGATTCAAGACAATTTTGCGGTCCAAAAATGAAGACCGAAATTTTCTCGGATCAAATCAAAAATTTTCTCGAACCAAGAAAATTTTCCAAATTTTCCAAATTTTCTTGGTTCGAGAAAATTTTTGATTTGATCCGAGAAAATTTCGGTCTTCATTTTTGGAGCTACGAAAATTTGGAAAATTTGGAATTTGCGGTCCAAAAATGAAGACCGAAATTTTCTCGGATCTCGGATCCGAGAAAATTTCGATCTTCATTTTTGGAGATACGAAAATTTGGAAAATTTGGAATTTGCAGTCCAAAAATGAAGACCGAAATTTTCTCGGATCAAATCAAAAATTTTCTCGAACCAAGAAAATTGGGACAATTTTCTTGGTTCGAGAAAATTTTTGATTTGATCCGAGAAAATTTCGGTCTTCATTTTTGGACCGCAAAATTGTCTTGAATCAAGTTAACCTTTCTTTCTGTGCACAAATACAGTTTACGGCGGTATACATATATTTCAAAACGAAACGCAGTAATTATTTCCGATATAGTACACGTATAATTATCAGGCGAGTATAATATATCGCTCGACAGTCTGCTGTATTTGCGTGAGTTAAAAAAAAAAAAAAAAAAAAAAAAAATGGGAAAGCAATAAATTGTTATCGAATAATTTATAGTTGGTTTCATGCTGTATATGTATATAACCGCGCGTCATATTTATCAGAATAATTATTCTAATATCGTTTTATGGTTTTACGCGCAACGCGCGCGTATAGTATAATAGTACGTACGTATATACGTTTTATTTACAAATATATACATATACAAACAAATGACTGCATAGATTAAAAATTTCAAGTATACACATACCACGTGCAACGTTAATAAAAAAAAAAAAAAAAAAAAAAAAAAAAAAAATGACTCAATCCATATAGTATGTATAATTAAATAATTAATTAATTAATTAATTAAGTTTGACGTATAATTACTCACCCTTAGGCCTCCTGGGCACTCTGCCTTTCAATTTTATTGTTATCGATGGTGTTTTCAAAATTGATTCATCGAACGACTTCAATCGATCAAAATTGTAAGAATACCTTTTAATACCAGATTTCCACGTGAAATTAACGTAAGAAACTTCGCTCGGTATTATAGGCAATTTATTTTCAAATTCCGGATCTAAGAGGTACGATAAAACCATACCTTCCGTTATCGCGTATATCTCCATCTCCAGTCCTGGCATAGTGCAATAAAAAAAAAAAAATATATATATATATATAATAGTTAAATAATCATTATATGTCTTGTAATATATATATTATGTCCACGGTTGTCATATATATTTATTATTGGTTCAAATCATATTATGCAGGTTCGAACGATCTCTAACTAAACACACAATTTTGGGATTATACCTAATACCTGTCTAAAACTTGTCTCAGCTAGCATCGAAGTCTCCGACAAAAATATTTACTCAACTAATGAAAATGTATTGATGTTTTAATATGTACCTAACATACTTATATATATATATGTTGGCATAAATTACGATTTTTTCCACAGCACGCGATATATCTTGTAATGTAATTGTGTGCAAAATAAAAGACGCATATTTTCGTAAAAAATAAATCATCGCACACAAAAAAAAAAAAAAAGGTCAACTTGAGCCAAGAAAATTATTCTTTATTCAATATAATTTTGCGGTCCAGAAAATGAAGACCGAAATTTTCTCGGATCAAATCAAAAATTTCGGTTGATAATTGTATCAATTTTCTTGGTTCGAGAAAAATTTTGATTTGATCCGAGAAAATTTCGGTCTTCATTTTCTGGACCGCAAAAATTATCTTGAATCAATAAGTAGTTAACAGGTTTCTTTCTGTGCACTATAAAGTGCAAACCGCATATTATAATATGTATAAAAATATAGATATGCGATATAAAGGTAATATAGGCTTAAAACACAAAGATGTATTTATACTATTTATACCCACCGCTGAACATTTTAACCTGTTGCTGATCGATCCACAAGGATATATCGCCGGTAGGTGGGCGAGCCCTTTTGGCGTCAACCCGGCCCCCGAAGGAGCAGAGTAAAACCGAGGCCAGAGCAGCCACCGCTGCCAGGGCTACAGCCCACTGCATCGCGTCCGGCTGTTCGACGCGCGGGAGTCAAGGATGTACCGAGTACTCTTTTTTATTTATTTTTTAATTTATTTATTCTTTTTCTCTGTTAATCTTGAATATATTTTTATATAATTATATATTTTTGTTTTTTATATATATATATAATATTATATATTATTTATAAAGTTAATCCCCGCGTTAATCTATATAATATGACTAATGTTTAAATCGAAATTATTCGGTCCAGCCCATACAGTCTGCGGGAGGACTGCAGGAGTCACGATACGAACCGATGCCTTATGCACCTTGATCTCGCAGCTCGATCTACTCGCGTTGCCTGCCACTGCTATACTAACAAGTAACGACGCCTCTCTACTCTGTATTCTGTTAGTCTCTCGTCTCTCCTCTTCTCTCTGCACTCTTCAACGCCCCGATGTATACTATGTCTCTCCCTTCTATTCATCTCTCTCTCTCTCTCTCTCTCTCTCTCTCTCTCTCTCTCTCTTTTTCTCTTCCTCTTTCACTCTCACTCTATTTTTTTCTCTCTTCGTCTGGGACGCTCTGGGGTACGCGACTCTTAGGGATTCTAGTGCTGATGGTATACGGTGCTGCAGCATCCGCGCGTGCAATGCGCTAATGTTGCTTCTCGTATAAATTTCAACGATCTGTATATCTTTGAGACTTTGAGGTAGGTATGAGATGGTAGGTATATCTATATACTCACATAGTCTATTCATTTATAAGTATTTTTAAGACAGTATGAAAACTGGGTGACTTAAACTCACTAAGTACTTAGTTAACTTATAATTTGATCACTAACTTCTTAACTGATCGTCAGAGCCGAAGAGAACTGAATGAAAAAAAAAAAAAAAAAAAAAAAGACTCAAGCTTTGCCTCTCGCGATCCCTATCTCTGACTGTCCACAACTGTCTCCCCCGATATAACTATAACGTGCGGGTCCCTCGCACTATACGAAATTCTCATATGTATATATATATTACATATTAAAGCTTGTATATGTATATATGTATCTGTATAATATACCTAAATAAATCTAACGTTAAGAGAGACGAATGGCTCTGGGTATACGCTTCGACCAGAAGCTGAAAGAGGAATATACACACATCTATACTGCAGGGTTGGACAGTTGCTTCTTTTTTTTTACAGTAACTAATAGGTTGAGTTACAGTTACTCCTTCGTAAAGAGTAACTGAGTTACTGCAAGATCAATTTTCTTATGGAAGTAAGTACCTATATAACTAACATTCATTCATTTATTTAATACAGTAACTAACTTTGGAACTATTTATGCCTTTATACGGAGTTATACTTCCCAATTCTGCATTACTATATAATATGTATTCTTTATCTTGGTATAGGAATAGCGCTCATAATCTATTAATAAAGAATAGTTTTTTTTTTTTTTTTTTTTTTCTTAGATTTATCTGTATATTATCGTCTTTACGGTTAATGCGCCTGCTTATGTTCGAATTCCGTACCGTATACCTACCTACCTATACTGCTGCAACTTCGACGCACGCTCAGACCGAGATAAGCGATTATGGAAGATATTCTTAGCGCAAACTTATACACGCAGTTCGTATATACATATACGCTATAGATCCTTCCTCAGATAATAATCTCTCAACGATATAGTAATACAATCGCGTTGTAACGATTTAAAATAGAATATCTTTATATTATTATTCGACGCGTGAAATTTAGTAGCTGATTATATACGCCAGCTAATACCGCAAGGTTTTCTTATTCATCCTATACCATATTCTTCATTATCCCACAAATTTGGGATTTTATATATAATATCGCGTCACTAATGCCGCATAAGGTCGTAAGCGCCAAAAAATGATTTTTTTTTTTTTTTTGCGAATATGCCCAAACGATGTTATATGGCACGAAAAAGATTTTGCCACCAAAAACACGAATTTTTTTTTTTTTTTTTTTTTTTGCGCTTATACGACCTTACGGCATTATAGTGACGCGATATAATGACGTGGCGTTAAACCGCACGATGATTAATTATAGTACTATGTCGTTTCTAACATTGGATATAGATATTATATTTATATATAATAATATATAAGATTAAGAGTACAGCGTAGTATATGTACGTCGTAATTCTGCGTACAGATAAGAAGAGAAGACCGGCACATCGGGATGGTTGCCGAAACGTAATTACCGCGGAGTAATTATAGATATACGTCGAATGACACGAGGCTATTTCTGCAGAAGCTTATAGGGATCGTTGCCGCACAAACATAACGATCAATCTTTGTGCCAAAGTATATAGTATACAAATATATTATACATTCGCAAAGGCGCGTGTATATATATATACACCTATATACGTATTTATAAGTCAACACTATAAATATCTATATATGTGTGTTTGTGTAGTATAATGTATACCATATATCAATATATATATATATACAAATGCGTAATTTATATATACATATATGCGTATAATGCACCTGTCAGTGCGAGCTGCGATGATCGTATATATATATATATATATATATATAGTATGTGTCTGCAGCGGCGATGAAAGCGCGACGAGAGTCCTTATCTAACATCTTCGTTATTATATTGCCGGTCGTTTCGTCCGAACGGATATCTGGTTCTGATGCCTCGTTCAACAGGTTTAAGAGGGCACTCGATGAATAGCTTTTATTCGGATAATGGGACCCATTGTGAAGACCTTCGGGCGGTGACCCAACAAATGGCCCATTGTTCCTTCTCTCTTTCTCCAATTCTTTTTTTTTCTTTTTTTTTTCATCTCTCTCTCTCTCTCTCTCTCTCTCTTTCTTCGGCTCGACAGCTCCTTCTCTTCACCCAGTCCCTTACCCCCGTACAGTAAAGGATAATTTATATTGTCTCATGTCTGTATTACATACAGACTATGTATTTTATAACGATATAAAGTTTAGAATTTGCTAAAATTCGTTTAATTTACTCAACGGTAAATTCATTTATAAGTTTTCGACGAGATAGTAAAAATAACTACCTATATCAATATACTATAGATTCTAAGCACGTATGACAATATAGGTATACGTATGTCTATATAGGTAGTGCAGCCCGTACGTTATCGACGATCGTTTGTATGCGAATTGCGAATTGCGAGTTCTCACGATCAGTTTCACGAGGTATTATAACGTGTAGCGCATACGCGTCTACTTACTAAAGTATAATATCTCATCGCTGCAGGCATGTCGATATCTCTGTGCACTGCTGCATCGGTGAGAGTATATAATAATATGTACTAGTATATAAGACAAAGATTTAAAGTTTTTATTCCCCCTTCTCGCACATATATATTTCATTGCCAATAATTTATCGGATCCTTGGCATCGCGAGGCCCCCGCCTTGTTAGCTATATAAAACTGGTATATCGACGGACGAGTGAGATGCAGACAAAAACCCGTCCGCGCGTTATAATTATACGTCATCTTCTCCATTCTCGATCCATCACTGCGCTGCAGTCAACTGGATACTCGCTATACGCAGGTTTCAGGATTCGTCCGTTGATGCGCACCGCGCATCATCGTTCGATTCTGAAATGCCTATGCGAAAGTGCGCAGAGATCGGTGACTGCAGACAGCGTGGGACTTTTATTCGACCAAGAATACAGATAACGGTGCAGGAATACGGCTCAACAGGTTACTCACTCGCAATAATTAGCAGTTATACTCTACCTATGCACCCATAAGTAGGTATACAGTATATATATACTATTATATTATGATAATAGTAGATATGAAACTATATGATGTTGTTAATTTATTGATGTTTTCTAGTCGCCCACCTCCTTTTGGTCGAAATGTATAAAATTTCGATTATTATCCGAGCCCATGCGTAAAAAACGCAAAAAAGGCCAACTTAGCGCAAATTCTATTTCAATTGCGAATACATACGTCCAAAAAAATGTTCGTTTCGTGCGAAAATCGAGTCTACAGATGGTTTTTACATTGTTCGCCGAGGAAATCGAATTCGAATAATTTTTTAACAATGTAAAAACCATCTGTAGACTCTATTTTCGTACGAAACGAACATTTTTTTTCGACGTATGTGTTCGGAATTGAAATAGAATTTGCGCTAAGTTGGCCTTTTTTGCGTTTTTGACGCCTGGGCTCGGATAATAATCGAAATGTGAAACATTTAGCGACCAAAAGGAGGTGGGCCTTAATTCTATAAGAAATTTATGTGTTATTATGTAATATTTCTATAATAAAATAAATAAAAATAATATTATATATTTGTTTAAAATGTTTTATTGATCACGTATTGACACGGAGGAGGGGGGGGATGTTACATATTGTAGGCGTATATGCTGGAATGCATGTTGTAAATATGGTAAATGTAAATTCAAATTGAAAAATATCATTTCCCATATATATATATATATATAACTACGTCGGTATAAGTATAATATATATTATACTATAATAGATTTATATATAGATAATATAATCCCATATAGCTGTAATTTATGGTATTTATAACGCATAATATGAAGGTACTTTATTATGTTGATATACTAATATATATTGATGAGAAAATAATGTATAATTATTATAATAGAGAATACTTTCCACAATAATTATTATAGTATTATAATATATTGATCGTCGATAAAATTCATTTTAATTCACTTTGTAAAAAAGTTTTGTTATATATATATACACCTATGTATGTGTATAATTTAAGTGCAACTATAATATATAATAAACTATTAAACAATATTATTATTTATATACGGAATATAATATAATATATATATTATATATAATATATTGTATTTTATATATAATATTGTAAAATTGTACAACTTATAGTGATACTTACGGGTATACTCTATATAGTATATTAGCGAAAAAATATACTTCCGTAACATATATATAGGTATTTATTTGAAAAAAAAAAAGGAAATGAAAATATAATAGTTAATTCTCTATAGTAATATCGCGATAGTTCGTCAAGTAATATACAATAAATAATAATAATAATAATAATAATAATAATAAGTTATGGGTAGCGAGCTGGTTTTTATAATCATATACCTACACATTAATCTTGAAACTTTTTTTTTCAAAGATTCGCGATATTTCTTTCATTTTTTTGTAGCAACTATATGATATAGTAGATTTATTAATTATGCTTGCAACGATCTACATAGGTAATATAGTGTAGTATATTAAATCTCAGCTCGTAGTTCTGTAACTTCAGTTTAGATAGGTACTAAAAGTAGATTAGTAATTTTGTGAAGAAAACAAAACAAAAAAAAACAAAAATAAAGCTTGAAAGTATTTGCAACGAAGAGTAATTGAGATTAACTACTATATAATCGGGATAAATAATTTCTGATAGTATATAATAATAACTGAAGAGAAAAATTGATGAAAAAAAAAAAAAATTATACATAATATAACGCTGCTTCGTTTATACTTTATTATAATATCTATATTTGTCACAACACGTAATAGTATATTATATTGAATATAGTAGAAGAGAAAAAAGCAAAATAAAAAAAAATAAATAAAATAAAAATATGTTGAATATATTATATAGTATAAAAAAAGTTTATCGGCTGCCATTTATCATCTAATCACTCGTTAGGTCTTGCTTTTATTAATTACTATATATTAAATTATGACAATGAGAGGTGATTAAGATTCATGTTTAAAACAATATTTAGCGTATTTGAAAGTAAAATTTATTGACTCGTCATTTTTGATCTTCAGATCTATAATATGGTTCTTAAAGAAAAAATAATTAAGAATTAACGGAATCCAACAGGTGAGACAATAATTCCTATACGCTCCGCTTCAAATACCTCAAGCATTATAATAATATCATCCATCATCATCATTATCATCATCATCATCATCGATAGAAAAGAAAAAAAGACAAAAGAAAATTATAATATAATATAATATAATATAATATAATACGTTTTATAAAAAAATAAATTGTTAAAATAAAATTGATATAAAAATCCTGGTGAAATATTTTTTTTTTTTTTTTGTTTTTCATCAAGCTATTAGAGAGGATTACGGACTGTGTTTTTACGTTGTCTATATAATATATCTTATTTGACACACATAATATCAGATCCTATAGATACACAAAACGTATTAGCTTTGAAATTGTGGATGAATATTAATATCAAGAGACTGAGAGACTCGGTAGAGTCTCGCGCCAAGTTCATTAAAAAAAAAAGTTATGTTTTTAATTACCTAATATGTATTATCGAAATATAAACGAAAATAACTACAGTAAAAAAGAAAAAAAAAAAAAAAAAAAACAAAGAAACAAAAATAAATTTCGTAAGTAGCATATGATAGAAAAATATACTAAAAACGTATATTGTACGCGTATACCCAATAGGTAGTAGGTATATCAATATTTATTAATTTTGGTTTTACCTAATACTTAATAAACTAAGTTTAGATACCTAATAAACTCGAAATTTACGTGTACAATATACGTTATACATACATATGATTGCATATATATGTTTGCGTTACATGCTGTTTTAAGGAGATATGAAAGGTGAATTATACACCTCGAATTTTTGGCAGCCCGTTTCCCAGCTAAAACACATCCGATCGATATGAAATTGATATCAGTAACGCAGAAAAAGTGCACGGAGGGCATGATGCTCTTGGATTTCCAAAAAAGCGAAAATAAAATGTACAATTTTATATCAAGAGTGCTCTGTAACGAATAATCGTTGTTGCTGACATTGTACTTGATAAATATGAAAACACCCGAAACATTTTCGCATTTTTGGAAATCCAAGAGCATCATGCCCTTCGTGCACTTTTTCTGCGTCACTGATATCAATTTCACATCGATCGGATGTGTTTTAGCTGGGAAACGGGCTGCCAAAAATTCGAGGTGTATAATTCACCTTTCATATCCGGTTAATTTTATATTCAAATTTTATAAATTTGCAACACGCGCGCATGCGCACACACACGGTGTCACACCAAAGGATAAATCGATGGGGTTTTTTTTTCTATACCCCCTGCATGTGTTTTAGCTGCGAACAAGCCTGTATAAAAATGTGATACATATATCTATATATGTATAATGTATCTATATGTATATACTATATATATATATAATTATATGTAATAATATGATAATATATCATCTGATAATAGCTCCTTATTATATCTCATATCATTTCGATTGACCCTTTCCGCTATAATATGTGTAAACGTGTTATTATAACGTTACTTATTAATTAATAATTAATATATAATGTCTCTATATACCTTTTTAATTTCAATATATTAAATAATAATATAATAATATATATCATCAAAATTCTAAAGCTGCTATTTATTTATATATAATAATATAATACTATATAATTATTATAATAATATCATAGAGCCTAACGTGTATTATACTATAATGGAATATGTAAAAAGAAAAGTGAAAAAAAAAAAAAAAATTATAATAATAATAGTCATGATGTTTACAATTAATGTAAATACAACGCAAAAAAAAAAAAAATATATATAAATATATATATATATTTTTTTTCTTTTCTTTCGTTTTGTCATTAGTTTTTTTTTTTTTTTCAGCAGAAGCGCGTGCTTTACATAGAAAAAGCAATTATATTATAGTAGAGGCCATTTTTTTTTTTTTTTTGTTTTTTTTTTTTTTGTTCTTATTAAACTACCGTATATGTTATTTATAATAATAATAATAATAGTAAATATATTATGATACCAATATCCGTAATTAATATCTTTTGCGAATGTTTTATAATCATTTTTCTGTTTTTAATCTTTCTTTCTTTCTCTCTACATGTGTGTACATATATTTTTTTTTTTCTCTCTCTTTCTTTCTTCGTCACAATAATATTGTTTTCATCGTGTTATAATGTAGTAATACTAATAATAATTGTTAGAAAAGATTTGAAACAGATTACTATATTACGCAATCGTCAATATGATATTATGAGTATAGTACTATTAGAGAAAAAAAAAGAAAATAAAAAGAAACAAAAATTATAAATACCATACACCATATAGGTATAGGTATGTGTGTATATGTATATGTATACAACGTAGCTGCCGGATAATGGAATTATTAAAAGTTTACTTTTTTTTCATTTCTTTCTTTCTTTCAATTGTGCAAAACACGAATTAAGGAAGGGCACACAAAGTCCCGGAAGAAATATTTCTACGAGAGAGATTCGGGTACGTGAGTTTGAAAATTAAAATTAGATTCAGTCGAGGCCAGACTGTAACGCACAGCTTATTCATTTCTCACATAATCTTCGAGCTGATATTATATTCTACATCAATATTTCGATACTACGTTTGTAAAGGCCATAGTTCTATTGTACCCTATAAGAAATTCATTACAAATAATAAAAAAAAAAAAAAAAAAAAACAGACTTCGTTATACTTTGAATTTTATAAACGCAGTATCGACAACTATATCATTGATTATAGAACAATAACGAAAGTTAAAATATAACTCTGTTACCCTGTAGTGTCCAATCTGGCCCTGTCAAATATTGGCGTCAATGTTAAAAAATAGTTTTACTATAACTATTTCCATCGATAGCATTTGCCCACTATTTAACATCTATTATCATTATTGGGTTTGATATTCGATCAAAGACACACATGGTGTTAATTCGAATCTTCTTTTTTTTTTTTTCTCCAATTTTACTTCAAAAGATAAAGTAAAATTTCATTCAATCATCTCCCAAAGGGTTGAAATTTTGAGCTTTAAGCTTAGCTGAAATTTTTGCAAACAATGATTTTTGCCCTTTGGCTTTTCTTCTTCTCTTCTCTTCTCTTCTATCTTTTTCTCCTACTAAAAAAACGCATCTTCAAAAGAATAAAAAAGCCCAACGATGATTTAACTAACTGGCAGTATGGTGTGGACGTTGCGCCCAGCGCAAGGTGCATGGCTGCTGCTTTTGAAGAGGCATAAAGACTTAAATTTTTAGCCTTTTATCTTTTCTTTCTTTCTTTCTTTGAGGGTAAGTTTTAAATGTTTACGTGGTAAAGATAGCTGGAGATAGTTAGACATACGTGGCCATGGTGCCTGTTGGTATCGGAGGTGTTTCTTCGGGCCTAACTTTTGGCCCGTATTGGCCTATGAAGGAACCGTCTTCTGTGAAACGACCTGAAATTTATAAGATACGATGAATATTCTGTTATTTGAATATAAATAGGGGAAAAAAAAAAAGAAAAAAAATTAGGAATAGAGAAGAAAAAAAACCAAAAAAATAAATAGGATAATGAAATGAATAAAGAAATGAAAACAAGCATCCCACCTCAAACTAGCGTTGCAAACGCTTGTGCGTTTGGCTCCGGCTTCTTTTGACGACCATACTGACCAATGAATGACCCATCTTCGTTCATACCCTCTGTTGTATGTGTAAAACCAGATGACGTACAAGCAACACGGGTGCAAAAGGTGGGTAGTAGGAAGAAGTAAATACCATGAAAAGCAGAAAATTAAAATAATAATCTTTCAAATGATAAAACTAAACACATAATATAGTAGGTATACTATAAAATAAAATAAAAGTAATAAAAACAAGCAAAAACTATTGCAGTTTCTTTTTCATCAATAAGGCGTGAAAAAAAAAAAAAAAGAAAAGAAAAAAAAAATGTCCTGAGCAAAACTAGTAGCTCTAATATCGGCAAATCTATATCAAATACTCAAAAGTGTTAGGTAAAACTATAATAAGCACATTGATGAAGGTATATGGGATTGCTGCAAAGTATATAATGTAAAACTGTAAACCGACCAGTGTCCCCTTCGCCGTACTCTGCCATTGAGTCCGTATCAGACTCTGGATGTTTTGCATCCTGTTGGGATGAGGATGCGAGCGAAGCCCGACCCCCAGCAGACTTAGTATCTAAGGGCTGAGAGTATTCGTGGAAGCCACCACCTTCCTCGGGATAATCGCCTCGACCTGCGGCTAGCTCTCTTTCATGTACTGCGTACTTTCCTCCTCTGTTGCGTTTTATCACGCATACGATTATCAGTACTAGTAATAAGAAGGCGATAGCCAGCATCATTCCTAAAAAAAGGAATACGAAATTTAGATAAATAATCGGACATTCATTGAACTGAAAGTTAAAAAAATGTCTGATGATGATCCGATGTTCTTCTTATTTATTATAAATATACCTATGAACCATCCGGCTGTAGCTACGTTTTCTTTCTGTTGAATATACGGCCCTTCGCCACTCGTGTCAACTTCTTGCGGCAAACTTTCGGTGAGGTGTTCACCGTCTACTGCAACCATAGACATAACGTAGACTTCTCCTCTTGTAAGACCTCGCACCTGCGTAATAAAGTATATTATAAGTAAATATGCGAACGTCCAATAATCGAAGAAATCATCTAATTATTCAATTAAGATTAGGAAATGCTTGGTATGAATGCATAAGAGTTTAGTCAACCTCGATGCTATCCTCGTTGAATTGCGGTAAAGATTCCTGGCTGATCGTCTCTCCCTTAAGTTTGTATTTTACAAAGAAGTGGCTGCCTGGATTACCGTCTTGACTCGGTAGCCAAGTAACTCTGATTGTTGCCATTGGACTATCAGTTGGGATACGTTCCCAAGTGAAATACGGTACTTCTGGTGGCACAGGGACTGCTCTGCGCGTAGTTCGCTCAATGAAAAGGCTGTAAGTATATCATAGACGCTTTAAATGAGCTGAAAGTATTGAATTATTCCCTATTTGCATAAAAGGGACATCTTTTCTTTACAAATTTCTCATAAACTTGATCGAAGTATCGATTTCACTCACTCTTCGCCTTCCCCAGCTTTGGTCGTAGCCCGAATATGAACCCTGTACTTAGTGTTCGGTTCTAATCCGGCCAATTTGACTCTGGTTGCTTCTGGATCTTTGACGTGTGGTTCTCTTTCAAGTAACGGACCAAGCTGTGTCTTGTCCACAATGTTATAGTAAATTTTATATCCTGTGAGAATTCCATTCGGTCTTTCTGGCTTCTTCCAAACTAGGTATAGCGCACTAGATCCCATCGGAAATCCATCAAATGATTGCACAGTTCCTGGAACTCCTTCAGGTGTCTCAAAGTTCAGAGTCTCTGAAGCTGGTCCGTTGTATCTGTGGAAAATGAGCATAAATCAGTTTTCATTCAAAGCTGCGATTTTATATTTATATTCCACTTTCTTTTATTCACAGTAATAGAATTGGTAATTGTATAAGATCGCACCTCCCGTTGTAGGCGAGAACTCTAACGTAATTTTTGCTGTAAGGAATAAATTTGGAAACCAGAGTTTCAGTCGTATCATTTTTCACATGAATCTCCCGCAACCCTTCCTCGCCATCCCTGTCTGTCCATGTCTGGATTTTATATCCCTTAAAGTTTCCTCTTATCGACTCATCCGTTACCGGGTTCCATGAAAGCATCGCACTCGTGCTTCCCATTACCTTTACCACCACAAGATTCGTTGGCGCTTGCAACGGCACTGAAAGAGTCAATAATTCAAACAAATGATTACATATTCAACTCAGAGAAACATTTATATAGATTTTATAACTTCACATTGAACGAGGAATAAAAATTACCGTCTTCCCCAGAGTACCCCGTAGCTTCGCTTGGCGATACTCTAGACTCTCCCTTTTCATTAATGGCGACAACTTTGATTTTGTATCGTTGATAAGTGGGCTGATTGTCAACTTGTAGTTTGTGCTGTTTCCAGTCGTTTATATCCTCTATGGTCCATTCTTCGCCAAGTATATCTCTCCTGTAGAATACTCGGTACATAAATCTTGGTGCGTTGTGTTCTATCTGAGGCATTGCGGTCCACGAAATGACAATGTTTTGTGGGTCAGATCCCTTGCCCTGTACGTTATCCGGGTTCTTATGAGGCACGTCCGGCTGTGTTGTACATACCTCGCTGTGCGGAGACGGCAACGATGCACCTATGATGTAACAGAATTAGGTAAAGACTGGAACTGCACAAATATAAGAAAACAGAAAAGAAAGTTAAAGACCAAATTTTTAGCACGAAAGTTTTACCTATTTTATTCCAGGCCAAAACACGGAAGGTGTAATTAGCCCAGGGGGTCATAGGTACGTTGTAGGTCTGGCCCGTTGCCGGAACATCCTCACGCGCATTCTCCCATGTGTCTGGAGTGAAGCTGGTATTAGATTGAATGGTGTATCGGAGAATAGGCGCCCTGTTGTCTCCCATAGGAGCCCATCGAACAGCGGCATCGTGATTCGCGCAATGTACTTCAACAAGTCGAGGTGGGTTTGGTACATCTTGCACAATCAGCATAGCTTGAGCTTTTGTTTCGTCGAGTTCCGTGCGAGCGACGCATGTGTAAGTCCCGGAATCGAGTTCTGTGGTTTTCGTTATAGTCAAAGAATAATCTGTGCTTCGTACGAATCTTGGTTCCAATTCGAAATCTATCGGTTCGCCATTACTCAGCCAGTCAATAGTCAACGACAAGCTTGAATCTGTGACGGCGTTGCATCTGGAAATAAAATTTTGATTATTAAAAAGTTCAAGGAATTTCAGATGGATTACAAAATCTGAAGCTAGTTTGATTTCTGGTTTTAAAAAAGTACCTAAACGTCGCAGTAGACCCAGCAGCAACTTCATAATCCTCAGGTTTATCGGTGATAGTTGTGTGTTCTTTCACTACCAGATTACCAGATGCTTCTACGTTCCCGAATTTATTAGATGCATAACAAGTATATCTCCCAGCATCCAGGAAGTTCACATTATCAATTTCCAAGTCTCCTGATTCAAGAGTGGTGTATCTTCCGCCAGTCAGTTCTCTCCCGCTTCTTATCCACTTAACTTCTGGTTTTGGAGCACCAAATACCCGGCATGTAATCCGTATTGTTCTACCATCAACAGTTGCCTCATTGTTAGGAGGCTGTTCAATTTCCGGTTGCAAAGCCAAGACGTTAACGTAAACGTCCTTGTAAACGTATCCCAAAGAATTGGTAGCGTTACATCCGTAATTTCCGGTATCATTCTTCAGCAATTTCTCAATAACAATAGAATTCGTGTTCACTTTTCTCCTCGGATTAGGTGGCGCTTCGTCAATCGGTTTTCCATTGTGAATCCACTTGATTTGTGGCTCGGGAACTCCGCTTGCTTCGCATCTAAATTCAACCGTCTCTTCCTCAGCTGCATTTATGATCTCAGGTTCCACAGTAAAGAAAGGAACAGCAAGAACCTGGAGACTTATAGAATACGACTTGGCGGAGCCTACGCCATTGGTCGCTTCGCAAGTGTACTGTCCCTCATCTTCAAAACTAACATGTTTTATAACTAATGACTTCCCGTAATTCCCTTGTGTTATCCGATCATTAAGATGTAAAAGTTGACCGTCTTTATTCCATACTATCTGCGGCAAAGGCGTCCCGCCAAATATGCAGTATAATTCAACTTTTTTACCTCGCAAAGCTACCTCATTTTTTCTGCTAACATATTGACGCTCTGGTTCGTGTTTATTTTTGTTTGCCGAAGCCCCGGTTGATATTACATTAAGCAAAATCTTTGTTCCTAGCTTGTATTCTTTTCTGAATACAGAAGTAGCTGCACAAGTATAATAAAAGTCCATCGAAGCATCGTTTCTAGTCACGTTACTAAACCAGAGATTTCCTTCTGGATCTAGAGTCATTCGGGAATTATTTATGGACTTTATTCCTCCGCCTGTATTTTGTATAAGCCAATCAACGTTGGGTTTTGGCCATCCGTCGGGAGGCTGGCAAGTCAGTTTGAAGGGATCTCCCTCATTTGCACTCAACGTAATAGGGTGCTCATCTTTGAAAGAGTTCAGTTCCGCTTTGCGGACAAATACTGAATTTGATATAGCCGTTCCCCACTTGTTCTCAGCCATACATTGATACTGGCCCAAATCTTCATCTCGTGGTTGTGATATCACCAATGTTCCTCTGCCTGGTTGTTGCGAGATTCGATTGTCGTATGCTTGCCATTCAAATCGTTTTCCATTCTTTCGCCAATAATATCTAATCCAAGAATATTTTATCAGTATACATATAGTCAAGCTTGTAAAAATACCTCAATAGTTAAAAGAATGAATTTTGGATTGTAATTACGTTATGAACAGCAAAAGGAGATAAAAGCACAATTTTTTTATGCAATGATTCATCTTTCAAATAAACAGGAAGTGTAATTTCTAGTGAAAGATGCTTAATATGAGAAATTTATGTAACTACCAAAGTACTTTTGGTTGTATTAGTAGTATTTCATAGTCCCTTAGACTTAAAGGTCATCTCATTAATTAAGACTAGTTAACTAGTTGCTCTAACTTTACCACGTCATACAGAGAAGCGTGGTGAGTAGTAGTAGTTACAGAAAATCGACAAATAAATTGTCTGCATATGCATTTTACATGGTATTTCATATCAAATTATAGATTTCAGAAACCATTGACTGTTTAGATTTGTTTTCTATGTCAAAATGACTAAAAAAACGTATCAAATCATAAATGAATCTCCATAACTTTCATTTTCTTGCAACCAAATGGATATTTTGTAACTTTTACTTAATTTTCGCAAATTTTCTTCTTACCTTGGGGCAGGCTCTCCCGCCGCCTCACATTCGATTAAAAATGGCTTATCATTTTCATTTATATTAACTCGAGCAACTTGAAAAAGCTGCTCATCAGTCGGTGGTTGTTTGGATATAAGGGGTGGCGATTGTACTGTGAAAATAACACAATTCAAAAATAATATAAAAAGTTAACAATGCCTTACAGATAGTCAATAGAATTTGGAAGATAAAAAAAAAATAAAAAAATAAAAAAATCCCTCTTCTTCTGTTCTTTCTGCATAAAAATAAGAATCATATAGTTCTACGTTTTGAACTGTAGTGAAATGTTTATGATCCAACATTGAATGCAGTATTGATATTGATGGAACAGACAGATAGCTAAAGGTAGATAATATTTGTTTGTGCATACTGGTGGTAATTGCGTGCGATTCATAGTTGATCACAAAAGCTTAAATTATGTATAAATACGAATGGGAATAGTTAGATAGATATACATAGATATAACAATAGCAATATACAGCTATTTATGTGGACAATAATAATTATTGCGATATATTACAAGTTTTGATAGATCAACATCAAAATTACATAATTACATTAATATAGTATGAAAATTGATAGACGACAACAGCCAAGATATTTTATGTAATTCTATGACTTTTTCACCTTTTATTTTGTCCGGTATTTTGACTATGATATAAAATGATCATTGATTAATAGTGCTAGATTCTATTTTCAAGTTATATTATATTATATTCTATAATAGAAGATGTTAAATAATATACTCACTCAGCGCAGACACCTGTAGGATGGTCAATGCGATGGGTACTAAAGAGCGCACTATTAGGTGCCTCATTTTCCAGATGCTGTTAGTGTCTGTGAATTTCGAGATAAAATAGGATGTATATAAGAAATATCGAAATTTTGAAATTCGAATAACCGTTTTTGTTTATGTAGTAGTCGCAGACTCTGTCTATGTCTGTTTAAATAAACCTAGACTCAATATAGCTCGAACGTGCGGATTGTTGACACAACTTATACACATACGAATATCATAGGTATACTATTAGGTATGTAGGAATCTTATAATCTTGTTAACGGTCTTTGATAGTTTTATTTATTCTATGCCTAAGAAATAACGAATGTTGTAACACAGACGTGTGTAGGTATGTGTATATAATTATTAAGTAATCGATTTTATCCGCTCTATAAATGTATATAGTATAACCATTACTCGGTTATGAGAGTAAGTTTACCCGGCTTCCCTGCAACCACCCTTTGATAATTACATACTATACTATAAGCAGGGTGATATAATCGAAAAAGGTATCGAATTGCGAGGGAAGTAGGCTTCAATTATGAGAAGAGAGGAAAGAAGAAGAAGAAAGAAAAAAGAACAACACACAAGTAGGCTGTCTTATACGATTATGATTGATATACCTATTCTGAATTAGCTAGAATGACGCATCCGTTCATTTTTTTTTTTTTTTTTTTTTTCTTCTCACATTCGAATAACGCCATTCAAGACATAGAAATATTTGAAGTGATATTTCCGACAAGTATTTAACGTAAGTAGTACTCAACTACTACAAAGTACGAACTATAATACATATAAGTTGTTTTGGTACGGATATGGACGGTTGCCACAGGAGACGCAGCGTAAAAATGGGCGAGTCCGCGCTTGTAGGTATGTATACGTATAAGTATAGTGTATATAGTACGTACTATATACGTATAGTTATACCTATGGCGAAGAGAAGGGTCGGGGACACCAGAAAGAGGCGCACGAATGCAGGTGTGCGCTTTGGTCGGGTTCTGCCGACCGCTACGAGTCGTTTTGATCCGTTATAGTATTGCAATTAGGTATACATAATAATGCTGGGATGCTAAATTATTGCAGCTAGATTTTTATGTTTGAAATATTACATACTAAATGAATATTCACGTAAAGAATATATTCAAGAAAAGAAGAATTCAATTGAAAATTAAATTCATGTAGTAGTATAGTAGTATAGTCGGGCACGTATATGTACGTGTGCGAGTGCGAGAACGTCGAATTGAATCACCGACTACGAAGGTGAGGCAAGTGGTTTGATGATCTCAACAATCTCGGTGACCCTTACGAATATGACAACATCGAACAAAAATAGCATCATTGCCGGTGCAACGATGTTTCCAAAAATTATTTATCTTAATTAATATAGTTGTTAGAAATTAAAGTTCTCAGGAAGATGATCTCCTAACAATTTTGATAGCATATTAGATGGCTGAAATTGAATCAATTAAGGAAACCTACGACAGTGGGCTCACCGCCACCGCTTGGAACAAGAGAGGAAGGAATTGGTCACACCCGCGATGTCACGAACGAGCTACTAGAGAGTAGAGCTGACTGGCACCAGCCAGCATTGATCGCTTATACCATGTCTGTCATTCCTCCCTTTACCAATTTCCCATGTATGATTATGAGAATAAAATAACGAAGTATTGTTTCCGTATTATTTATTCATTACCATTTAATCACAACGTCAATTAGTCAAATAAACTTACTCACCTGTGCCAATAACTAATCACTCTTGTCGCGTACTAAACCGTGCATCACCAAGGCATCGTCGAAAACCACTGACTGTTTGCCTAGTGCTTGCTAACTGGCAGTGGTGAGTGAGCCAATAGCCAAGTTATGCTGCTACGGTAGTACTTTTAATTCATGTTAGTATGTGTGCATGTGGCATTGTGGACGACACACTAGCTAGCACACTATTACACGATTAAACTATCGTGCGCATGCGTGATTTGTCGATTGTCGAACACCTCTCGATTCATACGAAAGCGATATTTACCATGCAATGCAATATGATAATCAAAGGGCAACAATATTAACCACAGATAACAAGAATTTAGTACTACTTGGAGTAATACTGATAAGCTTCTTGTTACAAGTTGATGCGGTGCAGAGATATGCTACCTATAGATAACAGTCCATGACCGCAATGGCGATCGTTATATTTGCGTGTATGTACACGCTGCTTATGCACGCGTATTCGGTATATATTGTTGATCACATTATGTATATTGAGGCAGATTTTAGCCAGGTGAAAAAACCCGAGGGGGATGAATAGGTGAATGTATGCGGTCTCATTGAGTGAAATGCGCAGCGTTATATGAATGCTTACATCTATCATTTTAGCCCTTTTAGCGAATTGGATATAGCGTAGGGGTCAGATATATTTTCGAGTTTTTTAATTCTAGATGAGAAGCGCGCGTCCGCGCGGACGCACTTATAGCGATTAAAAATAAATGCAGCAAAATATATCACCGACGATGCAATACGCTATAACGATTTATACGTATAGCTATATGTACAGTTTTAGTTTAAAGAGAACGAGCGCAAACTAGAACTTTATAATTGACTATCCCTGCAGCAACAAACGCGATTATATTATGTGTCAACGTTGCATTGATTAGAATAACTCAATCAAACGTGAATGTTGCATGTAAGTTAGATGGATAATTAATTAGTTCCCACTCTACGGCTCATTTATACGATATGGATATATAACAGTTATATTTATAACTGTAACAAACATGTTATTACCTATGTTTAATTTTGAATGGGAATTTCGTCGGGAACTCTTTCTTATCATAGTATGTATAAGTATGTGCGTCTATTGTTCGCGAGCTTATTTAAAACTAACAAAGTCAAAGAATGTATAAAACTTTTAAACTAATTCTGAAATGTATACACGCATACATAAATGTAGAAGCTTTTAATTATATAAGCTGCACTTGCTTGATAATTTATTATAGATAGAACGGAATAGAACAGTGCGCCGTAAGTGCAGGTATAAATTTAGGTCAGCGCACTAATATATCGCCGCGCCAACCCCATAGACCCGTTAGGTCATAGACATTTAAGGAACTCAATTCTCGTACCGCGGTATAGACATGGATGATGCAGTTATTGAAGCGTCGAAAACTTTTCTATACAAACGAGAATAGTCATTTTTTCGCCACCTCTGCAGTCGTAGATTCAGATATGCTACAGAATCCGACTACAGAAATGAATGTATTGATCATTCCATAGTTGACATTTTCATGTCAGATGACGCCGATTAATGTTACATTTTTTTTTTTTTTTTTTTTATAGGGTCGCGTAGGTACCCGAATTTAAAAGATAATGGCGATAAACCAGAATTAAAAGCGTGTAGGATCAAAGGTTCAGGAAATATTTTGATTGACAAACTTCAAAAATGACTCGCTGAATTCGTAGAACGTTAATTTCACTAATGTAACCATTTGTCGCTTGTATAATATTTTCCAGTATTATACCTAGTATACCAAGTATTTACGAATTACGTATTTTGTTTCTAAGATTCATTCAGGTTTGAGACAATCTCGCTATTTATTTAATGATTCTCGAATCGAATAGCGAATTATCAGGGCCGTTCCCAGCATATTGTGCACCTGGGGCAGTAGAAACTTGTAGCCGCCTCTTTTCATTTTTTTTAATTTTATTTATTCTTTTGCGTTTTTCATTTTCTTGAGACTTCGAATGTTGTCTCAAAATGCCGCCTTTTCCAAATGGCGCCTGGAGCACTTGCCCCATTTGCCCATGCCTGGACACGGCCCTGCGAATTATAGTCGGATTATGAGATTTTAACTTTGAAGTTGTTATACTGGTACTCTTGACCACCTGTATTAATTACAGTACTATAATACTATATATACTTCTCGAGTTCTAATCTGATTACGAAACAACGCAGAGAATGTTAAAAGTATCATTACATTGATAACGTTTTTAAATAGCAGGTTCGTATATGAATTTAATTTTCGAAATTTGAAATTTCTAATATTATTTTTTAATTTCATTCAATTCTTATACGATATCGCGTGTTCCGAACTTTCATGCAAACATTCAAGTTTGAAAAATGGGATAATAAATAAATAGAACAGTCATGGACGGTCTGCAGTTTGGAATGAAATTTGAAAATCATTTTGAGCTGCAGCAGCAGCCAAAGAAAGTCTATTTATTCTCTCCAAACACTAAAAGAACCCTTGAGGTTCCTGATAAGGATATCGCGTTACTAAAACCAAAAGGGCGTATCTCAAATCATACGCCTTTTTGGTTCTGCAGAGCCAAAAGGGTGCATAAAAAAAAAAAATTCTCTAATCAACCTAGAAATGTTAGAAATAAGAAAATATATTGAAAAAAATGAAAAAAACTTTTTTTTTTTGAGATACGCCCTTTTGGCTTTAAAAAACAAAATTCTTAAAACCAAAAGGGCGTATCGTTGTTTTTTTTCTTCTGCAGAACCAAAAGGGCGTATGATTTGAGATACGCCCTTTTGGTTTTAGTAACGCGATATAATGCCTATATAGACCGATCGGTATCCACGGCCACCTTTTCATTTTTGCTTTCCTATGTTTGATTTTGTAAATATCTTACGAGATATTATTATTATTTTTTTTTTTTTTTCGGAAACTGAATTCGCGTCCGCAAAGATTTAATGGAAGCATAAACGAAGAGATGAATAGCTTAGAATTTGCGAAAAAAGTATGGAAGGGATGTTTTGTCATATTTTGACTCGACGACAGATAAGACGTGTTATACTTCCGTTACAATATGTTTTTTTTTTTTTTAATAAATAGGGAAAGGGATGAACTTCGTACCGTTTTACTTGTATTATTCTTGGAAATTGTTCAGGAGTTTTAATCCGTTAATTTGACATGGAATTTATATATATGTTCTTTAACGTTATAAAAATGCATCAATTTAAATGTTTTATAAACATATCACAAATGTAAGATTTTCTGAGGCTAGTACAATAGTAAGAAAGATTGATGATATTATATATTATAGTTTTTTCTTCATAGAATATACGGGCTACTACCAGTGTATGTATTTCCACGATTTGGGTCATATACCTGTGGCAAACTCTGTGTCAGGTGTACTCCATCGACAGCAAATATCCATATAGTGTAAACTTTGCCTTGTGCAAGTCCTCGCACCTGCGCAACAAAAAAATATGAAAATTGGTGAACATAAATCATCTAATTCAGAAGAGATTGCAACATGCTTAGCAAATCTTTGAAAATAATGATATCAATGCGTATCTATGATATGCATTTGTTTGCTGAATCTGAAAAACTAATTATATAAAATGATGTATACTTTTCAAAAAATGCAAGGTGAAATCAGTAGCTAATAAAATATCACTGCACTAATAATAAGTGTGACTTTTGCATAACAGTTTAGTCAACCTCGATGCTATCCTCGTTGAATTGCGGTAAAGAAACCTGGCTGATCATCTCTCCTTCAGGTCTGTATTTTACGAAGAAGTGACTGCCTGGATTCCCGTCTTGACTCGGTAGCCAAGTAACTCTGATAGTCATCGTTTCATTGTCTGTTGGGATGCTGCGCCACGTGAAATTCGGTATTTCTGGTGGAAGAGAGACGGCTCTGCGCGTAGTTCGCTCAATAAAATATCTGTAAACATGTTTGAAACATTTGGAACAAACTGTAAAAATTTAATGATTTTTTACTCGTAACAAAGACAGAACTGGGTGTAAAAAAAATCTTAATTCAACAGTTTTTATTCAAATTTGTTATATCTTTAAGTAAAATAAATAGATCATATCGATTTCACTTACCCTTTGCCTTCGCCAACTCTGGTCAAAGCACGAACGTGAATCCTGTACTTGGTGTTTGGTTTCAATCCAGCCAACTTGGCTCTCGTCCATTCTGGATCGCTTAAGCGTGGCAGTTTTTCCAGTAATGGGCCAACATTCGAGTACTCTACAACTTGATAGTGAATTGTATATCCTGTGAGAATTCCATTCGGCTTTCTTGGCTTCTTCCAGGATAAGTAAAACGCTCCAGATCCCAAGGGAAATGCATCTAATGACTGAACGCGTCCCGGAACTCCTTCAAGTGTCTCAAAGCTCAATGTCTCCGAAACTGGGCCATTGTACCTATCGAAAATTGGCATATATATTGTTTTTATACAAATGCTCGTCTTCATCTCTCTCCATTACTCTCCTGTTAGATCACACGAAGTGAATTGTTCATTGTATAAGTTCGCACCTGCCGTTGTAGGCCAAAACTCTAACGTAGTTTCTGCTGTTAGGAACAAATTTGGAAACTCGAGCTTGTGTGGTATCGCCTTGTACAACAACTTCCCGCATTCCTTCCTCGCCATCTCCCTCTGTCCATGTCTGGATTTTGTAGCCCTTAAAGTTTCCTCTTAACGACTCAGCAGGGACCGGGTTCCACGAAAGCCATGCTCGCGTGCCTTTCATTACCTTTATCAACGTAAAGTTTGTTGGCGCTTGCAACGGTACTGCAAAAAATAAAAATCAAACGAATAATTAGATAATGAAATCTGCATAAACTGCGTAAGTCAGAAAGACCCATAAATATTCATTAAGCAAGAAAGAACAATCACCGTCTTCGCCGGAGTACCCTGTGACTTCATCTGGTGAAACTCTGGACTCGCCTCTTTCGTTGATGGCAACAACTTTGATTTTGTATCGTTGATAGGTGGGCTGATTGTCCACTTGAAGTTCGTGCTGTTTCCAGTCATTGATATCATGGAAGTTCCACTCCTGGCCAGGTATATCTCGCTTGTAAAATACCCGATACATGAATCCTGGTGCATTGTGTTCTATCTGAGGCATTACAGTCCACGAGATCACAATATTTTGGGGGTCTGTTCCCTTGCCCTCGACGTCATCCGGATTTTTAAAAGGCACGTCCGGGCGTGATGTGCACATCTCACTGTGCAAAGACGGTAACGATAGACCTGAATCATCGAAGAAAGTAAATAAAAACTGAAATCGTACGAATATGAGCAGAAACACAAAGAAAACTTTTATTCAGATGTATGCTCATCATATCTCAGGATAAAATTTGTACCTATTTTGTTCCTGGCTAAAATGCGGAAGGTATAATTAGCCCAGGGTGCCATATGAACATGGCACTGTTGCTCTGTTGGAGGAACTTCAAGAGCATTCTCCCATGTGTCTGGAATAAAGCTGGTATTAAATTGAATATTGTATACGAGGATAGGTGCCCTGTTGTCTCCCGTAGGGGCCCACCGAACAGCAGCATCGTGGTTCCCGCATGATACTTCAAGAAGGCGAGGTGGGTTTGGTACATCTTGCACAATCAGCGTAGCTTGAGCCTCTGTCTCATCGAGTTCCGTGCGAGCGACGCATGCGTAAGTCCCGGAATCCAGTTCGGTGGTTTTCGTTATAGTCAAAGAATAATCTGTGTTTTGTACGAATCTTGGTTTCAATTCAAAATCTATCGGTTCGCCATTACTCAGCCAGTTAATAGTCAACGATAAGCTTGAATCTGTGACCGCGTTGCATCTGGAAATAAAATTTTGATTATTAAAAAGTTCAAGAAATATAGATGGGTTACAAAATCTGAAGCTAGTTTGATTTCTGGCTTTTAAAAAGTACCTAAACGTCACAGTAGACCCAGCAGCAACTTCATAATCCTCAGGTTTATCGGTGATAGTCGTGTGTTCTTTCACCACCAGATTACCAGAGGCTTCTACCATCCCGAATCTATTAGATGCATAACAAGTGTATCTCCCAGCATCCAGGTAGTTAACATTATCAATTTCCAAGTCTCCTGATTCGAGAGTGGTGTATCTTCCGCCAGTCAGTTCTCTCCCGTTTCTTATCCACTTAATGTCTGGTACAGGATCACCAACGACACGGCACGTAATACGAACCGTTTTACCATCCACAGTCGCTTCGTTGGTAGGAGGCTGTTCGAGTTCTGGCTGTGAATCTTATATTCGATTTTGTTTACTTTGCTATAGATATCGCACAAGTTTTCATAATAATCAATATAATAAACATAGGATTATATTTACCCTGTACGGACACCTGGAGAATAGTAAACACGAGTAGCGTAACAAAGTGTACTGTGAGGTGCCTCATTTTCAAAATCTGTTAGTGACTGTAAAGAAAAAAAAATGAATAAGAAAAGACCGGATCTTGTACATGTGGTCACAATTAGCCGATCCATTAGAATAAATCTAAAGTTAATATAACTTATAGTTCGAATCAATTGAAAAAATCGTGCTTGAATGAAATATTTAAAAACTGTTTTCCCATTACTTTTTCATTTACTTTAATTTGATCCTCTTCCAAATCGAAAAGAACATCAGACTCACCTGTGCCGCTAAGTATGAAGCAGTTTTATTGCCAAGAAACAGCTGTGCATCACCAAAGCATTGGCGCAAACTGCTATAACTGTTTGCTTCAAAGCCTTCACGCAGCTATGGTATCTTTTGATTCACGTTAATATGTGTGTATTTGCAGCATAGAAGAGACACTCGTATGCAAGTGCGCACAACTATAAGCATGTGAATTTGGTTGCTGTTATTGTTAATAAGCCCCGAGTACTCTGAAAACGATAACTTTCTAATTTAGGACAACGATTAGCTACTGCAGATGACAAGAGTTTTTTTCCTACTAGAGTGAGATCTGCAGTAAAGACACGAATTTAGAACCAATTCATATAAAGAGAAGCAAAAAAACACGATAAAAGTGTTATAGCATTACGAGGACAGCTGATAAACCAGAATTGTGTAGGATCAAAGGTTGAGGAGATTTGATTAGCGGTGTACGCAAATTTGATATTTAATTGACGCAACTCATTCTTAGTGATAATTTGGGGAAAGAAACTTTAGTGAATAAAAATTATTTATTAATTGACAAACTTGAAGAATTATTTTTAATTTTTAATGCTAACTCTACCAATGTATAAAAATAACAAATTGCCATTATATCTTGCCTCTATTACACTAACTATATAGTATTTATAAACGATTTGAGACAATCTCTCATTTCATGTTAATATAGCTTTCAAACGAATCGCTGAACCTCTTCATTCTTATAAGCCATTCAGCTCTAGCTATACGCTTTGTTATTGTTGAATATACGATTCTTCGCCTCTTAGGCCGGGATTTCTTGTGGTAAACTCTCGGTCTGGTATCTTCCGTCGACAGCAACTATCGACATGATGTAAACTTCGCCTTTTGTAAGGCCTCGCAACTGTGTAAGAAAAATACGGAAATTTGTGAACATTTGTTAATAAAACAAATCATCTAATTCAAAAGGAATCGAGACATGCTCAGCGAGTCTTTGAAAATAATAATATCAATGCATAGCTATGCACTGCATTTGTTGGCTTAATCAAGATTGCAAACATGCTTGATCTGAAAACCAATGATACAAAATGTTGTATTTTTCACAAAATGCAAAATTCAAGCCGTAGCTAATGCACTATATGAGTGCAATATTCACATTAGAGTTTATTTCACCTCGATGCTATCCTCATTGAATTGCGGTAACGATTCCTGGCTGATCGTCTCTCCCTTGAGTTTATATTTTACGAAGAAGTGACTTCCTGGATTTCCCTCTTGACTCGGTAGCCAACTAACTCTGACAGTTGCCGTTTCACCGTCTGTTGGGATGCTGCGCCACGTGAAATTCGGTACTTCTGGTACAACAGAGAAGGCAGCTGAGCCCGTAGTTCGTTCAATAAAATAACTGTAAACATGTTTGAAACATTTAGAATAAAGTGCAAGCATGCAATGATTCTCCACTCGTAACGAAGACGTGAACTAGTATTCATAGGAATAGCTTAAAAAACATTTCTTTTTTCAAATATCTTATATATCTTTCATTAAAATAAATCACATCAATTTTACTCACCCTTGACCTTCGCCAGCACGGGTCATAGCACGAATATGAATTCTGTACTTAGTGCTCGGTTCCAATCCAGTCAATTTGACTCTTGTTACTTCTGGGTCTGTTACGCGAGGCTCTCTCTCCAGTAATGGGCCAAGTTGAGTAGACTCCACAACTTGATAGTAAATCTTATATCCCGTGAGAATTCCATTCGTCGTTTCTGGCTTTCTCCAGAGTAAGTATAGCGCACTAGATCCCATGGGAAATCCATCTAACGATTGTACAGTTCCTGGAACTCCTTCAGGTGTCTCAAAGCTCACCGTCTCCGAAGCTGGGCCGTTGTACCTATCGAATATTATTTTGGTTTCATTTAGTGGTGCATTTTTCTCTCTTTTCAATACTTGTTTTTATTTGCAAATATATAATATGCTTGTTGTGTAAATTTGTACCTTTGATTGTAGGCGAGGACTCTAATGTAATTCATACTTGCAGGAACAAATCTGGAAAATAGGGCTTCTGTCATATCTTTTGGTACTGGGACCTCCCGCAACCGATCCTCGCCGTCCCTGTCTGTCCATGTCTGGATTTTGTAGCCCCTAAAGTCTCCATTTATCGATTCATCGGGGACTGGGTCCCATGAGAGTACGGCACTCTTATCATTCAAAACCTCCACCACTGTAAAGTTTGTTGGCGCTTGCAGCGGCACTACAAAATCAATAATTTAAACTAACAATTAGATAATAAATTCCAAATGAACTTCGTAAATGAGAAACATTTACACAGATTTTGTAACTTTTCACTAAGCCAGGAATAACAATTACCGTCTTCCCCAGAATACCCTGTAACTTCTTCTGGTGACACTCTGGACTGGCCCCTCTCATTAATCGCAACAACTTTGATTTTATATCGTTTATAAGTAGGCTGATCGACCACCTGAAATCTGGCCTGTTCCCAGTCATTGATATCTTGGGAGATCCACTCCGCACCAGGTATATCTCGCTTGTAGAATACCCGGTATATGAATCTTGGTGCGTTGTGTTCTATCTGAGGCATTACGGTCCATGAAATTACAATGTTTTGGGGGTCAGATCCCTTCCCTTCTACATTATCCGGGTTCTTATAAGGCACGTCCCGCTCTGTTGTACATACCTCGCTGTGCAGAGACGGCAACGATGCACCTATGATGTAACAGAATTAGGTAAAGACTGGAACTGCACAAATATAAGAAAACAGAAGAGGGAGTTAAAGACCAAATTTTTAGCACGAAAGTTTTACCTATTTTATTCCAGGCCAAAACACGGAAGGTGTAATTAGCCCAGGGGGTCATAGATACGTTGTAAGTCTGGTCCGTTGCCGGAACATCCTCACGAGCGTTCTCCCATGTGTCTGGAGTGAAGCTGGTATTAGATTGAATGGTGTATCGGAGAATAGGTGCCCTGTTGTCTCCCATGGGAGCCCATCGAACAGTGGCATACTGATTCCCACAATGTACTTCAACAAGTCGAGGTGGGTTTGGTACATCTTGCACAATCAGCATAGCTTGAGCCTTTGTTTCGTCGAGTTCTGTGCGAGCGACGCATGTGTAAGTCCCAGAATCCAGTCTGGTGGTTCTTGTTATAGTCAAAGAATAATCTGTGCTTTGTACGAATCTTGGTTCCAATTCAAAATCTATCGGCTTGCCATTACTCAGCCAGTCAATAGTCAAGGTCAAACTTGAATCTGTGATGGCATTGCATCTGTAGATAAAATTGTCAGTGTTAAAAAGTTTAAGAAATTGAACTAGATAAAGAGATTTACAACTACTTTGGTTTTTGGCTTTAAAAAGATACCTGAACGTCGCAGTAGACCCCGTAATGGCTTCGTAATCTTCAGGTCTATCGATGATAGTCGTGTGTTCTTTCACTACCAGATTACCAGAGGCCTCTACTCTCCCGAATTTGTTGGATGCAACACAAGTATAACTCCCCATATCCCCGAAGTGAACATTTTCAATGCCCAGGTCTCCTGATTCAAGCGTGGTATATCTTCCGCCAGTCAGTTCTCTCCCATTTCTTATCCATTTAACGTCTGGTTTTGGATCACCAACGACACGGCACGTAATGCGAACCGTTGTACGATCTACAGTTGTCACGTTGGTAGGAGGCTGTTCAATTTCTGGCTGCAAAGCTTAAATTCGATTTCGTTTAAATTACTAAATAGGTATTTACCATCATGTTTTAATACCAATATAGAAATAATATATCGACAGCCTAATAACATAGTCACGTAAGCGCCATAATTTTGGCCTTTTTTTATATTTATGTGATAGAAACGTATCTCCATTTTTCTTTCATTTTCGCACTCGTCAATGTACTTGAAACATTTTCGCGGTATAAATAAAAATTTGAAACACAAAAGCGTAAGTGCCATTTTTTTGTGTGAAACAGACGTATGTACAGTCTGGTTCGGTAACAGAGGAACGTATCTCCACAAAAGAATGGAGATACGTTATAGTCCAGGATTTTTAGACATTCGCTCCGCAAAAAATCCTGATAATTGATTTTTCGATTGGATTATGTCAGAGAGTGTCCCCTAAGTATGAAACCAAGTTTGTGTTGTCCGAAACCGCGAGCGTTAGCCGCTATCTTGAAAAACGCCTTTTTGCAAATATCTCGGAAACGGTGAGTTTTACGTTAAAAATTGTGAGAACCTTTTTTGTAGAAGATGAAATTCCCTATATTTTTTATTCGAAACTTTTTTTTCTGTTGTTAATATTTGCCGAGATATAGTCGATCGAAAAAACCAATTTTTACATTTTTTTTTCGTATTTCATTTTTTTTTCGTATTCCCACAAATTATTGAGATGTTTTCCATTTGGTTTTTTTTTAATCGACTATATCTCAGCCAATATTAACAATAGAGAAAAAAGTTTCAAATAAAAAAAATGGGAAATTTCATCTTCTACAAAAAAAGTCCTTACGATTTTTAACGTAAAACTCACCGTTTCCGAGATATTTGCAAAAAGGCGTTTTTCAAGATAGCGGCTAACGTTCGCGGTTTCGGACGACACAAACTTGGTTTTACACTTAGGGGACACCCTCTGACATAATCCAATCGAAAAATCAATTATCAGAATTTTTCGCGGAGCGAACCCATTTTCGGTGCTAAAATTCCTGGACTATTACTATGTTACAAATCATTTGACACTCGGAAAAGTTGAGACCACGTAAGTGTGGAGTTACGACTGTGTCACACAAAAAACGTGGAGATACGTCATTATCATACCGAATTATGGATTCGTCAAAGAATTTCCAATGCAGAGAACCATTTTTTTGAAGATACGTTTGTCTGACCTCGAAAAATACCATTTTTGGCGCTTGCGTGACTATGTTATTAAGCTGTCGATATATATATATATATATATATATATATATATATATATATATATAATTATATATTCACCTTGCACAGACACCTGAAGAATATATAATAAAAGTAGCGCAACAGAGCGCACTGTGAGGTGCTTCATTTTCGAAGGCTGTTAGCGTCTGTGAAATTCGAACGATGTCTATTTCCTTGGCTACGTTCCGAAACCTTACTCTAGTGATCCGAGTATACTCAGAGACGTTCCAAAACCCAGAGTCGCTGTTCAGTCATACTAATGATACTGAAAATGGCATATTCAAGCATACTCTAGAGTACAATTTGTGCACCCAACTCAACAATGCGAATGGTATACTGTCTTGCGCAATGGGATTTGCGCAACTTTATACAGACTGAAAGGGGGGTAACTGGGGGTAACGCGTACCTCCCTCGCTGAGATGGGTAGAAAACTATACTCCAGAGTACGCTCGTAGTGCGCTTTCTAGATTTTGGAACGACATCTACGTCATTACTAAATAGTAACTCTGAATTTCGGAACGATTTGTAGCATGCTCAGATCACAACTTCAAGTTAAAGAGTCTTTTACATCTCAAAGCTGTCGTTAATTAATTAATTCATTAATCCATTAATGATTTATCGCTTTAACAGCATGTAGTTGACCAAAGCTGTCGTTCAAAAACCAGATAATAACTTATTACTCTAACCAAGCTCTCCTCAAGCTCTTGCTAGACTCGTACTCTTACTACGTAGTAAGTTTTGGAACACACCCCTTGAGCTGTACGAAAACGATGAAATGATGTAATTGTGTACAGTCAAGTATTGACCACAGATAACCAGAGTTCAATTTTTTCTTATTTGAGTATTCGTTGATATATCGTTGATTTTTTGCTTGTGTTCAGGCTAGACGCAGTAGAGAGATTAATTACTTTGTAACGATCCCTAGACTCAATGATGATCGTTAATTTAATCATTAGACTTTTAACATAATGTAATTAATGTACACATGTGTCAAATAACTAAATTTCTGTAATATTTTGTTTTTTTTTTACAATAAACAGCCTCTGATGAGGGCAGAACACGACTGCCGAAACGTCAGGCAATTTTGACTAAAAAGAATAATTGACTCGACTTGATTGATTGAGACCTTCCTCTAAAAATTAAGAAGTTCGAGTGTTACCTTCATGATGAATGATGATCGTTATATGTAAACTTGCTGCTAGTACTGTACTGGCAATTCTATCATATCCGAGAAAATTCTAGCCAGGTGAAAGAACCGCAGAAGGATGAATACATCAACGCGTAATCTTCCGTTCATAAAAAAAGTAAGTGAAAAAACGATTCAAGGCTGCAGATAAACCAAAATTATACGGGATCAAAGGTTGAAAAGATTCCATCAGCAGTTTGCGCTGAAGTGATATTTGATTGATGCAACTCATGTTCGGTGGTAATTAATGAAAAGAAAATTTAATAAATAAAAAGTATTTATTCATTGACAAACTTGAACAATTATTTTAAATTTGTAACGCTAATTTAACTAACGTAACAATTTTTTTCTTTATTTATGACATTATATATTGTAGTATCTAATATCTACATATAAACGATACCTCGTTGCCAAGACATTCACTCAATTCATGTAATTATCTTGTAAATGAATCATTAATCGCATTCGGAAATTTTAATACTAGTAAAAATAATAATAATAATATTAATAGTAATATAATACTAAATCTTGATTCAATTTTACACCTATTTCGCTTATAGTTTATTGCCTATTATAATTATAGTATTTCATATTGCTCGGGCTCTACTTCGTTGATATGGCGTAAGAAGAATGTTACTTTGACCTGCTCCACATGCCGGCAAAGTTTCAACGCTGAACTCATCCGTAATTTCATGTGCTGTGTCAAAGAGGGTAGATTCAACAGCAAGAATGCCAAGCCGTCGATCTCCTGGAATCAAAAAAAAAAATTTATTTAATACATAAATCTGGAATCTCTCCTCAAACATTGCTCAGAAGATTCGAGTTTGAGTAACAAGTAAGCTAAGGAAGAGCGTCTTTTTTGTTGTTGAAGCTTTTTCACCTCTTGTTTAACTCTGTGAGCCAGATCTTTACAGTCAGTTGTCTTCCTGAGATAACGGAAGACGTCGTCAACGCTCCAAAACAATGGATTGGAATCAAGCTTCCTGGTCTTTGGTCTTCGCTGTTTTTTTTGTTGCCTAAGATACTCCGCCTCTGTGTCTGAGTATTCGGACTCGATACTCGTGTCCCATTCCCTATCCCTTTTAGCATATCTAGGATTATCGCTAGGGTTCTCATTCTTAGACCGCATTTTGCTGCTCGCACTACTCGGACTTCCAGCATTACTGTCTTTGCTCTTTCTATCGTTAAAAGAGCTCCTCGAATCCTCAGAAGCATTGCTTGAAGGTGGTTCGTTCTTGAAGTCTTCTAACTTCTTGGGCTTATCCAAACCCTTTTGAATCATTATATCTATCTCAGAAAGCGGCTGCCTGTCCTCAAACTCTTCGACGCTTTCCTCAACTTGAAGTTTGACTGAATTTAACATCGGAAACTGCGACTCTTCTTCCACATCTTCAACCCCCTCGTCCTTATCCTTGTCCTTATCCTCGTCCTTATCCTTGTCCTTATCCTTGTCCTTGTCCTTGTCCTTATCCATGTCTTTGTCCTTTTCCTTCTCCTTGTCCTTGTCCTTGTTTCCCCATCGTCCTTTCCTCTTCCGCCTCCCTCCTCTCCATGGCTTTGGTTTTTGTACCATTATACTTGTGTAGCCTTTTGGTTTGCCGCGTCGACCGGCCCCTATCGGTGCAGCCACAACTAGAATGATTAATGTTAATTCAGTAAACGAAAACGAATTGAGAAATCCAGATTTTTCTATTCGAGATTGAAAGAAAACAAAATTCCAGTTCTTCAAGTCTTTAAATATGAGAAGTTAGAATTATTAGCAGTCATTTATTAATTTCCACCAATTCGAACTGAGACCCGAATTACAATTCTCCATCCAACTTACCAAATTTATTTTTCGGAACCTTGTGGCATTTCTCAGGGCATTCATTCTCGGGAACGTACAATGGCCCGAACAGGTTTGGGCATACTTGTAACTTTTTACAAATATCTCTACAGAATTCAGGAACCATATCCCCAGATGTAATAACAGCAACGCTGGCTCTGTACGTATTGTTTTTGTGTTTTGCCTTCAAAATTTCTAAATGGTATCCCGGATCGGGTTTAGAATCGCATTGAAGGACTTTAAGAATTCTAGCGCTTCTGTAACCGACCGATACTATCATCGACAAGACCTCTCTCATCACTAACGTGACCGGCCCAGGGCCAACGGCTTTTGGTAGCGTGGCTAATTTCCCTTTCGATATCATCGGGCCAGTAAAACATCGGTAATTGAAATATATTTTGGGGCACCATAGGGACGATCTTGGCTCTGATATCGGTATATCGAGAATATTATTCTTCTTTGTTTCTTTAGGCGGTGTTCTTAATTTTTTACAAACTTCTACGAAGTCTTTAGCCGGTTTTAACGTGTATGAATTAGACTCGCACCATCCGACTGGAAATATTTGTAAAGAATTCATTGAGACTATATGTTCGGGTCGAAAATCTTCGTAGTTATCCAACTTTATCCATAAAAGATTGTCCACGATCTTAGTTATGTGCGCAGCGCATATTGTGTTCTCATTTTCTGGATCTACAGCCTCCAAGTACATTCCTGTTTCGAAACCTGCATCCAACGCACTTTCTCTGTCCGGAAAAAAGCCCTCAGGCACAGCTTTGGACTTTGTCGATTCCAGATACGCAGCCCAGTCGAATTCTTCAGATTTTGAGATCCATCCTCTTGGGTGGGTAAGTCTGAAAGGCAAGAATAGTCATTTCAATGGAAGTTATCGACTACCGATGGGCAATTCTTCTTTCAATCTGAATTCCACTATTACCGTATATTATTCTTCTTCGTCCACTCGATAGGAAAAATGTAGGGATGATCAGCCGTGCAGAGCCACATGTCTCCGTTCTCCAAATTTTCAACTTTCACAGGTTCTTCATAGACGTCGATTTGTACGAGGAAATATTTCTTGTCGAATACTTTGACGACTGTTGCAGGTTGTATTTCTACTCTGTTGGTCGGCGATATAGCTTCTAATTTCATCCCAACTTCAAAATTGTGATAAGGATGTTCGACGATGTTGTTAAATAAATTATTCTGCGGCTTTCGAATTGGTGGACTCGACTCTGTTAACGATTTCCATTCCTCATAACTGTGAGATTCTAGAATGGAACTCGGCGGTTCAAGAAACCAATTTGAACCTGCGTTTGCTACAAAACCGTTGCTATGAAGACGTTCGGAAGTGCAAAATAGCCAGAAATCTTTCACTGGTGATCCAGGGGTGTCGTATCGGAGCAGTAACCGACCTCCAACATTTTCTATTATCTGAAATCATTCGAATTCACAATTACTCATCAATATAAAGCTGAGTTTGTATTCCAGGCAACGTTCATTGAGCTATTAAACAAACCGATAAACTTTACAGTAAATTAAATCGTTGACTTTTTCAACGCTTGATCGACGATCATAATAATTATATCTTGTTTTTTCTTGTTCCATTTTTACATTGAATTTTATTTTTTTTCAATTTAATTATATTTTCGAGGTATTATAATATTCTCTTACCGTAGCAGGCCAAAGTTTATAAGGATGCCTAGCGTCGCTAGCTTCAATTTTTGTTCCTTGTTTAATTCTTTCGGTCATGCTCAGTCCATCCTGTGAAAAATTAACTGTTATTAAAACACAATTATTATGCCAGGGATGATATTATCGGCAGAATAACATTTAGACTACTTTTTTCTAAGGAATTATGAAGCGTTAGAATAATGACGTTCGATTTTATACATTGAATTACAATATTGAAATATATTATGAGTGTGCAAAGTTTGTCAAACTAATTAAGGCTTATTTGTATCTTGAACTCAGATTTTTCAAACAATATCTGAGGGAGAGATTATAAAGCTATAGAATGAAGCCTAATGTGGCTAAAAACTATGATTTAAGTTGGTTTAGTTTCTCTTCAAGTCAATTCTTGTGAAAAAAAACTCCAAATTAGGATTCTCCAAATTATTTTCTGGATTCCTGAGGATTCCACATGCTTCGAAAGAACTCGAGACTGGTTTGTGTATTTTGATGAATGATTGATTAACACTTTTTCCAAAATGTATTAATAATTGATATAGTTTTCAAGTAGATCAAATCTGATCTTAATCTATCCCTAAAAATTGACGAATTAATCCGAGTTTGAGATATATATATATAAGTAATATAATAATCTCTTATAAAATGAAACATATTATATAGTTATACTAACTCCAGTCAACATTTCTGGAGGAACAGATCTGGCGTTGTTTAAAAATTCTGCCAATTTTTCAATGCAGTTTGGTGATCGTTTGATAACAGAATCTGGAGGTTCGAGTATTTTATTATGTTTTATACACCATCCTAATTCATGTGCAGCTTCTTTGGTCAAATTACACCAAAATTCAAGAGATCTATCATCTCCGCCGAAGTATCTTAGTCTTAATAAAGGGCCACATGCCATAACTACAGATGCAACCCAATAAGAAGGCGCTTCATTATTAATTCCTGAATCTAAAAATCTAGGAACTTCTAAAGACATTCCAATTTCAATTCCGCTTTGAAGACTTAGTTCAACATGCGGAAACATGATCTGTGGTACTTCCATACTTTTAGAAGCATCCAAATAATCTTGCCAGACAAATCCATCCTCTGAAATGAGAAATTAAAAAAAAAAAAAAAATTAAAAATATTTTTGTATTTATTAAAGATAATAACAATAGATTTATGCTCGATTGGTAACATAAATAAAAAAAAATAAAAAAAAAAAAAGGTAATAAATAAGTATATGATTATTAATATCGCTATTATAGTTACCTTTATCTGACGGTTTTTCGTTAGATTGAGACATGCTTGATTCCATTATAGTATCTCTTGTACTACAGTCGCGTGTGTATAACAATAATGACGGGCAAGCGCGTGGTAGTTATATAGTTGTATACTATATATATATATACACACACACGCATGCGATCACTAGTTCGTTATAAGTTGAGAATGAGTAGAAAATATGTATGTTTCTATATTATAGTATAGATCGGATCAGTTATCTTTAGAAACTTATGTATAATAATATATGTCGTTTACACATGGGTGCAGGTAGGATGGGATTGGTATAAAATACATTGTATAGATTTATTAGAAGTTATTTCATAATCGTGATATAATAACAGGTATTAATTTAGAGTTTCTTTAAACTCTTTAAAATCGCTCTATCAAACTTCTACTATTATATAAAAAATATAAGTAGACGCGAAGATATTACAATCTGTGTTTCTCACTCTGCAGGACAGGTGCTCGCGCAGTCTTCAAGTCGTATTGGAGCAATGAACGAATTCGGAGTTTATAAATTTTGTTACATCTTGAACACTGATCTTGCTGCACGCTAATGCTCATATACCTATACCTATACTACGTATAATCTACTGTTATATATTACTGTTTTGGTATTTGTATAATATAGAAGGATTAATAGCTGTAATAGTGCGATGATATATTACGTACGCTATCTATATCTACATATTATAATTTTAAAACGAGATTATATTTGTTAGAAACTATCCTGCATACGACAACTAATAAATAATATACGTATATCATTTCGTTCGCGTTTCGCACACGCCGCTGCACTGGCTTTTTCGTGCTCTTTCGCCTCGCCAGTCAACGGGTATTGTATCAACGGCAGCATCGGGCATTGCGCACACTGACGAACTGAACGACAATTTTGCCTAGTTTTGCCGCCGATAGCCACCGCTGCACAGCTGCTGCGATAATTTAAGCGACGAGGAGCTCAACTATTGCATTATCACATAATGCATACGTCGATAGAAAAGAGAATACTAATTTCTCTTATGTAATCTAAGCGTTGAAGGAATTTATGAACGATACAAAATATTGCCAATATATTTATTTATTAAACACAGAGCGAAAATTTGATCCAAATCAAACTGCGTGGATAATGTAATGCGTTTTGTTTATAAATTCGATTCAGGATTACAGGTTTCTTTTTTTATTATCGATGGTAAAATTGTATAGTATGATATCCACAGATGGCGTCTTGGTCTATGAAAATCAAGCAGACGACGTGATTTCCACAGATGTCAAAACGTGACATAACCTATAAGTGGTAGAACGATATCAAGCGAAAATTAGTGTAAATTTGTTTGGAATTATTTAAAGACTGTTTGATCACTAGTGTGCGTAAATATGTCATCCTTATTCCGTAGTTATAGAATATGTCGTTCGATTCTAAATTTGAATACTCGTGTTCGGAATCGCGATCGTCAATTGTCACTGAATTTTTTTTTGCCAAGTCAATTTTTTATACACAATAGTAGCTTATTAAGCACCGACGTTAAATTATCGATCGGTAATCCTGCGGTGAGGAAATACCTGGATGATATAATCAAGAAATACGACATGGTCAAGGCTGGGAACGACACGCTTAGAAAAAACAGCGAGCTTGAGCCGGTGGTTGATTTACTAGAAAACCGGCTAAGCATAATCGAGAATATCTCGAGCTTAGACGAACTCGGTAATTATATTTAAAAAAGTTTTTGTCTTTTTTTTTTTTTAGAAAATTTCTACGATTTTTAACAAATTAAAAATCAAAAGCCTGTCCTAGGTAAAGACAAAGAGATCAAGGAGCTTGTCGCGGAGGAACAATCCGTCTACAAAACTCGTCTAGCACTTCTAGACCAGGAATTAATAGAAACTCTTTTATCCAACGTTGGAAAAGACGATTATAATGACGTTATTTTAGAGATAACTGCGGGCGTTGGAGGCCAAGAGGCGATGTTATTCGCGAGAGATCTTTACGGGATGTATTTAGGGTATCTAGATTACTTGGGGTACGACTATGAGCTCTTAGAGCACGGATTGGGCGATGCTGGCGGAACACGACACGCAAGTGTTTCGGTTTCAGGAGCGGGAGCTTTTTCGGCTTTAAGATACGAGGCGGGGGTTCACAGAGTGCAAAGAATACCAGCGACAGAAAGATCGGGGCGAGTTCACACGAGTACCGTGACTGTAGCCGTTTTACCACAGCCATCAGAGATCGAGGTTTCATTAGCTGATAAAGACCTAAAGATTGAAACAAAAAGAGCATCTGGAGCTGGGGGTCAGCATGTGAACACGACCGATTCGGCGGTTAGAATAGTCCATCTACCTTCAGGTATTGCGGTCGAATGTCAGACCCAGAGATCGCAGTTAAAAAATCGAGAATTGGCGCTGCGAACATTGCGCGCGAGAATTTACGCGCGACAACTTACCGACCAGCAAAATTCCACGCAGGAGTTACGGCGAAGTCAGAGAGGGCTGGGTTTTAGAAACGAGAAAATTAGGACTTATAATTATCAACAGAATAGAGTTACTGATCACAGAATACTGCATGGCACGGTTCATAATTTGAAAGGATTTTTAGAAGGGGGAGAACCGATCGCGAAACTTGCGAAAACCTTACAGGAAGAAATGCAGAAGGCTGTATTTCTGGAGATGGTTAATGAGGTGCAAGATAGTTGAGATAGAAATTATATAATAATTATGTAATGAGAATCTGACACTGTATGTTAAAAAATATGAAATAAAAAGAGAAATTCATTTATCAATTGTGTATACTATAGTACTTGTTTCCTGTTCTCCAACGTATATTTTTTTCCGAATCGAAATGGGATCTGAAAATTTTTACTCTTATAGCCAGTAGGACGGAATTCTGGTTAAAGTGGAGCACATTGGCGTAACTACGGGGGGGCCAGGGGGGCACCCCCCCCCCCCCCCCCCAGAATGTTGAGTGCCCACCCCAGAAAGATGAAAAAAACGAAATTGTAAATTTCGGATATATAAATTCGGGTAAAGCAAAGTGAAGGATGGGGCCAGGCCCCCCCCCTCCAGAGAAAAGTCTTAGTTACGCCAATGGTGGAGCAGTGAAAAATTCGCAGAATTTACCCTCGATAAGCGATTTCTGCAGTTTTGTAAAATATGAAGAAATATTACTTTTCGATACTAGTGCGAAAGTGTTGATTCTCGGACGAGTGTGAAGTTTTTCGCTTGACCGAAGCAAGGGTGACAATTCACACGAGTCGAGAATCATCTTTCGTACGTGTATCAGACTTTGTTTTTCAATACAACGCGTGTTAAGGCCCATTCCTAGTCGCCCACCTCCTTTTGGTCGAAATGTGTCACATTTCGATTATTATCCGAGCCCAGGCGTCAAAAACGCAAAAAAGGCCAACTCAGCGCTAAGTTGGTCTTTTTTGAGTTTTTGACGCCTGCATCGAAATGTGATCACATTTCGACCAAAAGGAGGTGCAGGGTGACTAGGGATGGGCCTTAAGTTGAATTTTATGCACAGTAACGTGTTTTGAAAATATATTCAAAGTTTGCAGGGTAAGAATAATAGCGTGAATAAAGTATCTCGATTTATTTGAAAAACATACAACAAGATTTCACCTAACCGCGCGTGTCAGAAAGGCACACATGATATTATATATATATATATAATATATATATATATTATGTAGGTATTATATGCATATGTATATCATTTTACGTAGCGTATAATTCATATATATGTACACAACATTGCTTACGTACCGGGTACGCGTTGCGTTATTTAAAAATAAATGAAAAGAATAAATGATTATATAATGTAATCAATTATATGTAGTATAATCTCATCTGAAAACCCCGAACAAGTGAACAAGTCATTTATAGTATCTGTATATCTAGTCGAATAATGACGAGTACAAAGCTTGAGTACGAATGTAGTTTCAAGTTCACTTAATATAGTTAAAGTACAAATAACGGTTTTCGGAAGAAGTTACTTCTGGCACTTCCACCTGATCCTATAATATAATATTTATATAATTACTATAGAAAAAACATCTAGGAACTAGGCAAATACCTATACATGTTAATTTTCATACTTAAAAAGTAGGTAATTTATTTATATATATAGCTTTATCGCTCTGCACACCCATTGCGGTACAACTGTACAAGCGCCAAGCGGCAGCCTATTTGAATTCGGTAGAATATAGCGAGCAAGGGACATTAAAAAATCAAATAACGGACAAAAGAGGCCAAATTTTGCCTAATGTAGCTCGACTTTAAATATAAAAGTAATCAGTGATCGATCGCTTCTGATAGAAACGACGTATTCATAGTTCGGAGGGACTAATGAGACCCACGTAAGTGCTATGGATAAAGAATAGAATCCTCAGATATATACGTGGTTGGTAATGGCAACCGTTGAGATACGTCCTTTCTATCAGGAACCATAGAAGACTCTCGAAAGACTGTTGAATTTCGATTCTTTTCCGTGTGGGAACCGTGCAGCACGTTAAAAAAAAAAAGCATATTATCGGCGTGAGCATGATCTGCGCACGCATAAGCCTGTATCAACGCCACCCGTGGTGGGAATAGGAACAAACGTGATGCAAGCTAGTTCATGTACACATCACTGCAGCACAAGTTTGTTTCCGTAAGTCATGAATGGTTCCTTTCATTTAGAATTTTCAGCTCGCTATATTTGACCGCTCATTGATTCCTTCCGCAACTCTTTCTTCACTCTTAATATTTAAAAACACCCGCGCGGAATGTTAAGATTTAATTATGTAATTCCTATAGCGATAAAAATCTCAATAAATGACGCGCTACATAATTTGGCTTATTTATACATATACCTTCGCAGAAAAATGAGTTCCGTATTATTAAAAACTAATGTGGTCAGCTGTTATACATACATCGTTTTACTGCGCGCAGTCGTAGCCGATATATACCTATTATACCTGCCAAGTTAATGAAGGTGATGAAAAATACAGGATTGAGGACGACGCCGACAGTAAAATTGGCAGCAAAATTGGCAACAAGGTGATTCTGAAACCAGGTGAAGCTCCGCCGCATAGATCCTGGATCTCTCGTTCCTTTGTGTGATTCCGTATGCACGAAGACGGCCTCCGCCTCGAGAGGGTATCGATGATTTTTCGACATGCCAAGGTACTGTCATTGTTGTCCTTGTTCCACTTGTTGTACCACACTTCATTTGGTTCTACAGTCAACGGCACTTCGTCCTTCTTTTCACATTCCGTGTCTACGACGACGAGAATCATGTTGCTAAAATCTACGGGCTGCACAACATAAGATCGCTCGCAGTCGGAGGTAGAATTCATGTTGTACTTAGACCACGACACATTCTGCAGTAGATACAAGTGTATCTGGAATCCAATAAATGATTTGCAGGAAAGGGAAAATTTAAATATCATCAAGGAATGGAATAAATAAGACAATACCTCATTATCACAAGTCACAAGTCTCGTCCGTTTGATGGGGACATTGTTGTAAGTATTCTTCTCAGGCTTGATATCTTCGGATTCCTCGTCCTTAACGCCTAGTGTTCGTGGCTCCGTGACATCCTCCACTTCTTCTTCTTCTTCCACCACTTCCTCCTCTTGATCCTGTTCTTCTTGCATCTCTGGTAAGTCCTCATCATCCTCATCTGGATAGGAGTAAGCATATGCGTACTCCGAGGAGGGCCAGATGCCTGTCTTTGCCCAGGCCCATGTTAGCTGGGCCAAAAGCCAACCCGTGGCTCTTTGGAAGGTTTTCAATGGCTGCAAAGAGAAATTGAGTTTATAAACGATGATTCCTTGAACGAAATTGGGGATTTTGAAAATGCGATTTACCGTTAACAACGCGCTGCCGTGATTGGGAGCGCTAGCTTCATCACGGTCACATACAGCCTGATAATCGTATACTGTGATTCTATCGAAGATGCCTTCTTTGACCAGGCTCCTCATAACGAAACTGTCGATCACACCGAAGAACTTCCCAGCATCCGATGGCTTCTTTGCTGCTATTACGTACCCGTTGTTATCCACTAGGTAGCAATCCAGAGTATCGTTCTCGCAGCTCCTCGAACAGTTATCTTCACAGCTATAAGTGATATTCCGGAAGAGACCTTGCAGTCTCGAATGTTTGAACTGGAAGCCAACGACGGCAGCTGGCGCCTTCATTTTTCCATTACCTATGTATAATACGGTTATACTCTGTGTACATCGAGCGATTAGAAACTAGAAAATGCTATGCGAGAGCCCAAAAATTTCAGTTCAGTCAAAGTTTAATCAATTTGAAAATGTCTATTGGGAACCTTAGAACCTCGATGCGCCAACTAGTGGCAGAAAATAAAACTACTCAAAGAAGGCTACACTAACCAATGAGAGGGCTTAGAACCTCGATACGCCAATTAGTGACGAAAATAGAACTACTCAAAGAAGGCTAAAATTTCAAAGCCACGCCCATTCCAAGGATCCCAATATTCATAAAATTCGCGCAATGATCCACGTCTGCAGTTACCAATGAATATCGCGTGGCTTGCAGTAACCAGGGTGTCGTTGTTCGCTCCAGCATCATTGATGGGAACAGAGAATACGAAGCTGTCCGGCTGCACGTAGTGCTGTTCGACTGCGCGTTTGTACCAGACTTCATCGGTCGCCCTAGGGTGAAGTTTGCCGAAGTGTTCCTCCGGCAGGGTTTCATTTTCAATTGGAAAGTCCACCCACCGGGTCAGGCCACTGTGTGTCGCCATGAAAGCCAGGGTAAATCCAAAGCGCTGTTGGAACTCTTTCCTGCATCGAGGAGAACGCTGTCAGGTTGTCGGATTTACCACCATTGACTGAACGGGAACGATCTCGCGATCCTATAATATATACAGGGTGTCCAATTCGAATTTAAACGACAGACGAATCGGTATAGCATCGCAGTATCCCTCTGACATTGAAATGAAGAAAGAGGCCTTAAAAATTGGCAGTTAGTTGTTAGTCATGAATCATGATATTCAACGTATGTGAACTACTATACATATAAGATTCGAATTTGTTTCATCATGTTTTGAAAGAATTATGAAAATTAGAAGGATATGAGACGCGGATGTGACATTACTGAATAATTTCCGACTCGTACAATCCAACAATTTGGGTTGTGAAATAGAAGAGAGCTTTGGCAGCTATCATTCAATGATGAAATCTTTTCTTCTTTTCATTAAACTTTAGTGCTTTATTTGAATGAAAAAGAGATATTGGAGCTAGGCTTGATTCGGATTGGGCACCCTGTCTACATAGGTACATCGCGGTGGTTCGAATCTTATTTCGAACGACTGCAAGGACGAATGGATAAAATAGTAAGACGCGAAAGGTATTGGGCTAACGGAGACCACGATCGTGCGGATCGGTCACGGGGTTCCCGTAGCGGATCGGAAGTCAAGCTATGTGTATGGGATAAGCTCTGATAATATATTAGATAGAGTCAGAGACAGCTAGGCAGGATTAAATAATTATTGACAGGTTTTAATATATTATTATATGTATATATTATACTCGCGCATGATTATAACAGAAGAACGTATATAACGTGCATTATTTATGATGGTGTTACCTGGGCAGAAGGTTCATCAGCATAGCTAAGGGTCTGCATGACGTTAAATTGTTTTATTAGTAGAGACAAATCAAAGTGCATTAAATCATTAAAATATAGTTACGTAAGTGTTCTTTAAACAACTACACACGTATTATATATGCGGTGTCTATTAAAACTGCAGATTTATTATACACAGACTCATCTGCAAGAAATTTGTCCCGCGATTTATCATCGTAGTTTTTTGCGTCATGCATCTACGCAAGCGTGCTCGGATATATATATATACCTATGAGGATCGTGATTTATGGTAGATAGGAATCTATTCGAGTATGGGACATCACGACATAACATTATGCGATTATGCAGCAGTGATCGATTATTATTGTGAATAGAAAAAGTGGAAAGAACCCGCTGATTTCATCTTTCTATAGTAATCTTATTAATAAATTATCGATACGACAGCATTCTGCACGTCATCGATAACTCAACTCTCATCTTCGGCTTCCTGCAGCTATCTTAATACAACTTTTACATTATTTTTTCTCTATGCATGTTGCTCGTGATTTTGAACAAGGTTTTTCTTGTGTCGTGAATTCAGATCCCGTGAAACTATTGGCAAAACATACCTATACACATACAATTAATTTCGTATCGTGTAAGATAATATTGTCATACGTAGAGGAGAACGTTCGGATATGGAATACCAACTCCTCTTTGACTGATATATATCAAAGTCTGTTACATATAGGAATTTTGAAGTTACTGATAGGTCATTTTGAAGAGAATTTAGTGGACTTCAAGATCCGCCGATTAAAAATCAACAAAACTGATTGAAATTCTTAGTATTTTTAATTTAAAATCAGGTGCTTTTTTCGAAGATCCTAAAGAATAGGCGTTCTAACATGGAATACTATGAAAAGTCACTACACCTAACATTTTTGAGACGTAATTCCTATATATTTTCAACTATTTTGTCTATTGACTTGTCCCTATAACGCACTACCATGCATAGTATATTGATATTTGCACTACGTCATACACTAGTACATCGGAATTAAAGACACGACGTTGAACGTTCTCGCGCTTTTTAATTTTCTGTCCTTGCCTCGGTTTTTCTTATAAATTACGCGTATAGCATCAGGCGACTTGGCCATTACTAAGGATTCACTTAACGTGTACTTCAAATGGAACGTATTACCGCCAAAGTGGGCCACTTAGAATAGCAGAAAATTTAGCACTGTTTCATATATTAGAACGACATTCCATATTCGAACCTTCTCCTCTATGTATTAGGGTGATCAAAAAACGCGTACTTTTGATTTTCCGCAGTGCCATTGTCTCATTTGGTGCCAAAATCAAATTACCTACACATTTGGCCAAAAGTTGAACCAGGTTAAAGAAAGATCTGTTGCGGGCTTGTTTCGAAAACTGCGGACGTCGGTAGCACTTTGAAAAATCAAAATTTCAGGCCTTTTTTTTTGCACCACCCTATTGGACGGGTAAAATGAGCCTAAGTTGTGAAATTCTGATTCCGGATATACATATTAAATATATAATGATAAATCTATAGATTTAATGTATACAAAAGTACACACACATGCAGACATTAGTGGTACACCTGTGTGTGCATGTAATGTGTAGCTTGATTATTATATCGAGTAAAATCGATCGTGCATTATTGGCCATGTGTGAACAGTGTTTGATTACTCACCCTTCTTCTTTGCGGGTGGTGCTCGCGTTGGCGAAACTAGCCGTTACCTTAGCGTCGTAAACCAGGCTCAGAAGGAGGTTTCTGTCACAGTAGTACGAAGTCTTGTCAACTTTGCTTGCGTTTACTGAAAAAATTTTACGAGGACAAATCAGCGGTTTGCAGCGATTATCAATTATCAGTTCAAAGATTCATCTCATATCTGATAAATGCTTACGACGAGAAGATCCTCCATGAGAATGCTCCGGGGGTTGGGATCCAACTCTATTGTCCATCCACTTCCACCCCGCTTGGCGGGTGCGCTCGAGAAAGTGAATCAATTCTTCCTCGGATGTGTTAAATCTGTGTTCATCTTCGTAATGGTACCTGTAGGAAAAGGGGGGAAAATAATTATTCGGAGCCATGTTCAGTTTGGGAACATATTATATAGATGAATCAATTGAATATACACATACCCACAGTACGTCCAATCGGGATGCACCCGCCAGTTGCTACCTGAGAAGTAGTCAGTCACAGCTTTATCTGCAATAATTTAGTTTACTCCAATTTTCAGAGTATTCGGGCAGTGGGGCTTAGTGTATGCATGTACTACAGTGATGTAGAAGGGAAGAAAATAAATGGAAGAGGAGTGATACCGGTGGGAAAAGGCGCCTTTTGAACACTGTGTGACGCATTATACACGCAAAAAAAAAAAAGCTGTAAAATTTACTATGTGAGCAGTAAATATAGGGACAGCACTTTTTTGCAGTAGAAATTATCACAATTGCAGTATTGGGTACATTGGAGCAAGTGGCCTTCAATGTCTACATGCGAGTGAATGTCACCACAATTGTGATAATTTCTACTGCAAAAAAGTGCTGTCCCTATATTTACTGCCCACATAGTAAATTTTACAGCTTTTTTTTTTTTTGCGTGTACGTTGTGATAAGGAAAATTTGATGAAGCACAAACACTTTGCTCTGATAATACGTACTTCTGTCATGCTGGTACCGATGGATCTCCTCGATCGCGTGGACCCGGTAGCTACCACCGTGATCGTGCTCTGGGAGGGCAACCACCACCGTAAACGGCGTATTTTCGATTCCGGTAAAGTGGTATTTTCTTTTCACTCTGCCCACCCGTCGCTGAAACATTTCAACTTGGATTAAGGACACTTAGAAAATCATCGAACAACCACACATGGGATACCACTTACCATGTCATCATAGTGGTATTTCGTGGGCAGCACCACGCTTCCGCTGCTTTTGGCTAAAACGGCGTCGCGGAACTGTAAACGAATACAGATTTTTGATAAACTAGTTGAATTGAGAGTGACCACACGGAAAAAAATGAGCAGTTGGAATAGGGACAACACTTTTTTGCAGTAGAAATGACAACAATTGTGGTAACATTTACTCATTAGGACATTGAAATCTATATTTGCTCCTATATTTACCAAATACTAGAATTGTGGTAATTTCCACTGTAAAAAAAGTGTTGTTCCTATACCAGCTGCTCAACATAGTAAATTCAGCAACAATTTTTTTTCCGTGCACCCTCAATTAAATTTACCTTGAGCAACCCGGCCCCAAACTCCCGGGGACCGTTTCCTTGGTCTATCAGCTCGACCTCGGCCATGTCGACACTGTTATACGCCGGCTTCAGGATATCATCAGCCTGATAAGCAAACCGTTCAATTTAATTCCCATCATAAATTTGTACGATTCTAGTATGCGATCATTGAGCGTATAACTTACAGCGGGTCGGAGATCCGGATGTGTCAGGATGAAGCCGTTGTTGGTTACTATAAAGGCATAACCGTTAACGCCGAGCTGAAAGAGAAAATATTTTCTGATTGCAGTTGCGTTTGATAGAATAAAAATTCTTCAAGTAAGTTATAATTCGATATTTTTCAATGGGAAAGAATACTTACCATGTGCGGCAGCATCAGTTTCTCAATTTCTGCTATTGGAACATCGATACCAGCGACCCCGAGAAGCTCGGCAATTCGTGTCTGCGAATTGAAAATTTGTTAACGAAAAGTAGGTATTTGATAGGATGGTTCTGTCTCGATACGACTAACAAAATAATGATCATTTCAAATTCCATTACCAGAAGCTTTTCTACCTTCCCCAACCAACGCTATGTATAGTATACCAATTACGTATATAGTATATAACTCTCTAATTAACACACTGCTAATTATGTATAGTAATAAGGTATATAATATATATTTATATGTATATATGTATATGATATGATATGTGAAAATAATATACCATGTTCATGTATTATGTATTAAGTATCGTAAAATAGTGTATATAAATAAATAAGAACAAGACTACTTGTTAATTACACTGGTATCCTATGTAATATAAACTGAGACAGCACAAATATAATATCCTATTATTTTATGGATCAATTAATATGGGAGCTCGGAGGACCGCTACTAATTGGAAATATTATGAATGAGAATTATTCATTAACCCTTTATAGAATTTGGGAATGAAAATTTGGCCGCGATCCTCCGAGGTCTGCTCCGAGGGGGTAACTACTCGTGAAATAGTTGGGACAGTTAGCTATGAAATGGTAGGAAATTATCTTGAAATTATTGTGAAATGGGTTGAAATGGTCTGAAATGGTTTGGAATGATTGTGAAATGGTATGAAATGCTTGTGAAATGGTATGAAATGCTTTTGAAATGGTATGAAATGCTTGTGAAATGGTATGAAATGCTTGTGAAATGGTGTGAAATGGTATGAAATGGTATGCTTGTGAAGTCGTATGAAATGCTTGTGAAATGGTGTGAAATGGTGTGAAATGGTGTGAAATGGTATGAAATGGTATGCTTGTGAAGTGGTATGAAATGCTTGTGAAATGGTATGAAATGCTTGTGAAATGGCATGAAATGCTTGTGAAATGGTATGAAATGGAATGCTTGTGAAATGGTATGAAATGCTTGTGAAATGCCTGTGAAATGATAAGAAATAGTTGTGAAATCATATGAAATGAATTTGAAATGTGAAATAGATGGGACACACAAGTTTGAAGTGGTTACCCCCTCGGTCTGCTCACTCTTTCTACTCGACTAATATATATCTAGCAATAATAAAATTACAATATTGACGATATTTTAAATGGTAATTATAATTGGAGTTATAATACGCTAACAGGGAAATCGCCTCTCGCAATTAGATCCAAAGGGACGGGCGCGGGCGGGCAGGACGTCTACTCAATTACGGTTCAACACTCTGTTCAAGATCGTTCTAGGATAGCACCGGGTGGCACAGGGTGGCACAAGCTTCACTCCGTCTAACGAAACGTCGAAATTATTAGAAACTATATACGAAACTATTTATATATGAAATTTCATTCGTGATTAAAAAAAATTGTAGATAATTATCATTAGTATGTAAAAGATGTTTGATAAAGGTATTTGGTAAGTTTTCGCATTATCTTCCACCCATCTACCACCTACATTTACACCACCGCCAAATATCATACCTGTCTACCTACCTATCTAATGTTATTATGTATAACCAATCACGTAACTATTAATTAGTAACTGTATACACTAAATTAAAGGCTAATTAAATGAGACCAAATAGGTATTTAATAAGATGAGATACGAAACGGACGAACGTAGACCGTAAAATTTTAAGGGAATTTAGATCTGTACCGAGAAAGAAGCACGTCTCGTGGTCTAGGATTCCATTTCTTCCTGTTATGAAGGCTAGATATGTTTGTTTGGATAACGAATTAATAATATCTATCAGCTGGCCGGATAGAAATGGATAAGTACTTTTGAGAATGTAGAAAACATGCTTGCTTTCCACCTCCGGCTACCCTACTGAAAATCGAAATTCGTTACAGAGATCTGATGTGAGGCCTAAGTAGGATCTCACCTGTTCTCAGGTGAGATGATATCAGATCTCATAAAAGAATTTGGTCTGACATCAGATCTCATGCCGCGATTTTCAGTAGGGTATCTCCGGGTTTGCCAGCTCATATCCCAGACGCACTTCATTCTTGGATACAGAAATTGGCGAGACTCGAAGGATCAGGAATGGCGGGGGTTAATTAATTGCTCAATCTATGCATTGAAAGCATTCGAAACAACGCTGCATATTCAGCTGCGAACCTCTCGAGTCTGAGTCACCCAGTAAGCCTCGTTCACCAGCACCTGCTCTGTGATGTTCTGTGGACAGAGAGCAACGTGAATCCAAAACTTTGCAGGAACCGGGTCGTTCACATATGGTTAGACAATCGTGTGAACTACGTACACCGAACTCTGCTCTACATATACAACTGATCTGCACACTGCAGAAGCCTAAGATTTAATTTGTGCGCCGGTGCGAAAGATCATTATGCAATCATAATGTAGCACAGCTTTTTTTTTGCCCGTAAAATTGCCTTTCGCATTTTGGGCCACCTCTGAATGTGGGAAAAATTGTGTTATAATTCTATCGTTATCTTATGCTCCTGCGAAATTCGTCATCTTTGGTTCACGCGTAGGCATCCTTCCTCGGTGGACGATGAATGGTTTCGAAAACGGATGAACTTCTAGTTATAAATCTCTGTGTGTGTTAAGCTCACCGCGTTTAGTCGCCTGTTGAAGACTGGCACGCTGACCGAAGTCATCAAACTGTACGTCTGGGTGTCGAGGTCTTGGTCCCGCATCCTCCTAGTCCTTTTGACAAGTTTGCGATCCCGTTCTTCCCTAAGGACGAACGTAGTGGAATTTCTCCTGAAACTTTTCACACGTTCTCGCTGCATGCTCCGTAGCCTTTGGTCCCACAAATAGTCAGTCATTTTCGGATCAGTAATGTCCGCGTAAACTGGCGTCCAGATCACCGGGTGATCTGTCCGTCGCAGGACCAGAGGCCTTGCCATCACTGGCACGTAATTGAGAACCTGCAGGAATTGAGGAGGTTGAAAATCGTAGTTTCTACTAACTTAATACACGCCTCCATACCTTCTCCGAGACCTCTGCCATGGTGGAAAGATGCACGTAGTAACCCCGATTGGCACATGCCATCCACTTGACTTCTCTCGGATCTGCGACCTCCCGTCCAATAAGATAAGTAAACACCCTGACGGGCATATCAGCTTTGTCCGGGTCCTCGGGATTATCGAGCCAATTGTATCGCTGAAATATTTCCTTATGGTTGTAAGGGACGCCATCAGTGATGAGCATGATGGCCTGGTTGCACCTTGCACCCTCGTATTTAGTCCGGTAGTCCTTGAGGAGTTCAAACGCGCGGTTTAGGACTGCAGTAAAATTGGCAATCATGTCTGTGTCGATGCCTTTCATCCCGACTTTGAGCTCTCGAATGTTTTCCAAGTTAGCCTGTACAAGGAGATTCTCGAAACAGGGCACCACGAATCTTGTACCATTCGCGAAAATGATTATGTTTACGAAGTCGTTGTTCCCAAGGGTGTCGAGGATGCTGTACACCACGTGCCTCGCAATTTCTTTACGGATTCCAGTCATACTGCCGGATACATCTACCAGGATCAAAATATCCTTCGGACTGGTTGCAGCCTCGATGTACCAGTTACGTGTCCGACAGTCGAATAGATCGACGGGTTCCACGCTCCAATTCATTGCCGGATATTGTGTCATGAAGCCCGTCGCACTGCCGAAATATTGCCACGACAAAGAAGGGTCGAGATTGTAATTATTCAGGAAAGTGGTGTTCAGCTTCTCGGCCCAAATGATTGCCTGGACAACGTTCATCGCCTGGCTATAGACATTCGTTGGAATATGGAAGTTGGAATTGCTGAGGTTCACGGGTCGTCCAAAGTGGCTACTGTACGTCATATCGAGTTCGTTTTTTTTTGCGTTGTTGTAAGGATAGCAAGTGCTTTTTTTCTCATCACCCTTTATCTCGTAGCAAGTTACGTTGTAGCCATCCGCCGTCTCCGCCAGGCTTTCAGCCACGTCCATAATGCGCTGAAAAAACGATGATTATACATTTGTGAATTACTATATGGCACCCTATTTTCGGCTATAAAAAATGCAAAAAAAAAAGGGTGTCTCACCTTCACCGCTGATATCTTAGACTCCATCATGAAGCCAACATCCTTGGCTATTTCTTGTACTAGAGCATTTCCATCCCTAGGCTTGACCTCCGCTCCTTTGTAGCTCTTCTGCAGGGTTTCCACTTGCGCCACGTACTTTCCCAGCTGTCCCAGCTCGCCGCCCAGTCTGTTAGCCCAAGACTTGACCCTGCGTCATGTAAATATACATATTTCATGATACATGGCATCAGGGGAAGATAGACACAGTTTGGAAACGTAACATTGAGCAGGTTTACATGAACATTACACTGTCTTAGTATGTGTATCGACGCATTCAGGGTGTCTTCAAATTTCGTTGCTACGTTTCGTCGAGACAATAACATTTGAGGAGCGCGATTAGTAGCGTTTGTATTCTTAAATTAGGAGCTTCGTATATTATGATAAACACATGTGTATGTAGGTATATATACGCGTTTGGTATAAACGGCGAACAAGCTGCGAGGGGATACTTTGCTTTTAGTATGTTTGATTCCTGTCGTAAAAACAACGTCGGTGACGTCAGTTCTACCATAATGTCGTTTTACACATGATACACCGTTGAAACCGCTACACCACTACGGTGTAACTCGATCAAGTTATACACCAGTCTGTGGTAGAATTTTGTTCCTGTATTTGAATTCAAAGGTAATATACAGTCAATGGTCCCATGCAACATGCACCTTCAAATTTCTGACACAAAAGGCGAACGTTATTAGTCTTTATTCCTGAATAGATGAACAAATGATATGGAGTTACATGCAGATCTTATTTCCAAAGATACTTATCATCTATTTAATGGGAGGTCCAATGAAAGACCTATTCCGAGGAATAGTACAAAATATAAAGTCATGACGATGTGAAAGATAGTGACACAGATAAAGGATGATGAAGTATAAGGCTCTTACTTCACAAAAAAAAATACAAACGCGAATGATGAAAGATAAATGAGTGTACAACGAATCTTCTCATCGACGCTATTCGCTAGTCTTGTTAGTTAAGATATATAAGATTAAGGAATTTCGGCAAGCTGAGCGGACTATTTAAATAGAAAGATTCAGGATCCTGTTGAACTTGGCACATGTCATGTTTTAAATCAGAAAGTAAGGCGTAATACTTCCACGAAACACTTGTGGGTAAATCATCATTGCTTCAAAACTCGATGATGCAATAATACTACGAAAGATCAACCGATATTTGTATGGGCTAGGAGTAGGTATTATACATTGTGTACGTTGGATGATCTAGTATAATCCATTGATGATAGAATCCATGTACCTATCTGATGTTTGAACCTTTTTTTTTTTTTTAGTAACCTAATGATCAAGTATAAAGCAGCGGAGATCCTGTGTGGAAGCCCTGATAGAAATTTTTACTCCTATAGATAAATCTATGTCGAATAATTGATAGTATAAAAATCTGAGGTTTTGATAGATTTGTACAAAATTTTACGACGCTTCGAAATCGAAGAGATTATTACGCGGAAGGAAAATATTATTATATGATCACAGGCTCCGTAAAGTAAGCTGGTCAGCCGCTTATCGGAACAACCTCGTACTAGGTACTTCTAGTAAATTCGACACTTTCTAAATTTTCATACTTCCGCGTAGTAATACGGCATAGTTTTCCAGCCCAAAATCCTAATCTTGATTAAAAGGAGGGTCCAAATCTATCAAAATTGGCACATTTTGTTTTGTATCTTGCATGATGTTGGGAGCCGCCATATTTACACTCAAGCAGTGTACACCTCGTGATTGGAACACGCTGCAGTGGAATACACCACTAGTAGCCTTGATGCAGCCCCAGTAAAAAAAAAACGCGATGATAATGGAATATGAAGCTCTGCAGAAGAATCACACGCACGAATTATCACAAAGTACGATAAACCTCGCGCATCGCGCTTTTTCATCCCTGATCGTCCTAGGCACTCTTTCCGTTCTTGGGAACCACTAGGACGCTTTTAGTGCAGAAGCACGCCTTCTGCGAGGAAGGGTTTACCTGCATGGCTCGAAGAAGAAGCCACGTAATACTGGGTCATCGTTAACTTACGTGATGTGCGATATGTTATGCTGGCCTCTTACGAGAGGACCTTGAGCCAGGATCATCATCACCACGGTCAGAAAATACGCCTTCATGGTGAGAGGAGAGATGTGTAAATTCAAAATTCTATATTATCATCAAGTAACGAATGGTACAGCCAATGCGGGTAAGCATTGATATACAAAAAAGATGTCAGATTATAATTGAAAATTCCGTCTGACAGTCGGCTCTACGAAACTCACGACCGCGGCTATAATATTGATCGTATCGTTGCGAGACCCGCGGAACAACTGCGCTCTGGTACACGTCCATGATACCGCGACGTCGCGCGCACCCTCTGACACAAAGCTCTACGGATGTACCACCGGCTATTGTATGTATATGTATGTATGTATCCACTGTGCGCATTATTCTTCAGTACACCTACAGTTTTATACTTGTTGGCGGATATACTGAGCTTGCGCTCTGCTCCAGCCTGGAGACGACCCTATACTCTGCGGCACCCTGATGAACATTTTTCATCCAAAATCTCAACACAGTCTTATTCAAAGTTCTGCAGGAAATTTTTTAGCGCAGTATAAAAAGTTTCAGACTCTTTTTTAATGATTTTTGCATGATAAATTTTATTTGCGATCATCTCCGCATTGTCACACGAAGAGAAAAGAATAGTAATATTCACAATGTAACATAGTAACCATTACTATGTTACATGGTGACGTAGATTTTCAAACATTACATTTGCTTAGTTACCATGTAGCATAGTAAATATTACCAGAAAAATAGTAATGAATCCTATTTGACATAGTATCATTTACGATTTTATGAGAAATAAGTCTGGTTACTATGTTGGAATGGTAAATATTACTATTCTCTTCTCTCCGTGCATATAGGTACAATGTTTGTTTCAATAATTTACCTGATTTCTCATGATTCTCGTTCAGAATTTTACTATTTCCTTAATGATTATAATTTCTTCATTACTGGATGAATTTATTTGCGAAAAATCATCATCACCTTTGAATTTCACTAACATCTTGTACGATTTTCTATTTAGATGTTTGAATACGAATTTTTCAAATTTTCGTCAAATTCTCTGACACAAAAGCCTTTGAATATAATTTCTTGCGCACTTTGCAAATATCCAAAATATAAGTTTTTGTTTTTTCACATACGGTTGAATATCTTTACGTCGTTCACGAAAATTTTGGTAAAAAAAATTCAAAAATCGACTAGAATGCTGGAGCGAATTTTGCTAGAACGTATAAACATCGACACGTGTCAGACTACAATTTCATCCGCTTACTTCCAACATCTGCTACTACAGCGTGCTCTACTCAGTAGTCACAAACAAGAATCTCGATCATATATATAAGAATTGTAAATTTCGACGGAAAGGTATGTTTCATTCATGAAAACGATGTAAACAAGCATAAGAATGACTGGATGTGATCAAGAATAATACAGCATGAAAATTCTCCCCCATCGTATTCTCGGTAGAAGATATAAATATATATAATTGTATATTCATTTATTTGCCAAACTCTGTAATGAACAGCTGAAATTTTCGTCCACAATCGGATTACTAGTTTCGTCGCCAACAGGATATCGGCGAGCTTATTCAAATGATTTTATATCTCTTCTCAAATCCCGCTCTGTCCTACTTCTATAAATATATTCATATCTCATCAGCTAGTGCCACTAACTTGTGGAATTCTTTGTCTCAATGTCCAAGATAAATATCCTCGCTAATGTGTATATAAATCGATGAGATCAGTGTGGTTCAATAACGTGATTGATCTCGTCCCAGTCAAGCTTATAAAGACCAGGTTGAAAACCTGAACAGAATCAACGATTTGATTATTATTTCATGATTTTTCTGATCTTCGTCATTCTAAGGGTTTCCGAGTATACAGGACATATTTTTATCCTTTCTCTGTTTGTTTTTTTTCCTGGATCGAAGGTAATCACTTCTACCAAACGGTAAGCTGAAATGTATCAGCAATTAGCTGTGAATTGCCGTTGCTTTCTATATTATCATTCACTTTCATACATAAACGATTCAGAGAAGATGCGGAGCAAAAGAGGTCAATTGAGGTTTTTAAAAATAAGAAACTGAACGATAAATGCAGCGTTTTATTCATAGTAGAAATACTGTGTATTGGTACATCGGAGGAGGGTAAGAAAAATCGTTAATCCCATGAGTAGAGTCGGGGATTGTGGGGCTTGGAGATAAGTCTCTGACCCACTGCCGCACTCCGTGATCTCTTTTTCTAAGGGATGGTCGGCATAGCAGCCCTCGAGTCCCCGTCTGGGCAAATCATTCAGATAAAGTTTATGGCAAGGAGCATCAATGGTTTCGTTTGAGTAGAAACTTGGTTCCAACTCCCAAGGTTCTACGGTAAGACGTTCATAGGGGCTTGAGTATAACGTGTCGACAACAACCAGCAACAGGTTTGTATGAGGGACCTGAAATCATTCAAAGAATCGAAATAATCGAGAATGTTAATAAAAATTAAAAAAAAAAACACCAGAAAAAGAAAAGAATAAGAGGCAGGACCTTCTGGGCGTAGAAGGGCCTCGACGGGTGGTTAGAAATGTTTGTGATGACGTTCGAATCGGTAAAGTTCTGCAGTATGTAGAGAATTCGCTTTTGATCGCAAGGATAGTTATGGGTGATCCTCTGAGGCGGTGGAGATGGATCTGGCGAGTCTAGTTCTTTGCTGGCATGGCTTCTCGCCCAGGTTTCGGGGAGATCAATAAACTGTGATGTCAGCCAGATCATGCGAGCGAAGAACCAGGCCAGAAGTTTCGTTATGTGATGCAGGGGAGTTTCGAAAATACTAGCAGTGCCCTCGGCTGTCTGAAAGGATGTGAAAAAAACCGTTTGGTTATCGTTGAACGAAGCTGTTCGGATCTCAGTCGCGAACTTACGGTGTAAGTACAGAATGCCTGATAGTCATACAGGGTCACAGCCTTATAGACCCCCTGCTCGATCAGGGAGCCCATGATGGATCCCTCTATAACACCCATGAATTGCCCTGTGTCATCGTGAGAATCGCAAACAACGACGTAGCCGTTTTGGTCCAGGAGATAGCAGTCGGTCCAAGTATCTGCACAGCTTAGGCTTGAATCAGGCGAGCTGGAAGTCACGTTGATGAATCTTTTGTAAAAGGATATCATCGGCATCTGGAATCCAACCACCGCAGCGGGTGCGTCCTTCCCACCGTCCTTCGGGAATATCCCCTGGGCTACGGTTATGATCGCATCCATCCCAGCACCCGAGGGCACTAAAAAGGAGACAAATTTCTTGCAGTTATCGCAGGGTTCATGAAACAAACCGGCGAACTCACGGGGATTGAAAATACTTAAAAGGATTCGCGTCCATTAAGCTTCCTGAAGATCCAAAAGCTCACCTGTTACGGAAATGCTTTGGGGATCAACCTGATGTTGAAAAATCGCACCCTTATACCAGGGTTCGTTGACGGCTCTTCGATGCAGGTCACCGAACTCTAGTGTCTTGTTATTATCGGAAGACTGTTTTCCTTTGGCAATAGGATTATCGCGGATGTTCTGCCACCGTGTAAGACCACTCTGTGTTGCAACGAATCTTAAAAAGACTCCGTAGCTATCCCCAAGCTCTTTCTCTTCGTTATTAGCGTACTCGAATGGCTCGTTGAAGCTGCGGTTCGTCGCTTTTGCATCGAAGACGAGTAGCTGCATGAGTTCCTTGTTGCAGTAGTGCGCAGTGTTGTTGAGGGGTTTCCTATCACAGTTCAGCTTCCTCGCTTCTCCATCCTCGTCTATATATTCAGATCCCTCCTTTTCAGCAGACGACTCTTCGTACTGCTCAGCCCAGTACCAGTTGGGATCATCTAGCGCCCCGAGGAAATGTCTAGCCTCCATTTCAACCGTATCGAACTCGTTGTTCTCCAGATAGTGGAAGCGACAGTACACCCAAGACGGATGAACGCGCCAACGATCACCAAGGAAGTAGTCAAGGATCCTGATATTCATGTGCTGTGTCCTTGCTATCTCGTCACCAACCTGTACCCTCAACCCACATGAGTGAAAAGACAAAATTAAACGGTAGACCCTCAGGAAAGGGCCATGATCCTGATGAGCATACCTTGATCCAGGTTGTGCCGTATTCGGGAAGAGCGATGGCCAGTCCGAAGGGTGTCTCTTGTAGCGGAGCATAGAAGTAGTTGCGGTTCTCTACTGTGACTCTTCTGTAGTCGTCGTAGTGAAATTTTATCCTAACCCCCGTTTTGCTTCCGGACTTGTGGTTCACCAGAGCCTCCCGTAGGTCCAATATGGTCTTAGGAGGCTGTCTGGTCCATGGAAATCAGATTATTCATCAGCTGCTGCCGCTTCTTTAATTCTCTTTGAGGACTACAAGGTGCTATGAAAGAGCATTTTTTTTTTGTTGACATGTTACCTGGGTTTGCTGTCGTCATCGATAATCTCGACTTCCGTAAGATCGATGCTATTGTAGTTGATTTTGAGCTCTCCATTGGAAGCGGGTCTCAAGTCAGGATGATGAATGACGTATCCGTTGTTGGACACGATAAAAGCGTATCCATTAACCCCAAGCTTGAAGGGTAGCGTCAATGCATTTATCTCGGATAGTGGTACGTCCGTGCCAGCTACGCCTAACAAATCGGCGTACCTCGTTGTACCCTGACGATTTTTTTTCCGGTCATATGCTGGTATACTGACGGATGTCAGTAGTCTGTACTCCTGGTATGCTGTCTTATTCAAGGGTGATCCTTCGTCCTCGTCTTTTCCGAGCTACAACACCATTAGAAATTAGAAATCCGACATACATTTAACATTTATAATTACATCTATATAATTATGTAATGCATGTATACGGGTAGATTGGCATTCTGTGCGCAGTACGCATGAAGGTTCATAAATTATCATATATTGAAGTGATTTTCACATTCTGTATACAAGTAGATGAATTTTAACGACCAATCGTGTTTACCAGGTTATACTCACAATCCAGATATTCGAATTATTCATGTGGGAAATGGATGAAAATTTTGTTGGTTAGTTAAATTTTGGGAATTTGTTGCTTATTTTTATCTTTCTAATTTCTTTTCTGTTGACTTTATTATGCTGCTAAGACGATTTCGTTGCGTTCTGCGTACAGTAGAGCTACTGCCCAGACAGCACGGAATATTGCCCAATATTGTAGCAACATTGTAGCAACATTTCAATATTGCTGCAATATGTTGCTACAATATTGCAATATTGCTACAATGTTGCTACAATATTGCAATGTTGCTACAATGTTGCTACAATATTGCAATGTTGCTACAATGTTGCTACAATATTGCAATGTTGCTACAATGTTACTACAATATTGCAATGTTGCTACAATATTGGGCAATATTCCGTGCTGTCTGGGTGCCCATATGCTGCACAGACGATGTGTCATAGGTGCAGATATAGGTAACAAAAGTTGTATAATTCTATTACAACGGGTTGCAACGAACAACATGAACATCAACATAACAGTAAACAACCACAACTACATCTACAACAACAGCAACAACAATAATGGATAACGGGAATATCGATGGGAGAGTGAGAGCAGCAACAACATCAAAAAGGACTGTGGTTCAAGTCAACATTGTAGATAACAAGAAGACTAGAGTACTGACAACAGCAAGACGAGATGGTTAGACATTTATTATGTTACAGTTACATATCAGCTGCGTCTGCGATGTTAATAAAAAAAGTAATCGGGAAATCGCGTAAGGGTGACAAATGGTCTCGGATTACAAATGAGATTCAGGTGGCTAATTTATTTGGCACTTTCTCTGCTTTCGCGAAGAATTGTTAGAGATAATCTACCCCCGTCAAATGGACAACCTGGGTCTTATTGCAGGTGTAATTGGTGACTTTTTTTTATCGGGTATGGAATATGATATGTGAAATGGTAAAGTAAAATAGAACTGACATTGTGTTTGCGTGCGGGAATAAGGTGTACGGAATATTGTGATGGTTGAAAATTATAAGGTTGTATAAAGGATATGCTACTGCATCTATGGCACAGCTTGGAGTCTAATCTAATGAACTGCATCCTCCGCATTCTACGATCCAAACGCATAATATCATATGTATATGCGTAGTCTATGGGGTTTCTTTGGGGTATAACGCGACTGCCAGACAACGGTAAGCCGCAACAACGAGAAAAAAAAATAATAAAATAAAAATAGATATAGGTGTGTAGGTACGTAAAGAAAAAAAAATTATGAAAAATACAATACAATATTATTAAAAGGTGGAGAAACAAAAAATTAACGAGCTTTGATTTTTGATGGGGTTTTTGATGCTCAAAACCTTCGTAATGTAGATCGCATCCTGGTTTATTCGTACGCCTTGTTGTTTTCCTTTCTGATGGTTGATCAGCCTCGACTTTTGATCGGGGTGCTCCATTACCAGCCACAGCCATGTAGCTAGTGCTGGATTCTACACGTTTTTACAGTTTATATACACATATATACAATTTCAACGAATATACACACAAGGAATATCGGATATCACTGCATCCAGTGCTCAACTATGGGACCTACAACGAACTGTCAAGAGACTCTTATATTTCTGTAAATTAGATTATGCCAGACAGTGGAAATAAAGTGAACTTCAAGAACTAAATTTTTATAAAAATCGAGTCATTATTTTCACCGTCATTCAGCACTCCGAAAAATGTCTTGTTGACACAACCAAAATTTGGGTTATTATATGCACAATCACGTTTTTTGTTCAGTCAATCAAAAATTTTGTTGGAACAGCCAAAATTTTGGTTTTCCCAACAAAATTTTGGCTATCCGAACGAAATTTTTGGTTGACTGAACAAAAAATTTGATTGACTGAACAAAAAATGTGATTGTGCATATAGTAACCAAATTTTGGTTGTGTCAACGAGACCTTTTTCATCGGGAACGATGAGAAGGACAAGTAGCAGAGTATGATAAATCGCAATGAAAAATACTCACCGATATGTCAGCATAAGCGTGCGTCCAGATCAGAGGGTGACGAACCTTCTGAAGAACAAGAGGCCTCGCGATAACATCAATGTACTTTAGTACTTGTTCTCTAACTTCGGAAAGGGTATGCACGTGGGAGTAAAAGCCTTTGTTTACACAGGCGATCCATTTAATTTCAGCTACATTTGTCACATCGCGACCAACCAGGTAGGTGAAAATACGTACAGGAATGTCTCCCCCATCGTCCAGCGAATTTCTCCGTTCGAATACCTTGAAGAAAGATAACAGCTCATTGAAACTGATAAAACGATTGATATGAACTCGGAAGACTCACGTCGGTCAAGTTTTCGGCGACGTTATCCGTGACGAGCATAATAGCCTGAATACAAGAGGTCGAGGAGTTGCAGCCCTTTACATTTCGGTTTTGCTCCAAGATGTCGAAGGCATCGTCAAAGGCCATTGTAAGATTAGCTGGCTCCGTGATATTCATCTTCCACATCCCTTGTTTGAAAGTTTTTATGTTTTCAGGCGTTGCCTGGACCAGCATGCGTTCAAAACAAGGCACCAATTCGTGCATTTCGTCACTGTAAGCGAGTACCGTGACGAAATCATTGTTCGATAAAGTGTCCAAGATCTCACCAGCGGTTGCCTTCCCTATCGAAACGATTCCCAGGAAAAAATGGATTAGATCAAATTGTATCAATGAATTTGATCAAATTTGATCTAGTTGGATCTAAATTTTTGGAAAAATTAGATCTAAATAGATCTCCCAAGATCTACTTAGACCTGACTAGATTTAAAATTGCATTTGTACGTTTATGCGAATTCGATCAAAGTAAATGTAGTGAGATCTCTCGAGATCTGTTGAGATCCAATTTACCCAAAATTTAGATCTAACTGGATCAAATTTGATCTAATCCATTTTTTCACGGGTTATCTCTTTGTAATAATCAATTCCCAGTTCAAAATATCGATCCTTTTCAATGAGATAGCATGGATCTACTATACATTCGCTTCCTAAATCATAATTGTACATAAATATGAAATTTTGGTAAATATCTACCTACCGATAGCGTAAGGTGCACCCTGCATACTGCCACTGATATCCAGGAGGATGACCATGTCCTTGCTGCATGTGGCCGACTCTATGAACCAACTTCGTCTTCGACAATCGTATAAGTCAGGCACCGGATCCCCTTTGAGATCTTCGCTTCGCCATTGCATGGCTGGATACTGTCGGAGGATTCCGGTGCTTGAGCCAAAGTATTGCCAGGAAAGGGCTGGGTCGGACCTGTAGTTTTGCCGGAAGACTTCGTCGAGGTCTTTGGACCATTGTATGGCCACATTCACCTCCAGCGCGAGGTCGTATATGTTCGTTGGCACGTGGACAGACGAGTAGCTTGTGTTCACAGGGATGTTGTAGAAGTGGGAATCTGCAGTGAGCTCCATCTCTCTGTGCAAAATTAGAGATATATCATTTGTTGTTCGTGGTGTGACATTAATTAAGTACTATTCCTTGTTCTGGATTGGGACCGCCCTTACGTGTAGAGATATGAATTGTTCTTTATGGATTTCGGCAATTCTGGAGGCTTGAGACCATTCACTGGACTATACTTTCCAGAATAATATTGAAGATCAAGGTCCATTGCAATACTCTCGTTGAATTTGGTCACGTTAACGAGTTTAGTGTCGTTGTATTCATCGGCTGCTGCTTCAGCCACTTTCAGAATACAACGGACAGCGTCCATCTTTCGACGGAGCATTCGACCCACGCTGTGTCCGATTATGTCGATCAGCTCTTTTCCAGATTTGTCTTCGACGCGGGCATTCAGTTCTTTGAATCTCTATAAGGAGGCAATTACGAGGAGAAAAAAATCATGCCGATTAATGGTTCTTGCAATGAAATTTGGTACACTTTTATGTACGTCATCCTCGGGAATTTCTTTCCCCCGTTTAATGGAAAGCTATAACAAACTGTAAAGCTTACTCTTCTTAGGTCTGATGGTCGTGCCACAGCGTCTGCTAGGTCCCAGAGATCGGAACCGATTCTTTCCGCCCATCTGTCAACGCTGTCGAATAACAAAAAATAACTTTCTTTCTTATTGAATATCCTTATTTTATTTTCTCTATTTATTCACGTATTCTATGTGTATACACGCGAACTAGAACTAGACACACTCACGTTCGGGAATCTCGAGCAACGCTGACACTTAGTATGAGTAGAATGACGAGAACGAAAAACCTGTTGGCGAGACCCTCGTGGTGGGACATTTTTATTATTATTTTTACTTTTCATAAATCACTGAATTAATACGTTAATTATAAAACGGGACCAAAACGATATACTCTAAGTAAGATTTTCTCTTATCTTAAAACGTGGTCGCGCGACACCGTTGCACCGTTGGGATCTGATTATTTTTGGTACATGAGCACGGCCAACGGGCGCGGGCGCCACACCGGCCGGTTCGAGACGCTGAAATACGTCGAACTGCGTATATTTATAAAACCCAACTCGTCTACTTCGGGGTCTGTGGATCTTTACACAACTTTTAGACTACGTCCGCTTGCAATTGTTTACGTACATTAATATATACACATAACTAGAAATATAAATGCGTCATATTCCTTTCCGTATGGTTTACCAAATTTCAACTATAATCCACGCGGGCTTCAAATTTATTTCCTTGACCACAATGGTTCATAATATCAAAGATTAACAGCTAAACTACTAAAAATAAAATTAAATATTATACGGTTCAAATGAACTGTGTTTGAAAATGACACCCGCGGTTTGAATAGCTGTCACGGGTTGTTGAGCAACAAGTGATAGTCAATGTTCTGAAATTTTTTGGTTCAAGCATGATATAAGTGTGCGAAGGGATTGGATATTTATTGGAGAGACCGTGAAGAAGATTAGCTTCTAATTGACTGGTAATTCATTTCTCGTTCGAACGTTTCAAAGATTAATAGAAGAGGTCAGTCGCAGGCTCTTATTATATGAACGATGCTGAGAGTGTATGGAATTATTTCTTGCCCTTCACATCATCGAGACATCTGCAGTCGTATAAATAATTAAATAACTCACTCGCATAATTTATTAACTCATGAATCTATTATAAGACAACGCTGGCATTTTACCTCTTATTTTTCCACAATAATCGCGACAAATCAATGATTTGTACCTAAATTATTTGTGAACTTTGAATCGCAATTTTTATCACCAAATCTAAACTGAAGCAAATTGTTCTTCATATAGAATTTTACACGCTATACATTCGTCAACCGTCGTCGACGCTTAGAAGATAAACCAAGAAAAAGAGAGGGAGATAGAAGAATACGATCTGGGTTTACTGTAGAGCTAGAAGTTCTTAATTTGATACACCACAAACGAAATTAGTACATTGTGCATTGCATGCTATTGTTTGAAACGGTGCGAAAAATTCGTATCACGATTTCAATGAAATTGCAGAGGTAAATTCGAAAAAATTGAAGAGAATTTTCTGCGCACAGAAGTTACACTATGGGCTTCCAGTAAATTATCGTATATATTATCGATGGGGTCCAGGGGCGCAGCCCCAGGCGCGGCGGAAGGGGGGGGGGGGGGGGGCTACGCCTCAATATACGAAAATAAATTAAAAGTTCATGAGTGAATAAAAAAAAATTGTGCAAAGTCTGATCACAAGGGCAATGAAAAATAACCAAATACAAGGTCGCTAAGCATAACTTGAACGTTTAGTATCGACAATCAACAATTGAACTCAAGCAAAACTCGACTCTGCAGTGATAATGATAAACTAGCAAATGGCCTTAGCATAAACGAATGGTTAAAATTTAAATTATTATCAGCTATACTCGATAGCAATGGCAAAAACATTTGAACTATAACAACGCCTACTCGTTATAGAGGACAAGATGTTTACATTCATAAAACCTGATATAATAAACTATGAAGGTTACGACCTTGACGACGATGACTATGAAAGTTACGACCTGGACGACAAAAACTACGAAGCTAACGACCTAGACGACGAGAACTACGACGCGGACGACCTGGACGATAAAAAAACCATGAAGATTACGACCTGGACGACGAAAACTACGAAGCTAACGACCTAGACGACGAGAACTACGACGCGGACGACCTAGACGACAAAATCCATGAAGGTTACGACCTGAACGACAAAGACGACGTCAAAATACAAAAACAACCCAAAGTACGAGGTACTGAAGTACTTCTCGATGTTTTGACTGAGAGCAGCGTCGATTCCCCTGACTTTGGAGGAATAAAAAAATGTCCATCCTGTATTTTATTTCACTCAGTTCGATAACGTACGTTTTCACCACACCTGCACGGAAAGTACTACTTTCGACCCCTCGCGTGAGCGGGAAGTCGTATTTTCCGATTCCAGGGGGTGGTGAAAAATAGTATACGTCACACGGGAGTGAAAAGGGCCATCCCAAACTGTGTTTTTGCGCCAATCTCACACTCGTCAGAAAAAGTTTTACCGCACTCGTATCGTAATGTATACTATTGTGCAAAGCAGTGTGCAAAGTAATCACCGTTTGCGCACTAGTGCAAAAAACGGGCACTTTGCACATGCAAAATAGGCATGAAAAGGCGAATTTTGCGATACGCGTTTCACAATAGTATATTTAGTAATCTAAAATTGTTTTTGTAACTAAAAGAAATTTAGTTGAGAGTAAGTGAGTTTCAACAACTTCTTTTTTTTAGTACCTATTAGGAACCTTAGAACCTCGATACGTCAACTAGTGACGAAAAATAGAACTGTTCTAACAAGGCTAAAATTTTAAAGCCATACGACCATTCCAAGGATCCCAATATGTAAGCACAAATTATTGTTATCGTACCTGATAAGTTGGAGTTTTTTTTTTTTTTTTTTTTTTTTTTATCTTTCATTGATTTTATGATACTCAATATTTTTATTTACTTAAATGAAAAAAATAATAGTAAATTTGACGACTGAAATTCAGTTTTACAAATAAAAAATTGTTTATTCAATAAATTTTTTTTTTCAATCAGTAACGTTAACTATTTACATAATTGATTCAACTAGAAATAGTTATTATAACTATTTTTAGATTTTTATCATAACTGCATATATTATTGTTATGAAGACTCAAAAAATATAGTTGAAGCGCTATTTAATTGTTTATTTAAAATTTTACAGTTAACTTCACTGTTTTTTTTTTTTTTTTTTCTTTAATTTTATTGTGGTCTGATATAAACAGGAAAAATGCTGACCAGGATATATCTGGCTTAGTATATAATATGTATCAGTCCGCAGGCTTTTGCCGAGTTCGATTCAACCGGGAAAAATAATCAAGACAAAAATACAAAATGTGACTGTTCATTTTTTTTACTTTTTTCCCAAAGATAATTAGCGATATATTTTATCTGTCATGACTATTTATTTTTTATTTTTTTTCAATTTTTTCTTTTTTTTTTCTCTCTCTTTTTTTTCCCCGTATTCTATATTGCTCGGAACGGGTTATGCGATATCCCGAAAGACCGGCAGTGTGTTAGTCGGCGTTAAGCTTACACCTTGGCAGGAAAGACTGGCCATACGAGCGTCACTGATAAGCTCGGATAAGATATAGTATTACCTTTTTCGCATGGAGGGCAAAAAGTGTAGATATGGAATTTCAAATTCAACGTCGACTATGAATCCTGAAATGAACATCCTCATCATCCGGGACTCGGATCTCAACATACCGCAACAAATTTATTGTATGTAATATGCCAAAAAAATCATATCGTAAATAAGTATTTATAAATTCTCTCTCTATAGAGAATTTATAAATACATAATACATAATACATACATAATTTATTTATGCTCCCGAACCGTGTAATTTAATGATAGTAACGAGCGAGTATAACAAAAATTAATACATAACAATAATTAGATAATTATACCGTGAAGAAGATAGAAAATTATGAATGATCTATATTATACTGCCGTATGCTTAGATAGAAGGCAGTAAAGTGAAAGAAGTGAAATCAGAGAAATTTGAAATCTAAATTTCTGATATTTTCAAACTAAATTAATGATTTTATTTTTTCATATAACAATTATTAAATGACTAATAATATATTACATGACTTTATGAATATAGTCATTTAAGTTTATAATAATTTCAGATCATAATTAATCAAAATGACTAAAAAATGGATTTACTGTTTTTAGATATATATATATATATATATAATGATTATTATTATTATTATTATTCAAGGCATATAATAGTAGGTAAAGGACGAACTATTATATATAATATGAAATCAATTTGAATATAAAAATAGAATAAAAATTGAACGTCGACGCGAATAGGCATAATGTGAAAAAAATAAACGAATAATCGACTGCACACCTAGAATATATTAGAGCATAGCAATTAAAACGTTGTCCTCGACTATTTTCGACCCAAGTTTATACATAGGTACCTATATAATGTATACCGTCTGGTTTAAAACAAGGTTATAATCTATTGCGCTAAACCACAGATTCGCGTTCAACTAACACACTGTATAATTGCACACTATAAAATAATATTTTTGCTGTATAAATGCGCACAGTTCAGTGGTAATAAATATGAACATTTTTAAATATCTCAAAATTACAAGTATAACCACGCTGGTTTCAGACTATTTCAGGAAATTATTCTATATAATTCAGATAAATTTTCTTTGATTTTAATATTCTGATACCAAATGTCTTCAAAAACTCATCTATCACATAGGTATATAGATTTTTTTTCAGTATATAAAAACCGGTTGAAAATACTATATTACACTCAGAAAAAGGTCTTGTTGACACAACCAAAATTTGGTTATTATATGGACATAATCACAATTTTTGTTCAGTCAATCAAATTTTTTGTTCAGTCAATCAAAAAATTTCGTTGGGATAACCAAAATTTTGTTGGTAAAACCAAATTTTGGTTATTCCAACAAAATTTTTGGTTGACTGAACAATAAGAATGTGATTGTGCATATAATAACCTAAATTTTGGATGTGACAACAAGACCATTTTTCTGAGTGTACCGATTTTCAATTTAATCGCACAGAAAAAAAAGGTGTCGCATAATTTTGTATACAAAAACGTTCAGATATGTTTTTCTGCGCAGGATTGCGATCCTTATTATATTAAACGAAGTTTTATGTTATATAGAGTTTATCATTAATGTGAGTGAATTTTTCTTTCAATTAGCAATAAGGAATAAAATAGACCTGAAATAGTTAATAAAGCTTAAAATTTTAGTCTATTAAGATCGTTTACTTAGATATATCATAATTCTTAGAATTTTTTCTTCATATTGTCTATATATATCTGTATACTATGCACTTATATAGAAGCACACACTGTGTTGTGTATATATGTAGTATAAGTACGTAAACACATACACAGATACTCTTTGGCAGGTATAATTCTAACCGTTGGCCGCACGAGTATTGATAAATTTAGCACGGTCTGCCCCAAAGTGCATAGTATAAACTCCCCATATATTTCTAGGCGTATTGCGTCCAGGTGCAACACGTACACATATGCAATATGGTTGTACCTATATACTTTTTAGACCCAGAGCGGCTTGTTCGTCTATTTATATATGACACTACGACTATATATATATATATAATATACCTATTATACATAATGCGTATAATATGCGTTTGGTTATATTATAGAAGAATAAAGCGAGTGTTCGAAATATGGGGGCTCGGCGTCGTAAGTAAGTACTATAATACCGAGTTATAGTGGGAACTTCTTGATTCGGTTTAAATGGCTTCATTCTACGGTTCGCGCAATGTAATGATAACTAATACCGCTTAGAATAACGGGGTACATATAGGTATATACATATGTTATGTATTATTAAACGAGGCGGTATAGCTATAGGCCGATGTTATAGCCGCGGTCATTGGCAGTGATCATCGCATCAGCACGTTATACGTGTAAAAATTCTTGTAATAATGTTATACATATGGATTTGTATATGTATATGTACGCATATAGAGTTGAGTATAGTATAGTAGAGTAGAGTAGAGTAGGTATGGTATAGCCAAAGGAAGAGTATGGCTAGCCGTGACCGAGGGCAATTTAAATTGATATTGATTTTAGCGCGCGACATTCATGCGCCTGCCCTGATATTAGGAGACTCTGACTAGCCGGGGCCCTGAGGGCTGGGGCACGCTGCAGTACTCACGCAGTACTCGGTAGTCCCACACCGATCACTGTGAACGGCTACTCGCTCCTTAGTACTACAGGTCTACCGGTTACTATACATCGTCTAGCTGTGTCTTCGGGGTTCTCTTCTTCTCCATCTACCTATTATTATTATTATTATTATCATCATTCTTCTGTTTATTTCGTTTGCTGCAGAGAATTATCAGATAAAGGTATAATCTACAGAGCTAATTTAGAGAGAAAGAGAAAGAACGAGAGAGAGAGAGAGAGAGAAGTGTGAAAATTATGTGTGAGTGTGTGTGTTTGTCTGCTTGGGGGCTCGAAATAAGGTGCCATTCACTCGCACAGGTGTATTCTTGCAGATCTTTATTATTTCCGAGTTAACGTGAACTAAACATAAAATCGTTGACGAAATTATTGAAACTTTATCGAAATTCGTTTTGTATATATGCTTCTGTGTTAGTTAATATTAATGTGAAGTGCCGTGGAGATTATATTTGTTATTTTATTATGATTTGTAGATTCTTCCGCGAGGTATTATCGTTGCTATTCATCCTATTAATTAGTTTCCTTGTACCGATTACATATGTATGCTATTATTGTAAACGTGATAACTGTATAACTCTACAGGTTTTATTCACGATCGTGTGGTATATATGCTATTATTATATCAACTAGAATTGTTACCGCGACGAGAAGCTGTATACTCTATAAACTTTTAATCCTTGGTGTTCATAAATATTAATATAATAATATAAGTATAAACTCAACTCTAACAGATCTATTCGTTCTGCAATTTTGTATACTAATGTAGTTATTGTTTTCATATGATTTTATCAAAGTTTTTTTGTATAAAATAGTAGAAAGAAAAAAAAATATTTATTCAAAATATGATTTTAGGGTGAATTTTTTTGAAACGTTCCACATCCTTCGCACAAAAGGCGTCGACCTTGACATTAAGTATATATTATAAACCAGTTAGATAATCTCGGAGGAAACAGATTCCAAGATAATAATATACCTGTATAGGTAGTTATTCTGCTAAACAGAAGCGAAGTACCGTTTTTGAATTAGCTGATTACGTATATATACGTTCATGAATATCGTAAATAATTAGAAGTTTCTGATTTGGTTTATTGGAATAAAATGTTGTTTTTTTTTGTCTCTTCTGTAAACCAGTGTTTTTTTTTTTTTTTTTTTTTGAGATACGAGGTTACGTCAGAGTACCCTCGAATTATAAGGTATACAGACTCGTCGATGCGAATTGATCTTCTTGTTATATGTATATTGTTCTCGCACCTCACATATTGATAAAAAGAATATTTGCGATCTCCAACGCTTCTGTATGATATAATACATCGATATAGGTATACATATGTGTATTTTGTACATATATGTATAATGAATATAGTTATAAATAGAATTTCGCTCGTAGACGAAAGGACGCGCAGTGCTCGCGCCGTTTTAAAATTACTATAATCGTAGGCAATCGTGAATATTGAATGTGATTAGATATGGGGGAAAAAACCACGTGATTTTCACCTTGGAATAATATCCTATCCGTAACCACGTAGTATCATATACCGAAAACTCAGATTCATGTGATAATATATAAAAAATGTAACGATGCGGCGCCGAGTGGAAATCGCACCACGACGAAGTGCCACACCGAGAATAATAATTGGGATCCTTGGAATGGGCGTGGCTTTGAAATTTTAGCCTTCTTTGAGTAGTTCTATTTTCGTCACTAGTTGGCGTATCGAGGTTCTAAGGTTCCCAATAGGAATAAACAATTCTAATAATAAATTAACGTGGAACTGGTATTGACTAATCAGTAATCAGTCAATCGACCGGTCACGACCTCCGGTACCACACGTCGTGTGAACTCAAGTCGGGAGAGCCGGCATGGGTTAATAAGTTCGGACTCTAACAAGTGCGTCACTTTCCTTAGCGCACGACGCCTCTTCACTGCACCATAAGCTTCATTCTTTACCGATAATTATCGTCATTTTTTTTATCGGTTTTGTTTGCATATTTAATTTAGCTGCGAATCGAGAATAAGGATTCATGTTGGGTCCATATAATAGTTCAAGTATAGGTATACAAGTATAACCCATGTTTAGCGACCGAGATTATAGCAACAGTTGAATGCCTGTCTGCGGTCAACCTTGAGAAGAAGTTGGCTGGATTTCCGTGCTAACCGCAATGCTATAATCGCAACTTAACTAAACATTACGCAACGTATTAATTTCGAATTTTCCGGAAAACTTATCACTGCATGTAATCGGAGATTTCTCATTTCATAAGTTTTCCTTTCAATCTCTTGGCGGGAATTCAGTATCAATCATTATCGGTTGATCGAACAATCATTTGAAATATATATATGATGTCGAATTCATGATCTGTAGTTCCGAATTAATTATGCATTATCGATTGTTTGTAATAAACACGATTTCTAATAGGACACAAACGGTATTCATTGATTTGAATTATCTAAACTGAACTACGATAAACGGCGCGTGACCTTTGAAAGAACATTGAAAAGCCGCGGTTCTATGGTCACGTGAGGTCACGCACGTGCGCGCGCGTCAGTTGAATGTCTTTGAATTTTAGTACAACCATATTGCGATTATTGCGTCATGCGCAGAGTCTGCGTTATACCGCGAGGTTCTCTGTATGCGGAACGCTAGGGGTACCAACCCGAAATTTTTGCTATTTCCATAGGCGTAGGTCATACAGTAAACTGCAGCAGCAGTTTGGTAACTTACTAGATGTTTCCAGTAAGATCACTAGTTACGCTGGCTAGTGGAATTGCGCTCAACCATACCCTGTTCAAGCTATGTTTATTCTGTTTGAACCCGAGAACAGCGCGCGTAAAATTTGAAGGTTAGGCGCTCAATTTAAAATGAATAAATAAATCGTGCGAATAAGTGAAGTTGCGGGAAAACTGGATCAGGTGAGGAAGATGATTCAAATCAATCGATCAACAAAATAATTATTAATCAATAGCAGGTTTGACTTGCAATCAATTTATTATGAATCAAGCAGTTTTTAAGATGTTTTTGTTGAATCGTTGGAACAATAAAATGGTTATTCATTATCTCATAACAGAATAATTATTAATTAATGTAAAGTATTACTTGCAATCAATTTATTATTAATCAAGCAATTTTTAAGAGGTTTTTGTTGAATTGTTGGAACAATAAAATGGTTACTCATTATCTTACAAAATTATGATACGTTAGCAATTCGTGTTACTCGCAGCTGCGATCGAGCAACGAATAGTAAATAATGACTGAACAAACTCTTCGGATTGGAATGATGGATTAATAACAAATTGTTTATTTCAAAATTATAGTAAGAAATCGAAGAGGACCAATTCCTGGACAACTGTGTTAGCCATTTTCAAACATCAGGGCTGCATCTGGAACAAAACAGTGAGAATCAATTAGCACTACGTCACTAAACGTTGTAATCAACTTTGAATTGAGGCGTTTACAACAAACCTCAGTGTCACATGCTCTTCAGGAGAATTTAATTAGCGTTGTCGTGCCAAGTAACGTACAACAGTTTTCATTCCAAAGCTTACCATTGCTTCTTTGGATAATTCTCTGCACCTGAGGACATCTTCGATAACCCACAATGAGTCTCAGCGAAGAGCGATCCTTGCTTCGTCATCTGCTTTGCGGCTGCATAATATCTTGACTCAGGCACTCTTTCCAGCACGCTTGAAAAGATACCACGATACCACCGATGAGATAAATTAAACCAGCTCCTGCATTGGAGATAAAAATCCTGAAGCCGAAAAGTAATTGCAGTCGACAAACGGTGACTGCAGCTGAGACTCCATACACGCTGCGATGACCGTAGATCGATAGAGAGTACAAAGCGTGCTGGCAAGATTCCCTCGATAAGCTTTGACGATACATTCGAGTCGCAGCAAAGTAGCTGTCCAGAGTTAAATACCTCGATGAAAGTCAACTAAGTCCCTCGATGAAAGTCAATCAAGACCCTTGATGAACCGCAACGATACACCTCGAGGTTGACTCGAGCGGCATCTAACTACAATCGATCATCCTTAGATAGTTTCCAAAGTCAATCGTCTCAGGTAATTTCTGATTACTGTGCACGTTGTACAGGGCACACTGTGTAACGACGATCCATCCATGACTCGTTTGCCTTAATGTTTTAGCGTTACGGAATCAATATTCTTCGAGGATGTTCTGCGCTGTTGTTTTCGAAAGAGTGCCTGAGTCAAGATATTATGCAGCCACAAAGCAGATGACGAAGCAAGGATCGCTCTTCGCTGAGACTCATTGTGGGTTATCGAAGGTGTCCTCAGGTGCAGAGAATTATCCAAAGAAGCAATGGTAAGCTTTGGAATGAAAATTGTTGTACGTTACTTGGCACGACAACGCTAATTAAATTCTCCTGAAGAGCATGTGACACTGAGGTTTGTTGGAAACGCCTCAATTCAAAGTTGATTACAACGTTTAGTGACGTAGTGCTAATTGATTCTCACTGTTTTGTTCCAGATGCAGCCCTGATGTTTGAAAATGGCTAACACAGTTGTCCAGGAATTGGTCCTCTTCGATTTCTTACTATAATTTTGAAATAAACAATTTGTTATTAATCCATCATTCCAATCCGAAGAGTTTGTTCAGTCATTATTTACTATTCGTTGCTCGATCGCAGCTGCGAGTAACACGAATTGCTAACGTATCATAATTTTGTTATAAGATAATGAGTAACCATTTTATTGTTCCAACGATTCAACAAAAACCTCTTAAAAATTGCTTGATTAATAATAAATTGATTGCAAGTAATACTTTACATTAATTAATAATTATTCTGTTATGAGATAATGAATAACCATTTTATTGTTCCAACGATTCAACAAAAACATCTTAAAAACTGCTTGATTCATAATAAATTGATTGCAAGTCAAACCTGCTATTGATTAATAATTATTTTGTTGATCGATTGATTTGAATCATCTTCCTCACCTGATCCAGTTTTCCCGCAACTTCACTTATTCGCACGATTTATTTATTCATTTTAAATTGAGCGCCTAACCTTCAAATTTTACGCGCGCTGTTCTCGGGTTCAAACAGAATAAACATAGCTTGAACAGGGTATGGTTGAGCGCAATTCCACTAGCCAGCGTAACTAGTGATCTTACTGGAAACATCTAGTAAGTTACCAAACTGCTGCTGCAGTTTACTGTATGACCTACGCCTATGGAAATAGCAAAAATTTCGGGTTGGTACCCCTAGCGTTCCGCATACAGAGAACCTCGCGGTATACGTCACACACTGCGCAGCGACATATTTTAGTTATCTCCCACGTGACCTCGTCGGTACTACAACTTTCGACGGTTGTGTCCACTTCTTCTCTTCGTTGCTTCGTTGTACAATTTTTGGGGGGAAGAATAGCGGGTTATTGGGTGGATCCTGCGAATTATTCTGAAACCATCGAACCGTATCTGTCTTAACATGACAATTTCCACCTTTGACGGGCTTCGGCTCTCCGCAAAACGACTGGCAATGCTGTTTTCACCGCGTTGCTTTTGTAAGGAGGATTTAGTCTTGCGGGAAATTAGATTAGACTCTTTCCCAAACCCGAGCCTCGTCTAATACACTAAAACAAATTGGCCTATTCATTTTACAAAGATTTTCGATTGAAATCAAAGGAAAGAATTGATTTTGAATTAAGTCTTTTCAGATCGATTTATAATCTTCAAATTAATTTTTCACGTTTTGATTCCATTAATTTGTTTTGAACATCGAACAGCCAATGAGAATTGATGCAGTGTTTGATTGTTGCTAATAATTGTTAACCAGTTATTGTCACCAATAAAACTAACGTATATTCTACAATTGATCATTATTTATATACCTTTTGAAAATCTGTCCAAAATATTCAGGTGCTTTATTAGTTTAAAGTCTCGATTTGATTCGAACTTTACAGGGTCTTATGTATGTACAGCGGATATAAACCTGTGAGAAAAGATTTTTTTTCATCAACACTTTGTGCTAGGCGAAGAACCAGAAATCCTAAATAATAATTATCTCTAAAAACCGTTCCTCTCAAACCGGTATTTTGATTATTGTTTCAAGGGTCTCGCGCGATGGTGAAGAAGTTCCGATGGCAGGAGATCAGACGTAAGATATGGAGCCCCTCAGAGCCTCCAGCAGCGCGTTTATTTTCCGAACCTCAATGGCAGGAGCATGTGAGTCTCGGGTATTTTCTCTACCGGTGGTTCATCTTCGGATTATGGAGTGCGTTCATCGTCTGCTCGTTATTTGAGATAGGGAGTCGTCATCCAGTAGGAAAAACGCAACATTGGCCAATCTACTTGACCCACTGGGACCTGATCCTCGGTGTAGGACACACATTCCTCGGTGCAATCCTCGTCACAAGAAGACGTTCTCTGCAACGTTTCGCCGGTTTCGACCCTGATTCTCTGGCTCTTGGAAAAACCGAATACGCCTACTGGATCCTTTATACTTTGACCTGTTCCATAGCCATTTGTGTGACTATTCTCTATTGGGGTGCAATTTACAATCCAAAGATTCACACCAAGGATCCGCTCAACTATATTATGCACTTATTCAACACAGTTCTTACACTGTCAGATCTAATGGTGGTCGGTGTGCCCCTAAGGGTTGAACACTTCTGGTGGCCTTTGGCCTGCGTTATTTTCTACCTAATATTTACATTATTCTATTACCTGGCTGGCGGTCTCGACAAGAACGGTTACCACCATATCTATAAGATTTTGGACTGGGAGCAACCTGGACGAACTCTCTTAGTCTGTCTGGGGGGTTTGCTATTTCTTGTTCTTGTTCACTGTACTTTGTGTTTTTTCGTATGGCTCAGGAGATACATACGAGCTAGAGCAACCGGGGCGATAATGACAACGACAAATATGAGCCAAGGTAGTTACAATAAAACCGGTACAGTCGGATTGGAGTTTTCATCGCCGACTTCTAAGTCTATCGAACTAACAGTTTGATCAAGGGAACATTTTTCGCGATGAATTAGCTTAACTTTTTCAGTATTATATTATGTAATCTGTGTATGTGTGTGTGTGTGTGTATGTGTACGCGCGTTCGTATGTGTGTGTGTGTGTGTGTACAAAATGAGTAAGTTCACATCTTATATTATAAACGCACACACGCACGCTGAATTATTCCCTTGAATTCGCATTGCGTTACGCGCGTTTAATGACTATATACTACCGCTCTAAGAGTGCTGCATACAGTCGTTCGAATCTCGGCAATTTGAGATCGCGAACGCTTTATTTACGACCTAATAATAAGACTTCGTTGAGTCCAATACAATGCTATGATGGTGATCAAATCCTACGGATATTAACTATTATTATATATTATATGAAATAAAATACGTAGGATGTATGTATGTATGGGGACGACAGACTTCGAACTAGATTATTATATCGAAACTGCAGTCTTTTTGATAGTGGCTAAGACGTAGGTACAGAATTAAACGTATAAGTATTATAATTATATTAAAATTAGCTAAATAAATCTGTATACTAGCTCATTTTTGTTACCAAACTATTATATCTAGATAAAAAAATAATCTGTAGATCATGGGTCAAACTCTTTGTTCCAACAAGGGTAGTAGTAGTAGTAGTATTTGAGCTTAATATTGACAAAGCTTATTAGACAATTAATTATCTAGCGCGAATTTTTTTTTTAGTTCCTAATTATTTCTTTTGCCTTTCGATCCATAAAGATATATATATAAATATAAATAATGTGTCCTGCCAAAGAAAAAATAGCCCCAATCTATTTATAACAGAATTTATACTATAATACAAGATCGAAAGATGAAAGAATTTACTATATGCTTATCGCGATACCTCCAGTCCTGTAATAATGTTATATTTATAATATAATGGATTTGCACAGTGATTCGTGCGGAGCGCTATCTATTTGGAACTAATTTTAGTTAGGTAAAATAGAGAATATATTATACTATAAGGTGACATTCCTTATCGTTATATATAACGTATAATATTATATGATTTATACAGATACTGGAGACTGAGCTATTTTGAATGACTGGGTTTACTGCGCTTATTGAAGCCTGGGGAGACGGTGCAGAAATGCATTTATCAAATACTAGCATGTTTTCGAAAATGACAAAACGAAATACGAAAATGCACAAAGCCTCTCAGCAATAAACTATAGTATAACATGCCTTTATAATATGTATAGTAATTACATATTCTGTTTGATATAAGAACAGTATCCTATATGAGATAGAAATATATTAAATACCTAATATGGATAATAATTTAATTAAGGAAGTTTGATAGAATTTGTGAATTATTGACAACGAAATAAACTTTCATACATTGTGGAAAAATATCAACGTTTTTATTAATAAAATAATCTTTCCTCGACATGTTTTGGTAGTTCCTCAACAGGTAGAGAATATCATTATTCCACACCCGACGAAATAAACGTATAAGGAGAAAAAAAATTCCCATATACGACTATATCATCGATCAATAATAATTATCACCTTATAATTACTTAATTCCTTGGTGTATGCCACCAAAGAATTATATTTATTTCTGTTTCACAGTTTTCGTTATCATTCAAGGTCTCGAAGGTTTATCGTACTCTCCGGAGGGCCAGAGTCAAGAAGTAATACCTGGCACTCAGTCCCGGCAATATCATCCTGATAATAAACAGACGGCAAATCATCGGGGAGCAATAAGCCTTCGACTAGTCCAGCAGCGCCAAGAACAACATCTGTTGCGCCAACAACAGAATTAAATATAGTACTGTTAGCTTTGAACCTCAGAAAGTCATTATAGGTCAAATCTGTTCTTGCACATCTCTCGTTATCTTCGTCTCTATCATCTGTGCACTCTTCTAGACATTGGGCAGAACTTTGTTCGCTCGATTCTGATAATTTCATAATAGAGTTAAAAGAGGGTGACTCTAACTCTGGGGAACTCACAACCAGGGCTTCGTGGGGAGCTATCATGATCATATGATCTGCGGACTGAGACACAGGAGACGTTGAATAAGTCACATAATCTGAACTTGACCCAGTCATGCAGCCAGCTACATCGTTGTTAAGAATCTTCTGATCCCTGCTCTTAGAGCCATGAATCCTAAGCATATGAGCTCTTAGCGTAGATTTAGCCGCGTATACTTTAGTGCAGGTTTCTATTGGGCAGCGATAAGCCATTCTGACCAAGTCCGGATGAGTTATACTTCGGTTTGCACTAGCCAAGGGTGCGTCGACAACAACTGGATCTAAATCTAGGTCGAGATCAAGATGCGGCGAAGGGTCCTCGTCCTGATTGATGTCAGAGTTTTGAATGTTAGACTCGTAGTCGTTAACAACTGAATAAGTTTCTTGATCGGTTTCAGATTGTGGTTCCGGCAATATTAAGGTGTTTTGAAGGGATGATACCACCTCCTGGGTTTGATGCTTCTTTATGTGAACATAGAGGCTGCTTTTTGCAGCAAATTTAGCGTCGCACATGTGGCATTGAAAGTATCTGCCATCTTTGTGGGTCAATCTGTGTTCCTTTAGGTGTTCTGACCTCATGAAAGCCTTTCCGCACGACGTAACATCGCAGACAAACTTCCTTTCGTTTGTGTGCTTTTTCTGGTGTCTCTTCAGTTTACTTGATGATGAAAATGCCCAATTACAACCTTGGAAAGTACAGAGATACGGTTTGTACCCGGTATGGGATCTAATATGTGCTTTTAAGCGGCACGGTTTGTCAAATAGTTTGCCGCACCCTGGCCACGCACATTTAATATCGCTTTCCTTGTAGCTGTGGCATCTTTGATGACTGGTTAGTGCGTTGCTGCTGTAGTACCTCTTGCCACAGCCTTCTTGTTTGCAAACATAAGGCGCGTGGCTCTGATCGTGTGACCGCATGTGGAGTTCTAATGCTCTTTTTGTCTGAAATCTTTCCTGGCAGTTTGGTACATGGCAAAAAATCTTGCTGGGTCGATTGTGCAGCTTTTTGTGCGTCAGTAAATTGTAGATGGTTGTAAATCTACGGCCGCAATCCTCCACCTCGCAGACATAGTCTTTCCGCTTTAGGTGCGTCTCTTTGTGACGTTTCAATTTAAATTCAGAATAGAAGGCCCAGGCGCATCCCTTGAAGTCACACTGAAAAATAAAAGGAAAAAATGTTAATTGATATTAGAATTAGTGAACAAAATTGAGCATCCATTATCAGAAAGTGATCGGTCTGCTTTAAAACATGGTGAGATTTTGTCCAAAACGTTTTACCGCATGAAAAATGAGAACTAAAGTTAAGATCTTCCGTTTTACCCATACGACTTATCCTTATCCAATACCTTGAACGGTCTAACTCCATAGTGTGACAAAACGTGTCCTTTAAGTGCGTAAAGCCTGTTGAACTGCCTCCTGCAATCATCTCTAGGACAGACCCAGAGTTTGCCATGTTCGTTGGACGATATAGGTTCCAGAGTATCATCGGTGATGCCAAGTTCCTCCAAAGCGTTAGATATAACAATGTCGTGTTCGGTGCTGTTAGAACAACTATCGGCGACGATGTCATCTCCGTGATCATTTTCATTACACGAACTTTGGATCCTAGACAACTGTGGAAAGTTACCAGTTGCCTCGATAAGCTCGGATGTTTTTCCTTGATAGATCTGCTCCTCCTTTCCAGTGTTTATCACTATCTGTGTCATGTTCGATATCTTATCTGTAGATATGGCAACAACAGCCATTATCCCATCGTTGTTCCTCGACTGTTCGTCGGTTTTGATTACCCTGAACGAAGACCCGTTCTCATTTTTAGCCAGTGCTTTTCTCCTCTTCTTTATTATCCTTGGTTCAAGTTTAGTCTTTAACTTCGGCCTCGGATTACCACCGCCTTCCTCAGTCTCGTTTAAACCATTCCCCAATGTTTCTACGGCGTTAGTTTCAACGTCAACATGTCCTACCGCCTCGACGTAAACATTAACGATTCTTTTCGCCGACTCTTTGTCGTTATTCCGTATTCCTTTAAGCCGGCTCTCCTTATCCTCGATCCTACTTCTGGCGCAGTTTTGCTCTTGGATTAAGCTGGTTATTCCGCCAACAGAAATCCCGGGATTATTTAATGCCTGGTTACTAGCTGATGGCAGAATTTCACCGGCTACCATCATGTCGTCTGGAGTTAAAGCGAGAGAGTCTAAATGATCGAGCTGAAAAGGCTGTAGAATGAATTCGTCCTTTTCGCAAGCTTCCAGAAGTTTATCGCTGCGAATATCCTGTAGTAATGGATCGTATCCCAAGGCTAGTTTCTTGTCCGACAAATCAATGTCCATTGATAAAACGTCGGTATTTTTGCCAAGAAATGAATGTGGCAAATCATCGGCTAAATATCGATTATCGTCGCCTGACACTTCCTCGACTTCGGATTTTATCGTGTCCAGATCCATGCTGGACACAGATTCGGTACGTGTTTTCAACCATTTTTCAATATTTGCTACTATTTCTGCATCCTTGTTATTATCAACAGTCAATAATTTCGACGCGTAACAGTTGTTGTTGTTTGTTGATGATTTTTGATTTTGAGCAATGTTCGGCTTCAACGTGTTGGACGATTTATTTTTTTTCGTTTTGTTATACTGATCTGATACAGTGATTGATTGATAACAAAAAGTTTGTTCTACTACAGCGGCGGATGTGGATGTGGAGACGGAGATGAGATCCGTCGACGATGATGGACCCGGATATCGTGCTGGGCTTGTGCTTCGACGACGTTGAAATATCCGCGGTATCTTTTTCGACCTACTACCTGCACCGGGTGCGACTCCTTTACGAGACATTTGACTGTCTCGTAACCCATTATACGAATTCACAACACAACCACAACGCCATCGGAGCTACATAACCTATAATCTACCGCCCCGTCAAGCGGCAGCTGTCAACGCCGTGGGTATAATAAGGTCAGCCAACGTAACGGTCTTTGGCTAACTCTCGTCGAATTATATTATGACTTTGATCACTGCCGATAGAGGGTTTGCGAGGTATTAGATAGTGTCGGGAAAGCAGGTTGCGTATATACGGTTGCCTATGGGTAAGGGGCAATCATGTCGGTAATGCAGATCAACTCATAATTACGATTGACCTCGTCTTTGTTATTATTTAGAAATTATTTGCTATTTTATAATAGGATACATGTATACTAGGGTGGTCCTTAAATGGGGTGTTTTTGAATTGTTACGCTCCCAAGGGTTCAAACGGATCCTTTTGAAGAAAAAAAATTTGTCCTAAATTTTGAATGCTCTATCTCAATTTTAACATCCGGCGCACGACCGCCGGAGTATTTTTTTTTTTTTTTTCAATTTCAATTCAGTTGACCCGATCACTTATATTTTATATGTAATTTGAAAAAAAAAGAACTGCGTAGAATGTTGAAATCGACGCAGGACGCAGAATGTTGAAACTTCGACGTTAATGACTTGATAAAGTTGGGTCATACATGTTTTTTGTAGGAAATTAAAAAAAAAAAAAAAATACTTCGGCGGTCGTGCGCGGGATGTTAAAATTGAGATAGAGCATTCAAAATTTAGGACAAATTTTTTTTCTTCAAAAGGATCCGTTTGAACCCTTGGGAGCGTGAAAATTCAAAAACACCCCATTTAAGGACCACCCTAATGTATAGGGGAGAGGCGGGCAAAATGGGCACCCTAAGAAATTAAGGCTTCAAATACAGGTTTGAATCGATGGATCTTCGAATTTTGTCCGAAAAAAGATAACCTGATCAATTCCGAGTGTTGAACGCCCTCGCCTGAAAAGTTTCAAAATTGCGGGCAAAATGGGCACCCCAAAAATTTGTCGAAATTTTTCAAAATCGAAAAAAGGTTTTAAATTCATTTTCGTGTTCACTTGAGAATACTTGAAGATGAAATTAGCTATGTTCAAGAGGTTTCGTAGAGCAAGTAAATCTTGTAATTCAGAACGTTTTTTAATTTTGAGAAGGTTATAAGTACAAACGAGAATTCGGGGGTGTCCATTTTAATTTGCCCGCCACTTCCTGAGTTATTGAGATATATTGTTGATTTGGTGTTTGAAGTTTGCTATAGTAAGTAAATAATGAAATTCAGAACATTTTACAATTTTGACTAAAGTAAGAAAAATTTTCAGGGGTGCCCATTTTGCCCGATAGTGCCCATTTTGCCCGCCTCTCCCCTACTAATAATGAATAAAACTTATTTGAAAAATTAACTGCGGTTTGGAATAATTCTTTTATATTATATAAGTAAAGTAAAGTGGAATGAATTGAAGGAGACAATTTTTTTTAAAGGTATTGGACCGAAATAAGTTCCGAGCGAAGGGTTATTTACTTGGGAAGTCCTGTGTAACACTGGTCTCGGAAGTCTTTGGGAGTCTTTGGAAGTCTTTAGTAGTCAATGGTAGTCAATGGAAGTCTTTGGAAGTCATTGGTAGTCATTGGTAGTCTTTGGAAGTCATTGGTAGTCAATGGAAGTCATTGGTAGTCAATGGAAGTCCTTGGAAGTCTTTAGAAGTCACTATTAGTCTTCTGGAAGTCACTTTGGAGTCATTAAAATTCATTGGAAGTCATTGGAAGTCTGGTAGTCATTGGTAGTCATTGGAGTCACATGTAGTCGTCTGGAAGTCACTACGGAGTCATTGGAAGTCATTGGAAGTCTGGTAGTCATTGGTCAGGGCCGGCGACTTTTGTGTGGAAGGTGTGGAGATGTCCACACTCGAAATTCTCCCGACTAATTGTAAAATTGAACTTTGCCAGTACGGAGAATATAAATTTTCTTTTGATCCCAAAAAAATTTGGGATTGCCCCCAAACACATCGATATGAATTTATATCTAAAAACCCTGTTAGAGGTTCAACGTTCGCAATGAATAGATGAAAAACGAAAAAGAATTATTTCACTTCCCCCCCCCCCCCCCCCCCCCCCGTGCTCCAATTCCACACTCGAAATTATCAGAAGTCGCCGGCGCTGTCATTGGTAGTCAATGGAAGTTCTTGGAAGTCTATATGGAAGTCACATGTAGTCTTCTGGAAGTCACTATGGAGTCACTAAGGAGTCATTGGAAGTCATTGGTAGTCAATGGTAGTCAATGGAAGTCGGAAGTCACTTCTACACCCAAAATTGAAGTGAATAGCCCCTCGGTTCCGTGCAGGCATTCATTTTTAACTTCAGAATCATTTATTTCTGATAGTCTGTAATTCTTTTCAATTTGAAAAGATGAGACTCCTATATAATCCGAAAATTTAGAGTAAAGCAGAAAAGTTCAGAAAAAATTGTTCCCTGATTTTTGCCGATTTTAAATCCAAAGTTTTGCCAGACTAATTAACGGGTGAAAATTTCTACCAGAGTATCGATTATACTGATACGCAGTTTATACAAGGCACGACACAGTCGTAAATTAGCTATTCTTTTTTATTTATACAGTATACAAGAAACTATAGATTTATATTACAATAATTGACATACCGAATAAATCATTTTTCACATCATCATTCATCATCAATCTGCTAGACACTCATTCCAAGGTCTGTACTAATACCTGATTAGCTACGAATGTGCCTCAGTGCTCATTTTTCGAGTGGGAGTTGATTTGTCTCTTTGGGAGAGCTCCGCTATACTCTTAGATAATTCCTTGTCGCAATTAGCGGCTTTGGTCAGCTGTTGGAGTCGTTGAAGCCGCGAAGAGTCTTTGATAGCAACAGTCGGCTCGCATCTAGCGGCAACGTTAACGTCCTGCAAAGTCGAGGACTTCGTCTGTGGAATGGTGGCCTCAGCAAGAATTTCCCCAACGGAACGGCCCCCACAAGTACCACGATCTAAAGCCATCGGTGGAGCAACTCCAGTACCACAAACACCTTTTTTACAAGAAAAAGTCTTCCTCGACCTCCGGGCAGGTCGGCATTCTTCGAATGGTATCCTGGAACGGCGAGGACTAGCGCAATGCTCCTGATCGACTTTCACTTCGTCCTTAGCTTCGACGAAATTTGCACATGGTGAGGAGGCGGCTTCCACGAGACGACGACAGGCAACTGCTTTTGGCAGTACGTAAGAGGGTGGAGATTTTGGCTGAGGTTCCTCCGAAGTGCAGCAAGGGGGTCTGAGAGATTCGGTAAAGATGAGCACATCTCCTTCCGTGCGACGATACCGCGGGTCAGAAAGTCTCGGGTCCGTTTTTCTGCATTCCTCTCGGTGCCGATGAGCGATTCGACAAGTAGATGGTTCCGGAATCGTTTTTTTCTCGAACTTGAAGAGGTAGTCCCAAAAGCTCTCCTCTGGTTTTGGCGGTGGACAAAGCGGACAGTTACTAGGTTTTTCTTTGATGCGGACTAAGCGCTTGCAGAAATTAAGGAGCGAGCGGCGCGAAGGTTTCAGTGGTTTTCCATATCCCTCCTCAAGGCACTTGGAAGACGAACCATCGGATGGTTCTAGTCGCTGCAAATCTGGTTCATCCCGTTTTTCGTTGGTTAGTGGAAGTCGCCGAGGACCTGGACCTGGACCGGGTCCCATTCCTGACTCTGGACTGTCCGAACCCGAGGCGGCTCGTGTGCTTAGCTTATGATGAATTGGGGTGGAAGATGATGGCTAAGGATTGGAACGTGTAGAATAGAATTAGAATTAGAATGACTTGAATATAATATGTATTTTGATGACGATAAAAGTGTACAAATGTTGATTATCGTGCCTTTATATAAGATACATGCGTGAAACAACTCTTATGCGGTATATGGCAGTTTTCGAACGACTGTGAAGAAAGTGTTTTACGATTAAGTAAGTCGTGAAAAGTTGAGAAAACATTTTGTAACCTTTTGAAAGTATTGCAAAAAAATTTGACATCCTGAGACGTAATTGGATCTTCCAACTGTGCGGCGTGGTGCGTAGAATAGAATTGAGTAAGTGTGAGGTTGATTAGGTGCTGATATACGATGGCCTGCGATTGAATGATGCCTGTTAAAAAACTGAGCAGAAATTTTGAACCCGTGGTATCGAAAGGCGTGCATCGCGCAAATGTTTGCGGATCGATTTGTCCCGTCAGGCATTTATTTATCAAAAAGAAACAAAAAGAACAATAATCTTTATATGCTTGTCGGAGCGTAATCAATCTGTCGAGGCAATAATTCTGAATACTTATTAAACCGTGCTATTATAGCTGTATGGTAAATTCGTTTTCCAAATTTTGGCGATTGATTTGCGCGTCAGCTACCTTATACTCGTGCGAAGAGCTGCGAATCCAAGGCATATAATCGTCGACCGGTACCAAGGCTGAAGGTTGGGGGTTTGGGGTCGTGGGTTTGGGCCGAACCAACCCCCGGCCCGCACCGACGTTCGCGAATCGCGGTGAGCCGTGAGGAAGGGTGTTTACTCAAGACACGACAATTCATTACGTAATTGAATTGAATGAGGCCTTGGGGAGACGGGGTTCGGGGGGGGGGGGGGGGGGGGGGGGCTCGGCGGAGGGTTATACTGGAAGGAGAAAACCGGCGGGGTTGAAAGGGGCGCTGTGCTACTGCAGGAGGTGCCGCGTTCCGTTGTAGATCCTTCGCCTGGACCCGTGTCGAATAAGGGAGGAGGCTCTGCCGTTAGGTGTATAAGTGCGAGTATACGCATACGCAAACATACATATACGTAGATGAAGTCTGTAGGTATATAGGGGGGGGCGGAGGGGCGGGGGAGGGGGGGGGGGGGCTGTATATACCTACAAACGCGAATTTCCTCGGGAGGAACGACGGCGTGGGGGAGTATTTTCCCTCCGTTGGCTCGCCCCGACCGAATTAAACGATTAGTTAAACTGATTTCCAGTTAGGAGAATGAATAAGTAATCGGATTTCTCGTTAAGGTAATCGCATTCCGCCCTGATTGGCTCCGTCTGCCTGGGTTTCGGCCCACCTAACGTATATAAACGCAGCTCTATGTATAATGCATACATGTTTACCCAACGCTTAAACGTATTAGCAAATGCGGAATACACAATAACACATACATACATACATATACGTGTCAACTGTGTATAAATAGACTGCATCAGTACCAAGTATGATATACATTACTTCCTAGTTCGTATTTTGCCACAATTCAAACTTGTTTTGCTTGATGCTGCAACATTTACATGTTTTCTGTCTATATAACACACACTGGTATACATTTCTACCCGCAACGTGTAGTCAAATATATGTATGTATGTATGTATATGTATGTATGTATATACCTATATACTACGTAACTATCTACCATATAAATTTAGGTGTCCATACATATATATAGGTGCGTATAATAATATGGACTGCATGTGAAGTTGTATATCGTACATGAGATAATATATACTTGTATATGTAAATATCTATTCGTATGTACACTGGCATACTCTCTCTCTATATATTCCCATTCCTATCCTGCAGTTACCCTCCGCGAATACTCGCTACGGGACGTCGAATGTTTACCCGAACAATTACACACTCCCGAACGCAATCCCATTTAAATATTGCTGGTATAGTGGGGGTTGGTTGGTTTATGGATGGGGGGGGGGGGGGGGGGGGGGGGCTGGGCTGGTGACCAAACATTGTGCCAGGAGCACAGATTTCCCGGGTTTATCCATATATACGTGTATGTGTCTATTATATACCCATGTCGATCTACCCGCAGGTGATGTATAATTGGTAGACAGTAGATTACAATACATGATATTATTCCAAAATGTATATATAGGTATCTAATATATCTCTGCAGGAAGGTGGAAAATGTATAACAAGTTCTTCATTTTATCCGTTACTATAGGTATAGTAATACGTCAAATAACTTCCGAACTAGTTAATTGATTTTAAAAAAATTTGGTGAAACAATATTTCGGATAGTTTTTGAAAACGGTATTAAATTTGAGATAAATCGGTGCAGTGGTTCGAGAAGTAAAGGGTAAAATGTGGTTTCGAAGAAATAACAATATCTCGAATTTGGGTGGTGCGGGTATTTCTTGAGGAACATAACACAATTTGAAAATCAAGTGTCGGAGGGGTAGCAATTTGAAAATTCATTGAGGCGCATATCTCGGAACAATTTCAATGCAGTATCGCGTTTTATCGCATGAACAGAATATTTCATTAGTACACAATTTTTTTTTTTTTTTCGCGATTCTGGTTACACCAGAGTTTTTGGCTTTTTGACCATGATGAACAGTTACACAGGGACCAGTACAGCGACTTTTCGAGAAATTATCATAGTCCGAAATCAATTTATTTCACAACCAAAGTTCATTTCACATCAAAATATTTTTCTTTTTCAAAATCATGTGTCGTAAGGATTTTAGAGCACCGTTGGACCGATTCAGGTCATCTTGGATTCATTTTGTTCAGAAAACCAATCCTCATTATGTGAATGTAGGAATTTTAAAATAAAAAAATTATGTCATAAGTTATGATCAATTTACCAAATTTGCAAAAATTATTATCACTCATTTCTTAAATAACTTGGCCAAAACGAAAAATTTTCAAAATTCCTACATTGACATGATGAGGATTTGTTTTCTGAAGAAAATGAATCCAAGATGACCTGAATCGGTCCAACGGTGCTCTGAAATCCTTACGACACATGATTTTGAAAAAGAAAACTATTTTGATGTGAAATGAACTTTGTTTGTATGAAATAAATTGATTTCGGACTATGATCATTTCTCCAAAATTCGCTGTAACTGGTCCCCTTAAATTGAACAGAATTTATTTCTGTACACAATTTGACGGTGTAACCCTGACGATGCAGGAGTGCATAGAAAACTATGCAGAATCGAATGAATTTGATCTGTACGAGTATCGGAGTGACACTATAGACATAGCTATATAATATTCGTATCGATATTTAATATCGGCAAGTGTAACGCGTATATTACGCTATCGGTTATAAGGAAGCGACAGTTTGCATTGCGTCTGCAAACGGAGTAGGTACGTTGAGGGAGGGAGGGCGCGTTGTATCTATACACACGATATATAGTTATGGTAGTGAAGCGATTCAGGGTGAAACGCGGGGGCGGATAGCGGTGCACAAGGGTGAAACGGGTAAAATGCTAATGAGCTTCGTCGGCTGCAGGGGCGGTTCAGGGTTGGAGTTGAATCTGTGAAAGACCGCCTCCGGTTGGCGGATTGGCTAGCGTCTCGATGGCGGCCGCCGCGGCGCTTAGCGTCGCGACGCGACACGACGCGCCTCCCGTCGCCCTCCGACGCCTCGCGGGTTCCTCGCGGACGCGAGTGACTCCCCGAGGATGGAGCAGCTCACCCAGTTTGTCTCGAAAAGCTTCGATACCTCAACCGCGAACGTGAATGCTAACGGTACGGGAAACGGAAACGGAAACGGTAATGGAAACAAGGTGCTACAAAACGCTGAAACGATTAGCTGGGATTCTTCTTCTTCTTCATCTTCTTCGTCGCTGAAGAGACGCGCCTGCAGGGACGCCTGCGACGCTGCGGCCGCAGCAATCACCCTTAGCGTCGCCCATCTCCTCGGTTCAACGGAAAGTGCCACGACCTGTAGTACGTTGTCAGTTCAATCTGCATACCATATCGAATATTTCTACTCTGGGGCCGTTGACAACACTTTCTTCTTTTCCGGACTGACGCATTTGCAATTTTATATATAATTATCTAGTCCGTGAACGTGAACGTGCGGATAAAGAACCTCGCGATTTAAACACACATATATGTGGCAGATTGAATCTGCTGCAGTATAAATTCGTCAAAATATTCTAATCCTTATCAATTAATGATTTGCATAAAATAATAATCGATGTCAGTACAAATTTTTGTGCAAAAAATGCGGCACTTCAACCACCGCAGATTTGTCGCTGTTATATATTGTAATTTGTGTTTGAATACGTACTTAGTTCAGAAATCACATAGATACAGTACTGACCGTTGAAAACACTCCCTTCCGTGATTTATTTACTTGTTTATTTTGGAAAACTTCTTTAGTCCATATCGTTACCAGTTCCGAAGTAAAAACGTGGAGACTTAATCTAATCGCTTTCATCGTGTTTCATGTATTACGTCCAAGATTTGAATTTTACGAATTCAAGGAATGAATTTAATGGTATCCATCAATCTTATTTGGTTAATTATTCAAAAAATCCATTAAATCAAATTCTTATTATCCTTCACCGTAATGATCTCATTCCCATGAATGATTCGAGGATCGTTATATTAAGGCGAAAATGAAAGTTGGACGTTATTCAGATGGTGATGCCCGTTCGAAAGAGTCCTTGGATGAGGTATGCCACGGCGAGGCGGCCCCCGAGGACGAGCCGCCGTCGCCTGATGGTAGATTGCAGCCAGAGGACCTCTCCGTCGGTACAAAGTTGAGGGAAAAACCAGAGAGTGCTCGAAGTGGTCCTCCAAAAACACCGGAGCTAAAGCTATCGGTCAGAAAGCTCCTCGGTTGTAGTCCTTCACCGCCACCCCTACGACCTTCGCCTTCGCCCTCACCGTCCTCGGCGTCGACGTCGGATCGGTGCCAAAGTCCGGACGGTAATGGAGCCGAAATTTCAAGGGTTGATCAAGGACCACCCCAAAGACAACATCATGTACCACGATTGCAGCCCACCACTTCAGTACCGGAAGAAACAGTGAAGGGTACGTAATTTGGCTTTTTCTTTTCATTTTTTGGTTTCTTTATTCTCATGACAAAATTGGCAGTACCGCAAGTACTAAATTGTGTCAAATCGAGAGATCGAGAGAAAACACACAACGCTAACGACTCTATGAGCTGCGTCTTTGTGTTTTTTACTCGAAATTCATGAATTTCATGAAAATTAATTCTAATGCTATTTCAATTTCGTTAGCATAATTTCAAATAGCATAATTCTTTTTTTTTTTGTTTGTTTGGATCAAATTTTTGTAGATTTCGATTTTTCCAAATATGCGAAAAAGTTGTTACAAACATCTGATGAGGTGTACCTATTTATTTTCGGCAAAAAGTTATTAATACAGGTAATTGAGGATCGTGATGTCATCTGTGCGTTTCGAATGATTGGAAATAGCTCTGTGGTGGTTCTGCGCAATGACTGTTCAAATTGAATTTTTATACAGTGTGTTTCGGTTACAAGTGCCATTGAAAGATCAGGGTGCATATTGAAGAGATCGAATTATAGATGAGGGGAGACTGACAAGCTTGCTCTTTCCATTTGGTCTTATTTTTATTATTATTATCCTATTTTTCGTTTCGCATAGGATCGAGAATGAGTATACTTCCTTCGCTGCTGTTGAATGAATCTCACAATTAGTTTTCGGATGAAACAAAGGTTGAAGATAGAATCAAACGATTACCTATAGATAATCTTATAATGCCCATGGGCTGTGAAAATATATTTGGCTGCTTATAAACACACTATTTTCTTTTCGGAATAGCAGATTCATTTTATATAAGTGATTATCTCACTGACTTCAACGTCAATTATATCGTCGGAGATATAAATTTCAAAAGTTATGCACCCATACTCTGAATTACTTCATAGGATTAATAAAACACATATTAATATCCAATATTTAATAATCAGGCAGCTTTTTCTAGCCTCGTATGATTTATAAAAAAAATTCTATTTCTTAATTAAATAACAAAGAAAACGAATTGATAAGGCAAGATCGCAGCTGCTTTTCCCTTCTGAATAATTGGGAAATGTAAATGGCAAGATGTGTATATAAAATGCATTCAATTTTCTGGCGGATCAGTCGAGTCTGACCATAAAGACATTGCCTGTTCTACTGGAGTCGATACAGTGTTTCTACAAATGCGTGAACTGGCTTAAGGGAAGACTTCGGTGAAATTTTTGGCAAAAACAGGTTTTTTAATTCTCATACAACTTTGAAAAGACGTGTAAAAAAAAATCCTTTCAGCAGTTTTTGAATAATGTCAGTATAGATAGTGAAAAAGAGTTTCAGCCTCCTGCGATGAAAGTGCATAGATGCAAGGAATTTTTGACAACGGTGAGAAAAATCTTCTTCGCAAGGTTCCTTATTGCGCTTATATTTTCATCGCAGGGGGCTGACATTTTTTTTCACAGTCTATACTGACATTATTCAAAAACTGCTGGATGAATTTTTTTATACAACCTCTAATAGCGATTTTCAAAATTTCACCGAAGTCTCCCCTTAACGGATTATATAATCACATCGAAGATCTTACCCCCTTCTCGGGGTCAGGTTGAAGTTCCGAATTTTAAAAGTTCCGAACGGTATAAAAACTCCGGATTAGTTTAAGAGGATTTTGAATTTTTAGAAACGTTTAAGTTTAGAATACATATTAAAATTTCGAAAGGTCGCAATGGAGACAGCTCAGAATTCTGAAGCTCCAGACCCCCAGGAGCTCAAAAATCCGAAAATTTCGGTCTATTTCTCTGCAGGATGTGAAGACAAAAAAATAGTTAATTTTGATCCCTCTTTACGGAATCCCATTTTATCTACTTCAATCGATAACTTCATGATTTTACTTTACTTATGACATCTATAAATCGATTTTTTCTCGCATTTCATTAATTCGTTTGCTTTCTTATGTTATTGTTGATCCAAAATATTTTTGTCGACACATCATAAAAAATCAATTAAGATGAAATTATTGTTTTTAGACTTGGTGCCCGTTTTGCCCCCATATAGAATCTCTCATATCCCAGACAGCATGGAATATTACCCAATATTGTAGCAACATTGTAGCAACATTGCAATATTGTAGCAACATTGTAGCAACATTGCAATATTGTAGCAACATTGTAGCAACATTGCAATATTGTAGCAACATTGTAGCAACATTGCAATATTGTAGCAACATTGTAGCAACATTGCAATATTGTAGCAACATTGTAGCAACATTGCAATATTGTAGCATCATTGCAGCAATATTGCAATGTTGCTACAATGTTGCTACAATATTGGGCAATATTCTGTGCTGTCTGGGATGTTTCAGATATATTTTTAAGCATAAACATTGCGGACCCGCTCGTCCTTATATTCTATCTCTAAATCTTGTACAATTACATCCTGGTAGTAGCAGCAGCTAGCGTATGATCTATACAATGCATTGTAGCATATATACACAATACCTATATGTATTTGTAACCTACCTGCAAAACCAGTGGGATCGTGGAACAACATGAAGGGAACGCGTTGGGCGAACCAGCTAGAACTGTATAATACGTAATTTATGGTTTAATACGTGCGAGAGTTGCGTCCGGTGTACGCCCTCCGCCTCCAACCACGATCTCTCTACGGGGGTCCGTCATAACTTCACCCGCGATTAAGCGCAAATCAAAAAGCAATCTGCTCCACTCGGCCGTAGGTACCATATCGGAACGAGAAAAACAGGCGCGAGGAAAAAAAAAAAAAAAAATACATACGTGTATATACAAATGTAGGTAGGTTTATGTATAGGTATAGGTATACGAATACATAGATATATATATATGTATATTATATAAGAAACGGATAGCTGGGGGAAAGATGAGAAGGAAGATTTAGAGATCGCGAGGATTCGTAGGGTTCCGAAGATTTCGCAGAAGCACTTTGCCTGGCGAGTGGCCCGACGCCTAAACTCCGGTGCACACGGCGTGTTGGTCAGTATTTCGAAATACTAGCCATATTTATAGCCGTAGGGGTTAGTTTTGAGAAAGTATCCACGGAACACATAAAGTCTCACTAATGCAACGATCGGCTACTAGGGTCAGATCATGATTTAAGATCTTCAGCTGCACGGAGATATCCGTCACCTCTGCGAGAAGAAGACCCTTTACCCTAATTCTTTCAGCCAATTTTCCTCCTTATATACAATCCATATGTAGCTTTGTACGCAAATACTTATGTATACATCAGTTTTTTTTTTATGAAGACAAAACCCCGAAACTATAAAAAAAAAAAAAAAAAAAAAAAAAAGAAAAATATGTAAAAGCTTATCGAACTTCCCAACTTTGAAGTGAATTCAAAGACACATAACTAGTTTAAAATTTGACCAACACAAGGTTCGAAAACATGCCTTGAATATTTAGTAATTAATTCACGAAGTCTATATTCCTCTGTGGATTCTGCAGTCACTCAGATTTTGTCTTATTAAATGAGCAATAGCTTTAGCTTCAATTAGTCTGCGGTTACCACTTACCAATAACGGATTTCTTGCATCGGTACGATCACTCATACCCGCTCAGAGGGGTATTTTTGACCATCGACTCTATTGCTTCAAAAGTTTACCCGTGAAGTTCGATTATTGTAACTTATAAGTTATGAATTTTTCAGCCCATCACATTGCCTTGCATTAACTTTTCCCGCCGAAATGGAGCTAAAAAAATTCTGCACTCAGAAAAAAGTCTTGTTGACACAACCAAAATTTGGGTTATTATATGCACAATCACATTTTTTGTTCAGTCAACCAAAAATTTTGTTGGAATAGTCAAAATTTTGGTTGTCCCAACAAAATTTGGTTTTCTCAACAAAATTTTGGTTATCCCAACGAAATTTTTGGTTGCCTGAACAAAAAATTTGATTGACTGAACAAAAAATGTGATTGTGCATATAATAACCAAATTTTGGTTGTTATTTTTCTGAGTGTGACGGGTTGGAAAAAATTGTTTTTCCATTCTTCGATCGTATTTCTCGCGTTTTATTGGTGCCATCGGAAAATCCGATAAACGGGGGATAAAATAAACCGGAAATGGTACCTCAGGCGTTAGGTTGAGGAGTTTGCGAGTTTCCTCAAACTAAACTCTAACAATAAGTGATTGAGGTCTGCAAGGCAAGGCAAGGCTTGTGCAAGGTTGGCGTCTAGATCACGTAATTCTTTATTCATCGCCACGGCGTCGATTCGTCGCGTGCCATATGGGATGGCGAGGATCGGGGTGGTATATAGCCAGGGCGACGAGGGGCCAGCCGACTCCGTCTGTCTCCTCTGATTCCGACGACCGCGCTCCTGGTAATCGAATTAGCGCGACCCAGGGCGCGCGATTGCTTCGTTCGGGGTTCCGCACTGGCTTAACCCCCGGGGGTGGCTTACTAGAACGTTTATACTCACTCACGTATGAGTAAAGTAACTGGAAGGCCTCGACGCCGAGAAACTGAATGTGCACGATGTAACCAAACGAACGTATACGAATGTATGTATCCTATATGTATATACATTGATACGTTACACGCATACCTACACGTATTATACACATCGAGAATATAATCATCCTCAATGACACGATGTTATAGCTCAAACTTTCCATTGCATGGGCTCATCTACAGCTTTAAAGTTAGTGCGGAGCTAAGGGATAACATTAAACGCTTCACGGGCAATCAAAACGCTTTTCAAAATGATTAAATCTCGAGCCGTCACTTTGCTGCAGTTATAATACACAATTGTAAGGGTTGGTCAATGCGTGACGCGTAATTTTTTATAGAAGCACAGAATTGCAATTTGTTTAGTGGTTTTGATCCGATTGGGATGATGAACTTAAAAATTAATTGGTACAAAGTCTAATTGAAAATAATTTGATTTTCAAAAAAGGGTGCGAACCTTGAAGAATCAGATATAAGAAATCCTTCATTGGTACCCTAGGTCTAATTAAAGCAAATGCGGAATCACTTATTAAATGACATAAAAATCAAAAATTCCATGGAAAATTTTATAAAACAAGGATTGTAGAGGTTGAAATCGAGTTTTCTTTGCCTCCTATTAGGCAGATCCACAAAGCTATCCCTTACATGTAATCGTAAGTGGAAATCTATCGAATAATGTCCTGTTGGCGTTGATCGATTACACCACAACGGAATGACTCTTTCGAGCAGTAGTTCGTTTTCCTTTGAGATCTGCACACTATACACACGTTTGCAACTTGCAATAGGATATACTAAGCGCTGCGGACACCACCGTGACCATTCGATTGATGAGAATCGAGATTTCATTTAGCACTGCAGCGATATAGGTATGTTTGTAGACGGCCTTCGAAGTATATAAGTTGTGCAAGAAAAGTTCTTAATAATCTTGAACGTGGAAGAGAAGTTAGAAAAACCTCAAGTGCAGAAAGACATCAGTTTCATCTCTATACCCGTCCTCGTGAGCCCCGCAAGCTCATGCCTTGAAGCAAAGTAATACTGTAGGCACCTACAGACGCGCACTTACTATAATTAACGGTACACGAATTAATTAACCGGTACTTAATATAAAGTAACTACGGTCGACTATACCATTGTGTATATAGGTATATAGGTATACATAGAATAAGAGAGAACTCTTAGAGGAGTTGAGCTGCCCCCTGTTCCCCATGCCTTAGTACCCCACACCTCGCTTCGAGAGGATTAAGCACCTCGACTGCTACCCCGTGTATCCCTCGGCAAGGCGAAGGGGTGCCAAGGAAAGCTAGCTCGTTGTGATTTATATAATTTAGCAAAGTGACGAGGTTACGTTTGTATTGGCGTTTAATCCCCCCCTGTATACATATACTACGTATAAATGTAGTATATATATATGTTTATCGACGTAACTGGTTGAAAAATTAACAAACTTTACCGTTCTCTGCAGTTAACTATGAGAACCTATCATCATATTCCAAGTATCCCACACAGCACCCAATATTGCCCAATATTGTGGCAACATTGCAATATTGCGATATTGCTGCAATGTTGCTACAATATTGCTACAATATTGCGATATTGCTACAATGTTGCTACAATATTGCGATATTGCTGCAATGTTGCTGCAATATTGGGTGCTGTGTGGGATAGATCATCGTCAATCCCTATCTTCGACAAAGAAAACGTGCAAAAGTTATCTTTATCTTAGAAAATTGATGATGATAGTCTGCTGCGGGGCGATTAGCGATATGTTATATTATAGGGGGGATTTAGCAATGGCATGGACCTGTATACAGTTCTGTAATACATATATACGGTCCTAAGAGTTGTTCCAAAGTTCTTCCTAAGTCATATAGTATGGTATAAGCTTGGGGTCGTCGTTAGTCATCCATGTGACCCGAGATTTCGTTCCTTCTCAATGCAGGACATAGCGTACGTTGCAGGGATGTTCCGAAACTTGAGCAGCGCTAATGTCAGCCAATTCAGAACCGCGGCTGTACGCCGATTTGAATAGAATACTCGTAAGCGCGGTTAGAATTTACGAGTACTGCAGAGACCGAGCCGCGGAGGAAACGAGCCGGAAGAAAATCGCTAGAACTCGAGGAGCAAACTAATAGCGACGATTAAAACGAATAATGGTTCTGATAGAGCACCGTGCTCGGACCAAAGGACGTTTTTACATACATTAGGTACAAATATACGTTAAAAGTCTTTGAATATTATTCTAACGATTTTTAATATTACGGACAGGAGCTGCCGCAGGACTTGTGCAGCCCAGAGGAAGCGGTGCCATTGGTACTGCAGCGATTAGCGCTGGTGGAGGAAAGCAGAGAAGATCAAGGACCAACTTTACTCTAGAGCAGCTGGCAGAGTTGGAAAGACTTTTCGACGAAACGCACTATCCGGACGCATTTATGAGGGAGGAACTCAGCCAGCGGCTAGGACTAAGCGAGGCGCGTGTTCAGGTTTGGTTCCAAAACCGGCGCGCCAAGTGTCGCAAGCACGAAAGCCAGCTGCATAAAGGTAAGATGATCGATGATTTGACGATCAGTAAAACAAATCAGATCTTGCGAAACGGTAACTCTTGTATAAATACTTGCAAAATGTGCAAAAGCAGCAGGAAATTTTTTATATTCGCACATGAAAATCCATGTCGAATTCTAAGTGTAGCCCAGCAGGTTAAAGGGTTACGTATAAGCAACACCTTTGGAGGAATAGATCTGAGAACTTTTCACAAAGCAGTACAACACTGGCGTCGGTGTACACAGATCATAAATTTGCATTTCAAAAATGAAAATCTGTATTTTCGTCCAACGAAACTCTCTAAATCTGAATCAGTAAAAACTACTGACAATCAGTGAATATTCACTGGTTTCCAGTTATAAGTCTGCCACTGATCCAATCAGTGGCACTGATTCAAATTTAGAGAGAAGGATATAAACTAGGAACCAAAAACTGTGAATCGTGTTTTTCTGTAATTTTCGACGATGCCAGACCTGTACCCCGATTCTGTAACTTTTCGTTAACGAAACGATCGTATCGGCTTGTTTTGTCTTGTTTTCTATTGGGTAAATTTGTCTTTCCTGAAACCTGATTGGTCACTGATATTGCTGTGTTAGCTAACGACAGCGATAATTCTCGATAACGAGTTACAGAATCGCTCTACATCCAGTTTCGTAGCAGCATGTCACATCAAATCCAGTTTAAATCCGGAATTTTTATTATACACTGTTCATTCCTCCAACGGTGAAATAATTCTTCTAATTATAAAAACTTAAAACGGCGCAAGATATACAGAGAAATCTGTCTTGACGTTGGCACTTAGGTGTCGCAGGCGGGCTAGTCCTCGCCCCCAGGAGTCCGCCAACGTCCTTAGAACCGTGCAGGGTTGCTCCGTACCTTCCGGCTCTGAGATTGCACCCTCCACCTCCGCCAGGTGTGGCAGCGTCGACAAATTCGGCTACTGGATCTGTCGCCGGATCTGCTTTCGACCCTGCTGTTCTTCACTACGCGGCAGCCGGTGGTTTGTTCTGTCTTCCGCCCCCGCCACCTCCACCACCACATTCTCATCATCAGCACCATCACCATCAACACCAACACCATCATCACTCGCCGCACCCGCTCGGTCTTGCGGCTTCTTTGGCGGCTGCGGCAGCCGCACGATCTAAGAACAGTAGCATCGCTGACCTCAGGCTTAAGGCAAGAAGACATCAGGAAGCACTCGGATTAGACAGGCCGGCGTAAGGCCTTGCTAATGTTATTATAGCTGTATATCTTTACTCTATATTATAGGTAGGTATGCGTATAGAGCGGATGAATTATGAGTTATGAGTTATTGGCTGTAATTTTAAACAACTCATGCTGGACTAGATTAGACAATAGACTACACAGGCGAGATTGAACGAGACACATCGCTCGGGAAGATCGTTTCTTCGTACGTGGAACTATAGGATTACACTCAGAAAAAAGTCTTGTTGACACAACCAAAATTTGGGTTATTATATGCACAATCACATTTTTTGTCCAGTCAACCAAAAATTTTGTTGGAATAGCCAAAATTTTGGTTGTCCCAACAAAATTTTGTTTTCCCAACAAAATTTTGGTTATCCCAACGAAATTTTTGATTGACTGAACAAAAAATGTGATTGTGCATATAATAACCAAATTTTGGTTGTTATTTTTCTGAGTATAGAATATTCAGAATTGATCATTTGTCAGTGATACCTAAATTGTTTCATATTCAAATGAATCGTTTTCTTCTGACCCGGAATTTTTTTTTGTGTGACAGAAAAACCCAAAATTGAGAACAAAAAATGTATAAGAAATACATCAAGTTTAGCTATGGCGATTATGTTCGTCGATGCTGGGATGTCTTTTATCTGCCATAATCTCGCGATTATGTATATCAACTCGATCCAACGTTATAATACGCGTTCTTCTATCTATCTCATTTTCGCTCTCTCGACTATCGCTGACGCTCGACTTTGATGCTCCTTGTACCTAATAGAGGTATTAATTAATTGCCACTCATGCGATACGACGAGGTTCGCTCATTCGCACGCTCAACTAACATAAGTGCAAAAAGTTCCGTTTCCCACCTCAATTAGGTATATAATTCATATATTATCAACTCTGGGAAATATAATTGCTGTGATCGTTATAGTAATCATCATTTTTTTGGTACACCCTGCGAAATGCAATTTATCCAAAACGTTTTCGAATCCAATATCGTTCTTTCCATATAGGTGTGCATACCAGTGATTCAATCAACATTGGCTGCTCAATTAAATACACATCGACGGTTCTCTTCGTGTTTACATTCAAGTCAATCAAAAATTCGAGTAACTATAAGAAATACAAGTATAATTCTATTTTCATACAATTTCAATTCTGTATGTTCATCCTTATCATTTCTTCACACTCTGCATCCATTCCAATCCTGCTTTCACCATTTCAATCCGTTCTGTTTCATTATAAGTTGTAATGAAAAGTATATCGATCCATGTATCAATTTCTGAAGTCGTATAAAGTCTAGGCCGAGGCTAGAGCCAGAGGTAATGTGATCGTGGTTCGTCGAGAATAGAGGATATACTATGTTATGCTGTACGCGAGTAACGTAAGAGAGAACGGACGGGGATGGTCGCAGCTCGGAACTGGCAAGACATTATTCTTAGGGGATGATTCACGGTCGGTCCAACTTGGCTCGGATGAACGCGTGTATATCCTATATATATATATATATATATGAGTATGCGGCAGGGCGGGCGCAGCGGCCGCAGTACGAGCGCCAGCACTAGCACTAGCACCAAAAGCGACTGGACTGACTCCGGGTGGAAGCGCTAATGCAATAACTGCCCGACACCAGTCGGATAAATCAAGGAGAGAAGAGCGAGAACCAGTGGTACCGACTAGCCGCCAACCGCTTGCTCGCACACTCGTCCATTCGAGCACCACGGGGGTGGCTAGTAATCGTGTTACCATCCGTGCACTGGCCCCACACAACCCCTGGGCGTCGTTACAGGACGACCGATCGCTCTCCGCGAAATACTAAAAAACGGGGAACCAAACGGGCATCAGCGTTCGAAATTCAAAATTAGAAAATCGGAAACCAAAATCGCCGATTCTCCGGAAAGCCACCGAATGGGAAAAAAATGTGTAGATAATTTGCGAACATCTCGTTTCGCATAATCGAATTAAGGTTTTTTTTTTTACTCCGTGAGAGGGATGCAGAAATTTTATGCCGATGAGATTGTCGGATCGCGCCAAAAGGCTGGCGGGGTGTATCCATGTTATACCTTACCTATACGCATGTATATAAAACGTATATACATACCTGCAGGTTTTACCCCCCGGCGTGTTTCCCTCGGGTGAAATAAATAGCAAAGTATAAAATGAAATAAAAAGAAATCTTCGCTGCGCTGCGCTGAGATAATTTCGTGGAGAGACTCGCCGTTTGTTTTAATCCGAGTTTCAAGAACTTTTTCCTTCCCGCTTGCAAATTGGCCATCATTTGTCTGTCCCCCTTAGATCCCCCTCGATGCCCCGGAACCCTCCAAGTTACTTCGCTTATCCAGATATACGCTGGAGGGAGCGGGGCGAATGCCAGATCGCGGTGTTAACTGCGATATAATATCCCGCGAGAATGAAAACCCAAAACCAAGAGGCCGTCAGGCAGGGATACGAAGAACCATTAATTATAGTTCATAGCATGGGGTAGTGATATCCGGATGTTTACTCCAACCCTGATATTAATTATCAAATCTTAAGGGAAAATAGAATCTTTATATATATAATTCATTTTACACGTATGAATATATAAGGCATATATATATTATGTGGATATAGATATGCGTACACCTTGACGCTCACATATATATATATATAAATGTACCAATTCAAGGTGTAAGAGGTAGGGGGGGGGGGGGGGGGGGGGGTAGGAGTTCAATTAACGTGAATATTTAATAGAAAAAAGAATGCTGAGATTTAGAGCCGGTCGTCCGCGGACTAGCTGGCCTACGTAACATTAAATAATAACGCTGCGATTCCCGTCGAGGGCGAACCAGCACCCCTTCCCCACCCCCAGATATATATCATCGCCTGGCAGTTATGTGTGTCATGAATTTTAGATTATCCTTGGATTAGATTAAGGGGCGGGGTGGCTGGGAGCGAAACTTCCCTCTCGCTTTCTATTTCTGTCGTAAAGTTTTTTTGGTATCAAGTTCAAGTTGTGCGGTTTCAAATTCAGTTTCTTCATGTACCTATAATATAGGTATACACAACATGGAAATATACCCAAAGTCTATACTAAAAAAAAAATATCAAAATATATACACTCAGAAAAAGGTCTTGTTGCCACAACCAAAATTTGGATTATTATACGGAAAATCACATTTTTTTGTTCAGTCAACCAAAATTTTTGTTGGAATAGCCAAAATTTTGGTTGTCCCAACGAAATTTTTGGTTGACTGAACAAAAAAATGTGATTGTCCATATAATAATCAAATTTTGGTTGTGTCAACAAGACCTTTTTCTGAGTGTACGAAAAGTATGTGTATACATTATACATATGTAGCACGTAATGAAATCGGAGTGAAATAAAGTGACTAAAGGGAAGGAGGGGGAATAATGCGTCCTTTCGAACCGCGCGGTGGAATTGTAGTACAACGATCCTTATTTGTGGTGGGGATGAGTTGGATAACGGAGTTTGTGCGCGTGAGGGAAGAAACGAGGAGCTAAACGGTGTTTCCGTTTTCGTTTTGTCGTTCGTTTCCGCCCCTGGGCAGCACCGATGCCGAATCAATTCGAGTAATAGAGTGCCGCTGGTCTGCAGGGGGGGGGGGGGGGGGGGGGGGGGATTTAATCGAGGGTATCGTGCGCTACAGCGGTGGGGTTTACCCCCAGCTTCTTTCTCTATTCTGCCCCAAAGACCGGGGAAAACGGATCATTACCACACCTGTCCTTCAAGCTGAAGTTGAACCGTGCGAGCGACCCTAATCAAGAGAACCAATCACTTAGCGAGTGTCCTGCCGAGATAGAAGGGGATGAACACCATTCCGCCGAGACCGATCGAGAATAGATTTAATGCAACCGCGCCTGCGTAAGGCGTGAAACAATGTCTTTGTGTCTTAACATGTATCGCAAAGCTTTTTTTTTTTTTTTTTTTTTCAAGGCTGCAGGACCCTTGCAATAGAGAACTGGTAGCGAAATCTTTTAGAAGCTCATTTTTTAACACTTTTTAGTTTTTACATCAAAGTTCTGGGCGTGGAAAGTCATTTATGTTTGAAGCATTGGAGAGTTTGATGGAATAATCGACAGAGTTACAAATACAATTTGATTCAATTCATTAAGGCCCATCCCTAGTCGCCCACCTCCTTTTGGTCGAAATGTGTCACATTTCGATTATTATCCGAGCCCAGGCGTCAAAAACACAAAAAAGGCCAACACTGCACGAATTCAAATTCAATTCCGAACACATACGCCCAAAAAAATGTTCGTTTCGTACGAAAATAGAGTCTACAGATGGTTTTTACATTGTTCGCCGAGGAAATCGAATTCGAATAATTTTGTAACAATGTAAAAACCATCTGTAGACTCTATTTTCGCACGAAACGAACATTTTTTTGGACGTATGTATTCGGAATTGAAATAGAATTTGCGCTAAGTTGGCCTTTTTTTGCGTTTTTGACGCCTGGGCTCGGATAATAATCGAAATGTGACACATTTCGACCAAAAGGAGGTGGGAGACTAGGGATGGGCCTTAAGCCCATCTCTGAAGGAAATATGTAAATTTTTAGCAAAAAATTGTTGATTTCGAGTCATTTCATTGGATTTTTTTTTTTTTTTTCTATCAAATAGCAAATTGAGCATATCCTGAAGTCCGGAAGTTGGTCCTCGGCTATACCTTTAAAACGGGACACTTAGGTCGATCGATACTCTGACCGAACGAAATAGGGTTCTATAAATTCTTGAAAAGAGGCAGCTGATGTAGGAACGTTACCTTACACAGCGTTTTACCAGCTCTAAGAGTAAAAACAATAGAATCGATGACTGTGTATAGAGTAATATATATAGGTGAAGTAAAAATATGTTAATTAATGAAAAAAAAAAAGATCAATTTAATTTAATGAAAAAAAAAAAAAAAAACTTGAAATCCTTAAAATAAGGAAAAATGTAATTGATGGAATAAGTATATAACTAGATCAGCGTAATTAAAATCTTCTTTATTTCATTTAAATTAATTAATTTATTGATTGATTGATTGATTGATTGATCACCTCTCTATTATACCTAGCCGATGTGATGCGAATGTCTTTCCAATCCACAGCGTGTATCGTATGTTAGGAACATGTTTATAGCATGATACAAGGATATAGCGTTGTTTTACAGTCAGATGAAAAAAGTGTGAAATACTTACGACGGTATTATACACACTGTAATTATAATATAGTTATCGAAATTATTCGAAGATTCCGAGATCGCCGAACTTTTGGCAATTATTCTTTTCTGTTTTTTTTTTGTTTTTTGTTTTTTGTTTTTAGTTTTTCTTTACCTATACATACATACAAGTAGAGCGCCAGCGACAGTCGAGTAATAAAACGAGAAACGAAGAAAGAAAAAAGAAAAAACCGACTGAAATAACGAGAGAGCCGAAAATCGAAAGAAAGAGATGAAAAAAAAAAGAAAAAAAAAAAAAAAAGAAAGAAATTAATACTAATATTGATAATGATAATAATATTAATAAATTTTACCGCAAGGATAGGATCATCAGGTACAAGGTACAGCCCTACAAAGTCCCCATCCTTTGATATTCTATAAGAGTTCTCAGCGTGATTTTTTTTTCGAAATTCCGAAAATTTCGAAAATTAAAGGCATCTAAGTGGTCGAATTTCATGATTGTCACATTAAGTCCAGTAAAAACCAGCGAGCGAAAAAAAAAAAAAAAAAAAATATGTATAATAGAACAGAGTCTGGTACTCTAGGTAGGTATATAAAGCTGCAGTCGTTCCAGTGGAATCTACATAATAAATAATATGAGATATACCAGAGTCGATTAACACTATGTGTATGAAATGTTGTTATTAGTGAATTAATTCAATCTTTAATCTCACTTATTCGTCAGAGTATTTAGAAAAATTATTTACAATAATTCTTATCCCTGTCTTATTTCAATCAGAATTACAGGCGAGCCGAAGACATGCCGATTGTTAAGATAAAAAAAAAAAAAAAAAAAAAAAAAAAAAAAAAAAAAAAAGATACATTCAGAGTTTATTAGTATTCTGCATAGAAATTTACAAACTACTTTGAAAAATCCAAAAAATAAAAGAAAGTTTTTTTTTTTTTTTTCTCAGACCATTTTTCAACTTGTCAATTATTTTTAGTTCCTGTAGTTCTGATTGATAAGAAAAAGAGACAAAAAGAAAGAAAAAAAAAAAAAAGAAATAAAATATACAACAGCATTTTAGACACGCGTTAATTAACTCTGATGTACCGATTTGAATGATGATAAAGTTGAGATGCGCATACGCGAGTCGTCTCTTAAAGGTAGAATATTATATGTATGTATCACGAAGGATAGGAACCACTCCGAACACTGCCTGCACGAAATGTTAAAATTAATAACTAATATAATACACCCCCTAGCAGTAAAAAAAAAAAAAAAAATTAAATAAAAAAAAAAAATAATAATAATAAAAAAAAAATTAATAATAATAATAATAATAATAATCATAACGTAGCATTAAGTGAGAAATATTATGTTAATAATATAGTTATTTAACCATATTTATGGCTCATCGTCAGTCTATTACGCTATAGTCTCATGCAACAACAACAACAACATCAATAACAACAACAATAATAATTAATTAATTAATTAATTAATTAATCAATTAATTAATAATAATAATAATAATAAAGATACAACAATATATTTACTTGTGTGTGTTTTGTCATTTAATTATTATTAATTTATAACATCATTCCGTATATCCGCATCCTTTATATTGAATTCCCATGTATACTTCATACATTCTCTTAGAAAAAAAAAAAAATCAAAAAAAAAAATAAAATAAATAAAATAGAAATAAAAGTAAAAGAAAAAATTAAAAATAATTATCTTTTTATGGTTTGTTGTTGGTTTTTTTTTTTTTTTTTATATATATTTTATTCTCGTTGCTACCCTATCTAATTCTAATTCTAATTCTAATTCTAATTCTAATTCTAATTCTAATACTACTACTACGCGACTTGAAATATAATGTAATATAAGAAATTTGGTATTTATTTATATATATATATAATGTGTATACTTAATTAAAGAAAATAAACATAAAAACAATATGGAAGATGTAAAAAAAGAAAAAAAAAAAAAAAAAAAAAAATATTTGGAGAAAAGAAAAAAAAAAAAAAAAAAAAAATTAAAAAACAACACACCTCAATCGTATCAATTTTTTTGTTTTTTTTTTTTTTGTTTTTTTCTTTTAGTTGTATCATAATAGTATTTATATTTTATAATATAACGTTATACATAAATAGGGCGATTTTTAAACGTTAAAATTCGCGCTCACTTGTCAAATAGTTTTATTTATTCATTTTCATTTTCATTTTCATTTTCATTTTTTTATTAATTATTATTATCGTACCGATTATAATTGACTTGGGATCGGACAGAAAGAAAATTCCCTTACTTATTGATCTATTTTTTATTTTTTATTATTTTTTCAATTGAATGATAAAATTTAATAGTTAAAATATCATTCGGTATACTTTGAGGATAAATACAAAAAAAAAAAAAAAAGAAAAAAAATAAAAAAAAGTAACAAGAAATGTTTAAAACTTTTTATTATAGGTAATTAAAGTGAATCACTTGACTGTCCGATCTGAAGCCTGTTAATTATTATTCGGTGATATAAAAAAATAGTAATATCACAAAAATCGCGCAGGCAGGGCTAGGAAAAGACCAATTTGGGATTAGAGCTTGTCGACAAACGTCAACTATAAGGGATCAAGTCGGGAGCGGTCTCGTCACTTATTATCAATATCTAATTTATATCTATTCTCCGCAATCGGCTCTCTCTCTCTCTTTTTCTTTCTTTCTTTATTTATTTTTCTTTCTCGCATTGTCAGGGAGAGGCTTAACGTCTAAAGACAAAAGACTGGAAAAAAAAAAAAAAACAAATAATAATAATATTAAATAAATAAAATAAATAAATAAAATAAAAAAAATAGAATCTGATATTAGATTATAAAAAACACACAGGTCTTAGATAATTTGCAACTTCCTTTGAGCAGTTTTTGTTGATTATTATTATTATATTTCTTTAATTAATATACAAAGACTATAGAAAAATAAAAAAATTATAAGAAAAAAGAAAAGAAAAAAAAAAAAAAAAAAACAAACTCAAGAGATCATTAATAAATAGAAACTTTTCAAGTCTCGTGTCTTTCGTCACCTCTCTACCCCAATGCCACCGCTCCATTATCCCTGCCAGCCGCATTAAATTTATTCTTCTTTTTTATTTCTTTTCAACTTAGAGATACTTTTTTTTTTTTTTTTTTTTTCTTTTTTTTTTTCTTTCGTTTTTACACAAGACAGTAACTTAACAAGGATATAGACATAATAATAATATCCTGCATCAACCATGTGTAGGTATGTATCTTTTTGTGTATGTGTGCTGATAGAGTTACTGTAATCACGATGATATTGAGTTTAGTTGAAAAATAAAGATAAGATAAGATAAGAAAAAAAAAAAGAAAAGAGAATTGTTTTTTTTTTTATTTTTTTTTTTTTTATATATATATATATATATATATATATATATATATATATATATATATTTTTTTTTAAATTTATTTATATATTTTGAAAAAAGTTCTATAAATGTTTTTGTTAAACGGATGAAGACCGATCGTCTAGCCTTCCCTCGTTCGTACTCTTGATTTATATGTATATACGTGTTTATTTTCTTTTAGTATAGTTTGTTTGTTCGGTCTTTTTTTTCTTTCGTTTTTCTGTGTCGTATTTCAATTGCATACATGTCTCTTGGACATAGTTAAATTTTTTTCTTCTTTCAAATTTACCTGAAATATTTGAAGCTCGACAATGCCTGTGTATACATATGCTGCAAACTTGCGGCTTGTGTGTGTGTGTGTGTGTGTGTGTGTGTGTGTGTGTGTATGTATGTATGTGTAATAAATACAACTAAATAGCGTACGATAATAATAATAATAATTGATTTTAACAATTTAAATCAATGCAGCTAGCAGTCAGCAGCATCGAAACTTATTTTTCATTAATTCGCGTGTGCTTTGAGTAACTTGCTTAGAGAATATCAATAAAAAAAAAAAAAAAAAAAAAAAAAAAACAAGGATTTCTCTTCTTTCTTCTTCATCTCTTTTACTATTTTTTTTTTTTTTTTTTTATTGGTTCAGTTTTTTGTTCTTTTTTTCCTTCTGTAATTAGTAATTACTAATAAGATATTAATTTATTCAACTTTTTTTTTTTTTTTTTTTTTACAGACCATCGACTCTCTCTCTCTCTCTTTTAAAATTCGCTACTAACTTTTACAAAAACAGCATAGTTTACACAGGTTTTTTGTTTTCGTTTTTTTTTCTTTTTTTTTTCCTTTTTTTTTTTTTCTTTCCATTTATGAACTAAGATCAAACTCAATCACATGTTAATTGATTCTACTACTGATCTCTTTCTTTGTTTATAATTATTGAAAGAAAAAAAAAAAAAAAAAAAGAAAATTTTGTCTCACAGCGACACCATGATTCTATAAACATGAAAGATAAAGTAATAATTTTGTTATTTTATTTATTTATTTATTTTTTTCTCGTTTGTCTTATTTTTCCTTTCTTTCCTCTACTTATTCTTATTCTTATTCTTATTTTTTATTCTTATTTTTTATTCTTTTTTCACATATGAACAAACAAGCCTTCGATATAATTGATAATATCCACATATTTTATCTAGTCTTGTGACAAAAAAAAAAAAAAAAACCGTATTGCGTAAACACGAAAAGAGGAAAAAAAAAAAAAAAAATGAGAAAATAAAATAAAATAAAATCTAATATAATATAATATAATAAAATACACGCATACTAAGAAGTAGTAGCATCCTAAGCATGCGAAGATTATAATAAATGTTTTAAAGATAAAGATAAAAGGAGTCGATTGTTTTTCTCATATCTTTTGTTTTTTTTTTTTTTTTGTTTTTTTTCTTCTTTCTTTATTGATTTATTTATTTATTTTCTTTTTCAAGCACAAGATAGTATTAATCTTGAGCAGTGCGCAGTAATTAAGCTTAATCTCTTTATTAAAAGAACTTCAGCAGCTTGATTGCGTTGTGTTATTTAAGACGGTGTACGCGATCCTGCAATTCGCGACCTGTCCGTTTGTTTTTTTTTTTTTTTTTTTTTTTTGTATTTTTTGTATTTTTTGTATTTTTTTTTGTGTTTTTCTTTCTTTTTACATTAGTTTTATCAATTACTAATTGAATTTTCGCGTATATCTTATTACACGCTCCTAGTTTTCTTGTGGTATCGTAAAAAATTACCGACGAGCGTTGGATCTCACACTCAAACGTCTTACGACACCCCACCCCTACCCTCTTTAAATCCACTATCTGTAAGTGGTGGTGATGATACCCACAATAACCCACCCTTCCCTCCCACCCTGACCCACCCTCCCTTTAGTTTCCCTCGGCCGCTGTGTGAATTTATTGTATATTGTTGTTTATATTTAAGATGTTTGTTCAATTTTTGTATTTCTTTTATATTTGTATTTGAATTGATTCATATTTTTGTATTTTTTTTTGTGTTTCTTTCTCATATTCTTCATCTTTCGGTTATTCATTACTCTGCCGCGTGGACTTCCTGTTTGTTTTTTTTTTTTTTTTTTTTATTGTTATCGTTTATTATTAGTTTTATTACGATATTATTTTTAAGATCGTAGTACTTTCCGAGGGCCTCACAACGACGACGAGACCATTACGACGATTACCATTACGATGACAATGACGATGATGATGAGAAGAGGCCGTGGTTTCACCCACCCACCCTGTCCACCCATTATTATTATTCCCCGCCCAACCCCATTCGGCCTGCCCCGTACAGCGGCCGTCTGAAAACATCAAGAATACAAGAAGAAAAAAGAAATAATCACTAAGCTTGTATATTAGGGTGGTTCAAGAAAGACCTAATTTCTCAGATGTTGCTGCTCATTCGTGAAAATGTTGTTTGTGATTTTGAAAAATTATTCCATTTTTTTGAGCTCTATAGGACAATATTTACTACTACCTCAGTGAAGTTGAAATTTCGAAATTTTACCACATTTGACAATTTCAAAGTTCTCAGATCAAAGTCCTCATCTGGCTACCTCTAGGTTCTCATTCAATGAGGATGTTAGTTCAAGATGAGACTCGTACGATAATATTTAGTACTGCTTCAGAGACATTGAAGTTATTTCACTATTTAGGGGTTTTCTTAGAGATTGGATCGCCAGGTGTTGCTCATGAGACAGTCTTTTCTTACCATTTTAAGGAAGAAGTACACAAAGTTTGCAGTCTATGGGACCATTTTTACTACTGCCTCATGTTGCTAATTTTACTTGAAGGAAAGTCGCCCTCAATGAGGCAGTAGTAAAAATGGTCCCACAGACTGCAAATTGCTTGGATTTCTTCCTTATATTGGTAAGATGAAACTGTCTCATGAGCAGCACCTGACGATCGAATCTCCGAAAATCCGCTAAATATTGAAAAAACTCCAATGTCTTCGAGGCAGTACTAAATATTATCGTACGAGTCTCATCTTGAACCAACATGCTCACTGAATGAGAATCTCGAGGTAGCCAGATGAGCGCTTTGATCTGAGAATTTCGAAATTGCCAAAAATGGCTAAATTTCGAAATTTCAACTTCACTGAGGCAGTAGTAAATATTGTCCAATAGAGCTAAAAAAAATTGAATAATTTTCAAAAATCACAAACAACATATTCACGGATGAGCAGCAACATCTGAGAAATTAGGTCTTTTTTGAACCACCCTATTGTATATAGATCGAGGGCTTAGTTTTCTACGTTTGACCAATTTTCAAACTTTGATTTAACAAAAGATTGAAAAATTAACAAAACGCTGATTACTTTGCAACTTTTTTACTACCAGGAGCATATATCTTCTATCTTTGCTTTTCTGTAGTTAAAACTCTCCGAAATGAGATAAGGATCGAAACAGCTAACAGACTTGTAGTATTTAACTTTTAGTATAAATTATTAAATAACTAGCGTTAATATCAAGAAGATGTGAAATGAATATATTTGTAAAATTAAGTTAATAAATCTTCTAGTGTGTTAGATTCCCTTCGTTTTATCAAGTTTTTGAAATGTTGTTGTTTCTGGAATAGTTATACTACTGAAATTGTAAGAAACATTCTGAGAAAGTAGATTTTAAGTATGAGAAAACATGATTTAGAAATACACAAGAAAATGATTTATGAATATAAAAATGTATCAGAAATATGCGAAGGTAATGAAATTTTTAGTGATAATTTTTATGACCTAAGATCGACATACTTACAATAAGTAGGCGGGGCTTCTCAGACGCCATACATGCCTTGAAGCCGCTCACTAAGCTGCGGCGGAAATTGATCGGAAAATCGTTTCCAGTTTTCCGTACCGACTTGATTTTTAAACCCATGTAAAATCTGTGAAATAAAAATCAATTGGTTGTAGAGAACGGAGTTGGATAGAAATTTGTATCATTCGATAAGAAGAAATTCGTTGAGTTTGAAGTAACATAAAGATTGTACGGTGAGAATTTTTGGATTACGAATTATAATAGTAATGAAAGAGAGAGAGAGAAGAAAAAAAAAAAACGAAAGAAACATACTTTGTGGAACATATCTTTAAGATCGTCGCGAGGAGTAACCCATGAAGCGACCGCATCACAGAAGAAGATAAAGTCCGGTACAACGCCTGCGGGATTGACAGTAATCATTTGGCACATGCCTCTAAATGCTGAATCCTTTTCCTCGTTGTCTCTGATATTCCTTAGGGATGTACACCTATTAATAAAATGATAAAAAGAAGTTATAAACCGCCTTTAGAGTTTAATTATAAATGAATATCATTCAGCGTGTATAAAGTATGCCTTAATTATCATTTTCATTTACACAATATAGTGGTGGCTGGATTTTTTATTCATATACGTAAAAATAGACTGATCAGGGAATTAATCGTAGAAACATGAGGAAAACGAGTTTAGATTACAAAAAATGTTTTATGAATTTATGTATCATTTTTATCCCCTGATCTCCTACGATCCAGATGATTTTTTCCTGAAACTGTAACTTTGATCCTTTGCATTAGAGATAGTGTAAAAATTTTATACAAAATGCATAAAATTGCAAACGATGGAATAAATTTTTTTGCAAGGGATTAAAGTATTAGTAAAAAATGATAGTATTATTTTGTTTTTGTTCACCTTTGTCCTGAAAAAAAAAAAAGTGCTAAAATATTTCATTAATTATAAATGCGGTGTAGTATATATAGTAGGACGATAATATAGGACTAGTATTAGGGGTATTACTTCCTGATACCAAAGTGACATTGTGCGCTAAACGTATGTAGTACCATGTATACTATATAAAAAAAATTTTAAATCCATATTATTAAAAATCTATATAAGAATTGATGTACATAGTAAATGAAGGATATAGCGTAAAACTGATGATATAATTTTAAAAGTTATTGATGTAATTTCGTAGATACGTAGACGCTTACCACGATTCTAATGTAATAAATTTGAATAATTTTAATTAACTATAAAAAATGTAATAAGGGATCAGGAATAATAATAGATAAATAGTGATAAATAGATAATAAAATGTTGTACTAATGAAAAATAGGATAATATAATATAATATAATAATATAATATAATATAATATAATATAATAATGTAATAAATAGAATGTAATAATAATTAATGAAAAAATGTTACACACCACTGTCTGACAAACTGCTGTAACATGGGGGCGACGTCGTGGGGACACACATAACCGAGGCGACCGATCGTTATGGCTACGTATTCGTTTCATTTCATTTCATTTCGGTAAGGTAGTGAAGTGAAGCGAAGTGTAGTGAAGTGACCGGAAACACAAACAATAAGACAAACTGATAGCGAACCAACCAACCAACAACCAACTCAGGCGAATATTCTTCTTTCGTCTAACTTCAATAAATTCATAATTAATCAATCAATCAATCAATCAATTAATTAATTAATCAATTAATCAATAATCAATAATTAATAATTAATAATTAATAATATCAATAACAATTAACAGAGTGAGATAAGAGATAAAGAGAATGATAGATAGAGATAGAGATAGAGAGAGAGAAAGAGACAAGGTAAACACAGGTAAACATATCATCAACATATATCAAATACTTAATAATATTGAACATAGGTAGTAATATAATACCGTGCTATCGTAGTTCGCTGAAACAATAAGAATAAATTATAGTTGCCGCAGCACAACGATCAACTACTAATGGTTTTTTTTTTTTTTTTTCTTTTTTTTTTTTTTTATAATATTAAGATTTAATCAAATATTATAAGAAAACGAAAACTGAATTAAGTAAGTAAATAAGTAATTAATTAAATAATTATTTAATATTTAGGGGTCGTAGGATAATATCGCGTCTTTCATATCATCGTCGCATACTTCTTTTTGTTTGTTATATATATTTTAAATAATCATTATAGTCCCAGTGAAAAAAAAAAAAAAAAAAAAAAAAAAATACGGTATAGTAAGAGAGAAAGAGATATAGATAGAGAGATAGAGACAGAGACAGAGAGAGAGAGAGAGAGAAATTTAAGAAATAATTAATTACTAAAGGGATATTGTGATTGGAGATAACGTATAGATCTATCCTATTGAATATTTCTTTTAGGATTACTATACGAAGAAAAAAAAATAGGCTGATAAAAACCAATATAGGTACCTACATACATATTTCCAATTAAATAAAATGCGAAAAAGTAAAAATGATAAGAAAAAAAAAAAATATAAAAAGAAACTTATTACTTTTTAAATAAATCCTTTTTTTTTTTTTTTTTGTTTCTTCACACACGATTATAACTACTAAACAAGCAACAATTATAATTACAATTATAAAGGTGACTAATTGCAATTAATTGTAATTAATAAAAAATAAAAATCATAGATTTATCTATATATTCTTGCTGTTGTTATTCAACACCTTATGTGCAAAGTTTTCTTTAAAACTTTTTTTTTAATTCATTTTCTTCTTTTCTATTGTAGATTTCGCACGAGATACGCGTTTTGTAGATACTATCTTTCTGTTTTTATACTTATCTAAACCGGGACCGAAACAGTGTAAAATCACACTGCGTAATTTTTTTTAAACGCACTTTCTTATCATTTAGGTATATATTCTATAGACTTACACATAGGATGCGTGCGACTGGTATCGAGATACAGTCTACACATTGTTCCGTCGATGTAAATTAACACAAATGTACATTTTACCATCATTTTTTCTTTTTTATTTTATTTTATTTTAAAGCTGGATAACTTACCGGTATTTTCTAGCAGTGTCTTAGGTGTGTTTGGTCGGTTGATTATATCTATCAGCTGAGAGAGTATCAATGGAACGTAGGGACTCGTGTCTGCACCTGGTTTGAATAATAAAAAAATAAAATACAAGAAAACGTATCAGTAAAGTTCCATCAAATTTATTATTATAAATTTGCTAATTAAATTTCACCACCGTATCTTGAGAAAAACACACTTTTCCAACTCACCAAGCTTTATAGATATTTCTCCAATAGCCCATGTCGCGTTGTTGCAGACGGAAATGAACTCAGGATTTAAGTTCTGACCAAGTATCGGCATAAAGTCCGCTGCGAATGAATTCAGGATTATAAGAAGAGCGACTTTGATGCAATAATCTAATTAGCTTGGGGGGGATTCTGAATCGGGACAATGTATCTTAGCTAACAAACCTATGCATGGTAATACGTGCTGGAAACAAGCCTTGGTCAGATCTCCTAGTAGCGCAAAACTGCTCTGTCTTACTTCCGGCATTGGATCCTGCATGCATTGATACAACAATTGCATAACGTTGCTATTAACTACCAAACTCTCCATGTGACCGTCGAGACCCTCCGCTAATCCGCTCAAAAGATCCAGAGCAACAATCATAAAATCTTTGTCCGGGGCGTCGAACTGTTCGGGACTTTGAGTGTTCGCTATGTGTTGATTCAACGTTTGTTCTACCAAAGACACGCAACGCCTTTTGAGAGAGAGAGAGAGAGAAATAGGAAAGCAGATGATTAGTCGATGATAAAAACGAGGCGAAATCCACAAGTTTAATCCAGATTTAGGATTTTACCTGTAAACAGGCTCGCAGTAAGGCAGAAATCCGGACTGTAGTGCCGTAGCAACTGACGAAAGGCATTCCAACAGTGGGAATAAGTCTTTGTCTTCATCCTTAAGGACATTCCACTTGTTAATCAGCGGCGGCATAAGCAGGTTTATGTAATCTGGCTTGTTTAAATGGTGTCCGACTGAATCGGCAAGAGTACCAATCGCGTCGTAAAGAATGAGTAGATTTTTGTGCTGGTATTTTCCTGTTGGATTGATAAACGCATAATTAGAAGTTTAGAAATTTGGATAAAAGCATTTTTTCTCAATCTGTGGTGTAAAAAAATCATCATTAATGAAGACAGAAACTTTTTAACAGTGAAAATACTTGCCAAAAGCAAAGACTAGCGTTTCCAATATGAATCCAAGGTAGGGGACCAACTCTGTAGATGCTTCTTCCTCTAGGGTAGCAAAAGCAGAACACGCTGCCTCTTGGACACGTTTGTTACCGTCTAGAACTCGTTTTAGTAGTTCCGTCATCAGAGGTTTTAAATGGGTTTCGTGCGGCTGGGAACAAACCCAGTGAGCATACCTGCTCAATGTCCAACATGTGATGGAACGTACTAGAGCTTTTTTATCTCCCAAACAACCGATCAGGTACGGTATTAACTCGGATAAATGTGGTATCATACCGGTCATACAACCTGGGGGTAGAAATACAAAAGAATTCAATGTTATTTTGATATTTCAAAAAGTATGCCGCATCAGTTGTGTATAAATTGAGCGTCCCAGTCTTATACCTTCAGCAATAGCCCCGAGGGCGAGTATTCCAGATTCCTTGATTTCCCAGTCTTGATGAAAGAGAGTTTCCTTCAAAATGGGTACCAAAACAGGCAGCAATTCCTCCCCAAATACGTTAGCAAGCATGTCTAAAGCAGCCGCTGAACATTTCCTCAGATTCCAATCGCTAAGTGTAGAATCGTCGTCACCACCATCTTCAGGATCTGAATCATCGTCATCGCCTACTCCATTGTCATCTGAATGTTTGTTAGCCGATGTATGATGCGTGTGGTGCGATCTAGACTTGTGAAATCTCGGCCTAATGTCTTCCTCTCTGTCGGGAATCATCTCATCCTCTTCTACGTCACCTTTTAATAGGATTATGTCGATCTCAGAGTACTTCATTCCTCTGACCTGATAAAAAAAAAACACAAAGAAATCAATTTTTAATTATATCATCCAACTTTTATCCCTAGTTTATGCAATACGATCAATTTCAACGTACAAGAACTGGTACAAGCCTCGTCAAATGCGGAGCTAACGCCTCTTTGCATATTTGCTGTTCTGCTAAAGATAGCCAAAACTCGCAGGCCTCTAGCGCTACACCTTCGTCTGGGTCCTGAGTCCTCATCAACATGTATTCTATGATATTGTGCATGTGTGGTATTAGTCTGTCCATTCGAACCTCCAACAACATTACCAACGCTCTGCGAATAGACGAAATACATTGTTAAGAAGTTTGGAAGATTTTGTCGGGTTTGTTAATCAAATGATGAAAAAGATAACAGAAACGAAATTCTGAGGAACAAATTCCATTATATTTTGATATTATTTCGAGAATTTATGGACTTGATAAAATTTCCTGAATCTTCAATTTTTTTTTTTTTTTTTCAATAATTCATCACCTGCAGACATTTTTTCTAACTTCCGGATCGTCGTCCGTAGCTAAATGAAAAAGATTTTCAAGAAAGCTATCGATGTGTATCATAAGCGCTTGGGTTCTGTTGATAATGAATTGATTAACGCAAGCTATAGCGTGTGATCTAATTTTCGGACTTGTATGTCTGAAGAATTGTAGAAATTTAGGAATGAGAACGTTCAATGGTCTGTTCAATGCGTCAGAGTCCAACAATTCAGCTGAATCTTCGCATATTTTTTGAAGCGCGCCAAACGCTCCCTCGCATACGTTGTAGTCTTGAGAATCTAACATTTGACATAAAGCCGGTAGTAATTCTGGCCAAGAAGTCAACTCTCCTGTTAAAAAAAAAAAAAAAAAACGTTTTCAAATTATTTGCATGATATTAAATTATAAAATGAAGAATTACTATCTTGTAACATTTGTCAGATAATCAATCGCACCTTTTGACGCTACCGTTGTAATAAGTATACCAACAGTTGCCCTTATTAACGGCGACGGATCTCCGACTGCAGATAGACATTCTTGTTTTATAAAACTGGTCACTTCAGGTACAAATTTATTGAAATGTGCCTTGACGTTATTCTTCAATATTAATCCACTCAAGGACCTCGTTGGTTCATCTATATGATTTAAAAAATTCTAAGTTAAGACGACTGGTCGATTGAATAATTATTGTAGCGATTATAAATTATTATTTAACGCAAGTTTTATACTAGAATTAAAGAAATATAAAGAAATTTAAAAATAAAATAAAATAAGACAGAAATTAATGATGAAATATGATAATAGGTAAAATGAGTAAAATGATCGACTTGCCGAGGATGATATTACCTTCGGACGTCAATTTCGTCAATACGAAAATAAGGTAGTTATTGAAGTCTGGAAATTTGTTTAATTCTTCCAATTTCTGTGTTGATATTTGTTAAGAAAAATATATATTATATAAATATATGGATGATAGTTTATTAATATTCTATATTTTGATTGTGAATATAATTAAATTAAATTGTTTAGGGAAAAAAAGTAAAAAAAAAAAAAGTTCTATAGTAGCTATTTCTGAGTGTATATAATATCTGTGTGAACTATGACTAACTTTGTTATTAAAAGATTGATAAACATTGATAAGGATTGAGATTTGCTAATGTAACAAGAAGAATGCGAATCTGAAACTGAGAATGAGACTGAAATTGAAACCATTTTAAGATCGTGAATTATTATCATACGTTTATGTACTACCCTTCGTAGATTCTTCTATTAGATAAAATAACTGTTGGGGGGGGGGGGGGGGGGGGGGGGGGATAGAATAATAACGTTAGATAAATAATACAAAGAGTAAAGATAAAAAAAAAAAAAAAAACAGACCATAGGTGTTGAATAAATTTGTTAAAATTTGATGAGCACGAGGTAGCTAGGTAGCTGTGATAATAATTTGACACAATGATGCCGTGTGTAAAATAAATATTGAAAAAACGTTTATACTCTAAGATCTAATTATGTATTATCTGACCGGGGAATTATAAAGTTGCGTAAATATAATAAGTAAGTTTTCATTGGTGATATTGTTGAGATAAATAATGTGCGTTATTTAAATATGTGATATTATAATCAATGTTGAAATATGCCGGATGTAAATTTACATTGTACACTTTTCCCGGGTTTTAAAACTAAATTTGTCAATAAAAGCACGCCCTTGGCAGTCCACAGATTGGCAACTGTTATCAAACTGTTAACGATCGTAAACTTATATATTAAATGATGAAATTTTTATTAAAAGGATACTTGTTGCACTGCGCGTTGAGTAGCTGTGTCTGGGCTTTGAGACTCCTTCAAAAGAGTCAAAATTTGCCTAAGTCCTTCCTCCTGCGGTTGCCACGCCATTTTCATTGTGTTTTTCAACAGCACTGCCACCAGAACTCAGCCAGCCTTCTCTGACCTCGCAATATTTAACGGAAGCCGGAAGAACTGTCTACCACTATACCCCCACCGATGTATTGATACGCGTCAATCTGACAGATTTTAAACACTCTTATGTACAATAATTGATATTAAATTATTCACACTTATACAGAGAGTTTATTATTTTATTCACACATTATTTTCTATTCATTTTTACATAGCATCACACAAGTAACGACTATCTTACAGACACAATTTTGACTACTGTACGAAACGAGCAGACGAGTTTATCCGGCACGCAAAGACACAATCGATCGCTAGGCCACGGCACTATTCGCCGAGGCCTACTACACCCGGCGGCAGGCCTGTCGCGCGGGACAAGCTTCAATATTATGCGGCAAATTATGAATTTTTGAATATGTACGATCTTTCAGTCTTTTTCTATAGAACATAATTCCAAAACTAATCACTTATTGTTATACATAGTAGATTGGCTTTGAATTACACATTTTCTCTTCAATTGTTACAATATTTCGTTTCCATTTACACAAAGTTGTCAAAAAAACTTTTTTTTTCATCAATATTTGATCATTTTTTCACACATTTTACAGGCTTGATTCGATTAGTGAAATTCTATTTAAAAAAAAATAAAGAAATTCATTCATTATAGCAAATTATTCCTAAATATTGAAAAAAAAAATATACCTTTCTTGTATCATTTTGATAAACGCATAATAGAATAATAAAATTTAGCAAACTGTCGATGATGATTTAAGAGTTTCCCTTCTTTTTGCTTCCTTTTTATTTTTAGAAAAACCTGATAATATTTAGGTCATAAAAGTGAAAAAATAAAATATAACATTGTATTTTCAGTATTAAATTATTTATCAAAGCATTTATTCAATATTAACATGATTAAAAGATAAAACTTGGAACAGGATTAGTGGAATGAATTATTATTTATTAAGGCTGTAGTGTTTAGGGCTCTTTTCAAGTACATCAAGTCGTTATGCTCTGTTTTTCGGTCTCCAAATTTCTATACCATCAGTACCTGATATAGCCAATACTTCGTTCATGTAATCCATCTGGAAAACGAAGAAAAATTGTATTCAGATTCATTATTTGATATACAGACATGATAATATCATGTTTTCTTCGGAGTTATCAGATTCCTAGACTTAGCAAGGACTCAAATTAGGAAACATGAACAGCAATTATGATCAGATTTAAAATTCTCACACTAGCTACTTCCCCGTAGGTTGATTGGAGGGTAGCAAGCGGCTGTGGAGGGTTCGTGGGGCTTGCTATCCTCACAGTTTTGTCTAAAGAACTTGTGATCAGACAACCAGGGGCAGCGCGTACTCCAGTAATAGCTTTTATGTGTCCAGTTGTGTAGCTTTTCACCAGCTCAAAGTCTTTGCTAGGATCTAGGACGTGGAGTCTACCTCCGTTATCACCTACGTAAACGGCGCCGTTTTGCACGGAAATACTCATTGGAAAAGAATTATCGGAGATCTGTAACAAACACATTGACCTTCAGAAGCCATCTTCTCTTAAAAAACAAATAGAAAAGCCATAAATCTTTCGTACTTTAACAGTTTTCAATGTTTTCCTGGCTCTCTGATCCCAAATTGATACAGTTGTATCTTCACTAGCGGAGAAAATGTAATTAGTGTTCATAGCAATCCTGACGATGGCTCGTTGATGCGGCTGGTATTTATGTATCAATGATTCGTCGGATCTAGGGTCGAACACTAACACCGTTTTGCAGAATGATCCGGCTGCGAATAAACCCAAGTCAGGGCATGACGTTACGCATAATAGGGCGCCAGCAACGTCCCTACGAAATTTGAGACACCTGTTTAAAACATTTAATCAAACTGTATTATGGTGAAGAGTTTTATTTCGCCATCATATTCAGCTAAACGAGAAGAGCCGCGCAATTAGTCATACGAGTATTGACACAAGCCCACTTTTCTCTCATGTGGAAATCTTTGATCAGTAAATCGATTCGTTGATCAGATAAACACAAAAGAGCAAAGAAAATTGAGCAAAAGTATGACTGAATATTTCACGGCGTTTCTATCTTGCTTAGCTTCTTCCTCCACATAGGAGCAGAATATGATCAGCCAAGTAGCCATGTACATCTTATAAGTTCTCGAAGGTAGGAGTCCAGTGTCAGTCAGTTTCCAAGCCTTGACGGTTCGATCCCAGCTACAGCTATAGACAGTATCATGTAAAGCAGTCAAACCCCAAATCCATCCTTCATGAGCGTCGCTGTTTACCTTTGAAAGGTTGCTGTTGTTTTCTTCGTTGGGAAAGACCCAATACACCAAAGATCTGTCTCTAGCCCCAGAAACACAGATCTTAGCTTCCTAATCAGAGAATATTCACATTGAATGTTTAACTCTAAAATATGTGGTGAATTTGAAATCCGTATCTTACTCACATTCAACAGTAAGACACTGTCTATTGTGCCGTAATGCACGTTTGCTAAAGACAATTTTTCCATCATGATTTCTCCCTCATTTTTGCCCCACAGCATACACTGTTTCTCAATTGCAACGCAAGACAGTTTCCAAAACAATTCGTCTTCTTCGGCTGTAATTATTACCGAATTTAACGACATTGAAAAATGTTCCAAAAGTATAAACGGTAGTCTAAGCATGCCCAAAAGTTTATATATGGTATTATATTGTACTATACAGTGACTACGGATTAGTATATTAGACTAAAAGTACCGAATATCCCAAAATGGAAAGTAAAAGGGTAAGAATATTTGAGAGCATCAATTCAGTTTGGTTTTTATGATAATTTCAAGTGATTTGAAAATTAGATTTCATCCATATTTGCTTTTCTTAATCCAGTTGAAAGTTTTTTTTTTGTTTTTGTTTTTTTGTTTTTTGTTTTCTTAGGTAATTTATTCGGTACTGGACTAAAGGTAAGCAAGAAATATTTTTGTTAGTAAAATGTGAATGATTTTATTTATTTACAGTAACCATTGGCCGTGCAAGACGCTAGCAATGTGAGCTAACCGGGAGACAGAACAGGGAAACTAGAATTCGGCCAAATATGACTGATTCTTGCTTTCCATAACAAATTGTCGTTCAGAAGCATGTTCAATTCTTTGCAAACTATACTCAGGTTGTGAACCAGCGTTGTTGCGTCCAAGAATGAACATATGTGGAGAAGTATCTGAAATAAAAAAAAAATCTAAATAAAATAGTCAGTGATTTAGGTAAGTTATGATTTTAGGGATTTTAAATGATAATATAATTCCATAGAATTAAGAACTAAACTTAGATTTAATTTTAGTAAAAAGAACATCAGTTTCTTGAATACATTTTTTAAGTTTAATAAATATCAGCGTTACATGGTAAGTGTAAGGTTTTTTTTTTTTTTATTTACAAAATTTTTTTACAAAAGTATCCTTAAAATCGTGAAAAAGTATATATTTACATTATTGAAGTAATCAACGGGTTTATAGTATTAATAACAAATATAATTGGATTATCGATTTTTAGATAATACTTTATAATAATTCTTATAAACAAATGAAAATCAATTTTCATATTCTGGAGGAGTAGATGACGTTTCTTGCCTTTTTTGGCAACAGATACATATAAGAAACAAAACGGTGGATTATGCTTGATTCAGCTATGTGACAAATTTGGGAATAAAATATAACAACGTAAGCGAATAACTATTCGGTATTTATTATCTGTTTAATATAAAAGACATTATAGTTTAGTTTCAGTATTTTCGTTAAGAAAAAATGATTATGGGACATACCTCGACTGGTAAGTCGAGCAATGACAGCGTCGAGGTTGTGTTTTGAACGGATGAATCGGCATCGCACATAGTACAGCTGATAAAATTCTTCTGTCAAATTAAATCATAAAACGATTATTTTCGTCGACACTTGATCCTTTCTAATTCAATCGATTTTATTCACAATTTACTGATTTTAAAATACAAATTTTAGACTAGGTGAAGCGACATTGAATAAGAATGTCCCGATTTCTTCAATTTGACGTTTCACTTTTGTCATCGGTTCACTTCTGTCGGTTTTCTATAGTTCTCTTTTCTCATTTCTGCATATCGTGAGAACAGTGCTGCTTTCCCATGATATGATGACGCGATGCAACTTCACTGTTCTTAATGCGCATGCTCGAAACAGAAAACAGTGTGCGCATAAGCGATTAGCGTTTTAACTTCGAATGAAAGTGGCGGGCTTTCGTGTTGGTTTCACGATTTGTTGAACAGAATCTTCAGGCTATTATAGAAATGCGTCGAATAACTGGGTCAGTAATTATAAATAGAAAAATTAATGAAATAGATGAATTCCAGATACTTATTCATATATTTTTCTCCACAATTAATGCGAAATTGAAACAAGTATGTATTCGAAACTACTAACATGGTAGATATTATAACTTTTTGACGTTCATTTCCTATATTTAGTACATCTACATATAATTTAATATATAAATAGCAATTTTAAACAATTTCTATTTTTCAGAACGAATAATTTCTAATGATATAATTTCTTTCCCTACACTGTTAAAAATGATTGTGAATTTACAACACATTTACAACACAAAAGTTTTGCAAAATTACAAATGCTAAGCTTGTTCTATAAATTTACAAATAAATTCTTGATTTTACTGAACTTTCATAGGAAAAATACAAAATTGTATTTGAATTCGTTAAATTGTTTGGTAAATTTGAAGTATTTGTAAATTAATTTTAAGGAAATGTCTTGTAAATTTACTACTAGTGTTCCCGAATAATGCTTCCAATACAATATTGGAAGTTCACAATAGAAATGAATGATAGAATTTGAAAGAATAGAAAATGAAGAATAGAATTTTAACAGCGTATTTTAGTCTCTACTTCAAACGTTCGGATTTATGAATGCATAATTTCAAGTAGCTTTTATCTTGCACCTATAAATGTATGTCATGTTTCTGTGTATAGGTAATATTTCGCTAACGTCGCACGGCTGTACGTACATTCAATACTTCTGTATAAATAACGATACCTGAGTATATTATATCGGGTACAGCAGTTGTGTAAACACATCTCAATCTGCCGCAAACCATGATTTTCGTTTACGTATTGTTTCGACAAATTTATCGTGATAAAAGCGAGGATATTTTTATTTATTTTTATTTTTTATTTTATTCTATTTTTGTTATCAAAATTTGAATGAAACTGCGGCGGTTTATACAATTCATTACAAATAATGTTTACTATGAATATATGAAAATCACTTCATTGCTGTCGTTCACTACGCACTATATTCATCATGGCAGTGCTAGGAGCAATGGCAGTAGTAGAATCTAGTATACGTAAGAAACTATCTGTAAATTATGTGTATTCGTAATCAAACATGAAACTGTGTCAGACTGCGATAAAAAATTAGAAGTATAATGGCAGGACGGAAAAGCCGTTGGAAATATGTACACATAGTTAATAAATTATGATAAATTTTACGTCTTCAGTTTACTTACAATTAATTATAAAAGTATGTTAATAGCTGTTACATATGTACATATAAAAAGTATTTTCAATGCATTTTAATGATCGAAGTCACAATATTCTAAGGATCATCCCTTACTGAGTCATTACAAATGTGGTGCACAGGCAACGTAAGGGACGAGAAAATTTGAATAGTTAATAAGAACGAAAGAGAATATGGCTCCAGAAGCGGATCCAGTCTGGGTGACAACACCAACGTAAAACAGGGCCTTAGCTCCAGGTTCCCGCCTAAAAATCGTGGTAATGGAGAGCTTGGCATAGGTAATAAGACCAATAAGAAGAATCCAAGCGACTACCACAAGAACAGCACCGAGAGTGGTATCGCGCCAGGGTGGCGTTGGAGACGAAAATGCTAACCAAGTGACGTGGGAAGTTCCAATTAGTGCAAGAACTGAGACCACAGTGATGCCACGAAGACCTGGTGATGGCAGCCATAAGGCCAATACACAGGCTAGGGGATTCGAGAGATGGGCTAAAGTGACCGTCAAGTGGTACGCAACGTTTCCGTAAGGAAGACACGAGTATGCCTGTATTCCTGGGAGAAATCCGTTGCCTGCTAAGCAGATGATTCCCATCAGAATATAGAGATAGCACCTGCTACTCTTGCTGTATGAGTGTGATGGGGTCGTTCCTAGATCAACCCTTCCATCAAAATTCGACGTTTTCTCCGAAAGAATGCTCCTGCTGGGAACGCAGCGATCATGAAGTCGGTCCGAATTGTGTGTGACTTCTTCTAGGGATGAAATTCTCTGGTTGCGAACAGCTAGCAGGTAGTCAAGGAGCCAGAAGGCACATGTGGAAGAAACCAGGATGGCAAAGAGCAACAGAAAGTAAATTTTGGATGAAAAGTTTGGCATAGCAACCGGCGGTGGTTGGGAGTCCGTAAGGTTCGATGTACTGTTCCCAGGACAGACTGGGTTGCCACCGACACCCTGGACGAGAGCGATTGCGCTGGAAAGCAGTCCGCTCAATCCCTCGCCGATGAAAAACGAGACCAAATGAACTGCCTGGAAGTTACGAAGATATGGCACGAAGAGAATGGAGCTTGAGCATCCGACGAGAGATGATGCGAATACAAGGATCAGCATAGCTACGCTGTGTTCTACTCCGTTGACGTCGGTCTTCACGTCGTAGCAAAAGGCGAGGATCCCTATAGCCGTGGTGCCGATAACGAGAAGGCTGGATATCCATGCGGATTCGCTGCAGAGACTTGGTGCAAATCTTCGGAAAGTAGCGTATATCATGGGACCTACGTTGGCTATCTGCACTACGACGACGATGTAAGCAGGGAGTGACCATCCCTCGGGAGCAGCTTCTACCAGCAATGGTAGCTGCACGTAGATTCCATTGACGCCAATCCACGCCGAGATTCCAAACATTGCGATCAGCACATCGATGAGAATTCGACTGCGGTTTGTGATCCTTCTTTCTTCATCGCAATTTGGTATGCGCGGCATTGGTGAACGGTGTATCTGATGCGGATGTTGCAGAAGTCTCGATGTTTCTCCCGTTTCTGGATCCTCCGCGACCTTATCATAAGGAGTAATAGCCACTTCTTCGTCCTTGTATTAGCGGTTCTGAAACTGCACGTGCAACGTTGTATGTAATGGAATGAATTGGCGATATGGACAATATCACAAAGTCGGAGTACTCTGTAATGTGGTCACAACATGTGACTGCCGAAAGCTTTGAAGGTATATCCGGGCGTAATCGATTGGACATTGAATAGCCAGTATTTATCAACCCCTCCGATAATGTATGATGTTTTTCGAAGATCACATTCACTGTCGTTATGTTTTGCATTCGAAAAAATGGACAACGATCTTTCAAGTCCGAAACAAATGTATGAAACCGTTGAATGAACGTGAGGTGTTATCGCGTACGTAAATGTTACGCAACAGTATCTACGCTAATTGATTAAATGATCATCAGCTGGAAGCACGGTCTGAACGAATTGTCTCACAACTATAGTAACCAGTCGAACGCAATCTGCTCACCAGTGAATGTGTTCAGAACTGGAACCTCGTGTACCGCTACTGCTGCTTGGTAGTACTCCAGGATGATTTCGTGCCACTTTGTAGCCCCATTATTTCTCCGATCGAGACGTCGTCTGCTTGAGTTCTGTGGGTTCTTTCCTCTCGCTGCTATAGCCCGCAATAAAATTTATCTATGTAAATGCAATAGCACAAATAAAGCTATAGGCGCGAAGAGATGCGCAGACGAAGCCTCTGCTTCTTTGCTCGACTCTCCTCTCGCCTCTTATCTCTAAACTAATAAGATGCCTTGTGTTCTAACAATAAGATTGTTTCTTTACTCTGCTTGATAACGCTACCACCACATACTACGCGAGATGATCCCCAATAGTCAAAACTCTATAGCAACAGTTCTGTGACAAATGTGAATAACTCTATACTATTGAGCTCAAATAATGCATTGCGTATGCGACCAATTATGTTCACGGAACACTGGGGCTCGATTCTTGAGATCGTGCGATCAATTTTCGTAGGCGAGATTCGTTTTCCGGCCAATTGAAATGTTCGCTTTCTTTGGAACTATCACATTATTGGTCGAAAGGCGAATTTCACATGCGAAAATTTATCGCATGATCTCAAGAATCGAGCCCCTGGTTCTGTCATGAGCCTTGAATTCGAATCACCTGTAACAGTCAATTACAAGTAGAAAGAGGCTATCTTGGCTCAGTCCACTCTTTCCAAAGGAATAATTACATTTAGATTGCAGCATCTTCTGATAATATTAGCCAGTCACAAAATAAGTTCTTACAAAGTTGGAGCGATATAGAGAACTCAATATTGTGCACACATACCCATAGTTCACAATTTTTATCCATCGAGACAAGAAAGTTGAGTATTATATAAGATATATGAACTGGTTACGATGTTTGAGTAAGTGCGACGGAAAATGGTATGCAAACAGGCCAATATGTAAGACACGTGTGGATCACGAATAGCAATATAGTGAACGCGGAGAGGCCAACTGTTTTAAAATTCATATGTTACGCAATTTAGATATGATCAGCGGGAATACAGATCATGGATTGGTGATAGCAGCTCAGAGGTCAGAAGCAGAACCTTGATTAGTGAATAACGGTTGCTGCATTGGTTATTGCGAGAACGTGAAGATAGTGCAGCAGAGCTTGCAATTGTAAGAAACTAGGACTTTGTATGCAGCAATTGGTAGCAGATTAGTTCAATAACTGCAGGTTGAACAATCTAAGTCACAGACTGCGGGATAGCCGACCATTTAACAGACTAGAAATACACTCACGTTAAGGGTAGCAGGTTCGACTATACAATTAAATACAGATCGCTACTGTTGTCTTTCTTTTTTTTTTTTTTTTTGCAGCGTCAGAATCATTCTGAGACTTCCAAATTGCGCTTGTAAAGAAAGTTTAATCAATAACTCAAACGTGGAACGCTTCTTATCAAAGATTACAACATGAGTTATAACATGAGGAAAGTTAGATCATAACATGAGTATGTTCATAGATTTTGAAACATGCGACGTCACAAGGTCATCTCTCGAGATTCATCTTATTATTCGTCGCGTCATTGGGATTATTTGCGTCATGATTTATCTCAGATTAACCCTGATCTATTAGCAACAACGAGCTATCAAGCGATGTTGAGTTAGAATTTATACAAAAATATTTAGCCTCGTGGAAGTTATGCATCGAAAGTACCATATCCAGTCCACACAACTACCATAAGGTGAATGTAGGTCTTCCCAAATACTTATGCTTTCTGATTCTACTATTTTGTATGTATGGAATGATGGGATGTTTTAGTTACATGCGATTACGCGATAAATCGAAGAAAAAAAAAATGATGTGAAGTTACGCTACACACACAACATGATAGTGTCAGTCGTGACTGATAATGAACGGCTGTGTTGAGCCAGTGACTCACCCTTCTTCCTCGCAAACCGCATGACCACATCTTGCTTGGGAACATATGCTGCTCATGTAACTACTTTACCGCATGGTATTTCGACAAACAGGGAAAAATCATGTGTGTTGACGATGGATATTGTGGTTCAATGCTTTAACAATGAAAAGAACGATAATAACAATCATAATAAACGTTTTTATTGCTGAAACAGTTCAACACAACAAATGTAATTAAGGCTTATTTATCTTAGGTAGATAATTAGATCTAATATATTGACGACCGAAGTTACCTTAAGTAGGTGAATTACATACATTCCTACTCTCTAAATCTGAATCAGTTGAATCAGTGAAAACTACTGACCAATCAGTGAATATTCACTGGTTTCCAGTTATAAGTCGGTCACTGATTGGAGCAGTGACCGACTTATAACTGGAAACCAGTGACTATTCACTGATTCAAATTTAGAAAATTTAGAGAGTACTGGCTTAAATTTTCTTGCCAAAGTTCAAATCATCTTGTCAAGAAATCTGATCATTCGCTGCCATCGCCCGACACTAAGTTTTGATCTCGTGGAAAACTTGATCGATTAGTTGAACGTGAAACGGTAATATACGTTGCACATGAGATATTGAAAAGTATTCTTATACCATGAGTACACAAGTCTTTTAAATTAACATCACAAGTTCATAACTTGAATATCATCAGTCATCACATTCATTCGTCACCTCATTCCGCGATTCGTATCATTCAAGTAATTCTAATATTTACTTGACAGGTTGTATTGATACACAACGGTATAGGTATACATACTAAAAATTTGTTATAGCCTGTTGAAAAAAAAAAAAAAAATTAAATTAAAAAACGTCAGCGCATTTGAGCTGCACTCTGTCAGCAGTGTCAGCAAAAACGCGAATTCTATATATCATCCCCTTAATATTGTACCCTGTACACATGTTTGTACACGGAGAAAAAATAACACTACTCAGTGCTGCGCAGAACACTCATTTGTCAAAAATTTTTATAAACTGACTCACTAGAGGGCAGGACGCTACTCATTGCTGTCAAAAAAATAACTAAAGTTGTCAATACATCAATGAGTAGTGTCCTGCACTCTAGTGAGTGATATTTTTTGGTTATTGAGTCAATTTATAAAAAAGTTTGACAAATGAGTGTTCTGCGCAGCAATGAGTAGTGTTATTTTTTCTCCGTGTATACTAAAATTATTAGTACAAATGTGACTAATATTTTCTATTTAAATAAAATTCATCTATTTTCTATTCTATACAAAATTTTGAACACGCATCTCCGCGCTGCATCCTTTAAAATAAATAAATATCATCACGCGTGTCACTTTAGAAGCGTGTTTGGCAGCCGGAACTTTGCGCATTCTTAGAAATTAACTAGTCTCATCATGGAGTAGAAGGGGACAAATCTTCGAAACCGAAAATGGTCCACGGTATAGGTATAGGTGGCACTGTTATCAGCGCGGAACCCCGAACTTCCGCCAAAACGCTTGCGCGGGCACTCCAAGGCATCATATGACGTCACTGACTGTATAGTAAATTTTCCCATCTCACCGGAAGGGAGCGGTCTCGCACTGCTAACAGCGCTACTTATAACGTGGCAATTTCGGCTCACTTTTTTGACACAGTGCGTGTAGGGAGATTTGTTTCCTTCTAATCCATGGGTCTAATACTTCATACTTGATGATTTAACAAGTACTTGTAAAATAACAACGACTTTATACATACGAATTGTCCAACGATAAGTAAAACCCTGCCTAAGTAGTGGTCGATATAAAATACTGAAAGGTTTTAAGGTGAAAGGCTTGTTGCAGCGAACCTCGTACCTACAGTATAGCACGTTAGAAATTTCAAACTGTCGTACTGCTGCACAGCGCGATTTTTCGTTTTGCAGGAAGTAAAATAGTGAGTTTCATCCGGCTAATAATTTATCGCAGCAAACCACCACTCTCATTAAAAAACTTAATACGCTACGTAGATTCATTCGCGACGAAGTCGTCGCACGCTGAATACGTGACGAAAATCCCACTGAATTTGACTAAACAAAATGATACCACAGCACCGCTCAGTGAACCGATCTGCGTCACTACTCCTGTGTAGAAAAGCCCACTGCCTGGATCTGGTCGGAATAAAGTCATGATGGCGAGCTTGACGAAGCCGATCAGTCCGTGAACAAGGACCCACGCAATTACGACGAGGAACTCACCAGTCCCGGTGTGCTGCAATGGTGGTGCAGGCGACATCACAGCAAGGTAGGAAACGAACGCTGATAGAGATAGAATCCCTGCTGTTAAAAGGCTTAGGATACTGACTCGGGGATCTTTGACGACGAAACCTATGCACATGGCCAACGGACTGGCCATTGATCCCAAGGTAACGGCCAAGTGGTAGGCAACGTTGCCGTATGGAAGGCACGAGTAGGACTGTATACTGCCGAGGCCTGTGTTTCCAAGGGCACAAACAATCCCCATCATTGTCAAAAGATATATGTAAGTCCTCCGTGGCATTTTCCATCCAGAATTTGTTTTATAAGTTCGTGGCGCGTCTGGCTCGGTTGGTAGAGCTTCCGTGCTGCCGGGTGGTTTGACACGTTCACCACGACTAACGGGGTGATGGTTGAGGGCGAAGAACGCGATGAAGCTTACGAAAAGGATGACACTAAGAAGTGCAAGGAATACGGAGGTTGAGAATCTCGGGTCTGGGGTGATCGAAATGTAGGGAATTGTTGAGTTGGGATCGGTCGACTTCACACACTCCGGGTTACCACCGACTCCTTGTATCAGAGCTAGGATGCTGGGAAGAAATCCGCTCAGCCCTTCGCCCACTATGTACGAAACCAGGTAGATCTCCTGGAAGTTTCGCATGTATGGCATGAAGAGGACCGAACTTGTACACCCGACGAGAGCCGCAACGAACATGAAACCCAGGATAGCCGTTGAACGGTACATACCGAACATGTACGTTGTTTCTTGATGTAGAAATACCAGGCAGAATATCGATAAAGCACCTCCACCAAGGAGTCCATATATTAATAGATGATCGTTTGACCGGCTTGAGCACCTGCGGAATGTAGAAAGAAAAATAAGAAATCATGTAGGAGTTTGTGGATTATTACTTCCCACAAGGATATTGATCAATGAGTGATTTGTGTCAAACGAGGTATGTATACTAATGCCCAGAATAGTCACATCTATTATGAAGTATCTGGCGTTCATGCTTGACGTGCGCAACAAATGCTTCACTAGCATACTTCTTCACGCTACGCAAGTGGAACATCGAGAAACATGGAAGTAGTTTTTTTTCGACATTCTATTTCACAAACGCAGTCATTGCAATTAAAAGGGTTGATGGAAAAGAGGTATGAGTGACAAAATTCGAGATTTTGAGATAAGAAGTATACCGTTTTCAGGAGGTTTGAACGTCACCATATAACAGTTCTTGTCTAGAAATCTCGATTATCGTCACTTTCTTCTTGCACCAACCTTCTCAAATTTTTATAGAATGATATTTATGAAATATGCGTATTTTCTGGTGGACAGTAACAGTTTTAATTCAAAATCAGAATTAGCATCTACGTCCATGCACATCAGCCGAGCGTATATCGATAAGGAACAAACAAGGTGCAAGCTTCATGCACGTGAGGGTAACACAAGCTTACGCAAGCTTTTTTGTAAAAAAAAAAAAGAGGCATAAATGTGTGTTAACTAATGCGGCACTAAATCCAAGTAAAATACAAAATCTGCTATTCGTTTTGACGGTTTAACGAACGTGATGTAACGATACCGTTATCATCGACAGTTGTGTCTGGTATGCGAATGCCGTCATAATATGGGGACGTCCACTAATTGTCATAGTCGACAGTTGTCGAATGTTTGTATGTATAGCTAACGATCAAAAGTCTAATGTTGCATGAAGCGTGAGGCTTATACTGAGAAAGAGAGTGAGAGGTGGAAAAAGTCAATCACAATGGTCAGCTAATTATAAACCAGATGTTTCTATACGTAACGCTTAATCATTAATCAAGATGCGTTTGAACCGAATGCTGCAGCAAAGAGTCAGAGATGATCGACAACTGATTATGATTTGTAAGAACCGCGTGGGGTCAAATGTCTAACAGTGCTCCGTCCGATGGTGAATGATGCAAAACTTGCTGTCGGCACAAATCAGTGAGTTAAGTCTACAATATGTTGTATCTAAAAACAGTGCAACGTCATGGTATGTATCGCGAAGTACATATTGGTAGTGGTTTTAGCACTCTGCATATACACAAGTATATCACGTTACTGGCGGTATCATCAGTCAACATATCGAACTAAAATATGTACAGTGCTACAAGTATAACGGTTCTCGGCGTGATCGTGAATGCAAAAAAAAAAAAAAAAAAAACGTAGGAATGAATGAATTTTCTCGGAATAAATGTTATGCAGTTACTAATAGATTCATTCTTTCATAAGTTTATATGAATCGATAATAGTATTATTTTTCAAGAAACTGAAATTACAGAAAAACCCATATAGCTTTTCCTGAATCCTTATCGTTAATCCCTATCATTATACAGAAACGTATGGGGATATGAAAACCGCGGATTTTCCTGCATAGTTACACGTGATTCATGGACCACCTCGTGGACCACATATTGAATAGAATTTTATTATGCTTGTACGTGGCAATTGGTAATGAAGGTGGACTAAACCAAGGTGTCGTCAGGGCCGTATTAAGAATTCCATTACGTTACAGTTCCCCGGGACATCAGAAACCGAAATTTTTTTATTACTCTGACTTTAAATTGTTGAAAAGAAAAACGTTTTTTCCTTTTTGGGATTTGAATCTCGATTATTTGATCACATTTCCAGGCTCGCTGTATTTGATCAAAATTTTCTCTAATATCACGTCTTTAATTATTCTCGAAACCTCCGACTTCTTTTGTCTAAAATTCTGATTCCAAATCATATTCAATAAACGGAATAATTAGCAACAAAAGAAACGATTTAAAAGCGAAGGACAAGCAATTTTTTATTTTTTTTTAACAATCTTCGCAAAATCAGTTTTCAATTCTTTTTTTCTACAATAGCCTTTAAGGCACACCAATTATCGTGACACCTGTTCAAATATCCCTGAATCTGCACACGTATACAGTGTGAATATGGTTTGGTGGGAGTAAAGTAAGAGTGAGTTGTATACTTACTTAGCGTAAAGACTGTACAGTAGAGGTCCAAGATTAGCAAACTGTACGACTATCGTCATGTAAGCAGGGAGGTCCCAACCCTCGGGTGCTTTGTTGACGAGTAGGGGTAGTTGTACGAAGATACCATTAACTCCAAGCCATGCTCCGATACCAAAAGCCAGAGCCAAACAGTCGACGAATATTCGTCGATTGTTGAACCTTTGTGTCAGCGTCATTTTCAACACTTTAATTTAACTTTAGTAACTTTAGTAATTAGATTCGATTATCTCAGAAGGTTATAGAATAAGAGAGGTTAAGGTTGTCAACTTTATGAAATTCATAAACCAAAGTCAAATTGGATGACGCAATTTACTAGAATTTGTTGTAAATTTTTACAGAGTTTAACGATATGACATATCGCCGTTGTGGTTAATGAGAAGGTTTTTTTAGCGCGCTCCTATAATATCACTTGTGTAAACCGACATCGTGGCTCGTGCTCGCGCATAAGACCGCTACAGGCTACAGCTTACTGGATCTAGTTCACACTTTATAAGTTCCAAACACAGACACCAGGGACCGTAATACTCTCTTCGCGATTGCGCGTGAGCACTGATATATGCATTGATGCGTTGACTGAATATTATAAAGACGGTTCCCCTTATGGGACTTCGTGAGCCGGCAAAGTGGGCTCGAAGTGGGCTTGGGGATTGAAGAGTGCCCGAAGTTACCGACTGAAATAGCATTGCAGTATATCTATAGTGTACGAATATATAGATATACTGCAATGGTAATTCGGTCGGTAACTTCGGGCACTCTTCAATCCCCAAGCCCACTTCAAGCCCACTTGGTCGGCTCACGGAATAGCCCAGGGTGAGCTGTCTTTAGAATACTCAGTCAACGATTGATGTTTGCTACTTAAGCTGTCGTGAAAATTAGAAATCTGTTTGACCGACCGCGCTCTCGGCGATTTAAGCTATGCAGTGCCTACAAACCTTCTTTTTTTTTTATTCTATTATTCTAATTTTAAGGTGCAAACAAACAACGGACACTCAATCATACGACTAGTTACATAAACTTGAACGTGAAGACTGCCTGTGTTGGTCTAGTTGATTCCTCCTTTACCGAACTGAATTACTTACGACCCGCATCATATCTGCGACAATATGTCGGTACGACTGCTTTACCAATGCCATTCTCGCATGGTATTTTGACTAAGGGTGGAAGAAATAGATTTGTAAGCCGCATTTTTGTGAAGTAAATAGAATAATTCACGTATGTATTGATGGAACAGTTCAACGCAATAATATGTAGTACAGATTTACCTTATGGTTAGTTGGAATAATAAAATAAGATATAGAGAGAGCAAGGTAAACATTTTCAAATTACCTGCGTCGGAAGCTTATGAAATTTATCACATCGTTGTCTAAAGTTATGGTCGATAAAACAGTAATTAGAAATTTTGACTCTACATCCATCGTGTGGATGAGGAGAGGCCATTGGGCGAATGATTTATAAAATGAGACGATTTCTTTCTATCACGGAAAGAAGTAAGTTACGCTGTTCCCACGACGGCAAAATCGTCGCAAGGTGAGTAGGTGACGAAAATCCCGGTGTAATTTACCAAGGAAAAAGTTACCACAGCTCCGCTCAGCGAACCGATCTGAGTCGCTACTCCGGTGTAGAAAAGCCCCCTGCCAGGATCCGGTCGAAATAGAGTCGTGATCCCGAGCTTGACGAAACCGATTAATGCGTTTACAACGACCCAGGCAATTACGACAATAGTTTCACCAATCCAGGTGTGCTGCAATGGAGGTGCGGGCGACATCACAGCAAGATAGGAGACGAACGCTGCTAGAGATACAATCCCTGCTGTTAGAGCACTCAGGACATCAACTCGGGGACTTTTGACGATGAAACCAACGCACATGGCCAAAGGACTGGCCATTGAACCCAAGGTAACGGCCAAGTGGTAAGCAACGTTGCCGTAAGGAAGACACGAGTAGGACTGTATACTGGAAAGGCCAGTGTTTCCAAGGGCACATACGACCCCCATCATTACCAAAAGATACATGTAGGTCCTCTGTGGCATGTTCCAATTCGAATTTGTCTTATCAGTATCTAGCGCGTCGGTCTTGCTCGATGAATCCTCAACGCTTCCGGGTGATTTGACGCGTTCACGACGACTAACCGGGAGGTAATTTATGGCGAAAAATGCGAGAAAGCTTAGGAAGAGGACGACGCTGATAAGGGCAAAAAATACTGAGGTTGAGAATCGTGGTTCTGGATAATACGATTCGAGGACTGGATTTTCTGGAGTTGAATCGGTCCCGTTTACACATTCTGGATTACCACCGACGCCTTGTATCAGAGCTAGAATGCTGGGAAGGAAACCGCTTAGCCCTTCACCGACTAGGTATGAGACCAGGTAGATCTCTCGGTAGTTTCTCATGTAGGGCATGAAGAGGACTGAACTTGTACATCCTACGATGGCGGCAATCAACATGAAGCCCAGAACGGCAGTCGAACGGTCTGCACCGAATAGGTACGATGTGTTTTTGTGGAGAAATATCAGGCAGAATATAGCAGCTGTACTTCCGCCGAGGAGTCCATATATTAGTAGATGATCATGGTCTCTGCTCGTAAATCTGCAAATTGAAGGAGAACGGGATCATTTATCAAAGAGTTGATATAATAATTATCTTATTTTCTCCAATGCGTTGGTTCATCCTTGATCAAGGTCTTTCATTTATTTCGGACACTCATCGAAATTACTCCGAGAGTTGCATGTATATATGAATATATGTATGTACATCGGTGTGTGTACTCACTTCGCGTAAACGCTGTAAAGGAGTGGTCCGATGTTTGCTATCGCTGCAATCAACGACATAAAAGCAGGGAGGTTCCATCCCTCGGGGGCATTGTTCACCAGCAAAGGTAGTTGAACGAAGATACTATTGACTCCCAGCCATGCCCCGATACCGAAGATTAAGGCCAAAGCATCGACGAGCAGGCGCCGATTGCCGAAGCGATGCGCCAGTATCATTGCTCGACACTTTCGCTTCTCAACTATCCGATTCCTTCAAGTGTGGTAAAACAAAGTAGGTTAAGCTTGTTAAAGCCATTAACTTGTTCAAAAATATGGACCAAACTCGACTTGGTACACAGTAAAAAATTTTGCGTCATTTTTAACATAAATTTTGTGTAAAAAAAAAATTTAACACAAATTTTTGTGTTATTTCAACATAAACGTTTTGTGATAAAATAATAAAACACTTTTATGTTAAAAATTACACATATTTATGTTGAAATCGACGGCTGCGTGGAATAACCGGCTATCTCAGAGTCCGGTTGAAAAAGCGGCTATCTCAGAATCCGGTTGAGAAAGCGGCTATCTCAGAATCCATTCGAAAAAGCGCCTGTTGCCTATATTATTCATATAGCCACAGGTCGCTTTTTCGAATGGATTCTGAGATAGCCGCTTTTTCAACCGAAATCTGAGATAGCCGCTTTTTCAACCGGACTCTGAGATAGCCGGTTATTCCACGCAGCCGTCGAAATACTCTATAGTGACACATTTTAAATGTTACTTTTATGCGAAATAACACTTTTTTGTGTTGGAAAAAAATGAGAACGAACAATACAATTGTATTGTGTTAAATTGACACTAAAAAGTGTTAAATATTTAACACAACACTTTTTTGACGCAATGACGGAAAATTTTTTACTGTGTAGATTAGCTACGTACAATTATTCCAGGTGGTACTAGCGAGTCAAACAACACTATAGCGATGCTTGCTTACATTACATATTCGTTATCAGTGCTGTAAATCATAATACGTTATCGGAGTAGCCATGTTGGTGTGGCTCGCTAGCGCCCATGTCTCACCTAGCAGCCAATTCTTTAGCGTAAAATTTGTTGCGTCGTCTTAAGGCCCATCCCTAGTCGCCCAACTCCTTTTGGTCGAAATGTGTCACATTTCGATTATTATCCGAGCCCAGGCGTCAAAAACGCAAAAAAAGGCTAACTTAGCGGAAATTCTATTTCAATTCCGAACACATACATCCGAAAAAATGTTCGTTTCGTGCGAAAATAGAGTCTACAGATGGTTTTTACATTGTTCGCCGAGGAAATCAAATTCGAATAATTCTGTAACAATGTAAAAACCATCTGTAGACTCTATTTTCGCACGAAACGAACATTTTTTTGGACGTATGTGTTCGGAATTGAAATAGAATTTGCGCTAAGTTGGCCTTTTTTGCGTTTTTTACACCTGGGCTCAGATAATAATCGAAACGTGACACATTTCGACCAAAAGGAGGTGGGCGACTAGGGATGGGCCTTAAGACGACGCAACAAATTTTACGCTAAAGAATTGGCTGCTAGGTGAGACATGGGCGACCTGATACAAGATAGACCCATCGTTGGGCAACGAACTTGGGCCAAGCTTGAACTAATATGTCGGGCCAAATTTGTAATCGGATGTTGGGCCAGTCTTGGCATGGAACAGGGTAAGATACTGGTCTCCGTGTGGCAAGCTGTATCGGGTCAGCGCCTGATACAATTCCGAGCAGAAATTTGAGAATGGCTCGGGGTTGGGCCGATGTTGATTCCCACTCCTCAATAATAGAATACCTCGGGGCTTGGTATCAGTTATGTGGACCGTCGTTGGCATGTAACGAGGTTAGCTCCCGGGCTGAGCTTGGCTACCGGCGTTGGGCCAATGTTTTACACATGTCCCATTTTCGGCCATCAGTTGAAGCCAATCTCGAATGAAAACATTGTGCCAGTATACCACGCCGCGATTGCCCAGTGTTATGTGTACCCCTACCTGATAGTCAACTAACCGTATACATTTTTTTTTTTCTAACTACAAGGGGATTTGAACCCGGAACGCTCGGTCTCCCATATTACTAATCGCTCGCTCTAGCCACCACGCCAATTAGGCCAAGCAATAGAGGTTTTTTTCGTGACACAAATACTACCTGAAATCTGACTGTGCAGTCATATAATAGGTAGTGCCTAGATGTTTTTTATCATAAATGCCACTCCTGAATCGTCTTGGTTTTTTTTTTAGAAGCGAAAAATAGCCAAAAACAGCAAAATTTTTGCTTTTTCGCTTATAAAATGTAAAGTATTGATCCAATCGAGAAGCTACACTGGCACTTTTTGTAGAGAATTCGAAGACGACAAAATTGAGAGGTGACGCGTCTCAATCGGATCATTAGTTTCGGAGAAAAGTAAAAAAAACGGAAAAAATCATCAATTTTTCAAAAATTCATAACTCAGTCAATTTTTGAGATGAAGCGTAGTCCCTTCGGAGTTAAGTTGGTATTATCATATACTTTATTGGTGCAAAACCTGGAAGCTGTTGGATAAATAGTTTCTGCACAATTGCAGTTTTTTGAATTTGATGTACTTTTTTCAAGAAGGTCGTGATGCTCGGCCAGTTGTTCGATTTGAATTTTTCAAAAAGCATTTTGAAGAAGAGAGAAAATACTTGAAATCGTATATTTTCCCGATACCAACAAATGATTTTTAGTGGGTGAAAAACGGTGCCAAACAGGAGCGAAAACGCTCGAGCGCGCCGAGGTAGTCGTAGAGTGGGGGTTGCTCGCTACGCGAGGAGAAACCTGTATGTATAGTATAATATATACGGTATAATACAGATAGGTTTCTCCTCGCGTAGCGAGCGACCCCCACTCTACGACTACCTCGACGCGCTCGAGCGTTTTCGCTCCTGTTTGGCACCGTTTTTCACCCACTAAAAATCATTTGTCGGTATCGGGAAAATATACGATTTCAAGTATTTTCTCTCTTTTTCAAAATGCTTTTAGAAAAATTCAAATCGAACAACTAGCCGAGCATCACGACCTTCTTGAAAAAAGTACATCAAATTGAAAAAACTGCAATTGTGCAGAAACTATTTATCCGACAGCTTCCAAGTTTTGCACCAATAAAGTATATGATAATAACAACTTAACTCCGAAGGGACTACGCTTCATCTCAAAAATTGACTGAGTTATGAATTTTTGAAAAATTGATGATTTTTTCCGTTTTTTTTCACTTTTCTCCGAAACTAATCATCCGATTGAGACGCGTCACCTCTCAATTTTTTCGTCTTTGAATTCTCTACAAAAAGTGCCAGTGTAGCTTCGCGATTGGATCAATACTTTACATTTTATAAGCGAAAAAGCAAAAATTTTGCTTTTTTTGGCTATTTTTCGCTTCTCAAAAAAAAACCAAGACGATTCAGGAGTGGCATTTATGATAAAAAACATCTAGGCACTACCTATTATATGACTGCACAGTCAGATTTCAGGTAGTATTTATGTCACGAAATCGACCTTTTGTTAGCTCTATTGCTTGGCCTAAATCGAATCCGCTACATGACTATCGATACTACTTTTTGTTACTTGTACGTGGCGCGCGCATACATTGGGTGTTTTGGGCCCGATCTTGGGCCGGGATACTGAGCTCCGGTTTGATCGATGCATCGGCTGCTGGCTCAAGTTCGATCTTGAGCCGGGATTATGGACCATAGTATGACCGTCGCATCGGTAGTCGTTCTGGAGCCGATATTAGAAAGATATCGGCCGCCGATATTCAACCGCTGTTCCGGAGGCTTATCCGGAACCAATGTCGGGTAGATGTTTCATGCTGAGGTAGAGTCGCTGTATCAGGTGCCGATCTGAAACCTATATTGGATGGATATCACGCACCGAGGTTCGACCGTTCCATCGGTCGCCAATCTGACACTGATATTGGACAAGTAACGCGCCGCTAGGATCGACCGGTGTATGGGTGGCCGATCTGAAACCTATATTGTATGGATATTGCGCACCGAGGTTCGACCGTTGCATAGGTCGCCGATCTGAAACCTATATTGGATGGATATTGCGCACCGAGGTTCGACCGTTCTATCGGTCGCCGATCTGACGCCAATATTGGATGGATAGCGCGCACCGAAGTTGACCGTTCTATCGATTGCCAATGTCGTACCAGGACCAGTCCGACATAAGCCCCCGATTCGAAGCCGTTGTATCGGTCTGCCATTATCGTATCGATGCTGGCCCGTTTAGTAAGACCGACTGCCAGTCTGCCATTTCTGCTCGGGTAAAGCCTGGAGCACAGACTTTTCGTTTCGGCTCACCTACAGAGATCGTGACCAGTGTACAGTCACTCACACGCAGCGCCGACCAATCACAGCTATGTGTGAACGATCGTGGCGCCTGTAGGTGAGGCGAACACGGAACACGAAAAGTCTGTGCTCCAGGCTTTAAGACAGCGACGAATGCCAATTCGGCCACAACTTCATTGATAAGTTCGAAAGACCGACGCTTGCTATTACACTTGTTTCGTGATATTCCGCAAAGTTATAATATCGATGGCTGGGCGGAAGAAGAGCCTATCTCAGAAAAACCGTGAAAAAGAGCCTAACTCGGAAAGAGCGCGCAGAAGCGCCTATATCAGAAAAACCGTGAAGAAGAGCTTATCTCACAAAAACATTTCGCTTTGAGAATTTTGAAGTGGTACTCCTGCAAGCCCCCCACGGAATATATATTATATATATATTTATATATATTAATATATATTAGGGTGGGCCAAAAAAAAAAAATAATTTTTTTTTCCTTAGTTACCATGAAAATATTATTCAGGATGACGAAAGAAAAAAATTCTCTCAAAATTTGAGCTTTTAATATCATTATTAAGAGGTGGCTCGTCGTGATTTTTGATTTCCCACTTAAATAACACGGGAAATGTTTTTTTTTTTTAATTTGAAATTTTATTCCGTTCTAACGAATCATCGTGTTGTGAAAATCAATACATATTCTTGTAGGAAATTGAACGATCTCCAAAAAAGGTCTGATACGATTTTTCGCTAAGTCGAAAAAAAAGTCGTCATATATATATATACCGTATGAGGTTGAACTTTAACCTTGAATAACTTTCAAACGAGTGGACTTAGCGAAAAATTATATCAGACCTTTTTTGGAGATCATTTAATTTCCTACAAGAATATGCATTGATTTTTACAACACGATGGTTCGTTAGATTGGAATAAAATTCCAAATAAAAAAAAAAAAAAAAAACATTTTCCGTGTTATCTAAATGGGAAATCAAAAATCACGATGAGCCACCTCTTCAGGTGCTTTCCTAGGCAATTCCACCAGTCCTGAAAACATCGTGAAAAAATGTGATATTAAACGGAATATCTCTGCCTGGGCACCGAAATCAATGAAACAAAATACGTCGCGCAATTCTATGTGCGACTCCGAACATGTACAGCCCAAAAAATGTTCGTTTTGCGCGAAAATAGAGAAGATATCCATGAAAAACGGTTTTAGAAACCGTTTTAGAAACGGTTTTAGAAACGTTTTTCATGGATATCTTCTCTATTTTCGCGCAAAACGAACATTTTTTGGGCTGTACATGTTCGGAGTCGCACATAGAATTGCGCGACGTATTTTGTTTCATTGATTTCGGTGCCCAGGCAGAGATATTCCGTTTAATATCACATTTTTTCACGATGTTTTCAGGACTGGTGGAATTGCCTAGGAAAGCACCTTAATATTAATATTAAGAGCTCAAATTTTTAGAGAATTTTTTTTTCGTCATTCTGAATAATATTTTCATGGTAGCTAAGGAAAAAAAAAAAATACATACCATATGTGAATTTATCGGACCAGTCGAACCAAATTTTTAAGTCTTCTAACTGAAGCTCACCTCTATATAGAGCGTGCAATCTCCAGATCTGAAGGGCTGAAGGAATTTTTACTTGAAAAAATAATTATGATGCACTTCCGTTTTTTTCGGTCTATCTGGAGATTGCACGCTCTATATAGAGGTGAGCTTCAGTTAGAAGACTTAAAAATTTGGTTCGACTGGTCCGATAAATTCACATATGGTATGAATTAATAGGTTTCGAACGATAGAGTCACTACACAATGAAAAAAAAAATAGTTTTTTTTTTTTGGCCCACCCTAATATATTATATATATTGCAGGAGTACCACTAGAAAATTCTCAAAGCGAAATGTTCTTGTGAGATAAGCTCTTCTTCACGGTTTTTCTGAGATAGGCGCTTCTGTGCGCTCTTTCCGAGTTACACGGAGAGAAAAGAATAGTAATATTTACCATTCCTACATAGTAACCATTACTATGTTACATGGTAACGTAGATTTTTCAACGGCGAGAGTCACTTGACGGAGTAATTTCCCCAATTCTAAATGGTAACGTTAGCCATGCTAACATAGTAATGATTACCATGTTACATTGCGGAGAGTACTATGTAACTGGAACTGATTCCTATTCTACATAGCCAAGTTTATTATGTTTTATTTTTATATATTATTTCGTAAGTAAGGTTATGAATAAACAGATGAATGAGGTTATTCAAGAAATTATTATTATTAATTATTATTCAGTGAAATTTTTTGTTGAAACTCAAATGATTAAACTTTTTATCAACTGCACTGTTTATTGTTATCAAAAACACTGCGTCAAGATTAACGATCTATATGGTTATTGGTTATGTGTGGTTATGTTCGTGGTTGACTTATTTGGCCGCTTGGCCGCATGGAGTATCGCCGCGCGCATACTCAAATTGTAATGAGAGCTATGTGGCATAGGCCTGAGTACCATTCTACATAGCTTTCGTTCCCATACAGAATAGCGATATTTACCATTTGCTAAGTTACAATGCAGCATAGTAAATATTACCAGAAAAATAGTAATGAATCCTATTTTAACATAGTATCATCTACGATTTTAGAAAAGAATAAGTCTGGTTACTATGTGGAATGGTAAATATTACTATTCTTTTCTCTCCGTGTAGGCTCTTTTTCACGGATTTTCTGAGATAGGCTCTTCTTCCGCCCAGCCATCGATATAGGGAAGGACTAGAATTCTCATTGACCGACCGTACCGGTGAGTCAGATAGGCTACGTGTTCTGACGACAGAGCGAGCAGTCGCGTTTGAAATTCAAACCGATTTCTACATTCCAAAAAAACGCGGGAGTCTGATGGTACACTAAACGTAATGGATTCTGATCCGGACGAGTTGGACAATTCTAGAAACAGCCAATCGGCGCTCTGGATTAAAAAAATCCATATATGCAGGAGACCACAGTACAATCAGAATCCATTACGTTTAGTGTATAGTCATCGCATCAGTTAAACAATATTTTATCTTATCTTTGTACGAGATCGTGCGTTAAGTCTAGTGACGAAGCAAAGAAACGGATGAACAGTAGTACTAAATGGTGCATATACTGTGCAGTTTACATTCTTTTATACAAAGTTATACGATCCGAAGTGAGAGAATAGAAAACGGATAGAACTTGTTGAACCAAATTCTGGTATCCACACAGTTCCTTATTATTTGAAATAAAATTTGAACAAACAGTATATTTATACTACCTTGTATCTCTTGTGCTATTTAAAACAGTTGCCAGTTTCAAAATTGGTCACTGAGTGATAGATTTTTCAATTTCATCTGTATATGGGTAGTTCTCAGGAAATCCCGAAATTCCTGTCCTTTCAGTTTTAACAGAAATGCGACGAACTTTTATCGGTAACTATTTTTTCCTTACAAGCTCCATTACTGTGGCTACTAGTGTCAGTTATCATTTCTGAATCATACGTGTAAATGAATGAGAAAAAATAATAATAATGTTCCGAAAATCATTCCCTCATTATGTCCCAAGCTACAGATTAAAATACTTTTGGATTTTTAAATCAACAATTTCTGGAAAAAAACTTATTGCAAATTTAACTAATCGATTAAGGTGGCTCAAGCACGAAGGTCCGATTTTTGGGGGGGCTAAAGCAAGGCCCTCTTTTTTCCCCCTAAAACGCATCTTTGTGACAATACAGTTACTTCTAATCAAATTATTGATAATTTCACGTGCATAATTATTAGTTTATATCGCTAAATAAAGACCGTAAAATAAGAGTAATTTTACGTTACGGTACTGTACAGAGAAGAACGGCAACGTCGCAATCAGCCACTGACAGATGCTTCGAATGATAGGTTAGGTCTACTAGCGATGTTCGATTCTCGCGCATGCGCTCTTGCGTTATTCAGATCAGGTGATGTGTGCGAGGCTGCCAGTTCTTCAGGCGGTTACCAAACCTTTCTCAACTACGAATTTTCCGACACTTTAACATTCAATATCTTTTAAAAAAAGTCGTCGACCCCATATTTTATTGCGGTGATTGTAATTCTCATGATCTAATCTACATTCCTCTAGTTTTTCGACAACATCCCTAGCATGAATATCGAGATATTACCCGGCCCAAGTCTTTCGGCCCGATTTTCCCATAAGCCCTGTGTTAAAAAATCGAATTTCAACAATTTTTATCTTTCTTATCTAGTCGTTGACCTGGTCTGAGATTTCGCGTACGTGAAGATGGGTACTTTATGTACTATACAGGGTGATTCAGAATGCGGTACTTTCCTTACACCGGTGGATTCCTTGTAAAAATCTAAGACCAAAATTATTCATCCAAAAATGTCGAAAGCTAAGCCGTTTTCAGGTAGGAGTAGTTTAAAGTAAGCCAAAGTAAGCCAATACGAGGGCAGAAACGAGAATGGCTCAGCCGCCGCTACGCCGTTATTGTTGGCCCGCCACCGCGATCTTGCAAAGAAACGACGATCAGACGTTACATTCATAGTTCGATAACATTCGCATGCTTCTGATTACATTGCATCGCCTGTATAGCTTAGCTACATACAGCAGACCAGCCACGTCTGATCAACAATAACGGCGTAGCGGCGGCTGAGCCATTCTCGTTTCTGCCCTCGTATTGGCTTACTTTGGCTTACTTTAAACTACTCCTACCTGAAAACGGCTTAGCTTTCGACATTTTAGGATGAGTAATTTTGGTCTTAGATTTTTACAAGGAATCCACCGGTGTAAGGAAAGTACCGCATTCTGAATCACCCTGTATACTAAAAAATTATTTTTTTCTGTAGCTGAACGTGTTCGTGCTTGAGCCACCTTAAGAATACAATGTTTTCTCGAAATTATTATCATTTTGGGACTAAAAATGAGGGAAAAGTTTTTAAATTAATTTTTTATATGTGTCCCAACAAAAAACATCATTCCCTCACGTCTTTACTGACGGCCGATTTGTGATCGCATTTTTAATCATGCGAGAACGCTCCCATCAGTTTTTGATAGTAGGCAGTACTGTTAATTATTACATATTGGCGAATCCATCTTGGGCGTGTTAAGAGTTTCCGTTGCGAAAGGTTGTATTAATAAGGGGGGGGGGGGGGGGGGGGGGGGGGGGGTAGGGTCTGTAGGCTGAAAAAATGACCATTTTTTATAATTTTTTTTCCGGCGAATAGCTGAATATTATTTATTTTCATAAACGGCTCCGGATAAAGTAACATGTTATCAATAAGTGGTATTTTTATTTAGTCAAAATATTAAAAAATGAATGATTGGCAGCAGATTTCCGAAGACGCCGCGAAAAAAAGTTGGCTTTCCGTTGCCCTGATAACTCCTCACTGGATCATCCGAAATCAAAAAACCAGGAAATTTTGAAAACTATATGAATTTTCCCTGAAATTGACGGCACGGAATTTTTTGTAGGATTTTTTCTTAATTTTTGGCAGCACTTTGAAGTTAAAACAGCGATTTTCGGCGAAAAAAAAGATCTAATTGTTATTGTAAAATCAATATTTATTGTAAATTTTCAAAAAACTCGATGTCAATAGCCGTATCTCAATTGGTCAAAGGTGGTACCCTTGGTGTAAAGGTGTGTACCCTTGTACACTTGCCCTCACCACTAATCTATATATATATAGACATATCTCCGATGTATTGGGCAAGTGTACTAGAGTACCCTTACCACCCTCGACCAATTGAGATACGGCTAATGTCTGAAAAAGTAGATCAAGAATATGGGGTTAAATTTTCATAAGGATCGGTTCATTAGATTTCGAGATATCGCGGCAACGGACTTTGAAAAAGGTAGTTTCGAGATAAACGCGTTTAAAGTTTTCAAAGCGTTCAGCGCTCGAATTTCGAGATTTGAACATCAATAATCGAGTTTTTTATGTTGCATACTTACACATAGTATATATATATTATAGATGTATATATACATGTATAACACGAGCCAAATTGTATACAGTTACAAGGTAAAAGTTTCGGAACATAAACAATAGAGGCGGAGCAGCTGCCAGATGTTCCTCGGCTTACCTGCCGGCTCAGGCCGGCACTGAACAGAGCGCTCCGCTGTAAACATCACAGCTCTCATTATTTTGCTCCGATCGCTTTGAAAATTTTACACACTATTCTTTAATGTCTATACTTTCATATGAGCAAATAAAAAAAAAAAAAATGAAAAATTTGAAATTTCAAGACCCTACCCCCCCCCTTAATATATTTTGAAGGTTACATTCTTTACCATCATTCCCTCACATCGTGGAAAAAGAAGGTAATTACGTTAAATGAAATGATAATTATTCAGTAAAATGGGTTCTCGGGAGCAATAAGCCTACACAAAAATTCAATACTAATGTAACGTTTTGTCGCGAGTTTTCGTTAGATATGTTTCATTTCGTCATTCCCTCATCGTCATTCCCTCATTTAAATCGTAGTTAGGAAATGATGATTTAGGAGGTAATGATATTATAGCTGGACTTAGCTTGACTTTTTTGTTGCCTTGCTTTAGTAACCTTTTAATTCAGATAAAGAAATGAAAAAAAAAAAAAAAAATATTCCAAAATTGAAAGAATTAATCTTAAAACACATTTATTTTGGGGACCACTATATCATCAAAGTCCAGTTACATAAGTACTACGAAATTCACAGAAAATAATTATAAATCCATTTCAATATTTTTTATCAATTTCTTAAGATGAAATTTCGGGATTTCCTGAGAACTACCCATACACTGTAAAAAAATTGCGGTGTAAATCAGTTTGGAGTTGTTGTTTAAGAATGTTGGTGTCAATAACAACACCAACAAAGTGTATGGAATACTCCGGCAATGTTGTTAGAATTACAATGGTGTTGTCTCAAAAATTACAATGTTAAATTACAATGTCTGAGCACACCACAGCACACCACTTCAACACCCACTTTCTCACACTGTCCACTGACGCCGAAAACGAGGTGGACTTCTATGGACTTCTTTCGGTGTTAAAATGGTGTCGATTTTGACACCAAATTTTTTACAGTGTATATGCCGCGAAAGTCCCCACGCCAAGCCATTCGTTATAAATTGGCAGTGGGGATCAGCCCAGAGCTTGATTGGATTTTGTAATAACGGATCGGCTTCGATACGGCATATATCCGGTCTTCTTGGAGGGGACAAATTTTTCAGGTAAAAGATGTAATTGAACGTAGATGGGCGTACCTTGAACGTCATTTTCGATGGGGCTGACTGCAGTCTCAAGATGCTGTAGTATATTAGGTATAGTCAGAAGTTTGAGATATCACTGCGAATCTCGTATCTCTATATGAACTATCTAATGAATACGGAATAATTTTTTGGTGGGGATATTATCGTGATGAGATAAATAATAAATTGCAGTAGTGAATATAGCAAGAACTTTATAAAAGACGTGAGGCAGACTCACAGACGGTGAATATGTGGTATAGTACATTTTTTGAAATTCTCATAAGGGAGAATTAATTGAGATATTCCTGTGTATAAGTGCGATATACATACATAAATATATAGTTACATACACACATACATACATATATATGCATTAGTGTATTAGTATTTCTGCTGATGCAAGCCTTTCAATCCATGTAACAAATTAATATCCATGTAAGCACTTTTTACCTCGGCGAAAAAAAGGTGAGCAAACATAATTGCAAAGCTCCCTTATCACCAGAGAAACCCTCGTATGATCGTAAAAATAATTTACCCATGGTGGATATTGCGCAATATTGATGCGATAGATTGCCGATAATTTGATCTATCAATAACATTTTTCGATTACTAAATTATTCTCTTATCGGCTCTCTGGTATTAATAGAGCTAAGATAAACGTGAGCTCGAGGGTTGTCACCTGTTTTATTTGTCGTTTTAAAAACTGCCATTTTTTTTTCCTACGACGCTCTTTAGTCCAGTTTTTGATTCGATTTATGTAATTAATTCCTCAGAGTTAGAAATTGGTCTGAATAGTCGAATAGAATAAATAGTACATTAAGCTGTTAGGGAGAGAGGTGAGCGATTTTGATGAGGGTGAAGTTTGCTGCACGAGCAAAGCGAGGGCAGCTTCAACCGAATCAAAATCGCGCCTCTCTCCCGAACGACTTACGATACTTTTTCTCATACATGCATCAAACTAACACCATTTCAAGCATGTCTTACGAGAGAGAAGACTCACATATCTCATTCGGCCGTAATATGTGGTCGTCGCATGCGCTTTCACGCGATTTGGTTAGGTATGAAGCCTAAGAAGCAAAAGTGCGCGTAGGCATGATAATATGAACGCATTAGTACATGATGCTGTTAGGGTGACATACGCGATTTTGATTCGGGTGAAGTTTGCTGCCCGAGCAAACTTAAGGTGGAAGCACACAAAAGTCCATGAGTCATAAGCAGAACGCAGAAGCCATAGCGCATGCGCAGTTGCAAAAGTCCAGTGAACAGTGCGCATGCGCATGTTCTCTGCATTCTGCTTATGGCGTCTGAATTTTCAACCCACACAAAAATCCATAAGCATAAGAGCACATAGGAGCATGATCTACCGTCAGCGTGCCACATTGCAAGTGGAAGAATGAATCGCATTTGACATTTCTGATGACAAAATAATCAATCATATTAGCAATTCATATTGATATTGATAATTGACATCCTATAGTTTATATGATTAACGATTTACATTGATATTGCTTGTTTTGCTATCTAAGAAGCGGTCTAACAGTTTTTTAGGTTAGGCAGACTGCAAAATATAGGACAACCATCGAGACAACAGCGCATGCGCACTGTTCGCTAAAATTTTGCAATAGCGCATGCGCTATGGCTTCTGCATTCTGCTTATGGCTCATAGACTTTTGTGTGCTTCCACCTTTATGCTCCCTAGCACGGACGTGACTAAATCGCGTGACTGCGCATGCGTCGACAACATATGACGGCCGAGGGAGATATGTGCGTCTTCTGTCCCGTAAGACACGCTCGATATGGGGTTATTTTGACGCATGTAGGATAAAAATATTGTAAAACTGTTTTGATTATACAATACATATAAGTATGTCGATTTCAAGAGATACTGCATACACTGATATACCACAGGCTTTGATCATATCTCGTTGAAAATAATTGTCAAAGTTAATGAAATTTTTTTCATTGAATGTTATATAAATTTGAATAGTTTATCTACACCTAACAGTAAATATCAATTTCACTTACTCTTTTCCTCTTTGTATAATATTATACTATAAATTTTATTATCTTAATTATACTTTGTTTTCCTTTATACTACAAGATTATGGATCGAATATGTTTCATTACGAAAGCATCGCGACAGCGGTTCTGTCCTTTGATAAATATTTCATCGAATTATAGTTATTTCAACATCAAGAAACGGAAAAATGACAACCCCAAAGTAGGTACTAAAAGGCTCGACGGTATGTTTCAGGTCAGGCTGAGCAAGGTTTTTCCAATACTGGATAGAAAACGGAAACATCAAAGTGCGGTGGATGAAAAGTATATATGTATACAAGAAATCCCCCCTCGCTCGCTCAATCGCGGGCTGAATAACGTATATACTCATAAAAGGTGCAATTTCGCGGAGGAGGAGACAAGTGTACGCGATTGTCAGAGCCAATATTACGCTGAATTCAGCGTGCGTATATATAGCTGTATACATTGCAGACAAAGGAAAAAAAAATATTGATCTTAATTTATTTGTCTTCAATTTTATAGCGAGGGTGACCACTGACCGGCTATTCAATTGGCTGTGAAGAAAGAGAACAATCTTCATGTACATACTATACAGGGTGATTCAGTGACGTGACGTCGATTTTAATTTACAAAACTGATCCCTCTCGTTGCTATGCAGCAAAACGATCGGGAAATATCCGATAATTTTGAAGGTCAAGGGGTATTATAGCTGAGAAATCTCTCTGATATTGAAAAAAAAAAAAAAAAATTATTTGTCGGAAAAAAAGAATTTCCAAGGAAAAAATCATTTTTCAGAAAAATGGCTAAGGAACTTTCGATCCCAATTTTGACGGGGATCAACCCCTCAAGAGATTCGTCACGAATTCTGAATCACCCTGTATAATAATATATGAATAGATATTGTTCGTCATTTAAGCTCACTAGGATTTATGATCATCCGCGTTTAATCAGCATTACTTTAATCGCAGATGACACAGATTTTCCAGCTCAAGAATTAAGAACGGTTACGACTTACGTGTCAAATAACAGGCCTGAAAGATTAGCAGGAGCTACTTACGGAGCTAAATGAAAGAGAATCTTTCAGCTGAGTGCGATAACGGATAGTCGCGGTTGTACCAAAATGTGCCAAATATCTCGTTTTCACATGAATATAAAGTAACCAATATTATGAGTAATTTGTGTTTCATTACTGGTTCAAACAGCCGTGGCCACCCTTTCAGATATGATAACGCCGTGGGCTTAATGTACACACGTGGTGTACAACAAATATGTGACCAAACCCCAAAACGGTGAAAGGCCTTTTAAGAATATATCGATGCATTGATGTTGATGAATATATTATACTTTAATTCGCAACACCGCGGAGTGTAACAAATTTCCTGAATGATTTCTACATACTTATTGTCGTAACTATATGATGATAAATATATTTAATCCAAAAATTAATACCAGATCAGTTGGATTATTGATCCCCATATTATCATTGATAAAATAATAACGTGAAGAGCACACGGAAAAAAAAAAAAAAAAAAAAAATGTTACACTTACAAAAAATAGTGTTAACTTTACAGAACTCCTGTGCTAAATAGGGGACAAGCGAAGTCTGTTGTCACGTTAACAAGGGTAAACTTGTAACCATGATCAGTTGGAATGACAAAATGCTTTGTCAAATGAACAAATGTTTTACAGTTGTTAATATTACTCTTGAGTCATGTGGAAGTTGCCATGTTAAGAGCATGTCCTAGTCATATAGTTACCTGTTGAGAAAAAACCAAAAAGTCGCAAAAACTCGGAAACGATGATCAAAAATGATGTATAATAGATTTATTCGATGATTAGGGACGAATAGGTTCGATCTAGCACGCGAGATTCGTCGAAATCGAGAAAAATGAATTTTTTTGGTTCCTCAAGTGTGGCGGTGTCACTTATTTTGGTTCATATCAACGCCTGTGCGTCTAAAACGCAAAAACAGGCTTTTTACCTCAAGTCTCACAGCAATGACGAACATTTGTGTCTAAAAATTTTGTTGTTTCACGCAACAATAGGGCCGAGATAACGAAAGAAGAGCGGTATAAAGATGTAAATAGTGTAAAATTGTTGATTTCTGACAGCTGAGACATGAGGCGGTCGAGGCTAACGAAACGCCCGACAGATGGCTCTACGCGTAAATCATCGCGTAAATCGCGTAAATAACGCAACAGTGACGATGATTTACGCGTAGAGCCATCTGTCGGGCGTTTCGTTAGCCTCGACCGCCTCATGTCTCAGCTGTCAGAAATCAACAATTTTACACTATTTACATCTTTATACCGCTCTTCTTTCGTTATCTCGGCCCTATTGTTGCGTGAAACAACAAAATTTTCAGACACAAATGTTCGTAATTGCTGTGAGACTTGAGGTAAAAAGCCGGTTTTTGCGTTTTAGACGCACAGGCGTTGATATGAACCAAAATAAGTGACACGGCCACACTTGAGGAACCAAAAAAATTTATTTTTCTCGATTTCGATGAATCTCGCGTGCTAGATCGAACCTATTCGTCCCTAATCATCGAATAAATCTATTATACATCATTTTTGATCATCGTTTCCGAGTTTTTGCGACTTTTTTGTTTTTTTCTCAACAGGTAACTATATGACTAGGACATGCTCTTAAAGCTACAATATCTTCTGTTGAATGTACAAGCTTCCAATGTAACGCTTACTAAATATTCTTACTCGAATGCCTATGTTACTGTAACAATACTGGCGTGTGGAATTACATGATAACATAGTCAAAATGACTTACTCTCCAGTCAGTATAACAAGAAGTCGAGTAAAATTTTTTACAAATCTTGTTTTGTAAATGCAGCAATAGTATTTTTTTCCGTGCATCAGAATATGAAAAATGATAAATTAGATGTCCAATTTGAAATTGTGATAAACACATGTTGAAAAAAAATGTATGGAAACTCTGTGCAATCTTTCTCGTTAATTATACTGCCCTACTGAAAATGATTATGTAATAAAACACATGATGTTATGAACGAAATTGGCATTTATTTTATCATGTAATTTGACATGTGATTGCGACTTAATACATAACAAATCACATGATGAATCATGAAGTACACATCATGTAATAAAATACATAACAATTCATCTGAAAAATCATAAGTTTCGGTATGTGATTTGTAATGTACCTATTTTACCTTATAAGTCGTATTTTATGATTTATCATGTGATTTGTTATGTATTAAGTCGTAATCACATGTTAAATTACATGATAAAATACATACCAATATCGTTGATAACATCATGTGATTTATCACATACACTGAGAAAAAAATAGGGTTGATTCGAACAAAAATTGACTGTCTGAACTAACCCGGCGGTCACGGGTGGGGGAACGCAGATTCGGTTGAAACAATCAAAAATATGATCATTTCAAATAGCGGAGTTTGAATTAAATAAATTTTCAGTTGAATCGACTGAAACTCATTCAATGCGAATGAATATATCAACTAAATGGGTTTGGCATATTCAACCCTATTTTTTTTCTCAGTGTAACCGTTTCCGTAGGGTGGGTCGATTATAAATTTGATTACACGTTATCTGATAATACATTTACCTTATTCATTAATTCATTCATGTGTGCAGCGATAAGATTGCGCTATAATATACTCTTATCCGCCTCGCAAGAAATATATACTATGATAATCACGAAGGTGGTTCTGTTCTGAAATCAAATTTTGATTAATGAGAAATTTGATATCGCGTATCTTTTGGCTCTCAAAATTTTGTTGTTTGGTCACTTTTCAGCCTATATGGCTATAGCTATACTATAAATAAAATGTCCACAATATATTACACAATTATTATATACTATATACTATAGTACGTATGTATATACATACGCTTATACATACCATATATACCTACGTTACTTGATAAGAGTCAAGATTTGACGATGCAGTCTAGTTAGTAGGTATACATACAGTACTACATAGAGTACGATACGATACGATACGATACGATACGATACGATACATAATATACGTTACAACACAATACAATACAATACATATGGATGGGGGGGGGGGGTATAATTTATAATATCATTGAATAATATAGAAGTAAATTTTCCTCGAATATCTAACGTATTATAGGTACCATATTAATAATAATTATTATTATAATAGGCAATGAAAAATGTTTTATCGTTAATACTATATATAGTAATATAGTGGATTGTACAAGCAGGACGTAATTAGGTATATATTATTATGTGTATTTAATGTTTAAATGTGCAATTTAATGCGTATGTACTTGTATGTATGTTTAATTGTGTGTAATAAATATATTATATATGTAAATGTGTGTATAATGTAATATGTATATATATTATGTAGTACCTATGTGTACGATTTCTTTTTTTTTTTTTTTTTTTCTGTATATTATTTAAAGTAACATTAATATTATCGATATAGTATAGGTACAAGAGGTGCGTCACGTGAACTACCCCGAGTATTTTAACGATCGGTCTAACGCAAGAACGCAAGGTTCTCCTCCGTCGTGACTACGACTGGGAATTTAAAATCGATTGTCCTGTAGGTATGTATGTAACAGTACGTAGGCGTTGAAATACTCGTGACATTTATACGTGGTATAGGTACGCGTATATAATATATACTATTCAGTACTGCAGGCATAGATATACATCATTTATTTGTTTATTTATTTATTTATATATATATATATATATATATTAGGGTGGTCCTTAGGAGGGGTCAAAAAAAAAATTCATCTTGGATCCCCCCAAATCAGCTCCAAATAATTGAAAAAAAATTCCCTAATTTTTTCAGATTTTTATTTTATTCCCCTAATCCCGCTGTTTTGACCTGGATTTTTTTTTTTTATATTTTTTTTTTCAAAGCTTAAGTATTCTGGTCTTGTTGATACTGCTTATTTATTTAATTTTTGTATTTCCGGAATCATAGTTTAGTACTGGTAAAATATGATTTATTTTTTTTACACATGAACGCAAAGGCCGATTTTGCTACCTATTTTCGGGGATCAAAGAGCGGTATTATTACATTTATTCACCGAATATAACAATCTTTTGACCAGCAACGAGGATCAAAAAATGTTCATGATGCAGATTGTTAGTGAATACAGGAAAATATTTCCCGATGCAAAAAAAGAGACACTTCTGCGAAAATTTCAACTTTAAGTATCATGGATTAACTTATAAACTTTGAATCAAAACAGCGGGATTAGGGGAATAAAATAAAAATCTGAAAAAAATAGGGAATTTTTTTTTAATTATTTGGAGCTGATTTGGGGGGATCCAAGATGAATTTTTTTTTTTGACCTCTCCTAAGGACCACCCTAATATATATATATATATATATGGGTATATATATATATATTGCGAATTCCACCCCAACCCGACCTACGTCTGACCCTCAACCCTTCCGATTCGAGTCATAATTTTTTATGTTGTTCCACCTTTTCGAAAAAACACTCTGAATTTTTTTCAGATTTTTTGGAAACCGTCCGATTTACCTATGATTTTTGAAAATGAAGATAACCCGAATTGAAAAATCTGAAAAAATTCGCAAAAATTCTGCTTCAGTTATCAAAATTTTGAGGCCCTTAGCCAAAGTGGGCTGCAGACGTTTGCTTCTCATATTATTCAACGTTGTTCTCGGAAAAAAACCTTAAACATCATAGAAGCGAGCGTCTGCTCACTCTGGGTCAAAGACTTGAAAATTTTGATAAACGAAGCAGGATTTTTCAGAATTTTTTCAGATTTTTCGATTCAGGTCAAGATTTGAATTTTGGAAAATTTTGTAAATCTTGACCCCAATCGAAAAATCTGAAAAAATTCTGAAAAATCCTGCTTCGTTTATCAAAATTTTCAAGTCTTTGACCCAGAGTGAGCAGACGCTCGCTTCTATGATGTTTAAGGTTTTTTCCGAGAACAACGTTGAATAATATGAGAAGCAAACGTCTGCCCACTTTGGCTAAGGGCCTCAAAATTTTGATAACTAAAGCAGGATTTTTGAGAATTTCTTCAGATTTTTCAATTCGGGCAATCGATGTGTTAATTTTCAAAAATCATAGGTAAATCGGACGGTTTCCAAAAAATCTGAAAAAAATTCAGAGTTTTTTTTTCGAAAAGGTGGAACAACATACGAAATTATGACTTGAATCGGAAGGGGTGAGGGTCAGACGTAGGTCGGGTTGGGGTGGAATTCCCCATATGTATATATTTTATATAGATAAGAATAGATATAGTATATGTATGCGTATAGGTATAGTAAGTGTATATGTATATCTATGGTACAGGTATATGTATATACAAAGTATACAGCTCTGCTAGTCAGAGAAGGGATTTCTGGTGCGAGATGAGGGTTGTCCTCTTAGCCAAACCCTGCGGGGTATATCGGATGTGTTCGAAGGTATAGGTAACGTCGCGTCGCCAAGTAATATAGGAGAAACGAATAACGATTCGGGTGTTCTCATACTAAACTTAATCAGTAATGCTGAAAATAATCCGGAGATAGAGATGAAACGAGAAAGATCACAGGTAGTAGTATTAGATCTCGTGATTTACGTATACACTCATGTAGGTGAACTTATATACCTAGGAAGGTAACACCGTGTATCGTTTCAAACGATTCACTTAAAAGAGACGTGTAATTTATGTATTATAACGAGAAAAGTTTGCTACCTTTTTCTTTTTTTTTTTTTTTTTTTTTTTTTTTGGTACTAAAGCGGCCTAAGCGACCTAAACCTCTGCAGACTCGAGATTTTATGCCTGCCTCAAAATACCGAATGGTTTAATTATTACTCCCTGACATGGCTTATCATGATGTACTGTTTTAATTCCTTCAATATGCGTATTAAACTCGCGGTAATATTAAAAAGTTTCATAGATTATATAGCTTTTCTTCTTCTTCTTCTTCTTCTTCTTATTCTTCTTCTTATTTCCTTGTTTTCCGGATATACTAAACAAAAATATAAACTTCAAAATATCAGAGAAACGCCTTGGAATTTAGATATGGAAATTGTCGAACGGATTGGGCAGAAACTGGCGAGTGGAATTTTTGCACCTGGGTATACCGAGGGGGTTGAAATCGTGGATATTATTAAGGGAGATGGTGGATTGTAGCATTCCAAAAAAGTCGATTTCATATTCCCTTTTTTCCCATTTTCGTATATGTTCTGTGTGTTTTAAACATAGTTTACAAAAAACTACCTTTTTTCTTTTTAATTGGTGAACATGATATTTCGAGAACTATACTCCAACAATTTCAATTTTATCTCTATTTATTTTTTTCTCTTGTTGAATACGTAGAAATTTAATAGCTACCAGATGTCGGAGCGGATTTTCAATCAGAAATTAAGTTCAGCAGATATGTTGAGAATTATATTGTAAAAAACAATTCCATAATGTTGTAATTTTTGCAGCTGCGTCCACAATTTCTCTACTTGAAAAAAAAAAAAAAAAAAAAAAAAAAAAAAAACAGTGTGTGCAGTTCACCATCCCCCTTCTTAATCTGTGAAAGTCTTAGAATCCCTGGAGCGGTTTATTTCTATATACTGAAAACACCATACATCATATTGTTATATTATAATAAGGATCGCGAATGATAGTCTGTAATTATATCGCGTTGTGCTAAACGTTAAATGTAATTATTACTCGAAAAGGTATTACGATACGTGAAAAAGTCTTTAGAGGAAAATAGGTTCTTTTTTTTTTCTTTTTTTTTTTTTTTTTTTTTTTCTTTCATCTTTTCTTAAATTGACAAGTAGATTATAGACTTATGAATAAAGACGTAGACTGACTGTATGTTAAGAGTCCCGTAAACCATGTCACGGTTCTCCACATTATATAATAATATTATATATTCCTTCCAATTTTACTCTTTATTATTATAATATTATTCTCATGTATTGGCAAATCTGCCTCAAAGAGGTTCGCCTCCTCGACGTGTTGCCATTTTAGCAGCCCTTGTGGCCAGAGCTCCGAGTGAACAAACCAGCCCTGTAAGTGCTTCCCAGAGCGTAGTTCTTCTCGCCTTTTGCTGTGTAGGTCTGAACGCAAGACCATCTGCAGTTACCCTCGATCCAGCAACGGCTGCAGATTTTGGCTGATGTACAATGCTGCGTCTATGACGGTGCGCCACTATCGGAGTTTCCCGCCAAAGAGCTGGTGTGGCTATTCCAAGCTCTTCAGATTTCCGTCTAATCTCAATGTCGACTTCAACCTCGTCCTCATCGTCCTCCTCTTCATCCTCCTCCTCCTCATCCTCTTCATCATCATCGTCTTCGTCTTCTTCCTGGTCTCCGTTCTCCTTATTACGATGGCGTCAGGCGTACTCTGTATCCGTCGAAGCCGATCTCTCCAAATGATGTTCCAAGTGATGATGATGGTGATGATGATGGTGGTGGTGATCAGGGTCGACTACGTCCGGTTCCTCTCCCTGCTCTTGGGCCTGTGCCTGGGCCTGAGCATAAGCGAGGCTTTGTTGATAACTGAAAAGCTGTCTTTCGAGAGAATAGTTTTCCGCCTGAAGTGCCGCGATCTCTCTACGCATTTGCTGGTTGTGGACTCTGCAGACGTCGTCGTACTTGTGATAAGTCGCTTGGAATAGTAAATGCCCTTCGTTCCACTCCAGGCGAACCCTGAGCTGACCTTTGTCAGTTATGAATTGGCATTCCTCGTCCTTTACCTCGACGACACCGAGGCTTGTCTCCATTATTATTCCCTCGTCTACGGCTTCCTGGGCATAGTAACGACCGAAAGGAGCACCTGGAAGGGCTACAGCCTCTTCTCCTCTCATTAGATACGCTGTCCAACCGACGTACCGAAGATGGTTCCTCGGCACGTTGTGGATATCTTTGTAGACGAGGTGAAGTCGCACCGTGTCCGAGTGTAGATCTGCTCTTAGAGCCCAGGCCTGCTTGTCACGGTCGTAACAAGGTGCGGCTGGTAATACTGATGGACCTAGAGCTTGGACACCGACTTCGGACACGGTTCGGGCTTCGACCATTTCTAGAGAAACTCGGACTACACCTTTGTGGGCTATTTCAGACCAGCGGACCCTTGGGTGCCATCCAAAACCTCGCCCATCAGCATCTGAGAGGTCCTCTATATGGCCGGAATCTATTCTTCTATCACCTTCGCCGAGGGCGACACTGTATCGCACTCGGCAACGGTGATCGAAGCCGGTTAGTCTTGCTAGGTAGACGCTGAGGCGTCCTTCTTGTCTGCTATGGGCTGTGGACGAGGGTACAGGTACTGGAGGAGGACCCGCGACTGTTGGGACGGTTGATTCTTGGATTGTGGCCTCCTTGTCGCCGGTTGGATAGATTATGAGATTCCAATCGAAACCGCCGAATGTGAAATAGCCAGTTTCCAATTTATCCGGCTTTTGCTGGCCTGCAGAGAACATTCCGGTCGGTACACGGAGCTCGGCGGTATATACGGTTCGGACATTTGCCATGGAGAGTTCGAGCTGGAATTCTCCGTTCGGATCGGCAAAGTTACGACTGTAGAGGTCTGAGACTGGGATGTAGTTTCTATTGCCCTGGGCTGGGGCGTCGTATGTGAACTTGACTCGTTTTCCCGAAAAACCCTCGTTGACAGAAAAGTGCTCACGGTTAAGGAGGGTGAACGTGAAGTCGACGTAGACACGTAAACCTGGAGCGGCACCTCGCCACACAAGGTAAACACCCAGTACCTGAAATCAGTGGAAAAGATAACGTAACTCAATGGTTACATCAGATCAGTGAGAAAACCCACACAGCACCCAATATTGCCTAATATTGTAGCAACATTGCAGCAACATCGCAATATTGTAGCAATATTGCACTAATATTACAATATTGCTGCAATGTTGCTACAATATCGCAATGTTGCTACAATATTGCAATGTTGCTGCAATGTTGCTACAATATTGGGCAATATTGGGTGCTGTGTGGGAATGTCCTTCAAATCCAGGAAATTTAAGGAATTAAAAGCTTTCCGCACAAAAATTTCAAGTTGATCGATTGGTATTCGGTCTTCACAAATGAAAATGTACAACCGCGAACGAAGTAATAAGCGATCGAACAATTTCCTTTATATACGGGAATACAATATTGAAAACTCCTTTGAATATTTCTGTAAAGAATTTTCGCCATTCAACATATTATAACGAGCCTCGAATTTCATACCATTTATTGAGTCGAAATAATGGTATATAGGTATACGATATTTGGTTTGAGTGACAGGGAGATTTTCGTACAGCTTACGAACAGATCGAGGAAAGTCTGTATGGTCGATCATTATCAGATGATCATCGATAACGCGGATGAACTGAAGATATTATTCACAGCGAACTGCTCTGCGAAGAGATTGAATATTGTATTATTATGACTTTGGGGGCAGCTCACCGTCGCAATTGATTGATCACTCTTGCTACAAAGTTTTTCACTGAATTCTTATAATATATTTTGCCTAATCTACCGTTCCAAATCTTGTCAAACATTTTTCCTCATTTTTTTTTTTTTTTTTGTCGTGTAAAATCAATAGTTCGGATCTTCTGACAACCTAGATAAAGTTTCGGGCTACAAAATACCGCAATAACCGAATGCAATATCCGTTTCGACCGTGCGCGCGGATGTGGATATTGGGTAAAGGTCAAGAGGGTAATTGTCTGGGGGTGTACCTACCTTGTCGCCGCGAGAGAAGGCCACAGCCCATCGTTGGAAGCCACAAACGAGCTCCTTGCTGGTAACATCGCGTTCTGGGTCTCGTACGACGCTCCTTGTCACTACGAAGGAGAAGACCCGCGTACCACCGCGATCGGGCAGCTGCGCGAATCTGTAGAGAAGAGCCATCACCGCATTCCTGCTGTTTTAGGTGAGGGTCTCGCATCCAGGTTTGAAGCAGAGCGACGGGTTTCCACCCTCAGACTTAGACTAAGAATAAGACTAAGACTAAGACTAAGACTCAGACTCAGCCTCTGCAGCTCTAGCTCGTCCTTAAATCCAAGTGCCACCCCTCTTCTTCTCCAACAGCCCTTCACTGCGAAAATTAAGCATCAATTTATACAGGGTGTTGCACTAATTGTTATTAATCTTTAGTTTGAACAGTTTGAGCTAAAAATTTTACTGTCGAGTATGATATAGCTTTACGGCACTATTCTCAGCTTATAAATGTTGAAAATCAAGCATTTTGTTTGATTTGTTTTCTTTTTTTCCAACCCGAACGAAAAATGTTATCGAGTTTATCCAAAATTTGTTTGATTTAAAAAAATACAATTAATTCATTGGTATTTCGGTCGTTAAGCAGAATATATACATATATTTTTTTTTTATTCAACCGCAAATCTATAATGTATTGAATTAATATGATATTGTTTTTGAACCTTATAACATCTCCGAATGAATCAAATAATTTGTTTACTTTAAACAGTATTTTTCTTACAAAAAATCGAGCCGGTTTATCCAAACGAACCAGTAATTAGTTCAAACAAAATGTTCCTTTGATTCAGAATGGAAAAAATAAACAAATATTTGTTTTATTCAAACAAACTTTTTATTTTATTTTTTTTTTTTTTTCAAACGAGCTAACAGTACACGAAACTAGTTAGAAGCCAGAAGTAAAATAAGTATTTTTTTTTCAAGTTTGTCAGCAAATAATTAAAAGTTGATTTTCTTTTTCTGGCAGAATATAGCAAATGTGCAAATTGAATGAGATGTCTGAATTTTTCGTGCTCATTATTTGATTGTGAAATTATTCCGTAAATTTTAGATACTTTTATCTCGCAATTTCTATTTTTTTTTTTTTTTTTTTTTTCGATACTAGAGGTCTGAAGACCTGAAGATTCGTCGAAACGATCAAAAGTCATTTTTTGAACGAAACCAATATACTTTTCTTATAGCCAATTGTGATGTAGGCAGAGTAAAAATTCTGGAACCGCTCTCAGGGTAGGTATCTTCTGAAAGAGCTTTCGGTGTTAAAATGAATGAAGTTGGCGTTACTGTCAGGCGATATTTTGACAAGCAGATAAAAATAGGTTCAGTAGAGAATAAACCCGTCAAAATTATAGTATATAGATATAAGAAACAGAATCCCCTTTTGGTGTTATTTCCGTCGTGTTGGAAAATTTCGCCTCCGGCAAGTACTTAAAATTATCGAATATTTCAGACCCGGTCTTTTTACAGACAGCGAGGAACGTAACTGTCGATTAATTAATGGGAAAAACAATTTTCAGCCAACGTGTATTCACGGATAACCACCACCAACCGCACATGCTTTGCCTATAATTAAAACACCGATAATTATCGGCTGTACCCTTAGCGAGGAGCTAATCTCTCTCGCAAAAACAAGAATCGAAACATGTCGAGCTCCGGAAAATCCTCTGCTGTTCCGCCAGCGGGTAGCAATACTGCGAAGGATCTTCTCGGGGCATCAATTCTCTATCGAGAATGGGGTTATTGGCTCACACGTATCGAGGAATATCCTAGCGCCATCAAAGCCTTTGACGCGTCGCAAAAACACGCGGAATATGATGACCTCAGAACGCTTCTAGGTCTGAGCGTAGCCTTGAGCCGTAACACAAAGTACCGTGAGGCCGCCGAGGTGATTGACAGATGCATGCAGATAGGTGGGATCAGCAAAGACAGATATCCGGTCCCGGAAATAATGGGGTTTTGTTTTCTCCCGATTTTTAGACCCGACAAATTTCCGGGTAAAATGGAGACGAGTCGAGACGCTCTTTGCCATCGCTGAGTTCGGATACAGCTTGATACATGCACACCAGGGTATGCAGGATCATAAATTACCCTTCGAATGCGGAGTCTTTCAAGGAAACGAAACCGTCCTTGATTGCATCGGGCGTAACACCTCTCCTGTTGCTCTGAGGGAGCTTTTCCCTTGGATTCAAAGCGTCCAGCAACGGCAGCTAGAATTAATCGCGAAACTTGGAGAAGAGGAGGACGAGTTTGTGGGTAGATATCGTCTGGTAGATTTCCTGATGAGTCGCGGAAAGTGCCAGGGGAACTCTCAGCTGTTCTATTCTTCTAGGTATCGAGGACGAGAACACAAGATTAAAAGTAAACGACCCGGACGCGAAGCTAGATGCCTATTTGAAGCAGCTTCACCGCGTCCTTGCGGAGACTTATCTCGGGCTAATGGCACGCGATAAAGACGCGATGGGTCAGACCTTGGAGAACAGTGGGCTCTGGTCAGCGAACGCAGAGAGTAGCAAGTTGATTTACACCCTGGCTGAACAGTCATACGAAAGGTCCTGCTATCGTCAAGACGTTCTCCGCATCCGTAGGCCCTACTACGCTTACCGATTTGATCGAAAAGCCTGGCCGAAAGGACACAAGATGATGGTACGACATGAGAAAAAGATCCGCAGAGACAACATCATCATAGAGGCTGACTTCCTTATGCTACGACTCCACGCGGCTAGAATGAAACGTGACTACCCGCTCTTTTTCAACTACCTCGATAGCACGAAGAACAAATTCGAGTCTTACAGCGACCGGATGTTTCCGTTAAAGCAGAAGTGCTTGAATACCATTTACAAAATGGCTGGCTGGGCTTACATCGATCCACGAAATCTCACGTGCCTTGAAGGTGAGGCTAAGCAGCGATACTTGAAACATCATCTCGGCATTCGCGTCGCGAAATTACCAAGAGACTCGGAACTCGCCTGGGTGCCAACGACAAACATTAAATATGCACTGAGGGTTTTTCGCCGCAGGTTATCACTGGCTTCCGAGCCCCTCGAACTCGCTTGGCTCTTTCATGACCTCTGTAAACTTCATGTTGAAATGCACCGGTTCGATCTCGCTCGATTTTACGCTAAGAAAGCACGCGATGCTAGCGCTGAGGCCGCGGATGAGCGCTGGGCTTTGAACGCCAATCACATACTTCTCAGGATTGAAGTTCTACAGCATAACCGAAACGAGGCACGAGAGGCTGCTCAGATCGCTACGCTCAACGCCAAACGACTCGGGATTGACTACCTCGTCGATTTTTATCAACACGCCATTCGACTGGTTGATGAAATCGACTTTGAGACCATGCATGGCACTGATAGTATAAGCAAGCGACAAATGCTGATCGTGGACCTCATGCCTGAAGAGTTCAAGAATCGTGTCGACTTCCTTTTTCGAAGTATGAACGTCGTACCAGCCAAACGACGGCTCTCTGTAATGCCTGGTTGTAAAGCCTTCAACTATAAATTTCCAATGCCATGTAGACGGAATTCGATACTTCCAGCGGCTCCAAAAGATCCTGAAAAAGAAGCGCGGAATGCTCTTTTAAAACAGTTTGCTCCTGCACGAGGTGCACTCGGTTGGATGGACTTTGAGGACTATGAGTAAAATCCCAAACTGATAGACCAAACTAGTATATTTATCGGCGGCGGAAGTCGCAGGGACTAGTTCGCGAACTGTAGTTAGTAGTTTTCCGTTAAAGTTGCAAGAATTATGGGCCAGACTATCGCGCATGGTATCGATAGCTGATGACCTGCCCATGAGATTCCACAATTTGTGAAAGAAAACCAGCATCGAAGGCGGCGCTGTTATTGACACGAAAGTTACCTGAACGAAATCAGAGCTGACTATGATCAAAAAACAGAAACAGACTTCGCTAGATCATCGCCATTTTTACGTGTGTCATTACGCGTGGCTTTTCAGTCCTTGTAATTATACGAACGAGACACCCAAACATCGCTAAATTCCAAGAGCCAATACCATGACCAACTGGCTAGCAGATCCAACCTTGATGAAGATGACTTGCCGCCGTTTCACCCCTTTGCCTGACGTTTTTCTTAAAGGTGAAAACGTCACTGAGTCAAACGACGAACCACAAGAAATGACCGTCGCTCGTGCCGAGGCTCGTGCTCATGCTCGTCAGCGGAGAAACGGTTCTCGTCAACTCAGAGGTACGGATAGACAATTTGCCGAGGCACTTCACCGCGAAGCAGACAGTCTTCACTATAAAGGCGACTACGAAACAGCCTTGGTTCTCTATCACCGAGCAGCCAGTGTCTGTCCAAGAGACAGTAGCCACGGTGTTGCGGCCCGACGTACTGCTGCGGCGATAAACGCACTTTCTCATCCGAGCAAAGCCCTAAACGGACTTCTTCCCAAGGTCAGGAATGGCGCTCAGCAATCGGCTATGGTCTGCCCCGAATCTGCCGCTCTCAGAGCTTCTCAGATTTTGACGGAATCGTCAGACCCGGTTTCTGTCGTTCCTCAAATCATCGGCTTCTTCGACGGTCGTACGGACTTCTGGCGGACACCAAAACCCCGAGTAATTCCACCTCGGAGAAACCACACCACTGTGGAAAGCAGCACAGGCACAGCCACACCAACGACGCAGATCATGAAAATGAAGAAGGTCCTGAACTCGGGCGATCCGGCTACTGCGCTCTGGATCGGTGGCGAGATCCTTAAAAGATTGAGCTACGATTCAACGGCGGAATCAAACGCTTCACACCGCTACGAGGCGACGATTCAACGTCTCTCAGCCCTGGCCCACGTCGCACTTGGTCGGCACGACCGCGCTGTGGCTTCCGCTTCAAGAATGACACGCGCTGCGTTAACCGTCGACGTTTCAGTCCTGATTATCCAAGCCCTTGTCACCCTGGGTAAGGTGCATCTGACATTTGGCCATCTCAAAGCCGCAGCACAAGCCTGGGAAATTCTCGTTCCATGTGTACCTGAACCAGTGCCAAGGGCCTGGCTTTTCCACGAGATTGGTCGTTGCCATTTGGAGAACGGAGACCACAAAAAGGCGCTTCAACTGGCCGTCAGATGTCTGGACACTGCCAAAGCCGTCGATTCTGACAAGTGGACATTCCATGGACGACTGCTTCTGGGCCAGACCCTCGCGCAGCTGGGGAGATTCGCAGAGGCCGCAAGTGCACTTCGGAGCTTAACACTGGCCGGTGGTGAGGCCGGCGATGCTCGCACCATTGCCTACGTTCGTGACCTAGCAGAACGTTTATTCCACGCATCAAATGTTTCGAGTGGTGGGTCCAAAGTTCAAAGACCATGGAAATCCGCTGAGGAACATCTTCCGGACTCTTATACGCGGTCTGGATGTAGCTCAGAGCCTAGATCACAATCAGACGAAGACCAGGAAGAAGAGACTCCACTGAACAGAACTTTCTCCGACATTACAGACGACGAGTCTCGCTGTTCAGACGGATCGTCCTTGTCGTTAGAGACAGACTCATCAAGAACTATTTTTGACGACAAGGAGCCCTCGAAATTTGAGATAGCAACTGCAGATAGTTACCCAGGCGACTCTGGTGTGCAGGAATCATCGATTGTAACCGCCTCTTTGGTAGGACCTCGTGCTAGCCGTGAATCTGTCTCGACTGGATGTACTTATGAAGTTTCTTCACCCCTCTTTCGAAGATCTATTTCAAAAACGGGCACTTCGAGACGCAGGGATGTCAGCGATTCGGAGACTGTATCCACGATTTTTGGAACTTAACAACGATAAATCAATCAACAGAACGTCGTAGTCTTGTTTTGTCGATTATCTGATAGAGTTTAATAATTTCGAAGAGACGTAGCGTCGACGTGTCGTGGAATAAATATGTCTTTATGATTGTCCAAATGTGTGCAATAGAAATTTGTATATTTAGGCACATTCGCAAATTTGATATTAGGTGTGCATGCATGCAGTATACGAGATAGTGCAGCATCGCTTCGTGCCTCTGTCACGGTCTTCCAACTTCAACTTAAGGTATCGGTTGATACTATTACCTCTGAACTTGACCAGGAAAGTTCTGGCCCCGGTTCAACCATCCCTGCCGTACGTTTGGAATCGAGTAAATGGGTAACTGCCGTAGAGTATAGATATATAGATATGTGCTAGTAGGATACATGGAGGATCGCGCATACTACACGCCCGGGCGAGCAGCCCGGACACAGGGACATCTACCTATCTACCTATCTACCTGTTGAACTTTACCTTTACTGAAAACCGCTTCGATCTTCGAGCGGCTAGACTGAACACTTTGTGACTATCAATTTTCTCAATATTCTGCTACAGAAACAATTTCACTTTAATTCACCTCAATTCTGCTACAGAAACAATTTCGCCCTAATTCACCTCAATTATTCATCCAATATGCGATCAACCGGAGAGAATATAATCGCGAGGTATTTGGCAGTTATTATTTACTCCTTGCCAACAACTCGTTTGAAAAGAGGTGAAATTCGAACGCCCAATTTATACCTCGAGTGAGCAAAATCTGCGATTAACAGGTTCATCGAATAAATTGCTGGACGGTTGATCTCTGTATATAGTCAATTTTATTTGCAATGAAAAAAGAGCCACTGTTCGTGACACCTGAACCTGGTTCAGGTTCGTCGGATAAATTGCTGCACGGTTAGATCTCTGTATAGTCAATTTAATTTGCAATGAAAAAAAAGAGTCACTGTTCATGGCGCCTGAATCTGGTTTCACGTTTGCAATTAAACAAACAAAGAAATTGACATTTTGAAAAATAAGAATCCTTTGTTTTTTTTCTGTCTTGCTTCACTAATTGAAATATCTAATTGCTGGAAAGATCTGCGGTTGACAAATGAGTTCGAAGATTTGTTTTCCACAATTTATTCGATCGAAAAAAGAAACGAACCTTTGTTCAAAGATGTGGCAAAGCGTAAATAGGTTTGGTCTGACGATTTGACGAGGAGACACTATATTTTATCGCGTCTTTACAGCTTGCGAACTGGTTCATTGTACCGTATAAAATTTATACGACAGACGGGGTGGGTTAACCGTTGGTTTAAAATGGTCGTACAGTTTGTCTTAGGTATCTGATAATACCTTGACGTGCCAGTGTAGAGTAGGTATATAGGTATGTTTAGCTGTTGCTATTTCAGAGCTTAATGCACCGTACAAAATTATACGGGACTGTATAGATCGTGGCGAGAATATCACGATGCCAAAAGTCCTACGAGACGCGTACACACAGAATACTTATATTATATACATGTACAGTTCGGTGGGTAAACCGTTTTAGAAAATAGCCTGTTAAGGAAACTACCTTCTAACATAAAATTCTAAGGGTATGAAGGCGCATATACCTTAGTGTTCGAAGTTAAAGAGTATATAATACGATGATGTGATACTTTCCATCCCCTACGTGCGCGAAATTCTATGCTTTTTGCTATTTAATCCAGTACCCAGATTCTAGTACCTAAAAAAAGTCTATACTCATAGTGCTGCGCAGGAAATTTATTATTCATTAGTGTTTTTCCTCCGCGAAACGATCCCAGACGTTGAAGAAGCGTCAGACAAGCCTCCTTTATAATTCATAAATAAAACCGCATGTATTATTGACTCATCAAGATGAAAAATATAGAAGAAATTCAATGCCGAGAGATTTTTATTTTTCGGAATATTCTTTGCGCCTGTAAGATCTCAGATGTTGAATAAAAGGGTAAGAAAAAGCTCTTTTTAATTTACTAAGAAGCATGGTAGAGCATTTAAAATTAGTATACTATCATCCCTGAACGATCTTTTTATTTATAGCTTTTCCGAAGAGCGAACAGATGACATTGTTCAACCCTCTCACCTCGTATGATAATCTCTTATAGTGGTTGAAAGAACCTGTAAAAAGGGATATAAAAATAATGTCATTCTTTATATACAGAGTGGTTGCATGCTGCAAGCTTTGATCTCTACTGCATGACGGTGCAGAAGCGGAGCGTCAAGAGATCGTAGCATCGAGGTGGCATGACGCACACAACTTCCCAGAGTCGACTGGCCACAATATTATAGCCACCTATACATAGGTATACGTATGGTAGGTATATATGTATGTAACATATACGTATAACGGTCTACCTCGACGTACGAAATCCTGAGGCAGGTGAGTATTGATCGGCGCAGCTTGCAGGGAAGGGCGAACGAACGAACGAACGAACTGGATGGACTGGCGTACGGGCGGACGAGGGAGGTTTCGTATAGGGGTGCCCAACTGTTGCATTCGGCTCGCAAGGCAATCCCTTCTCAGTCCTGCCAAGAACGAACGCAACCGAGGAGAGCAACAGGCAGCCAGCCACCCGAGGGTTTATTATACATTTACGCCTATATATATACCTATACGTGTATATTTATATACAGGGTGATTCAGGTCGGAGCATATTTTTAGGGTAGATTCCTTGTAGAATTCTAAGACTATATTCCCTTTACCAAAAATTCGAGGGACCAATAGCTTCCGAGTTATGAAAGATCTTGGTTGACCGATCACGCAGAACTCATAGCGGTGATACAGACTGGGCTTGGGTTGGCCATGAGTGTAAGTTGAGCGGCGCCCAGTCTGACTATGCGACCTATACGCTCAGCTGCGAACGGTCAACTAAGATCTGCTGTAGCTCGGAAACCATTGGACCCTCGAATTTTCGGTAAAGGAAATTTAGTCTTAGATTTTCACGGGGAATCTGAATCAACCTGTATACACTTTTACAGGAATAACACATCTACTTAGGTATACCTATACATACACACCGAATGGCTTGTTTCTCCACACCGCATCGATAAACCTCGACTAACCATAGCGCGGCCCCGTGATGATAATTGCGATTGTTTCACGGCGAAATGCTGTGCGAGATAATTTTATTAACGAAGTATGCTGCTTAGGATGTGCCAAAAAAAAAAAAAAAAAAAAAATTCAAACGCACATCAACATTCCGGTAGAACATCTCAAATAGAATATCTCAGCCAAATATGAGCTCTTAATATTGATATTTAGAACTGCCTAATTTCGTTACTAATTTTAGTTACTAAAATAGGCAGTTGTAAATATCAATATTAAGAGCTCATATTTGGCTGAGATGTTTTATTTGAGATGCTCTACCGAAATTTTGATGCGCGGTTGAAAAATAAATTGTTTTTCCCAGAGTCGTATGACTCTGTGACGCTATGACTCAATGTTTATAGGCGAATATCTCTTAATCGGTGAGAGTTAGGAAAATTCTATCTCAGTACTTTTTTGTAGAGCGTGAAATTTCCTATAAGAATCTGTATTTAGATAGTTTCTAAATCAAGCCGGTTACGAGAAAAAACAATTCGAAAATTTTCCGATTTTTTTTCACGTGTTATTCAAATCAAAAATGGGAAAACTGAGTTAGGCAGTTCTAAATATCAATATTAAGAGCTCATATTTCGCGGAGATATTCTATTTGAGATGCTCTACCGGAATGTTGATGTGCGTTTGAATTTTTTTTTTTTTTTTTCACATCCTAATGCTGCTGCATGTTCCGATATATTTGAAACTTTTTTTTTTTTCAGAGAAAGAGATAGATAGATGGAGAGAGAGGGATGGAGAAAATGCGATATAGGCGATTGAGACTGATTTTATTCGGTTCGTTTTTTCTTTTAATCAAACTCGATTTGCTTTCAGTTTACCAAACGGATATATATCTACTTCTTTTGATCTTATATATTATAACGAAATACATGAGATTTTTAGGTCAAGCGGAGTTCCATCCAGCTCTCTCGCAATTATAGATATCTCATTATATCGTACATCGTCAGTGGAAATTCTTTGCTGAAAATTTCTCTGATATATATATATTTCTCTTTATTTTTTTCAAATTAATTGAATTTCATGTATGGTATACAAGTTCCAATTTAAAGATTCTTCTTGCGAGAGCTGTTCAGTGATTCTCTACATGGGAACGACTCACACTTTATATCTGCTATTTTATACGAAATTTTTCGAAAATATATATTTATTTTTAAAAAATTTCTGAAATAAAAAATTTCCACCTTTAACTGCGAGATGACGGGAGTTTTTCACTCTGCAGAGCGATCAAGGCAATTCAATAATAATTATTCGCTCTCTAAATTTTTCGAAGTGGAAATTTACTCTTGAAGAGTGAAAATTGTGGAACTCTCAACTCTACTCCACAAAAGAATGAGATTTGACTTTTGAGGAGCGAATTTTCACTCGTTTGTTTTTTTTTTTTTTCTTTTCTTTTCTTTTTTTTCACTCTCGTAGGAGTGGCACGATTTTTACTCCAAAAAATTTCAGAGAGTGGAACTTTTTTGCTAACGCACTTTCAACTCCTTTGTGTATAAGTATATTAAATATACATAAAACAAAACTTCTATGTTTGTATACTATATATATTAGGGTGGTCCTTATATTTTGGGGTATATGTTCGAATTTTTTTCGACGATAGTCCGAAATCGGTTCTAAATAAATCAGAAAAAACGCCTGCCAAGTTTAAGCCCTTAATATTAATATTAATATTAATATTAACCCGGCCCCCACGACAGTCACAGTTTTAAATGGGAAATTACATGTATTTTTCAAAACTAAACATTGAATTTCCATAACTCCGATGATTATTGATTAAAAAATCTAAAATTTAGCATAGTTATTTGCACTTGTAGGATGTACAAAGTGGTGCATTCGAAATTTTTTTAGATAATTATATTCTCACCTTTTGATGCTTAACTTTGAGGGAAATTTTTTTTTTTTCATCACATTGAAAGGCAAGAATAAAATCATCTAAAAAAATTTCGAATGCACCATTTTGTACATCCTACAAGTGCAAATAACTATGCTATATTTTAGATTTTTTTCATCAATAATCATCGGAGTTATGGAAATTCAATGTTTAGTTTTGAAAAATATATGCAATTTCACATTTAAAACTTTGACTGTCGTGGGAGCCGGGTTAAGGGGGTATATACACCTTTAGATGGGTTGAATTTCTGAAAAACAATTTTCCTTTTTTTTTCAACTTGAAGACTCTGATAAAATTAAAAAAAATCATCATGTTTGGGGAGGGTTTGACCTTCATTATCCATATCTTACATCGTGTATTACTTGCAGTCTAATAGTGGCTGCGCTGAAGACAGGAAAATACAAAATCACTCGGTTGCCGCAAAGAATCAGACCCAGCGTTGGACCGATCTTGGAATTTTTGGTCCTCAATTGTTCATAAGACATGCCTCTATCAGATGAACATAGAACTTTTTGATATTGCAAGAATTACTTGAGTTATTGAATTTTTTCGATTTTTTTTCTGAATTTGAACAAAAATTTTGCTTATTTTTCTAATATTTCAACTAAAAATGGGTTTATCAAAAAGTTCTATGTTCATCTGATAGAGGCATGTCTTATGAACAATTGAGAACCAAAAATTCCAAGATCGGTCCAACGCTGGGTCTGATTCTTTGCGGCAACCGAGTGATTTTGTATTTTCCTGTCTTCAGCGCAGCCACTATTAGACTGGAAGTAATACATGATGTAAGATATGGATAATGAAGGTCAAACCCTTCCCAAACATAATGATTTTTTTCAATTTTATCAGAGTCTTCAAGTTGAAAAAAAAAGGAAAATTGTTTTTCAGAAATTCAACCCATTTAAAGGTGTATATACCCCCTTAATATTAATATTAAGGACTTAAACTTGGCAGGCGTTTTTTCTGATTTATTTTGAACCGATTTAGGACTATCGTCGAAAAAAATTCGAACATACCCCAAATAAGGACCACCCTAATATATATATTAGGGGCCATTCAACAAATACGTTCGCTTTTAGGGGGGGAAGGGGGTCGAGGTTGATGTGACGTTACAAGTCACGGGGGGGGGGGGGGGGGGGGGGGGGCAAAATGTGACGTTCGGTTTTTATGTATAGAATTCGTGTTTTGGCACGAGAATTTTATCTCTATTTAATGCCAAGTGACATCGAAAGGCAAATCTTAGAAATAGATCGAATTATGGATCGATAGACCAAAAAAGGCAATAAAGGCCGGGGGGGGGGGGGGGGGGGGGGGGGGGGTCGAGATTTGTGACGTATTATTTTAGGGGGGTCTAGTCAAACGAACCATTGTTACATAGGGGAGGGGGGGGTCTCAAATCGTCCAAAAAAGCGAACGTATTTGTTGAATGGCCCCTTAGACCGGTTCAAAAAAATCGACTATTCTTTTTCTTTTAATTTTCGCATTGAAATCCTTTCGGGGGGCTGAAAAAAGATGCCTGTTGAAAGCAGAGCTCTCAATATTAAGATTTAGAGGTCGCTCATCGCGGATTTCTATTTTCCATTTGAATAGCATAGGAAATTTTTTATTTTTTTTTAAAATAATTTTGTAGCTCACAAACCAATGAACAAATCCAAATGACTCAAACATATTTTCATAGGAAATTGAACACTCTACAAAAAGCTCCTCTTATCATTTTTTGATAAATTGACTCCTTCCAAAGTTATTCAAGCTCAAATTTCAATTTATAGTTGAGTAAACTATTTTGTTTTGTGATTTTTTTTCCACAATGATAGATACATTTTTTAGAGTGTTCAATCCCCTATCAAAATATGTAAGAGTCATTTGGATTTGTTCATTGGTTTGTGAGCTACGAAATTCTGAAGAAAAAAAAATAAAATTCCTATGCTATTTAAATGGAAAATAGAAATCCGCGATGAGCGACCTCTAAATCTTAATATTAAGAGCTCCGCTTTTAACAGGCATCTTTTTCACCCTCTCGAAAGTATTTCAATGCGAAAATTGAAAAAAAAAGAATAGTCGATTTTTTTTAACCGGTCTAATATATACACGGAGAAAAAAATATTATCAGAATAAGTATACGTATCACTATTTCAGCTATCCGCAGTTTAGTTGTTTTCGAGTTGTTTATCTTGACAACGCGCCGTATAGCCAATTCAGCTATACAGAGTTTCCTCACGCGTAGAAGAAAATATTGTCAGAATGAGTATACGTATCGCTATTTTAATAATTCGTACATTCAAATCAAATATACGAATTCTTATCGTAACTCAAACTTATATCCCTATTTTAATCATACTACGGAATAATGAACATAAGGCAAACGTATCGTTATAATGAGAAATCGAATTGGTTATCTGACGATACGTCATTTGAGGATACGTTGGATAGTCATTCTAATAATATTTTTTATGTGTCATAGGCCGTAAAACTGCGTTTTTAACCTCGCTTCGCTCGGTTAAAACGCGGTTTTTGGCCTGGACACATAAAATTCTGTATGCCACACGGCCCAAAAAGTATTTTCTGACGAATTTCATCATAATCCTCGCCTTCGACTCGGATTATAAACTCAAATTCGTCGGAAAATACTTAATCGGCCTAGTGACATAATGTACTATTTCTCCGTGTATATATTCTTGATAATCAAATTTTTCATACAACACCGATAAGGTACAGGTTCTATTTCTGCACTGTAATCTATACAATTATCGAGTTTTATCAGTCTGTTAATCTATAAATACCTGGTTCCGTATTATACCAATAGAAAAGAAAACTTAGTTGTACACAGTATACTTATACGTAGATTTGCGAGCGTGATATGTATTCAAGATTGGCGGAAATTATCTTTACTTTACTTATTCCCACGCGCCTGGCATACCTTTTGGTATATAGCAAACCCACGCAAAAACGAGTCTGAGGTTAGATGGCGTGGAATCGATCGGTGCCCCGGCTCTCTTCCCTGGCTAAGAAAACGACGAGCTATATAGTTGATAATAGAATTGTTATTCCCAAGTCCCATAGATTCCACCCTAACTACATACTATATATACCCTATACAGCGCCGTGCCTAGTTGAAATGGCACCTGGGGCAACAGTTTCCCATGGCGCCCCGGTTATTATTGAATTTGACCGGCGAACGAATTAAAGAAAAAAAAAAATACAATTTTCTGCTTTTATGACACATCTGTTTTTTTTTTTTGCATGTTTTGTCAAAATAAATTTTAACTTCTTCATTTTCGGCCGGAAAAAATTGATTTGGACTACGGTACGGCGCCCCATGCGAGGTGGCGCCCTGGCGCGGTTGCCCCATTGCGCCGCCCGTTGGCACGGCGCTGACCCTATACCTTGTACCCGGGAATTCCAAGTCTTGAACAAAGTTCACGCAATTCCCGATACTTCTTTATTTCCGAAAAAAAAAAACTGCCATTCGATTATTCGTGCAAAAAAATGAATAAAAAGAAAAAGAATTTTTGTTGGAGAAATGCCGAGGCGTTTCTCGGAAGTCTTCATATGGGGAGTTCCACGCCATCCGGGACAGCCTCTGACCCCGACCCCTCTCGATTTTGTTCATATTTTTTTCTGATATTCGGTAGACTGAAAGAAGTGCTCGTGATTTTTTTCAAATTTTTATCTCAATCGGTTTTCGATTTACATATTTTTGAAAATGTTCAATTCCTGACATCTTAAAATGTTTGAACGCCTATATTTCTGGATCTATCAGTCGGATTACAAAATATGACTATATGAAATTGATCAGAAAGAAGTGTAGTTTTAAAAAAAAAGTATGTTGGGATAATTATGTCTTGTCCTTCGTAGTGAATTCTCCGTTTAAACATGTAAAATCGATTTTTCTTAAAGTATGACATGATTCATAATTTTCAAAAAATTCTCAAAAATACTTCGAGGAAAAACAAACATTTTGAGCTATGGACAATCGTGGCTTTCTCTCTCATTCAATGCTTTTTTTCGGATTCAAAAAATGTTTTACCCTAAAACCGCTCGTACAAGAACTGCTTGAACTTGGCTTCGTGTTTCATTGATTGTTTTTGATAGAACTTATTTCTTAAATCACACTTCTTTATAATTTTATTCATATTATACCACAAATCTCGCTGCAGTGACACGTTCAAGGAATAAGTTTTATGAAAAACGATGAATGAAACATAATGCCAAGTTCGAGCGGTTCTTGTGCGAGCGGTTTTAGCGTTCAAAAGTTTTTAAATCCGAAAAAAAGTATGGAAGGAAAGAGAAAGCCATGATTGGCCATAGCTCAAAATGTTTGTTTTTCCTCGAAGTATTTTTGAGAATTTTTTGAAAATTATGAATCATGTCATACTTTGAGAAAAATCGATTTTACATGTTTAAACGGAGAATTCACTACGAAGGACAAGACACAATTATCCCAACATACTTTTTTTTAAAACGACACTTCTTTCTGATCAATTTCATATAGTCATATTTTGTAATCCGACTGATAGATCCAGAAATATAGGCGTTCAAACATTTCAAGATGTCAGGAATTGAACATTTTCAAAAATATGTAAATCGAAAACCGATTGAGATAAAAATTTGAAAAAAATTACGAGCACTTCTTTCAGTCTACCGAATATCAGAAAAAAAATATGAACAAAATCGAGAGGGGTCGGGGTCAGAGGCTGTCCCGGATGGCGTGGAACTCCCCATATATATGGCTCAAAATCACCAAGGTGGTAAATTCCAAGTTTGGAATTTCTCAAAAAAATTTATTAAATTTTTGTTCTGCAAACCAGTTCTAACCATTGACCAACTTATCTTTAATTGATATCCGAACGGGGCAAGCTGGAAATTAAAAATTACGTGAATAAAAAGTATTTATGGAAAACAAGTCATGAGCTGCCGTCATTTCGGGAACGCTTGAAAAAGTAATAATTACTAATGCATAAATACGGAAAATGATTTGTTTATTATAGTAGATACATAGCTGAGATATGTCCTCAATCTTTAAAAATGATAAACATGTCAATTACTGTGTGAATGTGAAGTTTTTTGAAAAATAAGTCATGAGAAACATAAATTTACATGTTTTCATAGTTATAGTTCCTTTAAAAGTAATATTCATATAATTTTGGACATTTAATTTAGTATAAAAGCAAAGAAATAAATTTATATTTGCAATTGATCATTGATTTGATGAGAAAAAAATGATTTTTGCTTATTAATTCGTTATTAATTGACTTTTAGTAGCGTTCCCGGAAATGACGAATCGTTCCCGAAATGACGATATGCATGCAATCCTGGAATCTTCAAAAACAAATTCATAAGTAATCCTAAAAAAAAAAATAAAAATAAAAAAAAATAAATAAATAAAAAAAAATAAATTAAAAATTAAAAAAAAAAAATCAATATTTTAAATTTTAAACCATCATTAACAATACAATCATAATTCCGGGAACCCAATGATCATTCCGGGAACGCATGTCATATGCGGGACCGTTCCCGGAATGACCGTTCCCGGAATGACGTTTCTACATAAAGATGCGTGTAAAATAAGTATTAGTCACTTAAACGGGATTATTTGAGATTAATATAAAGCGAGTCACATTCATCTTTAAGAAATATCGTATCAAAAAGCATTTGCTTGTTTTTTTCCTACAATTATTGGCGTTCCCGGAATGACACTGAATTGATGTACGGTGCCAAAAATTCAAACAAAACTATGCTTAGCTCTTAAATTTTTCACATTTTCACAAAAAACAGGCTGGTCAACCGATTGTACTTGAGTGTTTCATATGATTACCCACTAGCGCTATTTGTTGCGTTGTGCTGAAAATTAATATATATAAAAATGTCTGCGTTCCCGAAAATGATGCACAAATTGTCAGACAAACTTTGTATTAAATTTTCGGACAAAATAATATTGTGTCGATTCGGGAACTTATAAATATCATTTTATAATAAAATTAACTAAGTTAACAAGTACCGTCGAAACATTAAAAAAATTTTTTACTATGTGTTTTAGCTGTTGTTGTCCGTGGATTACTACTTAGGGACGCGTTCCCGGAATGACTTTTCGGGGGTATTTCATAGAAAAAAATATATTCTATGAATAAATTCCAACAAATTTTTCTGATGCATTGCTTAAATGAGTTGATGTGAATAATTTGTGCTACATTATTTTAATAAAAACAAATAAATTTAATGATTTAAATGTCTCAGACACGAATTTACCACCTTGGTGATTTTGAGCCATATATGCTGCGAATTCGCGATCGTTTCGAGACTCTATACTTCTGCATTATTATATTTTCAATACTTTTTTATTTCCGAAAAGAACTGCGATACGATTATTCGTGTAAAAAAAAAAAAAAAAAAAAAAAATTTTTGACTCTTGCAAAACTGACGAGACGTTTCTGCGGAAAGTCTTCATGTCGCGAATTCGCGATCGCTTCAAGAATAAAGTCAGTCTTGATAAATGGTTCGTGCTTCAGCATGAAAAGATAACCGCGTTCAAAGATATCCTTTATGTAAATTTTGGCAGGGCCTTTTTTTTTTTTTTATTACTTTTTTTTTTCCCTTACACCTCTTTTTCGCACTTGAGAATAATTTTTTCTAGATCGCAGAGAGAACGCGTAGTTCGAAAGAGTTGCAGATATCGTCGCGTTGAAAGAACGCTGAGGGATTGTAATGCCCCTATATAAAGGTGTTAGAATAATAAAACAGGGTTTTGTTCGGTTTTATCTGAGTTATAAATTGCGGGGGACTATGTCACCGAAGGAATCTCTGCGAATATTTTATCGATATTATATCACTTCTTCCGGTTGGTCAAACTAGAATTCCCAGGGTAAAATTACCTACATATCACGTATACGATGATTTATATGCACATAAGTATTAGGGTGCTTTTTTTTAAACGACTATTTTTTTTTTTTTTTTGCAACTCCCCATTAAAAATCTTGTTGTAGACGTCGAAAAGGGAATCCTGTCCAATTTTTAGCTCTTCATTCCAATTCCAGTACTCGCGCTTTTCTTTTTAAGTTTTCCCATGCTAAAAGCATGTGAACATTACGACTTTTTCTTTAGCCGCGCAAAACTCAGCCGCATTTCAATGGATTGTTCTCATCCAAGATTCATTTTACAGAGAATTTAGTGTTCTTCAAAAGTGCCATTGGTAGTTTGGTTGTGGTTTCAACCGCTGCACTTGTGTGAGCCTCCAAAGTCGATTTTATGCATGACTCTTCTTTCTCACTGTGGGCGAATAAACAGTTGGACTTGGAGAAAAAAACTTCGCAACAATTTTGTAGGAAATTTATTTCTCTACAAAAAAAAAGTCCAGTAAATAAAGTCTCCCAAACCAGTATTTCAAAAGATATAAGGACTTTGATTTTTTTAAATATAAAATTCCAACAAAATGTCAAGTTCAATATTTTCAAGTCAGTCAAACTATCTTGGCCACTTTTGAATAACACTAAATTCTCTGTCAAATGAGTCTTGGATGAGAACAATCCATTGAAATGCGGCTGAGTTGTGCGCGACTAAAGAAAAATTCGTAATGTTCACATGCTTTTTGCATCGAAAAACTTAAAAAGAAAAGCGCGAGTACTAGAATCGGAATTAAGAGCTAAAAATTGGTTAGGATTCCCCTTTTGACGTCTACAACAAGATTTTCAATGGGGGGTTGCAAAAAAAAAAAAAAAAAAAAAAAAAAATAGTCGTTTTAAAAAAAGCACCCTAATAAGTATATGGTATGCCTATATATAGAGGGAAACTAAACATGTATGTAAAACATTTCTCATCAGGTAATACATACATACATGTACCTACTCGCAACAGTCACTACGGTTTATGATATAGAACCTCCATATGCGCGGTTTTCTCTGTGTCTCTGCAGCAATAAGCACGCTCGTGAGTAACTTGCGGATTTAATTTAAGCGAGGACCACCTTGATTCTAATTATTCGTTGAAATATTCATCCCACACAATTAACATGCGAGTTACGTATATAATATGTACATATATACCTGCATAAACACTCCACGCATACATATGTACAAATACGTACAGTCGTCGTCATTATTTCGTGAAACATAAAGGGTGTCTTACAATTTACATTCTTGTGTTATATATCGTCTCTCGCGATATTAAACCCTTGAAGTGGTTATTTTGTTCTTTTCGTATGAATAAAATCGAGTTATGATTAAAAGAAAATTTCGCTCTGTTTGATCCTTTGAAAGAAGCAGAAGAAAAAAAAAAAAAAAAAAAAAGAAAACTAAAAGTACCTAAAAGACGAAACCTGTGACTCTGTTAACTTTGCGGTGAAGTTTAAACTGAAAGAAATCCTACTTCACTTAAAGCTATAGCTATATAGCTTATGGTTTATTTTCAGGTTTATGTATGTATAAGTAATACATAAAATTATATACCTTCAGAACTGTGTGAAAATAATGATAAAATATGAAGATAAAAACTTAGCGGTTAAATTATAGTCAAGCTGCTGCTGCTAATTAGATAATATATCTTTAAATTCTGGTTAATTTAATTATTTCCTTGCCAATAAATTGATTGATGTGCCTATATATTTCTTCCAATTACATCATCCATCTTATTAATTGAAACGATTTTAATTACACAGAGTAACCGATCGGCTTCATTTCACATGAAATTAAGAATTGGGGGAAAAAAAAGAAAAAAAAAAAAAACTAGATTTTAAAACCGTTTCATAAATTTTATAACATATTTTATCGATTTTCTCCAGATTCTGCGATTATACAAACCCGCACGTTATTTCACGAAGCAAAGTATGTTCACTTTTTTCATAAAACCCAGGCAAAGAAGAAACAGTCTGGTTTTATAGTTGTGATATTAAGGTGAAGTGAAACGTTTGTCAGAACTTCGAAAACGGGAATCGTGAATTCTCCGGAACTACTGAATCAATCGCGATGAAATTTGGAGGGATTACACATAATTGTGGCAGAAAGTGGCTGATTATTTCACTTTTCCAAAATTTGACAAAAATTTTCACAGATTGACGTACCGACCACATAAATCGCGAGATTATTCACTGTTGCCGTAGATAGTCGCATTTTTTCCGATAATTAACCACTCCGCAATGAAAAACTACACACTTTGAGCCTAATCTCGTGTCATTTGATGGAGAAATGGCTGAGAATTGACGATTCTCCGTTGCTCATAACTAAAAAACCGATATTCAGTTGAGATCACAACCCTTATCTACATTTAGTCGAGATCACAGCCTGTATCGAAATTGCAGCCAGTATATTTGCAAATAATCTAGCGGTGGACAGAGGTACCAAACGTTTGGTAGTTCTGTTTTACCGCGGTGCAAGGCACCCGGCCGTGACCTTGAAACGTTTCACTTCACCTTAATCAGAGCTCGAGCTTCATAATCGAAGGAAAAGAAGCACCTTATGTATAGCTGGTACAGCAAATAAAGTTCCAAGTTAATAAACGAAGAACCCATCCAGAGACATAGACACAGACACAGACGTATAGGTGGATACAAACGAGGTGGCAGCAAAGGGGCATGCAGGCAGACACTCAGGGTGTAAAGCGCTCAAGTCGTGGAAACGGTCGTATAGCCAAGGCTAACGACCACTCTGTCGCCGGCACCCTTGTCCTGCCCCGTGAGCCTCCTTCACGCAAACCTACGCAGATCTTCTCTCCTCTCTCACCGCGATACTCGACGGAGTTGCGGACGAAGGGGGTGAAAGGGAGAACTGCGAGTTTTGGTCCGCGTGACGTCGACGGCGATGAAAAAAGTCAAAAGTAAAAAGGAAAACGAAGAAAGGAGAAAGAAAAAAGGAAAGAAAAAAGATGGAAAGTAGCTCGCCGTACCGTGTTGAGATAATACTTTCCCCTAACTTTGAGAAAAATAAAGAGAAAAAAAGGTTTAAAAGTCAGAAATTAAACTGCAGAAACGGAAACTAACGCGACTCAGGGAACGTGTACACTCAGAAAAAGGTCTTGTTGACACAACCAAAATTTGGTTATTATATGCACAATCACATTTTTTTGTTCAGTCAATCAAATTTTTTGTTCAGTCAACTAAAAATTTTGTTCGGATGACCAAAATTTTGTTGGGAAAACCAAATTTTGTTGGGACAACCAAAATTTTGGCTATTCCAACAAAATTTTTGGTTGACTGAACAAAAAATGTGATTGTGCATATAATAACCCAAATTTTGGTTGTGTCAACAAGACCTTTTTCTGAGTGTAGCTCAGGGCTAAAATCTCGGCTGGTCTTTCGAGCTTTTAAAACTTTCGACTGAATTTACGAGCTCATTTTTGCTCATCGGTTTGCTATGAACGGAATTTTATATTGGTATTGAATTGGTGGTGAAGCATCACTCGTGCAAAAGGCCCTCGCGCTGGTACCAAAGAGTAATTGACGTCGATCTACTACATTGAGCTCGACCACCGTCGAAATGCCTCTCAGCCTCACTTCACCGTTCCTCCTGATCTCTTTCTCTCCTCTCTTTTCCCCGTTGCCATTCTCTTTCGCTCTCTTGCTCTTTATCGATTGCCCAGCTACGGGACTGCGAGAAGAACTGGAAACTGGAAACTGGAAACTGGAAACGAGAAACGGGAAACGGGAAGCGGAAAACGGAAGATGAAAGACGGCCTTTCTCTAGGCAGGTTTCACCTCCGCTAGCGGGGAACCCCTAGCCTTCGTGATGAAGAAAATTCTTGCCCCAGGGATAGGACCACCACCGCATTCCCACCTCTGAGCCTTTGCTACTCTCCTCAATTTTCTCGGGTGAACTATGCGCGAACAGGGACGATAATCACGCATCCATTCAACCCTCAGGCTCATTCAGCGACTAAGATACTTGAGTTAAAACATCGCCTTGATTCTGCTCATGTTGCATGTTGTATGAGGATGTGTATACACTATACACGTCGGTAATTAAGTTATGGTACCACAAGGTATACTCGAAAATAATGAGAAACGAGCACTTTACAAATTTTCTATTTTTCTCTCATTATACCGTGATTTGAATTGATTTTCAAAAAATTATACATTCCCTGAGCTGAAATCCCGAACATAAAACGTTCGCAATATACTCGGATGACTTTACCAATATACTGTAGAATAATCTTTAAGAAAGGATTTTGAAAAAGTGAAATGAATCATCTTAACATTATGTCCATTAGGGTGGTTCAAAAAAGACCTAATTTCTCAGATGTTGCTGCTCATTCGTGAAAGTGTTGTTTGTGATTTTGAAAAATTATTCCATTTTTTTGAGCTCGATAGGACAATATTTACTACTGCCTCAGTGAAGTTGAAATTTCGAAATTTTGCCATTTTTGGCGATTTCAAAGTTCTCAGATCAAAATCTTCATCTGGCTACCTCTAGGTTCTCATTCAATGAGGATGTCGGTTCAAAATGAGACTCGTACGATAATATTTAGTACTGCTTCAGAGACATTGAAGTTATTTCACTATTTAAGGGTTTTCTTAGAGATTGGATCGCCAAGTGTTGCTCATGAGACAGTCTTTTCTTACCATTTTAAGGAAGAAGTACACGAAGTTTGCAGTCTGTGGGACCATTTTTACTACTGCCGCATGTTGCTAATTTTACTTGAAGGAAAGTCGCCCTCAATGAGGCAGTAGTAAAAATGGTCCCGCAGACTGCAAACTGCTTGGATTTCTTCCTTATATTGGTAAGATGGAACTGTCTCATGAGCAACGCCTGGCGATCGAATCTCCGAAAAAACGCAAAATATTGAAAAAAACTCCAATGTCTTCGAGGCAGTACTAAATATTATCGTACGAGTCTCATCTTGAACCAACATGCTCATTGAATAAGAATCTCGAGGTAGCCAGATGAGCGCTTTGATCTGAGAACTTTGAAATTGCCAAAAATGGCTAAATTTCGAAATTTCAACTTCACTGAAGCAGTAGTAAATATTGTCCAATAGAGCTAAAAAAAAAAAAAAAAAAATGGAATAATTTTAAAAAATCACAAACAACATATTCACGGATAAGCAGCAACATCTGAGAAATTAGGTCTTTTTTGAACCACCCTAATGTCCATAAATTAACTAAAAGAGTTAAGACTGCGAAGAAGTCAAAATTTGTGACACAATGAGATTTCTGAAATCTCCATATGTATGGATGTAATCGAAATACTCGTCGCGTCGCAGATATTAATTTTTTCAATTTATTCTTCCATAGCTTATTTTTAGATGTAATTTGAAGATTTTATCGTATAGCTTTCTGCAATTTAGAAGCTTAATTCCCATTCAAGATTTTATCTGAAGAGGTAATTAAACGAAAATAATATCAATAGCGTTCTTTTAATGGACTTCATCAATTAAGCGATAATTATTACAACAATCTGGTCACAGGCACTCGAGATCCGAGTCGTTATTCCATTCATTTATATTATAACTCAGTCATAATAACTGCTAATCAATAAAAACCGTGAGAATCTTTACCCTATACAGTTCCATCGATTCTGAGAAGCATATTCCATAATTATTTCACCACCTATATACAATGTGGGTTAAATTATTCATACACGTCGTTATATTTCCATAAAAGCTCAATTTTATTCTACAAATATATAGGTACTACTACCTAATAAAACTTTGAACATATTATTTAATCTTGACTTTAAGGATTATGTGAATGGTACGGTACGGTACACGGTTTGTAAATCCTACAATCTTTACCACAAAAGTTCTAATCAAGTAAGAAGCTAAGAATCTGCACGCGGAGAATGATGATAAGAAAAATGAGACCCCAATTATTCAATTTGAATTTTTTTATTTTTTTTTATTTTCATTTAATTTTCTATGTAAACCCTGCGGCCGAGCATGAAGATAAAATTTCGCATTTTCATTCCGCAACATCTGCCTGAACAAGCAAACATTTTCACTTTGAATATATAGGTATAGGTATACCTAACATGTAAATAAATTATCCTGTATTACGTCTTTGTACAAATATATATATATAGTTGTGTGTACGAAGCTCTTCCTTAGCGAATTAAAAGCTGACTTGATATAAAAGAAAAAATGGAGGAAAAAAAAAAAAAAAAAAAGAATATATAGCAAGAATATCTGTGCTATATATTCGCGATTTGCAAATTGCAACATAAACGCGCCAGTGAATCCGGTTTACAATTAAACAAGCGTGTATTTTATGCGTGTATATTATATATTTTTGAACAATCAAATCCACCAGTTTAACCGCGTTTTGTAACCGCTTGTATGTCATTATATATACGTAGAGGGGGTAAAGAACCGTAGTTGATTACGGCAGAAACTAATTGCGCCACTGCAACATCGTCGTAATCGCTTTTATGCCCATTCGCACGCGCGCTACCCCTCGACGAACTACATAATGTGAAAAAAAAAAAGTTCATATATATATATAAAAACCGCGTAGCACTGTTATAATTTTTACCTCTACTACAAGCTAATTGCTAACGCGAAAAAATGCCCAATTATGAAAAAAAATAAGAAAAATCAGATGAAAAGAGGGAAATTTTTTAATTAAAAAAAAAAAAAAAAACAATTCCCGTACCTGCAGGGCTATAAAAATGATTTCACATCCCCCACTGGTGCAACGATTTTAGAAATTTCTTTTCATCACGCTATTATATTCTACACGCACGTTTATCCGCTTCCAAATGACCAAATTGGTTAAAAGCACAGCCTTAACTCTCTATATTTCTACTATATACAGGATTCACAACGGATTCTAGTGGCGCTCGATTTAGTTATCCGATCGTGGGACCTGATATGAACGGCGATTTAAACCGCGTTATTTTAGCGACGACTGGTATATATACATATATATAATGCGATCGTTTATTTTTCACCCCCAGAGGAAACGTCCACTTGACATATAAGCACGTATGTATATATACATACATAGATAAATCATTTCATCGCGGTATTAGGACATATGTTTACATCGTGTATATAGGTATGTTAACAACGTCAAAGTGGAATTGCAAATACTAACAAAGGGACGTGAAATGTAAAAAAAAAAAAAAAAAAAAAAAAATTTCAATTTTCCACCCCCCAAAAAAAAAAAAAAAAAAAAAAAAAAACGAAAAAAAGTATATACCTATGTATATACCGCGGGTCCCGCGTATTTACACAGCTGCTCCATCAACCTCACAGAATTAATCAGCCCTCAGAACTCGAGGGCCGAGCTAACTACTTCCGAAACTCTGAAGGTATTGCTTATCTTATATTATACTTTTTGTCTAGTATAATTTTAACGAGAAATTAATAATTTTATAGTAAACAATGAGAATATTGGTAACAGTAAAAGGTGTGAAGAAAAATGATGTAAAAGTACCGAAGAAATAAGGTAAATATGCAGCATACCTCAGTTATACGACGAGGACGAATAATTGAATTCTCGAAGACGATGTGATCTATTCTTCACCTTCTTTCCAATAATCGTATTTTCAGATCTCTTTTTTGAATATATGTGCAGGTATATAATATTTTTCTATCAATAATAATGACGCACGTAATTCAGCTGCACCTGAACCTAATTCACATTAAACTTTGAATTATAGACTGCATCTGCATATTATCTGCATATATGCACCTTTTCACGTTCACTATATGAAATTGAATATATGTTGAGGATAAATGATTAAAAATCAAAATAGCCACTTGAATGGTTGAATGAAAGAATTTGTTATCAACGAGTGACGGATTTCACGTCAGAGTTAGATTGACGCGAGTTAACGAACCTCTCGCGCGAAGGGTGCTGGTTTATCGCCGACGGACGGCGACGCTAGCGTCCCGACGCCGCTCTGCCGGCGCCCCGGCGCCCCGGCCGACCGAGCTTGCACCCTCGACGCTGGGCGCACGCGTGCAGCCTCTAACCCCGAATACCCTTCGGAAGCGTCGGGGCGAGTCGGGACGACGAGATGCTATGCTCGGTCGCCTCGTATGCACCAGAGTCTACGACGTCGTTTATGCGAAAGGAATAGCAGCTATACAAGTCTTGAACAGAGCATAAAATATTCATGGATGCATGAAGAAACTGCGAAATACATAAAAAGAAAGAGAAAGATAAAGATAAAGATCAAGATTATAGAAGAAGATTTTTTAGAACGAGGGTATAAGTCACGAATGATCAAATATACTAGAGAATTTTATCTTTCAGTAATATATTTATACAACTTTCCGTCAAGGATATTAAACGCTGTGATGGAAAAAGCTTTCCAATCTTCAGTAGGTAGATATATAATATCTTTCGAATTTGTCCACTAAAATGAGAACGAATTTTCTCAAATGGATAAAATAAGTGGCGAAAGGCTGTAACTTCGAAAAGATGTTCGTCACGGCTTATTACTTTGCTGAACATACTAAAGATATCCCTAACTCATCAAATGCAGTGCTAAGGCCACCATCTTGGAGAAGATATGGTTGAAATCACTTTTTTGATGATATCTCGAGAATCGTTAACGATATCAAGATACAGATACTATATCGATCAAAAATCAAGTCAATGAAATTTCCTACACTCAGAAAAAGGTCTTGTTGGGACAACCAAAATTTTGGCTTTTCCAACAAAATTTTTGGTTGACTGAACAAAAAATGTGATTGTGCATATAATAACACAAATTTTGGTTGTGTCAACAAGACCTTTTTCTGAGTGTATGAAAAAGATGAAACACATTTTTTCCATATGTTCATTGGTTTTGCCGTATTTTAACCTAATTATCAAAATAACTGAAAATGTTTGAGTATTCACCCTCAAAATACAACGAAGCCGATTAAGACACAAGAAATACGTACTACACATTTTTCATGCAGTATTTGATAAGCTACATTTTTGGTATGCAATTTCATCTCGATATCACTAACGGTTCTTGAGATATCATGAGAAAGCTGGCTTTGGAGCATCTTTTTGCCAAGATGGCGGCTGGAGCACTGCACTTTAAGTTTATAGGATCTCTGGTATGTTCCAAGGTAAGCTTATAAATCGCTAGTTTGTCTATCTTTCCTAGCTACGTGACTGGAATACTTATGTCTGTTCTATTCCGTTACGGTAATATTCTGCAAACGAAATGTAACGAAGAATCGTTTTCAAGAAAATGAAAGAGCTCAGTGTGGACCAATGAAGCGAAAAGTATAGTATTCACGAACGTTAATCATACAAATGTATACTTCGCCAAGTTCGACTACAGTTTAATTTTCTTTCTTTCGCACAAAGCTCAAACCTGAAATGAATATTTTCTTCATTTCAACCCTTCCTAGTGTCTTTCACATCTCAGGAGTTCGATTGAATAAAAGCTCTTCATACTTTCACGAAAGCTCGGTATTTGGTATAAAACAGTATTGAGCTCCTCTCCAGCGGTTCCACTTTATAAAGGCTCACCAGTATATACCTCATCGTATACGTCCGCCCACAAAAATCCACATACATTTTTTGCACGCTATAGGTACTCGACCCTGAAGAACGTAACAGAACTCTGCAGTGCCGAATCCATGTCTTGAATTTTTTATTATCGTCCTTTTCTCAGTTCTGTCCAAAAAATCCCTCCATATTATATGCTGTACATGTGTGCAAAAATTCGATACCAACACACCTTCTCATTTCTGTATGAACAACTCTTTAATACCAGGTATACGTGTGATGGATTGATCACCTAAAAAGCCCCTGTTTCACGTTTCTCTGCAGCAGTGATAGAGACCGCGTCTGGTCAGCCGTTCGGATAGCAACTGCGTAGTACATGGGTAGATGTCTTTTGATAGGATCGTCAAGGTAGTTTCGGAGAGCTGGGTACCCAAGTGTTCATATTCCATAAACGTCGGTTTATCTCTTCCATAATCCGACTGCTACCGTGGTCATGAATAGTTCATGTCTTGTGCGATACTATGGCAGAGTTAGCTGAAGAATGTACAATATGCAGTGAAATAAAACTTGGAATGAATATGGCGACGCTGGTTTTTCTCATTACCACACGTTTATAAAGGAATAAAAGAGACGAGATTATGGCGCTGTTTGTACAGGGTAGAGAATTAGCCGTGATTTATTCCCTCGCGTGGAAGATAATAAGCAACAATATACTCGAGAAACTGTTTATACCCTCTCGGTGTCCTACCCACGCCTTTGACCGGAAGTATTCTTCCTCTCCCTACAGGCTGGAGGCCCTTTTGGCTTTTAGGGTTAAACTGAATCCTCGCTAGTGAACCCCACGATCTTCTAAGCCGCGAGTTAATCAGGCAAAGACAATAACGACTCAAACGATCCGGGATTTTGGTGCTTTACTATCTGGCTTACCAAAACTTATGCATAAGGAATGAAGATTCATCATATTCAAGGGTGGTTTTTTTTTACTCCTGTTTTATTCACTAGTACTACTTTGAAGTAGGTATAATCAAAGTATAAGTAGTTGTCACAAGATTTGAGGTCAACCATACGTGTTTCGATTTCAGATTTCTTTCATCTCTGAATTATATGGTCAGAAAGAAAACCTCTACCGTACGAACAGAAAAATACTTCACAATTGCATCGAGTTGTTATACTCTTTCCGGATTATTTTGAAGTTTATTCACATTCGGAAGGAATTTTAACGTATCGACACAAGTTTTCTCTTCAACTGCAGGTTGTACAGATTTGTTTTCTGGACGATCTGCAGAGGCTAAAGAATTGTAGCATGACATGGGAATTCTAAAATCCTGAATATTGACATATCACACGGGATATCGAAAGATTCCTTTAGCGGAGACCGCGATCCGTCAAAAAATACGTGCGTTTAAGGCGTATATGGACCCCGAAGGATATAGATGGGTTCTAACTTTACACAGATTATACAGATTTGTTTCCTGGGCGATCAGAAGTCAAAATATTGTCATGAGATATGGGGATTCGAAAATCCTGACCCTTGACATATCACACGTCAAAAGACTAGTGAACTGTTTCGATAAGACTAGGATATTGAAAGATTTTTTTTGTCGAGACCGCGATCCGTCAAAAATACGGTCATTTAAGGGTGTATATACCCTGAAGGATGGATGGATGGGGTTCCCACTTTAACATAGGTATATAACGTAGGTATACGAAGGTATAGGTATATGGATGAACCGTTGATTAAAAGCGGTAGTACATAATATATCTATATCTGATCTCGTACCTCGGCTGCGCGGAGAGAAGAATATTGCCGCTCGACCGGACTGATTGCCCTCCACGCGGTCCTTCGTAAACGAATAAAACTCATTCTTCTTCTATTCTCATGGAACCCTAACGCAGGGTCGTTTGTATATACATATACCTATCTATATATTATATACATGCATATATACAGTACCGTCCATAAGTTCGGGATCACTTTCCGAATTTTCGATCGAGACAAAAAGTTGAATATCTCGGTCAAAAAAAATTGTAGCCTAATGGGTTGGGTGGCATTCAAAAGTGGAAAGAACCGGCTTCATTTTTCTTCCCTAGTAAATTTTCCAAAAAATTTTCCGCACTCGCTAGATAATGTTGAAAATGACCGTTTTTTTTTTGCGATTTTCATACTTTCATAAATCCACGTGTAATTTTTTGGGAAATAGATATAGAAACTTTTTTCCAATAGGACTTCGAAAGAGGCCAGATTAAGCTACAAATCGGTTTTTTTTTTTTTTTCATTGCGATTTTTTTTCGCCAAGTTATTCAACTTTTCGTGCGGAAAATCGGTTTTCAGAAAATGCGTCGTAACTCGAGCACTATGGGGTTTTAGATAAAATGTCGTGATATGAAAAATGTGTATTTTTAAATTTTTCACTCGTTCAAAATTTTTTTTTTTTTTTTTGATTTTTTTTTTTTTTTAAATTTTTTTCGAATTTTTTGTACATGAACAAATCCGAAATAAAATAAACAATGAATTTCCTCATCATATAATAACGAAAGAATCGCAAAAATTATTGTTAACTTTATTTTGGATTTATTCATGTAATATAAAAAAGTAAAAGCAATTTTAGTAAAAAATGAAAAAAATTTCAAAATTCATGAAGAAATTCATTAATTATTTTATTTCGGATTTGTTCATGTACAAAAAATTCGAAAAAAAATAAAAAAAAAAAGAAAAAATCAGAAAAAAAAAGAAAAATTCAAAAAAAATTTGATCGAGTGAAAAATTTAAAAATACACATTTTTCATATCACGCTCCATAGTGCTCGAGTTACGACGCATTTTCTGAAAACCGATTTTCCGCACAAAAAGTTGAATAACTTGGCGAAAAAAAATCGCAATGAAAAAAAAAAAAAACCGATTTGTAGCTTAATCTGGCCTCTTTCGAAGTCCTATTGGAAAAAAGTTTCTATATCTATTTCCCAAAAAATTACACGTGGATTTATGAAAGTATGAAAATCGCAAAAAAACGGACATTTTCAACATTATCTAGCGAGTGCGGAAAATTTTTCGGAAAATTGACTAGGGAAGAAAAATGAAGCCGGTTCTTTCCACTTTTGAATGCCACCCGACCCATTATGCTACAATTTTTTTTGACCAAGATATTCAACTTTTTGTCTACATCGAAAATTCGAAAAGTGATCCCGAACTTATGGACGGTACTGTATACCTCAGAGGTGTCCCTTCGCTCAAAAACTAGGTCGCCATCCTCATCCTCAGCTTCATCTTTATCCTCATTTTCACTCTTCGTCAGCACGCCGATCGGGCATTGCGTAGCAAGTACTGTACACTCAGAAAAACAACAACCAAAATTTGGTTATTATATGCACAATCACATTTTTTGTTCAGTCAATCAAATTTTTTGTTCAATCAACCAAAAATTTCGTTGGGATAACCAAAATTTTGTTGGGACAACCAAAATTTTGGCTGTTCCAACAAAATTTTTGGTTGACTGAACAAAAAACGTGATTGTGCATATAATAACCCAAATTTTGGTTGTGTCAACAAGACTTTTTACTGAGTGTACTACACAGAAAAAAAGGTGAATTACTTGAGCCAAGAAAATTATTCTTGATTCAAGATAATTTTTCGGTCCAAAAATGAAGACCGAAATTTTCTCGGATCAAATCAAAATTGCGGTCTTCATTTTTGGACCGCAAAATTATCTTGAATCAAGTCAACCTTTCTTTCTGTGTACGCATATAGCTTTGTCACCGACCACGAGTTTATCTATTGTCTATGCTGACGTGCCAATTACCATTATCCTCGTAATTGAAATCAAAAGTTTATATGGAGGGAAAAAAATAGTATATTATGTGGCATGCCCGTAAACCAAGTGTTTTTCGGCGAGAATAATGATTTCAGGACGAGCTAAAGGCGAGCCGGAAGCAAGTTCTGAAATCATTATTCGAGTCAAAAACGGTTTACGGGTGCGCCCCATACTGTATTTTTTTCGAAGTAGGCAGGAAAAGTCACTTTGACGTCTGTTGAGATTCACTAGACGAAGAGTGAGGTTATGGTGTGATCTGTCGCGCACTTCGAACCGCGCATCGAAACTGCCGTATAAAGACTTTATACGGCAGCTTTGGAATGCGCACTTCGAACTGCGCATCCAGACTGGCGTATAAAGACTTTATAGGGCAGTTCTGAAACCAACCGTATAAAGTGACACTTTGTTGATCGAAAACAGGCGTCAAAAAGTGACTTTTCAATGCCTATGCCGAAAAAAAAAAATTATTTGGGTCAAATTTGCATTCATGATTATCAGCTTGAACCGTGCAGCTTGTAAGGTATTATACATACAAGTGCTTGTAGGCGATACGCACGTGACGAACAATGCAAATATAATATGTACTACAGTAAAAGTCTGGGCACTGTGAGAACGGGCACTGTGAAAACTGAGATGTGGGCACTGTGAACAAAATTCGCTTCTGCCAGGGCCGACTCACAAAAATTGCCCTACACGTACAAAAATATTAATTCTTTCTAAGTTACCCCTTGTATAGGTACCGATTAGTTGCATTGGGCACGGCCCTGGTGCCTTCACCTGATTGGTCAGAGCAATTAGGTTAGGTCGTTTACAGTGCCCGTTTCGCCCGGTCCCGACATTTCACAGTGCCCCGACTATTACTGTATATGAAAACGGATGGCCCTTTTGTGCATGCTAACAATAAACCACGTGTTGATATTTGTACGTTATAAATTGGGCAGGTTTGTGTATCGCGGTTTCTCGACGGGGTGTAAACCACTGATGACTATACAAGTTCTGGAATGACGTGGACCAAGGCTTGGTCCAAGATGCAAAAAAAGTTCACTACGGTCCTAAACACCTAATTATAAGGGTTGTTCCTCGCTAGCTAACGTTGGTTAGTACCTATAGACCTACCAACGCCCATAGGTTATTTGTCAGACGGCCTGGGCAGCCTTAACAGCATTAAACAGCTGGTAATCGCTTTGGGTAGGTGATTGCGTGGGTTTGGTCAGTTGAGTGCGGTAATTTCCTTTCCACATTATGGTTCGTTAAAGTTTGTACGGAATAATAAATATTTATACAATTATTTCCAGCATTGTCATTGGATTCGATTCCCTAATATAAAAGTTTTTACTCACAAGAATTTCTGTACAAATTTTCTAGATGGTTTTGAATATTTTATGCAATTTTCCATCGGAGAAAAAAAAAACTACGATTTTTTGTTTATGAAAAACTGTACGTAAAGTTAAAAATTCCTTTGATGGTTTTTTAGAAATTCGTAGAATTATCGGAAATAGTATTGAATATCTGAAGAAGAGAGTATTTTTTTTTTTTTTTTTTTTTTCATCGCACAAATAGCAATAATATTCAAATCACTAGACATTGCAATTTTTCATCGGAATGCCAAATACTGTAAATTTGAGATTTTGTAATCTCACCACTTCTGAAATTATTCGTCGAGTTTCTCAGACAGACCGAGATCTGTCTAACAACCCGAATTTCGGATACTAGAGGTCCGAAAATGTGGAAATTCGTTGACATCATCAAAAGTCATTTTTCGATCGAAACCGATAATTTTCTTATCACCGCAAGGTGACGAAAAATGAAAGCATATAACTATACACATGTGGTATGTGAATTAATTGTACTATGAAAAAAAAAAAAGACAAAAATTTGAAAAAATTAGGTTGAAAATGATATTATTTCTAATTTTATTTTCCATTCTTGTCTTTATTTGTTCCTTTCTTTCTTTATTTATTTTCTTTTTAAACCACTAAATTTATAATAATAATAATAATTTATTCATGAACCATACATTTTTGGTTTTTGGTTTTTACATCCCTTACATATTTTTTCACTTCTTATATTCTATATATTTGTGTGATTATATTATACAAAAAAAAAAAAACCACTAAATTTATACACACCACAATATAATTTCCAAAACGTATTTTATTATTATCAAAAATGTTTATTTTCCACACGGCGTGCGCAAAGTTCTATTTTGCGCACGCTTCGCGTGCATAAAATTCAACTTAACGCGCGCTGTGTTGAAAAATGAAGTTCGATACACGTGCGAAAGATGATTCTCGACTCGTGTGATTATCACCCTCGCTTCGCTCGGGCGAAAAACTTCACACTCGTCCGAGAATCAACACTTTCGCACTAGTATCGAAAAGTACTATTTTCACAGAAAAAAAGTCAAAAATTTTTTTTTTTTTCACGAACTAGAAGATCGTGTCTCTTCGACCCTAATCGAGGCCAAAATCTAGTGAAGTACCTTCGTAGGATTTTTGGGAAATATTAATTTTGACAAGAATGGCGTCAATTTAAAGGAAAATTTTTGTTTTTGGATAAAAAAATCGGTCAAAAATCGGTTATAAAATCGTTAAATTTCAATCAATCAAAAAAATCCTTCGTAATTTACTAGATTTTGGCCTCTTCTTTGAAAAGCATTTTCGTTTTTTGTTCTAGATTGAAAATACGACCTGCAGGTGGTAGCCCGTGAAAAAAAGAGGTGTTCTCTTTCATCAGCCATTCGTCAGTTTGTTTTTAAATGATCTGAGAATTTTTTTTTTTCATACTTCAATAGTTGTATTAGTAGGTATGTATAAAAACAGAATTCAAAAATGTTATCTCTTTTTTCTTAAATAAATTATAAAAATATATGACCCCTAATTTTGTGTGCACAATTAGGTAGTATTACCCCTTAAGGGCGCGTAACGCAATGCGAATTAAAGGGAATAATTCAGCGTGCGTGTGTGCGTTTATAATATAATATGTGAACTTACTCATTTTGTATGAACACATACACACACACATACACAGATTACATAATATTATACAAAATGTTCCCTTGATCAAACTGTTAGTTCGATAGATTTAGACGTCGACTATGGAAGCTCCAATCCGACTGTACCGGTTTTATTGTCACTGCTTGTTAGATTATATTCGTCGTTGTCGCTATCGCCCTGGTTGGCTTAGCTCGTATGTATCTCCTAAGCCACACGAAAAAACACAAAACACAGTGAATAACAGCAAGAAATAGCAAACCCCCCAGACAGACTAAGAGACTTCGTCCAGGTTTTCCCCAGTCCAAAATCGCATAGATATAGGGGTTACCGTCCATGTCGACACCGCCGGCCAGGTAATAGAATAATGTAAATATTAAGTAGCAAATAACGCCGGCCAAAGGGCACCAGAAGTGTTCAACCCTTAGGGGCACACCGACCACCATTAGATCTGACAGTGTAAGAACTGTGTTGAATAAGTGCAGCATATAGTTGAGCGCATCCTTGTCGTGAAGCTTTGGATCGTAAATTTTACCCCAATAGAGAATGGTTACACTAATAGCTACGGAACAGGCCAAAGTATAAAGGATCCAGTAGGCGTGTTCGGTTTTTCCAAGAGTCAGAGAGTCAGGGTCGAAACCATCGAGGCGTTGCTGATAACGTCTTCTTGTGACGAGGATTGCACCGAATAATGTGTGTCCTGCACCGAGGACTAGGTCCCAGTGGGTCAAGAAGATGGGCCAATTTAGCCTGCTTCCTAACGGATGAACAGCCCCTATCTCAAATATCGAGCAGACGATGAACGCACTCCATATTCCGAAGATGAGCCACCGATAGAGAAAATACCAGAGACTCACGTGCTCCTGCCATTGAGGTTCGGAAAATAAACGCGCTGCTGTAGCCTCTGAGGGACTCCATATCTTACGTCTGATCTCCTGCCATCGGAACTTCTTCACCATCGCTCGTGACCCTTGAAACAATAATCAAAATACCGGTTTGAGAGGAACGGTTTCTACAGATACGTCATCTGACCTCGAAAAATGCCATTTTTGGCGCTTATAATATTCTTTCTATTAATATGTGGGTGTGACCAATAGGTATACATATTGTAACGTAGTTTTTTTTTTATTAGGATCAAATGCAAAATTATATTTAATTTAATTTTATTTTATTTCCTGTTAATTAATTAGCCACGCTTGGTCATACGATTTACGACAATTCGAGATCTACTGCTAAATAGAGACCACACGGTCATTCGAAAGACGCGATTCACAGGTTCAACGATAACAGATTAATTCGGAATATTAAATTGATCTTTAACTAAATCCTGACGATATTATATCGATATAGTTACGATACTAAATTATCCAAACACAATATTAAACTTTACTGAACCATACTTGATTTTACATATTACGGTAATAAATTATATAAAATTGACTGTACTTTACGCAATGATAACGAATTAATAATAACAGATTAAATTATAACGAACTAAACTATAACGCGAGGCCTAAGCCTTCGCGGCTATCTCCGCTCAGGGTACTCCAGGAAAGGTATTTTCTACAGTATTTCATGCACAATATAATTCTAACATATACTAAATCAGAAGCATAAGTCATACAAGAAGCGATAAGCAATAAGCAATAAATTACAGCCAAAAAGTTCGATAAATTAACAGACTAAAGACGAAAGACGAGCTTCTTAGCTCAATAACTAAATCAATTAACCAGATTTTTATCAAAACGACCTCGTGCCTTCACAGAAATAATCAAGACCTTACCTTAAGTTGCTCAACCAGATACACAATACACTATTTTATATAAAACTGTAACGTTAGTTCACAATATAATATAATTATAATAATACTAGAGATGCGATAGTTGAGATAGATGATATTGGTACACGATAGACGAGGTTTCGATAGAAGCACGTGCGATAGAACAAAGCGAAGAATAGGCTGATTTGCGGGTATACCCGCTTTATATAGTTCTCATTTTTACCGTCAGCTCATCCTTCGGATTAGTGAAACGATCGTAACGTAATTCGATATAACCAACGATATAATATTTCGGACGCCTTGACTTTGCGAATTAATAGTGGGGCGCGTCAATGAGTCAAAGAAAGTTAAGGAAAAATATGATCATAAACAAGATTTTATGTTCCCACAAATCCCCGCTATAAGTCTTCAAAACATATTCACGATATTTATGAACGTACGTAATCAGCTAATTCAAAAACGGTTCTTCGCTTCTCTCTAACAAAATAACTATACAGGCATATTATTGTCTTGGAATATTTTTCCTTCGAGGTTATCTAACCGGTTTCTAATATAGACGTAATGTCAAGGCCGACGCCTTTTGTGCGGAGGATGTGAAATGTTTAAAAAAATTCACCCGAAAATCATCTTTTGAATAAATATTTTCTTTTCTTTCTAACTATTATTTATAAAAACTTTGATAAAATCATGAAAACAATAACTACATCGTACAAAAATGCATAACGAATAGATCTGTTAGCGTTTAGTTTTACTTATATTATTATATTAATATTTATGAAGACCAAGGATTAAAAGTTTATAGTAATACAGCTTCTCGTCGCGGTAAAAATTCTTGTTGATATTCAAATAGCACATCTATACTAGAGTTCTAATATATGTTGTATAACCCACAAAATTTCAGAAATTGACTTTTTTCGAAAAATTGAATGATAATAATGTTGTGCAGCTTATGTTTAAGTTTTAGTGGTCAAATCGTTGATTTACTATTTTTAAATAAATATTCTAATCCGTAAAATCCTATCTTCTCAATGGCAACAGTGAAATGAAATTTTAGAAATGTGAGTTACGATGTATTAGAACGTGGGTACACCGAGAGAAAGGATTTGTTGGAGCAAATGATATTCATTTGACTGAGCAAAATGCGGCGATCAAATATGGGGAAGTGAATGTTGTGTTAATTGAAACAAACTATTTAGTTGTATAAAATAGTTGCCGGAACTCAATATCCAGTTGAACCAAGTAATGGAAGCATCATTTTGGCGACATAAATGCTTGATTTAACAGAGTGTTCAGTTAGTAACACAACGTATCCATTCCTTGTGATAATTCGTGCTGTTATATTAACAAAATATTGAATTGGAATGACTAATAGCAATGTAAAAAATGTCAGATAGGGATCTAGGTCGAACGTTATAAAATAAATTCAGATTGTTATAATGAATTTATTACAATGTATTATGCGTTGAACAACACCTACTAATTGTAATCAACCGCATATTAATACAAAGTAAGGATTTTTAGATTAGAAAAACATCGCATTATTTCGGCCGGGATTCGATCCGGGACGCACGCATTCGCTCGCATTACTAGTCGCACGCTCTACCGACTACGCCAAACTATTTATTGAAATAAGTAATCACTTTGTTCTATTTCTTTCGAACTTGGCATCTGTCTCAATATTATCAGCATTCCAATGCAGCTAAGATATCTAGACTGAACATCCGAGTTCCAAATATCTTCTCAATTTAATTTCTTTCCTAGAGTTCCAAGAGTTCTGACTCACTGTAACTCTTAAAATGAATACGTAATAATATCTATAAAAATCATCCGATACATTCAGAGCAATACAAAATTTTGTATTATGAATCCAACATTTGTTTGGAACAACAACACGTTGCGTTCGTATTACTCGTTGACAAAATTTGTACAAATCAAGCATTCGATTACGTCAATCAATACCTATAATTCGATCAACAAAATATGTGGTTCATGTCGAAACATGAGATTGTCAGTTGAATTCATACTTTTATTTAGTTTGAATGAATATTATATTCCAGTCAACAGAAATTGACTTATGAGAACTAAATATACGTTGTAATAAAATCCGTAATCAGTTAACTCAATCCCCTGAAATCGACTGAAACTTCAATTGAAACAAGCGAAGGTTCAGTCCGATCAACAATTTTATTTGACTGAATTATTTGGTCAAACCAACTACACCGAAAAGGTTGGAATAAACACGCGATGTTCAAGTCAAATGAGGAATACTCAATCGAAACAAATATGCCTCAACTAAATATATTTGCTTGGTTCAAAAAATCCTTTCTCTCGGTGTATCGATATACCACACGAACGGAAATAAAACCTGTCCAATTATACAGTTATCACGTTTACAGTATAGCATACGTATATATGTAATCGGTACAAGGAAAATAATTAATAGGATGAATAGCAAAGACCAGAAATACCCCGCGGATGAATCTACAAATCATAATAACGCAAATATACAGCTGCCCACGGCACTTTACATTGATTAACTAACACAGAAGCATCTATACAAAACGAATTTCGATAAAGTTTCAATATTTTTGTCAACGGTTTTATGTTTAGTTCACGTTAACTCGGAAATAATCAAAATCTGCAAGAATACACCTGTGCGAGTGAATGGCCCCTTGTTCCCAGCCCCCAAACAGACAAACACACACACTCTAATCACACATAATTTCTACATTTCTCTTTCACGCTCTCTCTCTCTCTCTTTCTCTCTAAATTATCTTTGTAGATTTTACCTTTATCTGGTATTTCACTGCGGCAAACGAAATAAACAGAAGAACAATAATAATAGGTAATATGGAGAAGAAGAGAACCCCGAAGACACAACTAGAAGATGTAGTAACCGGCAGACCTGGAGTACTAGGAGCGATTAGCCGTTCACGGTGATCGGTGTGGGACTACCGACGACCGCGTAAGTACTTAATGACCAGAAAAACGTATAAAACCTGATGTATGATGCCAGATTCTGCCAAGAGATAGCTTTTTCGCCACTGTATAGTATACCTATACCACGAGGTTTATGCTTTGTACCGTTTATTATCATTGTTTTTTTTTTTTTTTTTTTTTTTTCCTCACCCACTTGTTTGCGTCCCTTCTATCGCCTTGTTTTCAACCTATTCACTATTTACACGCAGAGCATTGTCATCCCGGGTAAATGTGTACACATCTTTGTTTAAGTATCGCAGAGCGAAGTTGAGGGGACTTCTGGGCACGGTCAAAGCTCGAAAGAAGACCCTCCGATTGATAAGCAAGCTCGATTGTGCTACATTAGCGACGCTTTTCCCTTGTGTATTTAAACCATTGTGTGCTTGATCAGTCGACTTACGCACAGAGGTTCGTTCGTGGTATACCTATACGGATTACATGTGATCGTATATGTATGTACCCAACCATGTATCTCATACATCAGAGGGTAACTATTAGGTAGTATATACATTAGGGTGGTTCAAAAAAGACCTAATTTCTCAGATGTTGCTGCTCATTCGCGAATATGTTGTTTGTGATTTTGGAAAATTATTCCATTTTTTTGAGCTCTATAAGACAATATTTACTACTGCCTCAGTGAAGTTGACATTTCGAAATTTTGCCATTTTTGTCAATTTCAAAGTTGTCAGATCAAAGTCCTCATCTGGCTACCTCTAGGTTCTCATTCAATGAGTATGTTGGTTCAAGATGAGACTCGTACGATAATATTTAGTACTGCCTCAGAGACATTGAAGTTTTTTCACTATTTAGGGGTTTTCTTAGAGATTGAATCGCCCGGTGTTGATCATGAGACAGTCTTTTCTTACCATTTTAAGGAAGAAGTACACGAAGTTTGCAGTCTGTGGGACCATTTTTACTACTGCCTCATGTTGCTAATTTTACTTGAAGGAAAGTCGCCCTCAATGAGGCAGTAGTAAAAATGGTCCCGCAGAAAGCAAACTGCTTGGATTTCTTCCTTATATTCGTAAGATGAAACTGTCTCATGAGCAGCACCTGGCGACCGAATCTCCGAAAAAACGCAAAATATCAAAAAAAAACTCCAATGTCTCTGAGGCAGTACTAAATATCATCGTACGAGTCTCATCTTGAACCAACATGCTCATTGAATGAGAATCTAGAGGTAGCCAGATGAGCGCTTTGATCTGAGAACTTTGAAATTGCAAAAAATGGCAAAATTTCGAAATTTCAACTTCACTGAGGCAGTAGTAAATATTGTCCAATAGAGCTAAAAAAAATTGAATAATTTTCAAAAATCACAAACAACATATTCACGGATGAGCAGCAACATCTGAGAAATTAGGTCTTTTTTGAACCACCCTAATATACATACACACATACATGTACGTATCAGGGATTGGGAACTGGGGTGGGCTGGTAGCTGGTTATAATAAATTCGTGTAAAGGCGAGCAACTATAATACGAAAAGTTCAAAATTCCTCTGATGATTTTTTAAAAATTCGTAGAATTATCGGAAATAGTATTGAATATTTGAAGAAGAGTGTATTTTTTTTTTTCATCGCACAATTAGCAACAATTAATATTCAAATCAATAGAGACATTGCAATTTTTCCGAATTTTTCATCGGAATGCCAAATACTGTAAATTTTAGATTTTTTCATCTCACCACTTCTGAGATCATTCGTCGAGTTTCTCAGACAGACCGAGATCTTTCTAGAAACCTGAATTTCGGATACTAGAGGTCCGAAAATGTGAAAATTCGTTGACAACATCAAAAGTCATTGTTCGATCGAAACCGATAATTTTCCTATCACTGCAAGGTGACGAAAAATAAAAGCATATAACTATACACATGTGGTATGCGAATTAATTGTACTGTAAAAAAAAAAAAAGACAAAAATTGGAAAAAATTAGGTTGATGATGACATTATTTCTAATTTTATTTTCCGTTCTTGTCTTTATTTGTTCCTTTCTTTATTTGTATTTTTTTAAAACCACTAAATTTATACACGCCACAATATAATTTCCAAAACGTACCTTATTATTATCAAAAATGTTTATCTTTCACAGAAAAAAAGTAAAAAAAAAAAAAATGATTTTTTTTACGAATTAGAAGATCGTGTCTCTTCGACCCTAATCGAGGCCAAAATCTAGTGAAGTACCTACGTAGGATTTTTGGGAAATATTAATTCTGACAAGAATGGCGTCAATTCAAAGGAAAATTTTTGTTTTTGAAGAAAAAATCGGTCAAAAATCGGTAATAAATCGTTAAATTTCAATCAATCAAAAAAATCCTTCGTACTTCACTAGATTTTGGCCTCTTCTCTGAAAAGCATTTTTGTTTTTTGTTATAGGTTGAAAATACGACCTCCAGGTGGTCGCCCGTGAAAAAAAGAGGTGTTTTCTTTCATCAGCCATTGTGCCGTCAGTTTGTTTTTAAATAATCTAAGAATTTTTTTTCTTTCATACTTCAATAGTTATGTATTAGTATGTATAAAAAACAGAATAAAAAATGTTACCTATCTCTTTTTTCTTAAATAAATTATAAAATATGACCCTTAATTTTGTGTGCACAAGGTAGTATTACCCCTTAAGGGCGCGTAACGTAATGCGAATTCGAGGGAATAATTCAGTGTGCGTGTGTGCGTTTATAATATAATATGTGAACTTACTCATTTTGTATGAACACATACACACACACACATACACAGATTACATAATATTATACAAAATGTTTCCTTGATCAAACTGTTAGTTCGACAGACTTAGACGTGGACAGACTTAGACAATCGAAGCTCCAATCCGATTATACCGGTTTTATTGTTACTACTTATTGGGTTATATTCGTCGTTGTCATTATCGCCCTGGTTGGCTTAGCTCGTATATATCTCCTGAGCCATACGAAAAAACACAAAGTACAGTGAATAACAGCAAGAAATAGCAGACCCCCCAGACAGACTAAGAGAGTTCGTCCAGGTTGCTTCCAGTCCAAAATCTTATAGATATAGTGGTGACCGTCCTTGTCGACACCGCCAGCCAGGTAATAGAATAATGTAAATATTAGGTAGGAAATAACGCATGCCAAAGGGCACCAGAAGTGTTCAACCCTTAGGGGCACACCGACCACCATTAGATCTGACAGTGTAAGAACTGTGTTGAATAGGTGCATAATATAGTTCAGCGCATCCTTGTCATGAATCTTTGGATTGTGAATTACACCCCAATAGAGAATGGTCACACTAATGGCTACGGAACAGGCCAAAGTATAGAGGATCCAGTAGGCGTGTTCGGTTTTTCCAAGAGTCAGAGAGTCAGGGTCGAAACCGGCGAGGCGTTGCAGAGAACGTCTTCTTGTGACGAGGATTGCACCGAATAATGTGTGTCCTGCACCGAGGACTAAGTCCCAGTGGGTCAAGTAGATGGGCCAATTTTGCCTGTTTCCTACCGGATGAAGAGCCCCTATCTCAAATATCGAGCAGATGATGAACGCACTCCATATTCCGAAAATGAGCCACCGGTAGAGAAAATACCCGAGACTCACATGCTCCTGCCATTGAGGTTCGGAAAATAAACGTGCTGCTGGAGGCTCTGCGGGACTCCATATCTTACATCTGATCTCCTGCCATCGGAACTTCTTCACCATCGCGCGGGACCCTTGAAACAATAATCAAAATAGGCCTCTTGGATAACATACAGACAAAGTAAACTAAGCTTGTGTGGCGTATACATGCATAACATTGACGTCCAAGTTTTGTCAAACGTCCACGTCAGGCGGCGCTGTCGGCCGTATATGTACACAGCTCTCACGCACACTAGTAGCGTGTCTGTATGTTATCCAAGAGGCCTATACCGGTTTGAGAGGAACGGTTTTTAAAGATACGTCTATCTGACCTCGAAAAAGGCCATTTTTGGCGCTTACAATATTCTTTTTGGTACACGTGGCCGTAAAGTACGTACTTTAGGGACTGTTCTGAGTCCGTAAAGTTCCATTTTACGGACCCAAAATAGTCCGTAAAGTACCACTTTACGGACACGGGTACCAAAAAATAGTGTTCGCTCCACGGCCCTAAAGTCGGATTTACTTGACCGAGTGGGGAATCTCGCATCCTCGGACCGGCTGCGCCGGTCCGAGGACGCACAATCCCCACTCGGTCCGTAAAGTCCGACTTTAGGGCCTAGGACCGAAAACCACTATTTCATGACATCTGCTCTGAAACTGCAAGTTTCGTTGCCAGTTTTGTCAGTTGAAAGAGGCTGATTTCAGGATGAGGCCGTGAAAAGTTGTCAAATCGCGAATTCAATGAATCAGCGGTTTGAATTGGTGTTTTTCAATCCCTTGGGATTGCAAAATGGGTCTATTACAATCCCTTGGGATTGCAAAGAGAAATAACTGCCCTGTTGCAGATTTCAGACTATGGAAATTGACAGTTGAAGTTCCAGAGCAAATGTCATGAAAAATATAGTGTGTGACACGGGATGAAACATGAATGCAGGCACGGGTGAAGACAGCTTCACCCTGGCCTGCATTCACCTTGTTTCATCCCTTGTTACACAATATAGGTACTATTGACCAGAGGGAAGAAAAAGTCGATTTGCGGGCCAAAAAGTAAATTAGCGGGCAAAAAAGTAAATTTAGCGGGAAAAAAAAGTAAATTTTGCGGGAAGAAAGAAACTCCAAGTTTGACTGATTCTAGGTTTGATTGATTAAATTGCTGTGTTTGACTAGTGGATGCAATATGGTAATTTTATCTAGTCGGGTAAAAAGTAATATATGCTACACGGGAGGTACGTGATTTCCTCCCTAGTAGCATAATGTACTAGTTCTATCAATATGTGAGGTGCGAACAATATACATATAATAAGAGGACCAATTCGCCTCGACGAGTCTGTGTATCTAATTCGAGGGTACTCTGATGTAACCTCGTATCTAAAAAAATACTGGTTTACAGAAGAGACAAAATAGTACATTACAATACGAGTCCGGTAAAACTTTTTCCGACGAGTGTGAGGTTGCAGCACGAGCCGAAGGCGAGTTTTACAATCACACGAGATCAGAAAAAGTTTTTTCCACACGGCGTGCGCAAAGTTCGATTTTGCGCACGCTTCGCGTGCATAAAATTCAACTTAACGCGCGCTGTGTTAAAAAATGAAGTTCGATACACGTGCGAGAGTTGATTCTCGACTCGTGTGATTTTCACCCTCGCTTCGCTCGGGCGAAAAACTTCACACTCGTCCGAGAATCAACACTTTCGCACTAGTATCGAAAAGTACTATTCCGTCGAGTGTTGTACAAAATTTTACTTCAGGAGGTGTGAAAATTGGGGTTTTAGCCACGCGAAGCGTGGGTAAAACGTCAAAAATCACACTGGGTGAAGTAAAACATTTTTTTCAACATGTGCATGTAATAGGCCCTATTTCTTGCATGCAAAACGAATAGAAAATCGCCCATTTCTAGCATGGACTTTATTACCTCCCTAGGGAGGTAATATCTATTATTTTCCTTGGCAGGTAACTCATTACCTCCCTAAGGAGTTAATATACATTATTTCCCTAGGGAGGTAATGGATCTATTGCTACCTTCCAAGAGACAGTTTCGAAGGTTTTCAAATATTTCGACATTTTGAAAATTTCCATAAATTTCAAAACTCAAAAGTTTCCAAAATTTCCGTTGTACATGCGCGAAAAAGGGCGTATACATGCACTTGTTGAAAAAATTACGGTGTGCAACAAGGGGGGGAGGGTAATTTCAAGTTCGGGTGATGACGTTGCATTCATCTGTGTCTCAGGCGCCTTCGGCGCCTGAGACTCTGACTCGTGCAACATCATCTGACCCTCGCTAGAAATCACCCATTTCCCCCCCTTGTTGTACAATGTACTATTATTGCAATAAACCAAATCAAAAACTTCTAATTATTTGTTGCCAACTTGAAAGTTTCATCGTTTTTCTGTATATAGATGTAGATGATAATCACACTTTAAAAAATATTTTAAGTTTAGTTTTTTAGTAAATTTTTGAGATACGAGTTGACCTTCATAAATCGAGTAACGAGGCTACGTCAGAGTATGTGAGTATAATATTTGTAATGCATCATTTATGAGCATACATTATTTAAGCGGTGTCAATTAGTTCATAAGATCTTGTCCGCTAATTATTTAATAAGAACCGCCCACGATCGCACAGTATAATTTCGGACGCCTTGACTTTGCGATTGAATAATGGGGCGCGTCAACGAGTCAAAGTTGAGGAAAAATATAATCAAAATCGGTACATATCGGTAATAATCGGTACAACGTATGTAATCGGTACAAGGAGACTAATTAATATAGGATCAATAGCAACGACCAAGAATACCCCGCGGATGAATCTACAAATCATAATATTAATAAAAAATATACTCTCCACGGCACTTCACATTGATTAACTAACACAGAAGTATCTATACAAAACGAATTTCGATAAAGTTTCAATATTTTTGTCAACGATTTTATGTTTAGTTCACGTTAACTCGGAAATAATCAAAATCTGCAAGAATACACCTGTGCGAGTGAATGGCCCCCTTGTTCCCAGCCCCCAAACAGACAAACACACACACTCGAATCACACATAATTTCTACATCTCTCTCTCTCTTTCTCTCTAAATTAGCTTTGTAGATCATACCTTCATCTGGTAATTCACTGCAGCAAACGAAATAAACAGAAGAACAATAATAATAGGTAGTATGGAGAAGAAGAGAACTCCGAAGACACAGCTAGAAGATGTAGTAACCGGTAGACCTGGAGTACTAGGAGCGATTAGCCGTTCACGGTGATCGGTGTGGGACTACCTAGTACCACGTGAGTACTTAATGACCAGAAAAACGTACGAAACCTGCGATGTATGATCCCAGATTCTGTCAAGAGATAGTTTTTTCGCCACTGTATAGTATCTATACCACGAGCTTTATGCTTTGTACCGTTTATTATCATTGTTTTTTTTTTTTTTTTTTTTCCTCACCCACTTGTTCGCGTCCCTTCTATCGCCTGGTTTTCAACCTATTCACTATTTACACGCAGAGCATTGTCATCCCGGGTAAATGTGTACACATCTTTGTTCAAGTATCGCAGAGCGAAGTCGAGGGGACTTCTGGGTACGGTCAAAGCTCAAAGGAAGACCCTCCGATTGATCAGCAAGCTCGATTGTGCTACATTGGCGACGCTTTTCCCTTGTGTATAACCATTGTGTGCTTGATCAGTCGACTTACGCACAGAGGTTTGTTCGTGGTATACCTATACGGGTCACATGTGATCGTATATATGTATATGTACCTAACCATGTATCTCGTACATCAGAGGGTAACTAGGTATATACATACACACATACATGTACGTATCAGGGATTGTGAACTGGGGTGGGCTGGTAGCTGGTTATAATAAATTCGTGTAAAGGCGAGCAAAACTGTGACGGGATCCCGTTCCCGACTTACCACATGTCGGTTTTTGATAAATTATGTACACTTTCGACGTTATACATGTATACATGTTGGGGTAGATCCATACCCATATGAATATATCATGTAAATAAGGAAAAATTTTCACTATGTAGGTCTATATGTATGTGGGTTAAAGTTTGTAGGTAATACGTGTATTTAACGTCACACTGATTAGACATAGGTACGCGTGTATGTATACCGAGTGCGGAATTATTCACCAGTAAATGTCACTCACAAAATATTTCGATAATACTGAAAATCGTGTGGTATAACACGTGTCGTTTCAGACTCAAACACATTGATTATTACCTATTATAGGAAATTTACATAAACTGTATGACTCATGTCGGTGAGGTAATGTAATACGACACTGATTGTATGTACAGATTATATCGGACTGAATCCTATCAGAATTATTGATAGACATAAATCACTAGTTATGATAATAAAAATGAATTTCATTTTTTGCTCGTTTTTGAACAGAACTAAAAAAATATTTTAGAAGATTTTTCGTCTGTTTGGTAAAATAAAGAAGATAGAATTTGTATAGATTGATGATTACTTATTTCACTCGATTTTCTAGCTCGCCCCTCAATATGTATATTATATATATGTTTGCCAATTTTATTTCAAAAAGTGTCTAAAATTCACGCAACTTGGGAACCTGTCTGGCAGATTTCCATACGAACCAGCAAAAGTATTCTTCATGTCTTTTTTTTTTTTTTTTTTCTTCTCCTCTGAATATATTTAGATTCACTTCTACTCCGCGAATGCGAATAAATTTTTTTTTTTTCTTATCTGTTGCTTCGTGCAAGGAGCTGCTTCTTTTCTTGGTTTTTCGGAGATTGGGTAATATATTATATAGTGTATTCTTAAATCGTCATACTTATCCAAATCTGTGATTTGTGGATGAAATTTTTTTATTTTTTTTTCTCTCTCTCTCTCTTTTCTCTCTTGGAAAGTAGATGTTCGTTTCTATAGAAATTTTCACCATTTTCTGCAGGATCAATCAATCTACTCAATACCATATAGTAGATACATACTACTAATACCATCCGAAAGAAAAATGGGCAAAGAACAAAAACCTGTAACTTACCTCTTTGAGCAGAATCAATTATGACTTATAAATAAATCACTATGCCGGGAAGTTCTGTGGACGCGGAACGCTAGGGATACCATCCCAAAAAGGGTGCTATTTCATGGGCAGTGAGCTGCAGCAGCAGTTTAGTAACGTACTAGATGTTTCTAGTAAAATCACTAGAGATCACTAGAAATCTAGTGATCATTGGTCACTAGATTTCTGGACTAGAAATCTAGTGACTAGATTTCCAGTGATTTCTAGTGATTTTACTAGAAACATCTAGTAAGTTATTAAACTGCTGCTGCAGCTTACAGCCCACAAAATAGGGCCCTTTTTGGGTTGGTATCCCTAGCGTTCCGCGTCCACAGAACTTCCCGGTAGAATTACCGACTGCACTAGTTCATTTCATCGTTAAACTTACTCACTTACTTTGCTCGTTTATATGTGGGGTGGTGAAAAAACTTTTTTTTGCATGAACAAAAAAACTTTCAATTTCGTACAAAAACTACGTCAAAGTTTCTATATAAATGTTTCTATTTCTACTGGGTATATGTATCACCTGTACAATAAATTCCTATCTAACACGCGACAATTTTCTACCTGATATTATTACCACAGACAGTATTGCCGTTATTACTAATGACGTATCGCGTGCTGGTTGAATGAACAAAATTCCATTAGACTGCAGAGAAATAATAATATGACTGGTGTACGTAGAATTTCTATAGTGTAAAAATCAAAATATCTACACAGAAAGAAAGGTTAACTTGATTCAAGACAATTTTGGGGGTCCAAAAATGAAGTTTGAAATGAAATGAATGAAATGAAAATTGGGACAATTTTCTTGGTTCGAGAAAAATTTTGATTTGATCCGAGAAAATTTCGGTCATCATTTTTGGACCCCCAAAATTATCTTGAATCAAGAATAATTTTCTTGGCTCAAGTTAACCTTTTTTTCTGTGTACTATATTCTTAGTGAAAAGCTGAACCGAAAATTTCAATCTTCATTCCATCCAATTCATATTTTAATTACTAATCATTAAAGTAAGAGAATGATTATACCTTTCCCATCCTGTTGAAAAAGAAAACTACTATTCCTTAATCGATTCATGACTTATTGAGCTTGTCGGTAAATTGGTCCAGATCCAAAATGCTCAGGGTTAGTTAGACGTTATTGAAGTTGGCATGGAATGCCGTCTAATTCGGAATGTATGTATGTATACCTCACCCTGTTTGAATAATCCTCATAGTAATGCGTGTACATCGTAATAACGATTTCAAGTATGATCCTAATTGTACTCAATGGCTAAATGTGAGCTTTCGAGTGACTATACGACTAACGATGAGTACGTATTTCGCGTACCACTGCTTTCTGTTCCTTTGGGGGATAAAAGCTCGGAGGTGTAGTACGAGTTGGGAATGGATCTATGGGTTGGGGAATAGGATAATTGATATCCACTCTTTGTACTTTGAGAGAGACCTTCCCAGAGGCTTTTGTCTCGTGTCGCTGCTGTGGTGGCAATTTAAATAAAAAGAGCGCTAGTCGAGGGTCCTTGTCGCACTGTTTGCTCCGCTTTTCTTCGATCGCTTATCCACCTCCTCGCTATCCGTCGATTCGCTACGACCTTTTAAACCATATTCTCTCATCCGTAAAACTTCAAGGTCGCAGCTTTCGAGCTTCTCTTAGGTACTTTCGGCCTCTGGGATTGCGATATGCATATATGTATGCGATCTGGGCAGCCCGCAAATTCCCAGTACAGATATATACATCTACATATACGCTATACGTGTACATATATACGTATGTATATATGTACGTTCGTGTATGTTTAATGTACATCGCAGGGTATGTAGGTATGTAATGTATGTACTAGTATACTCGGTCGATTGGTTCAATTTACGCGTAACCGCGCGGCCGTCACCCATCGTCAATATTGACCGCGTTACATTTCCAATTAAAGTGGAGGATTGGAAGGGATAGCGAAGAGAAGCGATAAATAAATAGTTTATTTTAGCCTCGGAGAAAAAGCTGAACTTCTCTTCGATCTGCGTAAGGCTTTCGCAGTAACAGAAATATCATTGAATGTTTAATAACGGTGATTGTAAAGGACATATATCTATATGCCAAGGTATAAGGTATATAATAGCAAACAGTAAGTGTAGGTATACGAGAGACTGTTGGAGAACGAGAACAGAGGAGGCTTTATTTATTTCGTTATTCTGCTATACAGGGGCAAAGGATCCTGAGAGAAGGTTGAAATATTTATACGAAAGACTGGCCAAAGGGTAGAAATATACAGAATGATCCAGGTTTAGAGGGCCATATTTTGAGGGTGGATTTCCCGTGAAAATCTAAGACTAAATTTACTTTACCTGAAATTTGAGGACCCGATAGCTCAGGTGTGCAAAAGCCCAATTCGTTTACCGTAAATCGTTTTGTTATTTTTATTATTTTTTTATTGCCACGTTTATCATTTCGTTGATTTCACACAAGAGCTTTGTACACTCAGAAAAAGGTCTTGTTGACACAATCAAATTTTTTGTTCAGTCAACCAAAAATTTTATTGGAATAGCCAAAATTTTGGTTGTCCCAACAAAATTTGGCTATCCCAACAAAATTTTGGTTATCCGAACGAAATTTTTGGTTGACTGAACAAAAAATTTGATTGACTGAACAAAAAATGTGATTGTGCATATAATAACCAAATTTTGGTTGTGTCAACAAGACCTTTTTCTGATTGTACTGTTGTCTATTGGCTGGGTGCACGCACATATACTACTTTAAAAATAAGTGTGTATTGTGTATACGTTAAGCATGGAAAAATGCTGAGCATGATTTTAGATGGCGCTGACAGTATGCATGAATATGTTACACACTGGTAGTTGAATAGTATTAGTATTTCCGTGCACGGAGCCAATATGGCTGAATAAAACGTTGGGCCGAAAGTGATCACATAATATGATTCATTACACCACGAACAAGCGCACGTACCAAATCCTCCAAAGCCCTTCACAGCCGTTAGGATGAGTTTCCGACCATGGGTGTCTTACCTCAAAATTCTTGCCTAGGCAGCTAAGCTCCTTCACACCCCAGAAGTATGTGCAGAATTAACATAAACACCCTGTATAAAAAGAAAATAAAAAATTTGTGCCGTGTATATTGTATCAGTTCGGAATATTGTAGCCTCGACGTTATACATGTGCAAGCAAACCACGGTTCAAACTTCGACCAATTGATCTCCATAAAATCACTACTGATTGCAAGGTCAGCCTCCTAGGACTCAACGATCGCTATAAGTTAGAATTAGTATGTATATATCGATGGCTGGGCGGAAGAAGAGCCTATCTCAGAAATACCGCGAAGAAGAGCCTAACTCGGAAAGTGCGCGCAGAAGCGCCTATCTCAGAAAAACCGTGAAGAAGAGCTTATCTCACATAACAGTTCGCTTTGAAAATTTCGTAGTGGTACCCCTGCAAGCGGCGACTGCCATTATTCAAAAATTAGGTTCGCTTCACTACCACTATCTCGTTTACTGCAATGTATAAATGTATTTTGTAGGGGTACCACTACAAAATTTTGAAATGGAAATGTTTTTGTGAGATAAGCTCTTCTTCACGGTTTTTCTGAGATAGGCGCTTCTGCGCGCTTTTTCCGAGTTAGGCTCTTCTTCACAGTATTTTTGAGATAGGCTCTTCTTCCGCCCAGCCATCGATATATACCATATATTTAGCAATCATATAGATTAAGAATCTACATACAGACAGTACTTGACTAAAAATTGTAATTCTGACCGTTATTCAACGGTAGGCAGCTTCATGTTGATAAAGTTTGGTAAATGAACTTATCGAAAGACTTGTAGTCACATTAAAATACTTTTTTCGGCATATGCATTGAAAAGTCACTTTTTGACGCCTGTTTTCGATCCACAAAGTGTCGCTTTATACGGTTGATTTCAGAACTGCCCTATAAAGTCTTTATACGGCAGTCTGGATGCGCAGTTCGAAGTGCGCATTCCAAAGCTGCCGTATAAAGTCTTTAAACGGCAGTTTTGATGCGCGGTTCAAAGTGCGCGACAGATCGCACCATAACCTCACTCTTCGTCTAGTGAATCTCAACAGGCGTCAAAGTGACTTTTCATGCCTATTTCGAAAAAAATACAGTATGGGGCGCACCCGTAAACCGTTTTTGACTCGAATGACACTTGATTTACGGGCATGCCACATAATATACTATTATATGGATTTTGAGCCAGTGCAGCATTTCGATTACTTACTATACCTCCTTTTTGCATACCAAGTATTTATTAATACATATGAAATGTATTCACGTTCACATCATACATGGACGAATATATCGATCGATTGTAGATTTGCTTTAGATTATACCATGTATACATACGCAGTATACAGGGTGATTCAGGTTGAGGAGGCCATATTTGGAAGGTAAATTCCTTGTCCAATTCTGAGACTAAATTTTCATTTCCAAAAATTCGAGAGGCTAATAGTTTCCGAGCTACAAAATATCTTGCACTCAGAAAAAGGTCTTGTTGACACAACCAAAATTTGGGTCATTACATGCACAATCACATTTTTTGTTCAGTCAACCAAAAATTTTGTTGGAATAGCCAAAATTTTGGCTGTCCCAACAAAATTTGGTTTTCCCAACAAAATTTTGGTTATCCGAACGAAATTTTTGGTTGAATGAACAAAAAATTTGATTGACTGAACAAAAAAATGTGATTGTGCATATAATAACCAAATTTTGGTTCTGTCGACAAGACCTTTTTCTGAGTGTAGTTGACCAATCACAAAACATTATAGGTGACACAGACTAGAGTTAGCCATGAGTGGAAGTTGAGCAGCGCCCAGTCTATGCGACCTATACGCTCTGCGATTGGTCAACTGAGATCTTCCATAGCACGGAAACTGTTAGACCCTCGAATTTTCGGTAAAGGAAATTCAGTCCTGGAATCCACGATGAATTTACCCCTAAAATATGGTTCGCTTAACCTGAATCACCCTGTATCTACGATTCACGTTGCGAATCTTTCCGCAAATGTACAGTGTAAACATACAATACCAAATAAGTATGTATAAGCTTCCAGTTTGTAGACTGAAAATACACAGGGTAGGTAGGTTTATACCTATATAGTCGAAATGTGTAGGTACACGTCATACATGCGTGATAATATAGCGTTTATTTAGTAGAGATAAATACTGATTCTAGTGTAAACGCGCAGATATCTGAAATTGTCAAGGGGGGGTATTAAACATCGTCTTCCTCTGAAGTGTGTAGAGCAAATGATCCTCGAAATGATCTGAAAATTTGCAACCCATTCCATATTTTTTTTTTTTTTTCTGTTTTTTTTTTCTTTTTTCTTTCTTCTTCTGTTAAATCACAGCCCCTGTGGGATTACACTTTCATTATAACAAACTCCTTTGCCTTCAGTATATATATAAGTCTTAGCTGCGGGGATCAAATGCTGTGACATTTTCCGCGTCGACTTGCGCGGGATGATCGTTAATCCATCCTTCTACACTGAGGGTATGTATAGCTGATGTGGGTGGAGGGCTATACTTCGTATCTTTTAACACGCAGTTATCGCTCTGACGAGGATGAGGATGAGAAAGGAGAGAGGAGGACGAGGAGGAGGAGGAGGATGAAAAGCCATAATGCAAATATAGCGATTCTTTGAACAGTCGCGACCTTAAGCCGCTCTTTTCGCAAATCTCTTCACTGTACCACGGTAGAAGAACCCTCGCAGACATTTTGGCAAAACGCCGACGGCGTTTAACTCGAGTATAGGACTACTGATCCCGCATGGCTCTTACAGGTCTGAGTTGTTTGCTCGCTTTGTAACGCACACCCCTTCTCATCCCTGCGTATTTCATCTTTTCCTCGGTTGCTTCTCTTGCTGCTCCTTCTTCTTGCTTATCCCCCACAGCCTTGAACTAACCAGATCTCGAGCGAGAAGACGAGAAGAAGCAAGAACACGTTAGCAGCGCGGATCACGTAACCATCCTGACCCAAGCTATCTACCGCGCGTGCAGAACTCATAGGAAGTACGTATGTGCGATGTAACTATATAAGGGTACCTTTACTAACACAAACCAAACCGCACGCACGTTCAAGATCGATCAATATATTGACCGTATTCGGCGGGGTATAGGGTAAAGGGTACATGCCATGGTGGGTATATATGGGCATGGAAAGGCATGCTGAGTCGTATAACTGGGTATAGGTAGCTGTGTTTGCGAACTAACAATAATAGTTCTCTGGAGGGTTCGGTCGGAAAACTCCTTTCCGCAAATTTCTTGTATAGGTAGAAGGGCACGCGCATATCTGCACCAGGGACGAAACCCCTGGAGGATATGAAAAACAAATAAGTAGATGTAGTTTGGCAGCGTATGGTATACAATAAATCATCCTTTCCGTTCTTTTTCTTTCCTTCATCTCCGTCTGTATCTCTGAGTTAGTCATGTCCATATATATATATATATATATCTATACCTATACCTGACATCATGACTCAGCAGAAACATTTGAAGAGTTATTTTTAAATTTATACCTTCTGACTGTTGGAGAAACGTGTACTTATTCCATATACCTTCATTGAATTTCACATCGGAAAATTCTCTCTTGCAACGTTACAAGTAAATATACCATACTGTACCGCTACTTGGTTTGAGGTGAAACCGACATACCAATTTTCGAACGAAATTTCACAATAAATTGTATGAAACAACGAATTTGATGGAAACAAAATTGCGAGGATCTGCATTTTTTTTTTTTTTTTAATGAAAACTATGAAATCTTCCAAATTCCTTGAATATTCGTAAAAATTTATACCAGGGAATACAATGATGGTATTTCTGTTTCCTCGAAAGACTTTACTCGTACCTTTATATATTGGTAATTGAAAATAATGTAAATGGAGTATAATAATGAAATGATTATATAATTTGCTACGCTAATTCGTTAATGATTATCATTTACCTTATGGGATTAGTCTGAATTTTATTTATATACCAAATATATCTAGTGGTGATGCGAGACATAATGTTAAGTATATGTCTATATCTAACGGAAGCCCGCATTACACGGCTCTTGGGCGTGTATCCATAAACGTTTTATCTGTCCCTCGGGGGAGATGAAGGCTATAGAAAAATCGAAGGCGTATAAGATAGGATTTCACTCATGTAAATCGCGTAATCACGAGTATTCGTAGATTTATCATTTAATGAGCTGCCAAAAGTGACGAGGGGCACTTAGAATTGTGTCCTTTTATTTATTTATTCATGTTTAGATTTGTTTATTACTTCTCTCGTCACATATATGATATATCCTTTCATCGTTCGTTTTGTTCAATGTACCCGTGAAAAAATGGATTAGATCAAATTTGATCAAATTTGATCCAGTTAGATCTAAATTTTGGGAAAATTGGATCTCAACACTGAAAAAAAAAATAAAGGGATATTAGCCATACTGGTGACTCCTAGAAAATATGGCTGTTTTGAGATCATATTTTGTCTATCTTAGGCAAACATTTGACTGTTCTAAAGTAGCACTTTATTGAAACAGCCATGCGTATGGCCAAAGTAGCCATATTTTCTTGATGTTACTATTTCAGCGATACGTATTGCTAATGTCCCTGAATATTTTTTTCAGTGAACAGATCTCGAGAGATCTCACTACATTTACTATGATCCAATTCGCATAAACGTACAAATGCAATTTTAAATCTAGTCAGGTCTAATGTAAGTAGATCTTGGGAGATCTATTTAGATCTAATTTTTCCCAAAATTTAGATCCAACAAATTTAGATCATTAGATTTTTTCCTGGGTAAATATAGTACGTATAGGTATATCGATAGCTTTAAATAATTTGCAATTGCAGTGAATTTGCTGCAATATTGTCGCAACTTGAAGTGACGCAAATAGCGTTTGTGCGAACAAGTTTCTGTATATATACGGAAACTCCGCGTGACTGCGAGGAAAACCCTAATACTCCAAAATGGCTGGCTCATAATCGCTACCTACCGAACCAAGGGGCTTAACAAACAAAACTTTCCGTTAACGACAATGTTTACACCGCAATCTTGACTTCGGTCATTAACTCACTTGGGTCGTCGGGTCGTCGGGAAGCAAACTGTTCCATATTTAACTATACCTACACTGTTAGTTGTTACACACCACTAGTATACAACCAGATACAAGTTTGATCTAAAGCCGTAATATCCATAGGTATAGATCAAGAGAATTCGCACCTGTAGAGATCAAAGAATTCTGCATTTTCACGATAACAATGAATCGATGGAATCTGCAGTAAACAAGACAAAACGACAGTTTTATCGAACTGCCGTCAACTAATCAACCCTTCAAAAGGGTTGCGCTGTCATTGAAGACTAAGTAGTGCCTTTGATTAACACGCAAAACCCTACATCATGTTACTAATGCTCGTATAACTTGATCGGAACAAGTAGTATAAACGTCTGTCTTAATGTTACTTGGGTTTCTTTTTATATCGGTAATTCCGAATCTGGGGTTTAAAATTCTAAAAATTCAAAATGGCAGATCGGATCCAAGTATTTTAATTATTCAAATATTCAGGATACTAGTTGCGAATAATGTTCGGAATTCGCAATTTGAGATCTCAGATTCTGAATCAACGATCTAAAAAAAAAAAAAAAAAATCCGAGCACCAAGACAGACCTTAGTACGACTTTTTACGGTCAAGTTATACGACGTTGCTAACACGATGTAAAGTTTTACGTAATAATCAAATGTAAAACCTCACTGTCGATTGAGGCACCCTTTTGGAAGGTTAATTATTTAAGGATGTTCTGGAGGTACAATCGGCATCAAAACAATAAGACAGACAAAAACCGAATTTGCTAATTCTGGATGATATTGATGCGAAAAATGATTGAATAATATCTAGGAGCGAATATTCCCACAACCTCAGAAAATGAAAAAACTCTCAATTTAGTGACTGAATTTCGAAAATACCAACAATCATGAAAAGTTGTAAAAACATTTTACAAGTAAGTGCTGAAAATGGTGAAAATTGGTCATTTTTGATCCGATTTCAAAATTTCAGGGTTTGTTATACTCAGTGATAAAATCTCTACGAACTCACTGAAAAAAGTTTTGCATAAAACACTCATATTCAAGTCAAAAATGTAACAGTATATGTATCATATGAATCTCAGAATGTATCGGATTGTGAACAACTGAATTCTTACTCAAATATGAGTGTTTTATGCAAAACTTTTTTCAGTGAGTTCGTAGAGATTTTATCACTGAGTATATCAAACCCTGAAATTTTGAAATCAGATCATAAATGAACAATTTTCACCATTTTCAGCACATACTTGTAAAATGTTTTTACAACTTTTCATGATTGTTAGTATTTTCGAAATTCTGTCACTAAATTGAGAGTTTTTTCATCTTCTGAGGTTGTGGGAATTTATCCGCTCCTCGATATTATTCAATCATTTTTCGCATCAATATCATCCAAAATGAGCAAATTCGGTTTTTGTCTGTCTTATTGTTTTGATGCCGATTGTACTTCCAGAACATCCTTAACGTAATTCTAGAGAATTTCGCAGTGGAAGCAATAAAGTGATTCTTCTTTGGCGTATTTTATTTTACCTACTTTATTTTCCATTGTTTAATTTGTATCTCTTATATAGAAATAGAGAATTGCTAAATCAGCTCCGCGCTGCAGTTCTATAGAATATAAATCAACGAGAAAAATATTAGTTATCGATTTCATGAGTTTCTATATAACTGTATATATATGCTACCTACATACAGTAGTGCAGTTGCTTCTTCGCTGCTACTTTAAAATTCGATGAGAATGACGATTAAAATAGCTGAGCAATTCTCCCAGACTAACTAGATAATCTATATACTATATTAAATCACGATTCCTTCTTCAGTTCTAATCTATAATTTAATCGTAAGCTGACGGGCATGAGGTGGAAAATAAATTACGCGGAAATTTGCTAAAAGCTATACATATGTACTACCGGTTTAACCGAGTTATGTATACGTTTATATACATATACATACATATAGGTATACGAATATATGTATACGACTATGTATGTACATGAAACGTAATTAGACTTCCCGCACAATTACGAAAGACCGGCTTAATAAATCACCCATATCAGATGTAACGTGCTGATGTCAGCTGTTACATTTATAGCGGTAAATGCAGAGACCGCAGTCCAAAATTACGATTTAAATTCGTTTTCGAATCAAAAATGGGCTCAATACATTTCATCAAATTGTCGAAAACTAAAATTTTTTCAAGGGGGTACGTACACCTTCAATGTACTAAGTATTTTTTAAGGACTGGCTTGAGTCCAAATATTGTTCTCCGATCCACCAGTTTCATTACAATAGTTCGCTAGTCTTTCGAAACATGTTCAGTCGAAGTAAAAGCACTCAATGCAAGGATTCCAATCAACCGATGCATCGATTTTGGATATTTGGGTCTCTAATCGTTCAAGAAACAAAGCTCTGTCCGATGAGCAGATAACTTCTCGATTCTACAAACATGATTCGAGTAACGAATTTCTGACTGCCAAATTTCCAAGTTTTCAAGCTCTTTTCTTACTGTTTTTCAATTTTATAGAACAAAAATCAACGCATCAAAAAATTCCCTATTCACCGGATAGAATTGGTTTGTTTTCTGAACATTAAGGCCCATCCCTAGTCGCCCACCTCCTTTTAGTCGAAATGTGTCACATTTCGATTATCATCCGAGCCCAGGCGTTAAAAACGCAAAAAGGGCCAACTTAGCGCAAATTCTATTTCAATTCCGAACATATACGTCCAAAAAAATGTTCTTTTCGTGCGAAAATAGAGTCTACATATGGTTTTTACATTGTTACAAAATTATTCGAATTCGATTTCCTCGGCGAACAATGTAAAAACCATCTGTGGACTCTATTTTTGCACGAAACGAACATTTTTTTCGACGTATGTGTTCGGAATTGAAATAGAATTTGCGCTAAGTTGGCCTTTTTTTGCGTTTTTGACGCCTGGGCTCGGATAATAATCGAAATGTGAAACATTTAGCGACCAGAAGGAGGTGGGCGACTAGGGATGAGCCTTAAGTACTTCAACTTAATGATGCTTCCCTTGCCACGATTATAGTATGTACCAGAATGTTGATGTAACCGCATGGCCTTTTTTTTTTTCTCTAAGATCAGTTTCAGAATTTAGGTAAACCCAAGAAAAGCCTAAATTCATGAGATTCTAGGGACTAGGAACTGAACATATTACAAGCTTCGAGGAACATGGTAGGTATGTTATTCTTGATTTTGTCTCGCAGAAAAGCGATAGGCGCCCCAATCTCTGTCCTATCTCTATATACATACTAGTGAACAGTAGTGTGACAAGTGTATAATACGGGCATAAGATACGAGAAACCGTACGGACGGAAAGAGACGCCGAGATTAAGGATGAGGAACTAGACGTAGGTAACATTTGCACAAAGGAGTCGTCATCTGGAAACTCCATTGTTTCATCTACCGTTAATTATATTAGTTTCTTGCTCGTTAGAGATTGCAAGCAGTCGGTAAACCGTACTTGCGGATACTGCACACACGACACACGTTTACGTATAACATATGTATGTGTGTAATATGCTGCTTCAGCTGACGGTTGGATAGCCATCAAAAGCTCGAGCACATATCTACATCTGTACACTGTATTCCGTGCGTACAGCTTCGGACCTGCGGCGATAATTAAAAGGCGAGTAGACCGTTACAGTACCATAAACCATTAATCGATTCGTGTTTATATACTAGTTGGGTGTACAGCTACTATACGTATATGTACCGCAAGCTATGTCTATGTAGATTGAACTGCATAGTTTACAGTATCAACAACGACGAGGAAAGTTTCAACAAAACTTTTACTATAAGTTTGCGCTGCACGTACCATGAAAGAGGAAAATTGAAGTTATGACTACGTCGATTGGGTGATCGGTATTCTGTAGGAATAGCATACCAGAGTACAAGCGAAAAAAAAAAAAAAAAAGTTGGCGAATTGAATTATAGCGTAAAATATCGAGCTTATTATTCTCGAGAAAGTTTTCTGTAGAAGAAAACAAACCCTGCGAATGGAAGAGAAAAATAAAAAAAATTAAAACCTATGAAAATTTATGAACATTGTTTTCTAAAATTACGTGCCGCGTTTACTCTGATTTATTCCTAAACTGTTTGAACATACTTTTCAGATGAAATTTCGATACTTTTTTTGTTGTCTTTTAAACTTTGGCACGTGTGAATATTTTCGCGGGAATGTAAGCGATGTGAATAATAGTCAAGCTCTACTTTTCAGCATTAGTTATAATATTCGAAATTTACAAATATCTGAATACTTTTTTTTATAATATAGTACTTTTCGATACTAGTGAAAATCATCTTTCGCACGTCTATCGGACTTTGTTTTTTAACACAACGCGCTTTAATTAAATCGGATTTTATGCACGCAGCGTGTTGAAATAGTACATTATGTCACTAGGCCGATTAAGTATTTTCCGACGAATTTGAGTTTATAATCCGAGCCGAAGGCGAGGATTATGATGAAATTCGTCAGAAAATACTTTTTTGGTCGTATGGCATACAGAATTTTATGTGTCCAGGCCAAAAACCGCGTTTAAACCGAGCGAAGCGCAGTTAAAATCGCGGTTTTACGGCCTATGACACATAAAAACAATTTTGTCTTCGTAACTACAAGTTATTTGTTACTGAACTTGTTTTAGTTGCAACAATATGCGGTAGAATAATCTAAAGATTATAAAATCCCAAAATTATTTTGAATTTTGATCAATATTCGTCAGATCTAAAACTTAAAAGCGTGTATTGTTCACCCTGCTATATCTGTGACTTGGGGCAACAATACTCGAGGGAAAGAGCGCAAGGGCACTGCCATCTAGCGGCAAAATATTGCACGATCGAAGCAGTGAAACGCACAGTATTTCATAAATGTCACCTTGTCCCCGATAATCCTTTGCTAAAGTAATCGATCGGGGGGGGGGGGGGGGAATGACATTATTTGTATAATACTTTGCGCACTAAAGAGAATTTTGGTGTGACTCGGGTGTATAAAAACACGCATTAGGTATTGAAATACGTAATAGATACACGAGGTATTTTGAATTTTTCGAAAAATTCCGATTGGTCTAAAAATTTTTCTTTGTTTCCAAACTAATGTGCAAAAATGTATTAGCATATTATTCGAAAATGTAAAAAAACGATGAGATTCTAGAAATTTCACGATCATTTTCTTCATAGAAGTTCAGTAAATCTGAATCTATAAATTCGAATGAAAATTTTCAACTATTTCAAACTCTGAGACCAAAATTGAAATAATTTTAGACGATCTTCTTTCTTTCCGAAAAGAGCCTTCTCAAAAATTCAGCTACAAGCTGGATCTTGGGTCAGATAAGATTTCAGATAAACACACATTCATAGTCTCTGAAAAACTCTCTGCTGTGTATATTTAGGTATTTTTTGCAGTTGACTCCGAAAATCTTAAATTTTCTTAGACTTAGTCGTAGTTAACAGCGAAATTCAGAGAAAAAAAATCATCCGGATTGTAATTATTCCTACAGCTTCATTTCGATAATATCAAATCCTTCTCGAATGCGCAAGAAGTCCAGAAATAAAGCAAATTATTGAATAATTTCAGATTAGAATAAAAGCTATTTATTAATTATTTCGAACATTGTACGTTTCAGCGCAGCTCCACGCGTCTGATAATAATTGGTAGGCAGCCAAGAGCCGGCTAAACACTGTGGCTAAGATTCGGACAAAATATCTTCAAGAGTTTTGTCATCATGAAGCGGAGAGTGTCCAAGAGTTGGATCGCTCTCTAAAAACTCCCTTAGTTCGGATTCCAAGTCAGGAACTCCGGAAGAATTTTCCTGCGCGTTAAGTAGCCCTCCATTCCCTGCAGCACTCCCTCCTCCCACCTGAGCCTGACTCTGACTCTGACTCTGAGAAGGAATCCCTCCAATCTGTACTTGGATAGAAGGTTGCCCAGGATTTGTTATATTCAGAGTCTGGCTCAGACTCTGATTTCCCAAAGGCAACGGTGAGGCCGGGGTGATGGAATCAACAACCTCCATCGGCTCTGGCTGAGATGCGTTTCCCCCGCTAGGACCAGCGCTGGAAATTGTTCGAGGAATCGTAGCGGTTCCTGGAACAGTCCCAGGGGCAGATGTAGGCCGTGAGATAGGGGCGATGCCCATAGCTCGACGAAGACCTTCTACAGGAGCTATGGCAGAGGGTGGAAGCTTCTTGGAGATCTCCGTCAGATTCTCTGTTATCTTGTCCGCCAAACTTGTCTCAGTTTCTTGGGGCTTGGGGACGTTTGATAAGTGCGCCGGCGGCGGTGCCGAAAGACGATCTAGCTGGGCTTGGCGAAGACGACCCAACAGCTGAGTCGTATCGTCTAATTCACTTTGCAGTGAGGCCCGCTCTTCCGTGGCTTTCGTCTCCTCTTCTGTTACAAAGATAGAAAAATGTATGGATTAATGTTTGAGATTTTTTGTATTTGAAGAGAGAGAAAACTAGAAATCGAAACTGTTTGAGATTTTGTAGACATTGCGTTGCATAAATTGAGTCTACTGAAAAAAAGAAGTAAATTAATTACAAAATCGAACCCATCTTTACCTATATTTTTCAAGAAATCAATATCGATGCCAAGATCTGCGAGGCTTTTGAGTTGGTCCAAATCGACCTTAACTTTATCGGCTAAAGATGCAGCTCTATTTCCATCATGAATAGGTTTTTCCAAAAGGTGTTTAATCTTCTCCTCTTCTTCCCTGAGCCTCCGTTTTTCCTCCAAAAATTTCTTTGTCTTTTTGTGATCTCCGCTGGTCAATAAGTCCAACAAATTGTCAACCATGGTCAAAGTATAGTCACAATCTTTAGCAAAATCCAAAATCGACTCTGCGTATTGAACCGCAGTCTCATCCCCATAGGTTTGAAAGACCAAATCTGTCTCCTCCTTAGTGAGATTAGCAAATGTCGAATCATAGCTAGGAGCATAGGACCCAAAAGCTCCGTAATAAAGCGGTTTCGCAGGCTTAGACATATTCCGTCTATCCTCCCTGAACCCGGCCAAAGACCCGGTCCCATGACTCAACTTTCCAATCAATTGCCCCAAGGAAACAGGCCGCTGATTTGTTCCAGGTATAACTCCGTCCCCAGGGACTAAAATCTGCAGACTAGTAGTTCCGTCCTTTTTCTGTCTAAGGAAACCCATTTTAGAGTTGACTCTCTTGAAGCTCAATTTCTCCGCGGCATGTTTGGCCGCGGTTTGAGCTTGCTTGAGAATTTCATCTGGTGTTAAATCGTCGGGAATAGCTTCAAACCGACCCAGATTCGCTAATCGTATTTTTCGCTGATTCTCTTTCCTCAGTTCCTCAGCTTCTTCGTTTCTCTCCTCTTGTTCTCTTTCCTTTTCAATCTGTTCCTCAGTTACAAGTATATCGGGATTATTTGGGTCCTCAACGCCTAGTTCAAAGCCAAGTTCGTCCTTAGTTATGTCCGGCATGTATGTAAGCACGGGTCTAAGTTGCCTGAGCTTTTCAGGAGCCACCATTTTCAGACCAACGTGAAGTAGCTTTTTAGCAGCCTTGTAATAAATGGTATCCTGATGGTTGTAGGTAGTAGCGTTACCGCACATCAGTTTAAAGTCGTTGATAAATTCGTTCAAATTTTGGTAATTGCAATCGTCAATTTTCTGCTTTATCGTACTAAAGTCCATAGGATTTGTAATAATCTGGGAATAACCGGGGGCAATATTGTCCGTAACAGGCCAGGCGAAGAATTGCTGAGGGTCCCGTTTCTCCATGGACCTAAGTAGGTGCTCGAGTAATCTTTGCAGCGGAGTTCTCTCAGCTATTTTCCTCAGTACACAAGTCCTGTGTTCTCTATGTGGAGATAATGAGCTGGAACCGACGATTCCTATCCTCTGTTCGGCGGTATCTGGAGGTCTAGGAGGCATAAGTTGTTGATTCTGGTTTAAAACAGCAGGAATTTTCTTGGGTGGTTCAAAGAGGCTATCTTCGCCGACTGATTCCTGGCTGGATTCTTCCCTCCTTCTCTTCTTCTCTTTGTGATGATGCTTGTGGCGTTTATCTTTCTTCTTTTTTTTCTTTTTCAACTTTTTATGACCCATGTAACGATCGTACTCAGATTCACCCTGAGTTACAGAATAGTTCACTCCCAATTGCTGCTGATAGTGTTGTTGAAGTATCGACGAATGATGAGGAGAGTCGGCTCCATGTTCTGGTGTTCCGCTACTCCCGCCAACTTTCAATATCAACTTCAGAGCGGGGGGACGATCGGGCGTGGAGTAATGGCCTTCTATAAAAGAAAAGGAGAAAAAAAATCAAGAAAGTAGGAAAAAAAAGTTGATAATTTTACTTTTTTTTTGTTCATTTTGGGTCGGGATGTTCTTTAGAGGAATAAAAATACAGTTTAACATTATTTTTATGATTGATTATTATTATTGCGAAATTTATGTGACTACAGAGATGTAAATAGGTCGGTGATATCGAAGGGATTGTTGAATGATGAGATATGACAGCGAGATGTGAAAGGTAAACAATATGGGATTCGGGTTATCAAACAAGTGACAATAATCACGTGATTTAAGTGCATTACCTTCCAGCCTCTCCCGTTTGTGTTTTTTGTGCTTTTTAGAGCCCATTATTTGCGGCTGAGTCCACAGTTTGACAGATTTATTGTAACTTGATATTGTTAACGCGCAGGGTAATACCCTTTATAAGAACTTCGAGTGATTTTAAGAGTTTAGTAATCGCAACCCACAATTCTTTGAAGCTTGGCAGCCGGCCATTGCCTGACGTCACGAATCTAGTTCATACGAATCACGCAAAGCGCTGTTTAGTACTTATTCGAAATTCGAACTTTGCCGGGAAGCAGTATCTGACCGTTAATTCATTATCAAAAATATCGCAATATTCAACCCCCTCCCTTCGATTATCACACTCATATGAATAAAAAATAAGTTTTAATCATATTTACATAACGATTGTACTCAAAAAGATCGAAACATTACAATCTAGCTCCAAATTGCCAAAGCGTAAAACAACTTATACTATTTACTATCATTATGCTATATACACTATTTTCTAAATCTTAAAAAATACCGCAATGCTATTATAGCTGATAGTTCAATGGGTTAAGACAGAGATAAGATAATAAGATCGTTTCAATTGATGCGCGTAACTATTTCCAACCATTTCTGTAGTAAGATGTATCCTAAAGTTGTGAATTATTAATGTATGTAAAGCGAATAATCCAAGATCCGAGCCCTTGCGGTGAGGCTGGGTTCTACTGCCACCTATATTCTACTGGTAGAAACGTCGACCGCACAAAGCATAGGCTGCAGCTGCTCACAGCTGTTCGTTTGGTTCGCAGGACGCCCAGGACGCGTGCTGGATGGGTGGGTGAAGCACCTCGGCGCCTACTGCGTGTACATACGAAAAACATGCGCTCGTATTTACCCACACAATGAAATCCAAGCTTCACAAACGAGCGTCTGACGTTTGTATTGGGTAGTTAGGGAAGCCATCGCCATGAGCATGTCGCATGGCGCGTGTCATAGTACTAACGCGCGTATTGTCATCGTGCGGTTGTGCAGACCTTGAGATAATCTAGGGGGGTAGAAAGAGATTCTTATACGAGTCTAGCGTATTCCAAGATAGCCGGTTACTACTTTAATATATAGTCGTGGCCAGTTACGAAGCGTTAGTTTCAATCTAAAGGGGGGGAGAAAAGTGCGGGAGATTTTTTTATAGTTTAAACAACAACGCCTCGCCTCAGTATAGTTAGTGAGACTTTGCTCGCGGACTAAGTAAGTGAGCAAAGAAGAAGGGGACTTGACACGGTGCATACAGCGTAGCCTCGCGGTCTATAGGGAAGTAAAGATATACGAACGGTGAGAGTGCTGTTTAGTAAATAATAATAATAAATATAGAAAGAAGGCTGAGGTTTAGAAGTTGCAAACAAAAAAAAACAAAAAACAAAAAGAAAGCAAAGAAGTAAGAAGAGTACGTCGCGATAATGCCGGAGCGATTTACCGTCACACCGGCAAACAGTAATCCGCCTCCGTTGCAGCCGTCGGTTATCGACGTTAGTTACGGTGAGTTTATATCGATTTATGTATTAAAATAACTTGACATAGGTATTATTATGTATACCAAAGGCGTTAATAAGCGCGTTACGCGTAAGCTTGCGGTGTATAGCAGCAATGTAAAGGCGCTATGCGTTAATTCGTTCGATTGATTTATGCAGCTCGTATATAGAATCATATAATGCTTTATTGCCAATTCTCATATCAACTGCCCTCATTATACGCTCCACGCATATCTATACACGCGTATCATGAGAGAACAAAGAAATCGATCGACTTCTTACGCGTATGAAGTATTTCTAGTTAGAAAAAAAGAAGTTTTCGTACAATAGAGAGACATACATGTACTCTTAGTGTACTCGCATATTATAACATACTACAAAGGGAACTGTACGAGTTGTATGTCATATATAGTCGCATACAAGATCCGCGTCTGGTTGATAACCACAGATATAATGTCATGATACTGGGACTCTAATCGTGTATAGCATGCTGGATACTCGTTATTGCATTATAACAGTTGGTGCGCGTCCCTCATACGTTTCTATTTCTTCATTCGAACAGAAGTAGATGACATTCTTTTATTTTATTTTATTTTTTTTCTTCTTTTTTCTTATAAATATCGTCAGTTTTACGAGAGCAGAGAGTAAGGTGCCATGATCATCCTCGTCTCGCGTGGGAGACCCCAGTGAACGTTGTATTTTTAGATTTAGATAATATCTGGGCAACGCGGACTTCGGCTTCTGCACTATCGAGGTTAAACTTAATACTCGGGATTTTTCTATGCTCTTCTATTATATAGAAAAGAGTTATGACCGGTGTGTAAATATAATATATATATATATATATATATATACGACGGCATTTTGTCGTACGACTCTCGACTATAGTCGCCGCAAGTAAAAACCAAGTAAAGAATCCAACACGTCGATAGTCGATAAACAACAACCACCCCATGAGTATCTCTATCTCGTATCGCGCTACGCCTGGGTCGGTATCCGAGTTACGAACGTACGTTCAACGAATAGAAGGGGTAACATAAGAGAGAGAAAGTCGAAAGGGAGGATTGTGAGCTTCGCTCGTGCGTGATTTCACATGCGCGTTAGTCGAAACAGTTTTTATACATCTATATCTATATTCTACCGCATGAGGTTGATGATAGAAGTTTTAAATTAAATTCATTGACGTTTCGAAGAACTGCGACTTTTTCTTTCTTTATATGATAGCATATTATAAAGATTCTTCGAACTCAAACAGGGGTAAAATTCTGTCTCATATCTCTCTCTCTCTTTCTCTCGATCGATAGATAGATGTGTTTATGAGTAAACATGTTTTACCTGTATATAAGTATTGTGTGTGTATATACAGAAACGGCGGGAAATTTACGTTCGAAACAGATGACAGCCCGCTATACCTACACCGTATAGTACTCCCGCTGTCTAACGCCAAAGGCGGGGGCGACTAAGCGTGGCATGATGCCAGCGGACGGATTCTATGTTTATCAACGTGGTGTTATGAGTTTACCAAGATCAGCGGCACGCGAACTATAATACATATAACTATACGCTGTCGGGCGATACGCGGAATGAATGCATTCGCGGATCCATGCGTCTCCTTGATCTTAAAATCGTTAGATCTTTTTATTTCATTTATATTCACTTATAGTTTTTTTTTTTTTTTTTTTTTTTTTTTTTTAGCGAGATTTATATGTTAGTTGAAGTAGGTATACGCATATCATATGTGAGGAAAGCTTTACAACGATTTTGTTAGTGCGGAGACACGCGATATGAGAGAAAGAGAATATCAAAACTGCAGGAGAATGATTTATATATAAATATATACACCTATCGCTATAGGTATAGTATTGTTGTATATTTGCGGAGTTTGCAGTATACGTATATATATATAGCTATACGCGATATATATGCGAAGTTGACAATTAGTTGCGGGCAAACGAAACGACCCGTATGGCGATCTTTCCCACGACAAGGCGCGGCGGCGAAGTTCAAGCGACACTATATGATCGTCGCGAGAGCAATTAACTCAGTTGCCCGCCGAAACGGCATATACGCAATAACAATTAATATGCGTCTCGTTGTTATTTTGGTCGGTTTAAACGCACCGTTGGGTAGGTGGTTACGCAGTTTTGTTATATTTTACACGATATATGGTGTGTGTGCATATATATATATATATATATATATATATATATATATATATATATATATATATATACTATATGGCATTCCATGTTATATTCACTCAACTAACGTCTGACCCTGACGATCTGGGGGCTAATTCATGTTCATTTTTTTTATATAGCATTGTTTCAACTCTGAAAAAAAAAATAAAAAAAATTAAAAAAAATAAAAAAAAAAAACACGCATATAGTTTATTTTTTTTTACAGATTTTTATCGTCCTCGGACTGTTATTACTATTACTCATGAATTTTTCAAACTTCAAAAATACTTTATTTCCCCAGGTAATATCAAGCGCTTGATTAAATAAAGAAATACAACGTGAGTGGTCTAGTTTTGTTTTTTGAAAAACTGATGTGAAAATGACGACATTTTTGTCGGGTCGATGGCACATATATTGGGATTGATTTAAATTTGTATCGTTTGATATATACGCGCTTGATAACTGACCGTTGGGACTATAGGAATAATTGATGTCGACTTAACAATCCTGTTGAAAAAAGTACTCAATCGATTCGTATTCTCTTGAGTTAGCGAGCAGGTATCCGAGATTATATACCGATTACTCATAATTGCGCACGAGAAAATAAAATTCTCTATTACAAATTCACTTAATTCTCAAAATTTTTTTCTCTTCACCCATTTCTTTCCGAAATAGGTATGTCAGCTGTATTCATCGGCAATAGGTATACATTAGGGTATGCCAAAAAATGAAAAAAAAAAAAAAATTCAAACGCATATGAAGATTCCGGTAGAGCATTTTAAACAGAATATCTCAGCCAAATATGAGCTCTTAATATTGATATTTAGAACTGCCTAACTCAGTTTTCCCATTTTTGATTTGAATAACGTGTGAAAAAAAAAATCGGAAAATTTTTAAATTGTTTTTTTCTCGTAAGCGGCTTGATTTAGAAACTATCTGCAGACAGATTCTTATAGGAAATTTCATGCTCTATAAAAAAGTACTGAGATAAAATTTTGCTAACTCTCACAGATTAAGAGATATTCGCCTATAAACATTGAGTCATAGCGTCATGGAGACATATGACTCTGGGAAAAACAATTTTTTTTTTTCAACAGCGCATCAAAATTTCGGTAGAGCATCTCAAATAGAATATCTCAGCCAAATATGAGCTCTTAATAATGATATTTAGAACTGCCTATTTCAGTAACTAAAATTCGTAACTAAAATTAGTAACTAAATTATAGGCAGTTCTAAATATCAATATTAAGAGCTCATATTTGGCTGAGATATTCTATTTGAGATGCTCTACCGGAATGTTGATGCGCGTTTGAATTTTTCTTTTTTTTTTGGCACACCCTAAGGTACATATATCTACATTTAAAAAATCATGCAGGAAGTTGCGCGTTTACTTGATGAAAATTTTCTAAATCTGTTAGATATGCGAATAAAAGAAAAATTATTTTCATCTTTTGGAAACGACATGAAATTCTATCGTCATCTAACACAAAATTTTGAAGGTTTTCTTTCTACTTTTAACAAAATGAAGAAATCCAAACAGGCCTGAATTGTGAAGCTGAAAAAAAAAAAAATCCCTAGGTAAATAATGTTTTGGGAGGGAACAAAAAAAAAGAAACAAAAAAAAAATCTAAAATAATGTAGCTTCTCTTTAGAGTTGGAACAAAACCACGGATCGGATCCGGGATGTGGTCAGGGTTAGACGTATGCAGTTAGTCGAGTTGGCAATGTGGTATGTCCCGCGTTATATTTGCATAAATATAACGAGAGCGGTTCGCCAAAATGGAATTGAGTGAAATTGAGAAAGTTTTCAACCGATGGAAATTTTGCCTGAATTATTATACTTTTGATATTCGTGTATTATTCTATTCCTTATACTATATATGATGGATTCCACGCGGAGCGGACCACAAAATGACCTCAATGTCCCATTCCAAAACAAACGTGATTCGATAGGAAATTTTCCGAGCTTTTCGAAAAAAAATACGAGAAAGATCTTAAAAATGACATAAGTGGATAAAAATAGAGTTTTGTGTTGGAAAACGTTTTTTCGACATTTCTAAAAATCAACGCAGCATCAATGCAGCCGTGTCCCATTCCGAAACAAACGTGATTCGATGGGAAATTTTCCGAGCTTTTGGAAAAAAAAATACGAGAAAAATCCTAAAAATGACATGAGTGGATAAAAATGGAGTTTTGGATTGGAAAATGATTTTTCGACATGTTTTCCGATAGTCACGGGCAAGATCATGGGCTGAGGTGAAAAAGAGTGAAGAATACTACAAATCACCACCCCATTACTTTTTTCATATGACATACCGTTTCTAAGATATTTGCCTCCAAAGACATCAAGAGCGTAAGAAATGAAAAACTGAAACAGCTCGTACACCAAAGGTAACAAAAGCTACATATGTCGTACATACATAAAAAATGCTAATTCTGAGAGTACTAAAGGTCATCCAAAAATGAGAAAAATCCGTGACGTCTAGGTCTTTTTTGGTCCGCTCCGCGTGGAATTCATCATATATATGCAATTTCTGATGCACTTCTTACTTAAGCGTTAGTTTTTATCACTTTATCTATCGCAAGATATGTTTATGTATTGCGTAACGCCCAACTTTCATACGCGGCATTATATATATATATACATATATGTATGTAAGGCATGTATAGCACAGCAGTTCATCGTCAGCCAACTTATGCGTTGCGGTCGGCGCTAACAATTATTTTATTATTGTTCCAATTACTGCAACGAAACGTTATTGTTTTAACACGCGCGAATCCCACCGCCAACTGTGTATATTATAACAATATTTGTATACTATAATAATATGGATACAATTATCCCAGATGTTATGTTGGGAAATTTTTTTTTTTTTTTTTTAAACAAATAAACTTTGAATTTCAAGGTTTCCAATAAGAAATAAAATAGATAAATAAACAAATAAATAAATAAATAGAAAAATCAAGCGGCTATAGGCTTTAAGATCTTCCGAATTATAAAAATTTGATAAATCTCACCTCATTTCAAGTATTTTTGAAAAACAAATATATGAATGTGAGGATAAAAGTTAAAATCTGTTCATTCTTTATCAAGATATCGTTGTACGAAAAAATTATTAAATTATATATAAATAAATAAATAAATAAATAAATAAATAAATAAATAAATATAGATGTATACGAGAATATACGGAATCTGCTTAAAGAGGAAAGTTAGATTTTTTTTTCTGGAAATGATATTGGGATCCTTGGAATGGGCGTGGCTTTGAAATTTCAGCCTGCTTTGAGTAGTTCTATTTTCTGCCACTAGTTGGCGTATCGAGGTTTCTAAGGTTCCCAATACTCATTACAATTGACGATATGAGGCTTATTTCACATCACAGTATAACCAATAGGGCTGAGTGAAAAATTTTCCTTAGCACTCAAAAATTACGTCTTGACATCCTAGACGTAATTTTTTAGTGCTAAGGAGATAGTGATTTAAAAAAAGTGAATTTTTCACTCCGCCCTAATAACCAACCAGTTAGAGGACACAAATTAACAGCCATTCGCATTCTTGTAATATAATGATATCAGCGTCAATTCGAGACCGCCACGCAATCTCATGATTGTGGTTTTTCCTAATAAGAACTGTAGCTTCGTCTTCAACGTGATATTTCAGAAGAAAATTACGACAGTTGAAATCCCGGTGAGGATATATATTTATATATACTTACCGAGAAGAATAAAAAGAGAAGAAGAAAAAATTTTAAAGAGCTGTTTTAAAATAAACCTGAACTAGAATAAACGCTCGTCTATATAAGAATATTCAACTGTCGAAGAACAGCATCCTATATCTACGTATTATATGATACGTCTATACACTGTTAGAAATTTCTAAGCAAGTTTCACCAAAAATGCATTGGAAGCTGATAGGCAAAGTATCTAGCCAAAATTACAAATCGCACTCAGAAAAACGTCTTGTTGACACAACCAAAATTTGGTTATTATACGGTCAAAGAAATTTTTTTGTTCAGTCAACCAAAATTTTGTTGGGTCAACCAAAATTTTTTGTTGATGCTACTAAATTTCTTGTTGGCACCACAAAATTTTGGTTGGCCCAACAAAAAAATTTCTTTGACCGTATAATAACCAAATTTTGGTTGTTTCAACAAGACCTTTTTCTCAGTGCGGGTAGGTATAGCAATTATACAAAACTTTTTTATCGGTATTCAAAACAATTTTGTGAATTCAAGTACAATTTTTGTGTTTTTCGTATGAAAGTTCAGCAAAATCAAGAAATTATTTGAAAATTTACACAACAAGCATATAGCAATTCACTTTGCTACGCCACATTTGTAATTTTGCAAAACTTTTGTAGTATACTAAATGTGTTGTAAGTTCACAAAAATTTTTTACAGTGTACCTTATGCCTGCGCAGAAGTACCGTTATACTACTACATAATTCAGAAATAATGCAAAAGCAATTTTCTTGTAAAATTTTTTCAAATTATGATAAATTTATTCCTAATTGGATACGTTGGTGTGTAATAATGAAAAAAAAAACGAAAAAGCAAAAAAAAAAAAAAAAAAAATACCACGAAAACTCTTGTTTAAATTTAACGCCCGATGAACAGATCATCGATCTTGTAGGATACGCGTTATACCTATATGTGTATGCCTTTGCCTCTGTTTCCTCACACGTGTACGTAGTTAGGTAGGTATAGGTGTACGTTTCATCGCAATTAACGAGTACGGAGCAATTATTGTATAAAATTTATCAATGAAATTGCTTTTTCATGAGTTCAAACAAAACGTGCGAGAGCGAGCCGCCGCCGCGCCGCGGATGGAGGAAATATATATATATAAAGGGATTAAATTTTCAAAGCGTTTAACAACCGACCCATAGCGTATATTTCTCATCGCTCGAATAAAACTCACCCTCTGTTGATCGTTTCAGGAATTTACCCGGGGTAGCGATATCAAATCCATCAAATTTAACAAGTATAGATATTATACCGCCGGTTTATACACACCTTTTGGCTTCTGTATTAATATAATGATTAATCTCAACTTTGCCGCCTATATATTACACTCAGAAAAAAGTCTTGTTGACACAACCCAAAATTTGGGTTATTATATGCACAATCACATTTCTTGTTCAGTCAACCAAAAATTTTGTTGGAATAGCCAAAATTTTGGTTGTCCCAACAAAATTTGGTTTTCCCAACAAAATTTTGGTTATCCCAACGAAATTTTTGGTTGACTGAACGAAAAATTTGATTGACTGAACAAAAAATGTGATTGTCCATATAATAACCAAATTTTGGTTGTGTCAACAAGACCTTTTTCTGAGTGTAGCTGAAATTTATTACAAATTTTCATTCACTTCGCCTTATACATATACAGAGTGAATATTCTCCGGGGTCTAATCTGGGAGGAGCTTCGACGTGCCGAAGCTTCACCTTCTTCTATTCATGTGCTAAACAAATTTGGAGATGAAGGTACTATATCTGCTTGATAAATCACACACTGTTATCCCTCAGCGAATGAGTTTGAATAGAAAAAGGCGGAGCTTTGGCACGTCGGAGCTCCTCCCAGATCAGACCCCGGAGAATATTCACCCTGTATATCAGAGATGGATTCCAACAAAGAAAAATTGGGGTACAGGTCTCATCGTACGTCCAAAATTCTTCAAATTTTTAGGAAACATACTACATTAATATAATTTCGAAGCAAATCGATGCGATATTTGATGAATTCAATTATTAGATACGAATATTTTTTTTTAACTCAGACCATTTTTTCTGTAAACTTTGATAAGAAAAAAAGTGTGTTATTTTCTCTCAACGATAGCAAAGACTGATCTCTTATCTCTAATATATAATTATTGATTTTCTCTCAAATAACGTCATTATAGAATTATATATTCCCTCCAAATTTGAAAAAGTCGTAAAAAAAATATAAACCGTATAAATTCAGATAATTATTTGAAATCATCAACCGCAGCAGAGAATAAAACTCTTATACTAATAAAATACTGATTGTCGTATATATAGTCAGCTCGGGTTCAATGGCTCAGTTTCGCAGTTCGCTTATCTTCATTCGCAGTGAATCGTTGAATGCATGCGGTATAATAATTGATATTGCTGTAAAACAATATCTTTGATATGTGTATAATTAAATCTCGTTTTATATTACTATATACCTACTAAAACGGAGAAATTCGTTTTGGATAAAACCTTGAAAAGTTGAAAAATAGATTTGATATACGATCGATTGATAATAACAGTATATTATGTGGCATGCCCGTAAACCAAGTGTTTTTCGGCGTGAATAATGATTTCAGGACGAGCTAAAGGCGAGCCGGAAGCGAGTTCTGAAATCATTATTCGAGTCAAAAACGGTTTACGGGTACGCATCATACTGTATTTTTTTCGAAATAGGCATGAAAAGTCACTTTGACGCCTGTTGAGATTCACTAGACGAAGAGTGAGGTTATGGTGCGATCTGTCGCGCACTTTGAACCGCGCATCGAAATTGCCGTATAAAGACTTTATACGGCAGCTTTGGAATGCGCACTTCGAACTGCGCATCCAGACTGGCGTATAAAGACTTTATAGGGCAGTTCTGAAACCAACCGTATAAAGTGACACTTTGTGGATCGAAAACAGGCGTCAAAAAGTGACTTTTCAATGCCTATGCCGAAAAAATTATTATATTATTTATGATGTGACTCTAATATGCCCATCGCATGCATCGCGCATATAGGTTTGAAAGCTTATATATCCGCATATATATACAGGGTGATTCAGAATACGGTACTTTCCTTACACCGGTGGATTCCTTGTAAAAAACTAAGACCAAAATTATTCATCCTAAAATGTCGAAAGCTAAGCCGTTTTCAGGTAGTAGTAGTTTAAAGTTAGCCAAAGTAAGCCAATACGAGGGCAGATACGAGAATGGCTCAGCCGCCGCTACGCCGTTATTGTTGATCAGACGTGGCTGGTCTGCTGTACGTAGCTAAGCTATACAGGCGATGCAATGGAAACAGAAGCGTGCGAATGTTACCGAACTATGAATGTAACGTCTGATCGTCGTTTCTTTGCAAGATCGCGGTGGCGGGCCAACAATAACGGCGTAGCGGCGGCTGAGCCATTCTCGTATCTGCCCTCGTATTGGCTTACTTTGGCTTACTTTAAACTACTCCTACCTGAAAACGGCTGAGCTTTCGACATTTTAGGATGAGTAATTTTGGTCTTAGATTTTAACAAGGAATCCACCATTGTAAGGAAAGTACCGCATTCTGAATCACCCTGTATATGTATATATATATATACCTTTATCGGTGATTATACCAAAGTTACGCACAATTACTTGAGCAGTATGTATATTTATGCATTTATGCGTATCCCCGCAGCTAGTTTATACGGTAATCGACTGTTAATCAACGTTACGTAAGAACGACCTGTCCGTCACCTAGACTCTAGAGCTTATGGCTGTACTCTACCTACCTATACATAGCTGCTGGTTTCGACCAAACGAATCACATGGTATAACACCGCGCGTGTTAAGTGGGCGCGTTTAATTATACGTGTATAAATAAACACGTATATGTCTATAAGCTTATTATACACGGTCCCTATATATATACAGTATAAAGTAAAATCAAGCGAATTTAATGTAAATAGCTGTATATTCGTTATGCAAACTGTATGAGAGGCAAAAACGATCAACGCGCGGGGTTAAAAAAGAAACACGATAATTAATAAAGAATTTTTAATAAAATTAAAAAAAAAAAAAAATAATAATAATAAATCAGCCAACAGCAGAAGATTTTTTTTTTTCATTACCTATATATGAATTATTGAGTGAAATTATATAATTATAGCTGTTACTTTTTTCCGTTACTTATATATACTACCTATACATCAGATTTATTCATTAGTTCGTAGATTCAATTTCGAATAGTTTTTTTATTTTTTTTTTTTTTTATTATTTTTATTTATTTATTTTTTTTTTTAATGAGGTTTTTACTTTAAACAGCCAAATTATTATTCTTCTTTTCGTATTACTCCTGAAGAAGAAGATATCTATGCGTCGTTTACATCGGCCCACGTAATCCTATTAGAAACTTTCTAAAGGTATAAAATAAACGTGAGATAGGTAGGTATAAGGGTACTTATTTTCAAAGTTATCAACGTCAAACCTCGTCGCATCAAACCTTTACTGTAATTATATATGAATGAATAAATAAACACCCTATACTTATGTTAGAGATAACATAAATACATTTCTGAAAATTATATATATTTCAATGATTACTATACAGATATTTATGTATACCAGGTATGTATACCTGCATTATTACTTTTTTTCTCACGATCGATATGCAACAACTATAATCGTAATATTATGCCTACTATATATATATAGATTATCGATATATAGGTACGTTCCCTTTGTGAATATAAATTTTTGAATATATTTTAAATTTTTTCACATTTTCTTTTTTCCTTCTTTTTTTTTTTTTTTTTATTTTTTTTATTGCAGTTTTTGTTCAAATTAACGGGACCGGGTTTTGAAGTTTTGAATTTTTAAAGTTCTGAAAGGTAAAAAAAAAATTCCGAATTCGTTTGAGATGATTCTGAATTTTTCAGAAACGTTGGAGTTTAGAATATTATAGAATTCCACGAAAGGTCGGAATGCAGAGATTTAAAAACTCCGAAAATCCGGATCCTCCGAAAGCTCACAAGAATTTTAAAATTCCGGTCTGTTTCTCAGGATATGGAGACGAAAAATAGTTCATTCTATAGTCGCGAGACCTTCGCGCTTCACGGAAACCCATTTTATCTACCTAAATCGATAGGATTTTGAAACTTTTTTTCTTCCAAAAAGCAAATCACGAGACGATTAATTTGACTGTAGTTATTATTGGTTTCAATACGATCAATAAAGTCTGATTTATTAATCACTGAATGCATTACATGCGTGAATTCGAAGTTTCGGAGTTTTGGCCTTCCGGATTTTTAGTTTTCGGAATTTTGAACCTCCGGTGTTCTTATCGTTCAAAAGTTTTTCAAAACGACTATGTAAATTTTTGGGAAAATACCCTTTAAAAAAAAAAAAAAAAAAAAAAAAACTGCAGTGAGTCGATAATATAGATATATTAAAATTCGGAATTTTTATACTGTTCGGGAATTTTAAAATTCCGAAATTCAACCCGGTTCCAAATAATACCCTATCTATTTTCGTGTCAACGATATTGGCGAGAAACCAAAAAATACAAAAAAATAAAAAAACTGACCAACGAGTTTCATGTGAAAAATAAATTACTAAAAAAAAAAAACGAGGAAAAAAAAAAAAAAAAAAAGAAGATAGCCCATCCATTCTGTGTACAGCAGCTTTTCAACGTGATCTCGTTGTACACTGAAATCAACTGTGATCAAGAGATCAAATTTTATTACCCCACACATAGGCGAGCTGTGGTTCGGACAAAATGATCCCTATCTCGATTTACGCGCGTAGGTATATATATGAGATATTATACAATTATTATTATATCTCTGGATCCCTTGCGTGTACACAAAATTATTATTATTATTATTATTATTATTATATCATAACTGCAGTATGTGTGTTACCTGCCACATGTAATCCAATACGTAAATTTACGCAGCAAAAAAAAAAAAAAAAAAAAAAAAAAAAAGTGTTGCGGAATTTCCGCAAAAAATGTTGTATGTTTATTTTAACATCTCGTTTAATCGCGATACAATATAAAAAGTTTCTTTCGTTATTTTGAGTAAAAACGAAATATTTATTTATTATGAAAAAAAAAAAAAGTATTCAAATTTACACGAAATTGACTCAAAATATGCGAACCGATTTTTTTTCAGCATCTGTAATAAAAAAAGATCTGTGAATCTCTATTATAGGAATTCGGAAAATTTTATCTTAAATGTCTAAAAAAAAAAAAAAAAAAAAATTGAGCTTAGATTTATAAAATTTTATAGTAAAATCAATAAATATTTCTTCGCAAGTCAATTACTACGAGTATTTTTTATTCTAGTGCTGACAAGCTATCGTATAGTTATAGCGAACTGATGAGAATGTAAGAATATATATTTAACCAATATAAGGTTTTGGCTGAAAAATTCATAGATTGTGTCTAAACGAAGTAAGATAAATTTTCGTCTGAAAAAATGTATAATTCACATGAATCTATATAAGTTTACCCGTTTATATAAACACATGCATACGTATGCATCCTGAATAATATAAATATAAATATATATATATATATATCTATAAAAGTATATAAAAAAAAAAAAAAAAAAAAAAAAAAAAAAAAACGTATACCTATATGAGGATCTTTATAGAGGGCAGGTATATCTCATCGGCAGGGTTTCATCGACCAATCGGCCAGTCGATGCGACTCTTGGGGTGAGGATATGGCAGGGGTAAGCTTAAGTCTACGGTACGGCGTCAGCAGCTTGCCTCTTGTGCAGGTCTCACCTACATTCTGTGATTATAGATACCTACTCCGAAGGTCTCGATAGAAGTATTTCGTCTATTCTTATAAAACTGTGTACCTATATATATCCCACGTATAACATATACATATATATTTCTTTGTCACACACATATACATATCATTAAATATACAATTTTGTGTTCAATATAAATATATAATAATAACCTTTTTTTTTTTTTTTTCATCATCATTATTCTTATAATGGTTTCAATCAGATTTATTACACATACCATATATATTAGGGTGTGCCAAAAAAAAAAAAAAAAAAAAAATTCAAATGCACATGAAGATTCCGGTAGAGCATTTTAAACAGAATATCTCAGCCAAATATGAGCTCTTAATATTGATATTTAGAACTGCTTAACTCAGTTTTCCCATTTTTGATTTGAATAACGTGTGAAAAAAAAAAAATCGAAAAATTTTTTAATTGTTTTTTCTCGTAAGCGTCTTGATTTAGAAACTATCTGAAGACAGATTCTTATAGGAAATTTCACGCTCTATAAAAAAGTACTGAGATAAAATTTTCCTAACTCTCACCGATTAAGAGATATTCGCCTATAAACATTGAGTCATAGCGTCATGGAGACATATGACTCTGGGAAAAACAATTTTTTTTTTTCAACAGCGCATCAAAATTTCGGTAGAGCATCTCAAATAGAATATCTCAGCCAAATATGAGCTCTTAATAATGATATTTAGAACTGCCTATTTCAGTAACTAAAATTCGTAACTAAAATTAGTAAATAAAATAGGCAGTTCTAAATATCAATATTAAGAGCTCATATCACTCAGAAAAAGGTCTTGTTGGCACAACCAAAATTTGGGTTATTATATGCACAATCACATTTTTTGTTCAGTCAACCAAAAATTTTGTTGGAATAGCCAAAATTTTGGTTGTCCCAACAAAATTTGGTTTTCCCAACAAAATTTTGGTTATCCGAACGAAATTTTTGATTGACTGAACAAAAAATGTGATTGTGCATATAATAACCAAATTTTGGTTGTGTCAACAAGATTTTTTTCTGAGTGTATTTGGCTGAGATATTCTATTTGGGATGCTCTACCAGAATGTTGATGTGCGTTTGAATTTGTTTTTTTTTTTTTTTTTTTGGCACACCCTGATATATAATATACTGATCCCTAAATTTGTTGTATTATGCATTACCTAATATCGCAGTTGATCTCTTGCCTCAATGTTCTTGGAGCATATAGCCTATATATATATACCTAACTATACATATAATATAGGATATCGATAAATAAAGTTGTTTATTCTCTTTTTCGTATTTATTTCCCTTTGTCGTCTTCATCGTATGTACCTACCTATATATATAGTCATATTTCTCCTGGCTCCGAGAATCGAGATTCCCGCGACCCTTAAGAAACGAAATTTTCCCCTTGTGACCTTTTGTCGTAGCGGCTTCAGGTTCACCCTGCGAAACGAACGGTAGTACCGAATATCTCTTATCGTATCGAAGTGTAGGTCCGTGCCAACGACTACCTTATATATACCGATTGTGTGCGGTACAGACCTCGGCTATGTCTGCAGAGACTTGGTGATTATCGAAAGTCACCCCGCAATTAGCGCAGGGATACTTTACCCTGGCCGAAAGAGAAAGAAGAAAAAAATAAAAAAATGAAAGAAGAGAAGAGAGAGGGAAAAAAACTCCAACCTACCGATAAAACTACCACTGCCACGGCCGGGGACGTTCCAACGATCGCCAAGACACGTTCAATTCTTGGTACACATATATATATGTATATATATATATATATATATATATATATATATATATACACGCGCTTCTACATATATATATATATACAGTATAGTATATACTCGTTGCAGAGGGTTAGTACTTGAAGCCTGTGAAATTCGTGAAATTCGCGTAATCAGAGACCGGCGCCTTCCTCCTCCCCTGCCTCATCCTCTTTCCCACCTCTATATACTCTGCATACCTATATTATACGAATACCTGAACTAGGGGATGGAGCCTTTGCGTTTGAAGGGACAAAACCTCTGATTCTGTTCTTAGTACATTCCCCCACCATTTCAGAATCGAAATCACACTGATTAACAATTTGGAAGGTACCCGCTGAGGTGAGGCGTGATGAGGTGAAGGTTTTTCATCAAATATCTCAAGAGGTGTGTATAACCAAAATCTGCAATGGTTATAAAAGGTTGTAGGTACACAGAAAAAATGGTTAACTTGAGCCAAGAAAATTATTCTTGATTCAAGATAATTTTGCGGTCCAAAAATTTCGGTCTTCATTTTTGGACCGCAAAATTATCTTGAATCAAGTCAACCTTTCTTTCTGTGTATGTATATGTACATCGTCATCAGGATTCGATTCTTGTATGAGAGACAAGTATAAAATCATATCGAGGATGCAATTCGTTTATACGAAGAATTGGAAAACTGATGTGAAAGTATAATAACGATCTTTTTGTCTGGTCAACGATAGTATTGGGCTTGATTTAAATTTTAATCGTTTGAGTTGATAGCTGACCGTTCATGCAAAATACAGTGCTGTCGAATTTACTCTGTGAGCAGTGAATATATACATGGACAGCACTTTTTTGCAGTAGAAATTATCACAATTCTAGTATTGGGTACATTGGAGCAAGTGGCTTTCAATATGTCTATATGAGTGAATGTTACCACAATTGTGATAATTTCTACTGCAAAAAAGTGCTGTCCATTAATTTACTGCTCACAGAGTAAATTCAACAGCACTGTTTTTTGCGTGTTGGGACTAAGAAATGTTGAGTTTTCAACCCTGTTGACTGAAAAGGACTGAATTGATTCGTGTTCTCTTGAGTTAGCGCATAGGTATCCGAGATTACCGATCACTCATTCTATATACCAGAATTGATTAAATTCTCGATCACGAATGCATGCACTTGGTTCTCAAATTTTCTCTCTTCATTAATTTCTATCCGAAATACGTTATTCATCGGCGCTTCATCTACATTCAGAAAAAAATCATACGTGAGTTATTGACGCCACGTTTACTTATAATAAAATTATACTAAATCGGTTGAACATGTGAATAAAATAAGAGATACTCAAAATTATCCTCGTGTGATACAGAATTATGAAATTTTGTGCCTTTTAGGATTTGAATAATAACAAAAAAAAAAAAAAAAAAAAAACCATGGATCAGAGAGATCCGAGATGGTCAGGGTCAGACGTTACCCAAGTTTGCATATGGAACGTGTACAAACATAGGGACGCGTAATTTGAACCCTAAATACGGTAGGAATCTCCTTCCTTTCATATATGGATATAGGAGATCGGTTAGAGACTATATACTGTTATGGGTTAGTCTGTAAACATGACGCAGTTTCGTCGCTAAGGAAACGCAAGGTTCGGACAGTAATTTGAAAACAGCCCTTGCACCCCGCCCACCCTGATTAAGTTGTCTCTATAAATTATTAGAAATCGTTTGTTTAGGTTTCACGAGTACCTATATCACGGTGTCTCCATCCTAAATACTATACATCATATCCTATAGCTTCGTGCGATTTATCTTTGCCGAAAATTCATTCGATTTACAAATCCACCGATCGATGAGCATGCTTCATGAAGAGATTTCTTTCTTTTTTTTTTTTTTTTTCTTCATTTTTCTTCTTTACTTTTTTCTTCTCTTTCGTCGAGGCCTTTTTACGCTTCGGATTCCATAAGTGTAACTGGGCCACGAGGCTAAAAGGTCGGAGGTCGATCCTCGCGTCGTCATGACGACGATGGCTCTGCTCGCTTCCTTCCGGCCTTAGCTTCGTGCCCGTTTTCTCCACCTCCTCATCCTCATCCTCATCCTCATCCTCGTACTCTGGTCCAGGATTTCACGGATTTAACGGACTTCGTGCACAACGACCGCCTGCATCATTCAGTACTCCACGCCTGAGTCTCTCACAATCAAAGAGATGTAATGCGGGACTTGTATGTATCTGGGTATAGGAAATATCCCACTACTAAGAAAGAAGAAGAATAAGAAGAATACAAGGTAACTAAAATTGCCCAAGTGAAGATATAAGCCGCAATTAGAGAAGAGAACACTTATATCACATCCATTCATGATTCATGGGATAAGATGCACAATACCTTCATGTGTCATGAATTATAATAAATGTTATATATATAATATATATAATGTTCTATTATTATGTATTTTTTAATGTATAAGGGGAATTCCACCCCAACGTGACCTATGTCTGACCCTCACCCCTTTCGATTCGAGTCATAATTTTTTATGTTGTTCCACCTTTTCGAAAAAACACTCTGAATTTTTTTCAGATTTTTTGGAAACCGTCCGATTTAGCTATGATTTTTGAAAATGAACACATCGATAGCCCGAATTGAAAAATCTGAAAAAAATCTCAAAAATCCTGCTTTAGTCATCAAAATTTTGAGCCCCTTAGCCAAAGTGGGCAGACGTTTGCTTCTCACATTATTCAACGTTGTTCTCGGGAAAAACCTTAAACATCATAGAAGCGAACGTCTGCTCACTCTGGGTCAAGGCTTGAAAATTTTGATAAACGAAGTAGAATTTTTCAGAATTTTTTCAGAATTTTTTCAGATTTTTCGATTCAGGTCAAGACTTGAATTTTTGAAAATTTTGGAAATCGAAAAATCTGAAAAAATTCTGAAAAATCTTGCTTCGTTTATCAAAATTTTCAAGCCTTGACCCAGAGTGAGCAGACGCTCGCCTCTATGATGTTTAAGGTTTTTTCCGAGAACGACGTTGAATAATATGAGAAGCAAACGTCTGCCCACTTTGGCTAAGGGCCTCAAAATTTTGATAACTAAAGCAGGATTTTTGAGAATTTTTTCAGATTTTTCAATTCGGGCTATCGATGTGTTCATTTTCAAAAATCATAGGTAAATCGGACGGTTTCCAAAAAATCTAAAAAAAATTCAGTGTTTTTTTCGAAAAGGTGGAACAACATAAAAAATTATGACTCAAATCAGAAGGGGTGAGGGTCAGACGTAGGTCGGGTTGGGGTGGATTTCCCCATATATAATGTTCTATTATTATGTATTTTATAATGTATAAACTTATATGATGGCTATGTGGTATAGGAATTCTTCATTGTTGATTCTATATTTCGTGTTAAGACAGCAAAAAGCTTGACTGATTGTGAGTGAAATAAATTTCATTAATTACGCATGAATAATTTAGCGAATTGAATTCACATCAAATATATAAAGAAAGAAGAGAAATTAATTGTGTTTATTTCTTGGAAGTTAATTGAACAGTTAACAAGTTGTAATTTGAGTTAGTTTCTTTATTATGCACATAAATTAGTATACTTGTAAAATTTGTACGAGTTGAATTCCAAGGCTTATCGTTATAAGCCAGGGGATATCTGAAATTTTTTCACCTCTTTTTTTCAATTTATAAATTTTTTTTTCTCATCATTATTTGAACTCGTTTTTACCGCTAAACCATTATTCTGAAATCGTTATGGCTACATATACTTTATTAGCTTACTAAAGTTTTAAACAAGCTGTAAACTAAAACGAATGTATTATACGATAAAAGAAAAAGAAATTTATAAAGCTGGAATCTTTTTTATTCTTAATTTTACCATATTAACTCGACTTATTTACGGGGCCGGATTGAAGTTTCGAATTTTAAAAGTTCCGAACGGCTAAAGTTCCCAATTCATTCCCAAGACGATTTCGAATTTTCAGCAAACGTTTAAGGGGACCAGTACAGCGACTTTTCGAGAAATTATCATAGTCCGAAATCAATTTATTTCATAACCAAAGTTCATTTCACATCAAAATATTTTTCTTTTTCAAAATCATGTGTCGTAAGGATTTTAGAGCACCGTTGGACCGATTCAGGTAATCTTGGATTCATTTTCTTCAGAAAACAAATCCTCATCATGTGAATGATGTAGGAATTTTAAAATAAAAAATGATGTCATAAGTTATGATCAATTTACCAAATTTGCAAAAATTATTATCACTCATTTCTTGAATAACTTGGCCAAAATGAAAATTTTTCAAAATTCCTACATTCACATGATGAGGATTTGTTTTCTGAAGAAAATGAATCCAAGATGACCTGAATCGGTCCAACGGTGCTCTAAAATCCTTACGACACATGATTTTGAAAAAGAAAAATATTTTGATATGAAATGAACTGTGGTTATGAAATAAATTGATTTCGGACTATGATAATTTCTCGAAAAGTAGTTGTACTGGTCCCCTTAAAGTTTGGAACATAAAGATTCCGAAAAGGCCGAAATGCAGACAACTAAACACTCCGAAATTCCAAACCCCCGATGGACCAAAAATCCAAAAATTTAGGTACATTCCTCAGGATGTGAAGACAGAAAATAGTTCATTCTAGTCGAGACCCCATTTTATCTACCTAAATCGATAACTTCATGATTTCATAAATAATCGATAGAATTTTGAAACGTTTTTTCCAAAAAGTAAATTTCAAGACGATTAATTTGACCACTTATATATTTGTTTCAACACTGAATTAATACATGCGTGAATTTCAAGCTTCGCAGTTTTGACTTTCCGATTTTTAACTTCCGGTGATCTTCGTTTAAAAGTTTTTTTCAATCGGCTATGTAGACTTCCGGAAAAAAAACCCTTTCTGAAAACTTTGAGTCGGTAATATTAAAATTCAGAACGTCAACCTCGCGCCCTCACTTACGGCAATGAAAATTATAACGTCCAAAGGCACAAGGCGGTTGATATCAGAAATGTTGGATCCCAGAATCAGCGTCCTAAATGAATTGGTTTCCCGCCAAATTTTGACGAGGGTGCAGCAGCACGGGTAATTGGTAATTGAATCCGAGCATTTAATCGTGTATATAGGTATATTTTAGGTACGTACGTATGAGTATATTGAATTATATATATGGGGATATGAAAAAAAAAAAAAAAAAAAAAAAAAAAGAAGGGCTTACTTTCAAAGTGTATAAACGACCGTAACAGTTCCCATGATGATGGGCCATAGGGGTTGGTTTAACTCCGTTGACCTTGTCTCACGTTACGTTTATACCCGGCCTTTTCACGTCTTCGTTTATTCGCTTCTCCTTCGCCTTTTCCGCGCAAGACATTTGCGAAGACCTCGCAAAGAGAGAACCTATTCTGAAGGTCGGCACTCACCGGGCGCCACAGCGGTTAACCGTTTCCTGGCACGCGACCAGCAGGGAAACTTGACTATACGAATTCCTCGCGTGGTTTAAGTCAGGAGTTTTTGTTACCCCACTAACTACGATTAACTGTTGACATTAAACCGCGAGAGTATACTAAGCAGGAAAATTCACCATTTTACGGGGTATGAGGTAAAGGGGAGTAAAATTCCGTTGTGAATTCATGAATGATTATATTAGGCTCGTAAAACGTAGCTTGTTATATATACGAGAGGTTCGAATTTTCTAGCTTAAATTAGTGAACAATAATGGAAATTAAACTGAAGAGGAAATTTTCTTTCTTTCTATTCTTCTCTTCTTTTTCTTTTTGTTTTTTTTTTTTCTCTTTTTTTTTTTTCTTTTTCCTTTTTGTTGCTTCACTGCCTCTCTGAAACCATGCGAAGGGTTGAAATTGCCCATTGTAAGTCAAAAAGTGTGTTTTGCGAGTCACAATTCTCTCACGTCTCTGTCACACGTAGGTAGGCAGTCAACGCTTGTACCCATACAATGTAATCCAGAACCGCATGAGAAAAACGAAAAACACGTATTTGATCCCGAAATCCTCATCCTCCTCCTCCTCCTCCTCCTCCTGCTCCTCTTCTTTACCCGCAAGCTCACCTCAGTTATTTCCCTCTTCATTGGAAACCGTTTTCCAATGTAGGAAAACGCTTCCTGACCCAACTTTATGCCACATCTTTTAGTCCCATTGTCACTTTGACAGTTTAATGTCGCCGGGTCACGTAGCCCGCACCTATAGACCCATCCATCACTTCTCGAAACACGTACCCACCCCCTGTCGTTCTCGTATTATATACCTATATACATCAAAGTCTACATACACACATATTTGCGGTGAACAAACTTATACCTACATTTCTGTTTTTTTGGTTTCTCTCTCCGCTTTTTTCTCATCTTTTGTTGGTTTTTTTTTTTTTTTACACATTTTTTGTTCATCTTGGCGGGAAAATGCATTCAAAGTGGAGCTATATACACGGAAAAAACAGTGCTGTCGAATTTACTCTGGAGCAGTAAATATAGGGACAGCACTTTTATGCAGTAGAAATTATCACAATTCTAGTATTGGGTACATTGGAGCAAGTGGCCTTCAATGTCTCTATATGAGTGAATGTTACCACAATTGTGATAATTTCTACTGCAAAAAAATGCTGTCCCTATTGGGAACCTTAGAACCTCGATACGCCAACTAGTGGCAGAAAATAGAACTGTTCTAACAAGGCTACAGTCACCAATGAGAGGGCTTAGAACCTCGATACGCCAACTAGTGACGAAAATAGAACTATTCTAAGAAGGCTAAAATTTCAAAGCCACGCCCATTCCAAGGATCCCAGTATTTACTGCTCCAGCGTAAATTCGACAGAACTGTTTTTTCCGTGTAGTTATTGGCAATAATTATACTCATTATTCATCAGATTCATTGAGAAATCGAAATTCGAAGGATAATCATTCAAAACCTAAAATACATACATGTACAGCATCCGGGGAAATACAGTAATAGTAGTTCTTTATCGGATTTCTGAATATTGACCATATTCCAGTATAGTACTATACCCTTGCTCTGAAATTGAATAACCGTAAGTCAAAAAGGTCTAAAACTCTAAAGTACTTTTATATATACGTAGTATGCAGAATTTCGGAAGTTATTCGATGGACAAGGTAGCTGTAACATACCTAAAAGGGTACATATAAAACCGAGTATAAAATTGTGGCGATAAATTATTCAGATAGAATTGAAAAAAAAGGGGACAGAAAAGTGAGTTTATTCTTTACCACTTTTCTTTTGAACCTGCGCTACGTATGTATGTATAAGTACCTATATACGGAACAATTCAGGTCAGTTCTGACAAAATGAAAAAAAAAATTAGATTCGTATCTTTTTTTTTTTTTTTTTCGTTTCTTACCCAGTTTTTCGCACACGTGGGATATAGTATGTCAATCAAAGCATGAACCGCATTTTTTCCAACCCCTTATATCTCTAACAGTATAAAAATTACAACTATAATGCGCTAATGGCAATTTTCAATAAAATCACGAATCGGTGCGCATTATACGGATTAATTCGAATAAGGATAAATCCCGATTCATTAGACTTACAGCGCCCATGGGGGTACTCATTTCGAAGCTCTTTTCAACCCCTACAATTTGGAATCCATAATTTATTATAGTGCTTGGATTCAAAATTCGAATGACAAAAATTCAGAATTCGTTTTTGGACCTGCGTTCAACCATCATAAACAACCAACTTTCGAGTATGGGAAAAATCTGAAAATGAAGCTACAATCCGAGGGGGTAACCACTTCAAACTTGTGTGTCTCATCTATTTCACATTTCAAAATCATTTCATATGATTTCACAACTATTTCATATCATTCCACAGGCATTTCACAAGCATTTCATACCATTTCGCGATCATTTCATACCACTTCACTAGCATACTATTTCATACCATTTCAAACCATTTCACAAGCATTTCATACCATTTCACAAGCATTCCATACCATTTCATACCATTTCATACCATTTCAACCCATTTCACAAGCATTTCATACCATTTCATACTATTTCACTAGCATTTCATACCATTTCACAAGCATTCCATACCATTTCATACCATTTCAACCCATTTCACAAGCATTTCATACCACTTCACTAGCATACTATTTCATACCATTTCATACCATTTCAAACCATTTCACAAGCATTTCAGACCATTTCACAAGCATTCCATACCATTTCATACCATTTCATACCATTTCAACCCATTTCACAAGCATTTGATACCATTTCACAAGCATTCCATACCATTTCATACCATCTCATACCATTTCAACCCATTTCACAAGCATTTCATACCATTTCAACCCATTTCACAAGCATTTCATACCATTTCACACCATTTCACAAGCATTTCATACCATTTCACAAGCATTCCATACCATTTCATACCATTTCATACCATTTCATACCATTTCAACCCATTTCATACCATTTCATACCATTTCACAAGCATTTCATACCATTTCACAAGCATTCCATACCATTTCATACCATTTCATACCATTTCATACCATTTCAAGATAATTTCATAGCTAACTGTCCCAACTATTTCACGAGTAGTTACCCCCTCGCTATAATCCTATGCATGGGTGGTTCATGGGGTTGAATATACATAAGATACGTCACTATACGAACACCCTGTATATAAATACCACATATAGACCTATAGATGGTTTTATATAGTTATATAAGTAGATAGTCGGCGTCGTCGGCGGTGGTAGTTCGCGCACCCGCCCTGCTACCAGGTGGGGCACCCAACCACCCCTTATCCACCCTGTAACCACCCAGTGGAGGGTCGACGCGGTGGCTCGGTGGTTCCCAGCCAGAACGCGCGTATATACCACTTGTCCCGCACCACGTCGCCTAAACTCGCAGCACCACACCCTGGGGTTGCACCAGTCGTCGTTATCATCGTCGCAAATAATAATAATAATAATAACAGCAAAAATAATTAAGCAAAAAAAAAAAAAAAAAACCGTTAAAAATAATGTAAAATCGTAATTTTTAAATTTCCTTTAAAAAAAAATATATATAGTATATATATGAGAGATATCGTATATGCTTTTATCGCACAATCGTATTTTCCTTAAAAAGAATGAAAAAATCTAAAATATACAAAAAAAAACTAATAATTAATTAATATATAGTATATCGGGATTTTGTTGTCCGCGTATTATATATACTACATATACCCGCGCGCACGGATTGACGGAATCGCGAATATACTGACACTGACACTCTCTGACTGTCAGTTGGCCGTTTCGCGCACCGATCGATCGAAGGAGAAGAGAGATTTGGAAAGATCGAAGGGGTAAATGTTGGGAACCCCGAGGTGCTTCGCGTAGCTCCGCATATTCGAGTCGAAGGAGGTTAAGTGGTGCGCTTCGGTATATATCCGAAGGGCGACTTATTGTACATATTATAATAGTCACATCACATATATATATATACATATATACAGAGACGGTGCATTATTATTATTATTATTATTATATACCTTCATACATTCATATACATATTATATGTGTGTGTGTGTGTATGATTTTATATATATTATATATACCGCATATATATGTATATAGTACCAATCGAGTAAATATATATATACGTTAATGTATATATAGGTAACAGTTTACCTATTACCCTCCCGCTGCTTACCGCTGATGAGCAAAGGAAAACGGTATTCGTCGTGAGAAGGTTGCGAAAGCTCAGTGAACACGTATTACCGATAAAATCGGTCCTCTTATATACATTAGGTATATATATCGTGTATATACCTAATTACGTTTAAGAGGTAAAAAAAAAAAAAAAAATCAACGAGGCGAAGATTAAAATCGTGGTAAAAATTTGTCTCGATCGTGAATCGGGATAAAATTTGACAATTAATCCCTCGATAATTTATATTAAAAGAGATTTATCGCATTAAACGAAGAGAGAAAGAAGAGGAAGAGAAAGAAAGAGTAAAGCTTCCATAAAGTTATTGTACTACGTTAATAACTATACCTAAAGCCGATCTTAAACGTGAGAAAAGTCACGTTCTAGGTGAAGAGCAAAGTAAAGTGCAGTTTATCATCGACTCAGATCGTCGCAGTATACCTACATACATCATATATTAATACATCAATATTATTATCGTCACCGTTTCTTTTTTTTTATTTTTTTTTATTTTATATAATTATATAATATAATTAATAACTATAATTATACAGTTAGTTTTATAATATCAATGAAGTTATCGCGGATGAATTTTCGAGTGTATTTCGGTTAGTTCCGAAGATAAAAAGAAAAAAGGAAGATACTTTTAGTCCCCCCCCCCCCCCCCCCCAACCCCCATCCTGACCCCCTCTTCGTTTTAAATACAGTCACCAATATATATCTGGCGCCGAAGGGATGAGCACTTCCGGCGCGACGCCGCTGATTCTAGCGAAAAAAGGACACACCATTATAGAAGGCAAGTTTATATGTATATCATCCGAATGTGATTCCTATCTTTACTTTTTTCTTCTTATTTTTTTTTTTTTTAGCTTCCTCGTCTTTATAGTATACTTCTAGTATGAGAAAATACTCAGCTTTATATTCAATTCGAAAAAAAAAAACCATTCTAACGCATTCTCTTGGGAGTACTACGTACGTTATTCCCGACTGAGATGTATTTATTGCTCAAACAGGAAGAAGGTGTTCGTAAATAATGAATTTCTTTTTTTTTTTTTTTTTTTTCTTCACCCTTTTCTCAAATCACTCTCACAACGTGAAGAAATATTCTTATAGTGACTCGGATCTTTCACAACTGATTACTCTAATTTTTTATTTTTTATTTTCGCCTTCTTTTAGACACAATTCAAAATTTTCTTGACATTTTATGGAGTTTCATAAAAACTTTTTAAAATTTGGAGGAAATATTTGCTGCAAACCGATGATATTCGATTAATTTCATTTTTAATTGATAGGAAACATTTTTGATTTTAAACAATTTTTTTTATTCTTTGTAGAAAATGTTGTGAAAAAAATAAATTTGTCACGTGCTCACAACAACAGAAAACTAACCTTATCTCTATATGTATTATATCATTGGTTTGCTTCAGAATGACAAAATTTCTTAAATATTTTCTCGAAATTTCAAAGAGTTTCGATAAACAATGCGCCCAGTGCCTTACGAAGACCACTTTTTCTTCGATAGACTCGATCAATGTAATTCGACGTTGATAAAATTTCAAATAATTTCTAATTACGTCTAAAAAAAATCGACTAATCAGGTGTGAAGAAGATATTTCTTCAAAGCTTGCAGGAGTGATTTGAAAATAATTATTACCGACGCCCTCAACTTCGATATGGACCCGCAAAGCTAGAGATCTATTCATCTGTGGCACAGTGCCACATGTTTCAACGGTAAAAAATCAACCCTGAATAATTGTAACAAACGAATCTACACGTAGATTTTGTCGGTAAAATTTATATATATGAATTGAAACAAGTAGAAAAAAGAAAGAAAAAAAAAGAAAGAAAGAAAGACAGAAAGAAAATTTATAAGAAAAGGGAATGAGTTGAAAGAGCACAAAAGTGGCCTTCTTAAGCTGCAACAGTGAGACATCTTTAAGTCGTCTCTTTGCATTAGTTGGTTGTCTAAGAAAAGAGATATGATATATCTGGGTTGGTTTTTGAGGTAAAGGAGTTTGTATGCAGGGAGACAACACCGAGATTTTCAGGTGTACGAAATATATATATATATATACGTATACGTGTGTTATACCTAGCTCTACCTATGTGTGTTCAGTTATACGGTCTAAAGTAGAGTGATATGTAATATGCAGCATTGTTTGACTTCCCAGTTACACAAAGTACTTTGTCCTCTGTTTAATTACAGTGGAAGATGAATTCGCCATGTTATATGCCGCTGTTTGAATAAAGGATCATTCCTTAATTAGGAAAATATTTCACGTTAAATAACATCCGTCGACGATAACACTACCTACTACACCTACTACACGGTAAAATATTTTTTGTCAAAGGACCCCGCACATTTCTTATGGGAACTGGCTTTCCGATGGATTTGGCTGAAATTTTCAGGTTTCGTAGTTCCTACGATGCTGATCAAAAGTTACCATTGCCACCACTTCCAAAAATGAACCGTTCGACCTTGGTAAGCGGTTGAAGTTTAAATTCCATTTCGTGTAGTATCAGTTCCAACCCAAAAGTGCAGGTATTTTGCAGGCAGGAATTTCCGTTCGATGTACTTTCCAACTTTTAACCCGGATCTGACTATCAAATAGCTTAAGTACGAAGTGATAAGTCGAAAAACCTATACTTAAAAAATCACCTATCAACGGTAAAATCTAGGGCTATTCATTCACAGATCAGGGGAAACGCGAATACAAATGGACCGATTTTAAACCTCAACCGCTTACCAAGGTCGAATGGTTCACTTTTGAAAGTTGTGGCAATGGTAACTTTTGATCAGCATTGCATGAACCACGAAACCTGAAAAATTCAGCCAAATCCATCAGAAAGCCGGTTCCATAAGAAATGTGCGGGGTCCTTTAACACAAAATTTTGTGTTGACCAATTTTTTTCTACACAAAATTTGTGTTATTTCAACACAATCCGTTTATGTTAAAAAAAGTAACACAAAACTATGTTAAAATTTTGTGTTATGATTTGAGAGTAACATTTAGTTAGTGTTACTTTTGTATCAAATAACATTTTAGTGCACAGAAAGAAAGGTTGACTTGATTCAAGATAATTTTGGGGTCCAAAAATGAAGACCGAAATTTTCTCGGATCAAATCAAAAATTTCGGTCTTCATTTTTGGACCGCAAAATTATCTTGAATCAAGAATAATTTTCTTGGCTCAAGTTGACCTTTTTTTCTGTGTGTGTTAAAAAAAATTAAAAACAAATAAACAACACTGAACCATTGTTTGAATGAACACAAGAGAATGTTAAATATTTCTGACACAAAAATTTTGACACGGACTTTTTCTTCTTTTACACAATGACGAAATTTTTTTTACTGTGTAACCCCGCAGTAACATTGTTCACCCAGACTTATGTACCTATATAATCGATGAAGCGATAATAATCGCACTACTATTTCAAATGTCGAAAGATGAAAAGAGGTTTCTTCGATCGATTTTCAACAACTTTGACAGGCTCTCCAGACGTCAATATATTGCAACTCATCGATTTCTAAGTGCAAAAAAGTATTTCTGATGAAACCTTGACAAGAAATTTGTGACCGAACAATAAAGCCATTCTATATCACAGGATGCTAAATATACCTTAAACAGATGAAAATAAGCTTTGTCAGGTCCTAACTTTCTTCTGGGGTCCTAAACTTTTCCAATAAGCTATTTGCTTATTTGAATTCAGTTTCATCGAGTGTTTGCACACTTTAGTGTTAAGAAAATGTTTTCAGAGTCTCAGTTTTAGACTTGGGCTTGGCCCGATTAGGTTTTGACTGTCCTACTTCCCAGCTTCCTGTGTAGCAGGCCATCAATCTTTCAATATAACTTAACTCAGGAGTAAAAAGTTCGGAAAGTCTAACCCAACCCCAAATCTGTTCAGTTCAGTTCAGTTCAGTTCGGTTTGGTTCGGTTCGGTTCGGATAGGCTTGCGACCGTAAAAACATTGCCTTTCCCTTATTCTTACGATCTTATACCACCCCGTACACCGATAGACTGTTATAACGTTCGTCCAGGACGGTACGACGACGGAACCGCGTGCCTGCCCTCGACACAGATTATCTTTTGGCTTCGCTGCTGCACGCCTTCCCCTATACATACATGAATACTATGACATGTATATATATATGTGTGTGTATACAATATACATATATATATGTATATATATATTACACAGTGTAGAATTTTATTTTACGAGGGAGGTATCAGGTTAGGCTGGGATCTAGACGAAAAGACAAGGGCGGAATTATACGACCGGAGATATAAAATACCCCTATAATATAGTATGTAGCTTAGAATTGTACGCAAGGAATGGCGAAAATTTGGTTTTACCTCAAAAAACGAAGTAGCTAATAATTTACGGCAAATGTATAAAAGAATTTGTTATCATCCGTATATAAGATACGACGTACGAAAATTCGTATACCTACTCCTTTTTTCAAACTCGCGGAATATCTTCGTACAGGAGATGAAGATTAATTCATCGGTCCGACCAAGAACCCACCTATACTACTACTACTGCTACTGCTACTGCTACTGCTACTGCTACTGCTACTGCTACTGCTACTGCGACTGCGACTGCGACTGCGACTGCGACTGCTACTGCTACTGCTACTGCTACTGCTACTGCTACTGCTACTGCTACTGCTACTACTAGTACTAATGTATCGTATAGATTTCAACTTTTCCCGCGCGTTGTATAAATTCGAGGTATTTTGCATCATATAGTCATTCGAGTAGGTATAAGCAGATATATATAACTGCGTGTAATTAATCGATCAAAAAGCGTTAAAAAGGTCAAGCTGAGTTTAACGGTACTAGATAATGTATAATTTCGTTGACCCAGTTACAAGACACCTAGCTACCACCACGTTTCAAAGTACCTTATACCTTATATCTCTACCTATCTACCTATCTACCCTATAGTACGCGGGGGTAACTAAATTCATCCTCACTTGCTTTTACCGCTAATTATTTACCTCTGCACTTTATAATTGAATAACACACACCGCGGGTTTCATATTACATTATATCAGCTATAAACATAATTATCTATTCCATATGCTGCACTTATATATGGCCATTCGTTATTTCATTAAAAAAAAAAAAAAATAATAATAATAATAATAATAATAATAATTATGTTAAATTTTACTTTATTTTATTTTATTTATTCGTTTATTCGATAATCATACTGCCTATCGTGACTGATCGATCGTTTGGTAAGACACGAACAATCCATTTGTCCGTAGTATAGAATTGAGTAATTCGATTCCTAATTCAAATAATAATGAAAAATCAATATTATACTACTGTTATGAGAAATGTAATTTTTTAACATGTTAAACTGGTATAAAGAAACGAATAAAGATATATAGTCGTGTGCTACTGCATAGCAGGTCATAAAGGCTCGTTTAATTTTATCGTTGTTTACCGAGGAAAAGCTCTGATTCCATAAAATTGATGAAAGTCTTAAATCCCCGGGGATATATATTCCCGCGCCAAATATTATTCTTGAATATAGATAGATAGATATAGAGGATGAACGCGTATTCGGGATTTTTTTATTTTTTTTTATTTTTTATTTTTTTCTCTCTCGTTAAATTTCATGAAGATGAATTCGCGAGTAAATCGATAAAACGCGGTTTTAAACAAACCTTGAACACACCAGCTGGGTCGCCGAGGTTATCAATGGAATATAAATTGCCAAAGCTGGCTGCAGCAGATACCTATCCGAAAAAAATATGAAAATTTAACCGCACGCTACTCTATCTATCTCATCGGGTAAATTAATAAATAACACATTAAGTAGGTACCTATAGCGCTTTTTAGTAGTTGATCGCATCTATTATTCAAAGTGCTTAAAATTTTCTTCAAATATTTTAAAAACTGATGTAATATCTATATCTCATATATTTTTAACTAGATTATAATATATTCAGATATTTTTTAAGAAAATTGATGAGAATTATACCGTGAGATTTTGTGGATGAGTCCCGGCAGGGATACCAACCCAAAACTAGTTATAGCAGCAGTTTAGTAACTTACTAGATTTTTCTACTACAATCACTAAAAATCTAGCGATGTCCAGTAAAAATCTAGTGATTTCTAGTGAGTTACTATAAACTGCTGATAGCAAGTTTTTGTTTGGTATCCCTGCTGAGACGTATACAGAGAATGTCACGGTATATCTGGCTTTAATAATACATTGATAATAATCCACAATGCTTTCGAAATGATGATCGTATAGTTTGTTTTTATCCGATAAATGAATACCGGATGGGATAGTCGATCGTCCAGGATCGATATTGAGAGCTTATATGTTAGCCTAGGCGAATCCGGCCCTATCATTGTTCTCGAAAATTCCGAGTGGTAATCGAAAGTATATTTATATACCTACCCACGTACGTAATATAAGAGCTTTCCGATTACCTCTTGTCCGACCAGACCGTTTCTAGACTACTAGCCCTGGCTGGCTGGCTGGCTGGCTGGCTGGCTGGCTGGTTGCCCCCACCTTATAGTATATTTGCCCGGTCCATTCTCTCTTTTGGTCTTTATAGTAGGTACCTACGCGGAGCCTAAATCGACGGAAGGAAATTCGCAGATGAAAGAACTGGGCGACTGTAAGCTGGGAGTGAATGAGGAAAAGTTTCTTGTCGGAGTGAGTCTGACAAATTATATCAAGCTGTATCCATATTATAATTAACAATAAAACATGGTGGAAAAAAATTGAAAAAAAAAAAAATAAGATCGAGTATTATTTGGCTGATTTTGGAAGTTAAAAGGCCCGAACGGTAAGAATTCCGAACTTAAGAATGTTCTGGAGGTACAATCGGCATCAAAACAATGAGACAGACAAAAACCGAATTTGCTAATTTTGGATGATATTGATGCAAAAAATGATTGAATAATATCGAGGAGCAGATATTCCCACAACCTCAGTAAATGAAAAAACTCTCAATTTGGTGACAGAATTTCGAAAACACCAACAATCATGAAAAGTTGTAAAAACATTTTACAAGTATGTGCTAAAAATGGTGAAAATTGTTCATTTTTGATCCGATTTCAAAATTTCAGGGTTTGTTATACTCAGTGATAAAATCTCTACGAACTTACTGAAAAAAGTTTTGCATCAAACACTCATATTTGAGTAAGAATTCAGTTGTTCACAATCCGATACATTCTGAGATTCATATGATACATATATACTGTTACAGTTTTTACTTGAATACAAGTGTTTTATGCAAAACTTTTTACAGTGAGTTTGTAGAGATTTTATCACTGAGTGTAACAAACCCTGAAATTTTGAAATCGGATCAAAAATGAACAATTTCCACCATTTTCAGCACACACTCGTAAAATGTTTCTACAACTTTTCATGATTGTTGGTATTTTCGAAATTCTGTCACTAAGTTGAGAGTTTTTTCATTTTCTGAGGTTATGGGAATATCCGCTCCTCGATATCATTCAGTCATTTTTCGCATTAATATCATCCAAAATTAGCAAATTCGATTTTTGTCTGTCTTATTGTTTTGATACCGATTGTACCTCGAGAACATCCTTAAATACCTATCACCGGCTCACAGTTTGTAGAAAGTGTATTTCCCTGTGTATTTCCTACACACCCTAAGCCGATTTCAAGAACTTTGAAACGAAGAACACCAAAGTTACAAAATTCCGGAAGCTAAATATCCGAAAGGCCGAAACTTTAAAACTTGAAATTCACGCGTAGCTATTCATTCAGTGTTTGATAATTCGGGCTGTATTGATCGTATCGAAGCCAATGAGTGGTCAAATTAATCGTATTGAGATCTACTTTATGAAAGAGAAAAAAAGTTTCGAAATCCTATCAATTATTTAAGAGATCATGACGTTATCGATTGAAGTAGATAAAAATGGGTTTCCGTAAAGAGGGTCTCGACTAAAATGAATTATTTTTTGTCTTCATATCCTGAAAATTAGACCGAAATTTTTGAATTTTCGGGCTTTCGGCGATCTAGATTTTCGGAAATTTAATCATCTAGACTTAAACGTTTCTGAAAATTCGATATCGAATTCAAATTCAAACGAATTCGGAACTTCAACCTGGTCCCCCTTTTTTTTTAGTTTATTAAACTAGATCGATATGTTTATGTGTATACATCGACGAAAGAATATTAAACAAGCAGTTGGTTAGGGGGATGAACGTAATGAATACACAAGGTTCATTATCTTGTGTATATTATTAATTTTGTTATTATCAGCTCGTGTCGTGTGTATAACGTGTTCAAATTCGAGCTGACAGTGTACCTATAAAATAGTGAAAAATGAATATCTGCACGTGTATAAAGATAATAAAATATCTACATACACTCAGAAAAAGGTCTTGTTGACACAACCAAAATTTGGGTTATTATTTGCACAATCACAATTTTTGTTCAGTCAACCAAAAATTTTGTTGGAATAGCCAAAATTTTGGTTGTCCCAACAAAATTTGGTTTTCCCAACAAAATTTTGGTTATCAGTACGAAATTTTTGGTTGACTGAACAAAAAATTTTATTGACTGAACAAAAAATGTGATTGTGCATATAATAACCAAATTTTGGTTGTGTCAACAAGACCTTTTTCTGAGTGTAGTATATATTATCACCACCTTTCGGCTTTTTGATATCAAATTGATATCATTACCGATATTCCAACGAGATTTCATTTCATATATAAATCTGAAAGATAATTCGATCTGGGAATCGGAAAGCACCTAATTCTGCGAACCCGAAGCGTGAGGACCTTATACCTGTCGCGAGGAATATGGAATCCCAAACTTTACCGAACTTCGATCCCATTAACGGCCAATTTTCCGTCCTCCTGCCTTAATTTCCGACGTCGCTGATCGGATCCCAAAACCCTGAGCGACGCGACAAGGCGTCGAATTAAAGAGGGCTTTTATAAGTCGTCGAACAAAATGAGAAAAATTGAAAAAAAAAAAAAAAAAAGAAAAAAAAAATGGGAAAGAAAAGGAAGAGAAAAATTGAAAATTTAAAGAAGAAAGGGAATGAGAATTTCTCTTCAAGGCGTCATGATCTTATGTCTATAAATACTGAATCCGTATATATGGGATAAAGGAAACTGCAGATTCTCACACCCCGCATGTAAAGCTTTGAAATTTTCGAAAAGCTTGTAACGTATTAAAGGTTTACGTATACACCTATACCCTATGCCCTATGGCGAGGGCTCACCTTCGTGCGGGTCGCAATTATTCAGGATCGAAGCGACTGCATCTTTTATGAGGGGGCGATCCAGGTGAAGGTCTTCAGAGCAAGGTTCGCTAAATATAAGGTTCTATAATAATATAATACGAACCACCAGCTCTGCTTGCGTACTTACTGACCTGATCCACTACTCCTCGGCCATCGTTCACCTAAGTATATATATACCAGCTCTGTTGACCACATTAAGTCTGTAAATAATTAAATTTACTCCAATTATTGCACATGGCCTTAGCGCCAAAATATTGTACAACTTCGACAACTCTTAATTTTAATTTCAATATTGAACGCTCGCAGACAAACTCCGAACCCCAATATTTTAGTTAAAATATAATTATAACTGATAATTAGCTTTAGAATTTTTTTTTTTTTTTTATATGTAAGGTATTATATAATTGAGTTTCACTTTTGAGAAAATTATAAAGCCGCTAACGTCAGTCCGGTCTAATAAACATTTTAGGTATCTACCTAGTTGAAATTAATCCATCAAATAATCAAGAAACGTTTTCCCTGAAAGACTTAATGGAACAGCGAAAATTTTCTATAATGACGTAAATTGTTTATGGTAAAACGCGATTCTACAGTAAATTTCTACGAAATCGGTCCACGACACTCATCAAGCTATGCCGCAATGAAATTTCAAACCACTAACCCTCCCGCACATCATTGATTACCAAATCGTGTTATACATATTTTGTAAAAAAGCTCTACCGCAATACCATATAGAAATTTATTTTTATTTATTATTCACATTTTACATTTTACATTTTACATTTTACATTACAAAAAATTCGATAAATATATTAACACTTATTTAAGAAGCACATTTTTATCACCATTTTCCAGACCCTTGAGCCGATTTCGCTCGAATTCAATACCGAATCTGAAAATTATTCAAAGTATTTTCTGTGCCAAATATTATATAGTTGGGGGCAGGATTGAAGTTGAGAAATTTTAAAAGCTCCGAGCGGTAAAAATTCTGAATTCGTTTCGGAAGATTAAAACTCCGAAAGTCCGCAGAACCCCGAAAGCTAAAAAATCTAAAAATTCCGGTCTATTTGCTGGAGATGAGAAGAATAGTTAGAATAGGTCAAAAAATAGTTCATTCAAATCGAAACCCTCGTTGCAGAAACCCATTTTATCTACTCCAATCGATAACTTCATGATGTTATGAATAATTGATAGAATTTTTTTTAACTTTTTTGTTCACAAAAGTGAATTTCAATACGATTAATTTGACCACTAATTGGTCTCGATACGATCAATACAAACCGAGCAATTAAACATCGAATGAATACATGCGTGAATCTCAAGTTTCGGAGGTTTGGCTTTTCGGATCATTAGCATTCGGAATTTTGAACCTTCGGTGTTCTTCGTTTGGAAGTTTTTCAAATCTGCTGTGTATACCATCGAGGAAATACCGGGAAATACACGGAGAAAAATGTGCTGTTGAATTTACTGTGTGCTTAGTTGTACATGTGACAGCTACTTTTTTGCAGTAGAAATGACAAGAATAGTGGTAACATTTACTGGGCTGCAATGTACCAAATATTAGAATTGTGGTAATTCCTACTGCAAAAACGGAGTTGTCACATATCCAACTAAGCTCATATAAACATTTTTCTCCGTGTACCCTTTCTAACAACTGCATGGAAAAAAATGAGCAGCTGGAATAGGAACAGCACTTTTTTGCAGTAGAAATGACAACAATAAATTGTGGTAACATTTACTCATTAGGACATTGAAATCTACTTGCTCCTATGTACCAAATACTAGAATTTTGCTAATTTCTACTGCAAAAAAGTGTTGTCCCTGTACCAGTTGCTCAACATAGTAAATTCAGCGCAAATTTTTTTTTCCCTGTGCGTGCTCGTCGGTGATATTCAAATTCTGAATCTTCACCGTATTCGCGGGAGTTTTGAAATTCGTAACTTAATCGCGCTGTCCCGCATATTTGATTGAAATCGGTGAACCAGTTGAAAAGTTATTCAGGGCGAGTTGAATAGTTGAAATTTAGCTACGTGTGAGGTTTGACCATCCGCAGCAGAGATTGCCCTGGGTGTCGAGTGGTGACAATACAGTTTCTGTAAATTAGTCGTGGAATTGGTAGCAGTAGTAGTGGCACTAGTCGATCTCTAGAGTGTCGTATTCAAGCGGGTACTAGGTGCTAGGTAGGTGTAGGTATATATATATATATGAATAGCTACTATATACAGAGGTGGTATTCAGTTGGCAGCGTAGTTGACATAGAGAGTAGGTATATGGAAACTGTGTGTCTATAGAATATAATTCCTCGAATAGAATATATAATATAATGTAATATAATGGAACGGAATAGAACAATAGAATAGAAGCTGTATTAGGGTTTAGACCGCAACGCCTACACCTACCCCCCAAGAGAACAATTATAATTCATCATGTCGTAGATACGTAATATGGTAACGATTCCTCAACGACAAAATAATTCAGGTATGCATGTACCCAAAACTTACCCCCGTACCCTAAAACTGTTTACCCCTTGCTCTCCTGAGCACTTCGCAATTACCTTAATACACGTACGTATTCATCTCTATCCATCCGCTAAATAGATCAGAGAATTTCTGAGTAGGATTTCAAGGTGACTGATTAGAGCGCATTAGATATAATTAGGATAATTTTAGAGCCGCATGGATGTATGGTGAGAGCATCTTACATCATAAGACTCCTCGATATTCCCGCATAATATAATCGCTAAAATAGAGGGTAACATACCAGGAGTTTTCGTGGAAACGCTTCATAGGTCGCCTGCGCATTAGGGTGGTTCAAAAAAGACCTAATTTCTCAGATGTTGCTGCTCATTCGTGAATATGTTGTTTGTGATTTTGAAAAATTATTCCAATTTTTTGAGCTCTATAGGACAATATTTACTACTGCCTCAGTGAAGTTGACATTTCGAAATTTTGCCATTTTTTGCAATTTCAAAGTTCTCAGATCAAAGTCCTCATCTGGCTACCTCTAGGTTCTCATTCAATGAGGATGTTGGTTCAAGATGAGACTCGTACGATAATATTTAGCACTGCCTCAGAGACATTGAAGTTTTTTCATTATTTAGGGGTTTTCTTAGAGATTGGAACGCCGGTGTTGATCATGAGACAGTCTCTTCTTACCATTTTAAGAAAGAAGTACACGAAGTTTGCAGCCTGTGGGACCATTTTTACTACTGCCTCATGTTGCTAATTTTACTTGAAGGAAAGTCGCCCTCAATGAGGCAGTAGTAAAAATGGTCCCGCAGACTGCAAACTGCGTGGATTTCTTCCTTATATTGGTAAGATGAAACTGTCTCATGAGCAGCACCTGGCGATCAAATCTCCGAAAAAACGCAAAATATTGAAAAAAAACTCCAACGTCTCCGAGGCAGTACTAAATATTATCGTACAAGTCTCATCTTGAACCAACATGCTCATTGAATGAGAATCTCGAGACAGCCAGATGAGCGCTTTGATCTGAGAACTTTGAAATTGCCAAAAATGGCAAAATTTCGAAATTTCAACTTCACTGAGGCAGTAATAAATATTGTCCAATGGAGCTAAAAAAAATGGAATAATTTTTAAAAATCACAAACAACATATTCACGGATGAGCAGCAACATCTGAGAAATTAGGTCTTTTTTGAGCCACTCTACTGCGCATACATGCAATTCAAACATCAAGCGATTAGGTTTTGCCTCTATGCAGGCGTTTTTACTTTCCTATGAAGCGTTTTCACGAATACTCCCAGTACTATATTCCGGCTGAGATTGGTCACACAAATCAACGTCTCATCTGAGCTCAAATACCATGCAGGGTAAAACGACACCTGAGAGAGAGTGAGAGAAGATTTCATTGCCGCACAATGTCTTCGTGGTGACTATATAATAAATAATTGGATGATAAAAAAAAAAAAAAGAAATGGAGATGAAAAATGATACACGTAGTAGTATTATAGCTGAGTAAGAAAAATGAGACCAATAAAAAACGGCGATTCATTAGTCGTGAAAATTCGGTGAATATTCATTCTGGTTAAGTGAACAAGGACGAGAGGATTCTATCTATACGACCCAGATATACGAGTGGGTTTGGTATACCCCATTTGAGAACCTGGTCTCGAGTTGTTCCCGCGGGTATTACTTACTACTATGTAATGGTGCATGAGGCCTGCCTTTGCGCAGTTTGGTCATAGTATAAGAGGATTCTCTCCTCCTGCAGACTCTTCCTCGTCGTAGTCGGCTAGGCTAGAGTTCGAGTAGGTATACCCCGTCCTCGGCGACCCGGGCCGAATATCGACGAACCAGGCTAGCACCAACCAGTCGACAAAGAGGATAACGCCCTCCTGGCTCCTGGTCCCTGGTTCCTGGCTCCTGGCTCCCCAGCTCCTGGGCCCCGGATTTGCGTTAAACTACGCGCTCGTTCCCAGGGGGTCATTTCGTCCAACTATACACACAGTGCGTGTGTATAGGTATAGATATGCCAAAACGCATGGTTACAGAGGATATATAGTATACCTACCCTTTACCGAATTTCATCGGTCTATACGTACGTGCGTACCTACGCATGTATGCATGTATGTATATGTAACATACCAGCGTCAATTTTACGTGTATAATAATAAAGTGGATACACAGAATTTTATCTCTGTATATGTATACATACATACATACATACATACATATATGTATATATATATACGTGTATAGAGGAGACGCAGACTCCGCTGTATCGATCTGTGGCGGTGAGGCACTGAGGGAGACGGGACAGATGGTACCGTAGCGGTTCAGACGGAGACGAGAAGCGCCTGAGCCTCGGCCGGGGTTGTAGCTGCTGTGGTATACACGCACCCACCCAACGAAGGGTTGTTTTTTTTTTTCTTTTTTGTTTTTTTTTTTTTTTTGTTTTTATATTATTATTATTATTATTATTATATAGGTTTCTTCTTCTTATTCCTTCCTTTATATTTATATATATATATTATATATATATATATATATTTTTTTTCTTTTACATTTCTCTTTGGTTTTTGTCTCTCCTCTCTGTCACCGGAGAAGTGAGTTTTCCGAGAAGAGCTACTAGATATGACAGGGCGTTGGAGACTTGGAGAATGAGCGATAAAAAGCGTGAGATGAGATCCATTCATTCAGATCTTACAGAGGGAGCGCGGAATGTCAAAAACGAAGAGAAGTAAAAAGTTTATAGAAAAAAAGTTGAAATTCGTTTATTTTAAGCCCTCAAAGCTATAGCTATACTGGGGTTAAAATCTACTATATGGAAAATGAAGGAAAAATTTTGAGGTAAAAAAATGAAGACCGAAATTTTCTCGGATGAAATCAAAATTTTTTTCTCGAACCAAGAAAATTTTCCAAATTTTACAAATTTTTTTGGTTCGAGAAAAAATTTCGATTTGATCCGAGAAAATTTCGTTCTTCATTTTTGGAGCGCAAAATTATCTTGAAATTTTCCAAATTTTCTTGGTTCGAGAAAAAATTTTTTATTTGATCCGAGAAAATTTCGGTCTTCATTTTTGGACCGCAAAATTATCTTTAATCAAGAATAATTTTCTTGGCTCAAGTTAACCTTTTTTTTTTTTTTTTTCTGTGTACCTAGACGATTAAGCAGATAGTGCTTGATCATGTTTTCCTGCAGCGGGGTACCTACTAGCAAGATATTTCTTTCTTTTAGTATGCAGATGTAAAAGTGGAAAGGTGAAGCTTACAAAAGAGTAATTACTCGTCGGGATAAAGATAATGATAATAATAATAATAATAATAATAATAATAATAATAATAATAATAATAATAATAATGATAATAAACGTCTTCATTATCGCAGTGAAATTAGTAAACGCGGACTTCACAACCGAGAATACCAACTTTCTCAAAGCCAGCTCCAACCCAACCCGCATCTACCCTTGAAGCACCTATATATATACATATATATATATATATATATATATGAAACTCATAATTATGAAACGTTTATGTATATATATACTACCTATTTTATTTTCGTAATTAACAAAATGGATGTAAAGATCCAAAGAAATATGAAAATGATGGTTTATAATCATTTTCTCATCCCTTATATCCTTTTCTCGATCCCTGGACCAGCTGATCCTTTCTGCAAAGTTTAGTTTTTGCTTGTACCTACATATCGATGGACTAATTCCGTACGGGCGTAAGGGACAAAAAAAAAATTTTTTTTGCGGATATGCCCACAAGATTCTCCATTGGATAAAAAAGATTTTGCCACTAAAAAAACGAATTTTTTTTTTTTTTTTTTTTTTTTGGGCGGGTGGGGGGGGCGGGGGCTTACGCCCGTTTGGCATTAGTCCATCGATATGTCGATGACTGAAGACCGCAGCATCCAATGTACCTTGCTGGTTGTGAAATGGGGGGACAAAGTTAACACGAGAAAGACGTCGCGTAGGTCGGTAGGTATCTACTCTACTCTTATCCTTTTCTTCTTAACGTAGGGGTGTGACGTCACCGTCGTTCCGTCACGTAAGCGACTGTGCAGGGGTTGCGTTACGTAATCCGTCGAGGGTGCAACCACCGACTGCCCTACTTTCCTCTTTCGGCCACAAGCCCGTCGTATTTCCTTTTCCCTTTTCTCTTTCTTCCATAGTTTCTCACTTCTTGTTCTTCTTCTTCTTCTTGTTATTCTTATTTTACCCTGCAGACGTCTTTGCTGCATTCAACTATAACGGGCGCGCGGTATACTACGGTACCGGAAGTTCCTTCTTAAATCTTAGGAAACTCCTACCACCGCACGAAAACTCTGACTAATTGACACGAACGACGCGGAAAACGGAGGGAACGGGGTTTTCCTTTAAGCAATTTTCTCTGTCCGCAACCTCGCTCTCGCGCGCCCCTTGATAAATTCTTGATTCTTAACGCCAATGCGGGAAGTAGGTTGGTGGCTACCGCAAGAATCCAGAATCCAGAATCCAGAATTCAGAATTCGTAATGTAATAAAATTACCTACTTATTACGCAGAAACGCGCGAATATCGTGGAATTAATTGCATATTGAAATCTGAATTTCTGGTTTCCTTATCCTTCTGGGAGATTTTCAAGGGCGAGAAATTTCCCTTGCGCGTCTTACGTTATGATAAATAATTCTGGGCAAGGGAGAAAAATGAACGGATGAATGGTTGAACGGTTGAAATCGTGTTATCAACCGTTTTCTCGTAAATTTGACTAATTACCTTTTATTTTTTGCTAATTAACTGTGCAGCCTACCTACCTAACTACCTAACCAGCAGCTTTATATATATATATATATATACGCGTGGTGTTTTTTCAAGTGAAATTTACCAGCCCTGCCACGAATTTCATTTCAATTTACTGTGAGAATAAAAATTTAGAGCCATAAATGCAAAAATGTAAAAATACAAAGAAGATCAACCCTCCGTTTTTAACATTATGAATTCACTACAAAATTGGACTATCTTGCGGTTTTTTTTTTTTTTTTTTACGTATAATCCGCCAATACCTACCTCTACCTATCTACCTACCTGGGACGCGACGCTCCTCATCACTTTGCATTTTGAAAGGCAGCAATTCATGATTGAGATCTCAAAATGACACTTTTGGGGTAACGGTCTGTCCGCTCTCTTTCCGCCTCTCCACACCCCTACTACACTCTACTTTATGACATAAAAAAAAAAAAGAAACGAGTAAAAAGAGAAGAAAGAAAAAGAAAAAAAAAAAAAAAAAAAACGAAGAAAAATTGAGGTCTATTTTTAAATTTTAAAAGAGAAAATGAGGTGGTGAGTAATTTAGTGTAAAATCTGATGGCCTTTGAAACGTCCCTTTTTTCACAAACTGTCAAATTTTAAGGGTCAGTGCAGTAGGTTCAATAATTTACTTTTACTAGGTATACTTTACACAATCGATTGTGTGAAAATTCAGAAGATTGAATATTATAATAATGATCACGTCGTTCGAACCGCAAATTTGTCTCGTTACACCCTTTCCGGTCTGTATATAAGTGAGAAGAAACGACAAAACGAAGGGATGAAAAAAACTGAGGATCTTTCTATACACCTACTTAAGCAGTTATTGTTTCCTCTGTGGGGGTTTGCCCCTTTTTATCAAGAAATTATTTCTATCGCAGGTCTTTTAAGAATAACACTTAGGTTCGGTCTCTCCCTCTCTTTTTCTCCACTCCCTCTCTCTCTCTCTCTTTCTCTCTATGACAGACGATAATATAACGAGATATAAAGCGCGCGTGACCGATTCAATTACCTGAACTCGGTAAGCATGAACGAGAGAAAGGATATAAAGGCGGTGTGAGAAAAGAGGTGAGAAATTTTCAGGACATGAAGTAGAAAGAGTATATAGGAGGAAAGTAGCTTGAATATAAGAGTTTATACCTATGTAGGGTCGAGAATCCCCTAAGGTTTTTTTTTTTTTCCTTTTTTTATTTTATTTTTTTTCCGTTTTCAAGGTAATAATTTTTTAACGACCGACTAACTGATTTTTCTCTATATACCTATCTAACGCGCGGAAAAGGAGGAAAAGAGGTGATGAAAAACTGCTGACGCAACGACAAGGGCGACGGTTCTGACAAAGGCAAAGGTAGAAGTAGAGGTAGAGGTAGAGGCGATCGAAACTTCTCGAAAATTATACGTGCAGATTGATCTTTATGTCTGTGTGTGTGTGTGTGTGTGTGTGTAAGCAGGTCTTTCACAGAAGCTGTTATATTATGCACACAGATGTGACCTTAAATATATGTATGTATATTAGGGTGTGCCAAAAAAAAAAAAAAATTCAAACGCACATGAAGATTCCGGTAGAGCATTTTTAACAGAATATCTCAGCCAAATATGAGCTCTTAAAATTGATATTTAGAGCTGCCTAACTCAGTTTTCCCATTTTTGATTTAAATAACATGTGAAAAAAAAAAATCGGAAAATTTTTTAATTGTTTTTTCTCGTAAGCGGCTTGATTTAGAAACTATCTGAAGACAGATTCTTATAGGAAATTTCACGCTCTATAAAAAAGTACTGAGATAAAATTTTCCTAACTCTCACCGATTAAGAGATATTCTCCTATAAACATTGAGTCATAGCGTCATGGAGACATTTGACTCTGGGAAAAACAATTTTTTTTTTTTTTCAACCGCGCATCAAAATTTCGGTAGAACATCTCAAATAGAATATCTCAGCCAAATATGAGCTCTTAATAATGATATTTAGAACTGCCTATTTCAGTAACTAAAATTCATAACTAAAATTAGTAAATAAAATAGGCAGTTCTAAATATCAATATTAAGAGCTCATATTTGGCTGAGATATTCTATTTGAGATGCTCTGCGAGAATGTTGATGTGCGTTTGAATTTGTGTCTTTTTTTTTTTTTTTTTTTGGCACACCCTAATGTAAATATTTATGTATACAGTATTGTTCAGGTTGAGCGGTTCATATTTTAAGGGTAGATTCCTTGCGGTATTCTAAGACTAAATTTCCTTTACCAGAAATTCGAGGGACCAATAGTTTCCGAGCTATAGAAGATCTTAATCAACCGATCATAGAACTTATATAGGTGACACAGACTAGGGCTGGCGTTGAGTGTAGATTGAGCGGTGCCTAGTCTATTGTGACCTATAGGTACGCTCTGCGATTGGTAAACTAAGATCTTCCGTAACTCGGGAACTATTGGTCCTTCGAATTTCTGGTAAAGGTAATTTAGTCTTAGATTTTCATGGGGAATCACATACCCTCAAAATATCGTCCGCTCAACCTGAATCATCCTGTATGTATGTACATAAGTAGGTATTTACCTATATACCTATAACACGGTAACAAAGTATCGATGTATCGAGAAATCGAGCCAAGGTCTCGCGCCTGAGCGACACTCACCCTAACCCAAGCCAACTTTGTAAGGACGGCGTGTATACGTTATCATATATACATATATATGTAGGTATAAGTAGGGGTTTCCGGAATTCGCGCGTAATAAGCACGTGGGGTGATTTCCGGCTCGGAACCTTTTAACGGAAAAGAAAAAACGCGTTATTTGATAACAAAAAGAGAACAAGAAATAAATAAAAATGAAACAAAGAGTTTTAGCTGTTTGTGCGAATCTGTGGCTAATAACTTATTATTTGTATTTTCAATGTAACGACAACAAAATTCGACACGGTTTAAGAGGGATGCCAACCTACGAGAAGGATAAAACGTTCATCGCATTCAATGTTTTATTGTGGCGAGAATGAAGGACGCAAAATAATTGTGAAAATGGCATTTGAAAGCTACGAATTTCCGCTTCAAACTGAAAAAAAAAAAACTCGAAAATCACAAAAATCAAGTCCCCTGCATCCATTTAAGTAGACAGTGGGTCGAGAAACGGTGACCAGGTTTATGGACAAACGGAATATCTGAAACACAAAAACCAATACTTTTTGGAATCGTCAATGTACCCTCTAAGCTTCTATGGAACGAATTTCTCAATCGACCTTTCGTTTTTGAAAAATTGATAAACACGTTCTCGAAAATCCCGAAAAACGCGATCAAATGCAAAAAAGATTCGTCACTTGACCACGTTTGAGTGGATCAAAAATGCGTTCCATAGAAGCTTAGAGGGTACATTGACGATTCCAAAAAGTATTGGTTCTTGTGTTTCAGATATTCCGTTCGTCCATAAACGTGGTCACCGTTTCTGGGCCCACTGTCTACTTAAATGGACGCAGCGGACTTGATTTTTGTGATATTCGAGTTTTTTTTTTTTTCAGTTTGATGCGAAAATTCGTAGCTTTCAACATTTGCATCCTACATTTTCGCCACAATAAAGCATTGAATGCGATGAACGTCTTATCCTTCTCGTAGGTTGGCACCCCCCTTAAACGGTTGAAATTCATTATTCAGTTACTTTCTTTCCTTCTTTCTTTCTTTCTTTCTTTCTTTCTTTCTTTCTTTCTTTCTTTCTTTCTTTCTTTCTTTTTTCTCTGGGAGAGAAAGTATACGAAAATTACTAAACCAAAGAAGTATACCGATCTATTCAACTAATTTGTAAAATTCGTGCAGCTACTGCAATGTCGAGATAGAATGACATCGATCTAATCTAAAAAAAAAAAAAAATGTTGGTATGTATAATTATAGTTGATAAGTGGCTGTAGATATAATAATGTTGTAAGAAATTACCTCAGCCTGTTAAGTTAATACATAATAAAATGATTATGTTCATTCATGCGATTTGAATTTACGAGCTGTTTTGTCATTATCCATTTCGTATCTGACTTCAATTTGTCCAAAAGGAATTGAATTAATGCTACAGAGGGTAAGGAGAGTACGCATTTACAATTAATGAATTTTCGAGAATTCGTTAAGTATACTTACCTCCAGAGAGGTATATATACCATTGGGAATAATAATTAGAAGTATGATAAGGATAAGACGAAAGATAAAATTATCATGAAATTGAAGGAACAAAAAAAAAAAAAAAAGAATAAACTCCATATAATATACCTGTTGTTATAAATTACGACGCATAAGCTAAAGATCGACAATTGTTGAGTGGTAATGTGTTACGATTTAGACTGGGACTATTCTGGATTGCCTAGAATATCGTCCCATCAAATATTGAATATTCGTGATATTGTTTGAGTTCGTAACTCGCTTTTACACATCTACGTATATCCAGATAGATAACTGGAAATGATTCGGTGCTGTCGATATAATTATATTAATGAATATGTGAATATGTGAATATATGCGATTAAACTGAATTATCATTTATTGATATAATTATTCAGGTAATATATGATTCGAAGTTATAATATTTTATGATACATTGGCTAACTTATATTACGTGTAAATGTGCAAGTACTTTATCAAATTGTGAAGTCAATTGTTTTATATAGTCGAAGAGTACGTGAAATTTGCAAAAATATTATCGTATTCGTAATCTAGAAGCAAAATTAGAGTGATGATCAAAAAATCTGGATAACAATTGACAGGGTCTAATTATAATTGTTATGATGTTCAATTGCACTAACAATTCGAGAGTCGAATTTTATCTTGATTCGTAACTTTATCTAGATAAATTCTAGAATTATGTGGCACAAAATTCTAGATAAATTCTAAAATTATGTGGCACGAAATTCTAGATAAATTCTAGATTCACGTGGCACAAAATTCTAGATAAATTCTAGAATTATGTGGCACAAAATTCTAGATAAATTCTAAAATTATGTGGCACAAAATTCTAGATAAATTCTAAAATTATGTGGCACAAAATTCTAGATAAATTCTAAAATTATGTGGCACGAAATTCTAGATAAATTCTAGATTCACGTGGCACAAAATTCTAGATAAATTCTAGAATTATGTGGCAAAAAATTCTAGATAAATTCTAGAATTATGTGGCACAAAATTCTAGATAAATTCTAAAATTATGTGGCACAAAATTCTAGATAAATTCTAGAATTATGTAGCACAAAATTCTAGATAAATTCTAAAATTATGTGGCACGAAATTCTAGATAAATTCTAGAATCATGTGGCACAAAATTCTAGATAAATTCTAGAATTATGTGGCACAAAATTCTAGATAAATTCTAAAATTATGTGGCACAAAATTATCCCTAAAAAGCCAAGTTTCACATAGATCGGGAGACAAAACTTTGACAACGGTTTTGTATCCTCTTTAGATGCTGTTAGATCAATTTCAATCACGATTTTGTCCCATATAACCGGAAAATGAACTTTTTTTCGACTTATTACCTATACAGGGTGAGTTTTCTCTGGTGTCGAATGAGGGAGGGGCTTATCGGCGCAAACGCTCCGCCTATTTTTATTCACACTTGTTAAAATCGTCAGTTTTGACGGCACGTGAATATGAAAGTGATAAGTAATATAATAAGTATGAACAGAAAGGGGCGGAGCGTTTGCGATGATAAGACCCTCCCTCGATTCGATACCAGAAAAAAAAAACTCACCCTGTATAAATCGGAACAAATTTTTCAATTCGTTTGCACACAATTCCTCTATCGTTTGTATCTCTATATCATAAGCCTGTCCGGTGCAGAGAGAAAATTTCAGGATAACAATCTATCTTCCATTTTTTTTTTTTTTTTTTTTTTTTTTTTTTTTGTCAAATGGCAAAAACGAACTCGCTTTAATCTTATATCCACCTGCACCCTCGTCTTGACAAATTCGGTAATTATATCTTGTATAAAATCCCTCTAACATACCTACGTACACTTAATCATGAACCTGTCCGATCCATATGACCTACGTCGGATAACAGCCACTACGGTATACCGGGAGGAAGTTATTACCGTGTCTTCCTCCACATTGGCCGGAAGTTGTGGTTCTCTAGGTCTCAAGGTCACCGCGTGGACCCTTCGAGAGTTCTTGTACCTTGTACCTAGTTTCTGCATAGAATAAACCGCGTAAAGGTTCCGGGATGATACTTTGGGTATATATATAGCGGAATGGATTTACGCTCAGCGATCCACGGTCCATGGATCCAGGGGCTACGTCACCGTCCGGATGCTGGATGCTGGAGGCTGGAAGCTGGAAGCTGGAAGCTGGAAGCTGGAAGGCTGTAGGCTGTAGCCGAGGGTGGCGACCCGTTCGAAAAGCGCAGGCGTGCTACACAAGGGTGGGAGGGCGGGCAGCTCACTGCGCCCGGGACACGCTCAACGCCCGAGAACCGCGAGGGCCGCGCGCGGGTGTCGCAAGCCTTACCTTACCTACCTGGTGCCCCGTCGTCGTTACCTGTCGCCCCGTGGACGGCGGAGAACGTCATATCGAGATAAAAGAGCGAATTTGGTTACCCCGAAAAATTCAGTCACCGCAAGTGTGCGCCTTATACGACTCAATTTTTTGGAAGTAAAAATAAAGAGAGGACACCCTCACCCGGGAGAGAATAAAGATTAAAATAAATAACGAGATAAAGAAAAAAATGGAAAGGGGCGTTTGTATAGATATCAAAAAATGCACAAAATACGTTTAAAGTGTTAAAAAAAGAAAGGAATTTTCAACGGGGTATTTTTTTCTTACCCCTTCCTTAATTGGAGCTGAAGAGAGTGAGATAAAAACCGCAGGTTGATTGACAGTAACGTATAACGTGCGTGGGAGAATAGCGTTTTGTGTGCGGTATACGGTATAAAAAAAAAACGTCAAGAGTTTTATCCAACGCCTAGGAGAGACAAATCTGAAGGGTTTTTCACCAACAGGCGTAAAGAAGAAGAAGAAGAAGAAGAAGAAGAAGGAAGTACGTCGTTGAATTCCCGCGTGGGAAGGAAAAGAGCATCTTAAGAAAAAGAGGTTTAATTCAAACGCGACATGAGCGAGGGAACTCCGAAGACTAAGGTCAAGTCGGCGTCTCGTCTGGAAGCCGGTATGATCGTCCCGCGAATAAATGTAGAATTAATTTAACTAGGAATTATAATACCTAAATCGCATTTTTGGTATCCAGATGCTCTCGAGCTTCCGTAAGTTCCAAAAACGCATTTTTATTTTTTATTTTTTGCCAAAACCCCATATTCGCATAGAACAATGTAACAATCGTATATGTGGTGATCCGCTGCGTTTTTTACACGTAGATCATGTCGCTACAACCGTTATCCTTATATATAGTTAATTGAAAGGGACAATAATGAATGAAAGAAGGGTGGGTATATCTCTTGTATCGCGCCTTGTGATCCGGGTTGATCCTCTTCTTCGTCCAGTGAGTTGAGTATATATATATCTGGTACCGAGCGTGGCGATATTCAGTAGCAAAGAAGTTCCTCTTCCGCAAGAACGAGAAGAGGCGAGAAGAGGCGAGGCGGACGAAGGAATTGGAAGAAAAGCCTTTTGATCAAAGGATCGAACGAGACTGACGGAAGTATCCTCATCCTCGATTCAGTTCATTGAAGTACACTCGATGCTCGATCCTCTTCCACTTTACCACACTGTAGCATATATTCCGGGTGTATCTTTATCTATTTCATCCCATCATCGCTCGGTGTGGAACTTATGCGTCGATATTATTACACGATTAAAGTACTCGTGCAGGTGATCGGTACTAAACCACGATCGACCCCGTTCTGCACTCAAGAGTGAAAAAGTATTAAGGAGAAATTAGGTTCTCGTTTTTCTCCGATCATACGGCGTTTTGTTAGGCAAAAAAATCACTCGATTAGAATTCGATTAGATTCTAAATCGGGCATAAAGAAATCCTAAAGCCTGAGATGAATGCAGAAATCGCGGTTCCATTATAAACCACAATCGTTATCAACCGCATGTAGATATCCGGTGCAGCTACTGCAGACAATGAATGATGAGGGAAGTAATTAGTAAATGGTAGTTAATCACGGGAAAGAGGAAAGCGGAAAGGGGGAGGAATAGACGGAGGATTATCGCGTGGCATTATCACAAGTAAGGATTTTCGCCTTACCTATAGTACCTATAAAATGTCGATCAAAGTCCTATACCAATCGGTGTTGCAAAAAAAACCGTTGAATTTTTTCTCTGGAGCAAAATTTTTTCCGCTACAGATATACATCACACAAGTCTCTACAACCACGCCTTGACTCTCTACTTCGCGGTTTGATTGCGGCTTAAAAACGTACCTTTATGCGTATCCTCTAAACTCCTTTCTCCCCTGCAACTTTGCCATCATAATAATTAATAACGTGCTTGCTTTGATCCTGCGAGGCATTTCCCTAAATACGAAAATGGAAATAACTTAATTAAACGTAGTAGGTACATACCTACTGTTATCAATTTTCTGGGGTAAAGATTATCCATATAGAAATCGCAGCAGCAGCGGGTATATATATATATATATATATATATGGCCTTACGTCGAGGCATGCGGTATAATACAATCGTTGAATACCTACATGCGGATTTATCATGCATATGTGTAAATATCAGTGCGTGTATAGGTGTTATACGTAATCCGCGAGGTATATAGCCGTAGAACTCGGGCAGGGTTGGATGGGTTGGTACGCGAGGACGGGGGTGGGGTTGAGGGGTAGATGAGGCTGCGCCGCTGTGGTAGGACAGGACAGGAGAGAGATCAATGCGGAGTGCCGAGAGCCGAGAGCCGAGAGCCCCCAGCCTCCCTCTGGTTCTCTGGCCCTCCTCTCGCCCTCTCTAGCTCTCTCGTTTCTCCTCTCACCACGCCGCCAGTCCCTCACGTACCCAACGGCGACCCACCGACCTATATTTTACTTGAATTTGCGCGCACCCAACACTAGGGTAAGGTGCAGGGTGAAAAAGGGTGTTTGCCTGGCGCCGGCCGCTGCGTCGCAACGCCGCCGCACCGTGTAAGGCGCCGGGGTACATACTTACCCACTCTACACTTTTCAAACTTATCGTTAATATAAAGTTTCGTCATCTTTTGTTAATACCGCGTCGCCTTCAATATATCAAGCAATATCTATAAGGTCTACATACACACAATATCAAATGGAACGTCGTCACCTACATATTTTATAGAAAAAAATATACCTTTTTCTGCGCATGCATATTGAAAAATACCTTTTTCAAGAACTAGCTGTCTGCAAAGGAGATTGTCGATGACCCAGTTTCGTCAAAGCAGTTCGCTACTCCTTTCGAAATTCCGCAGGTTTCGTACTACGTGGCTCGATTTTTGTTAGAAATAAAGAAAGAGAGTTGTTTTCTTCTCTCAATTTGATCAGAAAAGAATATATAGGACAAATTTTTAAGACGGTATAATGCAATATACTAGAAAATTGAAAAATTGAGAAAGAGATGAAATAAAATAAAATAGTTGATTACTACCACCTACCTAATTGAAATTCGTTTCATGAACTTTTCTATATAGAGCGTAGAGACTGGGAAAAATATATATCTGCGATTGAAATCACTGCAATTTGTCTGAATTCGTACAACAGAAAATTTTCCACCTCGATTGCATTTTTATGCAGTGAATAATATCTGAAATATCCTGACTTTAATATATATGATAGATATATATAGATATTCAAAGCGAAATTTATATGCGAATTCATTAACGTAGAATGAATAATTCCGCGAATCGTAAACTAGCGAGAAGAAATTTTTATTTTATAAATAGACGACATACATGCGACCACACAAAAGACTAATGAGTCGTGTGCATGGTTTATTCCTTGATTATCCTCAATTTCACAATTTTGTATATATATCTTGCGGTTTTACAGTTCTTAGAAATATCTCATGGTCGAAAGCCTTATTAAGGCCCATCCCTAGTCGCCATCCTCCTTTCGGTCGAAATGTATCACATTTCGATTATTATCCAAGCCCAGGCGTCAAAAAACGCAAAAAAGGCCAACTTAGTGCAAATTCTATTTAAATTCCGAACACATACGTCGAAAAAAATGTTCGTTTCGTGCGAAAATAGAGTCTACAGATGGTTTTTACATTGTTAAAAAATTATTCGAATTCGATTTCCTCGGCGAACAATGTAAAAACCATCTGTAGACTCTATTTTCGCACGAAACGAACATTTTTTTCGACGTATGTGTTCGGAATTTAAATAGAATTTGAGCTAAGTTGGCCTTTTTTGTGTTTTTTACGCCTGGGCTCGGATGATAATCGAAATGTTACACATTTCTACCAAAAGGAGGTGAGCGACTAGGGATGGGCCTTAAGTTGCGGTAGAGCGGTTGTTTGATTTGCAATATCAAATCGCGCAGATTTTTGAGTAGACATATTTTCAAGAAGAGTAACTTTTCCAAGAGATTAACGGTCGCGTATTACATATATATATATACAGTATAGATGATCGACAATAAACATGTCTCTGAACGTTACATACGTAGGTGTATGCATCGGTCCGTAAAAGTCTATAAATAACGTGTCTAACGTCTTGTTCGAACTTATCCAAGCCCCGCAAGTTAACTCGAAAACATTTATTATCCATATAGGTATGTCAACGTTAGGTATTTCCGGACTAAATCGATCGTATAGCAATTGACAAACGATCGTAGTAAATACATGGTAGGTATAATATGTAATACGAAGCCGAATATTTCGAGAGCTTCAATTGTTCGAAATTACGCGATTTGCTTCATACCGCAGGTTAATATTATGGTTATAATAAATTATCATCGTTTATAATTAAAAAAATTCCATCTCTTTCGGAGCTAGAGAAAAAAAAAAAGAAAATAGAAGAAAAGCAAAAAAAAAAATTAGCAAAAAAAAAATCGTATAACAAATAAAAAACGGAAAACATAATAAATGTCCAACGTAGAGAAACGAATAGTCGGTCGTTTTTCACTCGCTACAACCAACGCGGCGACTACTAACAACGCTGGGGAAATACGGGGTCAAACCCTACCATCTAGGACACGGCTGTTTTGCGTTTACGAAAATCCTTGTCAGGAAACGACAACGCCCAAAAACTCATCTTCGCCTCCTGAAAGAAGGCTAAGAAAGTGGTTTAGATCCTGTTTTGGACGTACTTCGAACGGTGATATCTTCTATGGATTTTAATCTATATCTAAAAAATCGAACGATTTTTAATCAGACGATATTTATAATCTTGTGGGAACGTATAGTACTTATCGCTAAATTATCTTAGAATCGAAGTTGAGCAAATTAAAACCAAAAAGTTTCGAGAGATGAAGTAATTGACAATTTTCCTAAGATACTACCTAAATGTACAGACAGGATGCCGGCTTCTGTCGCACCTAAAATCTGCAACCGAGAATGCATCTCTTCTTAAGTTGGCAATACGTCCTAAACAAAAGCTGGCTTGACAGATGAAGCGACACGAGCATCGCAGCTATTCCACAACTCTCTGTCGCGGATGCGCTCAAGCCAGCTTTTGTCTTGGGTATTGCCAACTTGAAAAGAGATCTGTACCCTCGGTTGCAGATTTTAGGTGCGACATGACAGAAACCAGTATCCTTTCTGTACATTAAATTATCTCGTAAATTGTTTCGAGTGAAGAAACGTCACTCCTTCAAGGGGATATGGAAGGTGAATTATACACCTCGAATTTTTGGCAGCCAGTTTCCCAGCTAAAACACATCCGATCGATGTGAAATTGATATCAGTGACGCAGAAAAAGTGCACGGAGGGCATGATGCTCTTGGATTTCCAAAAAAGCGAAAATGTTTCGGGTGTTTTCATATTTATCAAGTACAATGTCAGCAACAACGATTATTCGTCACAGAGCATTCTTGATATAAAACTGTAAATTTTATTTTCGCTTTTTGGAAATCCAAGAGCATCATGCCCTTCGTTCACTTTTTCTACGTCACTGATATCAATTTCACATCGATCGGATGTGTTTTAGCTGAGAAACGGGCTGCCAAAAATTAGAGGTGTATAATTCACCTTTCATATCCCCTTAAGAGTGAGAAATGAAAATCGTACCACTCTTGCGATAGCGCTTGAAAATCAAATACTAAGATTTCCCTCTGGAGGAGCGAATTTTCACTATGTGAAAATCTCCACGATTTCTTACTTCACGAAATCTCGATACTTCATTGTGCAGATACTCAATTTCACCTATATATCAATTATTGTCAATAGACCTGCGGACAATTCTTCTCGATTAGGATTCGTTCAGGCGATAACTGCCGCAGTGGTTCGTAATAACTGTGCAGATAATAAACGATGAAAGTATATTACATACATCGTATATATATATATCATATGTATATGAGGTAGTCCACCCCAACCCGGCGGCATTTTTCCCTGACCATCTGCGATTTGTTTCATTATTTTTCATCTTATTCAACCTACAGCAGAACGTACTCTCAATTTTTTTCAGATTTTTCGGGTTAGCCGTTCGCTCAAAAAAAATTAATGAACTCACTTTTTGAGAAAAAAAACGCCCTTTTTTTAAATTCTCAAAAAATTCACAAAAATTCTGTGTCACAAAACAAACTTTTTGAGCCATAAATCATAGTGGAAGTATTTTTGTTTATTTTTTTATTCAATTTAATGAGTTAGACAAAACTTTTTTCCTCATTTTCTAACTATACTTCAATGACTGGATGTGTTACAAAAGCATCAGAAATAAGTATGTATACAAGGATGTGCTGCTTTACGCGTTGTACACAAAAAATGTGAAAAAAAAAAAAAAATTTTTTTTGTTTGGAAAAATTTACATGTATCTCCCCCCTTAAATTGAATAAAAAAATAAGCAAAAATACTTCCACTATGATTTATGGCTCAAAAAGTTTGTTTTGTGACCCAGAATTTTTGTGAATTTTTTGAGAATTTTAAAAAAGGGCGTTTTTTTTTCTCAAAAAGTGAGGTTCATTAATTTTTTTTGAGCGAACGGCTAACCCGAAAAATCTGAAAAAAATTGAGAGTACGTTCTGCTGTAAGTCGAATGAGATGAAAAATAATGAAACAAATCGCAGATGGTCAGGGAAAAATGCCGCCGAGTTGGGGTGGACTACCTCATATATAGTTTATATACTTGCCTATTTATCTGAGATTTCTTTACTCTGCGAATAGTTACACAAGGAGAAAAATCTTATATCTATACTTTACTTTATAAACGTAAATTTTATTATAATTTCATATTTCCTGATCACATATCCCTGCATATACACCTCCGATATAGGTATACTATATATACACTTACGTGTAATGCTATTTTATATTCATTTTTATTCAGGGGATGGAGGAGGCGCCGCTGGAGATGGCGAACCATTCGTGGGTGGAAATAATGCTGAGAAGATGTCGGGATACGAGACGAATCTTTACCTCTATAGCGTGAGTATAAGTGCAGATTATTAACGGCCTTTATATATATAAATGTAAAATTGCCAAAAACGTGTATATAGGTAGGATATATGAAAGATGTTAGGCCCACACAGGCTGATGAGTATAAAAGAGAAACCGAAATAAAATTTCACTGGTAGGTATAATAAAACGTGCGAATAATTTTAAAAAAAAACGTGTTACTATAGAAGTGGTAAGGACGAAATAGTCAATCGGTCAATAAAGAGGCTTCAATATTACTATACCCGAACCCTGGAGCAATTTATCACCGAAATTATTCTCCATTCAATGCTGAGTATAGTGTCTTTATAGTAAAAGTCGAGTGAAAAGATGCACTGTAAAAATTTTTATTAATTTTAATGCAGTGGCACATTTGCACATTAATTTGAAGAACACGTTCAGAAATTACGAATCAATGTGCATTTACATTAAAAATCATAGGTATTCAATATATTTTCATGATTTTGTCATGAAAGAATGCGTGAAATTTAACGATTAGGACATTGAAATTAATGTACATTATACGCACAACTTTACAGATAAACATTAATTTGATTTCATGTGCGTTCATAACTTTTGCTTCATGCACTTTACACTGTAAAAATTTTCATTAATTTTAATGCAGTGGCACATTTGCACAATAATTTGAAAAACACGTTCAGAAATTACGAATTAATGTGCATTCACATTAAAAATCATAGGTATTCAATATATTTTCATGATTTTTTCATGAAAGAATGCGTGAAATTTAACGATCAGGACATTGAAATTAATGTACATTATACACAATTTTACAGATAAACATTAATTTGATTTCATGTGCGTTCATAACTTTTGCTTCATGCACTTTACACTGTAAAAATTTTCATTAATTTTAATGCAGTGGCACATTTGCACAATAATTTGAAAAACACGTTCAGAAATTACGAATTAATGTGCATTTACATTAAAAATCATAGGTATTCAATATATTTTCATGATTTTGTCATGAAAGAATGCGTGAAATTTAACGATCAGGACTTTGAAATTAATGTACATTATACACAATTTTACAGATAAACATTAATTTGATTTCATGTGCGTTCATAACTTTTGCTTCATGCACTTTACACTGTAAAAATTTTCATTAATTTTAATGCAGTGGCACATTTGCACAATAATTTGAAAAACACGTTCAGAAATTACGAATTAATGTGCATTTACATTAAAAATCATAGGTATTCAATATATTTTCATGATTTTTTCATGAAAGAATGCGTGAAATTTAACGATCAGGACATTGAAATTAATGTACATTATACACAACTTTACAGATAAACATTAATTTGATTTCATGTGCGTTCATAACTTTTGCTTCATGCACTTTACACTGTAAAAATTTTCATTAATTTTAATGCATGCGGCACATTTGCACATTAATTTGAAGAACACGTTCAGAAATTACGAATTAATGTGCATTTACATTAAAAATCATAGGTATTCAATATATTTTCATGATTTTTTCGTGAAAGAATGCGTGAAATTTAACGATCAGGACATTGAAATTAATGTACATCATACACAATTTTACAGATGAACATTAATTTGATTTCATGTGCGTTCATAACTTTTGCTTATCATGCACTTTGCATCAAATTGAATGCATCAATTTTTTACAGTATATAATATCTGTTTTGTTTTTATGAAAAAAGACACCCAAGATACGGTTTTTCGTTATTTTTTTTTTTTTTTTTTTTTTGATCAGAATAAGCGCGGGAAAATTTGAATAAAAAACGCATTTCTATGAAAGAAAAAAGAAAAATAGACTCAGCCACCCTTAATTTACATGGATAGAATTAGCGCACGGTATATATAAGTAAATGGCATCGTTTGACCTTGAGGTGTCGTCCTTACCTCAACGTCGACGTACGTTGAACGGCTACAAACCGACGGACGTAGTCGACTATATAAAGTAATATAGGGACTTTTAGGGGTGCAAGGAGGGATAAGGTATAGGTATATATATATAGAATGGAAAGGGAGGCTTCGGGACTCGGTCGAGGTCGAGCTCCGCGGTATGTCTCTACGACACGGTTTAACGAAGGACCATACCACGCCAGTAGGTAGATACCTACGCTACCACCACACCGCGGGTACTCTTTAACCTTAGCCCCTACATCCGAGCACCCCCGCGTTTTCACACAGCCTGTCCCACTTTCGTATATATATATAGAGACGATTATTAAGGGTTGCTCTCACAAAATTAATGAGGATATAGTAGTAGCATAAACTTTTTTCTCTCCTCTTCTTTTCTTTTCTTTTTTCTTCAATAAAAAAAAGTTTATACTTTTTTTTTTTTTTTTTTTTTTTTTTTTCAATTTTTTTTTTTTTTTGTTACTTACATATACTGTATTTATATACTGATTTATATACCTACTTTATATAAAATTCTATTTACTGCGTAACTATATACTATGTATATATTAGACCGGTTCAAAAAAATCGACTATTCTTTTTCTTTCAATTTTCGCATTGAAATACTTTCGGGGGGCTGAGAAAAGATGCCTGTTAAAAGCGGAGCTCTTAATATTAAGATTTAGAGGTCGCTCATCGCGGATTTCTATTTTCCATTTAAATAGCATAGGAATTTTTTTTTTTTTTCTTGAGAATTTCGTAGCTCACAAACCAATGAACGAATCCAAATGACTCTTACATATTTTGATAGGGGATTGAACACTCTAAAAAATGTATCTATCATTGTGGAAAAAAAATCACAAAAAAAAAATAATTATCTCAACTATAAATCGAAATTTGACCTTGAATAACTTTGGAAGGAGTCAATTTATCAAAAAATGATAAGAGAAGCTTTTTGTAGAGTGTTCGATTTCCTATGAAAATATGTTTGAGTCATTTGGATTTGTTCATTGGTTTGTGAGCTACAAAATTATTAAAAAAAAAAAAAAAATTTCCTATGCTATTCAAATGGAAAATAGAAATCCGCGATGAGCGACCTCTAAATCTTAATATTAAGAGCTCCGCTTTTAACAGGCATCTTTTTTCAGCCCCCCGAAAGTATTTCAATGCGAAAATTGTAAGAAAAAGAATAGTCGATTTTTTTGAACCGGTCTAGTATATATATACTAGTACAAAAGAAAAGAAAAATTATCTTTTAATTAAAAACTGCGCAGTTCGACAGTATAATATATATAGTAGGATATAATAATAAAGTTCTTTTCAGAACCGTATATATATATAATAAATATGTTCTGGGAAACTGGACGTCATATTTCTGAACCTAGGTATAAATTGTACATATATGTACCTATATGTGTATATATGTATCGGACTGCAGGATATCAGCTAACGGATCGCTCTTCGGTTTCCGTTGTGTTCTATCGCTATTTGGTATAGAATTGTACTCTGGAATTAGACCAGACCGCAACAGTATAGAGGAGGAATCCGCTCTACCGCATCCCTATACTTACTTATATATATATAGATTATATAGATATAGGTACCCGAGTTTTTCTATTTTTTTATTTTTATTTTTTTTTTTTTGTTCATTTTTTTTTTTTTTTTTTTTTTCTTTACTTTTCTTTTATATCAAGTTTTTGTCCGAGTCGAGTTTACCTCGTAAATCAATAATTCCGCAGCATCTAGGTATCCCAACTGCTGCAAAGCTCTTATATGTATGTATAGGTATATGTATAGAATATGTAGTACATACATACATACCTGCGTTTTTTTTTTTTTTTTTTTTTACACGTATGTGTATGTACAATGTACATACGTAATGTATACACATATGTTCCGTAACATATTTTTTTCATCTTGGTATAGTATGTAGGTATACAGCTCGCGGATACTATATATAGGGATGAAAGAGCTTATCTCATCCTGCCGTAGATAAAGGCAGAAGAAAATAAAGGTCCTGCAACCCTCCAGGGAATTAATAATTGTATACGATGAGAGAGAGAGAGAGAGAGAGAGGAAAAAAACAGAAGGACAAAGAAGAAAAAAAATACTCTGTAATTCCATATACGCGAGGTAAAAATCAGGATTTGTCTGCATGTACATTAGACCGGTTCAAAAAAATCGACTAATCTTTTTTTTTTTTGCAATTTTCGCATTGAAATACTTTCGGGGGAGTGAAAAAAGATGCCTGTTAAAAGCGGAGCTCTTAATAATAAGATTTAGAGGTTGCTCATCGCGGATTTCTATTTTCCATTTGAATAGCATAGGAAATTTTTTTTTTTTATATAATTTTGTAGCTCACAAACCAATTAACAAATCCAAATGACTCATACATATTTTTATAGGAAATTGAACACTCTACAAAAAGCTTCTCTTGTCATTTTTTGATAAATTGACTCCTTCCAAAATTATTCAAGCTCAAAGTTCAATTTATAGTTGAGTCAACTATTTTTTTTTTTTTTTTTTGTGTTTTTTTTTTTTCCACAATGATAGATACATTTTTTAGAGTGTTCAATCCCCTATCAAAATATATAAGAGCCATTTGGATTTGTTCATTGGTTTGTGAGCTATGAAATTCTGAAGAAAAAAAAAATAAAACTCCTATGCTATTTAAATGGAAAATAGAAATCCGCGATGAGCGATCTCTAAATCTTAATGTTAAGAGATTCGCTTTTAACAGGCATCTTTTTTCAACCCCCGAAAGTATTTCAATGCGAAAATTGAAAAAAAAAAAAGAATAGTCGATTTTTTTGAACCGGTCTAATGTACATATAGACGTGTATAGGGTTGTAAAAGACGTATAAAGTAGATATACGAAGGGTATTACTGGAAGTGTAAAAAAAATTTCTCTAAATTTTAGAATTAAATCAACGAAGAAGTGAGAAAAATGAAAATAGTCAATTGGTCAATTTATAAAGCGATAGGCTTCGGAAGTACATACCTCATTGGGTTGACTACATAATATTAATATGACCGAAATCCGTCTGCATCAAATGCTAAATATATAATGTGAGATAATAAAAAAAGAGTGTATAAAAATCAATTGCGAATACGAAAGTATAATTTTATTCATGAAAAAGAAGACGAAGATACGAGTTAAATAAATATATGTTGCTTACTATATTTTTTTTATCACTGTATAGATATATATATAGGGATGATTGAGCTTATCTTATCCTGTCGTAGATGAAGGTATAGAAAAAAAAAAAAAAAAAAAAAAAAATAGAGGTCCTGCAGACTTCAGGGAATGAATAATTATATTATACGAGATGAAAGAAAATGTAAAAGAAAAGAAAAGAGAGAAAAAAAAAATACTCTGTAATTCTATACGCGAGGTGAAAATCAGCATTTGTCTGCTCGTATATTTGCTTGAAATCTGCTTTAAATCCGCCTAAATCCGGTTGGATCCGCTTAAATCCCGACGTTGACGACGTCGTCGTTCACCTCGTTTCACCCGCTGTGCATCAGCAGCAGTAGCAGCAGCATCCATTCGGGTGGGTTCCTGTCTCGTCTCTCTTACTCGTTGAGCGATTCGCCCGACCCGACACCCACAAACCCCCGCGATCTAATATCAAGAAGAATATATATATAGCTATATTATAATATAATACCCGCGAGATTTTCACCCCGTTTGCTTAATTTAATGAAGAAAAATCGAGAATTTTAATAGAATTTTCTTTCTCTTTTTTTTTAGTATTTAAAAATTGCTTTTCAAATGACTTTCAGGCATAGTATACGTGTATACATAGGAAATTCGTCTACCGAATCTATATATTATGAACTATCGTAATTCTATCACATATCGAATGAAATACCGTTTTGAAACTAGTTACAACGAGCAATCGATTGAAATTATCTGCTTTTATTCAGCTATCGACGCCATTGGGAGGTTCGTTGACGAGATAATTGTCTCTCACAGGTCAAATAACGATTCTGAATACAGAATATATATATGTCGTAATATTGGTGTACACAGAATATATTTTGTAACAATCATAACATGTTATAGACTCGATATAAATTGTGAGAAAAATATCATCAAATCGAAAGGAAAAAAAAAGACAATTTTTTTTTTTTTTTCAAAATCGTATCGCAGGGCTCAAGATGTGAAAGTTTATCAGGGTATACTTATATTTTCCAAGTTGTGTTAGTCTTAACGATAAGTGCATCATAAAAGTTAGCTTGATATCGCGCGTATGAAGCCCTCGTATAACGATGGAGAATAGAGTATATAGGAAGTAGAGAGTAACAGGTTGGTAGGTAGGAAGTAACCATACAGGATGATTCAAGTTGCGCTGATCAAATTTTAAGGATAAATTCCTTGCGAAATTCTAAGACTAAATTTCCTTTACCAAAAATTCGAGGGTCCAATAGTTTCCGAGCTACATCAGATCTTAGTTCACCGATCAAAGAACTTATAGGTGACACAGACTAGGCCTAGCCTTGAGTGTAGATTGAGCGGCGCCCAGTCTATGTCGACGCCCGATACGAATAACAGCACATTTCAGATTCCGGGTGAAAAAGAGCACGTTTCAAATTCCGGGTCGAAAAGAGAACGTTTCAGATTCCGAGTGAAAAAGAGCATGTTTCAGATTCCGAATGGAAAAGAACACGTTTCAGATTGAGAATGAAAAATAGCACGTTTCAGATTCACTCGAAAACTAGCATAATTCAGGCGAAGCGAATATTACTCATTAGTAAGTGTCAGGTAGGTTTATTATGAAATTGGAAATGCACAATTATGCACAAAAACTCGATTCAATTTTATCATTGAATGATTAATTCAATCTTATAATAAACCTACCTGACACTTGCTAATAAGTAATATTCGGTTCAACCTGAATTGTGCTAGTTTTCGAGTGAATCTGAAATGTGCTATTTTTCATTCTCAATCTGAAACGTGTTCTTTTCCATCCGGAATCTGAAACGTGCTCTTTTTCACCAGGAATCTGAAATGTGCTGTTATTCGTATCGGGCGTCGATGTGACCTATACGCTCTGCAATTGGTCAACTAAGATCTTCCATAGCTCGGAATCAATTGGTCCCACGAATTTTTGATCAAGGAAATTTGGTCTTAGATTTTTATGGGGAAACTACCCTCAAAACCTTATGGCCCACTCAGCTCGGAGCACGCGCTGTATAGTTGAGGAAAGTTAGCCAGGAGCACTGAGGCGTAACCATGAAGTTATAAATGTGACAAAGCAAATGTAACTCCAAAGTTGAAGCAGCCGCGGGTGCAGAAAACAGCTTCTGACTCAGAAGGAAGGGAGCGAGGAGAGGGGAGAGAAGAGTGTACCTAATTCGATGAAAATTGGGTTCAAGTTTAAGGCGGGAGCCCAAATTGACACAGACACTCTGATAAAATACGATAAAATAGGAACAACCGCGCAGCGCTCGCTCGCTCGCTCATGGAGAATAAGAACTAAGAAGCTTTGCGAATTTTCAGCACACAAAGTATCATAAGTTGTTTTCTTTGTTTTTGCGTTCACCTACTTTCGTACAAACATATTTCGTGGAACTGATTCGAATGAAACATCAAACAACTTTTCGGTGTTGTTACTTATGTACGGTATAGAAAAACGTGCGCAGAGTCTAACCAAGTCGTTTTATACAAAGGGAGGCATTCCGAGTCGAGAAACAATTTTTTGGCAAGAATTTAAGCCGATTATTAAAAGTATAAATTCTGCAACAGAAATAGACCCGTTAGTCATTCGGTCTAAATTAGTATAATTATTATTCTTCGACTCTAAATGGTGGTGCAGCAATGTTGAATATAATCTTTATTATTAATCTGACGCGAAATATACGCGTCGAGATGAATCTTTCACTCAAAGCAATTTTTTATAATCTGAAGAAACTGCGCGGCTTCACTCACTCCCCAAGTTCTGAACTCTGACCTCCATATTACAGTCTCTGGTCTCTGGTCTCTGGTCTCTGGTCTTTGGATGCTGTAGCCATCTGCCTCTTCCATTAAAATCGCTTTTGATGGACGTATTAATATGTACGCGGTTCTCTTTCTTTCTTTCTTTCTTTCTTTCTTTCTTTCTTTCTTTTTTTCTTATGATTTATAATTCACTACGTGGAGTTTTATACATACTATACGACCCCCAATTTAACATGAAATTTTTATTTTCACTTACAAGAATATTATGCGTACATATTTAACGCGTTCATTAATACGTTACGCCGTTTATTACGATCAGTAGCCAAATGCGGCCCGCATCGAATTCCCATTAGAGTAAAAGCCTTGGTTTATGGATTCAGCCATATCACACCAATATAGGTATATCCACTAAATCAGTAACGCCGATATTTATTCTGGCCATGAAATTTGCCAGAAACTAATCTCGCCCGGAATTGCTCGAGCTACCGTATAACACGATGCCATAGATTGTATCACAATTCTCTTATCACGTTTTACGCGGCATATTCCTGCTTCCTGTTTCATTTTATTTTATCCACCAATTATATTACCTATAAAGAAAATCCCTCGGTCGTTATTTTTATACAATGAAACCATACCGTCTATATACTTGTATTTTTATTATCTTTAATAAAATTTTGCGAAAAATTTTTCAATAAATTATCAATAACGATACTAAAGATTCATGAAATGAAAAATTTTACAGGAGGAAATGGAGGACCGACCTCGTATTTCAACGCTTCTCAACAGTCTCGCAAATTACAGCAACACGATACCAGTCGCAACAGACCCGGATAGCAAGCCGGCACAACCACCAGGTGGTGGAGCACGTATGGGGACACTTATCGGCGTATTTTTACCCTGTATTCAAAACATCTTTGGTGTTATACTCTTCATTAGATTGACATGGGTCGTTGGTACAGCTGGAGCAATCCAGGGCTTCCTAATCGTGCTGTGCTGTTGCTGTGTCGTAAGTAACACTCACCATTATTCCAAAGATTAAGACGGTTTTGGAATTGATTAGAACCGTGCATCGATTTTTTATTTTGCCACACATGGACCGAGTCTGTCGACGAAAAAGTTCCCTCCGAATTTTAAGAAGTTTCAACGAAAGACCCGGCCTGTACCACTTTTTTCTTAATGCGATCAATCTATGTACTGCAAAATCCATAAAATTTCAAATAATTTCAAATTTTGTCAAAACGCAAAAAACAGTGCTGTTGAATTTACTCTGTGAGCAGTAAATATAATATGGACAGCACTTTTTTGCAGTGGAAATTATCACAATTGTGGTAACATTCACTCATATAGACATTGAAGGCCACTTGCTCCAATGTACCCAATACTAGAATTGTGATAATTTCTACTGCAAAAAAGTGCTGTCCATATAAATACTGCTCATAAAGTAAATTCGACAGCACTGTTTTTTGCGTGTAAAAATGGTAATTATTAGTTGTGAAAAAACTAACTAGGAGAGTATCGCACCTCCGGGTCATGGATCTTGACCAAACTTATACTAGGGGTATTTCCTTGATCCAAAATATGAAGTACCTGCTGAATAACTATCCGAAATGGGCCTTTACTCTATTAGTGTATTACTATTTACTCTATTACTAGTTTTTGTGCTGCGTTATGCAAAACCCAGGTTACGCTGATTTCTATTGTACATTTAGGTAAATTGATAGAGTAAAGGCCCATTCCGGAGAGTTATTCAGCATGTGTCTCATATTTTGGCTCAAGGATGAAACACCTCTATAAGTTTGGTCAAGATCCATGACCCGGAGATGCGACACTCTCCTATTAGTAAGTCAATAGAATACTTTTGCACAGCGTACCAGTGATTAAAAAAAAAAAAAAATATTATACATCAGACTCGCTTTCTCTTCATATTGCACAGATCGTGAATGAAAGACTGAAAGGGTTGTTTCCGGCGAAGATATTTTCTGCCCATAAATAGTGAGTATACACTCAGAAAAAGATCTTGTTGACACAACCAAAATTTGGATTATTATATGCACAATCACATTTTTTGTCCAGTCAACCAAAAATTTTGTTGGAATAGCCAAAATTTTGGTTGTCCCAACAAAATTTGGTTTTCCCAACAAAATTTTGGTTATCCGAACGAAATTTTTGGTTGACTGAACAAAAAATTTGATTGACTGAACAAAAAATGTGATTGCGCATGTAATAACCAAATTTTGGTTGTGTCAACAAGACCTTTTTCTGAGTGTAGGTATAGGTCACGGAACCTTGGCTATAATGGTCGTTGAATACATAATCGTTAACAGAATCGATTTGTGATGTAGTACCCACAAGTATGCAAGGATCGGGTCAATGCGTTTGGTGTTTAAACGAAGGTCGAGAATTAACGTCGTACGTGACATTGCCCCGGACGACGTCTAACGTCAGTCTTAATTATCGCCCAATCAATTCTCGGCCAATTATCCCAAGCCACAACTACATAGGTATCTATGCTTATAATACTAATTCCCACAGACTATGCTGACGGCAATCAGCATGAGCGCTATCGCTACAAACGGTGTGGTTCCAGCTGGTGGATCATACTTCATGATATCACGAAGTTTAGGACCAGAATTCGGAGGTGCTGTTGGAATGCTATTCTACATGGGAACCACCTTAGCTGCAGCTATGTACATCATCGGTGCTGTTGAAATCGTACTGGTGAGCATGAAACCTCTTATTTGTATTTTGTTTTTTTTTTTTTAACCGAATGACTATATGGAACGGCAATATATATACTGTCGTAATGTTCTGTATGGCGAAAATAAGAAAACTGATCCTTACAATCGCCAAGTTTAGCACATAAGTTAATTTTCACTTTCCATATATGTACAGACTTACATGGCACCGTCGATTAGCATATTCGGTGACTTTACTAAAGACGCTAGTATAATGTACAACAATTTCCGAGTTTATGGTACCGGACTGCTGATGGTTATGGGAACGATAGTCTTCATCGGTGTTAAATTTGTAAACAAATTTGCCACGGTTGCATTGGCCTGCGTTATACTCTCCATCATCGCCGTCTACGTTGGTCTTTTCTACAATTTCTACGGTAGCAACGATCTCAAGTAAGTATTCTATAAATTTATGTATAGGGATTGATCGTCGGAGAATTGTGAATGAAAAAGCAAATCGAACAGTTAAAATCGAGTTTACGTCCATCTATTCTAAAACGGATATTCCTGGAAATGACAGCTTGACGTTTTGACGGATTTCATACTCCAACTACATAATATATGATTTATTTATGCATCGTAATGTAATAAATTTCAGAATATGTGTTCTTGGCAAGCGTTTGTTGAAAGATATCGATGTGCTAAATGATTGCAATAAGAAAAAGGGTGGAGTACTGGAAGCTGAGTTTTGTACAGATAACGGTACACGCTGCGATCCATATTACAACGAAAGCACAATTGAAATAAGAAACGGTATCCACGGTTTGGCGAGTCGCGTTTTCCTCGGTATGTATATATATGGACTTCCTGCGTTACTCTGTTAATTATCTTCAGTTTCTTCCTTCCCTACACTCAGAAAAAGGTCTTGCCGACACAACCAAAATTTGGTTATTATACGGTCAAAGAAATTTTTTTGTTCAGTCAACCAAAATTTTGTTGGGCCAACCAAAATTTTTGTTGATACTACTAAATTTCTTGTTGGCACAACAAAATTTGGGTTGACTGAACAAAAAAATTTCTTTGACCGTATGATAACCAAATTTTGGTTGTTTCAACAAGACCTTTTTCTCAGTGTATATATATAGTAGCTATTATATTATATATATACTTATACCTATATCTATATCTTTACGTGAGTACGGAAATTCTTGGCGTCAAAATTAACGAGGTGAATATAGAACCCCTGAAGGGCTTTGCCTACGTTTGTGTACATAGGGAACACACGTATGCGTCGCAGTATAGAGACCGAAAACCGTGTTGGGTCTTAAGGTGTTCGACAAACACGGCAACGTGTCGTAGAATAGTTTGAACGCGGATACCTACGGCCTGCTATACCGCACCTCGCGAACAAACACAGCTACCGCACAAAACCCTTTCGTATATACTATATCCGTTCGCAGGGTACAAATTTGTTCCATGCGGGTGGCCAAAAACTGCGAGAGGAAGTTGGCGGTACCAGATGCTGTGAATCGACAACCCGAAGAAAACTTATGTTCACTTGATTATTATATTATTAAACCGCGGGAATGAAATATCGAGAAATTTCTTACTTGGAGTAAAAATGAAATGACCACGTTTTCACCGTTTGAACCCTTCACTCAGATTTTTGATTAACTATAAAAAAAATGGCCGATGACAATAATAGAAATAAAACGGAGAATTGAATTGAATTGAATATATTTTCGCACGCATTTTGATGTATGTGACATTTTTTTCAGACAATATATGGGACAGTTTCCTTGAGGAGGGTCAATTTCTTGCGTATCAAAATAAGCCAAAGGATGTCGACAAGATGTCGGATAAAGCATATAATCAAATACAGGCTGATCTAACGACGACTTTTACAATTCTGATTGGAATTTTCTTCCCTTCGGTAACAGGTGAGTTATCTAGGTTTATAAGTTTTTTTTTTGTAACACACGCACGATTTTTGTGGTTTTTTTTTTTGACCTAATAATAGGGCTAAAAGTAGCCGTTTATTGACCGGTGGGTAAAAAAATTCGGTAGCAGGCAATAAAAGTTCTTTTTTGCCCGCTACCGACTTTTAGCGGGCAATAATGAACTTTTTTTATCCGCTACCGATTTTTTTTGCCCGCTTCCTTAAAATCGCTAAAAAAAATGCGAAAATCGTGCTGTCACAAAAAATATGATGTGCACCAAGGGCTAAGTTACGCCCTTGGTACACAATATACTATTTTATTTTTTTTCATATTTCCATTCCGTATACGGTGCAAAGAAATAAATAAAAAAAAATATAAAAGTGGTAAAAAATGGTTCATTCATACAGAAGAAAAAAAAGTTCTTCTCAAATATATGCGCATGTTGCGGACAATAAAGGTAAAACAAAGTTTAAGTCCGGAAGAAGTAGAGCTATATCTCCACGGAATTTTTCTTTATTTTAGTTTCTTTCCATTTCTTTTTTTTTTTTTTTTTTTTTGTTTTTTCGTTTATTCTTTTTTCGGATCTAGAAAAATGCCCGGAAAATATATAACCATGCGTATAGCGAGCATTGTGTACGCCACCTTACCTACTCTGCTAACTAGAGCGGACCTATTTAATTTTAACTAGACCCAAGCACCACGACGAAAGCTTTATTCCAGTAATTTACCAATATACATATAGGTTCCAGGGTATTTACCGAATAGGTACACTGTATGAAGGAAACTGGCCTCGTGATGAATATGTTGCTTGTTTGTTACTTTATTTTATTGGCCTTTTTTTTTTTTTTTTTTTTTTGTTGTAAATTTTATAAAACGCATTTATTTTATTAGACCTTATAGCTGCGGACATTACGGAACAGTATATAGTGTAAAAGTATTTTCGGTTAAAACGTTTTTTCATCAGTAAACTGTTAAATGATTAATTTTTATGAAAAGTGAATTTTTCATCGCTTGTACCTATTTAGATAAGAATTTACATTTAGAACAACGAAATTCGTATGAAAAATAATGACCAATTTATTGTCACACGAAAAAATAGCTTTTCAATTTTATAGTTCTTGCGTAAAAATGAGATTCTAGAGAAGTTTGATAATTGCGTGAAAGTTATTTTCCAACAACTCACGCAAGTAAGGAGAAATTTTTTGCTATTCAAGTTTCGCATAGGACATAGAGATTTCGAATAATTATATGAGTCTGAAAACTTGTGCAAAACAGAAAGCTTAAAAAAATTTGCAAATTCCCGAGAGTAAAAATAAAACAAAAATGAACCTTCCATTAAAATTCGTGGAGGTAGGTATACCATGGACGTTGAGTTTGACAAAATGCCTCGCATTCAAAGCTATTCTATAAATTTTTTTGCGAGTGAAATTTTCGTTCTCTCTAGGTACCCGTATAAAATTCAGGCTATACGTCATTCGGAAAGAGCGGGAAAAAAAAAAATTCGCTCGAATATTTATCAGCGTTACAATTATTTTCGGGTGAATATAAATTCACTCAGAGAACTGAAATGCACAAATTTAATTTGTTTCTAAATGAAACATTGGATAACTACTACCCCCACGGAACAATCAAGTCACACATAAGTACTCGGCAAATAATTACCTCCAGCGTAAAAACTAAACCGGGTTGATTGCTGCCCCAATAGTACATTCAATAGGAATAGTACATCACGTGTCAAGTGTGTGATACGGTTTTATTTTATAATTGGGTTGAGCAATGTTTCACTTCTAAACCATTATACCAATAAATCGACGCCCGATACGAATAACAGCACATTCCAGATTCCGGGTGGAAAAGAGCACGTTTCAGATTCCGAGTGGAAAAGAGCATGTTTCAGATTCCGGATGGAAAAGAACACGTTTCAGATTGAGAATGAAAAATAGCACGTTTCAGATTCACTCGAAAACTAGCATAATTCAGCCGAAGCGAATATATTACTCATTAGTAAGCGTCAGGTAGGTTTATTATGAAATTGGAAATGCACAATTATGCACAAAAACTCGATTCAATTTTATCATTGAATGATTAATTCAATCTTATAATAAACCTACCTGACACTTGCTAATAAGTAATATTCGGTTCAACCTGAATTGTGCTAGTTTTTCGAGTGAATCTGAAACGTGCTATTTTTCATTCTCAATCTGAAACGTGTTCTTTTCCATCCGGAATCTGAAACATGCTCTTTTCCACTCGGAATCTGAAACGTGCTCTTTTCCACCCGGAATTTGAAACGTGCTGTCATTCGTATCGGGCGTCGAAATGAAATACGAATCGCACACTATTCTCCGATCTTATTTTCCAGGTATAATGGCGGGGTCAAACCGATCCGGAGATTTAGCGGACGCTCAAAAGTCCATACCGATAGGAACTATATGTGCGATAATAACGACGTCAACAGTCTACCTCTCCACCGTTCTCCTCTTTGCTGGTACCGTCGACAACCTTCTTCTTCGTGATAAATTCGGCCAAAGTATTGGCGGGAAATTAGTAGTGGCAAACATCGCTTGGCCTAATCAATGGGTCATTTTGATCGGTTCATTCCTCTCGACTCTCGGTGCTGGGCTTCAATCACTGACCGGAGCTCCTCGCCTTCTTCAGGCCATAGCTCGCGACGGTATAATCCCTTTCCTAGCTCCCTTTGCGACTAGTTCAAGCCGGGGTGAACCAACCAGGGCCCTTTTATTGACAGTAGTAATTTGCCAGTGCGGAATACTACTTGGAAATGTCGACTACTTAGCACCGCTACTTTCCATGTTCTTCCTTATGTGTTACGGCTTCGTTAATCTTGCCTGTGCCCTCCAGACTCTACTCCGTACTCCTAACTGGAGACCAAGATTCAAATACTATCATTGGAGTCTCTCATTCCTTGGGTTATCTCTATGCATTGCAATCATGTTCATGACTAGCTGGTACTACGCCCTTCTGGCTATGGGAATGGCCGGGCTGATATACAAGTACATCGAGTATCGAGGTGCAGAGAAAGAATGGGGTGACGGTATCAGGGGTCTCGCTCTGTCAGCGGCTAGGTACTCGCTTCTTCGTTTAGAGGAGGGTCCACCTCACACCAAAAATTGGAGACCGCAGATCCTGATCTTAGCAAAGCTGACCGACGACCTGGTCCCGAAATACCGTAAGCTCTTCGCTTTTGCTAGCCAGTTGAAAGCCGGCAAAGGTTTGGCGGTTTGCGTAAGTTGCATCGGTGGCGACTATGCAAGATCTTCAGGTGAAGCAATGGCGGCTAAACAGAGCCTGAGGAAGACCATGGATGAGGAAAAGGTCAAGGGATTTGTCGACGTTCTTGTAGCTCGAAGTGTCGTTGATGGGCTAAGTTGTCTCATACAAACAACCGGACTTGGAGGGATGAAACCTAACACTGTGATTCTTGGTTGGCCATATGGATGGAGACAATCTGAGGATGAGAAAACATGGAAGGTGTTTTTGCAGACGTTGCGAAGCGTAACTGCGGCCAGAATGGCACTGCTTGTTCCCAAGGGCATAAACTTCTTCCCCGATTCAACGGAGAAAGTTGTTGGCAATATTGACGTTTGGTGGATCGTTCATGACGGAGGTTTACTGATGCTGCTGCCTTTCCTTCTCAAGCAACACCGTACCTGGAAGAATTGCAAGATGAGGATTTTCACCGTTGCACAAATGGAGGACAACTCGATTCAGATGAAAAAAGACCTTAAGATGTTCCTTTATCACCTTAGAATTGAGGCGGAGGTTGAAGTCGTCGAAATGGTGAGTGGTTGTTCTTATTATACAGCGTATGGACATTGGACACATAATATGTCGATGGACACATAAATAGACTAGCTTTAAGGTCATTTTATCTTGTCTGGCTTCATTATTTGATAAAAGTTGAAATCCATGATTCTTAAACTGAATCGGCAAAGCACAGAGTGTCAGAAGCAATTCAATGAATAGGGAGTGAGTTGCGAGTCGTTAATAATGCGGCGATCCACTTTATCTCATCGTTTCTAGCCGAAGTTAAAAATGTACAGCCAATTATCGTGATCGACGTGTCGGGTAAAGAGGAGAGCTAATGAACGATTTTTCATTTCAGATGGACTCGGACATTTCAGCTTACACCTATGAACGGACATTAGTGATGGAGCAGAGGTATCAGATGTTGAGGGAACTTCGTTTGAACAAAAAGGAATCCTTGGGCGTCGTAAGTATCCGGCTATAATGATGATACCTTGATGTAAAGATTGATATATACTTTGAATAGATCAAATTTACTAAATTGTGTAAATACATGCATATATAAGAGAAGATATAGTTAAGGCAGAGATACTGATCGGAATATCTCTGTTTGTTGCGTGCTCGTGGCGGATAAGGGGCAGACATTGGTGGACTTCAACGAGGTACTTGCACTGATGAAAAAATAATTACCTCTGGTTTGTCAGAAAACCCGAATAAAAAAAAATAAAATCCCGAATGCGCTCACACGAACAGTTCCCAATTCTTTTACACTGCTGATTGTACCTACCTACCTACTATACCCACAATTTAAACATTACGCTGCTTAGTTTTCTCTCATTTAATGCCTTGCGATTGAATTTATCACTAAAACAATACGAAGACGAAATATCAGACGAGTCTACACATATCAATACATACACGCTAGTTTTGCGATCTAACGAACTACTGGAGTCCAAAATAATGCTGAAATGCTTCGTAGGGAAATATGACTTGCAAAATATATTGTGCGCATGTCATTCAAGATAACTTGGATAATCTTGGCAACAGATAGACGGAATGTCTCCAGTAGTTTACCGCTGATATTGATTTTCATAGATAATATAAATCGCTCATATTTCTATCACCTCCAATTACATAGCTTGGTTGGCGCACGTTCATGACGAACGCTTATTCATAAATTTTCATTGTGTTCCGATATGTTGTTGCACAGCAAACTCTCACAAGGAGCGATTATGGTTTTCAAAAATTAGCGTGTAACATATGTACATGTGTTCTGAATTTTTTTGTTTGTTTGAAAAAATTTCTTTTGTTCTATAATATTAAATTTTTGAAAATGATTTCTCGCTCCTTGTGGTTTTTAAGCACGTTACAAAAACCTAAACTTCTAAACATACACGCGCGTTACCGCAGCTAGTATAATACATAGTATACATATTAATTTTGCTTTGAATCTACAGCTTGATATGATAATTTTTTGCGCGAATAATAATTACCTAAAAGCCTTTTATTTAACACTTATTCAACTGTAACGAAACGAAATTTTTGACAAATTTTTATCATGTGTATAATAGGTGCAAGCGATCGTCGATCACCACCATAACGTCGATGTTAAAACGGCGACGAAGGTCAGGTTCCAAGAGCCTACAAACCAGGCGGCTAATCGAGCCAACGGTGTGGATGAGGCTCATGAAAAATTGGTACAAGAAACTGACGTCAATGGAAAGGATATCGAGGGCGGTGATTCTAGCGAAAAAGACGATGACGGTAAGGACAACTCCGAGGAAACGTCACATCTTGTTACCGGATCGCCAAAAGAAGATAACAGAGATAGTAACGCCAAAGAAAACAAGGAATCTGAGGCTGACAGCAAGACTGCTAGTCCTGATGATCAGGAGCCTGAGCAATACGTGCCGTGAGTATTATTCTGCAATTTGTTTAATGGAAAACTGAAAATTTTGAATACATCATACGTGGTTGAAATTTGATGAAGAGAAATCGATTTTCAGACCGAGAACTTTGTTTTATTATTGAAATTTTTCCTTATGGGTCATAATTTGTTCCCAAAACTTCATCCATCAAGTATAACTGCGCACAATTTTTTCCCATTTTTCTTATAACAAAATTTGAAAAAGTGTCTAGAAATTGCATCTTATAAAAGTTAATAATCAGAGAGGTAGAATATTGAAATATATGGTAATTTTCTAAAACTTTGAGATCTTAATATAGCAGAGAAGGTCTGAAGCTTTTAGATAATTCGGATTCATAAATCAAAATTCACTCATAATATTCGTCAGTTTAACAAATCTCATAGATTTCAGGAAGAAATTAATTTACAAGTTAGGTATATGGGTGTATCGCAGTATATATTATTTGATACGTATGGGAAATCTATATTGTTTCTTTATACTTCAGAGACGAGGGGAATGTACGACGAATGCATACCTCCGTGAAGCTGAACGAAGTGATAGTGAACAAAAGTCACGACGCTCAGTTAGTTATCCTAAATCTTCCTGGTCCACCAAGAGACACGAGGATGGAGAGGGAATCAAACTGTATCCTTAATCGTCATTATTCAATGTTCTAATGACTTGCTAGCATTTTGAGACATAATTCAGTATTATTACATACTATATTCATCGCACTGAAGAAAAGATGATGTTTACAGGGTACCGGTCGTATCATTTATCGAAACTTCTTCCAACTCGGAAGGAATATTCTACATTCATGTGATTTCGGAGTAGACCAATGATATTTGATGAATTTCATTTTTGGATGCAAAAATTTTATATTTTGTGCCATTTTTTATTTTTTTTTTTTTTTATTTGTAATTTAAGAATATTCCCTCCAAATTTTATAAGGTTTTGATGAGCAATGCGACCTGTACCCTACAACAGCAACTTTTTCTTTGTTGAATAAATATCTGAATTAATATCTAATTATGTCTCAAAACACATTAATGAGTTGTAAAAAAGCTGATCCAATAGAATGATCCTTTGAAGTATGTAAGTGAATTTAATATCTATGTAACATGCTAATCAATTCTTTCCCTGGCAAATTTCCTTGACTTATTAAATCATAGACATGGAGTTCCTCGAAGTATTAACAGAAGGTCTTGAAAGAGTGTTGATGGTGCGAGGAGGTGGCCGAGAAGTAATCACCATATACTCGTGAACAGAACTGAACTGGAGTATAAAAGAAATGAAATTTTCAAAAGAAGAAAAAGAAAAAGAAGAAGAAGACGAAGAAGAAGAAGAAGAAGAAGATGAAGAAGAAGTAACAACCCTGAAGAATTTCGGTCTCCATACTTATACCGTACTTACAATAATAGTACTCGTTATACTTGTACCTACTACGTCATCACGCGTTGCGTTAATTATTACTATGATAACATGATGATTAGTTATTGTTGTATATTATTTTTATATTCATTTTATTAGGTTTTTCTCACGATATATAATAATACTATATAAAACGTAACTACATACATACATATAATACATTATGTGTACGTATACATATAGTGTCGTAGAAGTAGTAGTTTTAGTAGTAGAAGAGAAAAAAAAAAAAGAAAAAAAAACAAGAAAAAGAAAAAAAAAAATACAAAAAAAAATACAAAAAAAAAAAAGCAAAAGAAGATTTAATAACTCTGTCGATAAGTTACAAAGTTTATTACATATAATAGACAATCTAGATGAAAGGAGAACTACTACTTTACGCATTATTTTACATAGGGTCAATTTTACTACTGCGAAAGATTTTCTCGTACATCGTGTAGCTATACCTATACTGCAGTTGCAGCAGAAGAAGAAAGAAGAAGAAGAAGAAGAAGAAGAAGAAGAAGAAGAAAGAAAGAAAGAAAGAAAGAAAGAAAGAAAAAAAAAAGAATTTTACTGCTAGCAATCTGGCAGTGTTAGTTTTTAAAACTTTGACTCGTTTCGAGTTGTAAACTATATTATATACGCTCGCGCTGAAACGAAAATCAAAATTTATTCCGAGGCAAGGGTCGAAGCATCTTTAAAAAAAAAAAAAAAAAAAACATATTATATACATGAAAACAAAAACAAAAATCGTGCATTTATAGCATTTCATTTTTCAAATGCTTCGGAGTTGGCCAAAGACTTAAAAACAAAAATAATAAATAAATAAATAAATAAATAAATAAAAATAAATAAATAAATAAATAAAACGAGAGGCTCACTTTTCTACATGCGTCGTCGTTAGAATTTGGTAGATAATAATTATATATATATATACGTATATGATATATTGCTATATATATATATATATATACATATATATATATATATATTATAAGCGTATAGTTAGAATTCTACAGCTTTTAGATGGTGCCTAGAATCTAGTCTTCTAGAATCTACAGAGTCTAGAAAATATTAAGTATGTTAATATACGCCATTTAGTCTATATTATACTGTGTACGTCCAGTTGTTTATTAACTATATATAGATACGTTGATAGAGTAGAAGTTTTATTGACAAGACAAGATTTATGTATTTATGATCGTAACGATTTTCGCGATATAAACTGACGCAGTTGATTTTTTTTTTTTTTTTTTTTTTTTTCTCCTACTTTTTGTTTTGGTATTTCTTTTCTTTTTTTTCGAAAATACCTATAAGTATGTCGTTTTTTTTTTTTTTTTTCAATTTCAAAAGGTGTTAACTCATATTATACACAACTCTATTATGTTTCTCTCGCTGTAACTATATATATTATACCGTAAACTTAACTTTACCGGCCATATTATACTAATATCATTAAAAAAAAAAAATAAACGTGATGATCCAAATCTTAAAAGAAAAAAAAGAAGAAGAAGAAGAAGAAGAAGAAAAAATTCGTGAATTCCGAAAAACGTCGAGACACGACAAGGATATAGTCATTACGCAACTTGAGGCGAACTTTAATTAATATCACATGATCAATAAATATATTCGAATTTCATAATATTAAATCGAATCGACTAGAATAGATTTTTAAAAAATTCATTAAATTCAATTCGGTGTCGTTTGCATGTCGTATTATTATATTATAATAATAATAATAATAATAATAATAATGATAATAATATTAATAATAATAATAATAATAATAATAATAAAGGAAACAGAATTATAATAATAAAATAAATACGCGCGGATATCGTCGGTGCCCCGGTTATATATAAAATATATAATTGCCTCGCGTATACATACCGTATATTGTATACATTATACCTATAGCCGTTGTAATAATTTAATAAATTGAGAAGTTTCTAATCTGATTCATATAATTATATGAAGCTATTATGATCATATATAATATAGTACTATATTATACTGATGAATGAGAAAAATATAAACGAGAGAAAAGCTATAACTAAGAAATGCGGAAAAATTGAAAGACAAAAATTTGTTATTAAATTATAATATAATATAATATCGATGTCTCTGCAGTAAAAGAAACGAAATAAATTTAAAACAATTCTTAAAAAGAAAAAACAAAAAACAAAAAAAAAAAAAAAAAAAAAAAAAAAATAAGAAAAAAGAAAAAACGGTAAAGAATATTAGAAATAAAATGAATTATATAATTATTATTATATTATTATACTGTAACATGAAAATTTGAATAGAAAAGCGCAAAAGAAATGAAAAAAAAAAAAAAAACAAATAATTGGAAAGGAAAAAAATAACGGTTTGATGATATATTATAAAAAGAGATATAAAAGAAGAAAAAAAAAAAAAAAAAAATTTTAAACTAAAGTACATAAATTTCAAAGATAATATATAATATTACCTATAAATTATATAATTATATGATATAATAAATAAATATACGCAAAATCGTCAATGTAAAGTGCACGGACTTCTCAGCAATAGTATAGCTAGGAACACTAAAACAAACAAAAAAAAAATAACTAAATATATGTATACACATATATAAATATATATAAATATATTAAAATATTTATATGTATATATATATATATATATATATATATATATATATATATATATATATATATATATATATGTGTATTTAATATATAAGGTGATCTTAAAAATTTAACTAAATTATATAATATTATATTATATGAGTATATAACTATAAACGTTACTATATAAGTATGAATAATATAAATCTAATCGTATGTGTATTACAAGTGATACATAATAATGATTATTGGTAAATAACTCTTATATTACTATACGTTGATGAATCAAACCTTTTAAATTATATTATATAATATTATTATTACATATTATTATCATTATTATTATTATTATTATTATTATTATTATTATTATTATTATGAAGCGCGGTCGTTTTCGAATCATCATAATTTCATGATCTACTTATTATTATATGTATAGATATATAGTCGAAAATCAAACATCTATTGTTAATTAATATACAGTAACATATATATTATAACATCGTTTTTTTTTTTCTTATTTTCCGTCAATTATTCAACCGATTCTAATTATTATACACGAATATTATATATATATATATATTATACATCCATCATATATATATAGACGTATATTGGGATAAAAGTCACAAAATAATGATAATTTTTGAAACCAATGAAAGTGCAGTATATATATTTTATACTTATTGAATTATATATACTTATTTCATTTTATTATATGAATTATATAGGTATGTACTTCATTCCCGAAAAAAAAAAAAAAAAAAAAAATATTCACGATTCCGTTGACCCGCTAAAGGTATATTATATTATATAATATAAATTAATAAATCGCGTGGTAATTATAAATTATATAAATAAACGTGATTTTACCAATATAACGGTATGGGTTAGCAAGCAATATAAATAAAAAGAACATATGATATGTAATATGTATATTCTCAGCGGTAAGGAAAAAAAAAAAAAATATATATATATATTAATTGAGTATATGTATATTATTCCATTATAAACTAACATCTGGCAGGCAAAGATGTATATTATATTATATTATATTACATTATTATATTATATTATATATATATATACACATAAATCAAAGAAAAAATTTTAAATCTATTATATCAAAGATATATAATAATCTAAATTAATTATTATTATGTTTTGAAATTTTCAATTTTTCTAATATACCTATTATTATACACCTATGTTATTATTGATTGTCAATGATATTTTATGACTATTCTATATATACCTGCCTATGTCATATAGGCATATTGACGTTTCATAGTTTATTATATTATATTATATTATATCATATTATATTATATTATATTATATTATATTATATTATATTATATTATATTATATCATATTATATTTAAACACGGCGAGTTGAAAATTTATTATAAAGTTTGTCAAAAAAGAAACAAAAAATTCGTTCGTAAAAATTACATACATGCATATTATATACACATATAGGTATATATATACAATATACATACATATGGGGAATTACATGCCAGATCTCCACCCAGCCAATAAACCCTGACATTTTCTTTATATATTTTTACATGATAGTCCTCTACTAGAAAACCGAGATAATAAATTATTATTATTTTTTTTTTTTTTTTTTTTCTTTCAATATTCAAGATATCTCAAAAATGGAATTTTTTTTCAATTTTTGAAAAAATTCCCATAAATATCAGATTTATAAGCGATGTTTTTGAGACCAAAACAAGAGTGAGATTAGATTCCACCTTTTGTATGTTTTTCAAAAGGATTTCAACGATCTTAACTCAGTAATTTCGCAAGAAAATTGAGAATTTATGTCGTGTAAATTTGACTCTGAAAATTTCGCAGACAAATAATCACGTAATAAAATAATCACGTTATAAAATAAAACAAAAATGTATGAAGAAAATGTAAAATATGGTCAGGATTATTGGCTGATTGCAGATCTGGCATGATATAATCCCCGTATATATTATTCTTCATTGATCTATAAATTCAATTTCTATTTCGATGTTTTTTTTTTTTTTTTTTTTCTCTTGTCCCCGTCGTTGGTATATTATAAATATATAATATATGTTTTAAAAAAAAAAAATTGATATAATTTTTAGAGACAGATTTTCAGTATTATAAATATACATTATATATATATATATATATATGTATACATAGTATATGTATAATGTATATATTCACAATCGTTTGAAAAAAAAACAAAAAAAAAAAAAAACACGTTGCTTTCTGAATTAAATAATGAACGTAAATTATATACTATAATTATTATTATTATTATGACGTCGTGTTTCTTTTTAATATTATTAAATAAACTGCACAAGAATACCTATATACAATTATAATAATGTACGTATAATTACCAAAAAAAAAATGAAAGAATAAAAATATTTAAAAAAAAAAAAAATATATATATATATATATATAATATGATATATATATATATATATTACTTCATATATATATATATATATATATTGTATATTTAAACAAAAATACATATATATATATATATATAAATATGAATATAATTATTATTATTAAGATAAATATACACACGACGTGACGACGGAGCGTATTAAAAATAAATCGCTGGCACATTAATAATTTTAAATCTATATAATATATATTATATTATATTATATTATATTATATTATATTATATTATATACGATAATAAATTTACATCGCGTTCGTGTTCGGCGTTTGTAATTTATGTACTACTACGTATATATATACATATATATATATATGTATTTGAAAAACCGCGATGAAAATAATATGCAATTTGGATAAATAATTAAATCACCTCTAGGCTGTGAGACGCGAGCTAAAATTGCAGCGATAAAACTAGCTCGAAACCTCAATCATATGTGTCAAATAATTCTATACCTTTAATATGTACCTCCCCCATATTATACCCTAATTGTAGTAAATTAATCATTATACATATATTAATTTCTATTTTTATTTCAATTTTTTTTTTTTCCTATTCATTTCTCAGTCATTGAATATTTCAAATCCAAGAATGTAATGAGGTATTATTAAAACTTCGTTTCTATATACCTATTATACTATTTACTTGGGCGTTATTATACATTATATATTACACCCATAATATAACATACAATACAGAAGTATATAAAAACAAAAAATCTCATCTAATTATATTAATGTGTTCCGGTGATGAAAATACCGCGCGAAACATTATCAAAAGGAAAAAAAAAAAAAGAAATTTGAAAAAATAAAAAAAAAAGTATAAAAAAAGATAAAACATTATATATATAATAGATTATTACAACATAACTACATACTACGCATTACTACATACATACATATACATACACACACGCATATAGTATTAATAAATAATGTTACAAGATATTATATAATATAAATAATAAAAGTACAGGTAATAATAATGTATAACATATATTATATTATATATATTATTTGTAGATATACATATTTACGGACATTAATTAGTCATCTGAATTAATAGAAAATAGTCAATAATGTGAAACACCTGTAATCCCCCCCCCCCCCCCCCCCCCCCCCCCCATTATTGTAGAGTGTAGAGACTTATAGGCAGAGATATAATAATTAATATACCTACCTACTTACGATTGAATTGAATGAAAAATGGACTATTATTAAAAGAAATTAAAAATAAAATGAAATAAAAATAAAATAATAATAATATTATTATGTTACGATTAAAATAATTAATAATAATGAATAAATAAGATCTACACCCAGATTGTTATCAATATTTCTTTCTCTATGCCTACTTCGCCTCCTTCACTGTTACAGTATCATATTATATTGTCTATAATATGCTTAAGTCAAGAAAAAATTGAACTTTAGTTCTTTTGCTTCTTTTTTTCGATTTATTCAATTCTTATTCGACAATTAGGACTTGATACTATATAATAATTTGTTTATGAATCAATCAGCAATATATTTTCCAACTAAAAAATACTTAATTATTGTCACGTGGTCTTCAAATTTTTAATTTGAAAAAGCGATTCAAATTTAAGCTATACCTAGTTAGTTAGTTACCTCGTAAAGCAAAAGTTTTATTATTATAGAACGTATAGCTTCATCAACTGCTATTTATTATAATTTATACATATTCAATATCTAGGATAGTAAATTAATAAATTCATTCATTTAATGACGAGTGTCTCCGATACTATCAAAGAAAAAAATATATGATTCAAATTACATATGCTTATTTAGTGGTAAAGCAGATCGTAGTAGGTCTTCTTTTACCGACTAATCGTCGTTCTAGTTTCAACAAACTCCGACTGCTAGGTTCCATGCAGCATAGTGAATTGCAGACGACAATTTGTTAGGAATTGTTAGGGTAGGTTAGATTTGTTATGTTAGGTTATGTTATGTTATTCGTAGGATTAATTTAGGTTAGAAATTGCCGGCTACAAGGCTACAATCCACGTTTATAATAGCTAAGTCTGTTACTGTTTAAGAGTCAAAGATAGGTGCCCGTTAAAAACCCAGTTTAATATTAATCATAAAATAATTCTAAATCGGAATTTAAACAATGAAAGATTATCCGAACAAGAATCGTTCGAATTCCGCGATGAAAATATCGCTCTGTTATGTATAAATAATCGGTAATATAATAAAAGCCCGAGGCACGATCTTTATTATTGACAAAATTAATAAATGGCTCTAATAAGAAGATGTACAAGACTCCTATGGATCCGAACGAGATACGTGAAGCTAAATGATGTAGAAAAAAATTATCAAAGCCTTGTTATAAACGAAACTAACCCTACAAACGTAGGCTATGTTCTTCAATTTCAAACAAACACAACGACGCCAAATTCCCAATATGAATCAAGAACCGCGAGCGATTCTCTCCTCGAATCAAAAACCACCCCCAACACCAAGTTGTTTTCAAACGTTGACAACATCAACGGCATGTGTTACGCAGACTTGAAAAAAATCGTGGATACAAAACGGAGGAATTTAACTTCCAAAGAACAAAATTTTGGCATTAATCTACTCGAATCTTGTCGCGACATGTTTCCTGACGCTGATTTGACGGCAAGACGCGAACTGGTTCAACGTGTCTGGAATCTGGTTGAAAATATTGAGAAAAATTTGACCGTAGAACACTATAATATTCTGCTTAGCATCTATGCACAAAATTCCGAGTATCTAAACGCTGAAGAATTTCTAAAATCGATGAAAGCAACTCCGGATAAAGATACCTTTAGATTACTACTCGACGTAGTAGCTGAGATCGGAGATTATAGCCAAGTTCTAACAATCATGGCTAAGACTAAGGACATGGGATATCCGGTAAATGAAGCCACCTTCAATTCCTTGATCTTGGCTTATTCTGCTAACGCTGATGTAGACGGAGCTCAAGCTGTAGTGGTCACCATGCAGGCTGCTAGGATCGAGCTGAGCGCAGCGACTTACTGCGCATTGTCGCGCGGCTTTGCTGCCAAAGGAGATTTAGAGAATTTAGAACGGACGTTGAGGACTGGGAATCTGAACACTAAACAGCTGATGCTGGTCATAAAATCTCTGAGCATTTATGGACATGGCGGACACATTTCTCGAATCATGAATTTCTTGCCTAAAGAAGCGGACATCAAAAGCAACGACATTGTCTGCGCAATTGTGGAATTAACTCATTTGGGAAAAGCGAAAGACGCTTTAGAGATTATAAATTGTTTACCGGTTTCTGAAACGGCCAATGACTCGGCTGGATTCGTCAATTTCTTTCTCTATGAGTTAGTCAAGTCTGATACACCGATGGAAGATGTTCTATGCATATGTGGAAGCCTGGTATCTTCGGATACAAATTCATCTGCGTTACTCAAAGTAACCGAGGCTGCTCTTAGACTGAACAAGGAGGATACGGCTCTCCTGGCTTTTCAAGCCATGCAGAATCACGGATTTGAAATAAGGCCACACTTCTTCTGGCCTTTGCTCGTCAATGCAGCTTCTAATAAGCAAGAATCTGACGTGGTCAGACTCGTCAGACACATGATTGATAACAAGGTTTACTTGGATGATGAGACACTGAGGAATTATACGATACCATTTTTATCAATGAGAGATCCTCTGATTATTGTAAGACAGTTGCAAGACTGCGGTGTTAAAATATCTCAGGTATTGACACCGTTTTTGGCTAATCTTTTGAGCAACGGAAATCTGAAGGGAGCAATTGTTCTCACAGATAAGATAAAGGGAAAAGTAAACGGAAATATTGTATCAAAGCACCTAGTCCATGGGTACATAGCAACGAAGAATGCTCTAAGGACTGCGCAACTGTTGAGCAATATTAACTCCAGTAGCGATCAAAACGGGAAATTTTTACTCGATTTATTGGCAAATGAAAGAGTGACCGTTACCAATGAGGAACTCGGTTCCCTTGTTCTTGCTTTTGATAAGAAGAACCTCAAGATATCAAAGACTTTCGCGGAGACTTTGGAACCAAGAATCAGGCGACTCAAAGAGCGCATTGATGTACAGAAGGCATTTGAAAGATTGATTAATCCTGATGCTAGCGAAACTGACGCTTCATCGTACGTCTTTATACCTCATCCGCGAGACATGAATGAGGAGGATTTGGAAAACCATTTAGCTGATTTAGAAACTAAGGGCATGAACCCGCGAGGGGTTTTGAGAAGGCTGGTTCAGACTCACTGCGGTAAAAATAATTTGAGGAAAGCTGAAGAGTTTGCTAAAATTTTTGACGATAAGGGATTTGAATGGACGACTGGGATGATCTCTGGCATGTTTTCTCTGTATGCTTCTCACAACATGCTTGAGAAAGCTGAGATTCGGTACAAAGAGTTGAAGGAAAAGCACAAAGGATTCAAGATCGATGATCATAAGATAATAGACTTTGCCACAGCCCTTGTGAACAATAACAAATTTGAAAGAGCTCTGGAGGTTCTGAGCCAACAAGAAAATATTAGGCGAGGTCCAGAGACAGTGAGAAATTGCTGGAGGCTTTTGAGCGCAGTAGCTGATGCCGGTGATTCAAAGAATTCAAAGAGGACCCTAAATTTACTGATCGACAAAGGGTATTGCGAAATAAATAATCATGTACTCGGCCCATTGGTCAGAATACATTTATTAAACGGCGATCTACAGGCAGCCATTGTACAGTTTAAGGAGTGCGCTATCATTCATAGAAAACTACCTTTGCAACAGGAGCTGACACGTGCTATAGTAAAAACTTGTAACGATAAACCTGAAGCCCAGAAACAGCTGGCTGATATATTAGCTGTTATTAAAAGTATTCATGGAGATGCGGCAGCCAATTCACACCTTCTCATGGCATTGGCAGCAACTAATAAACAAAAGGAACTTCATACGTTCATCAAAGTAAGATTCCCCACGGGAATTGATCGACGATAAATTTTATCCTCTTCCTTCACATTAAAAAAAATTCTACAATCTCAATAACTAACGCTGTAATGCATTGGCCTATCCTGGGCAATGAATTACCCACTCTGTTACCATAATCGCTACTAATAGATGTATTTTTCAGTTGCCATCTATAAATCAATCAACACTGAATATCAGTGCGCAAAGATTGACTGATGAAAAGGATTTGTCAGCTTTAGAAACGATTTTGAAGGCATGCAGAGGTGTTAGCCATCTGAATAGCGCTGTAATATATGATTCGATTCTGACTTTGTGCAGTAAGTAAATGATTCAGGAAAGTTGAGCTATATCTCTACTATTATTGCTTATGTTTAACTAAAATTGAACATTCTGTTTTTTTTTTTCTATTGTTACACAGGTAGAACTGGCGATTACCAAACGGCGTTAAAAGTATGGGAGAAGATGCAGTCGGAGGATTCCATTAGCCCGTCTTCGCAGTTCGTCGAAAAATTGAAAAACCTGCTTATATCGCACAAGGTTCCCTTGCCGTCTGAACTGCTTCTTAACAAGCGGTCTAAAAAGAAAGGCTGACAATATTCGAAGATAGCTAAACCAGTCAAAGTCATGTACATAAAGTTATTAAATCGTTGATTAATATATTGATTTAACGCCTTCCTTGAGTATACCATTATACCTATCCACCAGTTCTAGTGCTCTCTTTTTTATCGCGTTGTAATCAACGCGCTCACGCTGCTCGGAGATAAACTTCTCCATCGATTCATTAGTCTCTTTTAACTTCTCTAGTTTGTCTTCTAGAGAACTGATCTGCAAGTATGTTTCGTTCTTATCCAGCTGCGACTTGATCTCCTCATACTCGCTCCGTGCAGTTAGCAATTCCTGGTTGCTCAATGGCTCTCGTTCTTTCAGTCTGGTACGCTCGGCGATCATTTCTTCTCTTTTAAGCTCGAACCTTGCCTTAAGTCCATCCAAATCCTCAAGAACAAGCAGTTCGCTTTGCTTCTTGTTAATTCTTTCATTAAGCTCTGTCAGCTCAGCTTGTAGCCGCTTTTCCAAAGCCTGCATTTTCATCAAATTCTGCTGTAGTCTTGCATGCTCATTGCTCAATCCTTCGATACTCTGATCAACATTATCAGGAGGCTCTGGGTCCTCGCTGATCGAATGTTGGACATTTAAAATGGCCATTTCGTCTCCGGCTGTGATGTGAGGATCACTTGACACGGAGTTTGATATCTGTGTCAAATGGTCTACAATCGAGTTCTCGAGCTTCTCCAATCTCTCCAATTCATCTTGCTTGGTACGATCAAAAGTTACCATGAATTGCTCCATTGCCTCTTCTCGCTTTCGCATCTCCTTGTATTTTACGTGTCTAGCTGATTGACTCTCCTCCAAATCTGCCTCCAGCTGTTCCAGCTCTTGCTCAGCTTCAGCCACACGTCTCTTGAGCTCAGCAGTCTGTCTTTCAGCTGCAGCAACATCTGCGTTATCTTGTTTCACCTTGGCGAGAAGTTGAATTCTCTCTTCTTCTGGGGATAATCTGTTCTTTTCCTCTTCTCTGAGTCTATCCCTCTTCTCCTCGACCTCAGATATCTTGACCAGAAGCTTAACCGCCTCTTGCTTGGCCTGAGAAAGCGCAATCTGCTCATCCATGCTTGATTTTTCTGCCGAGAGTTGGTCCAGCTCGTTTTGCATGGCATCTATGTTACCCTGTAGTTCGATCTTCTGGTTTCTCAGATCATCAAACTTTGTGCGTTGCTCATTAGTCATTCCTTCGACAATTCTCTCCGCGTTCTTCTTCTCCATCTCAACTTCCCTTTCAATTTCGCGAAGCTCTTGTTCCTTCTGCTGACGATGAGCAAATAAGTTCTCTATCTCAGCCATCGTTTGGTCATTCCTAACAGCCAAAGATCTAGCTTCATTTTCAACTGAATCTTTGTCAGGGTCTAGCGTCATCTTGTCTACCACAACATTGTAGTCAGCTAGCTGACCTTGTAGATCAGTTAACTCTGCAGCTAGATCTTTGGCTCGTTTATCATAATGAAGGAACGTCGCTCTCTCCCTACTCTGGCTATCCACCTGCCGTGTTATAGCTGCAATCTCCTGCGTAAGTTCTCTTATCTTCAATTGCAGCAGACCCTCGTAGTATCTGCGATCCTGAACTTGTCTGCAATGTTTCAAGAGAATACAACGATAAATTGCAACAAGCTTTCTCATAAAACAATCAAAACGACATCCTCACCTGGTCATGGGGAGACCTCTGTTGGTCCCAGGACGAAGACCCGCGATTCCTTGCTGAGTTATGGGTCTATCAAGTATGCTGACTTGTGTAGCAGGTGGAAGTCCAGTTCCCAATCTTGCAGAAGCTTGCCCATGGTTCCCTGAGGAATTAGCACTGGTAGTGCTGACCCGGGAAGCTGCTCCACTGAGAACTCTGGTAGAAAAAGCAGAGGCAGAGGGTGGTCGTCCAACAACATTTCTGCCCAGAGGAGCTGCGGTAGCTGCTGAACGATATCCGCTGAGATCCTGGCTGTCCATCTTTGCCCCTCTTCGGGAAGATGGTCTTTCTATTCTACTCTGTGGTCTAGAAACGTCTTCTTGTTCTCTCCTCCATCTAGTCACTGGCCTCTCTCCACCCCTTCCTGTGCCTGGCCTTTCCAGTTCCATTTTGATTCCGAGTTTGGTTTAAATTATCGAATGAGAGAAATGCAAAGAGGAAATGGTTGAACTAGTTCGCACTATAGGCAATCAACGAGTGGCTAATAATAGTGGGAAGTTTAGTGTGAAGGGAAATAATGACGCTGTGGAATACCGACTGTATTTTTATTTGTATACACACATGTATCAAAATCGTTGTTATGGAAACCGCGCAATGCGCGATGGTTTGGCAGGTGGTGGTCAAGCGGTTGAGTACGTATTTGGCCGACTCCCACGCAACCAGCGACTGATGTTATTAATATGCATGGTCATGCTTGGAAGCGCGATAAATTAGATCCTCGGCAAATTGAAACATCCGGAACGACCTAATCGCGCGACACGAATGGTTTCGCCAATATAAGAGACCCGGTCAACGACGTCACCATGTGTGGTCGTATTTGAAGAGTCATCAATTTTTAAGGAAATTCAGTAGATTTGTAATAAATCGTCAATTATAGCGCTTGCGGTACGATCGCCGAGATAACGCTAACCAGATTAATATTCCTAATAATAAGTCGAAAATTATACATGTATTTCTCTATAGTATTGACGGAATTTCTGTATTTTTTCATGTAAATTATTTGATCGATGAAAACTTGCATAGTTTTGCATAAAAAAAAAAAATCAACCCTTGTAGGGGATGATAAGAAATTAAATTCCAAACAGTTAGGGACGATACTATGATGTGGTTTATATCATAGATTCATCATCTTAGTCACAAGGACAATTTTATCAAAAATGATAAATACAATGCCACCATGAATGGTATTTTCGTAATAAGAATTGTAGGAATCATTTAGGTGTTTCGCGGGCCGCCCCTAAACAGATTAAAGTATAGGTTGTCGTAGCGTGAGTAGATGGCAGCACCTTGTCACCGTAAGAATAAGAACCACACGCGGTACGGCCAGTCGACTCAAAGTAGTCAACAGTTGCTAAGCAACAAAGTGACGCGGCGGTTCCCCCAAGTTGAATTAATATATACCCGCGTCCAAGAATATCCTCGGGGTAGCTGCGACGGTCTGCACTATTGCCAGCAGCGACAGTATACCTACGTCGGGTCTTGGTGGGCCGCCTGATCGTTGGCTGTCCGTTAGCGCATAAGGTTTTATTTAATTTTCATTATCTTCAGTTTATAATATAAGTTGAAAAAAAAAAAAAAATTTTTAGCCGTCCGATACAGGCTTTATAATAATTGACCAACGCGGATCTAAGACAAGTGTCCTTTAACGCGGGATTTGCATACGGTACAAAAAATAGATAGATATATATGCAGTAATAGAAAGAAAATTCCAACGGTTACACCAGGTTTGTAAACCGGTTTCTCAAGCGATGATAATCGTTGTGCCAAAGAATGCTTTGAAACTGTGACAAGTGTCGTGGTTCAGTGTAAATAAATATACAATCGACACCTGCTTACACACTATTATACGTATATAATATAATATAGATTATTAGTTTCATCGACGATCTGAAATATTGAATTATTGAAGATTTCGCGATCACGAGATCATTATGGACGAGGAGGAGATCGACGGAATAAAATCACCTATCAAACGGCTTGGGTCAACAAGAAAGTTACTCGTTTTTAACAGTAAGTCCATTATATAGTTCATATTAATTATCACGGGCATACATTATTTATATGACATCATCGTCGTGATTCGACAAACTAAAATATCTAAACAAAAAAGAATCTACACTAACTCTATTATATATGAATTATTCCAACTATTGAAAAGTGAATGAAACTAACGAATAAAACGGATGATCCTGTTGATACATTTGATATGTAGCAACAGAGAATGTTTATTTACGTTTATATTGCAGCTGACGTTGTTGTCACGTTGATACAATACGTTTGAGCGTCCAAACATTTGCAATAAGTTTACTTTGACTTGAGAATTGTTTCCTTATTTTATTTTCGTACAAATACTTAAGCGGAATTTTTTTTTTTTTTTTTCGCTTATGGTAAACGAACGACGACAAAAAATGTAACAAACAAACAAACAAAACAACGTCAAACTTTGCATCGCAAACAGCTGCCTTACTTTTTAACGCAGCTGTTTTTCAGCAAAGAACACTTAATCGTTAAATCAAACGAAACCCGTCCCCCCGTTCGCTTTCTCGATACATACTATAATATAGGTACGTATTCTTGTGTACCGTGTATGTCCGTACGTAGTAATTACATATCGCACTAAGATCCGTGCATCGGTTACTACATCAGTTATGTATAATTATAACGGATATATACACACGGTGCAATCGACGCACGCAACAACGCCACATTCTGTACATACTTTCGCTCAACACTTGCGACATATACAATAAATTAACAAGTTGGCCATCAGGTATATAGTTGAATGGCCTATTGAACTATACAACGATACAACTTCCTAGCTATATAGACTCTAGGTAGATTTCTTTAGTGTCCGAGGGACCGGGACCAGGACAGATTTGGGTCTTCGAAGGTATCTGAGGTATACGGATATACACAGGTATATGGTTTGAAAGGACTTCGCAGGCACATGCGGCTTCGATGGATGACGCGTTAGCCCGCCCGAAACAGCAGATGCTGCGCGGGGCTGTTGTTCCCCCTCTGCCCTTCCTTTTCCGTTCCTTTCCTTTCCATTCCATTCCTTCTTGAATTTAAAGGCATGGCCGTAGAGCATGATTGTCAGAAAGAGAGAAGAGAGGGACGTTCAGATAAACAAAGCCGTGTACACCGCGTACATGCGGCCACCGCGTTTCTTAGAATTTGCCATTCGCGTAGGCGTATTGGCGCCAAGCAAGACGCTAAACCCCCGGAATGCTAATTCAACTAAATTTCAATGTTAAATATTGAATGGTGGGGTTACGACTTTCATCGTTATTATAAAGCGCGAAAAACGGCTTTAGGATATTGTATCATCTATTAGAAAAGTCGAAAGAAGCCTTCCTCCGTTATTTTACTACGCGAGGAAGCCTCTTCGTCGAATCATAATGTACATATTACGCGTAACTTAACGTACGTTGATACATCGAATACACAACGTTTTTAGAATAGCGTATAGTACTGTATAAGTATGGGTAACCGATCCCAGTTGGAATCCCGTTCAAACGTTCGAATCCCGTTGAAAGGAATCGGTTCCCTTTGTAAACTTCGTTATTCTCCTCGGTTATCGCCGAGACTAACCGATCCGTTACGATCTTAACCGAGTTAAGCCGAACTAAACTACGATATATAAATTTCACTCTTTTCCCTACGGAGTTCAGAAGAGAACAAGTTGAATCCTCCTCACTATCCACACAGACCTCGACTCTGCCTTGGATGCAATGCAGGCGCGCACCCAGGGATGACTTCTTAATTTCAGCGCCCCGCCGCATTAAAAAAAAATATCAAAACTTAAAAAAAAGATATAAGACTTCTATTTTTTGCCCATTATGTAGATAGCTGCATATGCTTCTTTATTCTCAACGTTTCTTAGATCAAAGAATACCTGTAGTATTCTTTATTACCTATTCATATAATTGGAACAAACGACTAACACAATCGGTGAAATTTGAGGACTTGATAATATAAGGTAATCGCGTGCTCTCAAATTTCTAAGCTAAGTATAAAGCGGCGCAGCATAGCTACCTATTGAATCTTTTCAACGGAAACGCCCTGGCGTTCATCCGTCGACGATGAAACAGCCGGTCGACACGAGTACTACCGCACCCTTGACCCTCCCAGTTTCTGACACGAGTTCCCACACAATCCAGCTTCGATCAAACGACGCTTTCCGGCACGGTAGAATTCAAACGAGAATGACCGTACCGTAACCCCCGATCACATTTAGCTCGTATCAAGGGTCCCGACTACATTGTACATATAGAAAGCTGCATTACCGTCCAAATACATATACATATACATTATAGTTACGACTATGTGTGCACGACGATCGTGTACCCATTCAGCGACGAAACTACCGGACGCTGAACCCCGCGCTAGAGCGGTAGGAATTCGGAGTAGTTTCACCACTGACAATGCGTACAAGTCGTTATACATGTACGTATATGTGTTTAGATTGTATACATGGCTATAATATCGATCTAGTTATTATAGACACGCGCGTATCCGTACATTTTGTTGTATATCTTGCACGCGACTGTACCTACAACGTGCATCGATGTGAACTGTGGGTAGAGGTAGCCAGGTATAATGTTATAGAGATGTGTGTATACGGTTGGATGATTCGCTATATATGTGTATGTGTGAGATAGTGTGAACATTCTACGTCCACAACATCTCCGCGCATAACCTATCGCTTATAAATGTTGAATGTAAAATGTTTAGATTTACATGTGAAAAGAGTAAAACACCTTTACTACTAACGTAAACGATAAATCCTCCGTGCTCACGGTTCGGAATTAACTTGTGCATCAAATCGATGTAAATACATATTATACATATACATAACCGGTTGTTAGTCTATAAATATAATACAACGACCAATGCCCCCATATGTATTATAATACTTTTGTATAAATAAATCTTTAAATCTTTTTAAGTTAGAAACATTCGTCTCACTTATATATTTAACACGATGCGAGAGAATACACCGTAAAATAAAACCCCATGGGAGATAAAATTAAGGAAAATTTATAACCTAATATAAGATCATGAAAATTGGATCCGAGGAGACGAGCACGATGAAAGAAGAAGGATGCGCGGACGAAGAAGGAGGACAGAGAAAAGCCGCAAAGAAAAAGGAAGAAGAGAAGAAAAATGACGCGGGAGGGAGGAGAGAGGAGCGATATGGACGAGAATTGTAGATAACAATATTATAGAAACTAAAGTAACTATAAGAAAGTCGTTTGTAAACTTACGATATGTACAAACTTGGTGCAAAACTTATTGCAATGAATAAATTAATGAATTTAAAAAAAATGTTTCGTTTAATCTTTATAACCCCTTTTCGAAAACTTTGACTAACAACACTGCAGCGTAGAGTAAATATTTCTCGTAGCTGGAATATATAAATTTCCCTAACCCGCGCAAGAGCGAACCCTGACCTCACGGACTCCCCTCGAACCACCGCCCTTCGCAGATTCTCAGGGTCAAAGTCACAGCCGCTCATTCTCCCAATTTAGAATTTAAAAGCCTCGTTGTGTATACAAGGCGAAGGTCAAAAAGTTAAAACTCAAGAGTCAAGGCCCCTGCATCGCCGTGGTGGCGAAGAATGACTGAGTATATAGCGGCAGAGAGAAAAGGAAAAAAAAGTGATATGTAGGAATGATATTTATTCAAAGCTACAATGGACAGTCGCATACTGATACGTGCATATGCATTATAAGAATTTGTATAGTAATGAGGGACAAAGACTTCCGCCCCAATACTCTCGCCGCAAAATCTCGTCTTATAGGTCGTTTCATCCTCATTGATCGACCCGATTCATGGATGCAAAGACTACCTATAAGCATAGGAAACTGTGTTAATATTTAAAACCGCGAACAGCGAGAGTTCAATCTCGCTTTTGACTGGTTAAAAATAGAATAGTAGAGAGAAACCGGCACGTATGACTAGCAGAACTCGATGATACGTATATAGGTATAGTTCTGCGAGAGGCTACGATATCCTGACATTCTATCTACTGGTAGTAGCTGCGATATTTTGTATAGACGGTGTGCAACAAACAAAACCTACACTCTACAGTCCTTGAGTGCAGAGCCAACCCCTATAGTACATATTATAAACGCTCATCGTTGAGTAGTGGTAACGTTAATATTAGATGCTATACGTAAAACCGTCCGCGTACAATGTTCAGACTCATTCATGTATAGTATAACAGAAAGTAAATGAAAATAAGAAGTGCCATTGACATGATTGAACGTCGTGATATTATGCAGAGTTTAAACGACTAGTTTTCTTGGTTGATTATACCTACGTAACTAACTCTGATCATGTACATGTACTGGTGTAGGTAGTACCTACGCTAATATTACACCAGACCTTTGCGTAAGACGATCTTAAGTGTCGTCAAGTAGTTCTAGTAACAACGAGAACCTAAACCTAAACACTTCTTGACCAAACTTGACTATACCGAGGTATAGTCACGGAGGGCGGAAGGCGAGAGTTTTGCCTCTCGAGGTTCCATAGTGTATATTAAGTGCGGATCGCGTGACGACGACTGCATCTCGTGCCTGCCTGCACCCTCCTAACCCGCAGTTTTACCACCAAGTAATACCTAGCGCCGCGGCTCGTCCTCGTCTCGCAATCAGTCAGAGTCACGGCCACGCTCTCCGTTCTTATAGGGTGGGGATGGGTGAATCAATGGACGCTCGTTACCCCCGCTATACACTACAATACCCTCTCTTTCTCTCTCACCCCTCTACTCTACCATAAAACACCCGCGCGAACGCATGATCGAGGTATACTATACACACATAGATATATACATAAAAGCATATAAGCGCGGATGCACGAAACCGACAACAAGGCATACTCAATCATCTCGTTGGTGCAGGAGCGTCTGAAAGTATATATCCTTCAGCTATACCCTACGTGCTACTTTTCATATATATATATATACACATACGTGCATCTATCTTGTAATTAAAAAGTTTCGAGATTTTGTCTCGGGTTCGTTGATGCGTGCAGCGGCGCATGTGCATAGTGTTCTCATACTATGTGGGTGTGATAGTGCGCTTTCGTTCCCATACCTATACCACATACCATGAAACTCATGACGAAGGAGGGTATTGTAAGTATGAGACTACAGGGCGTACGATCTGCGGGGGACTGCGTGAAGACGAAGGCCTGCAGTGAGGAGGGAGCGAAGAGAGGAGGGAGAGCAGAGAAAGAGGGAAAATCCGGTTGCCTGGCGACCAGTCTTCCAGCCTCCAGTTCGATCCCGTCCACCGAGTGAAACACCCTCTTTCACCCTGCACCCTGCATCTCTTGTATACATACAAACTTACGTATATATATCTATACCTTGACGCTAGGAGGAGGCGAAAATACGCTGAAAGAGTCACACGGTGTCGATCAGGACTTGTTGTCATTAAAAAAAATAATTCACATTTTTGTGACTATAAGATTGATTCAACGCGCCAGTCGTCCCTATGTAACGTATAAATCACAAAGAGGAGACGTACATTTACATATATACGGGCTACGAATATAGTATAAACTGAGTAAGAGAAAGAGAACGAGGACGTGAACGTGAACGTGGAGGGGAGGAAGAGGGGCTAGAGGAGCGGTAGAGCGGTAGAGCGGAACGACAAAGAGAGAAGTAAGGGCGTGAGAGAGGGGAAAAAGAGAGGAAGAGCCCATGATGGGGCGGTTTCAGACGCAATTACCCTCCGATCCTGGAACACGTAAGATATAGGGTGTCCGCGAGAGCGAAAAAAGTTTCAGCTTTGTGGAATGTCTGCTGCAGGTGTGCTAGATGATCGTATCTATAATCGCGAATTATCTCGCGCCATTCACATGTGATAATGTGACTTGTGAACCGGTGGCTGGCTACGTGCGTCCAGCGTGCGTGCGTGCGTGAGTAAGTTACTGACTGACTGACTGACTGAGTGAGTGCGAGCAAGCGAGTAAGTGCGTTATAAACACGTGCGGGACAGTGTCCCAACGTATGTTTAAGGTGGTGCAGTTCGCTCAGTGAAAAAGTTTATACTACTACACGTTAAAAGTATAGATGAGTTGTTTCATACTACTTTTACGCGGGATTTCTTTCATCATATTCTGATATAGATAAAGATATAAAGATATATATATATTCACTAATAAATAGAAAGGGAATACTAAGCGCAAGAAGGAGAAAGCGTGAGAAATTATATGAGAAGAAAGAGAAAACTAACAATTTAAACAAAGATATACAATAGCTCTGTTATATACGGATTAAATAGAAACAGACACAATGTTTCAGTGTATTATTCAGCAGAGGAATGGATGGATCCATCCATACAGTCCGGACCTGAAAGATGTCTTCCCAGGTACACAACATCAAATTATTGCAGTTTTTCTTTTTTTTTTATTCCGGTTCTATAGAATCGTTCGAATAATACTATCGTAGACGTATTATTTACACATTTTATATACTATACAGCGATGCTCGATGTTCGATCCTTCGAATCCATCATGGCGGTTAGAGAAGTAGTATTCCCAGATTTTTCCCTCCTTTAACAATACGTGCGCATGATATTTACATATGATCTTCCATGTTCCTGTTTATAGAATTTAATCTATTCGCATCCTCATTTCCTATCCGTGGGTTATGCGGACGTTGATATAATCGTCGCATCAATTATACTATACAGTGATAACGGCTGATGTATACGCACGTTATGTACATTTATAATATTATTACATACGCACACACACACACATAACATAACATAGTACAACTGCTATACCTAATTGATGTTCCTCGAAAAAAGAACTCGGCGTTTAACGCGTTGACTAATTTTTTTAGTTACAAGTCTAATTGCATGTGTATACATATATATATATGTTCATAATATACAAGGTTCAATGTACTCTGAATAAAAAAAAAAAAAAAAAAAAAGTAAAAAAAAAACATGAAAGATAAATTTGTTCATCAATAATGCTCAGGATCTGAAGCGTGAATGGTTCCGGGATGAGAGAAAAAAAAAAAAAAAAAAAAACCGCTCGTGTTATACAATATCCGAGTATATATTATAGACCAACGTATATCTATGATGTTGTTATTGTTGACCCGATAACGATTAGATCAAAGCAGTATTGTCGATCACCGCCAGGGTAGGGGTCACCGAACGGAATGTTAAGTATAGCGAAGAAACCGGTGGTGTGGAATTGTAGATAAGATAAGAAGTTTTTCCCCACCCATTTTCACATTTGGAGGATTCTAGTATTGTGTGATTATCATCGGGAATAGTAATTCCAGATTTCTTGAATCAACTATGCGATCGAGTATCTATAATAAGAATAAAAGTAAGAACAATTGTCACTACACAGAAAGAAAGGTTGATTTGATTCAAAGATAATTTTGCGGTCCAAAAATGAAGACCGAAATTTTCTCGGATCAAATCAAAATTTTTCTCGAACCCAAGAAAATTTTCCAAATTTTCCAAATTTTCTTGGTTCGAGAAAAATTTTGATTTGATCCGAGAAAATTTCGGTCTTCATTTTTGGACCGCAAAATTATCTTGAATCAAGAATAATTTTCTTGGCTCAAGTTAACCTTTTTTTCTGTGTATATACATATATGTAAATGAAATAACAGATATGACGTATATTATATCAAGCACCACCCGGCTCTTTCGAATAACTTTATATCTACACTCAGAAAAAGGTCTTGTTGACACAACCAAAATTTGGGTCATTATATGCACAATCACATTTTTTTGTTCCAGTCAACCAAAAATTTTGTTGGAATAACCAAAATTTTGGTTGTCCCAACAAAATTTGGTTTTCCCAACAAAATTTTGGTTATCCGAACGAAATTTTTGGTTGACTGAACAAAAAATTTGATTGACTGAACAAAAAAATGTGATTGTGCATATAATAACCAAATTTTGGTTGTGTCAACAAGACCTTTTTCTGAGTGTATTTATTTAAATGAAATTTAATCTTGAGGGGACTTCCCGTTTCGGTTGTTATATTAGGTAAACTATTATAGCTTGAGGCTATTAATTTGTATTAGTCTGTGAAGAGTCTGGTGTAGCCGGACACCCTCAACTTTTATAACTGTATATATTATACTATTTCAAACGAATATAACTACTCTTGACATTATTCTTTAGAGCAATTAACACAGAGCACTTTGAGAGCACTTATTAACGCGTAACCTGCGTAACCTGACCTGTCGCACAATACAGTTTAGTTTGTTTTAACAAATTTAGATTTAAGATCACAGGCCTTTTTCTCCTCTGGCTTATAGTGCCTATATTTTATTCAGGACTGCAGGTGAATTTAGAGTAGTGCAATGCGCTTTTTCAAATTCGGTTTGGAATACTATACAGAAGTCAAGGATATCTGGCGCGAAGCCCGCATGAAACACTTTATTAGTCTTTTATAAGGCTGAAACTGCTGAAGGTGAACACTAGCTTGTGAAAATCAATATAGAAATATGGAATCTTTAGTATCGCATTGCTTATATCTTGTGAATAAGATATGTTTGTAGTATAATTTCATTTGTGATGATTATAAAAGTCAGAAATATAACCATAACCGTGGTAAAAGTAGAAAAGTTTAAATTTGTACATTTGTAATTTAATTTGAAATTTCAACATTACATACAACGTGTTGTAATGAGCATTAAATAATACATCCTCCCTCGCTAAATCGTAAAGCGCCGTAACGTATTATATGCGTAGTTTGTATAAGAGTCCAGATTGCGTATAAGCTAGAACGTGACATGAATACGCGAAGAATTATAGATATAATAGGAATGGGTAAGCGAGGAGAAAGAAAAGCGCGTGCGGTGGAAAGGAAACGGTGCAGTTTTTATCTCTCCATTTCCACTCGTTGTCTCCCTATCGCTTATATATTATATTATATTATGCGTCCCACATTCGCCTATCTACGGCCTTCCCCCATAAACGATGTATATTTAAATATTTATTATAACATACATCTGCAGCGGGAGCCACGGGTTGAAGTTCTAAATTTATAAAAGACCAGCTCCCCGGTACGGTAAAAATTCCGAAGTTTAATATTATACCGTCTCAAGTTTTTATAAAAATTGTATTTCCTTCAAAGTTTTAGTAACCGTATTAACAAAAACTTTGAAACGAAGAGAGTACCTGCATGAGGTTCAAAATTGCGAAATCTAAAGATCCGCAGAAGCCGAACTTCCGAAACTTGAAATTCACGCATCTATAATTCATTCAGTGTTCAATAATCTCGGGCTGTATTGATCCTATCGAAACCAATAAGTGGTTAAAATAATCGTCTTGAGGTGTACCTACTTCTTTGAAAAAAAAGTTTCAAAATTCTATCAATTATTTATGACATGAATATGAATTATTGGATAAAACTGGTTTCCGTGATATTAAGAGGGTCACGATTAGAATGCACTATGCTTGGTCTTCGCATCCTGAGAAATAAACCGAAATTTTAAGATTCTCGGGCTTTTAGAGTTTTAAGTTATCTGCATTTGGACGGAATTTCAAAAAAATCTTCTAAATTCAACGTTTCTTGAAATTGGAATCGGAATCTGCACCGTAGTTCGGAACTTCAACCCGCACTCAGAAAAAGGTCTTGTTGACACAACCAAAATTTGGGTTATTATATGCACAATCACATTTTTTTGTTCAGTCAACCAAAAATTTTGTTGGAATAGCAAAAATTTTGGTTGTTCCAACAAAATTTGGTTTTCCCAACAAAATTTTGGTTATCCGAACGAAATTTTTGGTTGACTGAACAAAAAATGTGATTGTGCATATATAATAACCAAATTCAACAAGACCTTTTTCTGAGTGCGGCCCCAATATTTGCAAGTATGATACAAGTATATGTATAAGTAAAATAGATAATATAATAAAAATGTTTTATCAGCATAATACATTATGAGAAGTATATTGGAAACGGGACACCGTTTGCATGAGTAAAATATGATTTATAATTCTGGGCGTGGGCTTGTATGGTCTATGTACGCTGCAGCTACTAGTATAGCATGGTATTTTCTGTCTTTTCCCCGCAAGGGATTTGAGAAGACGATATACAACTCGTATATAGCGCCGTATAGTCGCGCCGCGTCTCTTGCAGGTTTTCCCAAATACATAGATCGAGTGAGTTGGCCTCATATGCTCTGCGGCATGGGCATCCGGGCAGCAGGAAGGAAGTCGAAGGAGCAGGCGAACGGTTCGTGTCACGTATCAACTCGCGACGCTCGACAGACGTCGCGACGATGTATATTCCACATTAATGCTCGTCGCACGTGCGCCGTTCACGTATTTACCGCTATATACGGGGTGTTGAAGATGTTACGATAAACATAACACTATATAGTTATAACCGATCGATGGAAATATCAAATTAATAACCAATAAGCAGTGAGCAGTGAATAGAAATTTTTTTGAGCAATAAGAAGAAAAAAAACAGCAAAAACATGAAATAAAAGAAAGAAAGATATAAGCATGAGTCAATAAGAAGTCTGTAATTCCCGACAGATGATGATTCAAGGGTCCGAAATTAACTCAACTTAGCAGTTTTTGCGATGTATGCTTCATTCGAATGTTATGCATTGAAGTGCTCTGTTCTGAATTTTGAATGGTACATAAGATCTGCGGACTAAAATTATTCACTCCGAATAAACTGAGGAGTTAAGGCCCATCCCTAGTCGCCCACCTCCTTTTGATCGAAATGTATCACATTTCGATTATTATCCGAGCCCAAGCGTCAAAAACGCAAAAAAGGCCAATTTAGTACAAATTCTATTTCAATTCCGAACACATATGTCAAAAAAAAAAATGTTCGTTTCGTGCGAAAATAGAGTCTACGGATGGTTTTTACATTGTTACAAAATTATTCGAATTCGATTTCCTCGGCGAACAATGTAAAAACGATCTGTAGACTCTATTTTCGCACGAAACGAACATTTTTTTGGACGTATGTGTTCGGAATTGAAATAGAATTTGCGCTAAGTTGGCCTTTTTTGCGTTTTTTACGCCTAGGCTCGGATAACAATCGAAATGTGACACATTTCGACCAAAAGGAGTTGGGCGACTGGGGATGGGCCTTAAGGTGCTTTCCTAGGCAATTCCACCAGTCCTGAAAAAATCGTGAAAAAATGTGATATTAAACGGAATATCTCTGCCTGGGCACCGAAATCAATGAAACAAAATACGTCGCGCAATTCTATGTGCGACTCTGAACATGTACAGCCCAAAAAATGTTCGTTTTGCGCGAAAATAGAGAAGATATCCATGAAAAACGTTTCTAAAACCGTTTCTAAAACCGTTTTTCATGGATATCTTCTCTATTTTCGCGCAAAACGAACATTTTTTGGGCTGTACATGTTCGGAGTCGCACATAGAATTGCGCGACGTATTTTGTTTCATTGATTTCGGTGCCCAGGCAGAGATATTCCGTTTAATATCACATTTTTTCACGATGTTTTCAGGACTGGTGGAATTGCCTAGGAAAGCACCTTAATATTCATTCCCACTATGTAGTGGCGTATACAAATGATGCCAATTAAAATCGATTTCTCGACTGATTTCATGTGACTTTATTTAATTTCAAGTGATTTCGTTGATTTCATTTTACATTTCATCAATTTTTTAATCTTGTTTCCGTATATAAGGTATACAATGTGCACAAATGATTCTCTAAATGAACAAAGCGCCTCGAAATAATTAACTGAAGAATTTGAAGCTATAGTAAGATTTTGCGAAATAGATACTATTTGCAATTTATTTTCAATAAATAGTACTTGTGTATCATCACACTCGTCATACACATTTAAGATAATAGATCTGTAAATACGTGTTAGAATAAAAAAAAGAAAAGTAGTACTCATATCCGGCGGATACGCCTGCGCAAATCAACCAAGTATAATTATTATGTACTATAATTTGCAATATTTGATACTACGCATATATACGTATATTAGACCGGTTGAAAAAAATCGATTATTCTTTTTTTTTTCAATTTTCGCATTGAAATACTTTCGGGGGACTGAAAAAAAGATGCCTATTAAAAGCGGAGCTCTTAATATTAAGATTTAGAGGTCCCTCATCGCGGATTTCTATTTTTCATTTAAATAGCATAGGAATTTCATTTTTTTTTCTTCAGAATTTCGTAGCTCACAAACCAATGAACAAATCCAAATTACTCTTACATATTTTGATAGGGGATTGAACACTCTGAAAAATGTATCTATCATTGTGGAAAAAAAAAAACACAAAAAAAAAATAGTTTACTCAACTATAAATTGAAATTTGAGCTCGAATAACTTTGGAAGGAGTCAATTTATCAAAAAATGATAAGAGAACCTTTTTGTAGAGTGTTCAATTTCCTATGAAAATATGTTTGAGTCATTTGGATTTGTTCATTGGTTTGTGAGCTACAAAATTATATAAAAAAAAAAAAAAAATTTCCTATGCTATTCAAATGGAAAATAGAAATCCGCGATGAGTGACCTCTAAATCTTAATATTAAGAGCTCCGCTTTTAGCAGGCATCTTTTTTCAGCCCCCCGAAAGTATTTCAATGCGAAAATTGAATGAAAAAGAATAGTCGATTTTTTTGAACCGGTCTAACGTATATGTTAGTTATTCGAGGAACACCTACATAGAATTGTGATCCAAGGGTTTCAACCGCAAGAAAATTTGTTCATTAGATATAAATAAAAATTAAAGAAAAAACACTTTTACGGTATAACTACTATAAAAATTTATCCGGTTATTCTCTGTTAAGAGTTTTATTGTTCATATTATTTCCGGGTATGTACTACCACACATATATTATGAATTCAAGGAAAATACATAAACGGATAACAGTTTCACGCCTTTCGCTTGAAAAATCGACCGAATTACTAATAGGAAGAAATCCCTCTTTATTCTATGGATTATATACTGCTTTCGTAACGTTTCTATAATTATTGTGGAAATGGTTGAAAACAAAATTAAAATAACCCATAAATTTGTAAACACATACGGGGCATTCCATATGGTAATTCACACAGTATAAAATCCGACCGATTTCATTCTGCTTGATATTTTATTGTTGTTGTTGTTGTTATCACTGAAAAAGGACATCTGCTATTTTTTTACAAATTTTTATTGCCAGTCGTTCTAATTTATTTTATTTATTTATTTTTTTTTTTCTGCTCCTCAAATTCCATTAATCATATAAACTCCAATGAAACGAATGATTTTAAAGAGTAATTGAAGGGCCGGATCGGATAACGACTTCCGCGCTCCTGCCAGTCGGACAAGCCCCTGAAAGTATGCAATCGTCGCTGAGCGACAAGCATATATACTTTTAGGATTAAAAAAACATCAACAAATCTTATACTTGTACAAAATTGTCAGCGAGAAAGTTGTTCATAATGGTTCGAAGTATATGTTTGGTAAGTTACAATTATTTTCATACTATATTTTCGGAAATATGAGAAGTTACAGGCCATGGCCATGGCAACGGCTGCCATATTGCTGTCAGTCAACGGAAAAGCGTCGTTTCATAGATGCGTTTTGCATCGCCTCAAACGCATCGGATATCAACTATAGATATATGCCGTCGTGGACTTTTTTGTATCGAATTTAACGCTCTACAAAAAAGGTCCAGTCAACTTATGGTCTATCTGCCTTCGTTTAAGTAGCGTTCGACGCGAAAGGTACAGAAACGTGTTTGGTTCGAGATTTTTTAGGATTTTTAATTTTTTTTATTCAAAAACGAGTGAAAAATAGATGTCACAAACGGTAGGGTATATTATTCTCATCTATCGCTACATTGGAGTATTTTTCTCATGTCTTCCATAATTAGTGTAATTTGAAATCCTAAAATTGCATAAAGTGACTAGTCCATAGTCTGCACAAACGAAGCCGGCACTATAACTTTTCATATTTCCGAAGATATAGTATGAAAATTATTGTAACTTACGAAACATATACTTCGAACCATTATGAACAACTTTCTCGCTGACAGTTTTGTATAAGTATAAGATTTGTTAATGTCTTTTTAATCCTAAAAGTTTGCTCCGCGCTCAGCGGCGATTGCATACATTCAGGGGCCTGTCCGACTGGCACGAGCGTGGAAGTCGTTATTCGATCCGGCCCTTCAATTCTGGCTAATTTTTTCGTAATTTCATGCAATTCAGGGAGGAAAGTATCGAGTAGTGTGAGGAAAACTAATTTGAGTTCACGATATCTTGACCGGGCAGAATTATGTCGTTTCCTTCCCGCAAAACAGGGAAAACATTCGGACTTTCCACGTAGGTGAGGTAAAAAAAAAAATATAATTAATAAAAGCTGTTAGTCTTAATATTTGTGGTTGATTATAGTTATATATATCGTCAGCATTGATATAAGGGCACCTTGTAAATTGATTAGGCATACCTACCCACAACCCGCTCATAGTTTAGAAATTAAAATAAAATCAAAACACAATCGCAATAGCCGGATATTGCGGTAAGCACGTAATACGTGTATGGATACACGAAACAAAATTCAACAAATAACTGAAGAAATCATTTCTCCATAATCGCTTAATAACGGGAAATGAAAGTCGGATTATACACCTCGAATTTTTGGCAGCCCGTTTCTCAGCTAAAACACATCCGATCGATGTGAAATTGATATCAGTGACGTAGAAAAAGTGCACGGAGGGCATGACGCTCTTGGATTTCCAAAAAGCGAAAATAAAATGTACAGTTTTATATCAAGAGTGCTCTGTAACGAATAATCGTTGTTGCTGACATTGTACTTGATAAATATATGAAAACACCCGAAACATTTTCGCTTTTTAGAAATCCAAGAGCATCATGCCCTTCGTGCACTTTTTCTGCGTCACTGATATAAATTTCACATCGATCGGATGTGTTTTAGCTGAGAAACGGGCTGCCAAAAATTCGAGGTGTAAAATTCACCTTTCATAACCCCTTAATTTATTGAGGCTTAACATTTTTGATTTTTAATGCAGAATTTGTACGATTTTTTTCGAACACGGAACAGGATACAAACAGGATAAAAATGCTTGACAGGATGTTCAAAAAATTTGTCTAGTATATTTGCATACTAGGTACAAACTGCTTATAAAATTACGAAAAAATTAGCCAGAATTATTTTCTCACATCACGCTTGTTTCATTGGAGTAGTAATACGATTATTGGAATTTGAGGCAATAAAAATTTGAAAAAAAAATATACTAAGCAAATTGAAATCGGTTGCAGGTTTTATACTGCATGATTTACCATGGAATGTCCCATACATATCTATCTATCACCCTCGCCTAATGAAATACATACCGAGAAGAAATCTTGATACTGCACAGTCAAAGTGCCTGACTGCGCATGCGCGAGTTTCGTCGTCCGCTGAGGCAGGTTAGCCATCCCGAGTTTTAGCTGTCAAACTTTGTTTTTGGCGGCGATGTAATTGATACGAATTTTTGATGTTATAATCTGAAATGCCACTTTTATTTTGATAATTCACGTTAAATAAAAATGAACAACAACATAACCTCAACTGACTAGTCTACGCGCGAAAGTTTGACAGCTCTTGCTTCATTTCTCGCAAGTTGGCACCCCTGCCTCATACGTCATAATATTATCGCCGGACCATCTCAACGACCAATAAAATTTAATTATTTGGCGCATGCGCAGTTAGGCGCATCGACTGTGCAGTATCAAGGTTTCTTTCCTGTTTGGGCAATTCCACCTCAAATCGGCCAATTTTAGGTGTTTTTTGACCTCGTATTTTTTGAATCGACTTAAACTTTTTTTACGTGAAATCTACGTCAAAAAAGTAGACCCGTATTTTTTCGTTGGTCCAAAAAAATTTTTTTACGCTAGTTATGAATTATCGCATTTTACTATAAAAGTGGCGCGCGGGCGGCTTTGAGAATTAATATCTCGGGTCCCCTTTACCGTAGAGAGATGTTCCAAAACACGTTTTAAAGGCGATGAAAGAGACTTTTCGATTAAATTTTTCAACTTTTCGAAAATTATAGTTTTGTTATTTTTATGAGCAATCAAAATGTTTATCGATTTGTTTCGTAAACTAAGGCCATTTTTAAAATTTAAAAAAAAATATCATCGCATTCCTTATTCAATTTTGAAGACGGTGATTTTTTAAAAAAGATGGAGCTATTTTTCTAAGTATTTTTTTTACAATTATTTGTCCGGCGCTGCGTCAGGTTGCCTTGCCGCGCGCCTCGCTACTACCGCGTCATTCCATGCATGGAAAGCAGCGCGCCACGCCATTGGCCGAGCCCCGTGCGGTAGTAGCGAGGCGCGCGGCGCGCCAACCTCACGCAACGCCGGACAAATAATTGTAAAAAAAATACTTAGAAAAATAGCTCCATCTTTTTTAAAAAATCGCCAATTTCAGAATTGAATAAGGAATGCGATCATATTTTTTTTAGAATTTAAAAAATGGCCTTAGATTGCGAAAAAAATCGATAAACATTTTGATTGCTCAGAAAAATAACAACACTATATTTTTCGAAAAGTTGAAAAATTTTATCGAAAAGTGTCTTTCATCGCCTTTAAAACGCGTTTTTAAACATCTCTCTACGGTGAAAGGGACCCGAGATATTAATTCTCAAAGCTGCCCTCGCGCTACTTTCACAGTAAAATTCGATAATTCATAACTGGCGTAAAAAAAACTTTTTTGACCAACGAAAAAATACGGGTCTACTTTTTTGACGTAGATTTCACGTAAAGAAAGTTTGAGTCGATTCAAAAAATACGAGGTCATTTCTCGGCCGATTTCAGGTGGAATTGCCTATATGTTTACGAAATGAATTTTTCCACTGTGTTATAATGCGTTGCATTAACAAGTATAGGATAACTCGTTGCATAGAGTAAACAGTACAACTTGCATTTTCCTGTTGGATGGCTCATCGCCGTCGTATATATATACCTACTATATATAAACCAAATGCAAACATCCTTTATTCTAGGATTATTATTTTCCTTTAATATATAATTATATATAATAATAATATATTATAATAATATACGTATAGAAAGGTTTAAAGTCCAGTATATATATATACCGTGCATATTCGCTACTATACTGCGGTATAACATACGTGTGTGGTAAAGTATAGTTATCAACTGGAACGACTATACAACGCGATTGAGAAGCTGATACCATTCTCCTTCCCCTACAACAAACAGTCTGACCGATCGCTTGGTCAGTCTCTAACTCTTCAGTACTATACCGTCAAGTGTAGGTAAAGCTACCGAGTGCGTCGCTCCACATAAAAACAAACTACATATATATAACATACACGTATGTATATATGCAGTCGTATACAGTGCGAATAGAAGAGTAAAAAAAAAAAAAAAAAAGTGGGGGGTCTGGTCTCGACTCGGCTTGGCTTGGCTTGGCTTGGCTTGGCTTGTCGTAATTGTGGTTAATTTACCGAGGGTCAAACTCGCCAGTCCGACTTCTGTCCTAACACACACCGTCGTCTCTTAGTTCAACGCGAGGTTTCTGCACTCTAGTATAGTTCATCACGAACAAGTATACTAAGAAGAGTTTGTTGTCGCGAATTTTCCAACTAACGCGTGTGCAGTCGAAAAGTCAAATTTTGTGTGTGCAGAGTCAAAAGTTTGCAACTTTAAAGTTCAAATACTGCACATTAATATTATACCTAAAATAATAAACGCATCAGGATTAGAAATCGGTAAGAGAGAATGTTTCGACTCCGTATTAACGATGGTGCAATGATAATCGGACAGTTCACTGCATTCGAAACAGAAACTAGTATATGATGCCTTGTTATATACTGTTAAAGATTATTTACTGACTTTTAAGTGGAGACTTGTATGTGTATGTGTGTGTGTGTGTGTGTGTATATAGTGAAAGGTTTGATACCTCAGTGATGATATAATATAATATAATCATTAAATCGCTACAATTCTTGTGAAACTATATACGATCTCTTAATTGCAATTGTCGACATACCGCAATTAGCCGATGTTACTATACTCGCGTAAATATAGAAAATCGCGTGGCCCTGGACTGAACCTATAGCCTGCGAGAGCTTATGAAGAGTCGAGGGTCGGAGATACTATTATTCTAATTCGTTAAATGAACTATATAAAATAAATTAATAACGAAAATAAATGACTAAACGGTTTTTTACTTCATTATATTACTAAACACTTCGTATTATATTATACGATTATTGCATCGTGTATGTATGTATGCAAACATATATATCTACATACCTATACCTATACACCTACGCGTTTAAACCGATTTCAGTATGTTTAAACTCGCTGGAAGACAGGAGTGGGAGGCATGGACGAAAGGTAGTTATACGCATTTTCTTTATACTGCCGTGTTTATTTTCACGGAGATTTGCTTTCGCCTGCTGCAGATCTCATCGCTTTTCACATTCCTTTCTCAAACCTTATGTATGTATATATGTATATATATGATATGGCCTTGTCGCTATGCATGAACGTACCTGCAGTACATTTACATACATATATATAATATGTACATAATATCTGTTATATCGTTATTCTACAAGCTCATTACTCTCGCAGTAATGTAATTTGAACTTCTCAGACCTTGAATCGTCCGTTAAAATTATTCGTTGATAAAAATAGTTTGGGAAAAAAAAAAAAAAGTCGAAGTTAGAAAATCGACGACTATTTAACGCGGTCGTATATTCTTCGTACCTATATCGTGTCACTAATGCCATAAGGTCGTAAGCGCCAAAAAATTATTTTTTTTTTTGCGGATATGCCCAAACGATGTTATATGGCACGAAAAAGATTTTGCCACCAAAAACACGAAATTTTTTTTTTTTTTTTTTTTTTGGCGCTTACGACCTTATGGCATTAGTGACGCGATATATATATATAAAGTGTATAACGGATAAAACAAGAAAAACAAGGAAATTTATGAATGTACGTGCGTCTATTCGTAGGATTTTAGTTGTTGTTTTTTTTTTTTTTTTTCTTTTTTTTTTACATGAGGTTTTATGACGTCGGTTGGTTGGTCGCCGTTCGTAGTATAATATGCGATATTATATATCACAATGAGAAAGAATTATAAACAATAAATAATTAAGTGCATATATATGTCTCTTCGCCCCTTCTGAAGATTACGTAACGATCAGTTATAAAGTGCTAACAAAGGGATCTTATAGTGCGCAATTTTATAAATTGTAATTACCATTAACGATTGCCAGCTAAACGAGCTAAATTACGAAATATATCTACCTCTCATCGTCACAGTGCATGAGATATTTATTAATTTATTATTGTGATATATATCTTATACTAGAATATTATCATTCATTAAGGCCCATCCCTAGTCGCCCACCTCCTTTTGGTCGAAATGTGTCACATTTCGATTATTATCCTAGCCCAGGCGTCAAAAAACGCAAAAAAGGAGGCCAACTTAGCGCAAATTCTATTTAAATTCCGAACACATACGTCCAGAAAAAATGTTCGTTTCGTGCGAAAATAGAGTCTACAGATGGTTTTTACATTGTTCGCCGAGGAAATCGAATTCGAATAATTTTTTAACAATGTAAAAACCATCTGTAGACTCGATTTTCGCACTAAACGAACATTTTTTTGGACGTATGTGTTCGGAATTGAAATAGAATTTGGGCTAAGTTGGCCTTTTTTTTGCGTTTTTGACGCCTGGGCTCGGATAATAATCGAAATGTGACACATTTCGACCAAAAGGAGGTGGGCGACTAGGGATGGGCCTTAAATAGGTATATACTCTCCGGAACTAGCCAATGTATTATAAAGATCATCGAACTTTTGAAATACATATGTAGGTACAGCGCCGGCCTTGAGGTATCTTCGTGGGTGTGCGGAGTACCCTCGGGCCGCCCCTCATATGGAGAAGCGTAACTAACGTACCCCTGAAAGCACACTGTAACATCTCAAGAAAATCTTGTTTCTTCAAAATACCCATGAGACTCCATCCAATAGCATTTACATTCATTTGAACGCAAATCCCCTAAAAATATATTTTTTGAGATGTTATAGTGTTGTTCTGGGCATACGATAAGTAGAATTAACAATTAGGGCAAAGAATGTTCCAGTCCCTACTGTCGGTGTAAAAAGGTTTGGCCCCTCTGTTTGAGTGATTATAACTTCTGCAAAAAAATTGATAGAGCATCGAGTCAGGAAAAATTGTAACGCGCCAAGTTTTCTGCGGCGATGGTTAATCACAAATTTCTGTGTGAAAATCGTGAAAACCGTTATGATCTCCGAAAAGTTGAAAAACGTAGTTCCTGCGGAGTTCATTGCCGTACGTCAACTTCAACTCGTCACCGTTTGTCTGAGATAAGTGTCAAAAATCGGGATGAATTCATAAATATTCCCTGAACATTAACGAACATGATAGCGCTTGGTAATTTCGAAGATATTTAAAAACTTGGACGCCAGGTGCAAAAAGGTCCAACGGTGCAGTTTGGGAAATGGATTGGTACGGGCGAACTTGAAATAGCTCAAAATTTTCGTCAAATATACACTTTGTGATTTCGTAATCAATTTTTGGTTCGCAATAGTGAACTTTCTATAATCGACGTCAACAATTTTTCAAATTTGCACGGTGCCGAGTAGTGTTCCCACCGCGATATTCGTTGCTGCATTTCACCCCCGACGCGCCCGTCGCAGACTCAATTGTTAAGGTGCGATTTCATGCTGACGCTTGACGCTGGTTTTGGGCGTCAAATTCGGAGACGAAATCTCAAATTTTTTAAATCAATTCGAAAATAACATAATTTGGTGATTCTCTGATAGCAATTTTTCCGGATACGTTAAGTTCCGTAAAATCTTGATAGTGAAAATTATGCCCTATTGGTTCAACAGAAGAAACTCCAGCGCGTTACTCCAATAATTGAAATTCATCGTCGAATTATTTGAACACAAACGAGGCCGAACACCCTTCCACAAATTTCAGAGATCCTTAAATATTCAAAGGACTACCTTCAGTAAAATTTCCATCAGAAAAAATTATGCCCTCCGTTTCGAAAACTGAAAGACAAAAATTTTTTTGAAAAAGTCCTAGGCACCAATTATTCTTCAAAAAATTTGAGCTCACAGCGTAAAAGGTGGAAGTCTTGCGATTCCGAATCACTAGGGGAAAACATCTGTATGATCGCTCAAACCGAATTTACGTATGCCTGAAGATAGTCCGGTGCGCTCGAAAACAGATTTTTTCATGTTTTAAACATCGAATAACTTCTGCGAACCACTTGATACTAAGGCGAATGGCTCTAGTTTTTTTGTTGTGAACCAGTTAAGAGTCAACATCTCGCGTGGCACCAAAATCGGTGACCTATGCGCAGAAAAAAATATCCCGCTTGAGGGAGACCACGGTGTATATATTTATAAATTCATAGATCGAAGATCATTTTCTGACAAAAAATGGTCTACTGGCCGCCCCAATAACTTGGCCGCCGTGTGCCGGGGCACACGTCGCACACGCCTAGGGCCGGCGCTGTGTAGGTACATAAATGCGAATAATAATTGAATCATCACTTGGTGCGTTGTTGCAGTGTTGCAGGCCGCCTCTACGGCGCCCCCTTATAATTCGGCAATTAGGTTTCCCCGGTCTCGATCGTCGACCTTATATATACCTAGTTGCACTGCTGCAAGCAGCGAAATACAAACCAACCAACCAAGTTTCACATCAGTTCTTTGTCGAATGGGAATTTGTATGATGATAAGTCCGCATCAGCTCACTGCGCTCACTCAGAAAAAGGTCTTGTTGACACAACCAAAATTTGGTTATTACATGCACAATCACATTTTTTGTTCAGTCAGTCAAATTTTTTATTCAGTCAACCAAAAATTTCGTTCGGATAACCAAAATTTTGTTGGGAAAACCAAATTTTGTTGGGACAACCAAAATTTTGGCTATTTTAACAAAATTTTTGGTTGATTGAACAAAAAATGTGATTGTGCATATAATAACCCAAATTTTGGTTGTGTCAACAAGACCTTTTTCTGAGTGCTCGTTTCTCTCTTATACCATGACGCGATCTATTTGACGCAATACTAGATTGGATTAATCACTAAACCACGCATTTAACAAGAACTATTCAACTTTTGGAAGCCTGACTCATCAGGGCGGAGAAAAGAGCAGATGAAAAACATAACATTTCTAAGAGCTTTTAGGGGGCCGGGTTGAAGTTCCGACTCACGCTTTTTAGAAATGGTACTTTACCGATAGTCTTTTAAACTTTTAAACGAAGAACACCGGAAGTTGAAATTCGTGCATCTATATTCATTCAGTGTTTAATAACACGGACTGTATTGATCGTATCGAAACCAATAAGCGGTCAAATCAATCAGCTTGAAATTTAGTTTTTGGAAAAATAAGTTTCAAACTTCCATCAATTATTTATGACAACGAAATTATAGATCGAAGTGAAAGAAATGGATTTCCGTAAAGAGGCTCTCGATTAGAATGAACTATTTTCTGTCTTCACATACTTAGAAATATAGATCGAAATTTTCGGATTTTTTGGGTTCTCCACACTCAGAAAAAGGTCTTGTTGACACAACCAAAATTTGGATTATTATATGCACAATCACATTTTTTGTTCAGTCAACCAAAAATTTTGTTGGAACATCCAAAATTTTGGTTGTCCCAACAAAATTTGGTTATCCCAACAAAATTTTGGTTATCCGAACGAAATTTTTGGTTGACTGAATAAAAAATTTGATTGACTGAACAAAAAATGTGATTGTGCATATAATAACCAAATTTTGGTTGTGTCAACAAGACCTTCTTCTGAGTACAGGATCTGCATTCCGACCTTTACGAATGTTTTTCTTCTAAACTTTTAAGGCTTCTGAAAATTTGGAATCGTCTCAAACGAATTCGGATATTCGATCGTAGTTCGGAGTTTTTAAAAACCAGAACTCCAATTCGTCTTAGCTTTTAGTATAGTATAGCATACAAACTATAGTATACCTACCTATTTTCTTCACAACCAGACTTAGGGCAATAGTTAACAACCGCAGCTGTTTTTCTGTCTGTTTCACCCGCGTCAGTCTTCTCTCCCATCTCGGCCCTTATACACATATACCTATGCATGTATGTATGTATATGGATGTGGAGAAAAGCTAGAGAATAGAGTAGAATTAGACTACAAAAACGATATAGGTTGTTGACTGGAGTCTAGAACGTAGATCCCTTAATTCCGAAAACACATTTCCTGCTGCAGTGCACACGGTGTGCCATTGAAATTCAAAGGATCACTCGGAACATACCATTTACATTTTCTCCGTTCGAAGAAAACAAACAAGAGCTTTATGTTAATTAGTATGTACAGAATTAGTACAATACTCGAGTCGTCGCATAGTTATAGGTACATATAAGGCTTTCCGCATTTGTCCACTCGGTAGGAAAAAAATCGTTATGAATTTACCAACACTCGTATTCCAATTTCTGCAGATCGGTTTGAAAAAAAAGAAAGAATTTAAAAAATTCACATACCTATCACTCAGAAAAATAACAACCAAAATTTGTTTATTATATGCACAATCAACTTTTTTGTTCAGTCAATCAAAAATTTTGTTAAAATAGCCAAATATTGGTTGTCCCAACAAAATTTGGTTTTCCCAACAAAATTTTGGTTATCCGAACGAAATTTTTGATTGACTGAACAAAAAATTTGATTGACTGAACTAAAAAATGTGATTGTGCATATAATAACCAAATTTTGGTTGTGTCAACAAGACCTTTTTCTGAGTTTACTAATATATTATATCGTCATTTATTATAAATATAAATAGTAGATTATTTTTTTTCTTTTTTCATTGATAGGATGACGAAGGCCGATTGAAAATAATTGACCATATGTACAGATTAAGTGGGAGGGATTAAAATAATACATATACATATATATATTATTTTTTTTTTTTTTCCTTTCATTGATGATATGCGTATAGATATAGTAAACGCTGATATCACATGGTGTTGATTTAGTCGAACGAAGTGGGATTAAGGGGAATAAACGAAAATATGAGGTTTCATGCATGTCTTTAAATCGCTGACGCATATATTCACTTATATAGGTACATACATCCGTTCAATTCGGTTCTATATACTACTATACACGCACACAGTCCAGGTTTCGTTGCACTAATGCGTTTCGATGCGTTTACTTCCTCCCTGCATATAAGGGTCGTTTCTCCCGTTTCACGATGTATGTATAGGTATATATATATATATATATATATATTTACCAGGTTCGACATAAGGGGATGAATCATACTACAGGAATAAAAATCGATACCTGCAGCAGTGCACCAGCTATGAAACTCAAGATTTCTCACAAAGATACATATTATATACGCTAGTTTCCATCTTTTGATCAATTTCTACGCTTATTCGTATCGTATGTATAGAAATGTGAATAAAACACGATTTCATTATATCAGAGCTTATATCAAACGAGTACCTATATAATATAGATAAACGGGATTAAAATCGAGGAATTTAGTACGTGTAAACGAAAATCGATTTTTGAATCCCATTTTTTTCTGTTTTTTTCTGTTTTTTTTTGTTTGTTTTCAAGATTTTGTATCGAAACGGATTAAGAGATTAATAATCGATATTCACCTGATCAGTTTTCAAATATTCTCAATTCGTTTTAGTCTAGGAATTTTCGAAATTTGGATTCACCAATCCACTTTCGAATACTATATATTTTATTTTAAGTTCTGCAGCCTTGAGCACAGCATTAAAGTTATTGATACCTCTACAGACCGATTGTAATTATTATAACAATAATAACTATATACTGTCGCGATAATAATTATGAAGAGCTTTCGGTATTATCATACCCGACATAACTAGACGACGACACATACATATGTGATGTATATATATATGTTCATAGATTATAATATACATACATATAGGTACATATGGGAAATCGCGATAAATTTACCGCATATACGACTCACAATTATTATGTCGTTGCTAATTTTTATAATCTAACAACTGTATGCAAGCTAGAATAATATTAACAATACAGTTCATTTATTTATTTATTTATTTATTTATTTATTTATTATTGCTCAGTTTGTATATATATATATATATATATAAAAAAAAAAAATGACATCCTCTTTTTGTTCGGGCCCTTTCGAAAATAGTTAGTGCTTAATATAAAGAAATTTGTCCCCAAAGCTCAACTATGTAGCTTGAACACAGAATTAGCGCATTTGAAAATAAGATTTCCCATGTATTTCAAATGGCAAAATTTGTTTATCCTATAGTTTTATTTTTATAACTCTCTTTATTCAACTGATAAAAATAAAGTAGATATACAGTTTTGTAGAGAATTTTTTGATCTACAAAAATAGTCCTTTGGCCCAAGTTGCTCGATTGAACCCTTAACGAGTTACAGTGGTTTAAAAGTCATATGTATATTTTGATTACTACTTACTTTTCGACAAATTAATTAAACAATTTTTTTTTTTTTTCATACATTTTCTCAGAAATTTTGTTTCCCTTCAAAACCGTATATTTACTTTATTCTTATCAGTTGAATAAAGAGAATTATAAAAATAAAACTAAGATAAACAAATTTTGCCATTTGAAATACATGGGAAATCTTATTTTCAAATTCGCTAATTCTGTGTTCAAGCTACATAGCTCAGCCTTGGGGACAATTTTCTTCATATTAAGCACTAACTGTTTTCGAAAGGGCCCGAACAAAAAGAAGATGTCGTTTTTTTTCTAACACAGTCTAATATATATATATAATAATGATATGCGATCATTTTAAGATCTAAAAATGAATTTTGAAATAATTCTAGACGTGCTACTATTTTACACATTTTTCAAATATGACATATTTATATAGAAGCTTGATTTTCGAATACCTATGCGACTGTAATGGGTTCATACATATAGGTGTATGGATTTGTTATTATATTATAAAACGTTGTAGGAGGAAGCGTGCGTGTAACAACTGTATACAATAAAATAAGAAACCGAGGCGTCGACATTCATACATAAACTTGCTTTTCACGCGGGGCACGCCTATGTTCTGAGGTCTTACTTATGCTCTCTTCTTTTTCTTCTTCTTCCTCTTCTTTTTCTTCTTTTTTTAAAGATTATAGTGAAAAAGGTATGAAAAGGATGAAAAGATGGAAAAAGAAACGCGCTACGATATTTATTTTTAGATTTCCCGCCGGAAATGAACCCCCCTCTCTCTCTTTCTCTCTCTCTCTCATTCTCTCTCCTTCTAGTCGTGCAGAGTGCCGAAGAGTCGGAGTGGCGGAGTGACGCCGGCTGCGGCGACTCCGGCTCGTACGTGGTCCCCATGGAATACGAAGTAGTACTCCATAACTTTACAATACGTTTTACCGCACAGCGGTTTAGAAAATAATAATAAATACTTATTACATCCCCTCTTGGGTCTCCACTAGTAATCACATCTCCATACACACATATACCTCTATATTATTATATACAGGGTGAATCTCTTCATATGTCTAAAATGGGTGGGACTTACTTGCGCCAAAGGCAACACACCGTGATTCGTGATTAAGCATTGCTACCTTATCCCTATCCCGATAATTGCGTTTACCTGATTCGCTGAATACGTGCCTTCGCCGTAAATAAGTCCCCACCCATTTTAGACCCTTGAAAAGACTCACCCTGTATATATTCATATTATATATTTATTGTCTAATTTCTTATCATAATAACAATAATAATAACAATAATATTTATACCTATTACGCGATCCAAAATAAGCTAATCAATTATTACCTACATGCATATATACTATATGCTATACGCGTTATATATGACTCTTATAGATAAGAAATAAAAGAATAATAACACTTCATATTCTTCGTGTAAAACGCTGGGTAAAAAAATTAACTGACAATGAGATTGACTAAGAAACATTCTATATTCAAATTTAAAGAAAAACTTTCTGCGTTCGTAAAATTGGGAATAATAAAACAGGGAATAACATTTCTGCGATTTATTTTCATTCGAATATCTTTACCCGCACATATAGTATGCGTATAGGATAAGATCTTAATCACACTTAGTTTATTATACATATACATGCATGTGTGTGCGAATCTTTTTGTATACCAGCTGCGGTGGCAATCGTTGTTTTTTATACCTACAATCGCGAGTCGCTAATCGACACTATTTTTTTTATCACCTATACTTACATATACACATATATATAACGTGCGGTTTTAACTTCAAGTGTCTATAAGGTTGTTTGTTTTGCATTTATATAGATACACGCGAACTTACGCAGCTAATTAAAAACTGTGTAGATCATTTCCTCTTTTTTTTTTTATTTTTATTATTATTCTTTGTTGTGTGAAAATTATATCCGTAATATTTAGATTGATAGAAATATATACAGGGTGAATCTTTTCAAAGGTTTAAAATGGGTGGGACTTTACTTGCAATGGATGTATTGTGATACACTGTCGAATTCGTGATTAAGCATCCCTACCCGGATAATTGTTTACCTGATTGGCTGAATAGGCGTCCCTTCGCCGCAAGCTAGTCCCGCCCATTTCAGATCTTTGAAAATACTCACCCCGTATATATACATATATATATAATTATATTATATTTATAACTATTATAATATTAAGAAAGATGATCTCGAAGATATGAAGACTGATAGAAATATATACAGGGTGAATATTTTCAAAGGTTTAAAATGGGTGGGACTTACTTGCTATTTGGATGTATGTGCGATACACTGTCGAATTTTTGATTAAGCATTGCTACCCTATTCCCACCCGGATAATTGTTTACCTGATTGACTGAATAGGCGTCCCTTCGCCGCAAGTAAGTCCCGCCCATTTCAGACCTTTGAAAAGACTCACCCTGTATATATATATATATGTATATTTATGACTATTATAATATTAAGAAAGATGATCTCGAAGATATGAAGACTGATAGAAATATATACAGGGTGAATATTTTCAAAGGTTTAAAATGGGTGGGACTTACTTGCGATGGATGTATGTGCGATACACTGTCGAATTCGTGATTAAGCATTGCTATCCTATCCACACCCGGATAATTGTTTACCTGATTGGCTGAATAGGCGTCCCTTCGCCGCAAGTAAGTCCCGCCCATTTCAGACCTTTGAAAAGACTCACCCTGTAGATTTATATATTGATGACTATTAATAATATTAAGAAAGATGATCTCGAAGATATACGATCGCTTTGATAAACACATTTAATAACCATAAGTCGATACGATTCTGCTTTCAGATATAAGACTGCAGCTTAACGAGCAGCTGAGATGTCTCGATGTTCGAATGGAGGCCCAGGTCGCTCTGGTTGCCGAACTACAAGACTTTTTTCGACGGAGAGCCGAACTCGAACTTGACTATAGCAAGTCTCTTGACAAAATGGCTCGAGGTATACAGCTTAGGCACAAGGAACAGAAGCAAAAGTACGTTCAACTCAAAACACGCACTCATATCCCTATTTACATTTTTTTTTTTTTTTTTTTTTTTTTTTTTTTTTTTTTTTAAGACAAATTTTTTCTATTCTTGGTACAAGAATTTCCTAGCTTATTTCTAGTATATAATATTTCCGGCAGAATTATTCATTTGGAAGATAATTCCAATCAGTCAAAAATGAATGAATAAAAAAAAAAAAAAGATTATTTCAAAAATCTATGAAACATAATTTTTTTTTTTTTTTTTACTCTTCATCACCTATGGTGATATAAGGACAGTATTGGTTCCGGTCGAAAAGTGACTTTCGCTAATTTCAACGAATCTTTATACGTTTTCGACCCTCTGGAATCCGAAAAACAGGTTTTTAGAAAAATGTCGGTTTCTCTGATGAATCCGCGCGATGATCTCGAAAACGGTTCGATGAAACATTCTGAAATTCGGATGACTTTATATTCGAATGACCGGAATGAAAAATGTCCATATCCCATTAAATTTGAACGCTCACTTCTATCGGAAATAAATTGACTTTCAATTTTATAATGTTTATTAGGGTGCTTCTTTTGAAACAACTATTTTTTTTTTTTTTGCAACTCCCCTTTGAAAATCTTGTTGTAGACGTCGAAAAGGGAATCCTGTCCAATTTTGAGCTTTTTGTTCCAATCATAGCACCCGCGCTTTTCTTTTTAAGTTTTCCCATGCTAAAAGCATGTAAACATTACGACTTTTTCTTTCGCCGCGCAAAACTCAGCCGCATTTCAATGGATTGTTCTAATCCTAGATTCATTTTACAGAGAATTTAGTGTTCTTCAAAAGTGCCATTGGTAGTTTGGCTGTGGTTTCAACCGCTGAACCTGTGTGAGCCTTCAAAGTCGATTTTATGCATAATTCTTCTTTCTCGCTGTGGGCAAATAAACAGTTGGACTTGGAGAAAAAAACTTCGTAACAATTTTGTAGGAAATTCATTTCTCTACAAAAAAAGTCCGATTCATAAAGTCTCTCAAACCAGTATTTCAAAAGATATAAGGACTTTGATTTTTTTAAATATAAAATTCCAACAAAATGTCAAGTTCAATATTTTCAAGTTAGTCAAACTATCTTGGGCACTTTTGAAGAACAATAAATTCTCTGTCAAATGATTCTAGGATGAGAACAATCCATTGAAATGCGGCTGAGTTTTGCGCGGCGAAAGAAAAAGTCGTAATGTTTACATGCTTTCAGCATGGGAAAACTTAAAAAGAAAAGCGCGGGCGCTATGATTGGAACAAAGAGCTCAAAATTGGACAGGATTCCCTTTTCGACGTCTACAAGAAGATTTTCAAAGGGGAGTTGCAAAAAAAAAATAGTCGTTTCAAAAGAAGCACCCTAATGTTTATATATTTTTGATATTTCCGAATCAAAATAATGGTTTTTTTTTTTCGAATTCAAACCGCAATCACTGTATTCTGTATTCAACACGTCGTTATCACATATTGGTTTGTAAAGCGATGAAAAGTACCGCGAAAAAAGGAATACTTTCTTTTGCGTTTTGTTACTTTTCATTCCTTCCCATAATTGTAATAAAATAATTTTTCTGCGAAAGAACTGTGCTCGGATGAAAAGAAAAAAAAATGAACAATAATAATAAAATTGTTCTCTTCAGGAGAGAACAGTGGCCTCTCTTCTCTAGCTATGCTTGCTGGCAACAGCTAGTAAACGAGACAAAATCTCTGAGCCGAGATCACGCAGCCCTTTCGGAAGTCTACAGCACCCATCTAGTCGGGAGGCTCAATCAGGTCATGGAGGACGTTCAGCGAATCAATCGTCGCGTGAGTCTAATCGCAAGACCCTACTTTATAAGTACATATATAATCGCGTCACTAATGCCATAAGGTCGTAAGCGCCAAAAAATTATTTTTTTTTGCGGATATGCCCAAACGATGTTATATGGCATGAAAAAGATTTTGCCACAAAAAAAAAAAAAAATGAAATTTTTATTTTGGCGCTTACGACCTTTTCGCATTAGTGACGCGATATGTATACATAAGGGTGGTTCAAAAAAGACCTAATTTCTCAGATGTTGCTGCTCATCCGTGAATATGTTGTTTGTGATTTTTTTAAATTATTCCATTTTTTTTTTTAGCTCTATTGGACAATATTTACTACTGCCCCAGTGAAGTTGAAATTTCGAAATTTAGCCATTTTTGGCAATTTCAAAGTTCTCAGATCAAAGCGCTCATCTGGCTACCTCGAGATTCTCATTCAATGAGCATGTTGGTTCAAGATGAGACTCGTACGATAATATTTAGTACTGCCTCGAAGACATTAGAGTTTTTTTCAATATTTTGCGTTTTTTCGGAGATTTTATCGTCAGGTGCTGCTCATGAGACAGTTCCATCTTACCAACATAAGGAAGAAATCCAAGCAGTTTGCAGTCTGCGGGACCATTTTTACTACTGTCTCATTGAGGGCGACTTTCCTTCAAGTAAAATTAGCAACATGAGGCAGTAGTAAAAATGGTCCCACAGTCTGCAAACTTCGTGTACTTCTTCCTTAAAATGGTAAGAAAAGACTGTCTCATGAGCAACACCTGGCGATCCAATCTCTAAGAAAACCCCTAAATAGTGAAAAAAACTTCAATGTCTCTGAGGCAGTACTAAATATTATCGTACGAGTCTCATTTTGAACCAACATCCTCATTGAATGAGAACCTAGAGGTAGTCAGATGAGGATTTTGATCTGAGAACTTTGAAATCGCCGAAAATGGCAAAATTTCGAAATTTCAACTTCACTGAGGCAGTAGTAAATATTGTCCTATAGAGCTAAAAAAAAAAATGGAATAATTTTTCAAAATCACAAACAACATTTTCACGAATAAGCAGCAACATCTGAGAAATTAGGTATTTTTTGAACCACCCTAGTATACATATAGTTACATATACGAGGTAATCGCGAGCTGGTTTTGTGGACGCTGCAGAGTACAATCAAAAAATTTTAAAATTTAAAAAAATAAAAATTTGTGCGATTAGAATATCTTTCTGTCTTTCTCTCTCTCTCTCTCTTTGAATTTTGCTACATTTTTGATTTTCATTGATCAAACTGTTTTTATCGTCTTTAACTTTTGATGTGCTTATGTAGTAAAACGCGTGTGCGAGTGATTGATGGCATCGAATTTGATCTATAATAACAAACTAGTGAAATAATCTTTTTCTATACTATAGCCCGCGCGCTGTAATAGTCCAGCGAGTAAAATAATCAATTCTAAAAAAAAAAAAAAAAAGCGGAATCAATAGAGCGAGAGAGAAAGAGAGATAAAGGGAAGAAAAAAAAAAAGAAAAAAAAATTGTACGAAATTACTGGATGAATTCTATACTTAAACCTCTATAATATCTAGATGTCTATATAACTGAACCGATCTATCATCGATTATTATAGATAGTTTTGGACGAAGGAAATTGTTTTTTTTTTTTTTTTTTTTAACCGGGCGGAGTAATTGCGACAGAAATTTTATAGAATAAAACAAACTGCGTTGAAGTATTTCGGAATATTTTTCTATCTTTATATACACTCTATATAAATTTTTCGGAGTAACAATCGTACGATTCTTAATCTCGTTTAAAAAAATTATGAGATTTTATTCCTTTTTCCATTTTTTTTTTTTTTTTTTTTTTTAACTCTTGTTGCACGATTTTCGTAGTCTCTAAAAAAAAATCTAGAGAGTATTCTCGACGTATCTTGTATATACTAGATCGACTGATATAAATGATTCGTTTAAATAAAGAAGCAGAGCTTGATTCAACGACTGATTAAATCTTACGAGATTTAAATCAGCTTCTTTATAACTATAACCGCATATATATATATATGTGTAGGTATATAGTATAACGATGATTAATGACGGTCTCAAAAATATACGTATGTATATATAAACTATTTTTATATCGTTTGTTATTCGGTTCGGTTTTCTATAGTGTCGCGATATCGGATACGAAACTCATGAAGAAATACTACGAGTTCTTCACGAATTACACACTACTATGAAGACCTATCAAGCCTATCAAGCAGAGTCGAGACAAGCTGAAACGAAACTACGTGTTGCTGAACAACAACGGAGCAAACTCGAGGTCGCAAATCCACCCCCGGAAAAACTAGCCCGTAGCAAGAAGTACAAACTAATTGAAAAAGAAGTTAACAAGGTGAGTTTACTATAATTATATACCTACCGATTTTGATGGACACGCAACAGCAGAATAAATGTTTTTTTTTTTTCAATTAATCTTCCAATGGAAGGATTGGTATTTTCACTGTACCTAAGAAAATATATGAAAATTTATAATCTTGAAAATACGAACAGTTATGAAAAATTGTATAAACAAGTTTACTATACTACTGTCGGCGCAAAAAGGTTTGGCCCCTCTATTTGAGTGATCATAACTTGTACAGGAAAATTGGTAGAGCATCGAGTCTGGAAAGATCGGAAAGCGCCAAGTTTTCCGCGTCTAATGGTTGTTCGCAAATTTCCGTGTAAAAATCGTGAAAGCAGCTAGGGGACACAGGCGGCCCCGCGCAAATTTGAAAAATTGTTGACGTCGATTACTGGAAGTCCGCTATTGCGAACCAAAAACTGATTACGGAATCAAAAAGTGTATATCCTGACGATAATTTTGAGCTGGCTCAGTTTCGTCCGTACCGATCCGTTCCCCAAATCGCACCATTGGACCTTTTTGCACCTGGCGAGTTGAAGTTGACGTACGGCGAATGGACTCCGAAAAACTACGTTTTTTACTTTTAGGAGATCATAACGGCTTTCACGATTTTTACACGGAAATTTTTGAACAACCATTAGACGCAGAAAACTTGGCGCTTTCCGATCTTTCCAGACTCGATGCTCTACCAATTTTCCTGTAGAAGTTATGATCACTCAAACAGAGGGGCCAAACCTTTTTGCGCCGACAGTAGTTACATGCTACAAAGTAGTTGAAAGTTCTTTATTTTTTATCAGATTTTGAAATTTCATAATTTGTTTTACCCGATGATGAAATCTCTTCGAAATCACGGAAAAAAGTTTTCAAGAAAGCACTCGTGCTGAAGACAAAAATTCATACATATTCGTGATACGAGTGCATTATAGGATTCATACGATTGAAAAACTTTTCTCAATAGATTCGAAGAGATTTCGGATAGAAAATAGAAAACATCAACTATTTTGTTTTGTCATTGTGTAAAAAAAAAAGTCCGTGTTTAAAATTTTTGTGTTAAATATTTAACACTCTCGTGTGTTAATTCAAACAATGGTTCCAGTGTTGTCTTTTGTTTTTCAATTTTTTAACACACTAAAATGTTAATTTGATACAAAAATAAGTAATAACACTTTCTAAATGTGACTCTCAAATCAACACAAAATTTTAACATATAGTCTTGTGTTACTTTTAACGTAGAGCTGTGTTAACGGTTTTTTTAACATAAACGGATTGTGTTGAAATGACACAAACTTTTGTGTAAAAAAAGTGGTTCACACAAACTTTTGTGTTAAAAAAAGTGGTTCACACAAACTTTTGTGTTAAAAAAAGTGGTTCACACAAACTTTTGTGTTAAAAAAGTGATTCACACAAACTTTTATTTTAAAAAAGTGGTTCACACAAACTTTTGTGTTAAAAAAAGTGGTTCACACAAACTTTTGTGTCAAAAAGTGGTTCACACAAACTTTTGTGTTAAAAAAGTGGGTAACACAAACTTTTGTGTTACATTTTACAAAAAATTTTTTACTTTGTATACTTGAATTTTTTTTTTATTTACAATTTTTCATAATTGTTAGTATTTTCAAGTTTCGTCACTCGATTATAAATTTATATACCTATATTCTCTTTGGTGGCGGAAAGATGTAATGAACCAGCTAGGTTTTCGTCTGTCTTATTATATGCATCGTACGCCGATTATACGGCACACGCCACCTTTGAATTCCTTGACCATAATTCTGCGAGGTGGTGGAATCACTAGACGTGTGCGGTATATTCTTTTTTTGCTAGCCGTGCCGGGGAGTAATTAAAAAAAATAATGTAAAGCTTGCGGGTAAATTTGAAATAGTATAAAAGGCAGAGGAGGTAATTGTGTATATAGGTATTTGGGTCAGTACGTTTTGCCGACAGCAGGATGTCCAAATTAGGTATTTGCGTCATCCGCGTGCCAATTATCGTACCACCATACCAACGACTCGTTTTTGTTCCAGGTCTTGTTCGTTCGTTAACGTTCACGACTATCGCGTTCCTAGATGAACATTTACGATTGCATTTAAGTACTCGTCATGAACCTGAGTACATAGTATGCCGATATGTGTTCAGAAATATGTTTTCCACACTCTGTGCGTAAAATTCAATTTTGCTCACGTTTCGTGTGCATAAAATTTATCTTAACGCGCGTTGTGTTGAAAAGTACTATTACACTCAGAAAAAGGTCTTGTTGCCACAACCAAAATTTGGGTCATTATATGGACAATCAAATTTTTTGTTCAGTCAATCAAAAATTTTGTTGGAATAGCCAAAATTTTGGTTGTCCCAACAAAATTTGGTTGTTCCAACAAAATTTTGGTTGACTAAACAAAAAATGTGATTGTCCATATAATAACCAAATTTTGGTTGTGTCAATAAGACCTTTTTCTGAGTATACATCTATTCTCTTAGTCCCAAACTTTCGGCTCTAAAATTCTTTCCAGCATCTCTTCGGTAAAGAAAATTAGCAAATATTGATCTAAATCGTGTTTGCTAGTGTTAGACACGTATGTGTGTGACATGTGGTCTGCGAATCGGGATTTATTAGGGTCTGGATGGCGCCGTTTTCTTCAATATAAATTATGGTAGTCTTAGACCACCCGATTATCACATATATATATATTTTTTTTTTCTTCTTTCTATTTTATTTTATTTTATTTTCATCTTTGGGTTCTGATCCTCAAGACGCACTAAACAGACCTTAACAGATTTAAACATCTGTGTGTTTTTTGCGGCTAAGAAACTCGCGTGGAAAAATAAAGAAATCGAAACGGCGGACCCGCTGTAGAGACTCGATCAGCAAAGCAGATGGCACGCACACGCTTGGTCGGGGTAAGAGAACCGAGAACGGACCACCACATCACATGTGCCACTGCCCAACTGCCTACTACGTGTAGTCGTGTACATGCATACATAACTCTCTCTCATTATTCTCACTACATATCAAAAAGAAAAAGAAAAAATAAAATAAAAAAAAGAAGGAAATATTCCTTTATACCTCGTTGCAGTGATTTTCATTCCATCCAGCTGCCTTAAAACCGTTTATTTATATAGTACGGAAATAATGGAATAAGGAAACACTCTTTATTCCCAAAATGTTGATATTAACATTTATGAACAAAAAAAAAATGGATAAAATAATAACGAAAGATCGTTATTGTGTCTTTCAGAGAAAGGCCAAGTACACAGAATCCAAACTAAAGGCACTCAAGGCTAGAAACGAGTACATCCTTTGCCTTGAAGCTTCGAACACGACGATACACAAATACTTTGTCGACGATCTATCCGATCTCATTGACGTAAGTTTGAACATATACGATCATGATGGTGTTTTTTTGGTTTTTTTTTTTTTTAAATACATCAAAATTGCTAACAAAAAGAACACCTTGCAGCTCTCTTTCAGCCAACTGATTATCACCTCATAGTCTATGAATAATGAATACACACAACACGATTTACATTTTTTTTTCTTAAAAAATATGGTAACTAGTATTCATATGCAACCCTCTTATTTCCGAACAGTGTATGGACTTCGGTTTCCACAATTGCATTGCAAGGGCTCTTTTAATGCACTGTAGTGCCGAGGAGGGTAGACAAAGGTCTTTACAGACGGGTGCTGAGCAGTTAGCTTCTTGTGTTAGCTCGTTAGACTCGAGAGCAGATAAGCAGCGATTCCTGGAGTCCCACCACGTGGCTTTCATGATTCCTAAGAAATTCGAATTCCAGGGTCAACGAGGCGACGAGGTGAGGTCATCGCTTTTATGTAACGTCATGCTACACATTTAACGCGTGTGTGTAGTATGTTCCATCGCATGAAATCTCCGTAAAAAAAAATGGAAAGATTTCTCATTTCTCAGGTTCCCGAACCGGAATTACAGAAAGTACTTCATACCGAGATGGAGCAAAGGCTTGGCCAGCTTCAACAACGGGTCACATCGCTACGCACCGAGTCCGAGGAGGTATGGAAAACTCTAGAAACCGCCGAAGCCAGTCTTTTGGAAATGCTCACAGCAAAAGACTACGACTGCTCGAGATATTTCGGTGACAATGCTGTGCCAACTTCAAGACCACCGGAAACCCTCCAAATCAAGCTAAGGGCCGACAGACAGGAGACTGAGGAGTTTTACTTGTCGGTAAGTCCTTCCTTTCTTCTTCTTCTTCTTCTTTTTCATCTTGAGATCGCGATCTCGAAAAAAAAAAAACGCAAAATGATGATGATGCCAATTCCTGTTCAGAAATTCCGCGAATACTTGTTGGGCACTTCGAGGATAGCGCGGCTTGATGCGAAGCAGGAATACATAAGGCAGACTTTGTCCGATGGTTCAGCTTCGAGTCCGAATCCGTCGATATCGACGAACAAGCAAAAGCAGGCACGTCGTAAGCGTATTGGTCGTTTACAGATGAACGGTCAGCCGAAATTGTTCGGTGGATCGTTGGAAGAGTATCTCGAAAGTACGAATCAGGAGATACCGTTGATCGTCAAGAGTTGTGTGAGGGTGATAAACCTGTTCGGTCTTCACCATCAGGGGATATTTAGGGTGTCTGGTTCGCAGGTGGAAATAAACAACTTTCGTGAATGTTTTGAACGGGGTGAAGACCCTTTAGCTGACGTGACTGACGCCTCGGACATAAACAGTGTAGCCGGTGTTCTTAAACTCTATCTAAGAGAATTGAGGGAACCGCTTTTTCCAATTATTTATTTTGAACATTTAATGGAACTTGCACAGCTAGAATCAAAACAAGAATTTGTACTCAAGATGAAGGAACTCATCTCAAGCCTACCAAGACCAGTCGTCATCGTCATGCGATATCTCTTCGCATTTCTCAACCAGTGAGTAGTATTTTTGTTTTTTTCTTTCTCCTTTTTATCTATTTTTGTTTCTAGCAATAATTTAGGCAAATAGCGATTTAGAGACATCTTCTACTTGGTATTCAGCATTTAAAACTTCTAACGATGTTTCATTACATTTTAGATGTTCCAAATATGTTTTTTGTTGTGTTTGAGGAATATAACATCGGTTTATCGGATTTGAGACGGTTTTAAGATGTTGTGTCTTGTATTTGAAATGTCTTTCAGATACTTGATCATCAACGATGATTTATTGTATACTCACGACGTGTTCGAGATGCTTTATGGTGTTTGAAAAACGTCTCTAAACGGTGTTTCATACTATTTCAGAAGATTTCTAAATATTTTCTCGTATTTAAGACATCTTTTAAACATCGTACATTTAGAACGTCTTCAGCAGCTCTTCTGCCGTATTTTAGACGTCTTTTGAATATCTCATTTCCAATATCATAGCATATCATATGCGAAACGTCTTGCTGCAACATTGTATCAAAGTCAACATTTAGACGTTAGATTATGCATTACTACCATTTTTGTTGCATAAGACATCATCCAGTCCTCAAAATTGTCTGAATCGATGTATCTATGCACTAAATTTCCTTAGAATATGAAAAAATGTAAATTATCTTACAGCCTCTCAGAATTCTCAGACGAGAACATGATGGATCCTTACAATTTGGCAATTTGCTTTGGGCCCACCCTTGTCCCAGTACCAGAAGACAAAGACCAAGTTCAGTATCAGAACCAAGTCAACGAGCTCATCAAAAACATAATTGCATTTTGCGAAGAAATATTCCCTGAAGATATTGGCGGAATTCAATATGAAAAGTACATTAGCAGAGAGCCCGACGATGTGTTAGTACTCGATTTTTGTTTATATTCAAGAATTAGTCCATAGACATGGTCAATCATTGTTTTTCATCTTCTTTACAGTGACGTAGGCGATTCACCGACCGACCAAGTCCAGGAAGATATGGACTCTGAAGTGTATCCATCAGAAGACGGTAAGTCCATTGCTTGATGATGATATTGAGGATAATTTGAGACTTTAGAATATTGCAGATGAGGTTTTACAGCAATTTCTTTTCACCTAGAATCCGAAAACCTTGAGGCAACAGCACAGTTTGACTTCAATGCCAGATCAGCGAGGGAATTGAGTTTCAAAAAGGGAGACACACTGACGCTTTATGCACAAGTGAGTAACGACTGGTGGCGAGGAGCCCTGGCTGGTCGAGAAGGACTGATACCTGACAAATACGTTATGCTTAAGATAAAGTGAGTAGATATAAAACTCTTGGAGGATAAATATTCCCTATTTTCAGGCCTGAACTCAACATTTGCCTCCTTTCTACTTCCAGAGATGAGGACAGAGACCGTGACAAAGAACTCCTCAAGTCTTCCAGTGAGGAATCGATACGAAGACGAGCGTCAAGCTCAGCAGATAGCGCCCTTTCCAGTGGAAACTCACCGCTACTTGGATCCAACTCTACTAGTTTAGGATCAACGTGTGCAGCGAATACAAACGGCACCAACCCCAAACAGCAGATGATTCAACAACAGGAAGCCAACACTATGGTACCAGGAATTGCTGTCTGCGCTACCAACTCTCAACCCATCATCAGCCGAGAGGTATTGGAAACCACGGTATAGCAAATAACGTGCCCTTCACCTGCCACTAAATGTTAATTTGACACGTTTGGGTTTTTTTTTTTTTGTCTTTTTTTTTTGTCTTTTTTTTTTGTATCTATGTTCTTGTTGTTCTTGTTGTTGTTCTTGTTGTTGTTTTTTTTTTTTTTTTTTAATGTCGTTGATGTTCTTGTTGGGCGACGTATTGCGCTTATAATTATATAGTTACTGCAGTTCTAGACGTGTCTCACTTCCGACATTGTCTTTGCATTGATTTGCAGTATATTCGCTTCTTTTTATTATCTTCACATTTACATGTGTATATACCTATATTGTTTCTTGTGAAAAGGGTAAAGACTCTCTGAAGTGTCTTTTTGTTTTTTTAACTAAAGAAATTTTAAATCAAATAAAAATTGCTTGTATTTGAAATTTGAATTCGAGAATTTCGAATTTTAATTCAATTATATTTCGGAGTGGGTCAATTAGTTGAAGAAAGAGAGAGAGATTCATATTCTGTGGACTGGTGTATAATATCATCGCGAATATAATAGTATACGTATTTCAAAGAGTGCATGAACACTTTGAAAATTGAATATATGGTACGTAAATAATATTTTTTTTTCTTTTTTTTTTTTCGCGACGCATTTGATAAATTTAATAAATGGTTTTTATTTTTCTAAAGAACTGTCGCTTTTGCTGCACACCTTCTGCTGCACGTCGCACTTGCAAAATAAATAACGCCCTGCTTAGTTTGACCGCAATAGCCAATAGAGTATCGATTCAAGGCTCTTTAGAAACTTGCTTGAGAATATATTTTTTCATTATTATCAAACTCGCGCGTAACAAAACCACTCTATATTATAACTATGCATATAAATATAATGATATAACGATATAACGATATACGATTTTATACCAATATAAAATAAAATGACGATATACACATAGATACATAGATATAATAGTATATATCTGTAATTATTACGACTCTGAAAAGACTGACTAAATTGAAACTCGATAACCCACCTTATATGAGATTTTATTAAATCGGTATTGAAACCTTATGAAAACGCAATTATTATTAAAATGGTATTATTCCGTGTCGCAATGATTAAAAAAAAAAAAAATAAAAAAAAATTGGCCTTTTTAATATCCGGGAAAATATAAATATTTTATATATTATACATATCCACTTACATATATTATATATATATATATATATATATATATATATACACCTATTACGTGGTTACGATTAAAAAAAAAAACTATAATCCCTCGATTAAAAAGCATTAATAATAAATAAATAAATAAATAAATAAATAAAAAGTAAAAAGTAAAAAGTAAAAAGTAAAGAAATAGAGAAGATAATAGAGAATGAAAAAGAGAGAAAAGGGGAAAAGGGATTAAAGGGGAAATCGCTGAATAAAACATCAACTTGCTCAAATTTTCTTATATACCTATAATAGTTAGTACTCTTGGACTTGTAGAATAATAATTTTTGTAAATAATAATAATAATAATAAAAGGAAAAAAAAAAAAAACAGAAAAATATATATAAATACAAAATACACGTTTGTTGGTGCATGTGCCTTTGTCTATTGCCTTCTTATGCTGCCTTTTACACACTATTATAGTATAAATCGTAACACGAGTATGTGTATCTGCAGTCTAAGCTGTGACTGTCTTCTGCGTGTTGTTGTTGTTGTTGATTTTGTTGATTTTGAGACACACTTTGCCTAGATAGCTGTACCTACCTACCTATACTATACACCACGATCTGTAATGTTGTAATGTTATGTTACGTCAACTCATATAACTGCAGTATACTTTAGTAGTATACCATCTCACATCACATCAAATTATTATTATACGCTCGTATACATTATATAATATATATCATGAATCATGATCCTATAAAAGTCAGTGCATTTAATGGTAATACCGTTATTATAATATCTGGGTTGGTTTATTGTTGTTTTTACAGATTTACGTTTAGTTGTTGCGAAGTGACGTATAGTGTTTCATCGTCGTTGTGTAACATGACGAAGAATATGTTATTAACACACGTTAGAGACAGAAAGAAAGAACGAAATAAAGAAACGTTATTATTATATACTTACACATAAAATTCTTGGAAAAAAAATTTAGAACTTCTTTCTTTCTGATTTCCTATATCTAAATTTGACATTGACCTAATTAAAAGAATAGAATACGAAACGTAATTAATATAAGAATTAACAAAAAAAAAAAAAAACAAACGAAACGAAATGAAACGAAAGAAATGTGTTGGTTTTCACGTCCGTTAATACTACCTATATAATACGTCCCCGTGTGCTGCTGCTGCTGAAGCTACTGTCGTGTTTTGTGTTATGACGTTTTTTCCATTGAAGGAGTGTTGATTTGACAGTTCGGTTGGTTTGTGAATCCCATAGAGTACCGTAGAACAATCTCAGTCTGTTGTTGACGAGACGAATGGAAACAACGCCGATTGAGGGAGACTGATACCTCTTCTATTAGGCGATTGGAAAATCTTTAATATTATAGGTGAGTAACATTACGAAAAACACCAACAACTACCACGTCCGTAATTCTTTTTTTTTTTTTTTTTTTTTTTTTTTTTTTTATACTATACAGGGTGAATTCTTCCTGGTATCGCATAAGGGAGGGGCTTACAATCGCAAACACTCCGCCCCTTTTTATTCATTCTTGTTATCGTCGTATCGAGAAACCCTGCTTTTATCCCCTCCTTCTCCAGAGTCTAGAACAGGTATGTTCTTATTTGGGAATTGGGATAGCAATAACAGAGTGTGGTTTCTGATGGTTTTTATAACACCTGGAAATCAGAGTGGGGTTTTTCGATGCGACGATAACAAGTATGAATAGAAAGGAGCAGAGTGTTCGCGATGATAAGCCCCTCCCTATCATGTGATACCAGGGAAAATTCACCCTGTATATATCCTACCGCTCTGCACTTCGCGACTAACTTATATATAGTATATTATGCACCTAGGGAGTAAAGTGTTCTTTTTGACGAGTGTGAGGTTTGTCGCCCGAGCGAAGCGAGGGTGACTTTCACACTCGTCTAGAAGAACACTTTACACCATGGTGCATACGATATTTTATGCATCCAAGGGTAGAAAGCGCGTTCTTTATGCGCGCAGCCGGGAATAAAGTACGCACTTTCTTCCCTCGGTGCATAAATATATTTTCACCACACCTGCACGGAAAGTACGACTTTCGCTCCCTTGCGTGAGCGGGAAGTCGTTCTTTCCGATGCAGGGGGTGCTGAAAAATAGTAAACCTCACACGGGAGTGAAAAAGGCCATCCCAAACTGCGTTTTTGTCACCCTCGCCTTCGGCTCGGGTGTCAATCTCACACGCAATTTGGGTTAGCCTACTTTCCCTCCCTAGGTGAGTAATATACTAATATTATATATATGGGGAATTCCACCCCAACCCGACCTACGTCTGACCCTCATCCCTTCTGATTCGAATCATAATTTTTTATGTTGTTCCACCTTTTCGAAAAAAACACTCTGAATTTTTTTCAGATTTTTTGGAAACCGTCCGATTTACCTATGATTTCTGAAAATGTCAAACACATCGATAGCCCGAATCGAAAAATCTGAAAAAATTCTCAAAAATCCTGCTTTAGTTATCAAAATTTTCAGGCCTTTAGCCAAAGTGGGCAGACGTTTGCTTCTCATATTATTCAACGTTGTTCTTGGAAAAAAATTTTAACATCATAGAAGCGAACGTCTGCGCACTCTGGGTCAAAGTTTGAAAATTTTGTTGAACGAAGCAGGGTTTTTTTTAAATTTTTTCAAATTTTTCAATTGGGGTCAAGATTTCCAAAATTTCCCAAAATTCAAAATGTTGACCTCAATCGAAAAATCTGAAAAAATTCTCAAAAATCCTGCTTTGTTAAACAAAATTTTCAAGCCTTGACCCAGAGTGCGCAGACGTTCGCTTCTATGATATTTAGAGTTTTTTCCGAGAACAACGTTGAATAATATGAGAAGCAAACGTCTGCCCACTTTGGCTAAAGGCCTGAAAATTTTGATAACTAAAGCAGGATTTTTGAGAATTTTTTCAAATTTTTCAATTGGGGTCAAGATTTCCAAAATTTCCCAAAATTCAAAATGTTGACTTCACTCGAAAAATCTGAAAAAATTCTCAAAAATCCTGCTTCGTTAAACAAAATTTTCAAGCCTTGACCCAGAGTGCACAGACGTTCGCTTCTATGATATTTAGAGTTTTTTCCGAGAACAACGTTGAATAATATGAGAAGCAAACGTCTGCCCACTTTGGCTAAAGACCTGAAAATTTTGATAACTAAAGCAGGATTTTTGAGAATTTTTTCAGATTTTCCGATTCGAGCTATCGATGTGTTCATTTTCAGAAATCATAAGTAAATCGGACGGTTTCCAAAAAATCTGAAAAAAATTCAGAATGTTTTTTCGAAAAGGTAGAACAACACAAAAAATTATGACTCGAATCGGAAGGGGTGAGGGTCAGACGTTGGTTGGGTTGGGGTGGAATTCCCCATATATTAATATATTATACTTCATCCCTTCGTCCTAAAATAATTAAATATTTATATAATAGTTAAATTAAACCCGAGTTTAAGCCATTATTATACAAATTATAATAGTCCGCATTGTTAAATCCAACCCTAACTAATCCTAAACTTGTTAATTAAACAGTCGCGTAAAAGTTACGTGGATATCACCCAACACCGCAAAACGTTTCGGTTAGTTACATATATGACCGTTTCTATTAATTAATTAGTATTTTTTATTATTTTTTATCATCATACTCACTTGATCACGATCTACACATAAGTTTAATTTAAAAATATTTACACGTTATATATATATATATATATATACTATTTGTTGCTAGCGCTACTTTGTTATCATTTATTTTTCAAGTATGGTAGAAACTTGTTTCGCGTATATTAGTGCATGACAATTTTTTATAGTATAATAGTTATTATCTAGAGTGCAGTTATAAAGTGTGGAAATTTTGTTTCTCTTATTAAAACTTGGTGAAAAAAAACTCTGAAATAAGCTTATCTGAATCCCCTAAAAGAAGAAATCAGAAATACGTACATATATTTTATAAAATTGCGATAGTATCAGAATTCTTCAGAGTGTGTATTATTTTTATTTTTTTATTTTTTCAGAGTTAAAATTTCCACCAGGGTATATATGACCGGTTAAAAAAAAGTATCGCTCGGTATTTCACACAGCGCGATGATTACCAAGAAATTCATAGTAAAAGTATATTTTTTCAAGCTTTTATATTTACTAGATTCGAAATTAAAATAGTTTCAACTCTACCGCGTTTTGTAATTTCGTTATTTTTCTATGTCGTACGAAAGATACTTATTATTTTTTTTTTTTTCTTCTTTACATATATATCTATCTATCTATCACTATTTCTTGGAAAAAAAATCGCGCTAAATAGAAAACCCTGCGCTATTTTTGAACCGTTATTTATTTATTTTATTTTTTTATATTTTTTGTGTAGGTTTTAGTTCGTACTATGTAACACATGGTAGTATTGTTGCTGTTGTATATAAATTGTAGAGTAATTAGTTTGTATAATACTTACCACGTTTTTTATTATACTTAAATATGTACTACTACTATAGTTGGCTGTAAGCCATCCTGAGCATGATATATACGCGGCAGTTCATCTCTGAGCTGTCTTTTAATGATTGTATATATCACAGAATTCTCATATTGTATAATGAAAATTTATATACTCATATTTAATAATAAACTTATATACAGGTATTCAAAGTTCAGAATAACGTTGGGAAAAAATATGATCAACTCGATATGTATATAATATATATAATATAATAATATAAATTTGATAATATATCAAATTATACAAGCGAAAGAATGCATATATGTATAGTATACACACATACATTTTTGTATAAAACGACGATAAAATTTCGTTACGTTTATTCATTGATCGTGAAATGATTAATCACTAAATTATCTAATCCACGTCCTACTCTTGCTTGATTTTTTTTTTTATTCATTTTTATCTTTTCATCTTATGGTGCTTTAATTTCGTAGCCGTGGACGCGTTCAGTGGTAATATAAAGTGCCAGTCCATTTCTGTATACTACGACTAAAAATGCCGAATGTAAATGGGGTTTCAGGTTCATTACTCTTCTCACCCCTCTACCTCGCTCGCTATATCTCTTTCTATCTATTTATCTATTTATCTATTCATCTCCCGAAGCACACTCTCTCTGGTGGTCCGTTGCGTGGGCAAGTCTTTTTTCATAGTTCTGACTCTAAAATGTAAATAAATATACACTGCACCCACGCGCTCACACTGACGATCAATCACTCACTTACATACATTTACATACTATCACAAACATCGCACAAAATTAAACTAACAGATACACGCGCGATATGAGGTAAAGCCGCCCATAATTCGGATCCGAAATTCGTGCCTCGGCCAAGATCTACGAGTATATTAATAGAAAAAATGTGCCAATCATTAATTAATTTACAAGTTATCCTTCCGACAGGACTCTGAGACGTCATCGAGGTCCGTTTCGGAACCTGCAGATACCGGCGAAGACGCTGACGCGGTATCATCATCTCAGGATTGTCAAACTGACCCGGCCCGATCATCAGGAACAGCAGAAATCTACGGAAATCAAGAAGATCATGCAGAAGATCCCGCGAGCGTGATAGGGGGCGAAGTTCAGCACCAACATCAGCACCATATCAACAATCGTCAAGGGGGTAACCGTCACCATTCACATCCCGATGAGCAATTGGATGTAGCAAAACGCGGAGGAGCTAGCAGAAGACAACACTGGAAGTCGCAGAGCATGGGTGGAGAGGTTCAAACGATCCCTGGACAGCCGTTGCAGGGTTCTTTCCAGGGTTCTTTGCAGGTGCCACTCACCGACGACGAAGACCAGGACGACGATAGAGAGAAGACCACTTTCTCTGCAAACCGAGAACTATGGCAGAGACGCGCAACTTCTCAAACCCACTTGAACCCAACTCCTCCAACATCTGCTACTAAGTCCTTCCGGTCATCACAACAAGAGTTTCGCGAAATGAGACAAAAGCACACCCCAGATTTGGTCATGGATCTTCCTCTCTCAGCCCAAGATATCGATAACAAATCCGTGTCTTCTAGCAGCCTTAGCAGCTCAGACGACGAATCAATCCCATGTGTTATCACCACTCCACCTCAACCGAGCCGCGCTGAAGCCGCAACTTCGCCAAACGGTGGTCCAGAATCACCGGACATGAGCACAGCGGCTGAGAGATTTGCTAAACAGAATCAGTGCACGTTGAAAAAGAACACTAAAAGCACCGTAGCTTCGGTATCTTTGGAATCTGGAACTGGCGGAAAGTCCAAAGAGTGCAGTGATCAGGAGTCTGACGATAATCACCATCAGAATCAGAATCAGTCCATGCAAGAGTCTGCTGAGATCAATTTAGCCACTTCGGGGATCGTCAGATCGGCTAGTTCCACCCAGATCATTGGAAGCGAATCTCCGAATCCTCTCAGATCTCCGTTACCTCCTAGATCGACGCCGAAAATTGCGGCTAAATTTGCGGACATGCATCTCACCGGGGGTAGTCAAGTTTCGTCGTTTAAACCACAAGTTAAAGTCAAACCGACTCTACTTAGGAAGCCGGTCTTACCATTTCCCCACCCTCATATGAGCCCGGAATTAGCTAGAAAGATAGAAAAACAGGCGCAGAGCACTGAGCAAACCAATTGATTGGTCAGGCGATGAATGTTCGCGATCATTCGCCTCCGTCCGTCTTCCCATTTTTCTTCGTTTCTTTTTTTTTTTTTATTTTTGGCTTTTTTTTTTTTTTGTTACGTTTTTAGTTTGGGATGGACCTATAATTATACCCTTACTCGCGGTTTCTTTGTTTCTTTTATCTTTCTTATTTTAGATATTTTTAGCCTGTTAATCCTCCGTTGATATTTTGCTTGTGTTTTTTTTTTTTTTTTTCTTCTTTTTCTTCTTTTTAATCAAATGACTCGCTGTTAGACGTTCTAGTCATTAAAAACTCGAGTAGAATTTCAGAGAGATATAGAACATATATAAGTGTGCTAACGATACTTTGAGGATGCATCGAAATATAGATTTAGGGATTAAGTTATTATAACTCTAGGTATTAGTAATACTATTATATAGATTATTATACATATATTATAGATAATATTAAAACTTGTAAACGTATAATTAACGCGGTAATTATGGGTATATAAGTAAATATTTAAACGATTTTTTTTTTTTTTTCTTTTTTAATTTTTTTTTTTTTTTTAATCATATCCTCGCGGATGTATAAGGTTGATTATTTTATCGCAAATTCATCGCGTGTTGTTATTAATAATACTTAACGATAATTAATTATCTAGTTATTGACTGTCACTAATAATATAGATATATTATTATTATTATTATTATTATTATTATTGCTGCGTATACGTAAATTTGAATTGATGTTATAATATAATACTGTCGATTATTCAGACACGTTTGATGTTCCTTATTATTATTTCACGCGGTTATATATATATATATATATATATGTAGGTAGAGAGAATTATTAATAGTCCCGTTACCCGTTTTAACAATAATTTAAATTTTATCTATTATATATATATATATATATATATATATATATAATATTCTACATATATACCTTGTGATAAGGATCTCAATCTATATATACAGGGATACAGAAACGGATTAAGAAATGAACTGTGCAGAGTATCACTAAAATACGTTTTCTCGATAGTATAATAAGACGCGGGAATCAATTTTTATAAATAATTTCAAAATTCGTATAAGCGCGAGGTAGTAAAACGAAATTTTTATAGCAATCACGAATTGATTTTTTTTTTTACTCAGAAAACTATTTTTCTGTTATTCTGTACAAGAAGTCAGTCTTTATAGGCTGTATAGTATAATAAGAATAGAAAGGAGCGTATCACGCACAAGTATACAGATATAGGTAAACGTATATAGATAGATAAGTGTATATGTAATGTGGTATAGGCGATGTTCGATACGGAGTGATGTTCGATATATGTGAATATATAGAATTTTCAAAAATTCAACGATTAATACTATATGTTTAGTATATATAGGTATAGAGCACTCAAAATTTCCCATAATACTAATATTATCATTGAAATCTATGTGAATGATCGTTGAGTAAATTTGACTAATAAATTATCATCCCTGATTGATACATGCGCATATTATGTATCATGTAGTACATCAATTGAATAACGGAAATGAGATATAGATTAAGCCTGAAAGATGATACTCGTGGCTTTTTCGGCTAATAAAACCTGGCTCTTTTTTTCTTTATTAGGTATTATTCATTTTTAGCAAGAAAGAAATATTGCAAATTTGAAATTATAAATTTCAACACACAATTCTGTGTTTATATACATATACTCCCTATACTAATCACGCTGCACCATATACTCTGTATTATAAACTATAACGAGTAACTAATATTATAACGATCCTGGCTATCCTTTAGCGTTATACTATATCCCCCGCGCCCTCTGCTATATGAAAAGTATTTAACATTAATAATAACATGAATATAATAACTTCAATAACAATAAGAATATTAAAAATAAATAATACCGGCTATATTATCGTATCCTGAACAACGTCAGCGCCATACTTTCTATAAAGTTATATATTATATATTATTCAAAGATATGTATTAGTTTATTGATTAATTAATTAATTAATTAATTAATTATTATTCAGTCAAACTGCTCATCTAGGGTGGCTATATAGTTGTCTAATTACGTAACAATTATAGTTACGATAATAAATAACAATAATAATAATAATAATAATAATATAATATAAATATATCGTACCTATACCTATATATATATATATCTTTAACGTTTAGTTTTTAGAATAATAATGATATGTAATTGTATAAATATCGCTGTGGGTGCAAGAACTGCTGACCAATCCCATTAAAGAATACCAAAGTCGACGATTCCCTTTCCCCAATCCTTTATCCCTCGCATATAAAGAAATATTCTTCTTCCTCGTCATCTTATCCCTGCATCAATAAATCGTTATATTATAATATACAATAACAACTACGAATATTAATTAAATGTGTTTTATGTCAAGCATGAATTATTATAGGCTGGTTATTCAGTTCTTTTTTTTTTTTTCTTTTTAATAAATCCTTCATATTCATTATATACATAATACATATACATATAATATACCTATATAATACCATAGATGAATTTTCATGAATAATAAACTTTATCTCTGTATTATAGTCATTTTCTACTCACGCTGAATGAAAATTATTATTATTATTATTACATAAATATATTATATTATTATATATATATAGACCGCATTGATTTTAATTAATTTAATTTTAGCATATTATAATCCATAATTATTATAATTGTATATGTATACATCGTGTTGATGATGATTTTAAGAAAGTGAGAATACCTAATCTATATAATTATACTATATTCATACATATTACTTGTAATAAACCTCATGGTGTTAACGATAATAATAATAATAATTAATTAATAACTAAACAATAATTATTATTATATTAAACGAACTTATGCAGACTATATATATCTACATATGTGATTACTGAAACTGAAATTATTCCACGTTTCATTTTCTATTACACATGACAATATGATCCATAATTCCCTTCGAAATTCAAAAGATATTATATAATTATCAATCCTATTTCTCTATAATAATTAGTAGCCGGAAATCTGTGTTACCCAATCACGGAGGTGAGTATAATAGGAAAATATAAAAATTCTAAGCGCCGCTTTATCTTTATATTTCTAAAGAATTTTTGAAATATGAATTAAATATTTTTAATGAATAGCAATATAATCAGCATGAGTTAAATAAAATCGTATCTATAACATAAATGAACGGGAATATGAAAAGCAGTTGATGTTTAAATATAATTATTAAGTTTATTTATAAACAGTATTTGTAGAGGAATAGATATCGTATCGTATCTAAAAATTTTCTTAAGACGCGTCGGATCCATAAACGTAGCGAGAATTTTTTTAGCGCGTTGCGTCGGCGCCCGCGTGATTTCGCGCATGAGTATATCGATGGCACTCGGTATAAATTGAGACTAAGCTGTTTTTATCAGCCTGCAAAAATGGTGGAACAATCTTCCACGCGCGTATATCGGAATCAATATAAAAGATAATTCAACGAAAATAGACAAAAAAAAACGTAAAAAAATTCTCGGCTATTCCGCAACAGTAATAAATTAAAATCTACGGTGCTTTTCTCTGAACCCAAAGTGCAACAGAATGTCAACTCTAAATTATCTATCTAATTATGACGTTATGATCACACGGGGAACCTAGAAGATCAATTAATCAATAGACGAAAAGTTCAAGAGTCAAGAGTCGGAATAAAACACTAAAAGAAAAAAAAATTAAAAAAAAAAACAGAAAAAACGGTAGAATTTCTGCAATCAGCCTCACAGACAAGTATCAAAACACTAGATGAACACACATGAATGATATAAATAGCAGAAATAGTCTAAAGTCTGATATAACAACTTCAAAACCACTGCCGTCTCAATCGTAAATGATCCCATCAGTGGAATCTGCTTCAGAGGACGATGGGTCGAAGCGACGAAACAGACATGGAGGAGATACTTCAGAATATATTTGGACCTGGTGCCTTGGCCGAAGACAGTACAGCAAGAGAGAGCAAAGACAGTTTAACAGATCCAGTGAAATCTGGGTACGCGAGGTAACGCCGCCTCCCCATAGGATCCCCATGCTTTCCAAAGTCATTATCCTCATGCAGTCAACTAGAACGGACTGGTCCCTTCAGCTTTCTAAAGATCTTCGATCAAAAGTCTTAAGTCTTTACAATTCGATTTCAATAGGGTCTCACAGTACCTTGGAACGGCGAATGATTACATGAGGACAGTGCTGATGGAGCAAAAGGAATGGGCAACAACTGAGGATGTCCGCCCCGGTCGTATCGGACCTAGACTTGCACGTTTCGACGTCACTACACACCACGGTCTCTTCATCGTGTCCCCGGATAGACTGAGCGTCAATTCTCAGAGTAACTTCAGCACGATGAGAGCAAACGTCGGTCTCTTCACTGGCAAGTGGATGTACGAGCTTCAGCTAGGATCGAAGGGAGTCATGCAGGTGGGCTGGGGAACGGCTCAGTGCAAGTTCAGCCAAGAGTCTGGAGTCGGTGCGTTATCGGGAATCATCCTGGTCCTCGATCTCCTTTTGTTAATCCGCTTTTTCTCTCTGTGCCTTTTGCTTGAGTTGAATCAGTCAATTATTGACTCGCTGGTAATCAGATGAAGACAATAACGACAAGAGCGTAGCGAGAGACGGCAGCCTCAATTATGCCTCGCAGTAAACCTGAATTTTACATGCTTTCAGGCGATACCATAAACTCGTATGCCTATGATGGGAACCGGGTTCGACGGTGGAACGTGACAACTCATAAATACGGAGAGCCATGGCTCTCCGGAGACATAATCGGGTGCACTCTAGATCTGGACAATGGAGTGATAGAGTTCTACCGAAATGGAAGACCCTTGGGTAAGGCGTTCGAGGGAATTTGCACGGGTCCTGGAATGGTCTACTTTCCCACCGTTAGCCTCGCCTTCACTGAAAATCTGACTGCCAATTTTGGCTCAACACCTTTCCGCTATCCAATCGAAGGCCACTCTGCTCTTCAAGCTGTACCAACGGATCAGCTCAACAGAGCTATGCTGCTTTTTGAATGGTTTAGGAAGCTCATTCGCCTTATTGAAATCGGACGCGAGCCTAGCCCTCCAAATGACGACGAAGAAAACAAAAAAACTACATCTGGGACGATCAGCATGGATGCTTTTGTCAGTTGTCTAGCGAGCGCTGTCCTCAGGAACTTAGCTGCGCTTTTGGCAATGCCCTACGTGACTGAGGCCGTCTTTGTACCCTTCTTCAGGGAGTTGTCAGGTTCTGGCGAGAGTCCTGCTAAAGGTGCAGACTCTAAGAGAATTAGAATTTGCCTCGATCTTCTTTGGACCTTTCTTGAGGACGCGGAGATAAAGTCATGCCTTGAAAGCACCGTGGTCTATTTTCTTTCGGTCTTTAGACACGTGTCTCTTCAACTTGAGTACCCTGATCAATGCAGGAGCTTGATTATGCTCACAAACCTTTGCCAGCATACTGCTACCAGGCAACATCTACTCCAGTACATACTCTTCGATAGAGTAAGATTCGCTAACTTTGTCCATGTAAAACCCCTAGATGAGAGTGGACTTGCCGAAGTCGTTGGTACTGCCTGGTGGGAAACTGACCCAATTGATCCCACCGTAGAAATCAACAAGAAGCAGTACCTTCGCGCTTGCGATCGCATAAGAAACGCCATTTCCGGTGAGCGTTGGGTCGTTATCAACGTTTCATTTTCAGTCCTGTAAGGGTTCTCATTTGCATTCTTCATTGGTTCTTGCAGAGGTTGAAGCATTGCAGGTAGAGTTGCTGGTAACGTTGTTAGATAACAATGACGGAACACCGGTGTCACCCTCATCACGAACGATTTTCCTGAAGAAATTCCGTCGGTTTGTTCAGGAGAATTTGATTTCTAGTCGGGTGAGTAGGAGCTTTTAATCCAGGTCGCTCTAAAGCTGTCTGTATAATACCAAGCATTCAGTCTGAATTTCTACAGACGATGCCGGTGCTTCAGACTCCGCTTCCCATCACGCTTTGCTGTTTCCACCGTCTTCTGGTTGCCTTCAGGGTACTTTGGGACGCAGAGATCGCTTCCAACCCAGTATACGTACCGTGCAGGTAAAACGCGCTGCAGCCTGTAAATTTCACTGACACACTTCATCTGCAGAGGGTCAATCTGCACCTTTCATCTTTCGCCATATTCGTCGCAGGGCTTTCTACGACGCGTCTATCAATTACGCAGGGATAGACAGACTGGGCGGCGTCCTTTCACACCTTAACAAAACCTACAAAAACGAGCTTCTCCATCACCTTGGACCGGAGCATGAGGTCCTAGTGGCGATGGACCAGGCCCAGGATCCGTCCAATGCTTTTTCCGGAGGCCCAACGCGCCTTGGTGAGCTTCCCCTGGTGATTCCTGCCTTCGCAAGAATGATAAACGTCAATGCAACGGGCCCAGCAAGTCCCATGATCCTCGAGAGGCTCGGCTACTTTCCCTACAGTCGTGAAGACCGGACACCGATGCGATTGGGACCATCCGACCCTGCAATGTCACTCCTTGAACTCCTCGACGGGATAATCTTGTTCTACCACGTTGCAGCAAAGAAGCAAATTGCCAAAGTTGCCAGCCTCCGTGAGAGCATGGGCGAGTACGTCGTCGCTATGGGTGAAGTTAAGGCTCGCCTTGAGCTGACAAAGAAACAACCAAGAGACCCTGACGCGGCAGCAATGAGCCGAGAACTCGGAAAAGCAGTGACTGTCTTCGACACGAAACTCGCTGAACAAGCGAGGCACATGGCCTGGGTCAGGGCGGCTGTTTACTCAAAGGAAAAGCAAGCACAGCTCGCATGGCTGTTGAGAGTCGTTACTCTTACTCTCACGTCCGCTAGCGAAGAGAGAAACATGTTTAGCTTTGTGCCAGACTTTTATCTCGAAGCCATGACCGATCTGAGCGTCGGGATCAGGAACCATGTCCATCCGACAGCACCGATCGACGAGATTCCTGAACACCAGGAAATGCTCGTTGAAGTGGCCAACTTCCTGTGCGACCACTTCCTCGACCCACGCATCATTCACGCCAATGCTAAAGACACTCTCATCCTCACTCTGGCCGGGTTCGTCTCTAATCCATTGACTCTTTCATCCCTTGAAAAAGTCCCAGTCGATTCTAGGATCAAGGTCGTCAACAGCCTGCTTCGACCATACGAGAATAGGGCATGGGCTCAGTCCAATTGGGTTTTGGTCAGGTTTTGGCAAGGGTATGGGTTCGCTTTTCGATACGAGAAGAGTCCACATCTGGCGAAAAAAATCGGACCTAAGATGCTGCAGCAGGAGTCTATTTCGCAGCCAATTAGTAAGTGTATTTGTTGACGTATTCTTCACTCTATTTGTAACGAGATATGGAAGGAGATAATTTCTTGTAGTCAATTTGCCTCAGATGAGGAGAACCCACTATCTTTCTTTTTTGGGATGGCGGATAAAGCCAACTATATAATATCACGAAATTACTATGTATATAACTTTTTCCAGAGCCATGTCCTTCTCCAACGTATCAGACCCAAGTGAAAAACGCTCTTTTATTGAACCCCACGGCGACGACGCAATTTTTGAACTCACTACTGAATCAGTTGAACTGGGCATTCTCGGAGTTCATAGGAATGCTACAAGAGATTCAGAACGTTTCATCTAGACCTGAAAGAGTCCTGATCGAATCACGACAGCTCAAGATCTGCGCCACTTGCTTCGATTTAGCAATTTCTTTGCTAAGGGTCCTGGAGATGATCGCTACCCTGGCCACCGGCATATTTACCGATGATTCTCAAGCTTCTAGTGAAAATCTGCTCGCCCGACTTTGTCAGGTAATATTTTAAAGATTTTTTTAAAAAGCAATTACGTATTTCATTACACTTATCAATGCTACTGAACTTTTCCTGGCCGCAGCTCCTATGCCAAATATTAAATCGCGTCAGCTCGCAGTCTGGCTGCTTCCAGCACGTTGTACTGCTTGATATTCCGGACCTGGAAACTGTCGACCACTTCCCAATTCTTGCTGCAGTGGTCGGAATTCTGTTGGTTTTGCTCAAGGAAGAAATTTCAACTTTTAAAAGTAAGAGCTACTGCAAATCGATCTTCGAACAGTCTTTGAAACAAATCTTCCGAAAACATTGTGGACTGTGATATTCATCGTCTGAGAAATTCTGATGACAATCTTTTATGAATTTCAGCCGGACGCAGAGAAGTGCCTAAGGTGACCAAAGCATTGCTGGATGAGCCCAGCTTCCAAATTGGATCGCTTTACTTCGTGCTGGGTGATTTGAAGCCGAAAAACCAAAAGATGAAGAACGTGAAGCCGTTCTGCTTCCAAAACTGTGAGTGATTTTTGATGGAAGCCGTTTCCCTGGTTTTGAACTGTTGGAGTGAGATGATGATCAAAAAGACAAAATCTAGACCATGTGATGTTACAATTTTCAGATAAAGACGACGTGACCGATCAGGAGATCAACAGCGTTAGAGACATGATAAGATACTTGGATTTGAGTCGGACGATGTTAACTGATACAAAATTATTAACAGACGATGAAAATATTTGTACAATTTGCTACGCGTACCAGATTTCGGCGACTTTTAAACCGTGTAATCACCGTTCTTGTCGCGCTTGCATTGCTCATCACCTTCTCAATAGTAGAGAATGTTTTTTCTGCAAAGCAACAATCGACCAAGTCAGAGATCTCGAGGGTGACTTATTGCACGACTTCACAATCGATTACACTATCCAAAATCCTACCTCGACTGCGTCTTAAATATTACAATAAAAGGAATCGATTGCAATGAAGAAACTTAATGTACAGTATAGTAAAGAAAGAAGTAATAAACGAGATTCAGATTAATAAAAGAGAAACTTTTTATTTGTAAAATAGATTCGAATATTGTAGGTCAGTCTTATTTGAATTATGATTACAACAATTTATTAATTATTGCTAAATATTAATTAATGTATAAAGATAATATCAAATGAATTTTTTTCTACCTATGTATCGGTGTATATCGATATTTTTTTTTTTTTATTCCTTAATAGCTGTCCCATGATTATCGATGCTTCCATAAAATCTAGATACATATACGATATAGAAAATTTTATCACAATTTGATAGAGTTCAATCTGTCTTTCTATCTTTGAGTTGCCCTTAGAGATTTAAGAGCACAAACTGTCTCTCAGCCCGACTCTGAATCCTGTGATTAAGGCTGGAGTTGGTTTTTCCTTCATAATATCATCTATTGATTCGACAAAGATTACGCCGCAGACAAACGCGCCTATAGCTAACATGAGAACGGCCATAAGAACCAAGAACTTGTCTTTATTTAAGCATAAGTCAGGATCTTTGATCAATGTATTTTGCAGGAGGCAAACTCCCGGGAAGATAAATATAAAGGCTGCGGACAATGAGCCCATGAAGTTTATCACAGGTGAAATATCGGGCACCAGAATAGCTATGACTAAAGTAAGCGCGACCCAAACCAGGGACAATATTGCTCTTGGCAAAAGAAGACTTTGTATATTTTGAGGGCAGAGACCTAACAACGCCTCGCGACCACAGAAAAGTATTATTGGATAGGTGGTGAAGTTCTTAAGAACTATTGCCAGTATTGCTATTGTAAGAAATGTCCCGCCGTCAGAATATCCCTCCAAAATATCACCGGGAACATGTCCAGTCCCAAATGTTGAGTATCCAAAGATCCCCGCGATCGTATAAGCGATGAAACATATCAGCATACTGATGATTGCGCATGTTGTGAATTTACCAAGCCGACGATCCTTCATACAGGCGTAAGTCGGTATCACCGACATGTGGCACTGCGTTTTTCGACAAACAATATTTAATTGTGTATTACAAAATTTCAAGATGTCGAATCAGTCTTAAGCTTATATGAAAATTTATCATCGGAATTCGAGAGACAATGAAGTCTTATACCAAAAAATTTGTCGCTCTTTAGTTTTATGCATACCTGATAGCTAAAGCAAACAACGGGAACTATTTGAAATATTTCAGTCCAATGATCTGGCCACGTTCTCAATGGCTTAGAAGGCTCCCCATTAATGATCGGGCTTTTGTATATGATCAACCATACGACGTAAAGTACTGCTACACAGCCAAGAGAGCTTGCGTAACTCAGTACTTCCAATCTTTTTGAAAAACATAATGGAAGAATGAAAATACAGCAAGTGATCGTCACCGTAAATCCTCTTGATAAGTTCCTAGAAACCAAAAGATACTTAGTTTATAAATATTTGCATGTTTGTAGATGCAGGAGATTTTGAGGCACAGTATTAACAGATATAACGAAATAATAATAATTAAATAAAATTACCAATAATGACAAAAGTCATCGCCCCAATAAGTGGCCAATAATCTATCAAATTGGTCACCAATAATGATTAGAAAAGTGACACAGCAGCCCAAGCTGTAAACAGCAACGCAAATAGCGCAAAATGTTAATGATTTAGGTCCGCATAATCCTGCGAGTGTGTCCTGCATAGAAGAACTATTCGTTGTATCGCTGCAGCAGGCCAAAATAACAATTGCAGCTGTTATAAAAACTAGAAAAACCAACTGCACTGATACAGCTGTACCAATTCCACCAGTTTTGTCAAATGCTTGAGGAAAATTCAACAGACCAGCACCCAGAGTTGCATTAACTAACAGAAACACTGTTGCCAATGATCCTACACCTGTGTGTATAAAATATGTTCTACTTAAGGACGATTTATTTTTACATAGTAATTTTTTAGTATAGGTGAAGGGAATATCCTTTACTATTGATACTTCAAAGTATCAAATATTGATAAACCAGGTTTTCGTCTGTTTTATTCTTTCTACGCCGCTTATACATGAGGTTGAAGTTCGTAACGTTAACGAAACGAAATAATTGTGCAAATTTTTTGATTTCATGACTTGAACGGTTCAAAAACAGCAAAATACGATCCATAATTACCCGAATCGAGTAAAACACACCTATCTCGCTTATTTGGCAACTTTGACAACGTTGGAGTAATGAAATAATGAATTTTTTTCCAAATATTGTGTTAAGGCCCATCCCTAGTCGCCCACCTCCTTTTGGTCGAAATGTATCACATTTCGATTATTATCTGAGCCCAGGCGTCAAGAACGCAAAAAAGGCTTACTTAGCGCAAATTCTATTTCAATTCCGAACACATACGTCCAAAAAAATGTTCGTTTCGTGCGAAAATAGAGTCTACAGATGGCTTTTACATTGTTCGCCGAGGAAATCGAATTCGAATAATTTTGTAACAATGTAAAAACCATCTGTAGACTCTATTTTCGCACGAAACGAACATTTTTTAGGACGAATGTGTTCGGAATTGAAATAGAATTTGCGCTAAGTTGGCCTTTTTTGCGTTTTTGACACCTGGGCTCGGATAATAATCGAAATGTAACACATTTCGACCAAAAGGAGGTGGGCGACTAGGGATGGGCCTTAACGTTATGAACTTCAACTTCATGCTTATACCCCATACCATATACTCATGTATACACCTACATACCTCTATGACATTCTTGGCTGGATTCATTAGAGGGGCTAGCAGCTGTAGTCAGGACAGTCTCATTGCTGACCAAACGTTCATTGTCTCTTCTCAAATAATGCATGATGATGAAGATGTATATAATGTATTTATTGTCTTGTTACAACAAATTTTCTATAACATTGTGAATGATAATAATATATTATAGTCGTGAATAGAGCAAGACAAAGCCCTATCTTATTATACAAATTAAACAACAATTCACGCTTGTAAATAGATATCTTGGATAAAATGTTAGGTCATAGGTCAATGTGATGATGAGTTATAATAATCTCTTTGATGTACTACATGCTATGAACAGTCACAACCGAATCTATGTCACGGAGATGTTGATTGTTAGGTATGTTTGTGTGTTTGAAGAGTGTTCTAAGACTGCGATAATGATAACAAGCTATCTTATATTTAAAAGTTAACAATGTACAATATTCGTATTTTAAAATATTTGAAACTGTTCACATAAATTATAATAAACATACGTACGTTGACTTTGCTACATAAGGAAGAAGTATACAACAGATGATATAAATCAGAACACGAAAACGAAACTTATCAACAATTGTTGGTCAATTACAATTCACATTTGAGCGAAATGTCGATTCTATTGTACCGAGGAAATGAGAATATTTCCTCTGTCACTGATCACTGATGGTGGATGCCAACTTCGAACTTGTTGTGACAATTCTGATGATGTTTGCTGTAGTTGCGCAGTTTGTTCGCGCATACACGTGGCGCGCATGAAGATGGTATTCAAATGAGGTTGTGGGGGATTAGGAGAAGTAGAAATGACGTTAATTTTTATGACATAAAAAGAATTATTTTATTATTGATTTTCATGTTCCTTTGAAGTTTTAGGATCAATTCGAAACGATAATTTGAACTTTAATAAATAGTATACAACGATTTTTTTTTTTTTTTTACCATACGAATGATACTGATTGTGAGATCAGAATATGACACTAATTAGGATCGAAACAGAGCTGCCATTTGTTCTTGTTTAGGGAACAAGCGTGAATGTTAAATATATGAGAGGAAGAACTGTTTCGAGTTAATTTCGTATCATATTTTTTCTTTATGAGCCATTTGTTATTATAAGATAAATAAATAATTATAACAACGCTTATACCATTGAAATAAAGTTATTTTTAATTTAAAAAGAGAAAAAAAGAAACAATCTATTATATTTTTTACATTATATCAAATAATTGTACAGCAAAGTTTTTGGAAATTTGATTTCATTCAAAAACAAATCTAACACGTTTGTTGAAATTTATTCAAATACAGTCAGTTATTATCTCTTTGGATATAAGTCTTGGTCGAATTTCCATATACTGCAATTATAGTTACTCAAAGGTTCGTTACTTCGGTATATTTATAGTCTTTAACTACCAAAATAAACAACAAGTTGTTAAATTAATCCAACAGGTGTAGCTGTCTGCCTGAAAATGATCATTTCCTTTTTTTTTTTTTTTTTCACAATATTTCAGTACATCGACAAACAAGTTTTGAAAAAACAAGTATCAGATAGTTCGAAAAATTATCTTCTCTTTCCCAATAATCTGTAGCCGTTGTTATTCTATGATTATGTAATTTGATAGTCATAGCAATGAATTGTAAATGAGAAAATAATTGCGAACAATCCGACCGTAAGTCTTTGTAGCTTTTATGAAAAATCATTTGTCCGCGTTTTGTTTTTTGTTTTTGATTCTTTTTTTTTTTTTTTTTTTTTCTTGACAACTATAACTGTTGTTATTTCGAGTGCACAAATTGTGCAAAGAGCCACATTTATAATTTTAGGAAAACGACATGCGAACAATAGAAGTGAAAATAATTTTCTACATAATACATTCATAAGTCGTCAAAGCATTGATATTTATACAAATATGGCTCTATAATTAAATCTACGTATTGCAAATTGGCGTTTATATACTTTATACACATATTATTATTATTATTATTATTATCATCATTATTAAAGAAATATAAAATACGACCTCTTTAATGGTTTACATATTATTTAACAAACAAAATTGTTATATCAATTAAATATTTATACAATTCATCATTGGTTTAGTAAAGAAATGAAAAACGCGTGCGTACTTATAGCGATTGTTAATATGAAAATGAGTCTCAGAATTTTTTGATGTAAAAGGAAAGAAGAAAAAAAAAACAAAAAAGACAAGACAAAATAAAACAAAACAAAAAAAAAGAACTAATAGTTACAACGGTTTTTGTGTATTAAGCTGATCCTATCCTTCTTCCTTTTCTCCTCTTCTCCTCTTCTTCTTCCTCTTTCACTTATTCTGCACGACAACTATGTCACCTATAACTATATTCTCTATAATATTAAAATTGTCACAATGCAAACTTTTCTTTTCTTTTTCATTTTGTTTGTGTTTTTTTTTTTGTTTCTTTCTCTTTTTTTTTTTTCTTTTCCATAAATAATACATTTGCAATACATCTTTATTAGAGGGTATTGTTTAGCTCAAGTCTTGGCCTCTTGTTACGCGTCGCTGTTACCTCCTCCTGAGACTCTCCTCCGCCTGATAAAAGCTCACGTTTTTTATCAGCGCTCTATAAATAACACAAATACTCTGAATGAATCAATCAATCAATCATTTTTAGATAATTATTTTACCATATTATATATTCAGTTTACCTTTTTGTCCCATTGCTGGTGAAGATACCTCAATAATATTGTTGTCTTCTCAGTTACGATTACTGAAAAGTATAAGACGATATAAATATATATAAAAAAAAAAAAAAAAAAATTCATTCAAATGAAAATGAGTATAAATAAATTTCTTCAAAATCTGAATAATACTTTGTTCAGATGGGTAGTCCTTGGTAGGTAGATAGACGGACGGTCTCTTGACACAGGTCCGATTTCCATTATCTGTATGAAAATTAGCAAAATTGTTTTCGTCGTGGGACGGTAAACCTTTTAGAAATTCTGCAACAGACTGTTGAAACGAATCTTAAATTACTGAGATGATAGTGTTTTTTTTTTTTTTTTTTTTTTTTTTAATTTGAGGTGACTTTTATAATACAAATGAATAAATCGATTTTGTATTCAACGAATTATAGTAGGGAATGAATATTTCTATTCATTCTTGTTCCATCATTCTAATGATAAACAAAAAAGGAAAAAAAAAAAAAAAAAAACAAGCATCACTGACGTTTTAGAATTATTACGGAGATTCCATATTACTTAGGTGGTTAGAGCTAGCAAGGTAATCATACGGTCCGTAACCTAGAAAGTTGGTCAATAAATAAAATTGAAATAACTTACCATTGCGATTATATGTTCTTCTGGAGTTTAGCGAACACTAAATTCCCGAAAGTTTATCCCTTAACCTTTAACCAGATGTTATAACGTCTCTTATCTATGAAATAAAATACTAATAAAAATCATAAAAAAACAGCCTATTTTCCAAATATTTCCAAACGTATAGACACATGCTATACAAGATTGACACAGATGTGTTAGATCCCCATTCTCATTTCCATTCCCCCGGTGGTTCGTGAATCGTGTAGTCGCTTTAACTTTCACGCGACACAAACCAACAGAAGTAACGTACGTAATTGGTTACTCTGTTGTCGCGAAGAAGGAAACCGACCAATGGGTACGATTCTCGCCGAACGACGGCAGCTACACATCTCAAACTTTATTACTAAATTTAGACATAAAGGTGCTATTCCATGCATGCGACTGTGACAATAGTGTCGCGCGACAAAAACACGCTGATTGGTTAAAAATTGGTGTATACCCATTCCCCGCCAATTTTTAACCAATCAGCGTGGTTTTGTCGCGCGACAATATTGTCGCAGTCGCATGCATGAAATACCACCTTAAGGGGATTTGAAAGGTGAATTATACACCTCGAATTTTCGGCAGCCCGTTTCTCAACTAAAACACATCCAATCGATGTGAAATTAATACCAGTGATGCAGAAAAAGTGCACGAAGGGCATAATGCTCTTGGATTTCCAAAAAGCGGAAAATGTTTCGGGTGTTTTCATATTTATCAAGTACAACGTCGGCAACAACGATTATTCGTTACAGAGCACTCTTGATATAAAATTGTACATTTTATTTTCGCTTTTTGGAAATCCAAAAGCATCATGCCCTTCGTGCACTTTTTCTACGTCACTGATATCAATTTCACATCGATTGGATGTGTTTTAGCTGAGAAACGGGCTGCCAAAAATTCGAGGTGTATAATTCACCTTTCATAAAAAGAATAGGGATTTCTTACCATCGGATTGGCACGACTGTTTCAAAGTTTAATCTATAAAATGTTTCATAACCTTAACAGTGTAAACAACGGTTTAAATTTCAAATCTAAGTTTAGCGTATATATATAGCATTTTCCGTTTTTTAACTTAAATATCAAAGATTCAAAATTTCATTCTATTTAACATCGTGTGTACATACTAACCTCTTCATTTCTTTATTAAGCAGTAATTAGAATTGTGAATATATTGTGCGAAGACAGACAGTATCAGTGGTGAAAAAAATAAAACAAAATTATGTGAGCATAATATTATACACAAAATTGTTAAAAGAGTTGGCGACTATTTTTACTTTTTTACTTTATAATATAATATATAATATTAGGGTGGTTCAAAAAAGACCTAATTTCTCAGATGTTGCTGCTCATTCGTGAATATGTTGTTTGTGAGTTTGAAAAATTATTCCATTTTTTTGAGCTCTATAGGACAATATTTACTACTGCCTCAGTGAAGTTGAAATTTCGAAGTTTTGCCATTTTTGGCAATTTCAAAGTTCTCGGATCAAAGTCCTCATCTGGCTACCTCTAGGTTCTCATTCAATGAGGATGTTGTTTCAAGATGAGACTCGTACGATAATATTTAGTACTGCCACAGAGACATTGAAGTTTTTTCACTATTTAGGGGTTTTCTTAGAGATTGGATCGCCAGGTGTTGCTCATGAGACAGTCTTTTCTTACCATTTTAAGGAAGAAGTACACGAAGTTTGCAGTCTGTGGGACCATTTTTACTACTGCCTCATGTTGCTAATTTTACTTGAAGGAAAGTCGCCCTCAATGAGGCAGTAGTAAGAATGGTCCCGCAGACTGCAAACTGCTTGGATTTCTTCCTTATATTGGTAAGATGAAACTGTCTCATGAGCAGCACCTGGCGATCGAATTTCCGAAAAAACGCAAAATATTGAAAAAACTCCAATGTCTCCGAGGCAGTACTAAATATTATCGTACGAGTCTCATCTTGAACCAACATGCTCATTGAATGAGAATCTAGAGGTAGCCAGATGAGCGCTTTGATCTGAGAACTTTGAAATTGCCAAAAATGGCAAAATTTCGAAATTTCAACATCACTGAGGCGGTAGTAAATATTGTCCAATAGAGCTAAAAAAAAATGGAATAATTTTCAAAAATCACAAACAACATATTCACGGATGAGCAGCAACATCTGAGAAATTAGGTCTTTTTGGAACCACCCTAATATAATATACTTATCGAATTTTGTGTCAAAAACTTTCCTACCTTTAATTACCAACTTTAAATCCTAAAATTTATTGAACAGATTCGAAAATCTACTGACCTATAATAGATTTAGCCTCTACTAATCCCTCGAACTAATACTAATCTAATCAGCTATCATAGCTTATTTAATTTAATAAATAATAAAACATCTCCGATTTCACAGGCTTCCTCGAAGGTCTTCAACTAACAGTCAAAGACGATCATCTGTGAGTAATCAGAAGTCCGATTAATTGTATATAGTTATTTATTTGCGTTTCTAACTATTGCGTTTCGCTTTTAAAATCCACAGATTCTTAAGCCTCCAAAAACTCGTCAGCCTTTTCAAGATCTTGATTTTAACAATTCGTCGCCTGAAATTAGTCCCGAGAGTACTAAAAAGAGACGAGTAAGCTTTGCGGAAAAGAAACACGTCAAGTAAGCAACACACGAGGTGTTTTTTATTTTTTTTGTATATTTCAATACAATATACAAAAATGTTGATAATAATAATGAGATTTTATATTTATAGAGAATTCTGCGATCACAAAGAACAGGGAACTATATGGGACAGTACTTACGAAGAACCTGATCAAAACGTATCTAAATCAACAGAAATATCAAGCGAAAATGTTAACGCTGGGACTTTAAGACGTAACGGAAATGAAAATGTAGATATTTCAATCAACGAAGCTGGCTTAAACTATCAACGCGACAAAGAGGATTTGATAAATTCTGAAAAAATTTTAATTATGGATGAAAATAACGTTGAAAATACTTCGAAAAGAATATTTTTCAACCCTGGAACAGATCTTGAATTTACCGATGTTATTATACCTTGTGGTCGCGTTACGCCAAACGACTTAATGTCTGAAACGATATTTTGCCAAGACGTTGAGTTGGAGATAACCGAAGCAATAGGTGGTGTTGAACCGACCGTTTCTGTTAAAACAATCACCAATTTACATCCGAGGGAAATGAGAGATTATAATTGTATAGATAAAGATAGAAAAAGTACAGAAAAAACTATGTTGTTCGATCATAGCGGTGGGGAAATGAATTTCACCGAAGTTATTAAGGGCGGAAAAATTATTGCTCCAATAACTCGGAATTTAGATATTTATCAAGAATCAGAACCGACTAATTCTGGGATTGAAAATCAGACCATAATATTTGACGACTCCATAATGGATCTGACTTTGACAAAATCTGAAACAGATATAGAGACTAACTTTCCTCAATGTGATAAAGAAAACGTTCGTTTATGCGATATTGACAATGAGAATGACTGCGAGGATCCACAGACTAGCAATAAAACCGTATTTTTTGATGATTTTGGTTGCGATATGACCGAAGCTATCAATACAGTCTTACACCCGTTGGCTGAGGTCAATTTACTGAAGGAAACACTTGCTGGGCGAGAAATTCAGACCACAGTAAACAGCGGAATGAAAGACTGTGTTGATCCTCAACTGGATATAAACTCTTTTACATTGAACGAGGAGAAGAATTTATCAAACGGATCAGATTCGACGTTAACAATCTCCGATACGCATAGCAATAAGACTATAATCTTCAACGACTACGGCTGTGAAATGACCGAAGCTATTAGTACTATAAGAAATCGCCTGGCTCAGGATGAAATTATTAATGAGACGATCGATGCAGAGCAGATTGTGCCTCGGCAATTAGATTCGGAAATGGAGATGGACGGTTTGAGCAATAAAACTGGCGCAGAATTTTCGCCAAAACTGATATCCGCGTGTAATAATCAGACGCAATTCTTCAACGATTCAATGACTATGGAATTTACTAAAGCAATTACCAGAGACGAGACTGTTGAGAATAAAGTAGACGAGAATAGTAGAGTTGAAAAAAACAATACTGAAAGTTTTCAGAAATGTGATATTGATATTACCGAAAATGTGAGAGCAGACATATGCAGCTTGAATTCTGGATCAAGTTCGGAAGAGAGAGCCGAACTTTTGGGCACTGAGTCTGAACGTAACGAAGGACAGAGTAAAAATAAGAGAAAGTCTTTTGAGATTGAAGAGGGCATTGATGATTACATTAACACCTCTAACTCATTGATGAGTAAAAACTCTGGACATGATCATCAGGTGCAGAGTTTGTTCCACGATGACTCTGTTAATACAGTAAACGACCATTCAGATCGAAATTGCAAACGCTTAAAAGTTGCGGAGGAAGAATCTTTGACTGTTGAAGACGATTCTGTAACTGCAAAACCCCAGTCTTTGGATAATCTTAAAAGCATAACGACACATATATCTTCACTAAATAGTCAAGACTTGCCTGAAATACAAATTCATGGTGAAAGTACCGCAGATGTAGTAGTAGTTACTGATACAAACTGTTCTAATAATCAGGAAAAATCTATGAATGATGATAATGTGAAATGGAATGAAAAAGAATCGCTGAAAATAACTGAAGATGATGATAGCGAAGAGGAATGTTCTTTCATAGAAGCAACGCTTGCGAATCTTAATTCTGACTCTGAGTCTGAGACTAGGGAGTTGTCGCGTTTTTATGACAAACAACGACAGTCCCTTAGCGAGAAAAGCCATAATATACAAAGTCGATTGGAGACTAACGAGTGTCTAGACAACATTGATAATTGTTGTTTCGTTATGTTCAGTGAAGAACTTGAGAAGCATGCCAAAAGGTGAATTAGAGATCAAGAAATACGAAGAATGACGAGCTATAAGCCAAGAAATTAAAATTGTTTCATTTATTAGAGCGTTTTCTATTCCAGGGATGATTGCATCTGGACGATAAGATCTCTGGATGAAAAAAGGGTCATCATTGATTTCATATCAAAATCTCTCGTGGTCATAATATATCTAGAAGCAACAGTAGAACCGACTATACCAAAAACGATCAAAGATATAAAAATAATTTCACTTCTATCAGGTATAGTTACACGCTGAATGAATGAATAAGAAACATTTTATTGAACACGTAACACAATTTACTTTCATTAGATATTTATTGTTTTTATTGATTTATTTTTTTGTTTCACAGATTCGGATAGCGAAGATATTTCCATGATTCATAATATAATTTTAAAGAAATTAGACACAGATAATTTAAAGCGTATTTACAAAACAACACGAGATGTTTTACAGATGTTAGAATTTATTTCTGACAAAGTAAAACTGTTGTTAAATTTTATGTACGAATTTGATAAGCTGCAAGATTTACATGTTATAAATAGATCGGGAAATCGGTAAGCAATGAAAAAATATAATGAGTAAAATTAAAAATCGATCGATTGAAGTTACTAAGTAGTGTGACGACGATGTTTGTGTTAATAAATTTATCGTTTTTCTAAAACAGGATATCGTTTCGACTTAATAGCTACAAGGTGCAACTGGTAATAAAAATGACCATAGATCTTGAGCCGTTCGAATACATAGGACCAAACGATGTCATAGTGGAATGTATTCTAGGTAACATAAGGTAAGCTGTTTTTTTTTCAAACGTTTTTCTATAATAGTATTAAATGAGTTAGGAAGTCGTCGTTAACCATTAGATGTATTTTATTATATTATATAGGTATATATAATCATCAATTGATATTAATGAATTGTAAATATGAATTTCGATTTCTCACAATCGTTTTTTCACCTCATATTATTATTTTACAGAGAAAAAGACATCAAGCAATTAATCAACAGCGTGAAAAAGGATCATAAATTTTTAACTAATTATATAAACGACATTAAGGAATACATAGCTGTAGGTGTTGAAAAATAATATTATCTATATCCGTTATTATTATTATCATTATCATTATCTATTTAGAGTTTTTATTGTCAAACGATTTTACTTGTTTTATTATTATAAAAAAAAAAAAAAAAAAAAAAAAAAAAAACGATAGATTCCAAATATTGTATAATAGCTTTAATTAAGATATAATACATAATGTATAGTGTTTACTTTATATTTTTTATATCAATAAATTCTTTAACTTTAAATATAGAATTTAGATGAAATCAATAATTTATAATAAATAGTGTTAATAATAATATAACTGTAAAATATAATAAAATAAAATATGTTTATTTTTTATACAACTATATACAAGCACAGGTGTATAAAGGTGATTTCTCTTTTTATTGATTTTATACATTTTATATATCAATAATAATCTCGTTTATAACATATGAATACGATTTGTTATACCGGATAGTATGATTGCAGTAATATTGCGTTTTCTCTACCCACAATCAACTTATATACTGTAACGTATTTAACTATATAGATAAAGACAAGAAAAATAGTAAAAGTAATGTAGATCTTGAAATAAAACAGATTTTTTTTTTTTTTTTTTTTATATAAAAAGTAGAATTTTATTAACTTGTTATTAGTTTATAATCATAATTTCATCTATTTGCGATACTACTAATTTACTCATAAACGTGTCTTAGTTGAAAATGATATTGTATGACGTATATTTAATTAGCTTTGACGTTTAAGAAATTTTAGTTAATATTTGTGGCAGTATAAGATCGATAGCATCAATTAAAAGTGATATTTAGATTATCGGTTATCAATTATAGGCCACGGTAGCTCTAGGTAGGTATGGAGATGGAATATAATTAAGTTCGACGTTTGATTTCTCATTTTTTTTTTTTTTTTTCCCATGTTTTATATATCTATATATCTATGTATATATATATATATATATATATATATCTCGTAAAGGGCCTTCCCACGGAAGCGGGAGCGGCGTGGGCTTCGACTCTGAGATATCACTCGATTTATGTACGGAATGTCAAGTTGTCGGGTAGAAAACTCGATCTCCAAAAGATTTCGAAAGATTTTCATGTGTACAGTTATACACACATTGCATTAAGTATACTTTACTCATACATGCATACTACATACATCATAAATTATACATATACGATAAAGATTTCTAAAAACAATAAAACTAATAGAGAAGATATATTAATATTATATGTACAGCAAAGATTTGCAATTTCTTTTCAAAAATATTCCTCATTATAAATATTCTTGAATGATTATTTTCCGCTAAACGTATAAGAATGCGATTTAATATGTGATTATTTGTTACCCCTCTCTCTCTCTCTCTCTCTCTCTACGCTGAATAATTTATTGTTAAGGGGATATGAAAGGTGAATGGGGTTGTTCAGAAAAAAAATTTTGTTTCACTTTTTGGGGCGCATCAAGTAGAAAATAGCTCAAAATGGTGGGGTAATTTTTTTCTTTTTTTTCCGATGAAAATTGCAAATGTTATAAGCAATTGAAGTTCACAGATTTTGATATATATAGATATACCTTAACATGGGTGACGTCATAAACTAGTAGTTTTCACGAGTTCTCAATTCGTTATATATACTGCAATTTTCGTTTAAACGAAAAAGGAAAAAATACGTCCTCATTATTTTTCCCCAAACTACTGGAATATGAAATAAAAAAAAATTCGTGAACAACCCTATTATACACCTCGAATTTTTGGCAGCCCGTTTCTCAGCTAAAACACATCCGATCTATGTGAAATTGATATCAGTGACGTAGAAAAAGTGCACGAAGGGCATGATGTTCTTGGATTTCCAAAAAGCGAAAATAAAATGTACAGTTTTATATCAAGAGTGCTCTGTAACGAATAATCGTTGTTGCTGACATTGTACTTGATAAATATGAAAACACCCGAAACATTTTCCGCTTTTTTGGAAATCCAAGAGCATCATGCCCTCCGTGCACTTTTTCTGCGTTACTGATATCGATTTCACATCGATTGGATGTGTTTTAGCTGAGAAACGGGCTGCCAAAAATTCGAGGTGTATAATCCACCTTTCATATCCCCTTAATAGAAAAAAGAAGACAACACAACTTTTAACAAAGTGCAATGTTCGGTCAGAGGCGTATTTTAAGATTTGGCGCTCTGGGCATATAAGGTTTGCCGCCCCATAGAATAACGAAAAAAAAATCTCTCAATAATGAAAAAAGCCCATACAAAATAATAAACACCATTTTTGTAACACATGCACGATTTTTGCGTTTTTTTGACCCATTCAGCGCGCCTAAAGTGACAGTTTTCAAACGAGCGGGCGTTTTTTATCATAATAATAAAAACGCCGCTGCAGCGGGCGCAATTCATTATTATAATAAAATCGCCCGCTGCAGCGGGTGTTTTTATTATTTCAAGAAAATTATCAACAATGTTGAAAAAACGCGAAAATCGTGCTGTTACAAAAAATATGGTGTGCACCAGGGCTAAGTGGGCTTTTTGACCTTGTGTGGTTGCAGCACTCGTCTTCGACTCGTGCTACCTCGCCTCTGACTCGTACTGCAAACTCCACACTCGGTCTAAAAAAGCCCACTTTACGCCCTTGGTACACAATATACTATAAGTTGCCTTAAACTCATTTTGTTTTCATGAGACGTCAAGAATTGTTTTAAAAGAACACATTCTTCTTGTAGATCATCTGCAAGATCAATCGGTTATACACTCAGAAAAAAAATTTCTAACCAAATCGTTTTATTGGTCACTTTTGGTAGTTGCAACAAAAAATATTGTTGGCATTACGCATCATATTGTTGACACAACAAAGGTAGGCGAATTCTATTTGTTGGTTTGTTCCGCCAACAATATTTTTTGTTGCAACTACCAAAAGTGACCAACAAAACGATTTGGTTAGCAATTTTTTTTCTGAGTGTAATTTTTGAAGTTTTATGGCGAAAATTTAAATAAAAATAAATCGAAAATTTCACTTGATGTCTCCGATTCTTTTTTGATTTTTTTTACAAATTCTACGAGTCAAATGAATGTATCAAACAATTTTTCAAATTTTTTTATCTTCAATAGTTTCAGAGTTGCAGAGGGTTGAATTTCGTAGAAAAGGGGCAAAAAACGGAAACACGCTGTCTTTTAAATGCTCATATCTTCGGTTCTATCCATCCTACAGACTTGATCCGGTGTTCGTTTCGTAAAATATTAAGTGCCGCGGGGCGGCTGACGCCGCCCCTCGCAGCCTGCCGCCCCGGGCCATGGCCCCCATGGCCCTAGGGTAAATACGCCCCTGTGTTCGGTTCGAATCCGAGTTGACACGTGGATTTAGAAATGTGAAATATACGAGTAGAGGTCGTCGAGCGGTTTTCTTTGATTCTTTTCAATAATTTTGTGCGCACTCTCAAATTAATATACTCATTAACAGGGTAACAAATATACAAAATAAATTATAGTTTAAAAATCAATTCCAATTCTTCCTTATCGACACATGCTGTTTCATTTTTTTTTTTTTATTTGTATTTTAAATAGATATTATTTGGAAGGAAATAAATACACCCGATGATAATCCTATGTATGAAATTGCTATAAGGCAATGTATATAATTCAACGCTATAATATTATAGCTGGTAGTTACATTAAGATAATAGACTCCAGGGTTTTAGAGGTAAGGTGTCGAAAATGATTGTCATTACGTAGGTAATGGTTATTGAAAGATTGTTCTATCTCTCATTTAATTTGAGAAAGATCGTAATTTCCAGTTTCTCGCCTCTCTCCTCTCTCCTCTGTCTCTCCACTACTTCTAAAAATTACTAACTCTTACGCGAAGCGTTCGAAGGCATCTCACCTACAGTAAAATACAACGATTGTGTATTATAGCGGCAAGAACGCGGAGCGGCGCGGCGCGGCTCGGTACGGCGGACCGAACGCGCGAGTCCGCCCACGCTTCGGCGGGACGATTACGACACTCGCGCGCGCGGGTCTGTCCGAATTGCTTCAGCCATTGATGAAACCTGCGGAGAGTTACCGGTGGCCGAAGGTGCAGCTCAACCGCAGACCGGTTTCGACTTTCACGTGGCTTTATCGAGCGCGCCCGCCGCAACAGATACAACAACAACACATATATACGCATATACACGTATATATATATATATATATATATATATACATATATACATAATATTTCGGATCTCCATCCGAGCCTATCTGTTTAACGTATCGCTTACAATATCAAACCCCATGTATATGTATACTACTTACTATGCCTATGTATATACACTATATATTTATATATCTGTACCCGCAAAACGCGATTATTAAAAAAAAAAAATAATAATAATAATAATAATAATAAAAAAGAAAACAAATACCCGCACGTGCAGTATATCTTATATTATCGTATTTTAATTCATTTGCATACAGCAGCTGTTTAACGATCGTATAGATTCATAACTGTATTATAGTAGTCGCAAAAGACCTGCGTTTTAATATTTTGCAGTTTGTGTATATAGGTACTAATATATTATGCTTCGATTTATTTCTATCTCTTTCGCTTTATCGGCGAGTCTATATAGTTCCTCGATTACATATATATACTACCTAGTATACATTAAGTATATATTAGAATTGTAATCGTTAAAGATAAGCTACAACTAATTAGAGATGTAAAGATATAGAGATATATAGAGGACGCGTAGTCTAGTAGTGAAAGATTTCTTTCCGGTCTAATGTAAGTAGGACCATGCACGCGTGAGCGCGGGAGTCCGAAACTGAATAAACTCGTGGGATCTTCGCGTAGGTGCAGCAAAGACAGCGGAAAAACAAGTTGCCCAAGTAATCTTTGTCGCTGATATACACCGCATTGCGCGGTATATACCAATGCGACAAGTGGGCGTTCGGGAGGTTTGTCGACGTCTTCGTATTCGTCTTCGTCTTCGGCCTCGCGTTCGCGTCCTCGCCAGCACGTTGTCACAGTCGCGGTCGCATCGCGCGCGTTAGTCTCTGCAATATCTGCAGCAGCTAGCTATATCCAGCAATCCCGTCTTCTTCTTCTTCTTCTTCTTCTTAACTTCTTCTCCGTCGTCGTCGTCGTACTTGTCTGCTGCTTGGGCCCCGTTCCATACATGGCTATGCTATGTTGAAAGAGACACGGTCCCCACCGAGTGAGTCCCCGTCCTTCTTCTCCTCCTCCTCCTCCTCCACCTTCTCAATCCCTACCTCCTTTCTTACTTCGCCCTTCATCCTCTATATACCTACTCTCCCTCGCTTCAGCTCACCTCTTCACTCCGCGAGTTGGGCCCTGCTCTCCCCCTGCTCTCCCACCCTTTAATACCAAGTCCCACGTTTCTTCCGCGAGTCTTACTGCCCGCTGTTGATACTCGACTAGTGAGCCTTTCAGACTCGCAGTTTTCTTAGTTAATCCCCGCGAGCTGGTGGTTCGCGCGGTTACACCGTGCGCGCGACTACGCAATCATACGTACTATATAATAGGATAGGAGTTTGTTGTGGTGTGTGCGGGTGGCGGGAAATATAGCATAAGGAAGGAAATATATATATATAGGAAAAGGATTTATATAAACTGTTAGTTCGTTTAGTTGATTTATAATTAAATTGAACATTATATTTTGTTGATGCGATGTATATTAAAAAACGTTTCATTTCATTATAAGGATTTACAAGATAAAAAAAAAAAAATCTTCTTTTTTTTTTATTTTTTATTTTTTTGCTAAAAACCAGACCGGGTGCAGCTGACTCTTTTGCCAAGATTGATAAACGGCTCGAAACGAAGAAGACCGCATCATCATCGACCGCAGGTAACCGACGGGCCCGTTGAGTCCCATCGCTCCGGCCCACTCGGGGACCCGGTTTTTTTTATTCAATCTTTTCACTCCACTCCTCGCGACAACCAGTCTTCCATGTTCGTTTCCTGTTAAAAATTCCCTCCATCCTTCGCCTCGCGTATATATGTATATATACACCTATCTCCTCTTACCAACACCGTATGCGTAGGTGAAACGCTCGCGTAGGTGCAACGTGCGTAGGTGCCCGACTACATTCATGTATTAATACTCTACTGACACGTTATATCAACTTAACCAACTCAGTTATTAAAAGAAAGAAGAAAAAAAAAATCAAAAAAAGGAGATTATAATCATCAAAGAACTCAATAACCGAACGATGTTTGTAAATTTGCACAAATTAGATCAACCTAGTATAACTAGATCATCGTGTGAATGTCATAACTGTTTTTTGTTTTTTTTTTTTTCAAAACTTTGAATCTAGTTCTGTTTTCGTTTTTTTCCCGCATTTTTAACGACCGTTTCTGCGGCTAACTTTTCCTCCGCTTCCATTTTCGATCGGCGTTTTCCAAGAGGCGTCTTCATCTCCCATTTCAGGAGTTTCTCATACTCGTAATTGCTGCCCATATTTTCAACGGTATCACGGTTCGAGATTAGATAATGAATAATCTCGTTGGGATTTAGCGGTTTTTTTTTAAGGTTGATTCGCCGCCTGATCGATAGCACATTTGATACCGCATCAAAAATCGATTCGACCGAAAATCCAACTGAGAGAATTGCCAATGTTGAACAATCGAAATTCCGGTCTACCCCGTGGTACTGCATAAGTAATTCTTTGTATAGGAGGAATAACGTGTTGTAGTCAGGCAATGGTATCAGAATAAACTTATCGTGGATCTTTGAGAACTTTCTTCCGGCTTTATGAGGCTGATCGGATGTCGTGATGAATAGAATCTGGAACACGAAATATCACTATTTCGTTTATAAGTATTCGTCGATCTACCACATAAAAGTTTTGTACTGATCAGGTATCGCCATTGTAATTCCACTCCACCCACAAAACTCGAGTTTCGAAACTGTCCCTACTTCATGTTATAATATACCCAGAATGAAAATATGATAATTCTACTCGTTCTTTGCACAGCTGTGAGGTACGAAGTATGTCCAGACGTTCTTCTTCTTCTTCTTCTTCCTCGTTTTTTTTTTCTTTTTTTTCTTATTCATTCGATAGCTCACCGTACAGTATTATACACACATACTTATCTCTTTACAACATCTCGGGGACAAAATCTTCGGTGCATCGAACTCCGGCCCAAATAATGTTCGAAGTATACAAACACCATCAAAAAGAAACGAGGATGGATCGGAAAATCCGATTTTTGAAGATACTGGATCAACTTGAATGATTTTTTTATAGTCTGTACATTTCCATTAAAAATTTTCAAAATTCTGATCCATTTACGTTCCCGATGAGAAATTAACGGAGAAATATACTTTACCTGATCCCCGGGTCGAATACCCTTGACGAGTTTCGCCAACGGACCAGCAAGGCGTTTAGGATTATTCTTCTTCTCCTCTTCGGGGATTTTCTTCCACCATGGCTGATGGCCAACATCAACGAACAGGAGTGACGGTGGGTAGGTGCGAGCCACCTTATTGATGCTGGTAACTAATCTGTCCAGATCTTTTTTCGTCTGATAATTTTCGGCGATAATTTTTGGGGTCAGATCGAAAAGCAGAGCTCCAATCTCACTGCAGATGGCATTTACCAAAAACGACTTTCCAGAGCGAGGCAAACCGATTATAGAAACTGAACGAACCAAAGGTGCAATTTGGTGGATCTCTTTTGACCCGATTGGGAGGATGCAGTACTCCATTATCGGCTGGATAACATCCCCCAGGCACCGTCTCACATCCCTCAACTCTTTACGAGCTTCTACGTTCTGATAGGACACATCTCCCTTCCAATCACTCAACTTAACATCAGGGTATTCGTGGATGATACCGGTAGTCACTAGTTCAGCGAAAAGATCATCGATTGACGGATCAGATGCTCCATCTTTTTGATTCTTCGCCTTTGCTGTACTCTTCTTTGACTTTTTTTCCTTCTTATTTTTCTCTGAAAGAAATATCGCACCCAGTTCTCATCAGGCCGAATTGAAATTTGATGATGGAAGGGTCGTGGTTTGCATATGGGGATTGATTATCGATATGTTGAAGACTGAGCTGATGCTAACTAGATCTGTATTTAGAATTTTGAAATCGGCAAAGCAATTTCTTGCAAAAGATCGACACAGAGGTAGTTATCCATGCCGATCTTCAGCTCCCGAGTTAAATCGTAGCTATGCCTCAGCATCTGCGATATCGAGACGCAGAAAGATCGAGAATTCTGGAACAGGTGTTGGAAATGTCTGACTGTAAATCGTGGTGTAGATGGAGTGACACCATGTTCAGCGATCGTGTGCAAGAGCGCAAGACTCTCATGGCAGCATGACATACATACTCGATTGTATTTTGTGTGTATCTCCTAAAGTATAATAAAATAGCTGTAGCGACTGACATGTAATTTTCTGCCGTTTGTAAAAAGAACGAATCATGCGCACTATATGTTTCAACCAGAAATTGGAAACCACTACAAAAAAAAAAAAAAAAGAAGCATTTAAGGTAATAACCTACATTAAACGCACGTAATAATGAAACCCATGGGCGTCTCTTATCGCTCTTGCAGAACGAATGGATTATCGTATATAATATACTTATGTATGTGTGAGTGCGTGAATATTGTCGCGAAGAAGCGACGCTATGCGAATTCGAATCTATGCATGTATTCGCATATGTATAATAATATAACGTGTATTGGATATCCTGCAATGACGTCACACGTCGCATGAGTAGGTGGCGATCCAGCAATACCTGGACGGACCTGGTGCGCCCCACGCGTGTATCCAACGCCCACGAAGATGCTCTTTGCCCGGCCAGGAATCTTCTTTTGATTAACCGACTCGTTCAGCTCATAATTATTCCGAAAAATTCTTTCTCACAAAACTTCGTAAATGCTGTATACATGTCTATGTGTGGATGGTTTCTTAAATTCAAACTTGAAGAAGCATAACCACTACCAACTATATACCTAATATATGAAAAAATCAAGGTTGACCACTTATGCTCTCCCCAGGCTTCCCGTGTGAGTTTCTCGGGATTTTTACGACCAAAAGTCTTCATTTTATGAATAATTCCCTTGACGCGGATATCTGGACCCTGCGATAAACACGAAAACGCGAATTATTTTGACTCACGTTTTCGTCGCTGTTGTCCCTCGGACGATCCTCCACCCTCGGCGTTGTCTTTCGCAAGGGCAGCCTCAAGGGTGGCAAGTTCAAGGCGCATTAGTTCATCGACGATTTCCCTCATCTCGAGTTGCAGTTCATAGCAAAGTTTCTCCGTGATGAGATCGACGTATTCCCGTTGCTCCGGGTTCCTCGATTCGTCACGGAGGCTCCAGTTTACGAGAAAATCATTGTTCGCATCTCTCATGCCCTTTAGGGTCTTAGGCTCGTTCGATTTCTCGTTTTTTCGCATCGATTTACCCTTCTCCTTTCCCTCCTTCTCTGTGACCTTCCCTTTCCCCTTCTTCGCCTTTTCCATCTTCTGCATTTGCTCTGAATGGTATTCCTCAGGGGTGCGTGTCTGTCCTGTTGCTATCAGAATACTACCACCGGCCTGTGCCAATGGAAATGCTTCAAAGAAACCAAATTCGTTGTACCACAGGATGAACCATTCTCTAATCTCGTCGGTGATATCTTCCATCAACCCTGGGCCTCGAATACGATGTACCTTCGATAATAAAAAAAAACAAAAACGATTTCAAAAACGTGTTTGACCTAAATTGTTTTATCAGGTTCCTAATATCGAGACTGTTGATACTCGACTGCACCTTGAAGATCGGAGGATTTTTGGCGGTCGCAAAGATGTGTCCAAAATTGAAAGGTGATTACAGACGCGTTGAGAAGACGATTGAAAAGGATTCCCCAGAAGGGATCCCGCTAGAGAGAATCAGCCTCCCTGCAGGACCCCGTTTCCAGGATAAATAGACATATCAACTTAATTCTAGTCAAATCTCTAAACTTGAAGACAGACGTGCTCGAATTGTATTTAGGTAAGTATAACGACGTAACTGAATTTCGATGATAAAGAGACATTGAATACTCCATACCCTCGCATTTTCGGCTGAAGTAGCTTTTAGCGTAGCCGCGACGTATTCCGGTTGCGAGAGCTGTCTTCGTTTCGAATTTTCCGCGTCTGTATCGAAGATTTCATGTGGCCTCCAGCTGGGAATGGACATTCCAAGGACTGCCTCTAAACGATTAATTCGATCTTTGAGGTGGAGGCGCGTCGCGTAACTTCGCCACCACTTCTGTATCGTGATAACTGCTTTCACCTTTGTACGCCTGTCGTGTTTTATCGCCACTAATTCACCACTGGCTATCCTCTTCTTGTAGTCACTGATACGCTTCACTAAACGGAAACAGAAATAAAAATGGACTTGCGATCTACTAAAATGTGCTTTGAATACTCGTAAGCTAAATTTCAAGTAATGGCAATATATGTTACGCTGTATTCCAGAGATTCGATCTTTCCTGGCTCGATCGTGAGTCTGAATAAGTAAAACTGCGGCCTTGAGATTTTCGTTGGCGATTCTTGCCGCGGTTTCCTCCGGAGTTTCTATACGCACCGGAAGTGTTGAGTTCTGAGCAATTTCCGTCTCTGTATCGCGAATAGAGATTCGCGGTGAAGTTTTCCGCGATAAGTCTGCAGGGTCGTCTGATTCGTTTTTGGATGGAATAACGGTGACGATTTCTGGCAAATTCTGCGGTGCTTCGACCGGTAGCTTCTATACACACTAGGGTAGTTCAAAAAAGACCTAATTTCTCAGATGTTGCTGCTCATCCGTGAATATGTTGTTTGTGATTTTGAAAAATTATTCCATTTTTTTGAGCCCTATAGGACAATATTTACTACTGCCTCAGTGAAGTTGAAATTTCGAAATTTAGCCATTTTTGGCAATTTCAAAGTTCTCAGATCAAAGCGCTCATCTGGCTACCTCGAGATTCTCATTCAATGAGCATGTTGGTTCAAGATGAGACTCGTACGATAATATTTAGTACTGCCTCGGAGACATTGGAGTTTTTTCAATATTTTGCGTTTTTTCGGAGATTCGATCGCCAGGTGCTGCTCATGAGACAGTTTCATCTTACCAATATAAGGAAGAAATCCAAGCAGTTTGCAGTCTGCGGAACCATTTTTACTACTGCCTCATTGAGAGCGACTTTCCTTCAAGTAAAATTAGTAACATGAGGCAGTAGTAAAAATGGTCCCACAGACTGCAAACTTCGTGTACTTCTTCCTTAAAATGGTAAGAAAAAACTGTCTCATGAGCAACACCTGGCGATCCAATCTCTAAGAAAACCCCTCAATAGTGAAAAAACTTCAATGTCTCTGAGGCAGTACTAAATATTATCGTACGAGTCCCATTTTGAACCAACATCCTCATTGAATGAGAACCTAGAGGTAGCCAGATGAGGACTTTAATCTGAGAACTTTGAAATTGCCAAAAATGGCAAAACTTCGAAATTTCAACTTCACTGAGGCAATAGTAAATATTGTCCTATAGAGCTCAAAAAAATGGAATAATTTTTCAAAATCACAAACAACATTTTCACAAATGAGCAGCAACATCTGAGAAATGATGTCTTTTTTGAACCACCCTAATACATACTCGTATAGAAATAATTCAAGGTTATATCTGAATGTCTGTGAAAAATCTTATCTTAATTCTCACCGCATAGGAGTAATAACGATAAATTTGAAAATCGCGATGAAACGCATATTGTCAAGGAAAAACTCGTCTAGCACAGAATACGATGTATAATCTAAAACTATATACAGTTGTCCACCTAGAGACCTGCTGCATTATGCATATGTGTAGGCAGGCTTATCTACCTGCTCGATCAGGTCATTTATGTATTTCTTGCGGCCGTCGAGATGAGATTGTCGGTCTGTGACAAAGTAGGACGGTTTTCGCCAGCCGATGTCATCCGGGGTCAGTTTCATCGGTATCAGAATGTCGTCCGCGTACCTGCGCGCAGTGGATGCGGAGTAGAAGACATATGAATAGGTACTTATTTCGTCTGCGGCGTTTCACGGATTCATTTTACATGAACGTACCAATATTTCGTCAAAACTTAACGAAACAGTTACAATTTTTAAACTAATCGTTCAGAATACGTATATCACATCGCGCTGATACAGTATATCATCTTTTTGATCATATATAGCTGCGGTGTACCACCGACACTTCGGAAAAGGATTTAAAAAAAAAAAAAAAAAAAACGGTTGACTTTACGTAATTGACAAAGACAGTGAAAGGAAATCGAGGATTGAGTCACCAACTGCGGGATTTGGATCAAAAACTTTTTCAACGACGTAATAAGAGACGTACGTGATTTTTATTTTCAAATTTATCATACGCGTCGACTCTGATCTGTACACGCAAAAAACAGTGCTGTCGAATTTACTCGATGAGCAGTGAATATATGGACAGCAATTTTTTGCAGTAGAAATTATCACAATATTCTAGTATTGGGTACATTGGAGCAAGTGGCATTCAATGTCTATACGAGTGAATGTTACCACAATTGTGATAATTTCTACTGCAAAAAAGTGCTGTCCATATATTTACTGCTCACACACCGTTAGAAATAAAATGTTCCAGAAGGTCTACTATAATTTTTATGTTAATTTCAACACTTTTTTCAGTTGAAACGACAGAAAACTTCGTCGTTTAAGTGAAAATAATGTTGTTTTAACTAAAAAAAAGTGTTGAAATTGACATAAAAATAATAGTGGACCTCCTGGGACATTATTTTTTTTTTTTCAAATTTTACCAACAGTGCAGAGTAAATTCTACAGCACTGTTTTTTGCTTGTATAATTGTTATTTATGTACGAAGAGCTAATTATTACTGATCAATGAGATCTTGAATTTTGAAGAATAAGAAAGCTCGGGTAACATTCTGTGAAATATTAATTACGTTGATTCCGTGCACTGGGATGAGACCAATTGTTGCTTGTACTCCAACATTCTTCCAATTGCGCAGTTTAGCACTTGTTTTATCAGCTCGCGTTTCTGAGACTGGCAAACTTGGTCGTGGCACAGGGCAAGGCGACGAATTAATTCCCGATACCTACGATCCGTATATAAGTATATAAATAAAATACCGATATGCACATCAATCGATACGTATTTATCATTTTTTACCTGATGTACATCGGAACTAATTGACCAGTGATTTTATCTTTGGATTTTTCACCTTTCGTTTCTCGAAGTTCTTGATCCAGTTTTAAAATCTTTTCCACATCTTCTCGCGCCGCGAGCCATAGCTCAGAATAAAATTGATGAGACATAAAAAAATTACTGCGATTTACAAAGAATTTGAAAATTTTTCGAATACGTTTGTGACGCTGTCAACGGCGAGGTTACTCCATAATTTTAGAGAGCTAAATTTCAGTGACCTGAAGTTGACGCTTAAGGATGTTCTGGAGTTACAATCGGCATCAAAACAATAAGACAGACAAAAACCGAATTTGCTAATTCTGGATGATATTGATGCAAAAAATGATTGAATAATATGGAGGAGCGGATATTCCCACAACCTCAGAAAATGAAAAAACTCTCAATTTAGTGACGGAATTTCGAAAATACCAACAATCATGAAAAGTTGTAAAAACATTTTACAAGTATGTGCTGAAAATGGTGAAAATTGTTCATTTTTGATCCGATTTCAAAATTTCAGGGTTTGTTATACTCAGTGATAAAATCTCTACGAACTCACTGTAAAAAGTTTCGCATAAAACACTCATATTCAAGTGAAAACTGTAACAGTATATATGTATCATATGAAGCTCAGAATGTATCGGATTGTGAACAACTGAATTCTTACTCAAATATGAGTGTTTTATGCAAAACTTTTTTCAGTGAGTTCGTAGAGATTTTATCACTGAGTATAACAAACCCTGAAATTTTGAAATCGGATCAAAAATGAACAATTTTCACCATTTTCAGCTCATACTTGTGAAATGTTTTTGCAACTTTTCATGATTGTTGGTATTTTCGAAATTCTGTCACTAAATTGAGAGTTTTTTCATTTTCTGAGGTTGTGGGAATATCCGCTCCTCGATATTATTCAATCATTTTTCGCATCAATATCGTCCAAAATTAGCAAATTCGGTTTTTGTCTGTCTTATTGTTTTGATGCCGATTGTACCTCCAGAACATCCTTAATATTGTTAACGAATTTGGAATATCTATAGGAGAAAAAATCTTCGATATTTGAATAGAAACCGGATGAGATTGGGTTTCGAAGATACCTACGTCTAGGTTTTTAATAAGCTCCTTTCCATTCAATTCGTATAATAGATTACACGAAATATACTACATCATACAAAAAGAGAACGTCGGCAGATTAAGTGCTCTGATATTATGTTATTCTCGCAGGATGTCTAAGCTGTCCAAAAACCGAGTGCTCCTCCAGGTTCTGTTCTACCTGATGATGGTGGCCTCGAATACTACGTCAGAGACCGAAATTCTCATGACTAGAGACACTCGTTCGCCAAAAGTAATTATTGAAAGCGATTGGAAGTGCCCAAACATAACGAAACAAATAGCCGTCGAATGTTCATGCGACTTTCCGCACACTCTTAGATGCACGGGGACCGGTGCGGGTACAGGAACAGGAACAGGAATAACTGCTCTGCGGGTAAGATTATAAGAGTTTTTCAGATTTTGAAGCCGTTTGGAATCACGCGAGCAAATTAAAATACACAAAAGTATATTGTTTGATAATTATTGCGTCAGGTGATCAGCAGAAGATTGCGGCTATTCCGTGCCGGAACCATCTCACTCCTGGACATAACAGTTTCCGGTACCACGGTGCTTCCAGCACGTTTTTTGGACGGTGTTCCTCTGCACGGTCTCGTCGTTTCGACTGGCGAATTAAGACGCGTTGACGAAAACGCGTTCTCCGCTTTGGCTAAGTCATTGCAAGCTCTTGGCCTGCCTAATAATCTCTTGGATTCTGTGCCCAGCCTTGCTTTGAGATGTTTGATAGGACTCGAAAGGCTCGATCTATCTCACAACGAGTTGAAGACACTTGAGGCTGACTCTTTCGCGGTGAGTATAAAATTTTTTCAAAATTGGGGGCATTTTATGGAATTTCAGCACTGGATCGATGAACATTTTTCAGGGTTTGACCAATCTGACGTATCTTGATCTGAGCGACAACTTTCTGTCGCAACTATCACCCCAGGCATTTCCGAGTCTTGATTCTTTACGGTCACTCAGAATGCGGAGTAACCGTTTGAGCGTTTCTGCCCTCTCGGCCCTCAGGGGACTTCGCAGTCTTGAGGAACTCGATTTATCAAGTAACTTGTTAATCGGTCCAACCACGCCCAATCTACTACCGCGAATGTCTACCCTACGCCTCCTCACTCTCTCTGGTAATGAACTCGTCAAAGTACAGAGCGGCGCTCTTCAAGGTCTTCCAAACCTGACAACTCTCAGCCTCAGCAACAACCAGGTAAATATATTTATCGAGACTTTTTTTGCATAAATTTTCACACTTTTGATTAAAACAGATCGACGTGTTGGAGGATCACGCCTTCAGGAACTTATCCACCTTGACGAAGCTGGACCTAGCTAACAACCGGATAGTAGCAGTATCAAGCGCGTCATTAGCGCACCTGGAGAAGTTAACGAGTCTTGATCTGACCCATAATTTTCTACGGTCATTGACTGCGGACCTGATTCTACCGCTAAAAAAGCTCCAAGATTTACACCTCGACGATAACGATATCAGTATAGTAGCAGGCGACGTATTGACCCCGAATTTAAAACTCCAGAGACTTTCCTTAGCCGATAATCCCCTGAATTGCGATTGTACTTTGTTGGAATTTGCGAACTGGTTAACTAACACAACGACCTTGAATAACGAGGACAAGATTTCGGCGGTATGCGCGACTCCACCAGCCCTGGAAAACGGCATACTGGCACAAGTATCACCGGGAAGTCTTCTCTGCGGTGAACCAGTACCTCCTTTCGCTACAATTGCACCTTCCACACCTTTGTCAGGCACCGAAATCACCTTCAAAGGTTTCGAGTATCAAGAATCTGGGGGTATAAACCTAATTTGGAATGTAGAGCCTTGTTCAAGGCCCTACAAATGCGACAGTCTCATAATATACGAGACTACAGAAGAGGGCGAAGTGCTTATAGAATCACCTCCGATACGTTGCGAATCTCGACAAATGACTGATCCCTGTATTTTGCCGATCACTTTGCCGTCAACTCTTCGTCTCGAGGCTGGACACAAGTATCGTTACTGTGTTGCTGTGCTTCAATCAGTCGGTGATCTCCTCCTTGTACTAGGATGCAGTGATGTTTTTGCACTGGAACCTCGAACCTTGGGTATAATAAAACCTCGGCCATCTTCTTCTTCGACTACTGCAGCTGGTTCGGTAACCAGAGTTGTTGGTATAAGGACTAACGCATCTGACGACGGATTTCTCTACGTTGACGTTAATCTCGATGGACGTAGTTCTCGCGATACTACCGACTGCGATTTAAGTATCGCAGTATTTTCGGCCGATGTTGTAGTCAGAGAAAGAAAACTGAATTGCAGTAGGAGCTTCGCCACGGTTTCTAATCTCGAACAAGGACCGTACACGGTTTGTGCCACTTTACAGCACGGCTTAGAACAGTCGATGACACAACGTTGTGTCGATGTTACTGTTGGAGGATCTTCGAGGTACGGAGCCAAATTGGAGATTGTTTTGTTCGCGGTTATCATAGTAGCTTGTGGTCTACTTTTTGCCGGACTTTGGGCAGGACGCAGTATCGTAAATCGAACTAGACCCTCGCGAATTCAGGGACAATGTTTTCTTCCGGCTGAAGAATTCGAGATAACGCACAGGGCTAGATACGTTAAACTTCTCACTACTACAAAGGTGTAGTTTCGTTTTTATATATATATATTCATGATTTAGAAACGGTTCTTTTTTTTTAGACCATGTCAGATATATATATCTGCTCGAGATTCATGATTGACAATCCTCGTTCACGCGAATCAACAAGATATCAGAAGATATTATACAGAATAACACGATAATCGTAATTCTGAAATTGAAGAAAGATAGGTACGATGAAAATTTCCAGATGGATTCATCTGGTCGTTCGAAATTCCTATGGATTCCATATTAAATCTAGTGGATTCTTAGCAGAATCCAATGAATTCCATCTGAAACCTGCTGGATTTCCAACAAATTCCATAGGAATTTTGAACGACCAGATGAATCCATCTGGAAAATTTCAGTAGGGGGACTATAATGTCCTTTCGAATTGTAGAATTCGACGATGGAGTGTTTATAGATCGTTAAGGAGGTATCTAAGTACGTCTCGAGCTTCATAAAACGTCAACACTTTTCATAACGGTATAGCATTGAGGGACATGTACGGACACAAATATAAATGATACCGTTTCAAAGTGTACAATTTTAGCTTCAATTTGGAAAAAAAATAGCCACTGTAGCATCAAAATTGTGGCCGCTGCAGCCACTGAAGTACTGGTCGGCGAGAAGCTGTGCTAAAATCTGCGACCACGATTCTGGCTGAACGGAGTATCCGAAAATAAAAAACTTGGGATTGTTTTATTGGTCAAGGTACCCTTCAGGCTTCTATGCGACAGATTTTTTGATAGATTGAAATTTGGCAGAATTATGAATTTTTTTACCGAGATAAAAGTCCGTTTTCTTGATTTCGAGTAACGATTTTACCTGTATTTTGGAAATCGAACGACGGATCAAAAATCTGTCGGGTAGGAGCCTGAAGGGTACCTTGACCAAAAAAACAATCCCAAGTTTTTTATTTTTGGATACTCCGTTCAGCCAGGATCGTGGATCGCAGATTTCAGCACAGCTTTTCGCCGACCAGTACTTCAGTGGCTGCAACTGCCACAATTTTGATGCTACAGTGACCGTTTTTTTTTTCAAATAGAAGCTGAAATTGTAAACTTTGGAACGGTATCATTTATATTCGTGTCCGTAGATGTCCCTCAATGGTATACCGTTGTGAAAAGTTTTAACGTTTTGTGATGCTCGAGACTTAGATACCCCCTTAAATCGTAGTTGTATTTCAATAATATAATTGAAACGAGATATAATCCCAATGAACGTAATATATATGTATACATATAACAAAGCAAAAAATATCCATATTTTTCTAACAAAACGGTATAAACGATCCATATTATGTATAATTAATATGTTTATATAAAATGAAAAGAGAAAGTTAAAACAAAAAATAAGATATATACCTATTTTATAGGTATAAATAATTCTTTTCGCTTAACACACACATATATATATATACCTATAGTGCCAAAATGATACCCTAACAGTTACTACTTAACGTGCATTTAATGGCTAATATAATATACTAACGAGAATAATATTATCGCCTGTTTATATAAGAAATTATATTTTTTTATACAGGACGTGAATAATTATTATTAAATCAATATTTATACATAATTTCTGCGTTATATATGTATACAGATGCCAATATAATGTTTGTCCGCATTCAATACTCAATATTATGTTAAATACAGATATTCAAATTCATGTATTAATCATCTAATATGGCGTTTTAAAAGTTTACAGACGTATATTATACTCGCATGCAACATATAATAGAAGATTGGTATGTATGTATACTAGGGTGGTTCAAAAAAGACCTAATTTCTCAGATGTTGCTGCTCATCCGTGAATATGTTGTTTGTGATTTTGAAAAATTATTCCATTTTTTTTAGCTCTATTGGACAATATTTACTACTGCCTCAGTGAAGTTGAAATTTCGAAATTTAGCCATTTTTGGCAATTTCGAGGTTCTCAGATCAAAGCGCTCATCTGGCTACCTCGAGATTCTCATTCAATGAGCATGTTGGTTCAAGATGAGACTCGTACGATCATATTTAGTACTGCCTCGGAGACATTGGAGTTTTTTCAATATTTTGCGTTTTTTCGGAGATTCGATCGCCAGGTGCTGCTCATGAGACAGTTTCATCTTACCAATATAAGGAAGAAATCCAAGAAGTTTGCAGTCTGCGGGACCATTTTTACTACTGCCTCATTGAGGGCGACTTTCCTTCAAGTAAAATTAGCAACATGAGGCAGTAGTAAAAATGGTCCCACAGACTGCAAACTTCGTGTACTTCTTCCTTAAAATGGTAAGAAAAGACTGTCTCATGAGCAACACTTGGCGATCCAATCTCTAAGAAAACCCCTAAATAGTGAAAAAACTTCAATGTCTCTGAGGCAGTACTAAATATTATCGTACGAGTCTTATCTTGAACCAACATTCTCATTGAATGAGAACCTAGAGGTAGCCAGATGAGGACTTTGATTTGAGAACTTTGAAATTGCCAAAAAATGGCAAAATTTCGAAATTTCAACTTCACTGAGGTAGTAGTAAATATTGTCCTACAGAGCTCAAAAAAATGGAATAGTTTTTCAAAATCACAAACAACATATTCACGAATGAGCAGCAACATCTGAGAAATTAGGTCTTTTTTGAATCACCCTAATGTATACCTTACCTTTATTATATCTATAAAAAAGAAAAAACTATACGAGTAGGAGAAAATATTTTGCGTTGTTGATTATTTTTTTTTTTTTTTCATATACATATATCATAAAACTAATTGTGCCTAGAAAGACGTAATAGAGTTTTAGTATTATTTATTATAAGTATAGTATACGTATAATAATTAATCTGTTGAAATATGATTTTAATACGTCTGCAAGTATACCGCTTCGCGAGTGATTTTATTTTGCTAAATATATAGGGGAGAGCGGGGGCAAAGAGGACACCTCCGCCAAATTTTCGAAATTAAATTAACAAAAAAAAAAAAAAAATGAAATTCTTGTGGGAAAAAAAAGTTGAAAATTTTCCAGATTTTTTTTTTTTTTTTTTCAATAAAAATCGAGGTGCCCCCTTTGCCCCGCTCGCCTTTATATATATATTTTTTTTTTGTCATTGTATTAAAGAAAGAAAGAAAGAAAGAAAGAAAGGAAAAAACGAAGAAATACTATAAAACTGTTGTTATTGTTGAATTTACACGAAACTTTGATATATTAAAGCGAACTGTGTTTATGCAGTCATGTTATGAAATACGAATTCCATGGAATTAACACCGTCTCAAACCTTATATATTCTTCCCTCTCCTTCCTGAAAACCGAAAATATACCCATTTGCGAAGAACTAGACTAATAAATTCGTCGATGTATTATATATTAAAACATAAACACCGTATCGAAGAACTTTTCTTATCGCAGATTATGAAGATGAAGAAGACTAGATGGGGGAAAAAGAAACAAAAAAAAAAGAAACATGGTATGGTATTTTCGAAGGTGATAATCAAAGTATAATAGGTAATTGAATTTTTAATCATCGAATCATATTATATTTATTTATTTATTATCATTTTCAAAACTGATTTGACTATTATTAATACGATAATACAAATACAAAATACAAAATACAAATACAAAAGTAGAATTTACTATATAATTTTCTAGGTTCCCACGTGCGATTATTGATAAACTACTAGATAAATGATATTATACAGATTAGTACATATATAGGTAAAGGATAAAAGATACTAAGAGAAATTCAAAGATGCATGGATAAAAATTAATTGTTTTTTTTTTTTTCTTTTTCTTTTTCTTTTTCTTTTTCCACATTGGATATACTATAGCATTGAATAATACATCTAGAAAACGATTTTGTCGGATTAAGTTTTCCTTACTTTGCGCATAATATCGTTAAGTGATAATAATTATTAAGCAAAATTCTGTTATCAATAATTTCTCTGTTTTATATTAGGATTTCCTTTTTTTTTTTTAATTTTTTTATTAACGTATTATAAATTAAACATATTTAATCGCGTGTATCAGCATCGACTGCAACTTGTCGTACGCGTTTGGAACCGTCAATCGAATAGCTTCATGCATCGTAGTAGCTGGATTACCTTGGTAACTCATCAACTCGCAGCCGTTCTTTTCTAGTATAATCTGCGAGAACAGAAAATCCGAAAAATGAAAAAAAAATAAATAAAAAATAAAAAATAAAAAAAAAAAATAAAAAATGAATAAACAAAAAATTGTTGAAATTATATTTCGCAGATATACTGAAAACTGATAAAAATCAAAAAATCGAAAAATATGTTTGTGATTTCAAAATTAATACGAAATCGAATTATTCTGTTTTTTTATTTATTTTTTTTTCAAAATTCGTATGAAATCGAATTTCCAAAATTGAACCTGAAAAAATATTTTCAAAATTTATACGAAATCGAATTATTCTATTTTTTTTTTTTTTTTTTTTTTTCAAAATTCGTATGAAATCGAATTTCCAAAATTAAACCTGAAAAAATATTTTCAAAATTGATACAGAACAGTATATCATATCGCGTCACTAATGCCATAAGGTCGTAAGCGCCAAAAAAAAAAAATTTCGTTTTTTTTTTTGTGGCAAAATCTGTTTCATGCCATATAACATCGTTTGGGCATATCCACAAAAAAAAAAAAATTTTTTGCCGCTCACGACCTTATGCGGCATTAGTGACGCGATATATAGGTATACCTTGCAGAAGTACTCGTTGCGCAACGCGTCGTTCCAATACTCGTAGCGTAGGTTGGCGTGGAATCGTCTAGCCGCAAGTTCTCCCAAAGCTTTAGCGCACTGGGTTAAATCATCGTCGGTAACATTTCGCATCATATGATTACCAGATCGATCACGATTCTCGTAGTATCCTTCGTCGAAGTAATTTGAGATTCCATTATTTTCATTAATCTTAATATCGATCGCGTTATAATTCATTTGTTTCGTAGAATGAAAATCCACGATTTTACTTTCGTTGATATAAGTCTGCGCAATATTCGAAGGCGTCGAATAGGTGCTGCTGCTGCTGTTTTTAACCAAGTCCGGAGTTTCCGAGCCTTTATGATCGCAAACTACTTTCCCTGCGCTGAAGCCTTTCTTCTCTTTCTTGATATTATTGTTGTTTGATTGATTCTTTCGATTCTGTTCCTGACCACCACCTGCAGCACGACTCACCTGATTATTCTTTGTACAACGTAAACGTTCTTGAAGCTTTTCTGATTTACGAATTGGTTTAGCCCACGTTAATTCCCATTCTGATGTCTCACCACCGCGAGACTCTGCATAAACGTTATAATATCATATATAATAATCGCATGATCGAAACAAAAAAAAAAAAAAAGATAAAGATATATACGTTTGTGTATTTTTAAATGTAATATAATATACTATAGGCGTATATGTGAATATTTATGGTATAGTCGAATCGATGCGAGTGTGAATTACAATAAACAAAACTTACGTTTCATAATATCCAAGACGCGTTGAGCTTGCGCTCGTGTTTCGTAGTGGAGAAATGCGAAATGATTGATTTTCTTAATCTTCATTATTTGAACCCCAGTTATATGTTGTATCACGTGTCTTATCTCAGGCTCTGTTGACGTGAGCGCCAAATTTCGTACGAATAAGGCAGATACCTAATAATTGTTTAATATAATAACAAGCCTAGTTGAACTCTATTTCAAACTAAACCGAATATATATATATTAGACCGGTTCAAAAAAATCGACTATTCTTTTTTTTTTCAATTTTCGCATTGAAATACTTTCGAGGGGGGTGAAAAAAGATGCCTGTTAAAAGCGGAGCTCTTAATATTAAGATTTAGAGGTCGCTCATCGCGGATTTCTATTTTCCATTTAAATAGCATAGGAATTTTATTATTTTTTCTTCAGAATTTCGTAGCTCACAAACCAATGAACAAATCCAAATGACTCTTACATATTTTGATAGGGGATTGAACACTCTAAAAAATGTATCTATCATTGTGGAAAAAAAAAATCACAAAAAAAAAAAAATAGTTTACTCAACTATAAATTGAAATTTGAGCTTGAATAACTTTGGAAGGAGTCAATTTATCAAAAAATGATAAGAGAAGCTTTTTGTAGAGTGTTCAATTTCCTATGAAAATATGTTTGAGTCATTTGGATTTGTTCATTGGTTTGTGAGCTACAAAATTATATATAAAAAAAAAAAAAAAAAAAATTTCCTATGCTATTCAAATGGAAAATAGCAATCCGCGATGAGCGACCTCTAAATCTTAATATTAAGAGCTCCGCTTTTAACAGGCATCTCTTTTCACCCCCCCCGAAAGTATTTCAATGCGAAAATTGAAAGAAAAAGAATAGTCGATTTTTTTGAACCGGTCTAATATATATTCTAAATTTGGATGAAAGAATATTGTAGAATTTTTTATTAATACTTACAGTTTCCATAACTTCGTCATCAATGTCTTGGCCGGGTTCGGGATCAGCCCAATCAACAGCGACTTCATGATCCCAAAGCATAACTCTTCCAGGGATAAGTTTCCTTCTAGCCATAGCTGCGGATCTATGATCTCTAAATTCTACGAATACGAATCCGCGATTAAGAGTTTTGTCTTCTGTCGATGGATATACATAAATATTGGTAATTCCGTCGAGCATTTTTCCCAATTCTTGCATAAAATCTGACTTAGTTTTGTCCTTAGGAACACCGCCAAGAAACAAACGACAATTATCGATGGATTTAACAACGCCGATTTTATGACCAGCGCGTATTTCGTAGCCGTTTAATTCGTCGCAAGCTTTACGCGCTATACGCGAATGTTCAAATGAAGCGAAAGCGTATCCTCGAGTTGAACCAGAGAAATCCATCATCAAACGTAATTCGATAACTCGACCCATCCGCATAAGAAGCGGAACCAATTCGTCCTCGTAACAATCACGTGGAAGACGACCGAGAAATATTTCAGCTCCTTTTGTACGCGGCACTGAACTAGCGCTAGTTAATCTTCTCTGACCATTTTCTTGAACGAGTTGATAATCGAATCGGTCGATTAGTTCTAATAATCTTTTGGTCACTTCATTCGACCTCGAAAATGAAGCGATATTAACATTCACGTTCTGCAGATCGTCCGCGCTCATCGTTAATGTATATATATTTTTTTTTTTTTTTTGTTTTTTTTTTTTTTTGTTTTTTTTTTTATATAATTTATTGTATAATGATCTAATAGAGAAATTTAATCTGGTTATTTATAAGCGACGATACGTACCGTACGCCCGCGGAAACACTTGTGTTAGATTATCGAGATCTCAGTTCGTATTTGCGCTCGGTAGGGCACAGTTTAGGGGGCTCAGCCAATCCTGCCGAAGTAGTTGCGATGGAATTTCACGCAGCACTTCTACCCCGTAGAAATATGCGACGTTTATAGTATATGTGGCGTGGCAAGCTATAACTATTCTCAGAGCTTATTATAAAAGGGGCTGATAAAAAATGACAGTTGATGATTTTATTCCTTTTATTTATATGGTTCTAAGAAATGATTTATATATTCTTTGTTTACGTTTTTCTAAACACGTGGGCAAGACGTGTAAACATTAGACAATCGTCACGAAAAAAAAAACGTCTAATTATCGTTGAAGAATATTTTTCAAAAACAATCTTATAAAACATGTTTTGTAAACTTGAAGAGATTTTCAAGCATTTTCTATTTAAGATGTATATATGTATGCGCGTGTGTGTGTGTGTGTGTTCGTCTGTGTATAGATATTCTATCCATCGATTCCAGACGAACTCCTTGCACGATTTGACTGAAATTTTTACAGAAAATTAAATACTCTGCGATGATTTATTCTAAGAAGATTTTCTGATCTATACAATACTTCCGGTTTCGCAATATAGTCGACGTCTAAACTTTTATTTACAATAATTAGCAGCTGTCAGATTTCTATAAAGATAAATTAATGAGCCTTGTGGTTTAAAAAAAAAAAAAAAAAAAAATGTCACGACGTTTTATATCTTCTGGCTGAAAATGGCCTGTACATCGTCAATAAAATTATATTGCTAAAATATTGCATTGAAGAGTGCGCATGAAAAACAGATTTTTTGCAGATTCTTGAAAATCTGCAAAAAAAATCACAAATGGCTTTCGCAAGTAGCACCACATAAACTGGAAAATTACAAAAAAAAAAAAAAGAAAAATATCCAAGAGGTTGAGGGAAAAAAAATTTCAGTTTTTCAGTTTTCAGTTTTTTCAAAAGAACAGTTTTTTTTTTTTTTTTTTTTTCATCAATTTGTTAATAACTTTTTTGAATTATTGTTATTATGCAAAATCAATCTCCCGAGAATCTCCAACATGCTTGATTTTTTTTCAGATTTTTTACCCATCGAGAAGTATATTCAAAATCTTCTTTGAAACAGTCCCACGTTTGGTGGGACTGTACGAGATGAACTACCTTAACCCTTTGTTGCATAGTGTTGTTGTTACAACAACACTTTTTCTAATTCAGTTTTTTAATATTATAACATATATTTCATGCAAATAAATGAATAAATCAATAAATAAATAAATAAATAAATAAATTAATTAAATAAATTAAATAAATTTCATAGACAAATGTATGCATAAAAGGGTTAAGCGCCCCTGAATCTTCGGCGCCCCGGGCTTCTGCCCGCTTTGCCTGCTCCTAAGGCCAGCGCTGCGCATGCAAAGCTTGCGCAAAATTGAACTTTACGCACAGCGTGTTGAAATAGTATACGACTGAGGGATGTCGATGGTAATAAATGAACGTTTATCTTTGTGAAATAATAGCTTTACTGAAATGAATGATTTATGTTCTATTTATAGGTATATAGAATGATCTATGTTGTATTTAGGTATATACATATAAAGTATGCTGAGTTATTTCAGGTGTTTACTGCAACGAGTACGGTTGAGAAGTGAGTCGAGGGAAGATAATCAGGTAGTTGCTAGGATAGTAAGATAAAAAGGTTAGCTGACTCGTTGCGTTTGGCAGTGCCGTTTGCAACGAGCGTCTCCTAGATCTATAGGAGAGCAGGCCGCGGATGATCCGGTAGCAGGTGGATAAGAAGAGTGTAGATGTAGAGATGTGAAGGGAAAAGGGGAGAAGCGTGGAAGAGTTAGAGGACTGGGGTGAGTGAGGGCGAACGTACGGGTTCGTCTACGACCAATTACTATAGAAAAGTCTGTTGGATGTGGTCATGACTGAGTTTTCAAAGATACTGCGGGTGTTCATATCGATACTCGTGAAACTAATGACGATTCATGTGTATATCAGTGGCGAAGAGTAAAGTTCCGAAAAATAGCAACTGACGCAACACGCCTTTTTTCAAACACCAGACTCGCAGATTCGCAATCTATGGGATTATTGCTGCTTTCGGCATTACTCTCAATGATATCTTTTGCGCAATATATCTTCGCGTAGAAATTAAAGTTCGGGTTTTTCTAATAGTCCGTATTTGGTCTTTTATTGATAACACCCATATCAGAAATACCTGCGTGACAAATATTTTCAAAGTTCAACTTGAATAAAACCTTGTATCTATATATGTACTACGTGCAAGCCAGTTGAAAATTTTCAAAAATTCAAGCAAATAACAGGTTGATTGTATAAAGCGGCGAGGCTTCGCCGAGCAGCGTGAAATATATCATGGTTTTCTTTTGCCGATCCAACGATATTCTGAAAAATGAATGATATTCTGTATACGAGAGCTAACGAGACGAAACTCTGTTCAAGATTCGGCAGCCCACCTTAGCTTGATGCTGAAAATGATGAGTTTGAGATTACAGAGCAATCGCAGGAACCAGAGTATAGCTGATGCTGCTCATCCCTATACGCGGACACAGCCTGCATTAGAACAATGCAGTACGTTGCCATACCTCCTAGTATCTGCAATGTGATAATTTTCCCTAATTGGAGACACATTCTGTTCGATGTAAAGACATGAGTGGGGTTCTGAGCAATGTACGTAGAGTTCTAAAACTGATTGAAACAGCAAAACTGAATAGTACTTCACAAGCTAGTTCCAGGTCAATTGACCATGTCTCTTCAGATAAATGTCAAAGTAACCAGAAGCCTTATGGACGATAACCATAATCCAACATGTTATATTCACCGAAAGTAGAAGCGTAGAATCTAATGAGAATAACCCATACGCCGTGAAATTGACGTCTTCATGCAGCAACTGCAGGGAAAACGCCTCGAGCTAAAAGAAGAAAGAAGTTGAGATTACTTCGTAAAGAAAACCAACGTCATTTACCTTCGTCCTTATTTCTTGTCTTATCGCCGCATCCAATAATCTGTGAATGATATGTCCGGTTGCTTTGACCTGAAACTCGTAAAATGTTTATTGAAATAGCTAAATAATTATCGAGCAGCGGATGCTGTGATGATATCATCGGAGAAAACGTTCCTTCACCTCATTTTTGATTCGTGTAACGCTGAAGGTCAATGAGACGAGAGGATAAAGATTCATTAAAGCCAGACAAATGTCGTGGGCAATCACGTAAAAAAAAATAACCTGCCCATATCTTGTCCAAGATCAGACAAATTTGAGCGAGGAGCGTTAAGACGGAAAAAGCAATGCAGAATAATATTGACAACGAGAAGAAGTCTGCGGTTTCATTGCACACTTCAAAAAGTGTCGTTCTAACATTGTAAAGTAAGTCTAGAGACGGTAGGTGACTGCTGTCATAAGTTGGTAGGCCTACGACCGTTGTAAGCCCGTTCCGTACTGGCGCAGGACGAGACAAACGATTTCCGAACTCTCTAAATTCTAGCAAATGATTGTTCACCGTTTGCAGACCCCTGCCTGTGAGGCTAACGATGATAAAATATTGAAGAATAAAGCAGTAAGTAATGGTGGTCGGTAGATACAACGAAGTTATAGCTCTGTAAATTGGAAAGAGGTCGTATACTATATTCAGATAGAACAAGGTAATCAATAGGCACGCGTTGAGAATCACGTGTATCAAGAAAAAAGTTAGGGCCTGTGCGTCGAATCCTGGTTTTTCGAGACCGGAAAGTTGCAAATCCACCTCTAACAGACGATTCATGATGCAGGCAGCACTTTTTTTTGTTTAAAACCCCATGAAATAATGACCACGGTGATGGTGAACCATTGGAGAACTATTCGACTTATCCGTAAGGCATGTAGAGGGTGGATCTTAGGCTCACCGATTGAACGTGGAGAAACTATGAACTGATATTCATAGTTCACACCCATTGCCGTAATAAAAGCTAGAAATAGAAGATTATAGGCCAATCCACCCTTGGATGAATAAAAGGCCTGGATTCTAATGACGCGAGGATCGACTTGGGCCGAGATTTCCTTACGAATCGAGAACGGAGCGAGCCCGATCATTTTCAGACCATAAACAGTCATTCTGACAATGAAGAACAACTTCTTCGATCGCACTGCGAACACTCTTACGTTGACTATACCGATCCAAGCAAATAGTTGTTGAAAGCAGATATAATTCGACGTGAGAGAACGACGCGGTAATGAACTTCGAATTTCGCGAAAATTCTTGGCACGCGAATATAATGAGTGGGCTTTTGTTCACCCGGACAAGCTATTATTGCCTGTTACGATGAGCTTGCAGCACTAAGCATTAGTTTCATCCACAACGTATAACCGACGCTGAATTATTAATGAGCCAATGAATATCAAATCCAAAAGTGTGACTGTTCAATCGTGCTCGTATTCCGTGTCAAACCACTTGGTCGGGCTGCGGAATAAATGTGTCGCGTGTCGGAGGCTCGAGTGGCATAATATAGGAGTTCTCTGGATCTCTGCTGTATTCGTTAGGGCCATCGCTTTCTCCCATATCAAACTCTGACCCGAAACCTTCTGTACCGATCCTGCTGAAGCGCGACCAATTTTCCCAAGAATGTTTCCAATCATTTTACGCATTAAAATTCGTAGCTGGTGGAATAATCGCATGAATACCTATGTCGCGATAGACACACCAGGCTTGTATCAACGGTATCTGTGCTGGAAGCGAAGTCGCAGTATGGAAAGCGTGCTATTACTGATAAACACTACGGCTTGCGTTTAATTTTGCTAATTATAATCGATCGGAGCATATTGCCCCAGGGACTGAGAATGATGCACTATACATAAACGCAATGGAGTACGTTGTACAAATTTATGATACTGACGATCGAAGAGTGAAAATAATTGGTAGATGAAGATTGCATTAACCCCGTACCAAGACAACTAACTCCGAGGAATTACACGCTAATTTACATAGTGAATAGATAATCTCGGGTTGTTTTTGGAGCATAATCAAGAAATAGAGGCAAATATATTTTATTTTTTCTCAAATTTTTGGTCCCAACACAATTTTTTTGAATTTTATATAATTCGTGTTAATTTCGTTTTTCACATATACTAAATTCGTTTCAATCCGTGTTGGTTTACTGGGTTGATATTTTTGTCAGCTCGAGTTCCCTTCGTGAAAATTTCTGTTCGGTGAAAATCAGTTCGATGAAACTTGAATTTAATTGATCCTTTTCATATCTATAGTAAAGAATCCCTGAAATAATCACAAAGAATATGGGGAATTCCATGTCACCTCGATGAATTAAAAACATTGACCCTGTTCGATTTTTTCAGTGACTTTTCGTACGATGGCTCTTGGTTTCCCATGTTCCCCATATTCACTCACTCAATGTGCATGAGATGTTTTTTTGTAACACATGCACGATTTTTGCGTTTTTTTGACCTAATAATAGGGCTAAAAGAAGCCGTTTATTGACCGGCGGGCAAAAAAAAGTCGGTAGCGGGCAAAAAAAATCGGTAGCGGGCAAAAAAAGCTCATTTTTGCCCGCTAAAAGTCGGTAGCGGGCAAAAAAAGTTCTTTTTTTTACACATGAACGCAAAGGCCGATTTTGCTACCTGTTTTCGGGGAGCAAAGGGCGGTTTTACCGACCGGAAAGTCTTTCCTCCCGCAAAATCTTTCTCCCGGGAGGTCCTTATTCCCTGAAAGTATTTTTTCCCAGTGCCACTCGGTCAGCAGCGCCACATCGCTTGAAATATTTGAATAACTGCGAACTATGAGTCTACTGTGTAATGGATAATTTTTCAGTTGTTTGTGTAATCTTCTCCAATATAAATTAATTAATCATAATTTTCTTTTAAAACTAAAACTGCTATACCCGAAAACCGCGGCAGCAAAATCTGCCTCCGTTCATGTGTGAAAAAAAATATCGTGTGAACCACGGGAGCAACTTGCTCCCTTGGTGCACAATATACTATATCGACGCCCGATTATACGAATAACAGCACATTTCAGATTCCGGGTGAAAAAGAGCACATTCCAGATTGAGAATGAAATAGAGCACATCTCAGGTTGACTCGAATACTAGCACAATTCAGGTCAAGGCAAATATTACTTATTAGCAAGTGTCAGGTGGGTTCATTATAAAATTGAATTAATCAGAAAATTGAATCGAGTTTTTGTGCATAATTGTGAATTTCCAATTTCATAATGAACCTATCTGACACTTGCTGATAAGTAATATTCGCTTTGACCTGAATTGTGCTAGTTTTCGAGTGAATCTGAAACGTGCTAGTATTTTGAATATTATATATTTCTAATATTCTCAATCCGAAATGTGCCCCTTCTCACCCGGAATTTAAAACATGCTCTTTTTCACCCGGAATCTGAAATGTGCTGTTATTCGTATCAGGCGTCGATATAATCGTGCAATTCTATCGGCTTTATTGCCGTTGTTACCACCTTATGATCAAAAGTTATTAGAATAAAGTAAAAAGGCAAGGATTAAAGGATGAAATCAAATCTAAAATCCCCATTTTTGTAACACATGCATGAATTCTGCGTTTTTTGACCTAAAAATAGGGCCAAAAGTAGCCGTTTATTGACCGCTTAAAAAGAGCGGGCAATAATGGATTCATTATTGCCCGCTTCTTCAATAAGCGGGCAATAATGGATTCTTTATTGCTCGCTTATTCAATAAGCGGGCAATAATGGATTCTTTATATATATATATATATATATATATATATTATATATATATATATATTATATATATATATATAATAATGGATTCTTCTATATATATATATATATATATATATATATATATATATATGTATATATATATATAGATATATATTATATATATAATAAGCGGGCGAAATCGACTCCTTGTCCGCCCTCGGGCGCAAAGTGCTGTTTTGCGCCCGCTCACTCGGTCGCAATAGAGGCACTTATACAGAGCAGGTGTTAAGAAAAATATCGTGTGCATCACAGGCGCAAGGCTATTTTGGCGAGTGTGCATGCAGCACACTCGCAATATAGTCCTTTCCGCCCTTGATACACAATGTACTATTACCGCATGTTACCGAATGTTCATTCCCTCCCGCCTCAGCACCATCCTCAATCCGATCGACGCGCATCAAAGAAGGCCCATTTCATCCCCTTATTATAAAAAATACAGTGTGCAATTAGGGAGGGATGGCAATTTCTACCTCGGGTGAGTTTTTAAACATCTACCCTCGCTCGAAATGGCCATCTTCCCCCCCTAGATGCACAATATACTAATTTCACCCTTGCATATAGTATTTTAGTAAACTCCCTGTAATTTTGGACGTTTTACCCAGGCTTCGCGTGGCTAAAACCCCCATTTTCGCACCTCCTGAGGTAAAATTTTGTACAATACTCGACAGAAAAACTTCTTCTGATCTCGTATGATTGCAAAACTCACCTTCAGCTTGTGCTGCAACCTCATACTCGTCAGAAAAAGTTTTACCGGACTCGTATTGTAATGTACTATTGCGCACGCGAATCTTATTTCGTGCACGCAAACCGCATTTTGCGCACGCAAATTAGTACGCAAAATCGAATATCGCACACGGCGTTAGGAAAAGCAAAATATACCTACGCAAGATACAATAGGTAGATATTATATACTTCGCACGTAACGTTTGATAGGATATTTCATTTCGTCGAAATAAATAAAATCGTAGACTTTCATAGTTTTCAAATAGTTTGAATTAATAACTATATCTTTTATTTCACCTATAATTTATTTAAATATTACTTTTTTGCCTATCAATTTTCTTTTCCATATTTAATCTAAATATGTGGGTTTTTTTTTTTTGTTTTTTTTTTCGTTTCAAAATTACAATACAACTGCGTAAAAAGGATTTTTCTTTTTATAAAATAGAACTACATCATCTGTTTTACAATGTAATAATAATTAATAATCAATCATACGACGATAATATTATTTAATATTATTTAATTATTATTATTATTATTTTTTTATTTTTTTATTCGTATTCATATTCATATTCATGTTTTCATATCATTATTATTAATATTATTATTATTATTATTATTATTATTATTATTATTATTATAGCATAAAAATGTTATCACGCAATTCAAACACATAATTATTTATTTCAATTTTTTTTTTTTTTTTTTTTCAATTTTCAATTTTAAATTTTTTTTTCTTTTATGTTTTTCTTTCGTTCGAACTATTAACTATCTCAAAATTTTATTAAATAAATACATATTACAAACATTGCAATGCTTAATTTCTATAAAGAATTTCTTTACAACTTGGGGGGGGGGGGGGGGGGGGGGGGGGAAGAGGGGTAAATTTATCGTTCTTCTAAAATAACTGTCTCTTGAGGGCAAAGTTTCAATTCTAACAATGTCAACTTCGTATCCATCGATGTGAGCTGAAAAAAAAAAAAATAAATAAATTACAACATAAAATAAAAACTCTTATATCGATTAAAAAAAAAAAAAAAAAAAAAAAAGTTTTCAGCAAATGAAAATCGTGATACAAGTAGGTAATGTTGAGGGAAATCGATAAAAGAAAGAAAAAAAAAAAATAAGATATACAATTTATCGATTCAATAAAAGAAAGTATAAGGTAAAACACATAATGCTTACATTATTTTACTTACATCCCTTCGAGGCCAACTTGAAATAACTTTGTACTCGTCAGTTGGATATCCTTCAACTATCAAAAAATTTAATAATGTTTGAAGCGGTGTGTCAGTAGGAAATCTTCGCTCCAAAAACTTTCCTGCTGGTAGTCTAACTCGAATTTTTGTTATACCATCACCTGCTCCTTGCTGAGGCTCTGGTGGTAAACTTGATTCCACTGCTTGCCTATGAGCCTGGAATTAAAAATTCGATTTTATAATATAAAATTTGATGAAGCTCTATAATTTTACTCCAATTCCATGACCAAAAATAATCATTTAGTTCAATTACTTAATTCAGAATTACACTGCTAGTCTATTTTCGTCTATTCTTGGCAAAAAAAATTCCTATCTATGCTTAAAAAAAAGAAAAAAAAAAACACATCCCTCCCAAAATCTATGTTCAAACTAAATAATTAATCTCTTTCACCTCTCTTCGCGCTTCTCCAGCTACTCTCTCGTTTTCTACTCTCTCCTTTTCCTGCTTTTCCATCATTTCTTGCATCTGTTTGGCTTCTTCCTTGGCTCTAAAAATACAAGAGATTGTTACGTTAGTCACATTCAAAGAATCGCTTAATCAATCAATCGTTCATTGTATCCTCAAATCGAAACCATTTCTTCAAATTTCATTCCATGATTATAAATTATGCAAAATATTTGGCACTGATTTACCTATCAGCCTCTAGACTTTCTTGGTAAGCCTGATCCTGTTCTTGTTTAACTCTCTCCCTGGCGTGTCTTTCTTCTTCAACTCCTATGTCGGCGCGTCGTTGATCCTATAAAAATTGAGAAGTAGAATGAGAATAATTTCTTGGGGAGAAAATATGAAGTTTAATTTCATTTTACCTGGAAAACATCAACGGCTTGGATTAAATTAGTAAGAAGCTCGTTCACCCCTACATTTCCATGAACAATTGTAAATATTTCAGTATTTGATCGAGATCTCATTATTATCATAAGTACAGGCATCGTATCGACGTCAATGGTTCTCACTGTCATAGCTGCAACCGATCCTAGTGTTCGATTTATAGCCGATAAGAACCTGGAATGAATATTTGTTGGATAAATTGATCCCAAGCAGTTGAATTGCGTGATGTAAATTTCTGAAATATTTCAAATTTCTCAAATTTTCAAATTCCATACAAACTTACATCTGCTTGTTAGATTCGTAAGTAAAATCCCATCCCCAAACGACGAAATTTGCAGATAAAAGTTGCAGCACTGTTTCAAATCCAAGTAATTCTGTACAAAATACATTTGCCAGTACGCTGTTATCGTGGTGTAGATAAACAGCGAGTAATTTTCTCTGTGGATGATGAATTCGTACAGTTTATAATATTCGATATAATAAAAAGTATTCAGAATACGATTAATACTGTAGATAAAATTCGGCTTACTTCCTTCGCTGGACGGAGACACGATTCCTTAATAGCTTCTTCGAATGTTCCAGCGAAAAAGTCGGGATGGGCAGGTCCGTATCGTTTCTGAAACTGGTCTGCAAAGTGCAGAGCGCCTATTGTTTCGTCTTCTACATTGTCAGGCACTGAAAATATCGAAATAATTATTAATTTTGATGTAATACGACAAAAAAAAAAAAAAAGGATCAGAATGAGGAATCGAAGACTTACTGAGATGCTCTATCTTCATAGACTGAACATTATCTATGAAAATATCATCCTCTACGTTAAACGACTCGGAAGCATCCTCGAATTCTTCTGCGGAACTATCGCTGTCTATCAGATCCACTAGAACCTTTGGAAAAATCGTAAAAGAAGATAAATTTCCCTTTCATTATCATATAGTTTATAAATCAGTGTCTGAAAATAATGTTTACTTTCTTATTTTCCTTAATTGGTAATTTTCCGACTGTAAGATCGTGTTCCGGGTGTGAAATACCACTTTGCGCTAGCATTGTTTTGTCGTTCTTTAACGCAGGAGGCCATCCAATCCAGTGTTGATTTCGTACAGGTATATCTATGAGTGTAAAAACGTCGGTTTTCACTTCGAGAACGGTACGAGTACCTGGGAATTTTAATTTATAAGTTCGATTGTGGATTTCGTCGCGTATATTCAACACGTATTCTTGTGCTAGTCGATCGGAGGTTTTAACTCTGTAATAAAATTGGAACGAGCATTAAAACGACGATTTAAAAAATTATATTCAAATTAATTTTTGATTTTAAATAATAAAAATAACGAAAAGGCTTACGCATCGCTAGCCGAATCGCCAGTTTCTGAAACTACTCTTAAACACAGAGTAACTTCTGACGGAAGATCAAGAGTTTCAAGTACTATACTGTCTGTTTGTGGCTCTTTTCTCCAGCCATGTAATTGCTGTTGGCAAGGCTGTACCCCTACTTCAGCGCGTATTAAGTGCTTGAGATATGCTAGAATAGATTTAAAAAAAAAAAAAAAAAAATGAAAATTTTCAAGTATGTTATGTGAATATTTCAATATTTTGTTAACTTTGTCTTCGTTTTTCATTTTATTTTATTTTTTTTTTTTTTGGCAAATCATATTTTGATACTTGCCAACAGAATGTGAGTCCGGTACTTGGATATCAAATACCGTATCCATGTAATGTACGTGAAATGTTATTAAATTATAATTAAAAGATGTGTTATTTCTCGTTCTACTAGTTCCGGGTCGAATTATTTCTGGTAAATCTGCCTTCGATGGACTCGAATTATTTGATATTTCAACAATATCTGTTATTTCTGGTGTTCCACGAATTTCTTCAATCATTTCTATATCAGGACCCATTTCAGACGGTAATTGCTGCGAGTCTTCTGGCATAACTCTGTTTATCGCCGCCTGTATTCAAAATTCAGTTTCACATCAAAGAAAAAAGAAAATGAGAAATTAATCTAAATTGTGGAATTTTTTTTTTTTTGATCTTGCTTTCAAATTCATATTTACCAGCAAATCCCAGTTGGTTTCATCCAGGTGTAAAATTGCTTCTCCGACATCATCGATCCCGGTACATGCCTGAAAATTAAATATAAAAAAAAAAAAAAAAAAAAAAAAATGAAGAGATTCGTTCACACAATGAATTGCGATTTTTATAATGAAAAATTTGACCAAGCTATTGTACTTATCTATTTCAACATAGATTAGAACGAATATTGAACTTTGATGAAATACGTACAGACAAAGAGAAATCGATCCTAATTCAAAAATATTAATAAAAAGAAACTTAAAAACTTAATTCATTTGTTATTTTGAAACTGTGAATAACAGTAGATTGGATGAAATAATTGGCTCAGTTGAAGAAATTGTCGATAAATATTTAACGAGCGTTTACGATAACGTATTTTCTTTTTTTTTTTTTTTTTTTTTTTTTTCTTTTTTTCGTCTGCTCGAGTAAATCATGGCGGATTTGTTTGTTGATCTAAGCCATTTAAAAACTTGAAACCAAAAATAAGGTTTTGTTTTTTGTTATTTTTTTTTTTTTATCTTCAAGTGACAGAAATCTTTTAGTATAAATTCTGGTTTTAATACAGTGATTCAGGGACTGATATAATATGATGTGAATTATTTTGATATGTGTCATAATATAGCGAAAAAAGTAATCTTTAAATACGACGTATGTATGATCGTCGTTAAAATCAAAAGCGCGTAATAATTCGTCTAGTTTATTATTACATTACATTGTATCGTTGATTAATGATAATATATAGATATTAATCTTATCAATTCTTAGAATCTTGTAAAATAATATTAAATTAGAATTGTTTTATTTAATATTTCATTTTGTATTTCTAACAAGAACCTTGGCATCGGATCGATGAGCTTTTGTTTCCAGTGACTACGGCAATTGTCAATGTCATCGTTCATGAGACGTACATAACCAAATCGTTTCACATTAATAATACTAATATAATGTGTTCAATATTACCTGAAAGTCGGCTAAAATCACTTCTCGATTTTCTGCCATAATATTATAAAATAAAATGATAAACACTAAGAATTGATATCCATATACTTCGAGTTTTATGTTATTGTGATTAGAATTACGCGAACAATTCACAACGCTAACACCATCGACGCTATACTCATATATGATTCGAAACTCTGACTATCTGTACGGATTTATGGCTCAGTTTAACGCGTCGCAGTCACGCGCATGCGGCAAAAAATATACAGTAACCAATGGGAGGGCTGCGTTTTCAAAAAAGACATCGTACACGCGTGAAAAGCAGCCTTCCCATTGGTTACTGCATATTGTTTGCCGCGCCACGTGACACGAAACAGAAGTCCTCCAATTCATTGTCTAACTACACATCGAATAACTAGATAGACACAGAAATTTTTTGAGATAAATCGCGATACCGTCGTCTGCTGTTAACGACATGATGAACTTGACCGGTTTATAACCTATCCTAAGATAACCTAACTTTATTTCGTTCGTTCGTTCGTTCGTTCGTTCGTTTTTTTTTCGTTCCTTAGACAATAATTGGTAAAATAGTAATAAAGAGAGAAAATTTTACTGCGGTTTAAATTGAAGTAGACAGTTGAAGATTACAGGAGAGAAAAAGACGGACGTTATTCAAAGAATTTATAATACACGACGATCCAACTATGTTCGGACGTGTGATTCCGAAAAATTTTCGTAACATATCGGTATGTAATAAATGTATAATTTTTTACAGAAAAATCAAACATATCAAATTGGTAATAAACTCATAGAAATAATCTCCGCCAAATTCTGTCCATTGAAAAGTTTTAAAAACGATTTTTTTTTTTTTTTTTTAATTTTTTTTTATTTCATAATCTCACGTTTGCTAAAATTTTGACAAATTATTTAAACATGAATAAAGCAAAAGTGTTCCAGCTGCTGTCGCGGGTTTGGAGTGGGCCCAATGGAAATCTTGCAGGAAAACAAGCAGAGCAGAAAATGGTCACTATACTTAGAGACAGACTTCCAAAAGCTAGTCTAATCGAAGTTACCGATGTTTCTGGTTGGTGTTTTACATGCGAATGAAATTATCTTTTTGTTTGTTTTTTTTTTTTCATCTATTTCAGAGCATAAATATTTAAAAATTGTACTAGACTTGCTGTATATAATGATAATTCCAAAGTACAGATATCCTGTAATGTTATGTATGATGTGATGTTAAATAGTAAGATTTGAAACAATTCTTGATCATTTTCTATTCTGCTTATAGGAGGATGCGGAGCGATGTTTGAGGTGAATGTTATTGCCCCAGAATTCAAAGGCCTTAATACAGTAAAGCAGCATCGATTAATCAATGAAGTATGATGGGGTCTTTTTTAGACCTAATTAAGTGATTGATGATTCTATCTTTGGCATTTTGGCTATAGTCTGTTTCATTCCTACTTTTTGTTTTAGATTCTGAAAGAAGAAATTAAGGATATGCACGGTATTCGTATACACACAAGTGTACAGGATCCCTAGACTTAATTTTAGTAATTTATATATAATATAATAATATAATAATATATTGATTTTAATAAATATAAATGTATGTGATCAAATGATTTGTATTTTCGCCTCAGTTTATTTCTATTTACGTATAATATAGGTAGGTATAGTTTTTTTATATTTGAAAATTACAGAAATCAGGAAAATCAGGATAGAAAACAAAAAAAAATAAAATAAAATAAAAACTACACTATTTAATAATTATCGCAGATAATAGTGTAGAAATAAAATCATGACTGGATATACTGTAGATAACGATTTTTTATTCTAATAAATTAATGGTAACATTAAAAAATCCAATACCAAATAGTCTATAATATGAATAAATTTCTTCTTATTTCAATCCGATGTAGGTATAGCATGAGATTTTCTCTTGCGGGGAAATGAAAGGTGAATTATACACCTCGAGTTTTTGGCAGCCCGTTTCTCAGCTAAAACACATCCAATCGATGTGAAATTGATATCAGTGACGTAGAAAAAGTGCACGAAGGGTATGATGGTCTTGGATTTCCAAAAAGCGAAACTAAAATGTACAATTTTAGATCAAGAGTGCTCTGTAACGAATAATCGTTGTTGCTGACGTTGTACTTGATAAATATGAAAACACCCGAAACATTTCTCGCTTTTTGGAAATCCAAGAGCATCATGCCCTCCGTGCACTTTTTCTGCGTCACTGATATCAATTTCACATCGATCGGATGTGTTTTAGCTGAGAAACGGGCTGCCAAAAATTCGAGGTGTATATTTCACCTTTCATATCCCCTTAATTATTTCAAATATTTAAATCACGGCAAACGACCCACGTGACTAGAAACTAGCCAATAGCGTAGCGGAATTCGTAGTCACGCTATTTCTAGCCAATAGAGAGAGACAGCTTGAAAAGTTTGAATATCGAAATCTTATCGCATGTATGTGTCATCGATATAACCTATAACTGTCATATAAATATGTGAGTTTCTTCCGTTGAATAAATAATTTGTAAAGCTAAATGCAACAAAAAAAAAAGGTCATAAATAAATTAATAAATAATATTGATTGATATTTTCATCATTATAAGCGTATATTCCATGAATATTTGAATAACGGCTTTGAGGATAATAATTTGTTGGTTATGAACACAGTGTTGACTGTATAAAACCGCGATAAATACAAAACTGATATAAATATATAAATGAGTTAGTGATCCTTCTACACATCCAATTTTCTATTCTTCTATTTTCAAATACTAAATATATTTGTTGAAAATGGAAATAACGGGATTAATTTTACACAAAAAAATACGTGAAATATTTCCCGATACTATATCGTCTAGCATAACATCAGAAGTTTTGAATAAAATATGCGACCAATCATTGAGTAAACCATTTTTAGAATGGTTTTGCTCTAATGTAACAATAGACAATGTTTTATCCGAAGAAGATATCCTGATGTAAGTATTTCATATTATGATAGTATAAGAGATCGACTGAATAGAATAGAACAGTGTGATATATATATATACAGCAATCATATATTTTTTCTTTTCTTTGGTTTATTTTATCCCAACGATAGAAAACAGCATCTAAAAAATACTGGCAAATGGTTAACAGAGAATCTAACTACTTCGATCACAGAAGCGACTAAAGATTGTCCCGAAATTCTGCGGCTTTTAAAATCCAGGGTTGCTAATGAAATGGACAATAATTCTAGATACGAGATAGAAAAAGAAGCGCTTGAAGAGGATCGCGAGTATTTAGAAATGCTAGAGAATAGCGTCGTTAATCTGAAGTATTAAGTTTTCTACAAAGTATAATAAGATTTATTGTGATAATGATTAAACTAGTACTTGATTTCATTCATCCGCATCACATTTTTTGTCGATTCCAAGTAATATACAGAAATATATAGTAATCGACGTTACAGAGAGCAGGAGGATAAATTAAACGAAGAAATTGAATACGAACAATCTCAGCTCGACAAAGATGGCATTGATGTTGAAGAGCGATATAAAGACTGCATAGATTTATCTAGGGATTTTGATCAGGTTCATAAACTACTTTACAACGATGTTGAACGGATGATTAACACTTACGCAGATGCTGGAGAGATGGTAAAACTATAATCATGCATATGAGGATGATTTGAGCATGATTTTAAAACCCAAATTTTACAAATCTATGCACAAATCATTTAGTGTCTCTCAATAGTTTGATGATGTTTGTTGTTCATAGAAAGGACCGCCGGTTGTATGGACCCAGCTGCCTTTAGAACTGTGTAAAAATCAGACAGAAATGTACATAAACTATTTGTCCGCCTATATCAAACGGCACTTTGGTAACAACAGCAAATATGAACACACCAACGATTCTGACTATGATACTTTCATGGAAGACAGTAGAGACAGACGTGGCGAAGAAATGCTTCATGAATTATCATCTTGTCTCAGAAAGTATATATTTCACATTTAAATAGATTCATTTCTGATGTGAAAACATAAAAAATGAATTTACATTCTTAGAATAGCTGGAAATATGCACATTTTTCTTTCCAGCTTGATTACTTCAAGGGTTGAAGAAGCCTCTGGAAAAGTAAGCGCAGATGCTTGTTTAGCAATAGAAGAACTTGCATTTAGTATTTACAACAATGGTAATCCAAAATTACCACAAACACAAGCACAGCTTGAGTGAGTTACTCTTCGTACTGTGTTACAGAATTTTTTTTCATAATTTGAAACACTCTTTATAACTTTGTGATTGTTTTATTAAGATTGGAAGTCACGGAGCTCAGCGGTAGAAGAGACTTTTTAGAAGAGAATGTGAGACTTCTGCGAGAGAATAGACTAGAAGAGGCTATTACTCAGTCCGCAGAATTGGCTATAACCGAAATTCTCGTTCTGGATGCTCGGTTGCGATACGAACGAAGGGAACGTCGACTATCCAGCATGCTTCGCTTGAGGGAATTGACGCGAGAACATGGACACGCGCATTCTGACCTACTCTGTATGCTGATGGAGTTACAATTCAGAAGGATAATGGAAGCCCTTGAATTCGTTGCTGACGCTAGATACTATCTTTCCACAGAATATTCTCTCTCCTCTGCTAGAGATGTGGGTGCATATCTTTTATCAGATCTTTTTTTCTAACTCGGAAGCTTCGGTGAATCAAGTTTCGTGAATTATTCAATTATAGTTCTGATCGTTTATCTGTTAAAACGAAAAAAAAAAACTTTGAGTAAAAATTTGAATATTTTTTATATACGTATACATCCGCTTATCTATTTCGATTGTTAGCACAGATTTTTTTCATCATTTTAAACTATGTTATTTCTGTTTAAGAACGTAATGAGGCAACTCCAAACTGAATACGAGACTGCGTCATGTTCACCAGTTGAAATTAATGTGTATAATAAGATATTTATTTCCATTATGAATGGTGACTTGAACGATAAAGATTCCTTAGTCTCGTCTATGAGAAAGCTCAAGCAATTAGTTAAAGATAATGAAGTTAATGAGGTGAAAATATTCGGCGTTGATATCGAGGGTAAAATAAACGAGGTGACGTTATTGTAAGTATTTACACACAAACACACACATGGATATAGTTTCTAGTAATTTGAGTTACTAAATAGCAACGAAAATTCCCTAAATAATTAATGATATTTTTCTTAATTTTTTTTAAAGGGAAGATAAAATCGTCGAAGTTTACAACCGCGAGATAAACACAGAGTTGACTACATCGAGTTTGAAGCAAATGCCATTTGAGATATCTGTAAGAATGAGGGAAGCTATTTCTCGGGTTGTAAAGCTTCAGAACGACGTTTCGGCGCGAAGAAATCGACTAAAAGATAAATTGGTAAGAATTAATGGATATAAATATAACATAAACGGAAACTTTGTGTTTGTTGTTTTTTACGCAGTTTAACTGTACTATGGCTTTGTTCGACTTCCGTTTTGAGTGAATACTAATTATGAATAGTTCAATGAATATAAATACAAGTCAAGTTCTTTCCTTTTAACATTTTTTTTTATAATACTTTCCCCCAACGACGATAATAATTATATCAATTTATGATATATTTATTTATGTGTGTGTGTGTGTGTGTGTTTTTTTTTAATCACAGCGGAAAAATATCGCCGGTTTCGAATGGGAGAGTTCAATTCTATGGCAGAGATTCCTAGCCGATCCTGAATCAATGCAAGAGATATACAACGAGGCGGAAAAGCGTTTGGAACATCTACGCTTTGGTCAAAGTTATTAAATAGATGTAATTAATGTTTGTTACTTCTTCTTTACTTTGATGTAAAAAAACAAAAAAAAAAAACAAAAAAAAAAAACAAAAAAAAAAAACGAATAAACGATAATTCTACCCTGTCCTTCTATAAATTTTTCTGATTATTATATTATGCAACTGTACGAAGACACATCGTTGCCGAGAAACTTATATATATATATATATATATATATACTCGACGCAGATTGTGTGTATCTCGATCTGAAATAGAAAGTAACATTAAACTTATCTCGACGCGTTTACTCTCGTTTCTTTGTATAATAATAAGCGAAAGAGTTTCGTAAGAGTTACAAAGCGGATTCTTAATTGTCGTTATGTGCCATTCTCTGCTGCGGCGCACATATACCCAAGTATGCGATATATTTTATATATACGTATAGGTGTAACGTTACAACATTTATAGAGGTATACAACACGGTAGCGGTTAACCGCCTTTTAATGTTTGATGATTTTTTTTACTGATTGTGAACCGCACACATCCGTTTCATTGTTTCAATTGATATAACGGATTCTATTGCGACTATAAATACGATAATAAAGTCATCTATAAAACTTAACAACAATTAATAGTTAAAGTTGCATCTATACTAATCTGTACGCACCTTGGCACAATAATCGCAGTCTGCGTAGATTGGTGGGTAAATAATGAAAGGAATTACGTATAATATAGTATAAATCAGCTTTATCGGACCTTGAACTAGTTTAACCAATTCATCCGATTAGATAAATATAGTTTATATGCATGCGCGTATATCTAGCCGCATGTATGTATGATAATAATTATAAGTAGATATTTTCAGGTCGCATATAATCATGTCTGCATCACATGTGAATCAATTTGATCCACTGCGTCGACGCAGTAGTATCATATGACGCGCAGTTTCGTTTAATATCCCCCGATACGATCTTGTAATTAATTGTTATACCTATACTATATATAGTTATATAGTGATGCGATAGGCGAATTTAAACTTTCAAAAGAGCGAAATAGTACCTACTACGCGAATAGTATAGTAGTTACACATTCGCATGTACGCGTTTATATTAGTATACTACATTGTTCTCAATTTTCAACATTATCATTACAAGCGTAGATCAAGACTTGATTCAAACTCTCTCCCGCTCTCTCTTTAACCTTGGCCCGCATTGCTAAAAAACATATCGCAATTTTTGGCGAGATTTTGCGTATTGTAATAATTACTATTCTAATTGTAAAACCTAGTTCAACAATATACTGTGTGATTGCCGTAACAAGTATTATTAATCTTTTAGTGATTTTCCCCAATTCGTATACGTCATAAATACGTTAATATATTTCTAAATTTAACTTACGAAATAGATAAACGGTCATTACTACTATAGTTACTAGTGTATACATGTAGGTATATTTCATATTTTTTTTGTTTATGACAAACTCTTACTACTACTATATGTATATTCTCGCACCGTGCGCTCTCTTGCGGTATATACTATATATATACCATAATATACACACGTGTGCCTCGCGCCGGTCGGACACAAGGCGCAGTGAATGATACACAACCATGCAGACACCGTGCGGGTTGCCCATACATAAACGTAACGATGATCAAGCATGTGTATACACACACACATAGTCAAGGTGCGCACGAGCTTTTAGTGTAACCTTGATCCGAGGAGCGTCCGACCTGCCGCTAAGGGTGGGGTAGTAGGGGTTAGGATGAGACTGGTACGAGAGGACTAAGAGGGAAGGGTTGGTCAGGTGGTTAGAAATTTTTAGAATAATTATATTTAGCGAAAATTTGCTCAAATTGTACAGAGGTATGATCGAAAAGAGAATACAGAAAGGTTTTTTTAATACATTCATCATTTGTAAGATATATCGAAACGTAGAGTAGAATTGGTATATTCCTGAATCCGAATCCCCGATTTTCTACCAAATGTTTGTCGTTGGGGGACGATGAAAATTTGAACTCGTCGCGGAAGGAGGAAATAGCGAGTATCGATTGACCAGGCTCGTCGGAGTTAACGGTTTGTTTACACGAGCTCGTATCACCGCGCATGCGCGAAAGACTCCAAAACAATAATAGAGTAGGAAGGAAGGCTGGCTAGCTGGCAGGGAGGCAGGCAAGCAGTAGTCGCTGGCTCGATTCCCCCGTCTCTTGAACCGCACACAACACGGACGTGGAGGAGAGGCAAGCAAGCAAGCAAGCAACCAGGCGCGCGCGCATACACACACATACACATACATATAAACGATCGCTCGAAAATATATTCTCTCTCGACTAACATCGCGATTGCTCGCGTGTAACCCGGCGTTACTGGCTGGTTCTATCTCAACGGCAGAATAGTATCATAACACATCAAAGGACTTTCGTCAGAAAATAAAAAAAAAAAACTACCTACTTAATTCGCGTGTGCATTGTGCAATGTTCAATAAACTGTTCTCGATTCGAACTCTATAAAAATACAAAAAATACAAACAAAAACAAAAACATTTTCAATCTACGTTAAGTGTGCTGGTGTGTGTGTGTTGTTGTTGTTGTTGTTATTCAACGCGACCGCGCGTTTATCAGTGTATAACTATTCTACGATTCGAGGAGGTGCAGGTATAACGGATACGCACACATATATATATATATATATATATATATATATATATATATATACACACACTATACGTTAGTCACGACCGACACTCCGTCTACACCGTGACGTAACTAATACACTATACGCTACTAGAACCAAAACAAAAACATCAACAAAGGCTTTCTCTCGTTCTCAGTGTGTTAGTATATATATACATTACATAGAACATAACGGTATAAACGCTTTACGAGATATATTCAAAGATTCGACACCGCAGTAACAAGACAGATTTATTGCAACAGAAAACGGCGGTATATCAAATATAGCGCTATCACTGCGCCGGATTTAAAAACAATAACAACTACCAATTGAACATTATACAGTCTTACGGTTAATTAATCGGCTTTGGCTAAATTAACGAGCGTTTAAATTATACAACGTTCAACTCTATATTATAGAAGAGGAAGATTCCAAAAGCAGTGTTGTTGTTATTCTTATAGTGCCTACGGCTAGGTTGTATCATAGAGTAAAATTTGCCGCTAAGATATAAAGACTGGCTTGTCGAGTCATCAAGACGCACGGTGGGTGAGTTTTCGTAAGCCGGGTGAGTCACGCGCTAACGAATACTAGAACTGTGTTGAATAGACAAAGTGAGGAGGCGGAACTTCACCTCAACTCAACTTCGCCTTAAGATCGTTTACGTATTTTTTATAAAGCCTTAGAGGTAAAAGAAAAAAAGAAAAAAAAAAAAAGAAAAAAAAAAGGAGAGCGGCAGGACCGCCCGAAGAGAATATAAACACATATCCGAATCTTCGAAGAGTTTATAAAGATGCCGAGCGCGGCTGAGGAAACAACATATTTAAATTTGATCGACGTTATGCCCCGGCGAGAGACAACCACGCAGGAGTTTCTCACGAGAGACGTCGACCTCCTAGTATCTCAGATAAAAGAAAACCTAAGGCTTTCAGGATTCAAGGCCAAGTCTAGTTTCACTCAAAAAAGTCGCCCCTCGCCGTACAGGATACCATCGAGATCATGGGCCGACCCAGCAGCAACCTGTGAAGTATGTGGTGTAAGAAATGACGCGAGTGAAGATGACCGACATCATAATCACCACCACCATTATCACCACCATCATCATCATCACCACCTTAATCATCATCAAAAAAGGACAAGTACGAATGTAGATGATCCTTACGAGCTGCTTCAAGTACTTCTTAGGGAAGGTGGACTGATAAAAGAAGCCGTTAAACGGCTACAGGCGAATCTCGAGGAATTGGAAAACGCCGAGGAATCGTCGTACGAAAGGAAGCCCTACTTTTACGATTCTGAGGACGAGCCCAGACCCGTGATACCGCCGATAGAACTATGAGGTGCAGGTTTAAAGATAAATGATAAAGAGACCAAAAAGTTCAAATTATATGAATGTAATTAATGTGAAAAACAGTGAAATAATTGATACCCTTAAGAGATTCGCCTAATGTACTATGCTAGTCGCGAGTCGCGTGTTTTTATCATCACACATGGTAAATATAAGGAAATGAAAAAGAAAAAAGAAAAAAAAAAAAAAAAAAAAAAGAAGAAGATTCAAATAAATCGTAGTATCAAAACAATTAGCAAAAAAAAAAAAAAAAAAAAATGAAGGAAAAGATTGAAATAAAACAAAGTAAATTAAATTCTTCATTACTTAAAAATATGTTACGAAACGCACACGACACACATTCATTCACACATTGATTTCATATAAAACACATTAGTCTGGGGGTTTTTCAGGACCCGTATGTTAGCTCGATTGGAGTATAGAGATACGTAATTGGGCAGGAACTCGCCTTACACGGTTGTGTGTTTGTAAATATGGTGTGTTGTTATTTGAAGCAGTATTCTCGCTTCGTGAACGTTCGGTAAAGATCGTTGCCGTTGCCGGCGTATCGACTGTAACTATATATACATATATATATATATATGTATAGGTGTATAAAATACGCGAGAGGCTACGTGGAAGAGACTCATGGCCGACGTATGTATACATACATGTAGCTATACTATATAATCATCATTGTATATGTGAAAAAAAAAAAAAAAAAAAGAAACACGTCTATACTATACAATCCAAGCCGAAGCCGAAGCCGAAGTCGAAGCCGAAGCTGAGCCAGGGCACAGGCTACCGCGGGCGACACTCTTATGTACACGACGACGCTCGCCTTTCGCTGCTCAACACTCGGCGACACCATTCAACGAATTTCATGACTCACTACTATTATTGTTATTACTAGCAGCGAGTTCGCAAAACGTTGCAGCTTTCTACCGCTTCGTGGTAAATAAATATTACCTATACCTCGCGCGTATATTATCGTCGCGGCGGGTCATGATGAATGTTTTTTCGGTTGCCTTTACTACTATTATTATATTATTATTATTTAATTATTATTTTCATCATTAATATTATTATTAATATTATTATTATTATTATTATTATTATTATTATTATATTAGTTTTATTTATTGTATACCGTTTAAAGTTCCGAAGCTTAATTTTCATACTTCCGTAGCACTATTATAGCCACGTGACAGCTCCTTTCTCTACTAATAGCATAATAATTAATTACACACACACACATGATTTAAGGTTTCATATTATATTTTATAAATATAAAAAAAAAAAAAAAAGTATAATGAAATGATAGTAAAATAATAATATCTAAACATATAGTTTGGACGAGACGTGACGAGACGAGACGAGACGAGACGAGACGAGACGAGACGAGAGTTGCCATAGGTTGCGTAATGTTACGGCGACTAAACAAGCTCGTAAAGGTGCGAAGATCATGGAAGTGGGGGAATGGGATAGGATGGGATGAGATACATATATTATATATATAAATATATTTATATGTGTGCATCCATAATATTATCCCCAAAATTTTAATCAACGATATTATATTATAACGTCTATAGTAGAAAATATGTAATTATAACAATAAAAATAATAATAATAATAATAATAATAATAATAATAATAGTAATAATAATAATAATTGTCTACATATGTAAATACCTATAGGTACACGGTATGATTTTGTGTATGCAGTGCGCAGATGAAATTTTATACTTTTGGAATGAAAGGAAATACGTGATCTCATTTATTTTTCAAAACTCAGTATACATATACTATATGTGTATATCTATTTGGTAGGAGCTGACCAACCTCTCTCGGTCAATACGGAATAAGAAAGAATTATTTAAGTTTAGGATATAAATATTTGATTTAGTTTTTTTTTTTTTTTTTTTTTTTTTTTTTTTTTTTTTGTTTTTTCCCCCATTTGTTTTTTTTTTTTTTTTTTTCAAAGAGAGAGAGAGAGAGAGGTGTATTTGTAGATAGCTTTTTGTTTGCGACGACATTTGTTATATGTATAGATCAATAATAATATGTAATTTTTGTGCGTCGAGAGGGGACGAAAATATATATATATCAGATCGAATACAGAGAAAAGGAGGCGGGATTATAAATAAACAAATAAAATTGAAAAAAAAAAAAAAGAATGGCTTCCTATGAAGTCGCGATGCTGAAAAAAAAAGTACCAACGGGGTACTTATATACACACACACATATGTATAGTTAAGTAAGTAAGTAATAAATATGGAAAGAAATAAAGAAATGAGGAAAGAGGAAAGTGGAAAGTAGAAAGAGGAAAGAAAGAAAGAGAGGGGGAGCTTGTAATACCTAATAAAGCTTTACCTTTTTTGGCTGTGCATGTTTTAGTGCATAGTATAATAATCACACTTATTAATCATTTATTATAGATGTAACGACGTGTTATAGCTATTGTAAAATATACTATATGTCATTGATAACAAGGAATCGGTGTGATTCATTTGTTTTCTGACTACGCAGCTATATATATATATATATATATATATATTTATTATATTATTACATAGTATATATAGTATATATATATATATATATATATATCTGTATCTATATTATATTATATTCTATCACGTGTATACGTATACGTTATACGCATAATCTAAATAGCGGCGAAACAGATTTTCTAAATGATGATGTAACGTTAATTTATATAGAAACTGAGCTGACTGAAGCATATTAGCAGAGTGTCGCAGATTTCGACTATATATATATATATATATATATATATATAGCTTCATTTGACGCGTCACTATTTAGTATTAAACAAAAGAAAAAAAAAAAAAAAAAAAAACGAAAATGATTATAAAAAATAAAAAAAAATATATATAACTAAATGATTAAAGAAAAAGAAAAAAAAAAAAAAAATTCTCAACTAGTGCATAGTAACGAGTATATTGTGTATCTATTATGAGAATGCTGTGAGATATAAACGCGAGTATCATGATTTTCAATTACATAATTATGTATAATATAATGTAATAAGAGAAATGTGTATAACAAGGCTCATAATATGCATATATACATATTGTACGAATCTTTGGTACGAGTAATAATAATTTTTCTTTCATTAAAAAAAAAAAAACGAAAAAAAAAAAAAAATTCTGTTCCTTATCTGTTTTTTTTTTTTCTTTTTTATTATTATTATTATTATTATTATTATCATTATATCTATGACAATAGAGTTGTTCGTATTAAAATATTGAAATAATAAAAAGCAAAAAAAGAAAGAAGACGAAAAAAAAAAAAATGAAAAAAAAAAAAAACACTTTAGCAAATTAAGGAAAGATAACTCTATGTGATCGTTGCGGGCCACCGCGTCCAGCAAATCTATTTAATAATAAAGGAATTAATGAAAAGTTTAAAACCCCGTGTCTTCTTCTTCATCCACTTTTTATTCTATTTTTATCTTATTTTTTTTTTCTTATTACTAATTTTAATTGCGCTTCGAATGAGGCGATGAAATTTTTATCATAATGAAAATTGGATATGCACGCTTCTTCTATAATACATATATTGAGTAAAATGCGCGGGGCGCGAAGGCTTACAAATATGTATTAGTAAGTACCTCGCTAGTTGCTGCTGATGTCAGCAGATAACAACTTTATTATGTATAGTATATATATACTATGCTATGCTATGCTATGCTATGCGACTGGCTCGTTGCTACGCAGCAACCAATCGGTCCGCAAAAACACGAAAGCTTCTACGTATTTATTGGCGCTGCCACGAAAGTCCCGCGATATACATCTAGTACACTATTAGGTATGTATATATATATATATCTACGCTACTAGTGTATTCTTGTCGTCAATAGAGAGAGAGACCCTTTTTAGCCCTTGGAAATTGGGTTTCAAATACCAAGTAGGTAGGGTACCTACCTAGTTTACAATACTGTTGGCATAAATATACCTAGATACTACCTGCAATCGTGACTTTGCAAATTTATATACCATACCTATTCTAGGATTGATTCATACGTATATAAGCACGCAGGGAATATGAATTCCAGCGAAAAATAGAAACAAAATATGAAAAAGTGACAATTTCTTGTCACCGTTTATATATAGGTATATATAAACCTAGATTATCTAGAGGTATATATATGTTATTAAAACCTTTCCGAGAATCTTAAGGCCCATCCCTAGTCGCCCACCTCCTTTTGGTCGAAATGTGTTACATTTCGATTATTATCCGAACCCAGGCGTCAAAAACGCAAAAAAGGCCAACTTAGCGCAATTTCTATTTAAATTCCGAACACATTTTACATTGTTCGCCGAGGAAATCGAATTCGAATAATTTTTTAACAATGTAAAAACCATCTGTAGACTCTATTTTCGTACGAAACGAACATTTTTTTGGACGTATGTGTTCGGAATTGAAATAGAATTTGTGCTAAGTTGGCCTTTTTTTGCGTTTTTGACGCCTTGACTCGGATAATAATCGAAATGTGACACACATTTTGACCAAAAGGAGATGGGCGACTAGGGATGGGCCTTAAGGAAAAGAAATTTGCAATGACAAATCATCTCGATGAATATTTCTCGCTATTTGATTTGTTTTTTTTTTTGTGCTTTTTTTCTCACCACGTCATCTCATGTTCGTATATCCATACGTTTCATGTAATTTGTCACGAAATCAAACTATTCGGGTTCGATCGAACTGAACGAATCATTGACAATTTGGTAATACCCCCGAGTCGCGTCATCACTCATCTGGCCTGGTTCTTTCTTTTGATAAATTAAAACTGGTTGTATAGTTTAGAGATTTATATATGAGAAATAATAACGAGAATAGAAAATAAAACGCAAAAATGTTAATACTTGTGAAATATTCGTAGTATACAATTTCATTTTTTACATATCGGAACGACTATAAGGTAGGTATCTATACGATTGCGTCATTCTAGTGACTAGTTTCTTTCTTCTATTCCAACAATCCCACCGTCGTGCTACTTTGTCTTTTACCAGCTCGCTGGCCGTATTTGGATCACGACGGGTCCAGACACACGGATAGAGAAGATTATACAGCATGTTGTTCAACAGCTAGAAACTAACTTTGTGTGTATAGTATAGGTAGAGGTAGTACCTACGAAAAAAGCGGTGGGAAAAATGCTCGAACCACGACTGTTGTAGTATGGGAATGTTATAATCATCAGTCAGATAAACGCGGAAGGTATGTTAGTAGTTTTTTGTTTTTTTGTTTTTGTTTTACTCAAAAATCCCGTAACTTATTTTCTTGTTTAAAATCTTAATTATCTTCGAAGATAAACATTTTGTTCATTTCTTTTCAGTCTTATAGGACTGAAAGAAGAATTTCTACAAGTCACACGAGGTGAACCAAGAGTCAAGAACCAAATTCTTTACATACCACATTTCGAATCATGCAGGTTTTACCAATCCGTTACGAAGATATTCAATTTTTCGAATTCGCTTAAGGGGTCCGAAATGAATTTATTTCATAACCAAAGTTCATTTCACATGAAAATATTTTTCTTTTTCAAAATCATGTGTCGTAAGAATTTTAGAGCACCGTTGGACCGATTCAGGTCATCTTGGGTTCATTTTCTTCAGAAAACAAATCCTCATCATGTGAATGTAGGAATTTTAAAATAAAAAATTATGTCAATTGAGTTATGATCAATTTACCAAATTTACAAAAATTATTATCACTCATTTCTTAAATAACTTGGCCAAAACGAAAATTTTTCAAAATTCCTACATTCACATGATGAGGATTTGTTTTCTGAAGAAAATGAATCCAAGATGACCTGAATCGGTCCAACGGTGCTCTGAAATCCTTACGACACATGATTTTGAAAAATAAAAATATTTTTATGTGAAATGAACTTTGGTTATGAAATAAATTCATTTCGGACTTTGATAATTTCTCGAAAAGTCGCTGTACTGGTCCCCTTATTAAATCGATCGATTGATATCGAAGTGACCGTTGTATTACAGTTTTTGTTTGATTGATTCGAATTTTATTGTGAACGTTTACATTACATATACCTATAGTCTACTAAAGATGATTTTATCAGTGGGACTGTCGATGTTTTTTATTTTGTTAGTTTGCGAAGCGAAGCTTATCCGAAAATAATCAATTCGGAATTATTTGTTAAGTAATCTTTTCGTCGCCATAGAACTATATCACGTGTTTATGTATTTGATAATTTTTTTTTTTTTTTTTTCAGTGTCACTGTTATATATATATACGTACTTAATCATTTATTCCGCAATCCGACAATAATCAATCACTAATATAATTTATAAATAGTATTCTGCATGTCGATATAAATCTAACGGTAATTTATACGCATATATATAAATACATATTATATCACCGAATGAGTATGTCGTAGATAATCAACCCACACCATATCTATTTATTAATATACACAGGAATATTCATCCCTAATAGCGCTGCAGTTGACGTAGATCCGTCAATCATCTCCACGAAGCATAAGATATATTGATTAAAATTTACGTCTTGGGTGCCGAAGCTGGACACAAAAAAAAAAAAAAAAAAAAAAAAAAAAAATAAATCACTTCCAGATAACTGTCTTGTGAATATTTTCGCAGGTACAAAATAGTAACGCTTTCTTTAGAAATGGAGAAAATTTGAAGGGGAAAAAAGGGCAATAGTAGGTATTTGGTACGGTCAAAAGATTTTTTCCTGAAATTTTCAGCAGGGGTCGACTAGATTTCTAGAAACTTCCTAAATTCCTCAATCTTTTGTTCACCATTATGGAAAAATATTCTCTACTACCTGACGAACCTCTTTGCCGCTGCAGGGTTTTCGGAAGGTTTTTATAAATAGAACGCTGTTTATTTTATATAGATTTGAAATTTGAACACTGGATTTATGGGTATATACATGTACCAGTGCACATTGTCCTTCGTCTATTGGTTATTACGATAACGCGATAACAGAAGCTGACAATGTGTTGTTTCGACTATAATTCATCCGCGACGATGAATATATGTGTCGTGGCTTCATCAATCCTAACGATTGACAATTTTAATCACAAGTATGTCATTAAATACAGAGAATGACATACACGCATACACATTTTTGCCGCGTGCAAATATTTGTGTGATCTATATATACAAGACAAAAATAAAAAAATTAGACTTAGTTTTCTAGGTTTAATAAAATCCCACGAAAGATTTTCGAGATTTTCTACAACTGAGTGTGAACATGTGTTACGAAACTATACCTACTAATGAATGAATTTCTTTCCTTGTTTTCGTTAAATAACCATGAATCATGACCACTAATTGCCATTATACTAGACAGTGTTGTTTAGCAAACGTTTCAATCTTTTATTATTAAGGTGCTTTCCTAGGCAATTCCACCAGTCCTGAAAACATCGTGAAAAAATGTGATATTAAACGGAATATCTCTGCCTGGGCACCGAAATCAATGAAACAAAATACGTCGCGCAATTCTATGTGCGACTCCGAACATGTACAGCCCAAAAAATTTTCGTTTTGCGCGAAAATAGAGAAGATATCCATGAAAAACGGTTTTAGAAACGTTTTTCACGGATATCTTCTCTATTTTCGCGCAAAACGAACATTTTTTGGGCTGTACATGTTCGGAGTCGCGCATAGAATTGCGCGACGTATTTTGTTTCATTGATTTCGGTGCCCAGGCAGAGATATTCCGTTTAATATCACATTTTTTCACGATGTTTTCAGGACTGGTGGAATTGCCTAGGAAAGCACCTTAAGCTTGTGTTTGTTTGTCTTACTGTACAGTTCTTTATTTCTGAAAACATACATAAATGTCTAAATTATATTGGCCTGATTATTCAGGCATGCTGTAGACAGTAGACCACCGCCTCAGTGCGAATTAATAATTCGCATTTACGCTAGTCTCTCTAAAGTATTATAAACAACGCATAACCGTAGAGGAAAATAATTATAATGTGAAAATTTGTGAAACTGTACGACCTTGCCCTCGAAAATAATCAACAGACTCATGTAGTATACACAACGTATTTACTGTTTACGATGTTGTGCTTTGAAAATAAAAAGGAAATAATAACATTACGCAGTATTATCATAATCAAAAACTCGTATATTTATAGAAAACGTGTATACATAATATTATGGTTACACTCGCGTGTTTAAATATAAATGAATAATAAACTATGGTGATAATTCTTCACCGCCAAACCTCATATCGATTTGAAATTGGCGAAAAACATCGTATGAAAATGACTATTTCTCCTCGAGTCCGAAGAGCACGCGCGTGCGTGTTCAGTTCTCGTCTTATATGTTAGGCAGATATGAGCATTATGAGCTACTAAGCTAACCACTGGACGTATGGATGACAGTTAGAAATGATAAGGGACTCTATATAAAGGAACTTCGGAACCTGGAGGTTCGACAATAGTCGCTATCACTCCATAGATTAAACTCCTCCAGAGTTATTCATTATTATTGCATTACTAATCGAAGTCGTATTATATTACGAAAAGACGAGCTAGAGAATCGACTAGAGGCATTCTCTGTTCACCGCGAAAACCTGGCTCATATAGTTTCAGACAGTAGCAGCACCGTCGCAAACAAGCCAGAGGTACCAATACTTGCACAGTGTTATAACTAGTGTAGCACAAACAGTGAAGAATTAAGTCACCCTACTACGGCGCAACTCGTACTGCGCCAATAGTGCCGAAGTAGCAACATGGCCGAAGCCATAGCCACGTACGTATTTGTTATCAAAAACTTTAATAACAAGTTAAAACGTCAAACTTTTGATTATCGATGTGCTAGGGTCGACTTCAATAATTAAATAAATGAACCGTATGTGTTCATCCATTATTCCAAAGCTTATTATCAACCGCTTATTTATTATTATTTTTCTTTCGTCTGGTTGTATTGTATTCAGTTGTTTACCACTGGTTAGTCGCAGACACGATGATTCTTTCGTCAAAACAATTTCCTTTCGAAAAAGAAATCGCAAAACATTGAGTATAATATATATATATATATATATATATACTTATGTATATACTACTCATGAGACGATAAATCCACGTGAAATTTTTATGCTAATTAAGTATCGCGCGTTACATTATTTCATTTCTACTATCTATATAATAATACTGCTAATAAACAAGACGGTATGTAACGTTGCTTTTGATCATAACAACTATACATCGGCTTCGACATACTTTATTCTCTGGTTGGGTTCGGAACGGTAAATAATTGCGTGTTTACGTCCAACTGTCAATAAGAAATATTTTATGTCTAGGTAGATCGTTATTTTTCAAAATGATGAGGCGGTATCACATCCTATCCATCAATGCCCGATAGTAATAATAATATTTACCAAATGTCATACAATTATTGATTTAACATAGGTCAATGGTATAGTTTCTGTCAACTATAACATAATAAACACGTCATGATGAGTTATAATCAGTTTATCATAGGCTCTGGCATTTAAAAAGCCCAAATTGTGTCAATAATTCGTTGATCTTAAAAGTTCCTGTAGGTACTATATACCTATAGAACAATCGAAAGCAGGTGCCAATTGAAAAATTAACTATATACAATACTACAAGGGGCGGCGGTGAGAGGGGGCGGATATTTGGTTTATTACTGTCAGTTGATAATGTGACAGCTGATAGAGAGCGTACATTTCTATTATTAGATAAACGCTTCGGACAGCAAAATTCTAGATCTATCTTGCTCCTCATCGGAAATATAATAGGGGAGGAGCGAGTTATGCCGTTTCATATTAATACTAGTAGTATGCATGTACTTCGGGTTCATTCGGTTAGTCTCGGGACTACTGAGGTGAATACGATTGCTCTTTTGTCTGCGTTACTCGTATACTTATATACATATATATCTATATATTGTACATAGTTATTCTCAGAGATTCAAATCTCGAATGCATACATACGATATTATATAGGTAAAATACGTAACATATAATTTGTGAATAACGGGTTACGTTACGATTCACAGACTATAGAAATCGTTATATTGTTTTTTCGAAACTTTTATACACATAAATAAATATAAAAATATTATTATGTTAACATCTATAGATGTACATACATCATATCATTATATATATATATATATATTACCGACAGTTATTTTCTTGATTAAAGGTCGCACAGCGATAATATGTCTTCTTTTCTTTTATCTCTATAGTATTTCATTTTTTTCCTAACGCCATCACGCACGCCGCAATATAAGTTTAGATATGTAATAACCATTCAACGGAAACCACATATTATACTATACATGTCTCTAGGTGTAAACATCCGACAACGTTTTTTTTTTTTTTTTTTTTTTTTTTCCGACTTTAACTTATATACACTTGTTCTGCGGTACAATAAGAAAAGAAAAGAAAAAAGGGAAGAGCGAAAGAAAAAAAAATATATATATATTATTCCGACAAGGTCGTGTTATTTCAATTTCATTATGCTTATACTACTACTAGTTTGACGCATTATATGAGTATAGATTTAATTTCGCGAAACTGTACACGCTTTCATATCTTGATACGTATATCATAGCTATGCAATGATACTTTTACCTGGAATTTGGTAATCTTTGGATTGAAAAAAAAAGAAAAAAAAAAAAAAAAGAATGAAATATGCAAAATCTAGCTACGTGGTTTTAAGTCACGAGTCAACGGATTAGATCGTTTCAAACTACGCGCTTGCCTATTTCTAGTTTTTTGAACTTTGAAATCGTGTCAATAGTTGCGTGATATAGAGGTATATATGTATAGCATATACTATACTATAGGCATATACATTGAACGCGTTACATAAATTTCTTTAAATTATGTTTACATACATATATATATATTATATATACCTATACACACACAAACCTATATGGTATATATATATATAATATTTGAACAACTGCGCAGCGCATATGTTTGAAATTATATTATTACTGTGTGAAATAAGATTAGCAAAATATTTAATATATATATATATATATATATATATATATAGATCAGCGTATAAAAATATTATGTATGTACCTACTATGTGTGTTAAAACAGACAGAAACAGACACAATATATTAATTGACTGCTGTTCAAAACATTACACAATTTTATTATATATATATATATATATATATATATATATCGCGTCACTAATGCCATAAGGTCGTAAGCGCCAAAAAATTATTTTTTTTGCGGATATGCCCAAACGATGTTATATGGCACGAAAAAGATTTTGCCACCAAAAAGAACGAAATTTTTTTTTTTGGCGCTTACGCCCTTATGGCATTAGTGACGCGATATATATATAGGTATATATATTAGGGTGGGCAAAAAAAAAACTTTTAATTTTTTTTTTCTTTAGTTACCATGAAAATATTGTTCAAGATGATAAAAAAAGAGTCCTCTGAAAATTTGAGCTCTTAATATCAATATTAAGAGGTGGCTCATCGCGATTTTTGATTTCCCATTTAAATAACACAGGAATTTTTTTTTTTTTTTTTTATTTGGAATTTTATTCTGTTCCAACGAATCATCGTGTTATAAAAATCAATACATATTCTTGTAGGAAATTAAACGATCTCCAAAAAAGGTCTGATGTGATTTTTTTGCTAAGTCGAAAAAAAGTCGTCATACACCGTTTGAGGTTGAATGGGAAATCAAAAATCGCGATGAGGCACCTCTTAATATTAATATTAAGAGCTCAAATTTTCAGAGGATTTTTTTTTTTTTCATCATCTTGAACAATATTTTCATGGTAACTAAAGAAAAAAAAATTAAAAGTTTTTTTTTGGCCCACCCTAATATATATACTAATCCACTGCAAAAGTCAGTGCATGGCAAAGCTATGTATATATATTCTTTCGCAAACCCACAAATTTCCTGTTTGTATATACTTACATCTATACATACCTATATAAGCATATAAACATACATACATACATATATACGCTACTATTACAACGTCTGTTAGAAATGTATAACGTCCGTCACACGTTTATGCCTAGGATAAAAATAAATGTCAAGCTTCGTAGAAAATCGAATATCCGATTACTGTATAGTAGCTCGAGCTGAGGCAAAATTTAATGGTATATAGTAGATATATATATATATACATATCCATATACGTATATATATATATATATAAGCAAACTACGCATATATACATATATAATCGTATATATATATATAGGTAGGTAGGTATAGGTATATAGATGCACGCGTCAGCGGATATTTGTTGAGACTATATAACGCGTTTACTTCAGGACAATGTTTATCATCGTTTTGTTTCTACGATCCATGTATAATTAACTAGCTAGATGTATATATTCTTATAATTAAAAAAAAAAAAAAAAAAAAACAATTTCTATCTATACCTATACTACTACGCTTGTGGTGTAAATTCATTCATTTAGATAATTATAATGAGAAGAATGCGAATGCGAATTCGTGGAGTGTAAAAAAAAAAAATACTATATATGATCATGCGTTATCTACAAGGAAAATGTAAACAATACATATTATATATTATATATATATTAAATATAGGTTTTTCCCCATTTAGTATGAATACTGGAAAATATAATAATAGTATATTATGTGGCATGCCCGTAAACCAAGTGTTTTTCGGCGAGAATAATGCTTTCAGGACGAGCTAAAGGCGAGCCGGAAGCGAGTTCTGAAATCATTATTCGAGTCAAAAACGGTTTACGGGTGCGCCCCATACTGTATTTTTTTCGAAATAGGCATGAAAAGTCACTTTGACGCCTGTTGAGATTCACTAGACGAAGAGTGAGGTTATGGTGCGATCTGTCGCGCACTTCGAACCGCGCATCGAAACTGCCGTATAAAGACTTTATACGGCAGCTTTGGAATGCGCACTTCGAACTGCGCATCCAGACTGCCGTATAAAGACTTTATAGGGCAGTTCTGAAACCAACCGTATAAAGTGACACTTTGTGGATCGAAAATAGGCGTCAAAAAGTGACTTTTCAATGCCTATGCCGAAAAAAATTAGATATGTATATCAGGATATTCGCATCACAATAATAAAAGTATAAAGTTTAATTCTTTCTTTTTATTCCTTTCTTTTTGTAATTAAATCTCTATACATATTTCTTATCAAAATACGCGGTTTTAGTGGTATAGATATAGATTCTTTTCCACGGGGCCAGGGATCACATATAGGTATATATATATATATATATATATATATAGTTTAACAATGATTTTATATTTATTATATGTATATCCATATATATAAGAAAACTTCCCGTTGACGACATATTATATTATATTTCCAAGAATTATTATATCTCATACCTATACTATTATTGTTATTTATGTAGTAAAGTGAGAAAACCGCACAGACTATATAACTTCCAAGCACATGTATACTACTCACGCTAAGTAAACGCCGCAACGATAAAAAGAAAAAAAGGCGGAAAAAAAAAACCGTGAATGAATACTTTTACATACAGAAATATATATATATATATATTTAATATAAGAAAGGAGATAAATAAATTGATTATATTATTCGATGATTGAATATTCGAGTGATAAAAAAAAAAAGAACACCGAAAGTGTGTCTCTTACATTATATAATTAGTATGTGACAATAATATATTATAATTAGCTTGGAACAATTAAACCTAATATTATAAACCATTAGTTTTAAATTTATTTCGAATTTATTTATCACAATTCACAATCAATACATATATAATAATATATTATTGGATTTTTCTGCGATTGTAATGAACCCTGCAACGATTAAACTAAGCATTATAAATGATGTGGAAAACCGTAAGGTGCGGTTTTGTAGACTTTATGATGGCCTATTAAAGTAGTATGGTCGTCAAAAATGACTAGTTTTTTATAAATTTATTATGGCATAGTCGCCACATTGAGTATTCATCGAATTATTATAATTATAAACTGATGATTTCCCTGACATGTCCAGAAACAAAATAATACCCAAATTATGAACAAATGGCCAGATATCGATTTTTCATTTTTAATTACTTGAAATTCAAGAAAAATCTAGTAGATTGGTTCAATTACAGTCAACGACGGCTTATTTTCTTCAGAAAACTATTCTCTATAATTCGACCGTGATACTTTTTTTTTCATCATGTTGGTGACGGTAAATATTCAATTTTACAATACTGCACTATATAGATTTCAATAAACAAATAACCATATTGAATTGCCGATTGACAGAGAAAATAATCTGTCGCGGTGAATTTGTGGGAAATAGTTTTCTGGACAAAATGAGCCATCGTAGACTGTAATCGAACCAATATACTAGATTTTTCTTGATTTTGGAGCAATTAAAAATGAAAAATCGATATCTGGCCATTTGTTCATAATTTGGGTATTATTTTGTTTCTGGACATGTCAGGGAAATCATCAGTTTATGAATATAATAATTCGATGAATACTCAATGTGGCGACTATGCCATAATAAATTCACGAAAAACTATTCATTTTTGACGACCATACTACCTTAACGATGACACGAGTTCTTAGTTAATGCTAAATATAAACATTCATAAATATACCGGCAAAACACTCGTTGTAAGACACGTTGCGCAACTTTGTCTGCAAAAGTTATCTCCCTTATCAAAAAAAAAAAAAAAAAAAAAAAAAAAACGAAAAACAAAAAACAAAAAAGAATATGAAGAAAAAAAAAAAAGGAGCGATAACAGTAAATAAATAAATAAATTGAATTTCTATGTTAGTGTCTCGTTCAGTTTTTTTTTTTTTTTTTTTTTTTTTTTTTTTCTTTTTCCACTTTATCATCGCCTCAAATCTATATTCTATCTAACTATATGTATATGTATACGTTAGCCGCTTATATGTTACTACCTATAAGCCCGGAGAAACAACAGCTGGACGAACACCTGTCTCTACGTTCAAGAATTCCGCTGTGAATGACCTGCCCCGTTTAATGTATTTCAGAGGTCCGATGGAGTCGCATTTTGTTAGGGGTGAGCATACCCTCAGGGTGCCTATGTCCCTGTTTCGGGAGAACCGTGAACGACTCATTTCTCGACTTCGGAATAATCCGAGTATACCGGAAACGGGAGCTTACGTCGTTTTGCAAGGCGGTGAGGAAATTCCATTTAACGACACTGACATCTCTTGGCCGTTTAGACAGGCAAGCATATTATGATACATTCTTATCTTTATTTTACAGCTTTTACATACATACTAGACCGGTTTTTTTTTTTTTTTTTACTTTTTTTTTTTTTTTACCTCATACACCATTGGAAAAGTGAGTTTTTGGTGTAGAAAGAAGCCTCGTGGAACCGGAGCCCGGTAGCGCAATTTTAAAAGGTTCCGCAGTCGGTCTGAACTTTTCCCATTTGATTAGCATAGGATTCTTGCTAGACAAACACTCTCATCAAAATATCTCGAAAACAATGCAAGTTAGGAAGCTGTCCTTGGGCTCACTTTGTAGATCATTGAATTTTCTGCAAAAAAAGTCTCATCTATTTCCGAGCTAGAAATTGATCTTGTACTCGTTACGGACGTTTAAGCTTGAGCTTTATTTGATGAATAAATTTTTCATAATTTTTTTTTTCAATTTTTAGATCTAACATTGATCAGACCTTTTTTGTAGTGAATTCAATTACCTACCAAATGAGACCAAGAACAGCTTCCTAGCTTGCATAGTTTTCGAGATATTTTGATTAGAGTGTTTGTGTAGCAAGAATCCTATGTTAATCAAATGGGAAAAGTTCAGACCGACTGCGGAACCTTTCAAAATTGAGTCATCGGGCTCTGGTTCCACGAGGCTTCGTTTTACGCTAAAAACTCACTTTTCCAAGGGTGTACGAGGTAAAAAAAAAAAAAAAGAACCGGTCTACGTTTACTTAAAAATAAATTTATCAAAGCCAAAGTCAATTAGATAAACTTTTGATGAAAATCGATCGAATCACTGCAGGATGCAATATATATATTCAGCTTTAGTGAAAATGAAAACGTGCAGTTCTCTAGCGAAATAATATAGTAGTACTACTGTTTTTAATATTATAGCAAATGTAATGGGGACTTTAAAGTATGTATACCGCGAAGGTCGGAAACTGTTCAAACTCCTTTCAAACTATGAGCTACCCACGCGATATTAATAGTCAATTATCACCTTTTACGTAGAAAGTCGTTAACACTTATTACTCATTCAATATTCCCAACGATTTTTCAATATACTCGTTACTTTTAGTGCCTGCAAATACAGTTTATGCATAAATACACACAGTGTGTATTTATAATAGTGTTAGGATCTGTGCGTGTCGTTAAAGGGCAATATTATTTTATTTCATTCTGAATACGGCTGAAAATTCTATGAAATGGCCGAAAATCATTATAAATTTCGCTATTCAAAGACCTGCACTGCAGACAACTACTCGATTCTTTTATATTAAATTGGTGCTACTCAGCCGGGTTTTATCATACAAAAATTCGCAGAATAGCCGTTTGAGGCCCATCACTAGTCGCCCACCTTCTTTTGGTCGAAATGTATCACATTTCGATTATTATCTGAGCCCAGGCGTAAAAAAACGCAAAAAAGACCAACTTAGCGCAAATTCTATTTCAATTCCGACCACATACGTCCAAAAAAATGTTCGTTTCGTGCGAAAATCGAGTCTACAGATGGTTTTTACATTGTTCGCCGAGGAAATCGAATTCGAATAATTTTGTAACAATGTAAAAACCATCTGTAGACTCTATTTTCGCACGAAACGAACATTTTTTTGGACGTATGTGTTCGGAATTGAAATAGAATTTGCGCAAAGTTGGCCTTTTTTGCGTTTTTGACGCCTGGGCACAGATAATAATTGAAATGTGACACATTTCGACCAAAAGGAGGTGAGCAACTAGGGATGTGCCTTATTAGAGAATTGAATTCTCCACAGTACCTAAGTGCCCTTAGAATTATTTTCATCAAGTTAATACTACTATTAACTTGATGAAAATAATTCTAAGTTTAGCCATTATAACCGTTTAAAGATAACTTGTATACCATTGAATTCATAAATTCGGTTCTGAGGACATTTTATGTAGAGAAAACTGCACTATGAACAGAAAAGAAGAAAGAAAGAAAAAAAAATTCATTCTGTTATAAAATCATCTCGTATAATTATAAAATGACTATTAGATCGTCTGATCTTCTTTATTCTCTCAAGGAATCATACTTCCAATGGTGTTTTGGAGTCGAAGAACCAAACTGCTACGGTTGCCTCGACGTCACATCCGGCCAGTCAATTCTTTTCTTTCCACGACTACCGCCCGAGTATGCTGTATGGCAAGGTCACCTCCATACTCCCGAGGACTTCCGGAAGCGGTACGCCGTCGACGGGGTTTATTATACCGACCAAATAGCTGATGTACTAAACAATCGAGGTGCTTCTACTATTTTGACATTGGTGAGATGTTTTTATTACTTTTTTTCGAAATATGTATAAAGTAGCCTTAATCTAGAAATTCTTTCGTTCCCATTAAATGTTTGGGTATCGATGTGTAGTTTTTTTTTCTTTTTTTTTTTCGTTTTTTATTCATTGGTATGATTTTTGTTAAAAAAAATTCGTAAATCGAATGATTTTTCGTCAATTACAACATTTGCTTTTTAGACAATGTTAAGAACTTAGCGAGGCGCGGTAAATTTAACTTCGGGATTTTTTTGCTCGGTCTAGTTTCCCTTTTTTTCTCTCTCTCTCTTTCTCTCTTTCTTTCTTCCTTTTTCTTAGTATCAAAATTGGCACGAACCTAAAAATAATGAATATCTAAAAACTTTTAGTATGACGAGTGCCAGCTGGTGGTAATATCTACGTCGTTGAAGATAAGGCAAAAAAAAAAAAAAAAGAGAGATTATTGAGAAAATAAGTATTTCTATTTTTCTTTAACATCAGCGAAGTGTATAATATCCGAGTCTGTAAATAACTTTAATCTATATACTTAGATACAAGTTAGTATTTACAAAGATTTCTTTCAGGCTTAGCGAAGTTCCTTATCTGAAATTGTTTTTTTTTTTTTTTTTTTAAATTTCAATTCATTATAGTCGTTTGAAATTTTATTTTTCTCCCTCGATTTTTTTAGAACGGGACAAACAGCGACAGTGGACGCGTAGCGCACGAAGCTGTCTTCGACATGATTGGCCAGTAAGTCATAAAAGAATGAACGGTCAATACCGTGTATAAAAAAATTCCACCAGTTTTCTTTCACCCCAAAACTAAATTGCGACTCTTCTTTCTTTTTTTTTTTCATCCAGGTTTAACGTCAACAACGAATTGTTGTATCCGGAAATATCAGAATGGTGGGTATATTTATCGTATTTTTATTTTTATTTCGATAAATTTAGTTTTATTTTAAAAGGTGTCTTCATTACCGACGCAGTGTACAGCCACAAGTCTCGCCAATGATAATCTGTCTCGTATCAAACGAGTCGGTGCGCGCGTCTTTTGTCGTTAGTTGCGGCAAAACTGTACAGATATCGCGATATGTATGAAATTTAAAAGAAAAAAAAAAAAAAAAAAAAACAAAGAACAAATGTATGTTAGGTTCTTATTTCCATTTTTCTTACGTCATTTTGACAAAAGTAGAAATTTTCTAGCAAATTTATTTTCTGAAAATTTTCTGAAAATTTTCTGATCATTATTATGGTAACAGCGAGTGATTAAAATAGACGAATAATATATTCGTCACACGTGGAGTAAAACATGAGACTCAAGATCCCAGGAAGACAATTTGCTACACCGCACATTGGATTTCCCAAAAAAGTTAAAATTGAAACGAATCAAGAACGCTTTCAAGTTAAACCTACGTCATGTTCCCTAAACTGCAGCTACGTTACAGACCTACTAATTTCTTTACCTCGTTGACGTCATTCCTCCGTTACCCACGTCTTATGAGGTAGGTATACGATTTCGAGGCGTTTCAGGAATTTCTGAACTGCTACACACAGAAAAATAACAACCAAAATTTGGTTATTATATGCACAATCACATTTTTTGCTCAGTCAATCAAATTTTCTGTTTAGGCAACCAAAAATTTCGATGGGATAACCAAAATTTTGTTGAGAAAACCAAATTTTGTTGGGACAACCAAAATTTTGGCTATTCCAACAAAATTTTTGGTTGACTGAACAAGAAAATGTGATTGTGCATATAATAACCCAAATTTTGGTTGTGTCAACAAGACTTTTTTCTGAGTGTACCTCTTTTCACCAGATCGAATTTCATAGAAGTCTTTAAGCGGGAACACCTGGACACGGTAGACTTCTATGAAATTTGCGATATTTCCGGCACTGAACCGCCTCGAAATCGAAAGAGTGGTAACGGAGGTTTAAGGACAAATCCTGGAACCTATAAACCTTTTAGCACAAATGCCGAGGGTGTTGTTGCCCCGAAACGACCTCGCCTTTTATCCCGGAGCACCATACTAGTTCAAGATGGTTCAGTGGTTCACGAGGTTCCGTTAATCGTCCGAAAAATAAGCGACCCTTCAGTAATTTTATGCAAATCCACGCCACGTCCGGCCAAGATGAGCACAAAAATCGAGAATAAAGTAGCGCAGGAACGTCGTAAGTCGAGGAAAAATCGGCGCATAAACATCGAGACTGATGAGGGAACTGCGGTCCTGTTCGGATCCGATTTAGCGTTCCTGAAAGAGGCGGACGTCGACCAACTCCTAGAGGGTCTTGAGTCCTGCTACACACCAAAAGGCATATTCTCACTCCTTGAGACCATGATAGTCGAGGAGATAAATTCCATCGTCGCGCTTCAGGCGTTGAGGAAAATAATCGACGTTGAAAACGGACCGGGTAGCAAAAACCGAGGGTCATCGATGGCGAGGAATCGAAACGTCGTCATGGGCCAAATCGTGGAGATGATTGCCGCCACACAGGACAACGAGTCGCTTTTAGAGGCCCTCGGTCTTTTGGCAAGGGACTCAGTCAGCCCTAGTGTAAACGCGTTTCGAGATCGTCTTAGCGACGAGGTAGCGTCTAGGGTAGCCGATGAGGAGTTGAACATCGCGCAGATAGCTCAGGCGGTTACGATTATGGCGAAATTTAAGAGCCCCGAATATCAGGAGGCCGTGGATTCTCTTTGGATCGGATTATCCTGTATGGAAAAGGATCTCGTTGTCGAAAACCTGGTCCCTTTGTTCAGGGTTCTTCCGTTGTTAAAAAAAAGCAGAAGACTTGTTCAGGCCATCCTAGAACGGAGCATGGCTCGGCTTTTTGAAAAACTAACGGGGCGACATGTAGCTGACATTCTAAACATCCTGGCTAACGCGGCAATCGAGTCTCCGGAGGCTGTCAGACACGCTAATAGATGGGCATCATTCAGGGCTAAGAACGTTGCTCAAGAGGATCTTACGGACTTGGTACGCACCTGGACAGTCACTCGCCATGCTGACCCAGCGGTGGAAAAAATCTTGGAGCTCCATGTGGGTCCGGGAAAAAACGGGGGGCGACAAGTTAAGGAGGTATTCTATCGGTAAAATATTTACTGGTTTTTTCCCACGGATGAGGTTTATGGGATGTTGTGGTATATAGACAAGTGAAATCAGTTCTTTCCAATCCTGAAATAAAGACATATTCTTGACCAAAGGCTGAGCTTGGTGGTCGGGAAATTCTTCCAAGTTGCATTAGGATGTGGTCGAGATTTTCCTGCGACATGAGATTACCATACCTTGCCGTCAGCATGACTTTTGAATACTTTTTGAACATGTCTCAGAACGGATGGTGTGTTGTCTGAGAAGATTCAAAATTTTGGCTACGTGAATATTCAGCTGGATTCAAAGCCCATTATGTATAATTCGCCGATTTAGGTACATCTGATGTAAAAATCGCAGCATTAATGTGTAATTATTTATCCCAGTGAGTAAAGGTCTGTAAGAAGACGTCAAAATACGTCAGTAGGATGTCCTAATTTGTCATCTGTTTGAGCCTTTTAAACACTTCTAACTATACGAACACCGTTTAGACTTTGGATATCTTCAATTGACAATCAGCGGTTTTATAAGCCTCTCCTCAAAATCGTATTTTGAAAAGACTAAGTGCTAGCTGGTTATGCAATTAAAATTAGCATATATTTATCCGTCAGAGAATCTTTTTTCACCTAATATCGATTAATCATTATTTCACCAGTTAATGTGTTCTTATAAATTATCGTAGTTTTTTTGCTCACATGGAGCGATACCTCTACTATAATTGGAATAAAAAGTCACTATAATTAACTTCGAGAATTTCGGTTATATAATGAATTCCGCTGTTAACTAGCGAAGGAAACGATAACGGTGTCACTTATGTGGAATTTTATGGAACGTTTAAGACAGTTTAGCAAATAACTTGCAGCGTTTCAAAGTTATGCACAAGGTGGTTAAATCTTTGAGTGTAAAGCACTTCCCACCATGAAGGCCCTTTGTCTTCGTGTTATAATTGTTACTGTGCAATTCTGATTCAAAGAAATGGTAAATGGTGTTAAGATATTAATTTCAAAACGAGTATGAACAGTAAACTAGAGTAAGGATGTGAAAGAACTGGTTCAAGTACAACACAACACTCTAAAAATTGCCTGAAATGATAGTAAAGTTATAACCCTCGGTACTTCTTCAACTTTAAGGATCCAGCGTTGATAGGAGGGATAATGAATTACTGTGGAATCATGAGGATTCGAAATCCCCGAATTCTTACCGGGTGTGCAGAGTATTTGTCAAAAAACGTAGGTCGTCTTTCACCGTCAACAATAGCACCGATTTTCGTGCCATTTGGGACGCTGAATTTCCATCCACCGGAGCCAGTAGCCACACAGTTTTGGCACACTCTGGAGGAGACAGTCGCGGCTAAATTTGTCCAACTAAAACCAGACGAGGCCTTAGACATTCTTTTGGCTTTCGTTTACCTTGAGAAACACCCGATCAGGTTTGTCGGTAAGGTATTCAGGGCGAATTTCCTCGACCGACTCCTTCACAGACGTAACTTCCGTTCACTGGACTCCTTCAGGACAAAATTGAAGCTTTTCGACGCTGCTATGACTCTAGAATGTCCGCAGTACGCTGGCCCAATGCTTTCAAGGGATGAAAAGTCGGGAAATGTCGTCTGGCAGGATGAGAGGCTGAAGAAAATTGTTAACCGGGTCTTTCGCCATTTGGCGAAGATCGCAGGCGGCGAAGAACTGGTCAGCAAAAGCTTGGTTTTGGGCCAGCTGCCCAGTAACGAACTTTATGTGATGGACGCAATGATACATCAGCCTCCGACGAGGTCTTCTTCTAGTCACACCTTCGATTTGGACAAATTTCACCGGAATCTTAGTACCGCTGTGCTTGTTCATCTGCCTGAACACTTCTGCAGAAATTCACAGCATCTCATTGGACCACAGGCGATGAGGATAAGACATTTTCGGAGACTCGGATTCCGCGTTATGACACTCGACTACGAAACCCTCGTGAAATTCGCAACGAACTCTGTCGCCATCGTCGAATACATGAAGGAGAGATTCAAAGCCACCAATGAGGCCTTATAGAGTGTGAAAGTGAGTTTTGCGAACAGGAAAAAGAAGTGTAGAGTTATTATTGCCACTATAAAATAGTTAGCCTTTGCGGTTTACACGGGTTTATACATCTGAAAGGAAGGAAGCACCGTGGCTATAAACTTCTTAGAATTTATATCGCAACTCGAAGATAATTATAGCTTTTATGCACAATTTTTCCTGAATGTTTTTTCCAATGATATTATCTGTTGATTTTATACGCAGATAACGACACGTGCGTATACATGTAGTTCAACTCATTTCAATGACTATATATACTTAATGGATCTGTACACTGCAGTCATTTTAAGGGATGATTTGATCCTGAACAAGCTGATAAACCCTCGAAACTTTAGAATGACTGAACTTTGAATAAATTTCAATATTTGCATGTGCAGCCGTGTGACAAAGTCACCGAGGGAGATCGAGGTTCTAAGATACGTGGTCAAGATTAGTTCCGACGCTCATCGTGCAGTTATGCGAGCTGTGCGTCCAGGATTTGCCGAATTTCAAGCCGAAGCTATTTTCCAACAATACGTCTACGCTGTGGGCGGATGTCGCCACGTTTCATACACTTGTATCTGTGGTTCTGGACACAACGCCTCCGTCCTACATTATGGCCATGCTGGGGCACCGAACAACAGAGTCATCAAGGACGGAGACATGTGGTGAGCCTATAGACCCTTGGTCAGATAATATCTTAGATATTAGTTGAGATTATTGTATAAATTGCGACGAAAAGTTATCCAGGATTCGATTATTTTATATGGTGGTCTTTTTTTCGGGTCTTTTAATACATAGGTAGTAGACGTTGGTGCAACGTATATGCAAAATTTTTGTATTTGTTACAATTTTTAGTGCCGTGCTTGTCGTAAGCCGTTTCGAATATATGTTTACCATATTTCTTTAGCCACAGTTTTTACATGAAATTTCGTAGTATACCACGGCGAGAATTTGAATAGTTCAAAATTCCTCGCTTGGAATTTCATTGATATGTACTGATGAAACGATGAAATACCAGTGGAATAATTTCGCCCATTGTAAAAATGATCAAAAGACCAGACGATCAGTGTCTCTTCAACATGGGTTAAAAAACAGCCCAGATTTTAACATAAATGTACCCATATATGTCACCTTCGATACAATGTCAGGTGAAATGGTCTAAAAGTTTGGAAAATCGCATTATTCTTCAGTTTTTTTTTTTTTTTTTTTTTTTATCCCAATGACTTGCGGTACTCTGAACGATTTATATTCAAGTGCAAGAACCTTGGTGCGGTTGCGTAACACTATACAAATTCTAGGCTCGGCATATAATTGCTTGTCAATTTTATGCAAACAAAACGCCGCGACGCTCTCATGTCGACGACGTCGTGGGAATTTGCTGTATTAAAAAAAAAAAAAAAAAAAAAAAAGAATCAAAGAGAAATTCAAGAGACATATTTATATATATCTCATATCATATCATATATTATGGCAGTCCTGAAGTCTGAAAATTGTTATTTAATATATTTCGCCTTATTTTTTCACTGCTAATTATAATACCGCGGTTAATCATGCTATCAGCAGTTGATGTTCGGCGAAGGTCGTCATTAGGGATTCACTGATTTTTGTATAAGAAATTTTAACGCGGTTGTAAAAAACGATAAAAATTTATATACTAGGTAGTATGTAGGTATATGAAACCCGTCCGAGTCAGTAAGTCAGATCTTGAATAACATTTCGCAAGTACATATGTATTTTATACTCGAGATTGTTTTTCGCGAATTCCTAACATACTCGCGATTCCATATCGCAGTATATATATCTAGGAAGACAATTTGCTTAGCCGGTTATTGAATTTCAATCTTTTATTATACAGAATTGAATTGATGATTGTTAAATTAATATGTATATACCGATGTAGGTATATTAGATACTTTATCCATTCATTTTTCGCTGTGCAGTACCATAATGCTGCGCTTTATTTGCATAATTCAACCGCACATATATCATGCATTTATTCATACAGCATTCTCCGTTTTAATGAATATATAAAACGGCCACTGTCACTCAAGCACAATTTTTTCTTTTTTTTTTTTTTCTGTTAAATACCAGTTTCTAAAATTATGCACTTTCAGGCTACACCATACATACATACATATTATATATACACACCCACACATGATTATCACACACTTGCTCGTATATGCAAAGTAGAATAAGACGACATCTCGACAATACACGGTGGTGTTTATTTGCTAAAACGTTATAAGATCATCATAATCGCTCAACGCCCTATTCTATATGTATATACTATGTAGGTAGTATATATATTAAACCGGTTCTTTTTTTTTTTTTTTTTTTTTTTAATTTTTTTTACCTCTTACTCCCTTGGAAAAGTGAGTTTTTAGTGTAAAACGAAGCCTCGTGGAACCGGAGCCCGATGGCTCAATTTTAAAAGGTTCCGCAGTCGGTCTGAACTTTTCCCATTTGATTAACATAGGATTCTTGCTACACAAACACTCTAATCAAAATATCTCGAAAACTATGCAAGCTAGGAAGCTGTTCTTGGTCTCATTTGGTAGGTAATTGAATTCACTACAAAAAAAAAAAGGTCTGATCTATGTTAGATATAAAAATCGAAAAAAAAATTATGAAAAATTTATTCATCAAATAAAGCTCAAGTTTAAACGTTCGTAACGAGTACAAGATCAATTTCTAGCTCGGAAATAGATGAGACTTTTTTTGCAGCAAATTTAATGATCTACAAAATGAGACCAAGGACAGCTTCCTAACTTGCATTGTTTTCGAGATATTTTGATGAGAGTGTTTGTCCAGCAAGAATCCTATATCAAATGGGAAAAGTTCAGACCGAATGCTCAACCTCTTAAAATTGCGCTACAGGGCTCCGGTTCCACGAGGCTTCTTTCTACACCAAAAATATACGAAATTATCTCATAAACTGTTGAGAATTTTAATTTCATTTTCACATTCAAATTCAATTTCAACTTTCAAACACATGTCCAGACGGTCCATGGTTACACCAAGAATTATATATAGCACGAAAATAAGTAGTCTTCAAAAACCGGAAAGAAAATTACATTTTTTTCAAGCCTCTTCCAATTAGGTTTTTAAAAATGTGTGCGTTTTGGGTAACTTTCGTCGATCAAGTAGAGGGCGACATGTTTTTCGGCGTTCTCCAAGTTCATAAAGTCCTCAAAGTTTCGAGAAAGAATATATAATATATGGGGCTATCAGCAAAATTAAATTAAAACCAAAGAAATTGACGTAGGTAGATACAATATTCGGAAGCCACACGAATTACAAACTTATTGTTATTAAAGCAAGTCGTTTGACCATTTTTGGTCAATTATTTATACTGCGTCATAAAAAAAAAAAACCGTCACAGTCTCCTCGTGAATAATATAGCTTCGAGAAACGAAAACTGATATACGGAATATAATGCGCGGTTATTTAGTAAAGGATAACCGACTCGATGCTTCATATCCATATTAGGGTACCGCAGGAACCGCGAATATATGTACAGAATAATTGTTTTCTTGCGGGGATAACGCGAATAGATGATAATTTTATCACTTCGTCAACGATATTGTACACCACTGGTTTAAATTACGCTTACCGTATCTCTGTCCACAATCGCAAATATTTTATAATAAAAAAATGATGATAATAATAATAATAATAATAATAATAATAATAATAATAATAATAATGGTTTACTGTACGAAAAGGAAACCACAAGACGTAAGCAACAAGTGCAGATACCACAAAGCACAAACGTCACGGGCTATAGTGTTTCCTGTCATCGTTCATTTCAACTTTTATACACTTGAATGTTGTTATATATATACTTTTACCCCGAATTCATCATGGTGTGCCAAGAAAGTGGGACATTTACGTTCTTTCATCCTATAACTTTCTAACTAGTCAACCGATTTCATTAATTAATTAAACAACATATTTGGTGCACACAAATACCTCGAATTATTTATGGATCCGATTTTGAATTTGAGAAAAATCGGTCGCGCGGTTTGGGAAGGAAAGAGCTCTCTACATTTTTTTGGAGTGAAAAATTCACTCTTTGTCTTTGGAGTTGCACGATTTTCAATCCAAGGAAGTGAAAATTCACTCTGCTTGGAATGAAATTCAACTCCTTCAGAGTGAAATTTCACTCTTTTTTTATCGGAGTTGCACGATTTTCACTCCAAAAAATTAAGAGACAGAAAGGAAAGGAAACGGAAAATGTGTCTACGAAGAAGTCTTTACCCTCCGAATACACACGGGCTAAATCGACCCCGAGCAATTTTTGACTCGAAATATTTCGAATACTATACGCACTTTTTCGAAAAAAAAAAAAAAATGTTCAGACGTTTTTTGCAACAAGTTTATTTAACTTCAAAGCCGCATGGATAGATTTTCAAGATTAACAGTTTTAGTTATCGAAAAACATGCTCGAAGTCGAAGCTGCGTGAAGCAAACTCGAAATTTTTCCGGCTGTTGTACTTTTTGAATTGTGCCCGAATATAACCCGATTTTGACATCAAGTTGGACAGAATTTCAGCGAGATTTACTGTGGAATCGTGCGTTTTATCGTATTACGTTTAATTCTGCGGATTTAAGGGGACCAGTACAGCGACTTTTCGAGAAATGATCATAGTCCGAAATTAATTTATTTCATAATCAAAGTTCATTTCACATGAAAATATTTTTCTTTTTCAAAATCATGTGTCGTAAGGATTTCAGAGCACCGTTGGACCGATTCAGGTCATCTTGGATTCATTTTCTTCAGAAAACAAATCCTCATCATGTGAATGCAGGAATTTTGAAAATTTTTCGTTTTGGCCAAGTTATTTAAGAAATGAGTGATAATAATTTTTGCAAATTTGGTAAATTGATCATAACTTATGACATAATTTTTTATTTTAAAATTCCTACATTCACATGATGAGGATTTATTTTCTGAAGAAAATGAATCCAAGATGACCTGAATCGGTCCAACGGTGCTCTAAAATTCTTACGACACATGATTTCTGAAAAAGAAAAATATTTTGATGTGAAATGATCTTTGGTTATGAAATAAATTGATTTCGGACTATGATAATTTCTCGAAAAGTCGCTGTACACTGGTCCCCTTAATGATCTAATTTTTTAATGATTAGAACTGTACCTAATTCCACAATTCTGATTACACCATACCTACTCCCGTCATTTTCTCTCCTCAGTTTGTTCGACATGGGTGGAAACTACTGCGGTTACGCGGCTGACATTACCTGCAGTTTTCCAGCAAACGGTGTGTTCACAAGAGATCAAAAAATGGTATACGATTCTGTCCTCGACGCTCGTACAGCGGTTCTCAATGCGGCTAAGCCCGGAGTATCCTGGACTGATATGCACCTATTAGCGAACAGAGTACTACTCTCAGGATTGATCAGAGGTGGACTTCTCCAAGGCGATGTTGACGAGATGATACGCGCCGGTCTCGGCGAGGTATTCCAGCCTCATGGTCTCGGACATTTGTTGGGTCTTGATGTCCACGACGTTGGAGGATATCTTCCAGGAAATCCTGTTAGATCTACTGAACCGGGACTCCGGAAACTGAGAACTGCGAGGACGTTGAAGGCCGGAATGGTGTTGACCATTGAGCCAGGATGTTATTTCATAGACTGCGTGAGTTTCGGTTGTATAATTAATTCCTATATTATACCTATATATGTACCTACATCGTTTAATCCTTGTTGTGAGAGTTTTTTTCTGTGTTTTTTTTTTTTTTTCTTTCTTATCCTCTTGCGGTTTTCCTCATATCCTCATATAACTGTTAAATATCGGTGTATTGCTTGTTATTTAATTACTATACTATACACGTATATATAGAAACTCGACGAGGTTTTGGCGGACCCAAATCAGGCAAAGTTCATCGTCCAGGAAGAATTGCAACGTTTCAGAAAATGGGGAGGTGTCCGTATAGAGGACGACGTCCTCATTACCGAAACAGGAGCAGAGAACTTGACTGATGTACCAAGAACGTGAGTTTTTCTACTGATTTTTAAAAACGCGTTACAATAATAATTTAAAAAAAAAATCGTTATCATGATTTACCATTATTATATATATCTGTTCACAGCACTGAGGAAATTGAAGCTTGGATGGCGGTTAGTAGGAATTGCAAATTACCTCAAGAGCGTAAGTTTACTGACCAGTAAATTTCTAGTTTCAAAAGAAGAGAGAAAGAAAAGAAAAAAAAAATGGTCCTAAAAGACAATAAACATATTTTTTTCATTCCTTTTATTATTATTTTTTTTTTTTTTTATATAGTATTTCCTTTAAATAACTTTCTTTTTGTATTACGTATACTATTTGACACTGCGGGTATAGTTATCAGACTTGAAAATTTGAGATCCTGTAGACTGCACCTTGTGTCAATAAATAATATCCATTATGTGTATAAATAATATATGATACATATAGATAGGTATAGAATTTTTTTTCAGAATATACATATTATATTTTGTACTCTTTAATATTTAGCGAATTTTTTTTCTTTTTTTCTTATTCAATGATAATCTTGATAAATGTCGATAAATATGTATAATTATAAGTGTATAACCCAAATCTGAAGAACAAAAAAAAAAAAAAAAAAATGAATATTATTGAAAAAAACTTGCGAAATTTGAGATATATCGCGTCACTAATGCCATAAGGTCGTAAGCGCCAAAAAAAAAAAAATTTTTTTTGGCGGATATGCCCAAACGATGTTTATGGCATGAAAAAGATTTTGCCACCAAAAAAAAAAAACGAATTTTTTTTTTTTTTTGGCGCTTACGACCTTATGTCATTAGTGAAGCGATATATATATATATAAGTAATACTCATGTATATAATATACAAAATTTATTATCAGTAATGATAAATATTCTTTTGAAATAAACGTATTTTATGTTATTATAATGTAACGAAGTTGAGATATTTATTTCCATTCGAATTTTCAATATTGTACGTTTTATATATTTAAACATAAATCAAACGCGAGCGCTATAATCAGGCTATATATGGAATAATAAAAAAAAAAAAAAAAAAAAAAAAAAAAAACAGAAAAAAAAAAGGTACTTTAATATAAGCGTGGAAAATTCGAACGAACAACAAGATTGCATTTAGAAAGCGCGCGAACATTACGATAGTGACGTATTTTGTACTTTGTTTAATATACCAAGTCATTTCGTGGATATCGTCTGTATAATCGTTTTTACGATAAACAATGATAAAAAAAAAAAAAAAAAATTGAATATGTTGTTTAAATCTTATTTTTTTTTTTTTTTTTGTTTGTTTGTTTGAATATTTAATCTATAGAGACGTGAAAAAAAAAAAAAAAAAAAAAAAAAGAAATTGCAAAATTAGAACTCGTTATCGAAATGGGAATCGATTGTCTTCCTACCATTCATAGAAATTGTTTATAAATTCTACATATTATTATATGTACGGAAATAGAGAGAGAGAGAGTGTGTGCAACAATGCCAAAGTGTGATTCACTGTTACTATCTTATAATTATAATTGTTTGTAATTATTCGTTCATTAAAAATCGGCTAAAGAATAAATTTCCTTATAATATAATGCTGACTAACTCTTGAACTTTAAAACGAAACTTATCACGATTTTGAATTTGAATAAATATCAACTTTTTTTTTTTTTTTTTTTTTTTTTTTTTTTTTTCTTTTTTACGCAACTCTAAGACACGTGTAGTATATATACTCTATAGTATACATATATATGGGGAATTCCACGTGAACTCGACCAATGTTTTTCCCTCACCATTTTTGATTCGCTTCACAATTTTTTACACGATTCTACGATCTCGAAAAAGCACTGCTGAATTTTTTCAGATTTTTCCCTCGAACCGTTAATTTTCAATGATTATTCAAACCCATTTTGAAAACGGCATTTTTTAAAAATCTCGAAAAAATCTCAAAAATATTATTTTTAATTTCGATCATTTTGACACCCCTCCCATGATGGGATCATTATTGCTTCTTCTTTTTTCAGTACTTTTAACATTTTGATAAAACGAAACACCATGTTCCAACGTTTCGAAAATTCTTGAAAAATTACCAAAAATTCTGTGTTCAATTCTAAATGTTTTCGCGTGAGACCCATGATGACGGACAAAAAAAAGTGTTTTTTCCGAAAAAAAAGTATTTTTCGTCCGTCATCGTGGGTCTCACGCGAAAACATTCAGAATTGAACACAGAATTTTGGGTAATTTTTCAAGAATTTTCGAAACGTTGGAACATGGTGTTTCGTTTTATCAAAATGTTAAAAGTGCTGAAAAAAGAAGAAGCAATAATGATCCCATCATGGGAGGGGTGTCAAAATGATCGAAATTAAAAATAATATTTTTGACAATTTTTCGAGATTTTTAAAAAATGCCGTTTTCAAAATGGGTTTGAATAATCATTGAAAATTAACGGTTCGAGGGAAAAATCTGAAAAAATTCAGCAGTGCTTTTTCGAGATCGTAGAATCGTGTAAAAAATTGTGAAGCGAATCAAAAATGGTGAGGGAAAAACATTGGTCGAGTTCACGTGGAATTCCCCATATACACTTATATAAAAATAAAAATTGATGTAAAGAGAAAAAAAATAAATAAATAAATAAATGCGAATAAAGTTTTTGAACATTAATCAATTAGTAGGGTTTTTCTTCACAAAAAACAAACTCATGAAAATTCATTTCTTCTCGTTTTCTTCTTCTTCTTCTTCTTCTTCTTCTTCTTTTTTATTCACACAGTTTCCTCAGTCAGTTAAACGAAACGAAAAAAAAAAAGAGAGAAAAAAAAATAAATAAATAAAAAACCGAAGCGTTATATTAGGTCACACCTTGTATACCCTGAATAAATATACGTGTCCACCCGCTAGGTGGTTATGTAGACGATATATACATAATAGTCTCTCTCTACGTTGTAAGGTACATAACATACCATATCATACAGATATATACACGTATATACATATAATACATACATGTATGTATGTATTTATATGTATATATAGCGTGTACGGCGTGTCGTCAGTGGGCGCGTTATCGGTTGCGCCCGATGGTTTGCGCAGTTGCGCTTCAGGCGTCGGCGCGACAGGATCTCATATCATCATCTATATAATATACGAATTCGCCTGCGCGTTGCGTTAAAGCCGTGCAAATAGTAGTAAAAACAATGCAAATATATTTTCGACACTAGTGGTGTATCGTACCGGCTAGCCACGTAGATAAAAAAACAAAAAACAAAAAAAAAAAAAAAAGGGAACTGGTGTATAGAAACGATATACACACCTACATACACATACATACATCGTCTATACTCTAATTATAAATTTGTTTTTTCGCCTCTGATCGTCGCGGGCAAGAGAACTAATACTACTTGCAAAACGTTGCACACTGATCAGAGATCATAGTGCGACGAGTTATTCATGCGAAGTATAAGTATACAAGTAAAAGTGGTCCAGATATTTATAAGAATTTATAACTCTCGCTATCGAAGAGGAGTAAAAGAGAGAAGCTGTTACGTTTTTCTGCACAAACGGCGGATATAAGAAGATATTCTATTATATCGCCGGTGCCCAGAAATTTGTTTTTTTTTTGTTTTTTTTTTTCTTTCTTTTTCTTTTTAACAAACATAATTAATAATAACTATATAAATGCGATTACTATATACCTTAATATATAAATTAATAATGAGTAAAGAAATGCCGCAAAAAATTTTAAACCATGCGAGTATTATAATATTGTGCGTACTAGTTGCGTAATATTGGAATATACCGAATATATACAAACAGTGCGGGAAATTTTCTATCCTATACCATAAACTCGCCTAGTATATATAAATGTGAGAGATTATATTATATTATACAGTGAGTGAGAATTTTCGACTAACTATATATATAAAAGTATAATTAGTTTATGGCTAAAAAAAAATAAAGAAAGAATAAAAATAAATGTCCATTTTTTTGGTATATTTATATCGTTAAATTTTACGATACAGAGATTGGTATAGTAAAGGGGTTTTATATACTAGATCGATCCCACCGCTGATGGTATACAGTCATACGTCCCGTTCGTGAAGTATAGCTGAGGTAGGGTATACCTGACTATAGACACGCACCACCGTGCGCAAATTTCTTAGAGCTGATAATTCCGAACCGATGCGCAAACGCATTGGTTGAAGAGAAAAAAAAGAAAAATAAAAATAATATATAAAAAGAATTTGAGTATAATAAGATTCAAGAAAACGGAATACGTAGTATACTGTCTAAAAAAAAAAAAAAATTGGTACAGAGAGTTCTGAAATGTATTTTATTTATTGTTTTTGCTATACGAAAGAATTGAAAAAAAAAGAAAAAGTATGATAATAATAAAGAAAAATACTACTAAGCTCATCCCTAGCGAGACTCACCGCTCGCTGGCGCCACTAAAGCGTTTATAAATACCGTCTCGCAGTTAACTCAGAATTTAACTCTTTAGACTCGTAGTGTTAGTAATCGACGCGTAACGTATAACACACCGCACGATTCGACTTTTCGAGATAGAGAGTTTAAGATAGATACGTATATATACGTAATATAACGTATATACGTATTAATAACTCTATCTGACTTTATTTTATTTTTTAATATTATACTGAGGTTTTCTATTTTTCTTCTTCATTTATTTTGTGTGTTTTCTTTTTTTCTTCTTTCTCTAACCGAACAAAAACCGCGGAGATTGTGAAAAATAAAAAAAATTAAAAAAATAAACCTTCCCGATTTCCATAAGACATATATTTACTACACTGCTAGTGCTAGTGCTAGTGCTGAGGGACAGCTGACGGCGATCACACGGGTTACTGCATGGTGCTGAATTTAATTTAATGTGCTGCGTGGTACGCGGAGCAGAAGATTCTACGATCAGTAATCGCATAGTAGAAGGCGGCATCGAGTGTGCAAAATTTAGTGCGATTTTAGTGCGTCAATTCTAGCGATAGTTGTTTTTTTTTTTTTTTTTTTTTTTTTTTTAAAAAAAGAGAGAAAAAAAAAGTAGGAGAATATAAGCACTTATATTTGCCGTTTGATACAGCTCGCTGTACGTACTACGTGGGTACGAAGGCAGGTACCTCTACTACGTCAGTGTACTGGCTTATCTGCTTGCGCGATCAACAATAAAAGCATAATCAAACACAGACGATTCTTTCAAAAGGTAATAACAATTACAATAGTAAGAATTTCGAACTCTGAAGAGTAGGTTGTGAGTATATAAAATACAAGTGTTGCTGGATTATAGATGTGACGAAATTTTTTGAAGAGGACGATAATTATCAGCGTTAATTTCATCTGAAAATTATATTGAAAGAGAAAGAGTGAGAGAGAGAGAGAGAGAGAGAGAGAGAGAAAAAAGGTATTTTTCTCATATACTGGATATAACGCGTACGTATATAGGTACACGTTGGAACAATCCCAACCAACACATATCCAGTTTACCAGTACCACACAAACATAGTGGCGTGACTCTCATCGATCGAAGAGCCGCACCAGCACCAGCACCAGCAGCGACGCCCTCTCTACGCCCCCACCTGATTCGCGTTTCTGTCGTCTGACTATTACGCGTCGTCGACGGAACGTACACCCTGAAATTGTTGAGGGTATAATATTTAAACCTACTAAGGGCGTTCACCAGCGACATATCGTGTATTTAGAACAGTTTTTCTTGTGATTGCTGCAGTGTGATGTGCGAATACTGCGATGATCATCTTTCGTCGACAAAATATAGTTACGGTCTAAAGGCTGGGCCAAGGTGCTGAGTGTTTTGGAGCCACAGTGGAGAGTGGAAGAAGAGAAAAAGGAAACGAAACAGAAAGAGGAGGACGAGGTCTAATACGAAACGTACGTTTGAGTATACCGCAACGACGACGTCAACGTACCGGAAAATCACTCGTTGGAGGAAACGGTGCAGGAGGAGAAAAAAGAGGGGTGAATTACACCGGCGCCTATACTCATGAAGGACCACCGCAGGGTACCAATGTTTTGTTTCCAGAGTCCGTTTACTCGCGGTTCCCGAGGGAGTGCGCAACCGTCGACAAGCCCCTCTTCATTGTCAGTAGAACATAACCAGGAGTTATCAGCTAGTAGTCAGCCTTCGACAACCGTACAAGAAGCGAGAAGACGCGGTTCAGAAGCAAACAGCGAGGGATCTGGTTCATCTTCGATAAGATACATCGACCAGGAAGTAACCTGCATGTCGGGAAGCAGTAGCACCGATACTCTGCCGGGGATACGCGCCGATTATCTCGATGTTGACCCCCTATCATCGCCGGAAACTCCAAATGCTAATTGCGAACTTGAAGTTTCAAATTCTGCCGTTATGGTGTCAACGGTCACAAGAAGTCCTGGGTCATTGCTGAGTGTAAACACCGGCAAAGATACCCAGAATTTTAATCGTCCACAACATTCACCTGGTCAAAAATCAAACGGTGGAGGAAGGTGGCGGAGGAGACTACTGCTCAGACTAAGATCGACGGAATCGTCTACTTCGAGCACTGGTGAACCTTCACCGTCGCCATCTCCGACCCCATCCCCATCCCCGTCACCTACCCCGTCCCCTTCCCCTTCGCCGGCTAATCATCAGCGAAGTTCCTTCGCCTCTGTCCACGACATACCCGGTCTTGAAAACGGGTTTGGCGAATCTTCCGGGAATATATTGCGCGTTGAAGATCAGGTCCAGGTTCCTGAAGGCTCATTACCGTCGAGCCCGGCTCCGGGAGTTGGTCTTGTTCCTGGAGGGGGGGCTTACTATGGTTTCCTTACCGCAAATTGCGTCATGCGCCAGGAACCGACGAGCACTAGTTCTCCTCAACTTTCTTCAGCTGCCACAACGCCCCGTTCTAGTACTGACTCGCCAGTTTCTTACGCTGACGTTACTCCGCAAGGAGCTTCTCTTCTCGAAGCGCAAACATTGGAAGCGAGTTGTTTACCCGCTGCTAGGTCCTGCCCTAATCTGGAAAGACAGAGCGGTCCTTCGAGCCCCAGTCCGAGCCCTGGCCCGGCTGGTCCTCGATTCAAACCACTAGAAGAAGGCGACATACAGGTGTGCTACTTGAACCACACCAGGACATTGGTCAGCAAGATACTGTCCAGCAAATTTCTCAGACGTTGGGAAACCCATCATCTTTATTTGAACGACGCCTGCCTCTCGTCGAGAACGGTATTGATATACATTTTTTTCATCCATATATATAATCGTATACCTATAGTATGCTCATAATCCGCCATGTCACATGTGGACATGTTTTTCTCAAATTTAATATGTTACTGATAGTCCAAATTGACGTAGTGCCTTCAGCGGATCAAATTATGAACATATCACACTGCGGTTTGCTGTCTGGTGCGTGATACGTGCTGTGATAATAATTGTTCTCGCAATCATTCGATTTATTTATAATTTATTATATCTGTTGCGTGCGCGCGTTTACGTAGATGGATTTGGAATTCGTGGAATTGGGGAGATCAACTAAATAAAGCAAAACTCTTATAAAGATTTGCGTTATTTATCGATATAGACAAGAAACTGAGTTGATTATAATTAACTCCATTACATTTCGAGCTCTCCTCTATTCTGATGTATAAATTATAAACACAACTATAGTTTTGCGTACAGCCATCTATTACAAATGGAATTATTTATTTATCTGCGTAAATTCTTTAACCGCATAGGTACATAACACAGACAAAAATTTCATCTAATTATTACTAATACTGTAATGTACAGACTGATACACGTACTTTTGTTGCCTTTTTCATTTCGGAATATAGATATTAGGTACACCTCTGGGTATTTTCATGTTCATACAAAATTTTATATACCTGTGTACACATCCCGTTTATATTGTATAATATACACAATTCCGAGTAATTAGGTGTGTTATGTTTATGTACCGCTTTAATATGTCGCTAATTTCAGTCAATTTGGTAGTTTTTCAGATAAATTAATGTAATATAATAGCACAAATTAAAGATACCTAATACTATTATTGCGCGATTGTATATCTGAGCCACGAATACATTTTCTTTTTTTTGCTCCTAAAACTCCACGTGTTTGAGTGATAATCATGCGGTAGTTCTGTTATATGACGCAATGAAATCTGAAAAATCTAAGCCGCAATGAACCTAAGCAACTGCGTCGACTTTTGGTGTATTCGGACGTCAGAGCGAGCTCTCGCCTCGTAATTGTAGGAATTAGTTTTCCTCTTCTTTTGATTACCACAATTTGTTGTAAGGAAAGTAACGCGAACCATAACGGCCGCTGGATGAGTGATAGTTAGCCTCTTCTTATTCCTGATATTTAACGATGCTGCAGCACAACGTCGTTAACCTGATACCCTATAGATCTCGTGTATTCGTTCTTATGTCCTTGTGCTTGTGCGTTTGTGGGCTTGTGGGCTTGTGCTTGTGCATATGAGCGTCGTCGTACTGCACAGGCTAGTAAAGATTCACAATAACTACTTGTTGGTTGAATGAAATGGCACGCAAGGCAAATGGAAATACTTGCGTGCGTCCGACGACGACAATACTGACGTCAAACCTGACCCTGGTTGCCTGCTTCTCCGACTGGTGCTGTTCTTTCTTTCTGTGTCGATGTTGCCACAGCGCGGTCGTTCTTTGGCCCTGGTGATGTGTTTTAACGGACTTGAAGCTGATTTCTAAATACTTATTCGATCGGTAACCCATACGTTCGTATATATCGGTATTGGCACATCGAATATTATTCACTAAAACGATATCACCGAGTAGGTAGTCGTCATGTCATGTCATATCATGTCACATGTCTTTACGTCACTAATAGTGAAACTAGTCGGTTACACTCAGAAAAAGATCTTGTTGACACAACCAAAATTTGGGCTATCATATGCACAATCACATTTTGTTGGAATAGCCAAAATTTTGGTTGTTCCAACAAAATTTTGTTTTTCCAACAAAATTTTGGTTATCCGAACGAAATTTTTGGTTGACTGAACAAAAAATTTGATTGACTGAACAAAAAATGTGATTGTGCATATAATAACCCAAATTTTGGTTGTGTCAACAAGACCTTTTTCTGAGTGTATAACCCGAGGATTCTTTATGTCCGCACATGAATTTTCTCCAAATCGCAGAGTACTACTACGAGTTGATTGACGTCACATACCACCGTCACTGTATGGAATTTAGACATCCTTCTTACCCTGCAGTATAATAGTCAGTGACGATCGATTAAAACGAAATTAGTGGATCGAGGTGATATTTTTCGTCATTTTCCAGACCTGCTGCCGGGTGTTTTGTCTTTTTCTTTCTTTTTTTTTTTTGTTCCTTTAATTCCGATCGGAAAATTTTCTGACTTGCTGCATTGCCTCGGCCTCTTTGCGGGGATATAGGTAGTATAGGAATTTAAATGAATTCATCAAATACCAGTTACTCGGAGGCGCGGGTGACCCTTTTTAGTCTCTCGTTCATTCAGGGGATGCTGCAAGCGCATCCCACCACCTCGACGTCCCAGTTTACGTGGTTCGGTTGAGTCCCCTTCGACCTCCTCTTCCGACCTCCACCGACCTCGCACGCGGTCCCCTGGCCCTCCACACCGCGACCCGCTATACCAGTCGTTCAACCCTCGGCCTAGATACGTCCCTGACGTCATTCTCTCCTATCTCGCTAGCCAGCGCGTGTATATCGCTATATATACATATATAATATATATATATACCTTTTCTCTGGCTATGTATGGCTGGGTGTATATGCTAGGACGGCTGTGGGACGTCAGCACGTACGTACTTATACAATCTTAGTACCTCGCTACTTACGTTATAATTTTGACGTACAATAATGCTCGGGAAGTTTTCACTCTTATGCGTTGGTAACCCCTCGCGCATCATAGTTGAAAAACTTTTTGGAACTGGAGAAAAAGAGAGAGAGATGCGAGTTTCGGGGTGCAGAGTATGGGTAGGTACTAAAATTTTTTTCGAGTCCCTATTACGACAAGAACGAAAAATTTCGTGATTTTAACAGGCGGAATGAAATTTTATGACGGAATAACGGATAATATTCATATATATATACTCTTCACTTCCGTATTAGGTATATGCGGCTTTTTATCTGAAGATATATTACAAGGAAAAATATCAACGTTCCCTATATATATATCTGTATAGAAAAGTTTTCCTTTATATCTATATAGCGCATGTAACGCGAACGTCATATGAGTTTCGTGGAAAATTTATACTTTCTTCTTATTCTTTTTCGAGCCTATATGAACTTTCTGGTTAAAACAGCATCTCCTCTTCTCAATAGATGAAATTGACTTTATATCACGATCTGAGACTCAAATTTTTTTTTGCAAATAGCTCAAATCAGATGATGCGCATAAACCAAATCCACACCCTTAGTTTGAAATTTTTTTTTTTTTTTTTTTTTTTTTTTTTTTTAAATTGCAAGATGTGTTACATACTAAAAGGAAAAATATCGCCGTTCTATATAATATATCTATATAGAGGATTTCCCCTGTTCTGTACCTGCGTATAATATATGCAACGCGAACGTCATGAGTTTTATATGGAAAGTTTATACATTCTTCTGATTCTTTTCAAAGTCGTTGGCACCTTCTGATTGAAACAGCGTTTCCTCTTCGCACAAGTGAGGAAACTGACTTTATCGCACCATTTAATGATGAGCAGATTTTTGCGAAAAGCGCAGATCAAATGATGCATATTACCTACGCAAGTTACCGCATGCTTCATCCTGGCCTATGGTGCCATTCTATTCGATAGTAAAGCATATAAACTGCGAGCTGCCTTTTTCCGATTTAGAAATTGCTAAATTTATAGAATCTCCAGATTTAACCGGAGAATGATTGGCAAAATAAACTTGCGAGTGGTGAAATTTTCTTTCAGTTCACGTACAAGAAAGATTCGATATTCTTCTCTCACGAGTCGACTATCTATAACTAATACGAATAGCAATATAACGATCTGTTATACACCCAGACTTCATTCCCTCATTGATAGATTCTGTGTAGTCTGAAATGTGAATATTACCGTAACACGGTACACGCAAAAAACAGTGCTGTCGAATTTACTAGATGTGAGCAGTAAATGTATGGACAGCACTTTTTTGCAGTAGAAATTATCACAATATTGTGGTAACATTCACTCTTATATAGACATTGAATGCCACTTGCTCCAATGTACCCAATGTACTACAATTGTGATAATTTCTACTGCAAAAAAGTGCTGTCCATATATTCGCACTGCTCATAGAGTAAATTCGACAGCACTGTTTTTTGCGTGTAGTAATACTGCTTCCCAAATTTTCGTTTCAACTCATTCTGTAAAAAAAATAAAAAAAAATAAAAAAAAATGACCACACTCAACTGTGTAGGCCTACTTCTTCCACAATACCTCCGATTATTAGTATTGGCTGGGTGAACGAAAATACTAATACTATTTAATTATCAGTGTGTAACATATTTATGCATACTGTCAGCGCCATCTAAAATCATGCTCAGCATTTTTCCATGCTTAACGTATACACAATACACACTTATTTTTAAAGTAGTATATGTGCGTGCACCCAGCCAATACTAGGTCCGATCAAGGACTGAAGATATTTTTACCCCGAATAGAACTAATTAATACATTGGCTAGCCGGCAGCCGCTGTTATGAGGTATGGTATACATAATTTAATCACTTTCCATAATTCGTATGTGTGAAATAATTGATTGGGGAAAAAAAATTTTCTGCGGTGGCATATATGTACCTATAAGTCATTTATAAAAACCAAGTTGTAAAAAAAAAAAAAAATTTCACTCGGTTTGTTTCAGCTGACAGGATTTCTTCAGCATCCGGTACCGTACAGCAGCATGTCAGAAGTTTATGCGGTTGCGAGATGGGATCCGACCTACAAGTACTGTCTTCGTATCGTATTACCCGATGGTTCGCTCCTTTTGCAAGCTGGTAACGCTTACACTAGAGATCAATGGTATCACTCCATACTATGGAAGGTAGGTTCATGCTCATCGTGTATGAGAATGCTTATCGTTATACTATAGTACTGTCCATATATATGTACGTATATATATATGATATCGTGTGAATAGCAACGATTTTCTGTAACTATACATATTAGGGTGGGCCAAAAAAAACTTTTAATTTTTTTTTCTTTAGTTACCATGAAAATATTGCTCAAGATGATGAAAAAAAAGTCCTCTGAAAATTTGAGCTCTTAATATCAATATTAAGAGGTGCCGAATCGCGATTTTTGATTTCCCATTTAAATAACACAGGAAATTTTTTTTTTTTTATTTGGAATTTTATTCCGTTCCAACGAATCATCGTGTTATAAAAATCAATACATATTCTTGTAGGAAATTAAACGATCTCCAAAAAAGGTCTGATGTGATTTTTCGCTCAGTCGAAAAAAAAGTCGTCATATACCGTTTGAGGTTGAACTTTAACCTTGAATAACTTTGAAACGAGTGAACTTAGCGAAAAATTACATCAGACCTTTTTTGGAGATCGTTTAATTTCCTACAAGAATATGTATTGATTTTTATAACACGATGATTCGTTGGAACGGAATAAAATTCCAAATAAAAAAAAAAAAATTTCCTGTGTTATTTAAATGGGAAATCAAAAATCGCGATTCGGCACCTCTTAATATTGATATTAAGAGCTCAAATTTTCAGAGGACTTTTTTTTCATCATCTTGAGCAATATTTTCATGGTAACTAAAGAAAAAAAAATTAAAAGTTTTTTTTGGCCCACCCTAATACATATTATATATATATATATATATATATATACACGGTGGATACTTTCACATGAAGGACCTTATCCATGGTGCTATAACCATGAGTGCTTAGATATATATAGATTTACTATAACAATTTTTAACCATGTACGAGGATAATAAGATTTTAGTTAAACCTCGTCGAAAAAATATAGTTTTATACTTACACAGATTTTCCGGATATACTGAAAAATATTTTTACCGATTCTATTAGATCTGATTATTGCCATTGCCATTGCGTATAATAGCGGCGATCTGATCGCCGGGTTTTAAAAATAAATTTCTCACCAATGTTATTTGCTTGTGGAAAGAAATATTGTTTAGAGATTTCTCTGTGTGTATATATAATACACGCATATATATATATATATATATATTGGTATTATATACCCTATATCGACGCCCGATACGAATAACAGCTGCACATTTCAAATTCCGGGTGAAAAAGAGCACATTTCAGATTCCGAGTGAAAAAGAGCATGTTTCAGATTCCGGATGGAAAAGAACACGTTTCAGATTGAGAATGAAAACTAGCACAATTCAGATTCACACGAAAATTAGCACAATTCAGGCGAAGCGAATATTACTCATTAGTAAGTGTCAGGTAGGTTTAATTATGAAATTGGAAATGCACAATTACGCACAAAAACTCGATTCAATTTTATCATTGAATGATTCATTCAATCTTATAATAAAGCTACCTGACACTTGCTAATAAGTAATATTCGGTTCAACCTGAATTGTGCTAGTTTTTCGAGTGAATCTGAAACGTGCTATTTTTCATTCTCAATCTGAAACGTGATCTTTTCCATCCGGAATCTGAAACATGCTCTTTTTCACTCGGAATCTGAAACGTGTTCTTTTCCACCCGGAATCTGAAATGTGCTCTTTTCCACCCGGAATTTGAAACGTGCTCTTTTTCACTCGTAATCTGAATTGTGCTGTTATTCGTATCGGGCGTCGATTTATAATCTACATAAACGGAAACAGGGCACTTGTTCTTTGCGGTATAAGGTCTACCGCATATAAATATATATATATAATGTATATAAAGGTTGTGCGATTATATTGTTTTTACTAAAAATCTTTCAACAAATCGGATATTATTAATTCACATTAATACATTATTGTTCCCGTTTGTTATCATCATATTAGGTACTATAAGTGTATACTAGAATATGTGCAGATATATAGCTTTTCGTAATTATTCTTAAATCAGTTAAATTACAACTATATGATAATTTCAGTACCTAATTATCTCATCGATGTTATTTAATTTTGATTAATTAAACAATTGCTGGATACGTCTACCAGCTCTAGTATTCAATTAGCTTTCAGTCTTTTTTAAAATTTTTTTTTTTATTATTTTTTTCTTTCTCTGTCTTTTAACCCAATTACCTAACACAAGTTAAAAAAGTTACGCTTGTCATTCTAGTTTACCGTATGAAAGACGTCTGATTATATTTGCCATGATAATTACATATGTATACATTATAATATATACCTATATATTGTCATAAAGCTCTAATTTATTTCGTGGAATGCTTCTTATTGCTTTATTATTATTTTTTTTTTTTTTTTTTTATTCTTTTTTCACTCTCTTATCAGTCGAACCAGTATGGTATATTTGCGGTGTGACAATTATAATTCACAAATTTCAATGTAAATATTTACATTAACGAAAATTGTTGGGAAAAATAAAATAACTCATGACTCACTCACGCACGCACCCAACAGTGGTGCGTAGGGTTAAATCGTATATTAGTTTTCACATTAATCGTATAGTAATTAATATGAGATAAGAATACACATATATATATATATATATATATATATATATATATGATATGAATAAAATTGGTAAAAAAATTTATACATATAATATAGGTAGCAATATACGTCAAATCTCTGCAAATAGTATATAATGTAAACGCAAAATTGTGCGAGACGAAGACGAAGATGAATAAGAAGAAGAAAAAAGAAGGAAAGGACTCTTGAGGAAATGTAAATATTTATATTAACGTTAAGTCGTCAGCATATAGAATATACCTATATGTATGCTAATTCTGCGAAAAAAAAAAAAAAAAAAAAAGAAAATTATATTATTTACACCTTTATAAAGTACGTCATAGAGATATTGTATATATATGTAGTATACGCATATATAATATATATATATATATATATATATATATATATATATACATATATTTATATACTACACTAAATAACAAGTATTGATTTTCAACTTGAAATAAAAAAAATTGACGCAGTTCTCATATATATGCGGTTAGTACCTACAGCTACTATATAGTTATGTGTATCTATCGCACGGAATATAACGCACGTATTAGTAACCGCGAGGAACCACATGTCAGTTATATTCGACGAAAATACGTATTTTTCTGTTTATTATTCCTATGACATCAACGGGGGATAGGTATAATGTGTTCTTTTCACGTAAAGACCGTGTATACTACTATATGTTTGCCGACTAGTGAAACATGACATCCTTCATCATTACTCGCCAATTCAAATTTATTGTTACCTTATCAATATCGTATTCGCGTTTTTATATTATACTACACAGAAAAAAAGGTTAACTTGAGCCAAGAAAATTATTCTTGATTCAAAATAATTTTGCGGTCCAAAAATGAAGACCGAAATTTTCTCGGATCAAATCAAAAATTTTCGAGAACCAAGAAAATTCGAGAAAAATTTTGATTAGATCCGAGAAAATTTCGGTCTTCATTTTTGGAGCTAAGAAAATTTGGAAAATTTAGAATTTGCGGTTCAAAAATGAAGACCGAAATTTTCTCGGATCTAATCAAAATTTGGAAAATTTTCTTGGTTCGAGAAAAATTTTTGATTTGATCCGAGAAAATTTCGGTCTTCATTTTTAGATCACAAAATTATCTTGAATCAAGTCAACCTTTCTTTCTGTGTATTAACGTTAAAAAAAACAAATTTTTGAACACACCAAAAATTGATTTTTTTTAATTTCAGAAAAGCATCTTCAAGTATCAGCATCTGGTATCGGTTAGCACAAGGGTGGAAGTTGTTTTAAGAGAGCTAAAATCTATGGTAGATTTTGCGCTCTGGACTCCATTGCAGGACGAAAGGGTTGCTGGTGCGCCTTTGGAAGCTGTAGCAAGACTTCTCGAAGAACCAGAATCGGTTAATACATGTAAAAGTGGAAAGAGCAGCACTACGTCGAGTATCGGCGAAGGTCGAAGGGGCAGAAATTGGGCCGAAGCTGTTCTAGCTGTTGCAGCACCTTTACTAGAAAAGGTAGCACCACCACCGACACTTGCAAGAGCACTCGCGAGGCTGGCACAACTTCATCCTAGATCACCCCTTGTGGCAGCTTTATCACCGGCTATAACTAGGTGCCTAAAACACACCGTGGACTTTGGCAAGTCACCCGACATGCGGAAATTGTTACAAGTATTCATCGCTGCATTGTACGAAAATAACGATGGGGAACAAGCAGTCAGGGACTACATTGCCTCAGTTCATGGACCTGGTAGCGACTGTCCTCATCCCAGAGTACTTCCTAATTTGGTTTCTATATGTGTAGCGGCGATATTTCACAGGTTGGTAACTTCTTTCCTTTCCTTTCCTTTTCTGTTCTTTATTTCATTTCATTTTATTTTATTTTATTTTATTTTTATCGTCGATTAATTAGAAAATAAGAAAGGGAATTAAGACACGCGTCATTATTCTCACGTGTTGTTAACTCAGCATATAATATGTTCATTATACGAGCAGCTCGTCCCACGTTGTGACAGACGCACGTAAAAATTTCGTATACTGTAAAAAAAAAAAATAGTTAATTATTACAAGGAGGGTGCAGCATAAAACAGAGTTAATTGTTTATTCACGTGCTCCCTGCCAAATAATATTTGCACTTTACCGCGGTTACAGGTGTAATTCACTGTGTTGTTCTTTTTCCAGTATCCTTTTTTTTTTTTTTTTTTTTTTTTTTCTTGTTTTGCTTTTCAATAACTAGAAAAATTTATGAAACGTTTTTTGTTTTTTTTGTTTTTACTGCCTTTCTCAAATATTCTGACGTTGTTATGTGTGTTGTGGGCGGATGTTGCAGATTCGAGGTCGGACGTCATACATCTTCATCTGTCGGGGAACAACCTTCGTCGTTACCACCGTTACAGTGTTATCTTCTTCTCTTAAATGTTGCGTAAGTATTTAATATCTACATATGCATACGCATTAATTCAAGAATTATTAACGTCAACTTTCTTATCGCACAAATTCTTCATTTGTTTTTTTTTTTTTTTTTTTTTTTTTTTTTTCTTTTTTTTCTTTCATTCTTAATTATTACAGAATGAAAAACACTTTATTATATACACATCATTGAATGTTGACCTTCTTATTTATACCTAGTATATATCCATTCAAATCTCTCATATTTCTTTTCTTTTTTTTTGTTTGTTTTCTTCTGTTACATCAAAATCGTTATTACAGAGCTGAATATTCCGACTGGAGACCAGGACTAGGTGGTCTTTTGCAGCCTGTACCATTTCCCGAAGAAGCACTAGCAGATAAATCAGTCCAAATGTCATTGTTGGTTGGTGTTGCCGGAAGACTGGCTAAAGATCCGAGATGTACAGTTCACAGATGTCTTCTACCAGTCAGAGAACCGAGACCAGGATGGATCCACATCGCGGCACCTGCCAGCCCCGCGTGTCCAGATCAAGGTCAACTTTTTGGCGAAATGGTAAAGTTCTATCATTTTTCTTTCTATATATTAAATTTAATTTAAATTATATTTCAAATTATACATATTACTGCCTACCTTCATAACGACGCTGCTTACGAAGACTAGCACGTTTCGGCTTCTCACGAAGACTAGCACATTTGGATACTAACCACGAAGACTAGCACGTTTCGATATTCACCGTGAAGACTAGCACGTTTCGATATTCACCACGAAGACTAGCACGTTTCGATATTCACCGCGAAGACTAGCACGTTTCGATATTCACCGCGAAGACTAGCACGTTTCGATATTCACCGCGAAGACTAGCACGTTTCGATATTCACCACGAAGACTAGCACGTTTCGATATTCACCGCGAAGACTAGCACGTTTCGATATTCACCACGAAGACTAGCACGTTTCAGTTATTGCTACGGAAGCTAGCATGCTTCGGTTATCCTTGCGAAAATGATTATCTTTAGATCAATGCAACAAGGATTTTCTGAAGATTTTTATGCAGTCTCCGGTAATTGAATTGAAAGTTAATTTGCGAATGCAGGAGTGCGTTTTTCGCGGTGAAAACCGTAACGTGCTAGTCCTCGTGGTGAATATCGAAACGTGCTAGTCTTCGTGGTTAAAATCGAAACGTGCTTAGTCTTCGTGGTTTATATCCAATGGTGCTAGTTTTCGTAAGAAATCTGAAACGTGCTAGTCTTCGTAAGCAGCGTCGATAATATAATATCGATACGCGTATTATAATAGTAAAGGCTGACGTAGTCGTAGTACGATATTTCCTAACGTTTCATAAATGCGTATAGATAAGCCTTTACATAGAATCTGCATTGTTTACCGGTTTTTTTCGATCGATACATCAAACTCCAGGTGGCTAATAATTGTGCTATTCGTTGTTCTGAGATAACGATTTATACGTATGTATATACTACCTACATATATATATAGGTATTCGTTTAAAGTGTAACGGATATTATACTATATGTATATATGTATGTATGCGTATTTTATACCTACGCAGTTAGATTGTATATATGTATGTATACACGCACCTGTATCTACAAAATTGATGAAAAAGATGAAGAAAAAGTAATAATAATAATAATAATAATAATAATAAAAGCAATAAGTGATTAATTGATCAGCAATTATTGAACGATGTTATAAGAACTCAATAACGCAATTAACGACAGGTATATAATGACGTTATATATCTGATCGAATAACCGTGAAAGTTTAATGTTGTAATTAAATTCCGCAGTTGACTACGTTGTTCGACTGTTGTTGCCGGAGAAAGAAATTCGTTGGATCGTTAATGAAACAGGCTGGAGGAGCTTGTATTCTACTTGGAGTGAGAGGATGTGATGCTGCTCAGGAAGCACTATGCCTTATGTTAGAATGGCGGTTGTTACCAAACGAAGAAGCCAGACTACAGGTTGTTTCAGCTTTGCAATCTACTGCTTCGGGTAGAAACAGATACGCGGCACTTTGTCAACGGCAAAGAAATCTACAGGAATTGGTGAGCCCTAATTCTTCTCAATACATCAGTTATCAATAGTATAATCAATGTTATATCATCATTCGTGACAATTTTTAATAACGATGTCCAAAAAATGTTAGCAACAGAAAGGGGGACCGAAGAAATTGACTCTACCAGTCAGAGCAACTGACGCTGATGTTGCTCTTCTTCTTGGCGGTGGGGCCCTAGGAAATTTGGAATGTCTAAGCCTTGCTTTTACCTCTGTAACATCAGCGTGTGCAGAACAACTTATTAAACTTCCGGCTTTGAGATATCTAAATTTATGGGCAACTCAGTTCGGAGATGCCGGTCTTCAGATGATAAGCGAACATCTTCAGAAATTGCAGGTCTTAAACCTCTGCGAAACTCCGGTTTCTGATAAAGGGATATCTACACTTGCATGTGAGTGTAACTTTTTTTTTTTTTCGTTGATTATTATTTAAGGTGCTTCCAGCTACCCGATTCGACCTGTTCTAAAAACATTGGGCGTTCGAACGGTGCAATCAACGGAATTTCTCCGGAAAAGGGAGGAAAGGGCTTTGTAGTGCAATTCTATTACCGATTTCGAACAAGTAGATCCCAAAACATGTTCGTTTCATGCGAAAATAGAGAAATGGCGTGAGGAACAAAATTTAAAAGTTTATTCCTTGCGCCATTTTTCTATTTTAGAGGTGAAACGCACATATTTTGGGACCTACGTGTTCGAAATCGGCAATAGAATTGCGCTACAGAACCTTTTTTTTCTCGCTTTCGGTGCTTGGTTAGAAATATTCCGTTTAATAGCACCGTTCAGCCCAATGTTTTTAGAACAGGTTGAATTGGGTAGGGAATCACCTTAAGGGGATATGAAAGGTGAATTATACACCTCGAATTTTTGGCAGCCCGTTTCTCAGCTAAAACACATCCGATCGATGTGAAATTGATATCAGTGACGTAGAAAAAGTGAACGAAGGGCATGATGCTATTGGATTTCCAAAAAGCGAAAATAAAATGTACAGTTTTATATCAAGAGTGCTCTGTAACGAATAATCGTTGTTGCTGACATTGTACTTGATAAATATGAAAACACCCGAAACATTTTCGCTTTTTTGGAAATCCACGAGCATCATGCCCTCCGTGCACTTTTTCTGCGTCACTGATATCAATTTCACATCGATCGGATGTGTTTTAGCTGAGAAACGGGCTGCCAAAAATTCGAGGTGTATAATTCACCTTTCATATCGCCTCAAGGCCGATTTTCATTATGAAATAAATATGTAATAATGAATTTTTTTGTGTATTTCTATTATTGCAGCGCTGACAAGTTTGCGAAAACTTAATCTTAACAGCACAAAATTATCTGCCCAAACATTTGAATCTTTAAAAAAAAGATTGCCTGCTCTTCAGGAGTTCGATGTTCGATATACTGAGGCTTGGTGACCCGAGCCTCCACCAAGAAATTTACCGAACAATTTAAACAATTCATTAGATATAAACGTTTCTACAAATCTAATAAATAGACGATCACAACGTTGATGGGAAAGAAATTTTATATTTCTGCAATTTCAAGGAAAAAACACTGCCACCAGAATACACAAGAAAATATATAAAAAAAAAAAAAAAAAATTATGAAAGGAAAAAATAATGAAATATAAACACAAAAAGGTGAAAAAAAAAAGAAAAAATTAAAATAAATTTAAAAAAAATTAAATAAAAATAAAGTTTAAAACACTTTACTTATATACCGTTTGGCCATGGCCTACATTGCTATAGTATGAATACATTATATATATATATGTATATATATATATGTATACTATACTATGCTATACATATATTTATATAGTATAGGGTATTACTTCCCAATATTGAATTACCATTAGTGTATATAGATAGTGAAATATATAATAATAATAATAAAAATAATAATAATAATAATAATATTAATAATAAAAATAATAATAATAATAATAATAATAATACCGTATAGTTTAAGTTATTAATTTATTATAATATATAGTTAGGAAGTATTATAATATACATATATTATATGTGATAAAAAAAAAAAAAAAAAAAAGAATAATTTAATAAATAAATTGTGCAGGTATTGAATGCATATTATTATAATTAAAAATACGAGATGATGATTAAAATTTGAAATTTGAAATTTGAAATTTTGAAAATGAAGTATAAAAAGAAAAAGAAAAAGAAATGAGAAAAAAGAAGGAGTTAGAAAATATGTGATGTGAGAGAATATCGAGAGAAATGAATATATATATATATATATATATATTGATTTATATATATATATATATATATATATATATATCGCGATAATGGTATAGAATTGTATAATAAAATACCACAAGTTATACAAAACCTATATAGTACCTAATTATAGGACGACTGATTCTGTATTTTATTTGATATAATATAATTGCAAAGCTGCACGAAGGGAGCAAGCGTTGTAAGAAGACTGTATCTGTCAATTTCCTTAATAATTATCAAATTAGCTAATTATATATATATATTATATATATATATATATATATATATATATATATATATATATATATATATATATATATATATATATATATATAATTATTATTATTCATTAATTTATCGTAACAATAAATTCAAGTTTAATATTCAATATTCATCATTTTATTACCTTCTATGCTAATTCTATGTATATTGTAGATATATGTACAAATTTTATCTAGAAATTTATTAAAAACGTAAATTTTTTGTTTATTATCTTTTTTTTTCTTTCTTTTCATTTACAAAATTAATATAAGAAATCAGAGGAAAAAAAAAAAAAAAAAAAAAAAAAAAAAATAGTCGACGAATGACTCGAAAACGGTTTTTGAATATCAATTGCTATAACGAAGATTAGTTTTTTCTTATAAAAAAAAGAAAGAAAGAAAAAAAAAGAAGGGAGAGATCTTTCAACTTCTTTTTTCTTTTTTTTTTTCTTTCTGTTTTGAGGAAAGAAATAACGCTACGAAAATTTTGTTTTAGTATTGTTTATTATTTTTGTTTTCATTGCTCTTATAATTATATTGTATAAAACTTGCAGGTAAGTCTTGTATACATATATTTATTTAAATTTGTGTTGAATTTTTTATTTTTTTTTTTTTATTTTAATTTGTTCTTATAATCAGACTCTAGATGTTTAATAAAATAATAATAATAATAGTAATTCATTAATTGATAACAAGGTTTAAAATTGTTACAATTATTAGTTATACATGTACGACGATTATTATTAAATTAGAAAAAAAAAAAAAAAAAAAAAAAAAAAGCCCCGGTCCACCTGTAATGAGTATTTGTATTTAAAATATCTACTATAATCGTTCGATTTATTGAAAGACGGTGGTGTGAGATTTAGTATAATTTAGATTCACATTTCGTGAATATGATTGAATGAAACAAAAAAAGAAAAAAAAAAAAAAAAAAAAAAAAGAAAAAAGAAAGAAAAAGTAAGACTGATCCTTCTCTCCTAGATTAAATTTTACATTCTCGATTTCATAATGAAAAGTTTTTATTTTTTTTTTTGCCACGAAACTTTTGAGTAAAAATATTATTTATACAAAATAATAATTAAACGTATATAGTATAATAATTCTATAGCGCCCGTTATACAGTCTATTAATTAATAATAGATATGAGAAAAAAAAAGAAAGAAAAGAATAAGAAGAAAAAAAAAAAAAAAATATGAAATGAAATGAAATAAAAGTACTGTAAATTCAAATTCATATAAAAAATACGTTATTTGTATAAATATAGTATATATATATACTTTGGCTAGATTTTGTTGGGATTCGTTGTGATTGCTTTATCTATAATATTTTCTAATATATATGTATATAATATATATATTTATATTATATTATCCTAAATTACTCGTTAAGTTAAAATTTCTCATATTATTATAAATACATGTACATAATAATAATAATAATAATAATTAGTGTGAAATTATAATTCAACTTCAAAATTCAGTTAATAAAAGTGTTAATAAATATTCTACACTATGATTCCAACACAATAGTATCAGAAATTTATCATCCGAATGAGTAAGAAAAACAAAAAAAAAAAATTAGTAAAATCAATTTGATATTTAAAATATTAATAAAAAAAAAAAAAAAAAAACATACCTACATACAACCATAATTTTAAAAATCATCTGTTAATAAATAGTAAATATCATTAAAAAAAAAAAAAAAAAAAAAAAAAAAAGTTAAATAAAAGAGAAAAATAATCGTTAAATAATATATCAATTATAATTTACAACTGTAAATAATTTATATATATATACCTAAACAATATCATAAATTATTATTATATATTAGATATTATTTATCGCGAATAAAAATTATTTCGCACCATCCTAAAATTAATACAGAGTATTAATTTTTATTATCACACGTTGTAAATCGTGTCATGTATATTTAATATCAATTTAAATAAGTCAATGGATTGAGATTGAAGAAAAAAAAAAAAACCAAGAAAAAAAAAAAGGAAAAAAAAAAAATAATCACCATTCATATAATTTCTTAACGATTTTAAAAAATTCAAAGGCACTGAGCTGAGCGTTAAATATTGTTCAGGTCACTGAGATAACTGAGAGTATATTTAGAACGAGAGAGAAATAGTATCGAATGACAAATAGATTATGCAACAAAACTAAAAAGAAAAAAAATATATATATATATATTAAAATGTAGATAAAAATAAATTAAATTTTATTTTATTTTATTTTATTTTGTACTCTGATACTTTCTCTCTCTCTGTCTCTCTCTCTCAATCTCTCGTTAAATATCTACATTTTATATTATTATCTAATCTTTTCAAGCTCGATCCTAGCTCTCGTTCTCTCTTTAGTAGCAGCCTTTAACAAAAATCCATTAAGCCTTTACGAGAACAAGATATATATATATATCGTTTAATATTGAGCCAACGAACGCCCGGTTATACCCAGCGATAATATCTCGGTTTTTAATCACAGAATTTTGTACGGGCAACTCGAACATGAAGTCAACTCACGACTGCCTCCAAGCTTCACTATTTCTTCTCCTGTATCATCTATTTGACGATTTTCATGCCGTCGCTGAAGTAAAATAACGAAAATTAAATTTATAAATTTGGAGAAAAGAAAATGAGCGGTTTGATTCCAGATCAATTTTTTTTTTTTTTTTTTGTTTAAACTGTTTAAAAAACAAAAAAAAAAAAAACAAGAAAAAACAAAAACCTGCGGATGTGAAAAAAAAAAAAAAAAATACCTTCAATTCTGAAGCTAAATAAGAAAATACTGCATCAATATTCGTGTTTTCTTTCGCAGATGTTTCAACAACGTGTAAAACTTCGGGAAGATATTCTGATACTGCTTCGGCTTCTCCTTTTTCAACTTCTCTCAGACTTTCCAGATCGCATTTGTTTCCTGTAAATTACTATTTGCTTTAAAGAAAAAAAAAATTTGTTCCATCATTTTTAGAAAAAGGAACTGCTTAATATTCAATAATAATAATTAATCTGTGTGATTAATCTAACAAAGTTTTTTAATCGTTATGATTATTTTGTCAAATTTAAAACAAAACCAAGTTAAATTTTAGACCGTAAATTACACTATGCTCACCAACTAAGAGCAACATCACATTTGATGATGTGTATTTCCTAACTTCGTCAACCCATCTTTGGAGACTGAGAAACGTTGAACGTTTTGTGATGTCGTAAACTGAGAGAAGACCAAATTAAAAAAGATATTAAATTCCTAGAATATCTCGCCCAGATATTTTCAATCTTAGATTGGTTTGGTTCAAAATTGTTTAAAAAAAACAAAAAAAAATAGCATCATTGAATTTTGGGATTGGAATAATCTGACCTAGTTTTAGTGATTAGAAACCACCCCCAAAAAAATTTAATGCTTCTTTCAACTAGAAAATTAGTGAATCGATGATTTTCAAAATTTGATCAGATTGAAGCTGGATGGATGAAAAAAAAAAAATAATGGTTGCAAAAAAAATTTTTTTTTTTTTTTTTTTTTTCTAGAAACCCACTCCCAGTAAAATTGAGAATCTGATGACACATAAAATCGTGTCGATCAATTTAACGAAAATTAAGATCTGTTCAATAATTATCAAGATATTGTTGTCCGAAAAAAAAAAAAAAAAAAATCACCGTCATCTAGATTGAAAAAAAAAAAAAAAAAAAAAAAAAAAAACAACGAACGTTGTTGATTATTACCTACGACGACGCCGTTCGCTGACCTATAGTAGCTCTGAGTAATAGTACGGAATCTTTCTTGTCCCGCAGTGTCCCAGATTTGTAACTGTCAAATATAAATGGCTGATAAGATAAAGTGAGGTTAGGTCGATGCGAACAAGTTTGTCATCATATTTGGGTTCTCGATTATATTATAATTAAAATCGACGATTTTAATAAAACTAATATAATACCTTGACCCTTTTACCATCGACTATAACAGTTTTCATTGAAAAATCAACACCGATTGTGTTACCATGTCTCTCGATAAAAGTACCAGATCGAAATCTTTGAACAACGCACGTTTTTCCAGTACCACAATCACCGATCAACACTATTTTGAACAAATAATCAAACCTCTCGTCGCTCATACTCATCAGATTGTCTGGGTCACGGCTTGACATTTTTATCACCTTTCTTTTTTTTTTTTTTTTTTTTTTCTTAATACTTTCTTATATTTATACTATACGTCCTTAATAAATAATTCGGATAAATTATATTTATTATTTATTTATTTATTTATTTATTTATTTATTTAATTAGTTCCTCATTTATTACGTATTATTATTAATGCTGTACTGTCAACATTGGGTTACGCCATTTTGGAAGATCAACGAGGATCGTCATTAAAACGCAAAGATGATTCGTGCGTATGTAACAAAATCTGATCAGATATATTATGAGCTGGGAGATGGATTAACTGTTTCGCGATTTGTGCTGCCCTCGTGGCGGACACCCCTTAGAACTAATACCACGAACGAATGGTAAGAAAGAATAGCGTTCTGTAGATTGTACCGACAGAAACGGTCGTACACACGATACTGGTAGAAATAGAAGCCTAAGCAAACGAAATAAATCATTTTAAATAATCCCTTATGTGATCGTCTTCTTCTTTTTTCTTTTTTTTTTTTTTTTTTTTTTTGCGACTAATAGGTGATTAAGGGGATATGAAAGGTGAATTATACACCCCGAATTTTTGGCAGCACGTTTCTCAGCTAAAACACATCCGATCGATGTGAAATTGATATCAGTGACGTAGAAAAAGTGCACGAAGGGCATGATGCTCTTGGATTTCGAAAAAGCGAAAATAAAATTTACAGTTTTATATCAAGAGTGCTCTGTAACGAATAATCGTTGTTGCTGACATTGTACTTGATAAATACAGGGCTCCCACTCGACTACTTGGTCAAACAAAGTGAGAAAAGTGAGTAAAATTACAAAAAAAGTGAGTAAAAAGTGAGTGAAAAGTGCATCGCGGGGTTAGCGATGCCGACACTAACCGAGTTTTGTCGAATTTCGCCGATCATTTGATTCAAATGTAAACAATGTTGGCTTTTTCCCTTCCTTCATGATGAATAATGTTGGCTTTTGTTTTGTAAATAAGTAAGAAATATTAAAACATTATAACCAGCAAATGTGAATTAAGAATCAACGATGAATAAGACTCTAACAGATATGGACACCAAAAACACAAAAAATAGCAATAACGTGTCACTTCGACGTGTCGATGGAACTGTTGTGTGCTTAGTCACGGATTCTCACGGTAAGTTGCGGTTAACCGCGCTTTTCGGATCAAATGCATCTTTTAACTTTTTTTTAAATTACTATCGCGTCACTAATGCCATAAAGTCGGGAGCGCCAAAAAAAAAAAATTTCGTGTTTCTGGTGGCAAAATCTTTTTCATGCAATATAACATCATTTGGGCATATCCGCAAAAAAAAAAAATTTTTTGGCGTTTACGACCTTATGGCATTAGTGACGCGATATAGTATATTAATATACACGTAATAGGAGACCAAAAAATCTGCAGTCTAATGGATTCATCAATTGGATTTATAATCATGTCATTCAATTTTTACAGATACTTCAGTAATTCCTACAAGTTCAGCAGCTAATGATTCAAACGACTCTGGTGTCAAAAAATTAGAGTGGACAGATGGGACCACAAGATATCTACTAGATTTATATGTTGACACATTTCCACAAATTGGTCCAATGAAGAAATTTAAAACCAGGAACCATATGTGGAAGTTTGTGGCGAGTAAGCTTTCGGAAGAGCTTGATTTTCAATGCAATGGAACTCAATGCGACAGCCGCTTCAAGTCGGTGATTCGAGCTTCTAATAACTTATTGAAATACAATCATACGTCTGGTAATGACCCTAAAAACGTTCCATGGGAAACCGAAATACGTAAAATTCGTTCTATAGACGACAGTCTGGAGCCTAGAATTATGAGAGGCATTGGTATCTCTGTACATGCAAATAAAAAGAAACTAGTCGAAGAGCCAGATGAGGTGAAAAAGTGTAATAAAAAAATAAAGCTTGACAATACAGATAGCAAAAAAAAAATCAAATGAAAAGACACAACCAGAGAAGAATATAAAAAAGAAGTCAACGGTTGATGCATTTCTGCAGGTAGCTGAGGAAAGAGAGAGAAATAAAAATAAACGTCACGAAGAAAAAATGCAACTAATCCGTGAAGCCTTAGCAGGAAATAGAAACTTATTCGATAACAATCCCTGTTAAAAATTTCGTACGGAGACGGAAAACGCTAAAAAAAACTGATAGAAATGGATAGAAACGGACACGCGAGCTATCCGTTTCTATAGCGTTTTCTGCAATTCTACCCGTCTCTATACGAAATTTTTAGCAGGGATGCAAACCCCAAAGGAGGGCCAAACAATCCTAATAATTGAGACAATAGTCTTTTTGTTTTACCGAAGTACTAATAAGAACGCAGATCTTTTCTGCAATGTATCACATTCAAAAAAATATTTTTGTTCAATATTAATATTGAAGTATAATTAAAATGTTGTAATGATAGTTAAACAACTTGTAACCTATATTAAAGCATTGCGTATTAACATTGCACTTGGTTATTACCTCTACGTTATTATCATTCTACATTATTACTTAATTAAGTTGCCATTATTTTGTTATTTTGTTGTTTATTACCTCTACGTTATCATCATTCTACATTATTACTTAATTAAGTTGCCATTATTTTGTTTAAATAAAAAAGAAGTCGATGTTTCTGTTTTAACGCAAATTGAAAATAATGAATCTAACGAAAAAAATTTCACTACCTAATCTAATTCTTCGAAATCTTTGAAGATTTTGTTCATTGACCCTCAAAAACTTTTATTTTAAATGAAGCTAGTTGGATACAAAAAAGATCCCGTTGAGATGTGATCAATAAATTATCTTGTCTTGTTATTTCGTTTTATTTATGCGTTTAATGTCGATCTAGTTATACTCTGAATTCTATACCGATGAGTTTCATTCAATGAGATTAGCTGCAAATAAATCACGTTTTCGAACACCTGCAACGTGACTTAAATTGCCATCTAATACGAAATCACCTTCATAATAATTGCGTATCTCATTCAACTCAAGTGCATCGAGAAGATAATTATCATTTTCTATTGCTAAGTTATGAAGAACGCAACAACATAGCACAAATTGTGCTGCTTTCTCGACTGTTAAAAAATCTGTGCGGATCAAATGTCGGAAGCGTGATTGCAGTAGCGCAAAACTGTTTTCAATTTTCACTCGGCCTCTGCTCAGTTCATAATTGAAATTTTCCTGCACCCTCGTCAATCTACCATGGTCTCGATACGGAGTCATCACATTTTCTGCAATCGCATAAGCTCCATCAGCCAGCAAATGAAATTCCGGACCCAATTGATGGACAAGAGGATAGATGAATGAAAGTTGAAAAATCCTGGAGTCGTGCGATTTACTTGAGATACCAGTAAAACAGTCGATATATCGTAAATTTGCGTCACAAATTGCTTGCAGCGTAATTGAAGATTGGTCATGACGATTGACATAAGTAGATCGAATTGTATGAGCTGGAGTTCGTATGTTCATATACGATCCATCTAAAGCGCCAATCACCCCTGGAATATCGGTAATCTGAAATATTTAAATGCTTCATTATAATGGAGTCACAAAATTTTTAATTATATCTTATGACGAACACAAATAAAATTGATGACAGAAGTTCGTAATTTTATGTGTGGTTGTAACATACCCTCTCAAAACCGGCTACTAAATTTTCTTTTTCTTCTTGACTACGTGGAAAACGAATAACCAGCGGAGCAATATGACACAAGAATGACATAACTCGATTATTCGCTTCAAACGTAGTCGATACAGCCATATTAAATTGTTCAGCTACATTTCGTAGTGTTGATTTATTAGCAGCATACCTGTAATAAGATAAATTATAGCATAGTCTGCAATATCAGTAAGAAGACGAAATACAAACCATATGAACGCTAACATATGAGTCTCAGCAGTCTTTGGTGGGATTCCAAAATTATTTGAAGGATAAAATGGACTTGCTTCAAACATTTCAATCAATTCATAACAAGTCTGCCGTGAGACTCTGAAGTGCTTCTGAAACTATTAGGATGGCTATTAGCTATTAATTTACAGATTTAGTAAAGCTACAGAACAATAGTTTTTCTTATTGAACAATACTTGAATATAATAATATAAAAAATAAAAATAATACCTGAAGTAATAAATAATAATAATTATTATAATATATAATAATACCTACCTGAATATCTGTACACTGATGAACAACATTATCAATATAATCTCGAATTTTTGGCACTTCTTCTCTCTGCTGACGAATAAAAAATTCATCAAGAATATCATCCTCATCAGATGAAGATGATAATAAATCCATAAGCGCAATTCTTTCTACCATATCTCTTGATACTGAGGTCAACTTTTCATTAATAATAAATTAATTAATATTATTATTAATTATTATTTATTAATAATTAAATTACAATTATAATTAAAAAAGGGAGGTTAATCGTTAATTCACATTTGACAGCCATGCATTATAATTAAACAAAATTTGAATCAAATGATCGGCGAAATTCGACAAAACTCGGTTAGTGTCGGCATCTGTCGGCTCTGCTCCGAGCAGCGTAGAGCAGCTCGGAGCAATAAACCGAAATCGCTAAAACAGAAATGAGTGAAAGTTTGAGCAACCAATGAAAAAATAGTGACCAGAAAGCGTAAAGCCAGCTGAAGACGATATTACAAAATGAGAAATCATCATTTTTGAGTATACGTATTAGGGTGGTCGTTAAGGTGGGATGAAAACTAGATTTTCGGGCCGCCCCCCAAATCGACTACAAATAAATCAAAACTAATCCTGTAATTTTTTCAGATTTTTGTTTCAACACTACACCCTTGACCATAGAGGATAAACTTTTCCATTTAAGATGCATGGTGATTTGCGGTCTTACCAGTTATTAATTTATTTTAGGATTAATTACGGGCCTAAAAATTTGAAATTCTCAAAGATTAGTCCACAATAATGCTGCTGTGTGGAAAAAAATGGCGACTCCCCGACGTTGAAAATTTTGTATGGGTTATTCTATGCCAATATGATGATTTTTTCTCTCTCATTTTCATCGAATGCTGTTCAAACATCGGTAAACATATATTTTAAATGTCTTTGAACAATATTCGATGAAATTGAAAAAAATAGAAATCATCACATTGGCATGAGATACCCCATACAAAATTTTGAGGCTAGGGGGAGTGGCAATTTTTTCCCACACACCAGCATTCTTGTAGACTAATTTGTAAAAATTTCAAATTTTTAGGCCCATAATCAGTCCTACAGTGAATTAATCACTGGAAAGACCGCGAAACCCCGTGAATTTTAAATGGAAAAGTTCATCCTCTGTGGCCAAGGGTCAAGCGTTGAAATAAGACTCTGAAAAAAATACCAGATTAGTTTTGATTTATTTGGAGTCGATGTAGGGGGCGGCCAGGAATTTTTTTTTCTAACGAGCACCCTAATACGTATATAGCAGAAAATGATAGAATCGGATAAAAATAATGAAATAAATATAGCTAATCAGAAGCTGGCAGGCGGGAATGGTAATTAAATAACCTCCACGTACCTAGCCACCCACCCCACTTTCGGAAAAGTAAAAACGAAATATGGAAAACTACGAGCTATTCATGAGTTTTCAGAAAAATTTAGTCCCGATTTTCGAGCTCCATCCCCTGAGCAGGAATTACGGTAAATAAATAATAATATGTACCAACAATGCTACAAAATACAGCTACTTTCGCGCGAGCGCTGGACTTGCCCGATGCAACCAATCCGTGCTCTGCTTTCCGCTGAATTTGCAATTCTTCGAAAATTTGTGAATAAAATATTATAAAATTGAGAAAAAAAATGATAATATACCGTAGAATAAGTGAGAAAAGTGAGTTTGTGGAAAAAAAAGTGGGTAAAAAGTGAGTTTCGTAAAAAAAGTGAGTAAAAGTGAGAAAAGTGAGCAAGTGGGAGCCCTGTAAATATGAAAACACCCGAAACATTTTCGCTTTTTGGAAATTCCAGGAGCATCCTGCCCTCCGTGCACTTTTTCTGCGTTACTGATATCAATTTCACATCGATTGGATGTGTTTTAGCTGAGAAACGGGCTGCCAAAAATTCGAGGTGTATAATCCACCTTTCATATCCCCTTAATTCAGAATAGATAGTCTGATATATTTACAATAAGGGAAGGAATCATTATAGGGTTTAGTCTACAATTATTCGGAAAGAATGTAAACGAAGGAAATAAGAATAGCGCTGATATAAAAGGCAGAGAATTTGGTAACGTAAGGGGGTCGGGCGTTCTCTTCCGCCGCAGCTTCCTTCTTCTGACCTCTTTATTACATGTAAAACTACACGGGTATTAAGAGCATGTCCTAGTCATTTAGTTACCTGTTGAGAAAAAAACAAAAAACTCGCAAAAACTCGAAAACGACGATCAAAAATGATGTATAATAGATTTATTCGATGATTAGGGACGAATAGGTTCGATCTAGCACGCGAGATTCGTCGAAATCGAGAATTATGAATTTTTTTGGTTCTTCAAGTGTGGCCGTGTCACTTATTTTAATTCATATCAACGCCTGTGCGTCTAAAACGCAAAAACCGGCTTTTTACCTCAAGTCTCACAGCAATGACGAACATTTGTGTCTAAAAATTTTGTTGTTCCACGCAAAAATAGGGCCAAGATACCGAAAGAAGAGCGGTATAAATATTTAAATAGTGTAAAATTGTTGATTTCTGACAGCTGAGACATGATACGGTCCGAGGCTAACGAAACGCCCGACAGATGGCTCTACGCGTAAATCATCGTCAATGTTGCATTATTTACGCGAAATCATCATCACTGTTGCGTTATTTACGCGATTTACGCGTAGAGCCATCTGTCGGGCGTTTCGTTAGCCTCAGACCGTATCATGTCTCAGCTGTCAGAAATCGACAATTTTACACTATTTACATCTTTATACCGCTCTTCTTTCGGTATCTTGGCCCTATTTTTGCGTGGAACAACAAAATTTTTAGGCACAAATGTTCGTCATTGCTGTGAGACTTGAGGTAAAAAGCCGGTTTTTGCGTTTTAGACGCACAGTCGTTGATATAAATTAAAATAAGTGACACGGCCACACTTGAAGAACCAAAAAAATTCATAATTCTCGATTTCGACGAATCTCGCATGCTAGATCGAACCTATTCGTCCCTAATCATCGAATAAATCTATTATACATCATTTTTGATCATCGTTTCCGAGTTTTTGCGACTTTTTTGTTTTTTTCTCAACAGGTAACTATATGATTAGGACATGCTCTTAAGGTGCTTTCCAAGGCAATTCCACCAGTCCTGAAAACATCGTGAAAAAATGTGATATTAAACGGAATATCTCTGCCTGGGCACCGAAATCAATGAAACAAAATACGTCGCGCAATTCTATGTGCGACTCCGAACATGTACAGCCCAAAAAATGTTCGTTTTGCGCGAAAATAGAGAAGATATCCATGAAAAACGGTTTTAGAAACGTTTTTCATGGATATCTTCTCTATTTTCGCGCAAAACGAACATTTTTTGGGCTGTACATGTTCGGAGTCGCACATAGAATTGCGCGACGTATTTTGTTTCATTGATTTCGGTGCCCAGGCAGAGATATTCCGTTTAATATTACATTTTTTCACGATGTTTTCAGGACTGGTGGAATTGCCTAGGAAAGCACCTTAAGGCCCATCCATAGTCGCCCACCTCCTTTTAGTCGAAATGTGTCACATTTCGATTATTATCCGAGCCCAGGCGTAAAAAACGCAAAAAATGCCAACTTAGCGCAAATTCTATTTCAATTCCGAACACATATGTCCAAAAAAATGTTCGTTTCGTGCGAAAATAGAGTCTACAGATGGTTTTTACATTGTTACAAAATTATTCGAATTCGATTTCCTCGGCGAACAATGTAAAAACGATCTGTAGACTCTATTCTCGCACGAAACGAACATTTTTCTGGACGTATGTGTTCGGAATTGAAATAGAATTTGCGCTAAGTTGGCCTTTTTTTTGCGTTTTTGACGCCTGGGCTCGGATAATAATCGAAATGTGACACATTTCGAACAAAAGAAGGTGGGCGAGTTTTGCATGAAAGCAGTAGCAGACTCTTCTCTTATAATAATGAACGCAAATGTTTCCTCCAAAAAATGGTATTCACGAATCACGGTTCTAAATCCATCGCGAATTTCAATAAAACGATACCTATAGGCATATTCGTAACATTCTTCATCATTCATAACGCGGTGAATACCTATACTTACTGTTTTATGTAAATAGCTGTAGCATGGCTTATAGTTCATGCGGAGTCCCCAATTTGTTTATTGATACAAATTCACGGGCGTATAATATACGTTATGGATTTTCATCAATGCAGGATAACAGAAGACATAATATAGAAGAATTGAATAAATAATGTATTTGAAATTAGAGAAAAGTTGTACATAATAAAAAAATATCTATGTATATAAGATAATAAATGAGTTTGAAAAATCTGTATGGGATTGAAAACGCGAGCTATAATAATACGAATCGGATAAAAAATAGTAAATGTTACCACCACGCCGCATGCAATCGAGCAAAGAAAGAGAGAAAGAAACAGTTTGTAGGTATATACATAGTTTGGGGCCTCTTCATGCCGGCGCTAACGATAAACCGTGGCGTGATCTCGGCAGTTGAACCGAGAAATTTAAAAACGCATGCAAAACTCACCACTCTGGATCTCAGGATGATGGAGACGTATCCAATGATAATCCTTTCGCGATGAGAAATAGCATAGAACACTGCACTGTGAATATATTATATGTATGGATTACCATACTGTGGGTAAAATTGAAAAACACTGTATTTTACACATTATGATAATTTATATATATATGTGTATGTATTAAAGAAACGGGAGAGTGGAATTTAGATAAAACTCGACTCACTGCTATATAACTGTATTTGAATTTTAATATATAGAATTATTAATATCAGAAAAATAAATAAATAAAATTATTAGGCGGTTCCGAATTGCAATCGAAAAAAAAATGTACTACAATAAAATTGTATACGTATTCTAGAACTTAAATAAGGTTCACGCATAGTTTACTAAATTGTGTAAAGTGAAAAAAATCACATAATTATAATACAGGGTAGATTCATATCGGCGGCGCATGTCGAGTCAAAGTGAAATTTGAGTAGCAGTCGAGTCCCCTAATCAGCAATTAACTGTTTTAGGAAATCGCTGGCTACGGAAATAAGTGTTGATTTCATTTCTTGGGCCACCTCAAATCTGCTATTTATATATACCATAAGTTTTAAAGAAAGGAGTAAAATCTCTGGACACAGTTATACTAATTGAAACAAGATGCAGAAATTAGGATCGAAATTAGTGGACAGAATATCAGTCGTAGGAATTTAACTTTTAATATTCACATTCGTACTATATACGTATCTAAAAAAAAAAAAAAAAAAAACAAACACGACTGCCATCAGATAGGAGAAAATCGTATGCAGAGGTGGCGCACGTTTAAAGACATCGTCAATCGTAAAATTTTTCGAAAATTCTAGGCGCTATAACAACACCGAAATCATGACTCAATGGAATTACGTGTCTGTAAATAAACTTGAAGACGTGAAGCAAATTTCACAGATGTGCAACGTAGCGATATACAGGGTGAATATCGGACGTCGAAACACTCGGAGAAGCGTTGAGGTGGCCACTAGGCAGGCTTTCTTGTTTGTTGAAATTGGGAAACAATTGCCGGCACTGAATTCTCGGCCACACGTACCTCAACGCTGCTCAAAGTGTTTTGATGTTAGTCATTCACCCTGTATATCTCACACCATAATTCCTAGAGAATTGTTTATTATAAACTCTAACATTCTGATTCAAGAGCAATAAAACTCACGACTCAATAAAGGAAAGAAATATATTTGCCGAGATGTGGATGGGACGCCTTTCTTTCCACACTGCCATCTTTTCAGAATGCATGCGACCATAATGGCTAAACAAACGACTATCGCGATCTTGAGAGAATATTGTAATATTCGATATGGACACGATTTAAGGGGAAATGAAAGGTGGTAATCCACCTCGAATTTTTGGCAGCCCGTTTCTCAGCTAAAACACATCCGATCGATGTGAAATTGATATCAGTAACGCAGAAAAAGTGCACGGAGGGAATGATGCTCTTGGATTTCCAAAAAGCGAAAATGTTTCGGGTGTTTTCATATTTATCAAGTACAACGTCAGCAACAACGATTATTCGTCACAGAGCACTCTTGATATAAAACTGTACATTTTATTTTCGCTTTTTGAAAATCCAAGAGCATCATGCCCTCCGTGCACTTTTTCTGCGTCACTGATATCAATTTCACATCGATCGGATGTGTTTTAGCTGAGAAACGGGCTGCCAAAAATTCGAGGTGTACAATCCACCTTTTCATCTCCCGGTAAGTAGTTGAATTTATAGATTAATCACTATTATAATGTAAATCCGCGCTAAGAGAACAGCCTTTCGGACCTTTCGCTTCCCTTTGCTTAATGCAACTGATCAGTGGTCGGTGACCGATACGCCGCAAGAAATATGGGTGGTGTTACGCTGCGGCCTGCCCTCACTGATACACGGTTACTCGGTCCGATAGCTTGCCCCATATGTATTACACCTACACTTTTTTACCGGCAGTTATTCAAGGTTATGTAACGAAGAAATCTTGACGGGTTGTGGTTTGTGGTGGACTGATTCCTCCGCCCCCCGCGACGACATCTTGCTAAAAGTTAACGAATGAACATTAACCGACTAACCGACTAACATGCGATGTCGCGAATATTATGATCTAGGTAGATTTAATTGCTAAACGATTTCACTGATTTGATTAAAAAAAAAAAAACATAAAAAATCAATGGACTTACGATAAGCCTGAATACTTTATTATTTATCGATAAATCACGACCGTAATGCGTGATTCGCGTGAATGAAGTAAACACGGACCTGTTGCATCCCTCTGCCTAACAGGATGTATTACACAAACTTTTGTGATGTAATTTATCGGGCGCCATAATTAAATTATGTATTATAGATCGGATTGAAGATGAAACGATCGATGTGAACAATATTTCTACGTAAATTTTTTTTCTTTTATTTTTTATTATTATCCTACCAGGGGTTATAAATGATTTCGATTTCACAAAGACGAAATGTTACTGACTTGCTATAAATAATCTATAAACTCGTTAGATCGTCGATACAGTGAATAATTCATTTTCACAACGTAATTGAAAGTTATTGTTATTACGGCTTCATCAATTGCTACTTATTTTGATTTATATTGGGAACCTTAGAACCTCGATATGCCAACTAGTGGCAGAAAATAGAACTGTTCTAACAAGGCTACAGAACCAATGAGAGGACTTAGAACCTCGATACGCCAACTAGTGAGGAAAATAAAACTACTCTAACAAGGCTAAAATTTCAAAGCCACGCCCATTCCAAGGATCCCAATACTCGAAAGAATATTTTTATCTATTTGTTAGACGAAAAATCACCTTTTCGATTATAATGAACGCTGTCATTCTCTATAAAATAAAAATAAAAAAGAATCATTCAATTATTACGTTATTGTAATAAGATACATTGTTCTTTCTAATTGCCCACTGTTACCACTCGTTCCTACCAAACCAGATCTTACCTAACTCCCAGTTTCAAAGGGCACCCGCTTCACGAGTGGCGCAAGTCAGATTCAGAATTCAGAATGGCGGCTAAAAAAATCATCATTCATCTCCCTATGCTCTTATCTGGCTAAACTTAGTTGTAGTTTGCCAAAGTTCCGCGAGATGGAAATACTATTTGATCAAATCAGTAGCGCTATTTGAACGAGTATTGTATGAACTATATTTGCCGCAGGCGGGTCATTCAAATTATAATCTATTTACGTCGAAGTGGTCGAAATATTCTAGATACTACATAGCTAACTTTGTCTTGTTGGGGTATTAAAATTGACGAATATTTGTAATCGAATTTTTCGCACCCCCATGAGATTTATGTCAACTCTTTTTTTCCTACTAGGTAGATTCGGTGTGCTTAACGTCCAGCAACACAATTCACGAGATTTTTGGAATATGTATATTTCATATATGTTTGAAATAACTTATAATTTGTAATTACATAGTGAAATAGAAAAAAAGGATTCTAAAAATCGAGTATATTAGTTTATTTAATATGTACAAAAAAAAAAAAACAAAAAAAAAAACAAAAAAAAAAAAAAATGCATTATACAGTATAGAAATAATTGCTCTGGTATCGATATAAGAATAACTAGTTTTCATAATTAATAATATATATATATATATATATGTATGTATATAATATTAAGTCATGTGGAGCAGTTTTAGTGCTTAACGGAGGTATGTTGACTATTCTCTTCTTATAACAACTATAGCGTACTTAAATCTTTCCTATACAAACATATAGTATATGTATATTTAAATTTCGTTATACAATTGTGTTTTATTGCTAGGCGCTGGCTTATTATTATTCTTTACTTTATTTTACTTTCAATTTTACTTTTACTTTATTTATTTATTTATTCATTTATTTATTCATAATTAATTATTCATCTTTGAATAACAAAATACTTTTCTTATATTTTTACATAATCGATCTATTAATTATAAGGTATATAATTTAATAACAGAGAATAGGAAGAATGAAAGAGAAAAAAAAAAAAATATTAAAAAAACTTTTTAGTAAAATTAATTACGCGCGGTATATAATATATACCGCCCGATAAATATATTACAACTTTTTACAGAATATTAATAGAGGTATGATCGATTTAATTGTATTAAATTAATATTATTAGGCCATGTATTTTTCTATGTTGTATTCTTTTTTTTTTTTTTTTTTTTTTTCTTGTCATTTTTGTTCTCGATTTTTTCGATTTTTTCGATCAATATATAAAAAAAAAAAAAAAAAAATACATAAAAATTATATGTATTTTATACGTATATAGCGTAGTAACACATAAATAGTTGAGTATTTTTTGTTGTTGTTTTTTTTTTTCTTCTTTTTTGTTTTTTTTGTTTTTTTACAATTCACTGTATACTAGCGTAACAATAATTAGATTAAGATATTGTACACGTGCCGTCATATCCATAATACATAATCCATTAATAATATTGTATACAATGTATATAATAATAATAATAATAATAATAATAATAATAATAATAATATTAATAATAATAATAGTAATAATAATAATAATAATAATAATATATTCTACAAATATTTCTTTTTATAGAAATTGTGAAGAAATATAAAATAAATAATAAATAGTTTCGGATTCACTTTGTTCACGCCTCAACTACATTTATTCCTTTCAATCGTAATCTCAAGCGTTTGTTTTTTTTTTTTTTTTTTTTTTTTTTTTTTTTTTTTTTTTTTTTGTTTGTATACGTTGTTTTTTTTTTTTTTTTTTGTCATTTATAATAAACAAGAGAGAACTTAGTCACATGCTTTTTTTCTTTTTTTTTTTTTTTTTTTTATATTCATTCAGTTGCATAAATAGTTATATAGAAAGATATTGATTTTGAAGAAAAAAAAATCACTGCGCAAATCGCATAATCCAAAGTCATCTCTCTCCCAAAAACGCGATTCAATTTCATACACATACACCCTTCACACACGCACATACACACATAATCATATTTGTATTGTTTTTTTTTTTTTTTTTTTTTTTTTTCTTTTTCTTTCCAGAACCCGTTTCTAGTCTGTTGTTGTTTCCATTTTTCATTCGTCATTATTTATTAGTGACGACGAAACGATTTATATATATATATATATTTATTTTTTTTTTTTCTCAATATTCATATTCATTAATACTTTCATTTCGTAACTATACATAAAGAGGAAGAATTAAATTACTTTAAATTACCTATCTTTTACATAAAGTCTAAGAGTATAAAAACAATTCAAAGTTCTAGAGGTGAAAACTAGGCCATGCGCACACACACGCAGGCCAGCACTTTGAATTTTTCTCATACTCTTAGAACGGACGATTTTTGTTTACACGATGCTAATAAAAGTCATAAAAAAAAAATGCGAAAAATAAAAAATAGAGAAAAGAAAAAAAGAAAATTAAAGGAACAGAAGAAACGTAAAATTTTTTTTCAACTAGTCTAGTCAGCCTTGTGTAGATTTTCGCTCCGCGTGATACTTGATCTGCAGTAGCTGCCGTTTGTCCCGATATTTATCGTCAGTGTTTGTACGAGTTCCCTGCATTCGTATTAGAGTCAGAATCCGGTTCAGAACCGGAACCTGAGCCGGAAGACTCGCCCCCGTTAATGTTTGTGTTACTACAACGGGAGCTACGTCTACTCGCGTTACCACCATGCCTGCATTTATCGCCTCTATCCACTCCACCTAAAACAATTTCAAAACATTTTCTCAATATATTGTATCAAAAAAAAAAAGAAAAAAAAAAAAAAAAAAAAAAGAAACGTTGAATAAGATCAAATAATAATAGAAAGAAACAAAAACAAATTCAAATCCACAAAAAAATTTACTTACTAGATAACGGCGTATGGACTTCCACCTTTATATTAGCTGTAGCCGTCACCTTAGTTGTAATATGAGATGCCGATGGCACCGGTGATGTTCGACTAGACCCACTCGTATCGGAACCGCTACAATTCTGTTAGTCAAACAAGGGAGAAAAAAATCACACGTGTTAGTCATGCTTTTTTTTATAACAAAAAATTAGGGGGCAAGGATTATCAAATTTTCAACCACCCCGATGTTCCCCGATATCAAATAATCTATAAGTTTGCAGTCATCAATGCCTGCTATCTCTCCCCCCTCCCCCCAAAACTCGTCTAGCTTCAGGGTGGCGAAGGAGTATATCAATGGTTTTCTCCGAAGAGTCAAAATCAAATAAAATGAAATACAGTCAAAGATCCGAACCTGATTGCCGCAGGTAGAAGTCGTCTCGACCTTTAGCTCGGGTTGAACAATGATGCACGACTCCTGAGTGCTGTGCCACGAGTTTGGTTCCTCGGTAATGGTGGTAAGCGAGGGTTCGGCGTGTAGCCTACTGTTCTCTATTTTATGGGATCGTTTAGGCGGAGCAGGAGGTTTGGTTCTTCTAACGATTGGAGACGCTGGTGGTGTTGGTGTAGATATTCTGTCCGGATGATCGTGCGGTATAACTTCCGCAGCGGGACCAATAAGCGATAATAATATCGGAAAGAAGAAGAGCCCGTTTACAAGACCGATACCAATCAGGGAAAGCAAGACCAAGAAAAAGTATCGCACTATGAAATCGAACTCTGAAAATCCCAACATTAGGACTGCAAGAAGCGTCGTAAGAGCGCCGTGGACAACCGGTGTATACATGTGCTCTAGCGCTAGTCTCACACGTCTGTCTCTGCTTCCGATGCTCGTAACAAAACTCTGAAAAGATTTTGTAGGATATTTTTAATAGCTCGATTAATTTCTGTGAAGAATAATTGATATTTCAGGGTCTAGATGAATGAAATTATAACATGAGAGACATTGATGAGATTTCATATTCCAGTAGCTATAAGTGGCCTAAATTCTTACCAGACAAATGTGAACGGTGAAGTGAACGGCGATGCCAACGCTAACGACGAGTAGAACGGCTGGTACGGCGCTGAGTTTAATGCCTGTAAGTCCCATTATTCCAAGAAGTTGTAAAACTACACCAGCCAGTGATGTACCAACGAGGAGAGCCGCCCAGACATTAAGGAGAAGAATTCCGACGACCAGAACTGAAGCCCCAAGAGCAGCTAGCAGAGCAACACCTAAGCAGCTTCTCAATCCCATGTACTGTTCCCAAAACAGGAAAGGAATCCCTGAAGGAAAATTCGGGAGACCACGTTCCTCGAATTTTCTACACACCAATCTGACGTTACCGATCAATTCAGTTATCTGTTCAGTGTCGGTGAGTTTATGGAGGTAAAATGGCATCTGGGCATAAGTCAGAGGCATACTCTTGGGTATTTTAAGCTCGCGGTCGTTGGTGTAAATCCATTGCCTTGGTTCAGGTCTTAGATTAGCTTGCGAAGCTCCGTAGGCTAGAGCGTCGTTCGAGGCCCAAGCGCTTAGATAATTGTAGAAAGCTCGGGGATTGATTATCCCTTCAGAATCAACTAGTCTAGTTTGATTGACCAGAGTTTTGTCAATTGGATTATCAACGTGACCAGTCTGCACCATCAATTTATACGCAAGTATACCGTCGTCGCTGGCGTTTTTAAACCAACGTTCCTCAACTATACATCCGGTTCGAAAGTCCCGGTCGAAAGCAGCCTGCAGTCCTCTTAGCCAGTCCCTAAAGAGGCTCAGCCAAAACTCTGGGAGACCTCCGTCGTCGTTTTTAATCACGTTTTTGACCCGCATGAAAGCGTCGTGGTACTCGTAAAGCAGCTTCTGGTTGTTTGGGTACTCAAAGTCTCGGCTTGTTACAGCATACATGTTGTAAAAGCCGAAATGCTTTGCTTGGGCAGCTAGAAAAGCGTGTTCATCCGAATTTTGGGGCACCAATTCAGTCAGCTCAAGCCCGTCGCCTACTCTAGTTGCTTGCCATGCACTGCCGGCTAAGATACCAGCAAAGAGCATCATTCCGAAGACTTTTGTTGCAGGACGAGTAACAAAAGGTGCATAATGCCTCGCCGCAAGTTGCGAGAGACCAAAACCGAGGCAATCGTCTTTAGAGCAGCCGGTCAAAGCGTCGTCTTCAGTTGGCTGTTTCTCAGGGTCAGTTTCCTTCATGTCGCCACCAATCCATGCCTCATTTCTGTGGCTCCTAGGGCTCAGGATTTGGGTACAAGTCTCTCGCCTCTCTGGAGGAATAGCTCGAGTCACGGTCTGTTTGGCTGGTCCAGAGCAGCCGTTTGCATAAATTGCGGGCTTCTTTAAAGCTGGAAGACAACAACAGAAGATGTCTGATCTCCCTGATCTTCTTCTCCGAAGATCGAGGCTCACCATGGCTGGAAATACCAAAAGCATTGCGGCGAGGTTGAAGAGAATCAGGATTGCCGCTTGGAGCGAAAATACGCGGAGAGCTGGTACCGGGATCATCGCTGCGGCAAAAAATGCCGAGACGTTGCTGAGGCCTGTTAGGAGAACAGAAAGGCCTGTGCGTCTTAGGACTACCCCGGTCTGCTCGCCGCTGCGGACTTCGTTCACTGATAGCTCTGCGTAGGTGTGGGTCAACAGGAACATGTCGTGGACTCCGAGACCTAGGGCTAGGAATGGGACGATTTGAGTCGTCGCTGCGTTGAATGGGATACCAAGTAGAGCACAGAAGCCTAAACCTGCTGCTACTGTTGCGCATACCAGCATCACACCGGCTATTCCTACACCTGATTGGGAACGCACTGGGTCGTTCCATCGCAGAAGGGCTAGGCCTGTGTACAGTACCTAGAAAGAGACAAAATAAATAGATTTAGTCGTTGCTAAGTGTATGTAAATTTGATAATAACGTGATTTTCAGATTCTATAAGATTTTTCATTCGGTTTTAGGGGATTCTTTGGGAATTGATGACATGTATGGCTATATTTGAACATTTCCTATAGTATTATTATAGATTTTATGAAATTCCATGGGATTGTTGAAGTTCTTTGATAAGTTCTGAGATCGACATAACAAGATTTCGTTGAATATTTCAAGATTTCTATAGATTTTCGAATTTTACATCAATCAAAAGGGTAGAGTATGAATTCTGTGGATTCTATGGGTTATGGAAATATTTCACAATTTTTATTTATATAACTTATGAAATTTCATGAGAATTTCCAAGGATTTTATAGATCTAATGGAAATTTTTGCGAATTTCGAAAAATTTCACTATAAATTCTATACATTCCATGGGGTCGCAGTAGATTTTGTAAAATTACGAATAAAGTATAAATTTCATGGTATTTTTATGGGATTTGAGAAAATTTGCCACCCGTTGAAAATAGATTTCACGGAATAAAATAAATGTTATGGGGCTTTATGGGGGTCTCGACAAATTTTTCTGAAATTGACGAATCTTCCGAAATTTTACAAAACATAAAAAAAGTTTCGTTCAAAATCTAAAAATTTCATGGGGTTATATGGGGTTCCAAAATTTCAAAGATTTCTAGTCAGAGATAACTTTCACAAGATTTTCGTAAGATTTGTCAGTCAAATCTCATGGGATTTTATGGGATTTTCAAAGATTTCTATGAATTCATGGGATAGATCTACAAATTTCATGGGATTTTATGGGGTTCTATGGGGTTCCAAAATTTCAAAGATTTCTAGTCAGAGATAACTTTCACAAGATTTTCGTAAGATTTGTCAGACAAATCTCATGGGATTTTATGGGATTTTCAAAGATTTCTATGAATTCATGAGATAGATCTACAAATTTCATGGGATTTTATGGGATTTTCAAAGATTTATATGAATTCATGGGATAGATCTACAAATTTCATGGGATTTTATGGGGTTCTATGGAATTTCGAAATTTCCAAGATTTTTAGTCAGAGATAACTTTCACAAGATTTTCATAAGATTTGTCAGACAAATCTCATGGGATTTTATGGGATTTTTAAAGATTTCTATGAATTCATGGGATAGATCTACAAATTTCATGGGATTTTATGGAGTTCTATGGGGTTCCAAAATTTCAAAGATTTCTAGTCAGAGATAACTTTCACAAGATTTTCGTAAGATTTGTTAGACAAATCTGATGGGATTTTATGGGATTTTCAAAGATTTCTATGAATTCATGGGATAGAAAAGTGACGAATAAAAAGAAAAGAAAGGAAAAAAAAAAAAAGAAAAGCATAAACATAAACTCTCATAAAATTTTATAAAGTTTTATGGGGTTTCTGAAAATCATTTAAACAATGACTCCGTGTTCTTACCATAAGCCCACATCCGATAGCGATTTTGATAACAGATATTTCGCTATATTTCCCAAGAATATCGTTCATAGTCGTAGTGCTAAAAGCGTATAGATTGTACGGAGCGCTCCCATTTCCTTTAAGTTGTTTTCTAATCTCGTTGCTGAAAGCACGCTGCCAAGTTTCTAATACAATAGATGCTTTTTCCTGAGACCAATCGATGTGATGAACCCTGTACGTGTTCGACCAGAAATCGTATAGCTCACGTTCTCCGACAAGTTGAACAACGGTCTGCAAAGCTGCAGCCCGCGTCAAATGACCCGTCTTGTTGTGCTTCGCTCCACCAACGACCAGCTCCTCAGGCCAGTGCATATACTTTGCTGCAAAACCGTAGCAGCCTCCTGTCAGCTCAGCACCAACGTCCGGCAGCTGGAAAATTATCCATAAACGTAGCTCGTATTATTATTTTAACGGCTAAATCGAGTCTGGTTTATAGACTCTATATACGAGAGTAGTAAGTACCTCGCAGTATCGCTGCAGCAGATAGCTGCTCTAGCTATACCTATAAGGCATACCTAGTAGAGAAACGTAATATAGTGTTGTTGGGTCAGGTTGGGTCCGTGAAAATGACGAAACGGCGACTGCGGTGGTCGCTTGAGGTACGGGAGGGAATGGGGAGAGAACCGGAGAGGGAGAGACCTCACAGCGCGCTTTTATGGGCCCGTTATATATACCTATATGGTCCATTTCACGTCGGGAAGATCGGAGGAGGAATGAATATACTGCAGATTTACTAATTTTTATATTATGTACGAAAATTGTAGGACAAGGGCGGTATAAAAGCGTGAAAAATAATGATAATAATAAAAACTCCATTCATTCCGTCTATATAGACAATAATTAAGGCCCATCCCTAGTCGCCCACCTCCTTTTGGTCGAAATGTCTTACGTTTCGATTATTATCCGAGCCCAGGCTTCAAAAACGCAAAAAAGGCCAACTTAGCGCAATTTCTATTTCAATTCCGAACACATACGTCCAAAAAAAAATGTTCGTTTCGTGCGAAAATCGAGTCTACAGATGGTTTTTTACATTGTTCGCCGAGGAAATCGAATTCGAATAATTTTTTAACAATGTAAAAACCATCCGTAGACTCGATTTTCGCACGAAACGAACATTTTTTTGGAATTGAAATAGAATTTGTGCTAATTTGGCCTTTTTTGCGTTTTTGAAGCCTGGGCTCGGATGATAATCGAAATGTGATACATTTCGACCAAAAGGAGGTGGGCGACTAGGGATGGGCCCTTATAAGTTCTTATTTAGTATATCGAAATACTATAAAGAAATTCGATGCTAATATGGAATGTTACTTAATACTTAATAGATTAATATGCATAAACGCGTATATATATAAGACGATGCTAGAAGTTATATAGAAGGTAGTAACTTTTGACCTCGTATAGGATCTTGAGAGTGGCATTATACCTTCCTCGCCTTCGTCGCGCGAGACGTAAGATCGCGGCGTCTCTCGGTCGGAACGGAAGAGACGCCGTAGCTGCGCCCGCACACGCACACGTACGCGCGACACCCGCATGCCGAGGTTGGGGCCTGGGCCACCCACGATTATCCCACCGTGATTATCGTGCGCGGTGGGCCGGCGTCATTCCCTATATACCTTCCCGTTCTCGTTTTCCTCATAGTTTTCGCAATTTACTTTTACGTGCGCTGAGAGTCAATATATATACCTACTAGTCGAATTTTATTTTTTTCACAAATTTCCTGTATATTTTTTTTTTTTTTGTCAAACTCGTTGATCAATCTCCACACACTTTACCTCTATATACGTTATATATGTATGTAAAAAAAAAAAAAAGGAAAAGAAATAAAAATAAAACTATATATGTTGTTTGACTGCCACCGTCTTACGTTTACTAAAATAAACCGCGGACACGCGAGTAGTCAATATCAAAATACGTCTCCACCTCGGGGTCTCGCGACCTTCGGGGCGAAGAGGAAAGGGACGTATACGAAACGATGAATAACATCGCGGCGACCGCTATACCAGAGCGCGGTTATACGAATAAATTCAGAAGAATTTTAATATATACATCCGATCAGCGATATATATATATATATTCTATGTAGGTATATAGGTATATATTATATATTATATTGAGTTACGGCTGCTAATTATAATCAAGTTTAAATTCTTCGATGAGACTTGGGACTATAATTATTTATCCTGTATAATATATACAGGTATATAATATGTATATCATGGCATATATAGGTTGCGTAATGTGCGTCTATATGCATATATTTATATATATATACGTATAATTTGTGTGTTTATTATAATATACACGTATATATGTATATTTAGTAGTAATATATGCGTATATATATTCTATATCTATATATGTACAGTATATATATATATATATATAATACACTCGTAAAAGTATAATATAACCGGTCTCGTCATCAGCTAGTCAAATTATTTGATAATTACCGTAAACGCGGCGTCGCTGAGCTTGCTTCTCGTATTTATAGCTATATAGCTATATACGAAAAGAAATTAACTGCATATATATATATATATATATATATATAACGTACGTGTATATATATACCTATACTACCCTGGTAGAAATTCATCTAGATCTGCTAGCCTGCAATATAGGCCTGTCTAGATTTTTCAAGATTTGCTAGATTCGCTAGGTTTTCGTGATTTGCAATACAGACCTGCCCAGATTTTTCTAAATTTGCTAGATTCGCTAGGTTCTTTAGATTTGTAATATAGCCCTGTCTAGATCTTTCTAGATTTGCTAGATTCGTTAAAATAGAGTGAAAGATTATGAGACAGAAGCCGAATGATGAAATATCATCGTACAATATGAATATGTTTCATTACAATAAACATAGTCAAGTTAGTTCTGACCACGTTCACACATTACAAAACAAATTGACATTTGTTACATTACTCATCAGTCGCGATCAATTGAATCAGTTTTAAATAATCAATATTAATTAATTAATAATCATTAATAAATAATAGCTGTGAAAATATAAGCAAAATTTACATAAAATCGCATTCAAAACTCATTGCTTTTATGAAAAAAAAAGCTGTTGGTTTCGAAAGTAAGAAATCCAAAGTCCTAACATCAGATGACGTTGAAAAATCTCCGAATGAAGCTCCCGATCAAATTCGTTTAGCATAACAAAAGTAACTGAAAATTAATCTATTCGTTAAGTAAAATCTTGTCACTTGAAATTTTACTAGAGTTATGATTATTTATACGATTACAGAATGCTTTAATTTTTGGAATCACGGGCGGGTGTCGAAGAGAAGAGTAGAGTAAAATGACAGCGAATGATATTCAAGATTACAAAGAAATTTTATACTACTGTCAAGAATTATCAAGTACTACGTCCACCTAATTGTAAATGTGATCGACCTTCTTTCAATTACGTAAATGGAAAATGTACACAGCAGCCAGTCGGTATCTATAAATAAACGTGCACCTCAAAAGAAATTTGTTTCTCATTATCATCGTTTTTAGAAAATAACCTAAGATTTCTAACAAAACCTGCCTAAGGACACGTTAGTACTGCTCAGAACTGTACAGATATAATCTAGCGCTACTAGATACTGCTAGATAGCATCTAGAAGGGACAAGTGTTACATTTCTGTCCGGGCGTCTGTACAGTTTTACTAGATAGGCCTAGATGGCAGTCTCGCGAATCTAGCTAGACCTAGACAGATTATGGGAAAAATTTCTACCAGGGTAGGTATACCTGAATATCAGGAGCGTATATTACCTATATACCTACCCGGCTCGCGATCTGTTGCAGCCTTGCCTCGCTTCGCCCATTAACCAAACTAGTTTTTAATTAATCACTTGGGTGTGTATAGAGAGATGATTACATAATCGAGAAACAGCCGCACGTACTACTATACCGCGGATCTACGATATATATATAGGTATATTAGACCGGTTCAAAAAAATCGACTATTCTTTTTTTTTTTTTTTCAATTTTCGCATTGAAATACTTTCGGGGGGGGTGAAAAAAGATGCCTGTTAAAAGCGGAGCTCTTAATATTAAGATTTAGAGGTCGCTCATCGCGGATTTCTATTTTCCATTTGAATAGCATAGGAAATTTTTTTTTTTTTTTTTTTATATAATTTTGTAGCTCACAAACCAATGAACAAATCCAAATGACTCAAACATATTTTCATAGGAAATTGAACACTCTACAAAAAGCTTCTCTTATCATTTTTTGATAAATTGACTCCTTCCAAAGTTATTCAAGCTCAAATTTCAATTTATAGTTGAGTAAACTATTATTTTTTTTTTGTGATTTTTTAGTGTTCAATCCCCTATCAAAATATGTAAGAGTCATTTGGATTTGTTCATTGGTTTGTGAGCTACGAAATTCTGAAGAAAAAAAAAAAAATCAAATTCCTATATGCTATTTAAATGGAAAATAGAAATCCGCGATGAGCGACCTCTAAATCTTAATATTAAGAGCTCCGCTTTTAACAGACATCTTTTTTCACCACCCCGAAAGTATTTCAATGCGAAAATTAAAAAAAAAAAGAATAGTCGATTTTTTTGAACCGGTCTAATATATATATATAGGGCATTCTGGGTCAAATTGACCAGGGTCTATCCCTCACCCCGTCCAATTTGGGTCTTATAGTGTGACAGGAGGCGTTCTACCCGGAAAAAATAGTATCCTCAGTCTATTCGAATTTTTACAATCTTCCCTCGTATAAGGACCGAAACTTTTTAATCAAGATCATGATAATATTATTTTTAAAAACGGGACACTTTCGACATTTTTTTTTTTTTTTTTTCAAATTACGGAAAAAAATTGTGTATAAGAATTTTGTGGCCAAAACTAGTATAAGAATAGAGCGCAGATGATGAGCTGGAATTTTTTGTTCTTCTATTTTTTTTTTATCCATTTAAAAAAATTTTTTTTTTTTTTTATAACTTTGATTTTTTGTCAAAATCATAAAAATTGAATACAACTATTTTTATTCATGACTCTGGTTTAGAAAGAAAAAAGAAAAAAAGATGACCTAGATGTCGAATTTGACCTAGAATGCGCCTCATATATTATAATAACAGGAAGAGGGGAAAAAGAGTAAAAAAAAACCCGAAATTTTCCCATATTGATCCAACGGAATAGAATTGTTTTTTTTTTTTTAATTTTTTCCATTTCCTATATAGTAAGTATATCAATATACTATCATAAATGATTCACGCGGTTTTATTTATCATTTTTTAATAATAATAATAATAACAATAATTATTGTTATTATTATTATTATTATCTCGACACTTTATTTATATTTTATATCGTGTGTATAAAATACGAGGGGAAAGACATAATAAACATATATACGCAAACACAATGAATAAAAAAAAAAAAAAAAAAAAAAAAAAAAAACGACAAGGAAAAGAAATAAAATCAAAGAGAAGAAAGAACGTTGACGGACCACCGGAGACGATTATCGTCGTGATGCATATATGTATACTACTATATACTACGCACTCAAATATACAAAGTACAATGAAGGTAATGTGTATATTATGTAGATGTAGGTATATATATGTGTGCATTTATAATATATATATATATATAATTTAGGTATGGGTGGTATAGGCAGGCGGTTATGCTGCAGGTATCATTGTATTAACAATAGGTAGTAAGTGGTATGACGCGCGTCTCTGTCAGCTTAATGTTATTTTATAGTTTTCCACTCTTTATACCTTACACCACGGCCAGCACCCACTATAACCATCTTCATCACCCCCGCACCGCTCATATATATATATATACGTTACTGAGTTCTTATATGCGGACGAATAGTCGCATACACAGTGCCTGATCAACGTGCGTTACGCGTAACGTTGTATACGGAAGAATATATCGCGCAGCACCACCGTGTGTGCCGCCACTTTTCATTTAGAGATATACTATATATTATTATGACACACCTGTATAGGTATACTTCTACATACGTTTAATGTAGATTTTAAAATATACAATATTAATGTATAGTCTCTCCTAATCTGCGGTACTTTATACTTATTCAATTACGTAATTAAGGGGACCAGTACAGTGACTTTTCGAGAAATTATTATAGTCCGAAATCAATTTATTTCACAACCAAAGTTCATTTCACATCAAAATATTTTTTTTTTTTTTTCAAAATCATGTGTCGTAAGGATTTTCAGAGCACCGTTTGACCGATTCAGGTCATCTTGGATTAATTTTCTTCAGAAAACAAATCCTCATCATGTGAATGTAGGAATTTTGAAAAATTTTCGTTTTGGTCAAGTTATTTAAGAAATGAGTGATAATAATTTTTGTAAATTTGGTAAATTGATCATAACTTAATTGACATAATTTTTTATTTTAAAATTCCTACGTTCACATGATGAGGATTTGTTTTCTGAAGAAAATGAATTCAAGATTACCTGAATCGGTCCAACGGTGCTCTAAAATCCTTAAGACACATGATTTTGAAAAAAAAAATATTTTGACCAGGGCCGGAACTTGGACTGAGGAGGCCCCGGGGCAAAACAAAATTTGGGGCCCCTCCCCCGCCATTTATGAATTTTTTTAATGGATTTTTATTTTTTATTCAACTTTTTTTTCAATTTTAGATCCGGTTGATCTAATTTTTTTTTCAAATTTTTTTTTTCATCCTCGGCCAGGGGGCCCCCTCGGGTCGGGGGCCCCGGGGCATTGCCCCGCCTGCCCCAGTGTAGTTCCAGCCCTGATTTTGACGTGAAATGAACTTAATTGGTTATGAAATAAATTCATTTCGGACTAGTATATGATAATTTCTCGAAAAATCGTTGTACTGGTCCCCTTAAGGGGGTATCCCCACCTTTAAATAGGTCAACATTCTGAGAAAGAGATTGATATTTTACAGCGAATTTGAGAGTCTGATCAAATCCAAAAAAATCACGAAGTTGAGGGAGGGTTTGACCCTCATTATCCATACTTAACATTGGATATTACTTTGAGTCTAATAGTAGTTACGCTGAATATAGATAAATACAAAATTACTCGGTTGTCGCAAAGAATCAGTAGTACCGTTGGATCGATTCTGGAATTTTTGTTCCTCAATTGTTGAGAAGAGATGCCTCTATCATATGAACATAGAACTTTTTGATATCGCGAAAATTGCCTGACTCGCTTAGTTTTTACTGAGATTTTTCTAATTCTTCAATTTTTTTTCTCTATTTTTTCTATTATCTCAACCAAAAATAGTCATATCAAAAAGTTCTATGTTCATATGATAGAGGCATCTCTTCTGAACAATTGAAGACCAAAAATTCAAAAATCGATCCAACGGTACTACTGATTCTTTGCGACAACCGAGTAATTTTGTATTTTTCTATATTCAGCGTAACTACTAATAGACTCAAAATAATATTCAATGTTAAGTATGGATAATGAGGGTCAAACTCTCCCTAAACTTCTTGATTTTTTTGGATTTGATCAGACTCTCAAATTCGCTGTAAAATATCAATCTCTTTCTTAGAATGTTAACTCATTTAAAGGTGGGGATACCCCCTTAATTGACTGAGCTTTTTTTTCATCAAACTTTTAAACATTTATTTCATTTTTTTTTTTTTTTTTTTTTTTGTTAATTTTTCAACGAGTTGATCAATTTTTGTCAAATTTTATAACACGAATACTTTGATCTCATTTTTAGAACCGATGTATGGAATTGAAAGAAAATTCGGAAATTTGTTGCGAATCTGCAGTTTGCGATATACAGGGTGTCTACTAAAATCTGAACACAAAATTCCCTGAGAATTCCAGGATTTTCCAGGCCATTCTGAAAAATTTCCAGGTGTATCTGAAATACCTTTTTCAATTCCTCGACCGCTAAGACAATGCTAAAACGTACGGATTTCATCTAATTTCAGATATTTTGCTGGAATTATGGGAGATAGATATATTGTTTTATATAATTACAACGTTCAAAAAAAAAAAAAAAAATACACAAAACATATTTTGTAACTAATATTGACATTGATAAAAATTTCGGATATTAGCGATTTTTGGTTTTCATTGTAAGATACATTCTGAAAAAATTCCCTGAGTGGCCCAGAAATTCCCTGAGATTTCCAGGATTTTCCCTGAGAAGAAAAATTCCCTGAGAATTCAAGGATTTCCAGGTTTTTCCAGGTAGTAGACACCCTGATATATAAGATGTTGGACCGTTTTTAGCGTAAAATCGTGCTTTACTACGAGAACAGCATACGTACATTTAAAAACCGACCTTTTTTTTACTGAAAGATATATTTTCGTGAAACTGTAATAAAAATTGTAATAAAAATTGTAATAAAAAATTGAAAAAAAAAAAAAAAAAATAGAATCTTCATTTCGATGCAATTAAAGTTGATTAATATTTTTATTAGAGATTTAAATATGTGTTTATATGTAAATACTATTTACAACTCTGATAACGTATTACATAGATGTATGTAAATGATGAGGTTGTTTAATTCCTTCGGTTATTTCGTCCCGTCGATTGATTCGTATATGGAATATAAATCGTTCCGCAGAGTATATATGCCTACCTATGATCGTTTAAAATTCTATTCAGTTTGTCATAGACGTAGATTTCGAGTCGTTTTAAATGTTAGATAAATATTTTAAATTTCGACACCCATGCTCTTGGGAATAATTGATGAAAACCATAAATTAATCGATCCGACATCACAACGTATAGAGATGCTCAATCGATCGACTTATTACGATTTAAATTTGTTCATTTTATTAGAAGAAAATGAAAACAACAACAACAACAACAACAGGAAAAATAATTCAGAATAAAATTTGATTAAAATCTTATATTAGAAAATAAATATATATATAAAAAAAAAAAAAAGAGAAACTCACCTGCTGCGATTTTTTGTTCGGTGCAGTTTCGGGGCAATCCTTGTCCGTTGGATCGAGACACGGTTTACCCTGATAGCCGTTAGTTATTCCAGCCCTTTTCATATAATCTTCGAGTGTTTTGAAGGGAAATTCTATAGCAAGCTTTTTTATCTCTTCAAGCATACTGGTGGGATTTAAATTTGTCCATTGCACCGGTTTCTTCGAATGAGTACCACTGTTTAGATAGAGATAAGAATCCATATACATATATAACAGTCACAGTTGTAATTTATATATATATATATATATACCGTTAATAAAAATAGTAGTTAAACCTCGCAGAAACAGGATAAGCCGACTAATGTTTTTCCTTATTTTTTTCTTATTTTTTTTTTTTTTTTTTTTTTTTTTTTCAAAATTTTATTACACACGATTTATATAAGAATAAAACTACTTCGCGATTTAGTTGATTGCACAAGAGTGAACACATATATATATTTCGTATATATAATTATATTGTATAGTATGTTCCAGTTTCTTTTTCATTTTTCATTTTGAGACTTTTTCTGTTTTTCCGTTTTTTTTTTTTTTTTTTTTTTTTTACAACTTCTTTTTTAACTTACGGTATGTGAACGGGGTATTCAGGTCCGAGGAGTTTACTACCTTCCCAAAAGCAGTCTAACGGTGTGATTATGGCACAGGGTATGATGTTCTCGAATATCTATAATGTAACATGAAAATAAAGTATGTAAATATATTGCAGGATCATCATTTTTCATAATTTCAATTTTTTTTTTGTATAGTTGAAATTTGGAAAAATTTCAAATTCCGAAAGGTATCAGAATGCAGATGACTATAAAAAAAAAAAAAAAAAAAAAAAAAAAAAAAAAAAAAAAAAGAAAACTCCGAAAGTCTAAAAATCCGAAATAATTATAAATGGTCTATTTCTCACGATTTGCGAAGACAGAAAATAGATTTCATTCTGATCGAGAACCTCATGTTTACGAAAACCAATTTTGTCTATACTTCGATCGATAACTAATTCGCACGATGTCATAAATAATTGATATAGGATTTTGAAACTTTTTTTTTTTTTTTTTTTTTTCTTTTCGAAAAAGTAAATTTCAATACATATTCTTGTAGGAAATTAAACGATCTTCAAAAAATGTCTGATACGATTTTTCGCTAAGTCAAAAAAAAAAAAAGTCGTCATATATACCGTTTGAGGTTGAACTTTAACCTTGAATAACTTTCAAACGAGTGGACTTAGCGAAAAATCATATCAGACCATTTTTGGAGATCGTTTAATTTCCTACAAGAATATGTATTGATTTTTACAACACGATGATTCGTTAGATTGGAATAAAATTCAAAAAAAAAAAAAAAAACATTTCCCGTGTTATTTAAATTAAGAGCTCAAACTTGACGACAATTTTTTTTTTCATCATCCTGAATAATATTTTCATGGTAACTAAGGAAAAAAAATTAGGCTTTTTTTTTTTTTTTTTTTTTTCGGCCCACCCTAATAAGTATATAGGCATGAGACTCAAAGTCGCGAGAATTAAGGAGACGAGAATTCGTTTTCGCCTTTTCCTTCTCCTTTTCCTTTTCAACGCGTGCAGGTTCCTAGAATAGGACGAACCTAGCCTTCTGTCTTCCCTTTCTTCCCTCTTCGCACCGTCCCTTCTTCCTTCCTTTCTTTCTTTATTCTCTGCGGCTCAACAACGAACGAAATGACTTCGTCGTATATACTATGCATATATATATATATACTTGCTCCTTTCTCGCATAGGAAAGATTATACCAGATTAAGTTTCCTACTTCTCGGAAGAATTTTAAACAGCGGTTGAGATTCGAAGAGGTCTAACCATCCCCATCTCTACCCAGCATAGGTACCTCTATACCTATACCCATATACCCATCCCTCTAGCTCTATACTCTTATATAGCCAACAATTCTCTATGGAATAATTAACATGAAAAATTATCCTTCCCGGATATGGCTAGTAGGTATATAAATCCACGGGTCGTTAAAAGAAGAATTTCCCTATACATACATCTATGCTTGTAGACAGAAAAAAAAGGTTAACTTGAACCAAGAAAATTATTCTTCATTCCAAGATAATTTTGCGGTCGAAAAATGAAGACCGAAATTTTCTCGGATCTAATCAAAATTTTTCTCGAACCAAGAAAATTTTCCAGATTAGATCCGAGAAAATTTCGGTCCTCATTTTTGGAACTAAGAAAATTTGGAAAATTTGAAATTCGCGGTCGAAAAATGAAAACCGAAATTTTCTCGGATCTAATCAAAATTTTTCTCGAACCAAGAAAATTTTCCAGATTAGATCCGAGAAAATTTCGGTCCTCATTTTTGGAACTAAGAAAATTTGGAAAATTTGGAATTCGCGATCGAAAAATGAAGACCGAAATTTTCTCGGATCTAATCAAAATTTTTCTCGAACCAAGAAAATTTTCCAGATTAGATCCGAGAAAATTTCGGTCTTCATTTTTGGAGCTAAGAAAATTTGGAAAATTTGAAATTCGCGGTCGAAAAATGAAGACCGAAATTTTCTCGGATCAAATCAAAATTTTTTTCTCGAACCAAGAAAATTTTCCAAATTTTCCAAATTTTCTTGGTTCGAGAAAAAATTTTGATTTGATCCGAGAAAATTTCGGTCTTCATTTTTCGACCGCAAAATTATCTTTAATCAAGTCAACCTTTCTTTCTGTGTAGATTAAGATGAACATATAGATTATAGCTAAAATGTTCAAATAATGTTATAATATAATAGTTAGAAGATTAGAAATTCGAATGAATAAATAACCGAAAATCGTCTTTTCATTTTGCTCTACTACCTAGTTTCCGTTTTCTTATACATATATATTGATCACATGATGCACAATATTTCAAATAAAATTAAACAAAATTTCTATATATATATATACATGATTTCTTTCTTTTTCGCCCATAAATCAACTCATATACCAGTATGTGGAACGATTAACGCGCGTAAGGGGATAAAAGCGCGCACGCCAGATCAACTATTGCATTGGGTATTGCGTGCAGCAGCGCGAGAGCGGTAAAATAAAACATGATAATATACTCTCTATACAGCGCGTTAGTATAGGTATATACCTACTGCAAATGTAGGTATAATTCATGTGTGTGTGTGTATATAGTCGTATACTCGTATAAGCGCGGCACGTAATCGTTCGGCAGCGAGTAGAACGCGCGCAGCAAATAGTGATCCCGAAGGGCATTTATTGCGGTCGCATTTGCGTACGTAACGATGTGTACGGTGCCGCCCGATACGAGGACCACACGCCGCGATTCCCGGTCATATGTATGCCTACTATATGCCGCGAGGGAGGTACAATATACGTACGTTTCTCGATGCACGAGAGCGCAGCGCAGCGCAGACAGAAATGGAGGGAGGGAGGGAGGGAGGGAGGGGGGGGGGGGGCTAGGCTGGGCGACAAGAGATCCCCACGGAACGAGGAACGAAGAACCGAAGAGCGAGGAACGATGAACGCGCGACGGACGCCAAGAGACGAGGAAGACGATGGGCGCACCCCGTCATTATGCGAAGCTAATTGCCCTGCCGCTTATTTAGTAGTGGCTACCCGCCCGTTCCTCTACAATATCTCTCTTCACCCTTCGCGTCCCGCTACCCATGAGTTTCTCTCATCTCTTCGTCGTACCGCCGCGAACCACGTGATAGGTCATACGGCTATATAATACCAATACCTACGAGATATATTACGAACGTCGTTATAACATATACGGTATACATGCGCGGGTGATGCCATAAGGTCGTAAGCGCCAAAAAAATTTTTTTTTTGCGGATATGTCCAAACGATGTTATATGGCACGAAAAAGATTTTGCCACCAAAAACACGAAATTTTTTTTTTTGGCGCTTACGACCATATGGCATTAGTGACGCGATATGGGGAATTCCACCCCAACCCGACCCAAGTTTAACCCTCACCCCTTCCGATTTGAGTATAGTAATTTTTTTTTATGTTGTTATCAACCTTTTCGAAAAAAACATTGTGCATTTTTTTTTTCAGATTTTTTGGAAACCGTCCGATTCACTTATGATTTTTGAAAATGAACACATCGATAACCCGAATTGAAAAATGTGAAAAAATTCTTTAAAACTATACGAATTATAATTACCTGATCGATGTAGTGCATATCGAAATTAGGTACGGTTGGTGCGTAACACATGTCTTTCAGACCCCAAGATCTGTAAATAAAAAGAGATAATTACTTTTATTATTTTATATTATTTAATATTTATTTATTGGTGCGCGCAGCTTTATATGATCGTTTTTTTTTTTTCCTAATTATATAATTATACATATATATATATATATATTAGGGTGTTTTTTTTTTGAAACGACTATTTTTTATTTTTTTTTGCAACTCCCCATTGAAAATCTTGTCGTAGACGTCGAAAGGGGAATCCTCTGTCCAATTTTTAGCTCTTAATTCCGATTCTAGTACTCGCGCTTTTAGTTTTAAGTTTTTCCATGCTAAAAGCTGCATGTGAACATTACGACTTTTTCTTTAGTCGCGCACAACTCAGCCGCATTTCAATGGATTGTTCTAATCCAAGACTCATTTGACAGAGAATTTAGTGTTCTTCAAAAGTGCCCAAGATAGTTTGACTGACTTGAAAATATTGAACTTGACATTTTTTTGTTGGAATTTTGTATTTAAAAAAATCAAAGAGCTTATATCTTTTGAAATACTGGTTTGAGAGACTTTATGTACTGGACTTTTTTTGTTGAGAAATAAATTTCTTACAAAATTGTTCCGAAGTTTTTTTCTCCAAGTCCAACTGTTTATTCGCCCACAGCGAGAAAGAAGAACTATGCATAAAATCGACTTTGGAGGCTCACACAAGTGCGGCGGTTGAAACCACAGCCAAACTACCAATGGCACTTTTAAAGAACACTAAATTCTCTGTAAAATGAATCTTGGATGAGAACAATCCATTGAAATACGGCTGAGTTTTGCACGACGAAAGAAAAAGTCGTAATGTTTACATGCTTTTAGCATGGAAAAACTTAAAAAGAAAAGCACAAGTGCTGGTATTGGAACGAAGAGCTAAAAATTGGACAGGATTCCCTTTTCGACGTCTACAACAAGATTTTCAATGGGGAGTTGCAAAAAAAAAATAGTCCTTTCAAAAAAAAGAACCCTAATATATATATATGAGGTAGTCCACCCCAACTCGGCGGCATTTTTCCCTGACCATCTGCGATTTGTTTCATTATTTTTCATCTCATTCGACCTACAGCAGAACGTACTCTCAATTTTTTTCAGATTTTTCGGGTTAGCCGTTCGCTCAAAAAAAATTAATGAACCTCACTTTTTGAGAAAAAAAACGCCCTTTTTTAAAATTCTCAAAAAATTCACAAAAATTCTGTGTCACAAAACAAACTTTTTGAGCCATAAATCATAGTGGAAGTATTTTTGCTTATTTTTTTATTCAATTTAAGGGGGGAGATACATGTAAATTTTTCCAAACAAAAAAAAAATTTTTTTTTTTTTTTTTCACATTTTTTGTGTACAACGCGTAAAGCAGCACATCCTTGTATACATACTTATTTCTGATGCTTTTGTAACACATCCAGTCATTGAAGTATAGTTAGAAAATGAGGAAAAAAGTTTTGTCTAACTCATTAAATTGAATAAAAAAATAAACAAAAATACTTCCACTATGATTTATGGCTCAAAAAGTTTGTTTTGTGATACAGAATTTTTGTGAATTTTTTGAGAATTTTAAAAAAGGGCGTTTTTTTTCTCAAAAAGTGAGTTCATTCATTTTTTTTGAGCGAACGGCTAACCCGAAAAATCTGAAAAAAATTGAGAGTACGTTCTGCTGTAGGTTGAATAAGTTGAAAAATAATGAAACAAATCGCAGATGGTCAGGGAAAAATGCCGCCGAGTTGGGGTGGACTACCTCATATATATATAGTACATAGGTACATATATACATATATATATATATATAAGTATATATGAAAACAACATTATAATGTCGTTGCAGATATATTATTAGAATTTGAAGAAAATACGCGCGGCGTTGTGTGTCTTAACTTGAGCTGATATAACTAATTACGTATGCGTTACATACAAGTGTGCGATGACGCAGAAACAACCAGATAGCATCTTTCATGCGTCGTATACGCATATAAACACCGTCGTCATTACTTATTTATTTATTTATTTATTTACTTATATAGTACCTATATATACCCGCGTATATACATATAATATATATCTATAGGTATACGTATTTATATATACCTATCTCAAGTTAAGAATGCATCTCTCATACACCATCTGCGTAGACGTTCGAGAATTCACGCTTTCCAACCCCATATAAAAAAAAAAAAACGATCCAATGAATTTTTTTTAACTTCATTATTTACCGTTATTATTATTATTGTTATTATTATTGTTGTTGTTATTATTATTATTATTATTATTATTATTATTATTTAGAGAACAGGAAATGACGAATACAGTAATAATAATAATGACTGCAGTATAATATTATACTTACGTTTCGAACAACTGGACGGTGACTTGCGTCGCGGCCCTAAGGGCGACAAGGTGTTCTTTGAGAGCAGCCGTATGTAGGATATTAGCCCCTGCGTGCCGCGGTGTCTGTATTACGAGTTGATGCGTCGAGGCAGCAGCTTCGCCAAGAGCCTCGCTAGCGTATTGGACCTCCTTCTCTAGCCTTCCACCCTCTGCAACGTAGAAACGAGCCAACGGTGTAGCTACGCTGTAAACGTATACCTACAATAATATTACAGTGGCCCCCGACCTCCTGCGCGATTTCTTTTCAATTTTTTTTTTTTTTTTT